>VXJJ01000011.1:1341307-2682614 GCA_020272525.1 Epicoccum sorghinum | reverse complement strand
ACGATGCGATATCATAGGGTGGATCAGGTGCAAAAAGCCTGCCATCCAGGCGTGTACTTCGGCTTGATAATCAAAGCATGAAAATCCGGCATCGGGGTCATTCACGAGCTCATGAATTGATGTTCCCTACAACCCTTCGACTTGCGTTTGTACCATGTTGCTGGTGAGAGCTGACATGACAGGGCCACTGGAGGACGACGTCGCAGTGCTGCATTGCCGTAAATGCATCCGAGGATATAACTAGCAACTAGCGAAAGAGAAAAACACGTCCTCTCGTGGCTACGAATCACTCCTCATCAAATGGTACGTACTTATCTTTATTTCTCTTCCCGACTGCAATGAAGATACCTTGTACCCCTTAACAACCGTGTGGGCCAAACTTTTATTCCAATTGTTCCTGCTGAAATGCACTCCTGTCTTCTTTTCTCATCGACCAAGCATTTTGATGAGCACAAGCTGACAGTCAATATAGATATAAGCAATTCACCAGTCATACCATCACATGTTTCAGAAGAATCGCAGCATGATCATGAGTGAATACAGATGTGCACAAGGCGAACCGTGATTGTCGTTACCCCATCTAACCCTATTCGAGAACGGATGTACTTTACAGCCTATTTCGACCTTACTAAAATATGACGAATGAAAGGTATATCAGAACTTGCCCCCACCAGTCTCTCGTTACTGTGAAACAGAAACTCACAGTCCCGTTCCGCCATCCCGCTCCTCCGAGACGCCACATGACGGCGCAGCATCGCCATAGTAGACATGCACTGTAGGCACAGTCTCGAAGTTAACCATCCCCTTCACGCTCCTGCAGCTCCTGCGAACGTAAAAGCGGATCCACTGCTTTTCAGACGCGCCACAGGCCTACTGCTTCACCTCGTCTGCCTTCTTGCTCGCCGTCTGCTTGCCCTTGTTCCAGTACTCGACAGCGAGATTGAACGCATCATGTGCGACCTTGAGCTCGGTGCTGATACCTGCCTTGACTGTCTTGAAGAGACCCTCTGGGCCCTGCGTCTTCTTGTACTCGTCCTGGTATGTGCCGAGCACGTAGTTGACAGGCGAGAAGGCGAGCTCCTTGAGCTTGGTGGTGTCCTCCTTGACGATAGGGACGCGCTGCTCCAGCTTGGACAGTGAGGAATCGCCAATCTCGTCGGCGCGTGTGAGGTATGGTGAGAGATACGAGTAGGGCGTCTTCAGGTACGGGTGGAAGGGTGCGACGAAGGAGTTGTAAGTATTGTGGAAAAGGGTGAGCGACTTGGCGCCGTAAGGGTTGGACTTGTAGTACTCGACCGAGTCGTGGACAACGGGGTAGGAATGCAGATGCTGTGTCTGTTAGCTATGGTCTCGTGATCAACACACGTTTCTTGGTAGCTTTGCACTCGTCGAGTCCTGAAGCTGATTGATTGGGCGGTTGGGTACCCGAAACTTTGTGTAAGCTGTGCAGCATTTGCGGGGTAGCACTCACCGATAGAACTCTTGATTGCGGAGTCTCACCGTTAGTCAGAGGGGCGCTGTCGTTGCTCATGTCGCCGTTGGTGGTGGGGTCCTCAGCGTGCGGTGACATGAAGTCCTGTGATGGTTTTGGTGGTAGTGAAGGGCGGGGATGGAAGCTGCGGCTGTCAGAAAGGAACAGGATTATATCTACGGCAAAGGGGTGTCGGGGGGTTTGTTTCGATTCGCCCTCACGTACCTGTTTATATGCGGGCTGTGTTGGAAGCGCAATGATGTCTGTGCCTGTGCGCTGAAAGCGGCGCCTGGTATTAGTGAATCTGCTAGATTGGCATGTGAAAGTGGGTTTTGCTCGCACTTTATCGATAACAGGAAAGAAGAAAGAACTAACTTCAGCCTTACCGCACGCGTGGTTGCCAGCTTTTCAATTCGATAAGCGAACACAAAGTATAAACTCACAGCTACATCAACGTGACGACAAAGTATTAAGAGGTACCGTCTTCAGTAGGTTCCAGTAGTCACTGCGTATGCAGCCTGCAATCAGCCCAGGAATGTCGTGACATTGGGTGATACATTGACGCACCAACAGGGAGTATTGGCATGTGAAAGAGCAAATTGGCACGATAAGGGCCCGCCGTGGTCGCTGGCGCTTCGTGCCGTTGGTAAACTGCGTCCACTCTTGCAATGGTTGAGCGCAATGACCCAATTATCTTGCTGGCTAGATGTACCAAGGCGGCCGCAAGAAGCGCACCGCCGTGGTTCGTGGAAGCGTTGTGACGAGAGGCGATTGTCATTGACCAAAGGAAACGTATGCGATCATAGCTTCGAACGTTGTCTGCGATGCCTCGCACCTTCCTGTAGCTGTACAACCACCAAACTTCGCTGTTCATTTAACATTCCAATCATCGATGGTCGTATACAGCATCCTGTCTGCTGTGAGCCTCAACAATGCTACAGTCCGGAGCAGCGGCCTTCGGAGCTGACTGGAACACGACTGATCTCGAGACTGTGAATAATCTTCGTAGAACCTTGGAATGGACATGCAGTCGCATAGTGCCGCTCGCCTCCAAACGTGCATCGTGTTGCAACATGAGATTTGATTGGCTGGGTGTACATCTTATCAGGAATTGAGTATCCATGACTGCAGTGTGTAGGACGATTCGCCAAATTGAGCAGACGCGCCCCCATGCTGGGACGCATTGCATCGCCTTGTGCAGCTCGTCAACGACCGTTGTTGAGTCGCCTAGATCCTAATCCAATGTTGTGGAACATGTGAAAGAGGCCAAGGCGACCAGTTTGATGATGTCGGCACTCGGGTGCATGCCGGTTCGGCGCGTATAATCCCAGCTCTGGCAGGTAGGGTCTTACCACAGTACGGTTCCTAGGTCCAGTTCGATCTCCACAATTCCCATGAGTTGGCATTGCGGCTCTGTCAGGATGCTTGGCCTCCGAATATAGCTCATCTCCGAGTCCTGGTCATTAAAATCCTGTCAAAGCACATGATGTTTAGATCAGATGCTGCCGAGCTCTCTCTGCCTCGGCCGGGCGAAGGTCTGCGTCCCGTGAAGGGGCGCACGCACAAGCAATGTCTGCATCAAGGATACACAGCCATACTCCTAGTAGTCTGAGGGGAATCACAGACTGGTGCGAGATCGGCCGTCTCAAGGCCTCAACGTGTCGGTGGAACGGCTAAGCGAGCTCAACGGGCGTCAACGATCAACAAGCTGAGAGGACTAGGTAGACGACAAGCGTAGTCTCACGGGTACAGTGTCACCAGCATGCAGGAAATGCGGGGGTGCTGACGGCAGTAAGTGTGCACCTGCATAGTGACGAGGATGGGAAGGAGCAGCCGAAACGGGGAACCTGCGCGACAGCGCAGCTTCTATCTCTGCCGACATTGCCAGTCTGTGCAGAAGTGTAGAATGCTTGCCCGAACAGTGGATATGCTTGTGTTCCTTTGCCGCAGAACCTCGCTCTTATGTTCAGATGCGATGCTCGCGTCAGGGGCTGCAAGCATGTATTCTGTGAGCGAAACGCAATCCGTACAAACGCCAAAACATACCCGTCATTATGTTCCCATCTGAATCAAAAGCACGAGACAACTCGAGGTCAGAGTTGAGTAACACTGTACTCGGACAAGCACAACGCCGTATTTAGCAATATCATATATGACTAGACTCAGATGTAAGAAGTAGGTCTACTTCTATCTCCTCATCACCCTCACCAACTCAATCTCCGTCGAGAGTTGTGGGACTACGCTGATCCAAGTATCGCTAGATGACGAACTCCACTCAGGCAAGGAGAGTTTCAGCATAGTCTCTGACCGATAGTCATTCAAGACCTTCCCCTGTGCATTTCCACGCCAGTCATCCCATCAGCATCGCCTCCCTCGTCGGCCCCCCATCATCCCACCCCCACCCATCCTTCTTCCCCCAAATCCGCCCCCACCCATCCTCGGTCCACCCATACCACCTCCCATACCACCGCCAGTATGATGGTGCACAACATGCGTCGTTCTGCCGCCACGGCCAAAGCGGCTTCCGCCCGTGCTCGACATAGGCATACCGGCCCCGTAGCCGCCACCACGGCGGGACATGCGAGACGGTCCACAGCCCATTTGATTAGATGAGATGCAGAACTTCCGACAATATGAAGATGTATGGAGATAAGGAGTGGGCCGGTCACTCGCGGAAAGACCAGGGGTTTCTGCCGATGTTGCCGTCAAAGCAGATTCGAGACAGTTTCTTCGGTTGACTGACTGACTGAGGAATGTTGGCAGCAGTGCAGTGCTACGCTTCTGGAAAGTAAGATTTAGGAAGTGCTGGTATGTATTGGTATGGTCCAATTGCCTTAGTGGTTGCTGTCGACTCAAGCGTGAGAGCTCAGGTGCGAATGTAGTTGACAAAACGCACTTGGACAGGAGCGAAGAGCAGAGGTCCGCGGTCTAAAGTTCGGATTCGTGATAGTGTGAGGGTATTGAGCTTATGGCTGTGATAAATTGTGCTGTCCTAGGATGCATCACCTATACATCGCAGAGATCAGTCCTTATATATTGTGTGTATAATATCATCTTCTCATCAGATACCTCGACGTCACGCACAACATGACATGTGCCAAACACGACCCCAAGACACTGCTTTCCTTGCTCGCATCCAGACTTTCTTGTCAGAAGTCTATGCCTGGGTAGACGGCTCGGCTAGCGTGCCGGATTGGAGCGGAGCGGAAAGACGGATGTGTATTCATTGGGTGGGGTGACGGTGGTGTGGCGCAAATTTGTGGCGCATGTGGGAGTATGACGTTCGCCGCGCCGTTGGTGAACTGGAGGAGCTGCTTAGCGAGAGCCGAAGTGACGACTCTGGTCAGGACATATATGTCATTCTGAATATATGACAAAAGAAATGGGAATTTGGTCTGATCAGAGCAGCAGCGAGGTAGACATGAATCCATTTAATCGAACAAAATCTATCGGGGTATTGATGCTATACATATCAGAACACCTTGCTATGCGTGCTTGTAAGCAGAGACAAAGCCTATGGATCCTTAGTCTGCTTCTCTTTGAAGACACGATGTCTTGCCAGCAGTTGCGAGATCATGAAATGAGAAACGTCCTCGTCAGCCCAGTACGTAAGGTGACTTGCAATGCTTGCGAGAAGGGAAATGTCGAAAGCCTGTACGTGTGAGTTATTTGTGCTACCTTGGGAAGATCGCGACTTACACCTTCCTGGATACTGTAGTCGACTCTGCCGTTGCTGTTCAACGCCCTGACCTTTTGCTCTTCCTTTTTCAGTTTCCTGCTTCGTTCTTCAAGTTCTTGCCACTCTAGGTCTTTCTCAATTCTGGATTGGTCTTCTGTATTGCTCGCCTTACGCGATTTCTGGAATCCGGAGTAGAGAGTCTCGATCTCAGATTCAATGAGAGTTGGCGGGTGTTCGCCATCCTCGCCTGTGGTAATTTGCTCATTGCCAAGGCGTCGTCGGCGCTCTTCGGATATAAACGCGGAGACTGGTTCATTGGTGCCTGGGACGGTTGCTGCACCGGCTGTCGAATTTGCAGCTGCGGAAAGAGGTCGTGAAGAGCGCTGTCCCGAGCCTCCTTCACCCAGATCTGTGCCACTGATACCGAGACTACGGTTTAGTAGACCCGATGCAATACCGGATCCAATGCTGGACCAGAAGTCTGTTACGCCTTGGCCTACACGAGCACCAATACCCGTCAGACCTTGCGAGGCTGGGGCACCAAAAATACCTTTCTTGGTATATGGGAGCGGTTGAGCTTTGAGTCCAGCCATAGCAGGGGATATTAGTGGCTCCATGCGGTAGCTGATCGGGTCGGATGGGTGGAAGATGTTGAAAGTCTGCTTGCAAAGTGGCGAAGACGTTGTGATATCGAACGCATGATTACGTTCAGCTGATGTAGCAGAGAACGGGTCCTCTAACGGTGTTGCAGGTGTTTCTGGAGGAACAAAAGCCGTCGCTGGACGTGCGGCGATCGTGCGTCCCTTCAACATCTGGAAAAGGCCGATTGGTGAACCTAATGCATAGAAGTCTTCCACCTGAAAGTCCAGTTTCAATCCCTCCTCAGTGAGGCGGCGCTGTTTGCCCGGTCTTGTTTTGCTAGCGTCCCGCTGAAGACAGAGAATATCAAACATAATTGCCGAGCCCAAAGAGTGGCCGACTAGACTGACTCTACCTTTGAAGGATGGGTTTCGCTCCTTAAACAAGCGGTAAATTCGATTTAGTTCGGCAACAACAATGCGAGAAATGTGGCCTTTGTACGCTGGGCTCTGATAAAGCAGAATATCCAGCGCCAGATCAGTTAAGAAGTTACGTACGGCGGGTACTCCATCGACTGTGATGTCTTCAAGGCTTGGAAACTCGTGGTCTTCATGGTCGAGATCCCCAAGATCATGCTCCTTGCGATTATGCTTCAAGCTTTGCATGGGAAAGTCTAAGAGGTGGCGCCAAACAATGGGGATTACTTGGATGCGACTGTTCTTCGACTCGGAATCGACCTCTGAGTTGAGCGCCTGCAAGTCAGGGGAGTTCGCATAGACGCCTTTGAAAGATTTGCGCATTGTGTTGACGTCATGGATGAAGTTGATAGACTCCATGCGCATACCCAGACGCTGACCAATGCCATGTGTCACCAGTAACAAATGCTCAATCTCTCGTCCTTGCTCTTGTTGATCTTGCGTTTTGTAGTCCTCGAGCATCTCCTTTTCTTCTCGCTTCCGGGCCTCTTCTTCTTGTTTCTCCTGGTATTCTGGTTGCGAGGAAGTCATCAAAGAAGATACTTGTCGCTCGAGGGTTCTTCGTCTTGACTCCTGGGGTGACTCTGCTCTCTCGTTGTCTGTGGTCTCAGCGTCGGAGGCATCTCCTGAACCAGCTTTGACAGATTTCTCATTGTCAGACCCATATGCCAGACTGTGTGATGGTGTTGACGGCCGGTCGGCCTCTTTCTTGTTCTTGGATTCTTTTGCGTCTTTCGCCTGTTTCTTCTTCTCCTCTGGATCACTATAGCCACGAATGTAGCGGTATCCAGCGTAGTGGGCTCCACCAGCAAATCGCTGATAAAGAGTACTACCCATACGAGCCCACATATCGTCTGTAAGAAGCCACGCTGTCTTGTCATCTTGAAATGTTACGGTTGAGTTCATGTATGCACCAAACAGCCTATGCGATCGTGTTGTGTCAGCAGAGGCAGGTGGTGTAGCAACACCATCGCTCAGGTCAGTGCCGCTTCTCTGTTTGGCTGCCTCACTGCGGAGGTTTTCGAATGAACCTCGCGGTGTCACTGGGTTCGATGTTGAATCCCTATTAAGTCTGCCGAGCTCTTTGCGATAGTCTTCCCCTAGACCAGCTCCCAGGGACACAGGTCGCGCACGAGGCTGTGAAGTAGATCGTTTGTCGTCAGCTTTGCCGAAGCGCCAAGGTCTACACTTGAGATAACCTTCCTCCAACTGCATTGCAAGACCTTCATCCACCGGCTCTCCACTTGGAGTGAACCATGTCCCTCGCTTTACATCATATACTGGACCTAGCCAGTACGATGGTGCCAGCTCGCGTGTCTCAATTTCAACATCGAATAGATAGTCTTCATTTACAGGGACTTTGGTGGTATTTGGCGCGTCCTGGGTTGGCTGAGAAGGTGTTACTGGGCTCACCAGGTCTCTCTTTTGCTCAGCAGCTTCGGCTTCGTCGGCAGCCTTCTGGAAAGCAGTTTCGATGGCACGAGAATCACCTTTGCTGAAAGGAATCCACTTCTTCGGTTTAGGCAAAGGCTTATCCGGCGTTATAGCGTGTTCCGAGAAAGGCTTCCGCTTAGGCAACTTGTACAGGTTAGATCCTATTCATGAGGCGCATGTCCAAGGCCTACTCACATCCACGGCGTGAAACCACCTCACCGCAAGCGGAGGGCAGTCTCGGGGATACCGCTTCAAGCTCAGACGATGCCGTCGGTCCACCACATGATCTCCACCTTGTTGTATACCAAGCCCACCGGCACTTGCCTCCTTCTCTCTTTCCTTGTCCTTGTTCTTGTCCTTAGTCTTCGCGTTGTCGGCTTCGGCTGTGGTCGGTGTGGGCGGGGGCTTCGGTGTAGCTGTTCGTGAACCCCACGGCGAGAGGCCAGCTAGGAAACCCTGCTTGCTCTCTGCAGGCCCAGACATCCGGTCTACTTGTGGGACTGCAACGCCTGTAGGAAGCAAGCTCCTCCAGCTTATGCGTCGGTGTTTTGGAGCTGCTCTGAGCTGTGGAAGTTGCGACGGTGGACGACCAACAATACGGAGAGATGCGTAACGGAACGTGGTGGGCGTTGGGAAGAGGTTTAGATTAAATGTTCTACGTAAGAGACTGGTCGGCGGCGGTCAGCTGCGCACTGTCTGTATGTGGAGCGCTTGTTTCACGCAACGTGTTTCCTGAGGTGGTCCATTTGGACAGTGCATGCGGCTGCTGCGGGAGGATCAGCTTCGGGGACATTCCGAGCTTGACATCACCGAGGAACCTTGCAGCTGCCACCCGGTGCGTGGGGCAGCTACCTATACACAGCAACGCAAGCGCCCCTCCCAGCAACTGTCTCAACGACGCTTTACGGTCAGTTTGCGGTAGAGTGAACGTTTTGTGCGCTCTAATGCACTGCCTCTCTGTTACTGTGATCAGGTGACTTTATTTTGCGAAGGTTTGTGCATTTGCCACATTTTCTATGACTGCCTGATCACGTTCCGTCGCTGCTGACCTGCTCACTCGCACCAAGACCATTCTCCTTCGTACACCGCCATCTTCCCATGCGATGATAGTGACCATAGACGACTATCGCGGCAAAGCCGAACCGGAGGCATCATCCTCCAGCGAACAGATCAAGGACGAGGATGATGATTCTCCGTTTACTGTGGCCAGAGCAGGCCTTCTGAAACTCAAGTTACAAGCACTAAACAACGTACTTGCACGAACTCCTCTGGCTCAGCACAGAGAACTTCGATTGGAGGAGACTGTGCAAGGCGTCCTTCCTCGTACCTACGTCAGTGGATCGGAGGAACTGTACTTCATTGTCAAAGACTTGTCATGGCCAAGCAAAATTCCTGAGGTATTCATCAATGCTTACAGAGAAGTTTGTGAATGCCGACCCTTCACAAACAAGTACATCCCGAGGAATTACACTAGGAGGTACCGTCGGCCTTTGGGGTCAGCAGTTTCGCAATTTGCGCCAACTTTCTCTATGTTAAGGCCGCTCCTGCGCCAGATCGATGCCTCCTGTTGCACGAAGCTTAGTAATTTCTTCGACATATCAAACGACCGTAGTGGGTATTTTTACGATAGCGTTATCGGTCTTCCGTTCTAACGAAGTGCCAGTAAATTCTTTCGCGTTTGCAAGGTTACCCGCTGAACTGAGACTCCATGTCTACGACCAGTTGTATCCCTGCAGTTCTTTTGTACACATGTCTGCAAAGGCTGTTGGGCGATTCGACGAGCGGCTACCCACATGCCTTGATATAATGAGAGTCAGCAAGGCAATACATGCAGAAACTACAGAGCATTTCTTTAAGAAATCTATCCTTCTACTTAAAGCATGCAAGATGCCAGTGGTTGGCGGTAGTAAAGATCTCTCGGTTTTCACGCTCGATAATTACGCGGCACTCATTATGAGCATGAGCCCAGACGTCAGAGAGAATATTACAACATTGGAGATTCAAGTCAGACCAGGTTCTTTTTACGACATCGCAGATATAGGATGCAAGTTGTGGGATAACTCCCCACTGCACCGCGCATGTACTGCTCTTCCCAACCTGGCAGTTGTAGTTATATCGTTCACAATCCGCAAGAAGCGACGAGATTCGGCCCCTATTCACATACGAGCGACGCTTGACTGGATCCGTACTTTGCTGCCCCCCGGAGGACTGCAAATTGCATGGGATTTGACGCACCACTGGGGTATTTCCAGGGATTCAGCGCGACTGAAGGAGGCGTTGATGTCTGATCCATTTACGAGAGAGCTTATTGAAAGGGACGGTACTCTTGAACTAGCGAGGAGCGCGACCGCAACGCGAGAAGACTTGCAAAAGTGGTCGGAAATCAATGACGTTGTTTTAGAAGCCATTAGACAGCGTTGAATTGATGTCTTGTCACTATTGTGCTCTACAAGAATCTCTTGATGCATCACCCTGGTCCGGCGGTGCTTTTGTAATCACGTTCTGTCACGTATCGTCTCATGTATCCGTGAGGTGCAGGTCTAGCGACCCCAATAATGAGTGGGCCACATGAGATGTTGGAGTAATGATTTCAGCACATGTAAGTAAGGTCTTTTTCAATAATTGTACACCAAGACCTGACCGGAGCCGACCAATTAATCAGGATCAAAGCCTGGATACATGGATGATTTGCTGTGGGTGAGGCTTGGTCGTCCGTTGGTGAGGATTCATTGACCTTGAGGGGGACGCCGGCTGGAGAAAGCCACTCGAGCTGATTGTATTTTCATGTTAGGACTTAAATGTTTTGTCCGTCCGAACTTACATCAAATCACCGGTGAGGTGGCCGAGTTGGTTATGGCGCCAGGTTAAGGTCCTTCTCCTTAGCATTGCTTGACAATAAGCTTCCTGGTCACGAAAGTGGCGCGGGTTCGAGTCCCGTCCTCATCAGCATTCGTTCGACGACAGTTGAGCACTCCAGGATATCTTTTTTTGCGGGGATGTGCGTTTTGGACGACGGTGGTGAAGGGCTAAGCGAGGGCCGAGGTTGTGCCGGGCCATAAGATGGATGTTGGAGACTTCATAAGCCTCATCAACATTCGTTCGACAATAGTCGAGCACTCCAGGTCATCGTTTTGGTGTTGATGTCCATAGTAGATGGTGGTGTGATAGTGGGCAGCACCGTATTCTGCAACGCAGAGCCGAGCTTTTTTTTTGTTGACTGCCTTGACAGGCAAGCTAAGTACTGCGTATGTACCAGTCCTGTATCAAAAGCCAGTTGTTTGACGTGCCGATACAAAGCAGCTTGCTTTGGTCTTCGTTGCGTGTACAGTACAGCCACGTGCCAAACTTTCTTGCATTTATGGCTCTACCGAATCCGCAATTGTTCCTTACGTGCACGATTTCGAAATTCCGAAATTCTCAGGCGGGTAGATTTGCTCGATTCGGTGTGAACGACACGCGGCACATGCGTTGCGTTGTCGATGGCCAGCGAGACGGTGTCACAACACCACACAATGTGCCTTTGCGAAGACATTGCTTCTAGAAATCTATCGTAGGCGCTCTACCTAGTCAAGCACTTCGAATGTTCTGTTACTTCGTGGGCTCTAAGGACATTGGTTTCCTATTCTTTCAACCGCGTAAAGCTGGAAAATCGCGTGTAGGAATGTACTATCGCGGCTCAGGGTATCCTTTATGCTTCCTGAATATGGCTTGATATATCGCAGACTTTTCTTGCTTCAACTAATACTCACAAATTTTGTGGCTTTCATGCAAAGTCGAGGAGGAGAATGGAAATGCTTTCAAGACCTGTTAGCAAAACAACACAAAAAATCGTCAAAAGTGCGCTACAGTGCCGAATGCTACAAAATCTTTTCAATGTATTCTCGACGATATTCTGCATCTCTGCGATGAATTGCAGCCAAATTCCATCCCTTCATGGTCGTTGACTATCCTTCCATGCGACAGCCTTCAGACCGTGAATCTCGGCTCATCCACCCATGAACCAAGTGGATACTGCAACAAAACCCACCCAAACCTCAAAATCCCAATCCAATCTTTGCCGACGCTCAATGTGGAGCACAGCATAACGAGAGAATATTTTGCATCTATAGAACTGAGGAAATCCCAGCAGTTTTCAACAATTACCCCATCAGGCAATTGTCTTCCAGTCGCTTTAGCTCACTTGGGAGAGCGCCAGACTGAAGTTGTCAGTCACTAAATCTGGAGGTACTGTGTTCGATCCACAGAAGCGACACTAGCTTCCGTGCCCAGTGATTGGGATCACGCGAATTCTCTTTTTTTTTTTTTTGCTGTTTTTTGCTCCTTTGTGGGAGGTCCGGGATCATGAGTAGAACGGGCTTGGACTGGTCGTCATGTGGGGCCGCATTTGACGCGTGCACTGCGCGTGGCTCTGAACTTCCATCTTGCCTCACGGACCTGACTGTAGAACTTCATAAGCCTCAGTTCAAATCATTATTTGACAGAACCCGCGTGTCTGCTGTCGCATGAAGATTTCGATGCTGAGAACGAAGCAAAAGTCAAGGCGACGCTAGGCAAAAGGATTAAATATGCTACAATTTCAGGAAGCAAATGCTATATAGGAAGCGGGAGACAGAACCCTGCCGACTCATTGCCAAATTCCAAACGCCGTCCCACCGTACTGCGTAATTCATCAAACGTGAAAGGACTTCGCTCAAAATTCCATGGCATCTGTGCCCTCTTGTCGTTCTCGCTTTAACGCTGGTTTCTCCTCCTCCATCAAACCAGCAACAAACTTACGGAAGTACTCCACGTAAGGCTTGAGGCTCGTCTTCTCCCAATCCTGCATCTTTTTCTCGCCCTCCTCGCCTTGCCACTCATCAATCTCCTGGAGCAGCTGTGTGACAGTGGGCACGCTAAGAGGGTCGAACTCTTCGACTTTCCTAGTATCGATTGGCACACAGACACGCCCTGTACCAGGATGAACCACGAATGGGCTCTTGAGCAAATGGTTGAGCTTCTTTGAGACTTCGGCGTCAAGCCGTGGGTAGGTGTACTCCAACACAATATCCTGTTTAGCTTCAAGCAGCTCTTTGCTTGTCTTTGACAGCGCACCGGATTTGGCCAATGTGTCGATATCAGCCCACTTGCTCGCGCTGGCACGGTTGGGAGCAGAGTCCCACTTCTTCTGCAGTGCAGCGCGCAGTGTGGGATCCGGGAGGAGGTTGAGAAGATGTGCCGATTTGTCGGAGGAAGCCCATGGATCTTGCTCAGCCAGAATAGATGTCTGGAAGTGCTCTTTGAGGATGTTGAGACTCCGCTCAAGATGAGGATGCAGTGGACGCCGAACATTGACCTTCTTGCCGCCTTGATCACCGCCCTTGAGTAGCTCAAGATAGCCGGCAATCGCACGACGTTTCTGGTCATCCATGAGACGTGCGCGTTTGTCACAGACCCAGGCGTGAGCACCACGTCGTCCAGAATATACCCAGAGGATATGCGAAAACCCGAAATCCTCGCGAAGGGCGACATCAACAACCTTGATAGCCATTGTGATGAAGGCCCAGCATCTGTGACAGATAGACGCACCTGTACAACATGTACGAATGTCGTCATAATCTGTCATATCGATATCGAAGACCAATTCCTTCATGAGGGGGCGGAACGCACTAGCCTTGCGTAGAGTTTTGCGGTCTCGTGGATTTGTGCTGTACATGGGCCCGATCTCGAAACGGGAGGGTAGCATCTGTATACATTGCTTGCGCAGCAAGTCGGCGGTAGGGAAGGATTGGTATCGCAGATATGCGTCGTTGGGCAGAGTGAATGCAAACTCTCGATGAGCGAAATCATTTGCGGGCGTTGGGCTGTGGTTCAGCCATTGGAATAGGTAGCGGAAGGGGAACAAGCGTTGGTAGAAAGCACGCATGATCTCAGGGTCGGAAAATGACGATCGGCTTGTGATCTTGCTGCCAGAGGTGAGAAGACGCTCAAGTTGGGTGGTGTTTTGCCTACATCGGTGCTGACTGAGACGCATCCTCCTCGGACTTGACTGGCGCACTCGAAGCGAATTCGCCGTCTGAGTCGTCGTCGAACAGTTCTTCCAAGTTGGCTCTCGACTTCTCTGCTGGTGCTGGTGGACTCGGCGCATCATCCATTGTGGCATCTTGTGTCTCTGGTTCTGGCTTGATGTTGATGTCTTCGGCTTGCGACATTTCCCTCGAAGAATCTTCAGCCGGCGTTGACTCCGGAGATATGGAATGCGGCATGTTGTCGGTATGGATTATGGGGATGTGGTATTGTGACCGTATATTTGCTGTCCCGTCGCGACTGCGGGACGCGTCGAATTACTTAGCGTGGAAGGCACGCGTAAATTGAAGGGGAAACGTCCATTCTCTGTTCGGCAGCTAGTGAGCCCGTCATCATCCACCCCACACGAACCCTTCCAATCAACATCGGACTTCAACCACCATTACAGTATCCCAATTCGGAGTCATGGCAACGACTGATGATCTGGTTGCGGGCGCTGGGTGGATATCTGATGATTCGAGCTTCTATGGTGAGTGTTACACCACCTTGCAGCACATCACGTCATTCTGTCAAACTCGACGTGATGGCTTGCGACGCACCTATTGCATGCCCAATACAACAATCACAACTATATGTCCTTTATCTCAACTCTGTGGTCATTGCTTGCCGTGAATGACTTTACCGAACGACTGGTGATGCTGACGAGACCGCAGGGGACGAGAACGAACAAGAGCATCAAGAGTCGCTCAGCAACCAGAACACACCAAAGGCTTTTTGGTCAGCTCACAGTAAGGACTTGAATGCTATTGTGTCGCCGGTCAAAGTCCAAGCTCGCAAAAGAGATGTCTCAGATATCGACGCGACACCGACCAAGAAGGTCATGCCGCTCACTACCTCGACACGTGCTAACAAACTTCCTGGTTTCTCTGGCCTTGACAGGAAAGGAATGGAGGGAGAACGTCTCGCCAGGCTAGCCAAGAGCAAACGCAAAAGGGAGCCATCTCCTGAAACGACGTCACAACGCGAGAGGGTCAATCCCATGGAAGGCCAGCCATTTGCATGGCAGTTGGGCGAATCTGCCGAAGACTTTGTCAAGCGCGTCTCACCGCTCACCACGTCAGCAGCGGATTGTGAATGGATCTGGGCTGCGAATCCTTATCGCGACCCACGTGACAAGGCCACAGCTCCTCGAGTGGCTGCTTTTAAGGATCGCGGCTTAAAGATGCTTGCTGAATCGCTGCAAAAGCGTGACGACATTCAAGAGAAGGGGCGCTTTGGCTCGAGGGGCGTTGTCACGCGGGCGTGGAACCAGGAGGCAAGAGCCTTGCAGCTGAACCTGACCAAGCTTGCAGTTGAAACCGGAGTCTTGTCAGGGAAGGTGAGCTGAAACTCGCCTCATATGGTTTGTTGGTAGCTGATCACCCAGTACAGTGGATGCTGTTTCCCAAAGTCCAAGAGGTTACACGTATTTGGAGGACCGTGGTTGAAGCTACCACAAACGACCGTCTCGGACCGATGGCTAAGGTAGCCCCCGAGGATGGCAAGGATGAGCGACTGGGTAGGTTTACGGGTCTGTCTCTAATACGACGTGAGGGCTTACCAGTCTACAGTCTGCGTCTACACCAAAGACTTCAGGGACGAAGACGATGTTCTTCGTGTACTCAAAGAGCTTGAGGACCTTGATCTCATTGGAACCGGCCGAAGCATCTACTACAAGTCCGATGCCTTCACATACCTTGATCTTTATTCGGCGACCGCCAACAAATATGGTCTACAAGCAAGTCTGTACAACAGCCACAAAATGCTGGCTGCCGCTCGCACAGCTGAGTTGTCTGCGTCCCAAAACACGGCCTCGCAACAGGAGCGGAAGCTCCTCAAGACCTTCTACTGACCCTGCATATTTTGATACACAAATCACATTGCGACTTGAGTGATTCGCTGCGGTGCTTCGGGAGTTTTATACCATCCACTCGATTTTATCTATACTAAACGCCTGTCTTATTGTACAATTCTTATTTTCCGCAGCTGCTGCCCAATCACTACGAAGTACAAGGTAAAACGTCTCGTCAATGTTTAGTATCGTCGAGGCATGTGGAAGAGCTGTTGCATCCTTAGTGGATAGTTTTTACTTTGTTTAAGCCAGCATGTATTGCAAAGATGCAGCCTGGTTACAGTTACGACTTGTCAGTTTCACGCGAGCTGATGTATCCGCGCTCATCCTCCTATCCTTCAACAAGTCATTCCATAAGTTACAGAGCATGGGAAGGCCACTACTCAGCAAGTCTTGAGCTAAGGCTACAGGCCATCGGTTGTACTTAATCTTTTCTACAATGCTCATCGACTGGCGAAACATTACCCTCGAATCGCGAAAAGCAGCTTGTCATCGCGATCGATATTGTTACTCCTTGAGTTTTGTTGCTATTATGGCATCAGACCATCGCTTTACCCCGCTATAATCGGATTGCTCCTTCCGCCTACTTAGCATCGACATTTCATTCAACCCACAGACATCAACAAAGACTATCAGTGTTGAATTCTGGAGAATTCACGATCTCCTTACCCCTAGTCAACTGAGCCTACATCTTCGGTAACGTAGAGTGTAGACGGTAGAGCAGATGACCAACCGGAATCTCCATGCTTGTTCATTCACGGGAAGCAGGTTGGATAGAGAACCGTCTCCTCTCCATTCCATACGGTGTCGTTCGCCTATGGTATTTCCACTTACGACAGCGTTCTCTGACCTCACCATCTGCAGAGTTAAGTCCAGTCGTTCTTTAGTCCGGCTAAGAGAGCAGCGCGAAGGTAAAACAATTCACCGGAAGGTGCAGAACACCCATGCCATCATGATTGGCTTCCAAATTTTGATTCGGGGGGTAGGCTCCAGAGTCCTCTGCGAAGAAAATAGCGCATGACAGCGCTTGCGAGTACTGAAGGATCGTTCTGCGAAACATCGATCATTGCGCCCACACCAGCTACTAAAATCGCAAACCACCACCAGAGCCGACCTGAACAGCGCTATCGTCGGGTTCACTGCGCATTGCAATGGCGCTACTGGAAGACAGCATCTCCGGAAACGAAGGAATTTGCAAACCATTACTCGATCGCAACAGGGTCCAGCCGTAAGTCGCCGATGACACCTCACAATATGCGTTGGCGAATATGGCCAACAACGGATATGGCCGAACATGATTGCGAGTGCTGAATCAAGCCCTTATTCTCATCGTTGTCAGATGTGGCCGGCAAAGCAATTCTCAGTGGAGAAATGGAGGTATGCGTTTAAGAGGCTTTGGTGCTTTGCAGAGAGCCACATCGCAGCGCAGCGGCACTTAAGCGGCAACTACTTTGTATGACTCTCAGCTGCAGCAGAATCATCGGCCAGGTCCGAAGTTTGACTAGTTTTCAGGTTGGCCCTAAACCACCAAGAGGCTGTTCTGAGACCTGACTTGGATTTCTCTTACTCGATGAGATCTTTGTCTATCGAGTAACAAGAAACGCGGCTCCAGGCGTGTTGAGAGGTACGCGGGCTTGCGGTGTGCTAGCTTATTCGGCATCTTCGGCGCTGGCTCCGGCGAGCCCATCAATGCGACATGGTAACAGACTGCAGAACGATATCAGCATCCAAGCATGGCAACACATGTAAAAAAGGAACTTACCTCTCTATCTTCGTCCTTCTATATCTCGAGGGCTTGCAGCTTTCTTAAGAACATGACGTGGGACCGTTGACCCTGCGCTAGTTCCCTTGACTTTAGCGCCGATCGAGCCCCTGTCCCGGTACGATAGGTCGCGACTCCATCCTTATCAGTTGCACGGCCGTCTCCGCTGGATTAAATCCGCCTGATCAAAGAATGCGGTATGAGTACCATCACGGCGCGATAATGCAAGTAAGCCCGGGTTTGAAGCCTTGGACAGTATCGGGACAAGACCTTCAATGAAGTAAACTCTGAGTCCAGTATTGCAGTGTCGATTCGACTACTTCGCACGAGGCTACGACTGAGGCCGTGCTGGCCGTGCTGGCGCCGAATAGCGGGAGCGTATTCGAGACGCATCGCTAAGGGTCGTAGCGACCTTACATATCTGCCCGGCCACCAATTTTGATCGAGTAAACAAAGCGGCCTGTCGCCGCCGACTAAGTACGCCCCCCGGGCACCATGTCTTTTCCGGGGTTTGGCCAGACATCTCGGGTGATCGTTTTGGTGCATAGATAAGAGACCTGTACCCCAGGTTTGGGCGTTTTTGGCTCGTTGTTAGTAGAGAATCTTCGACCGCTGTATTCAGCTTAAGTTCATAGCTGTCCGGCATCGTTTGCACACGCTTTGTTATAACGCATCGTCAGCTCTTACACCACAGCCCTTATCGCTGCTTATCATATTTTTATACGAGCATCCCACATCCCATCTGATCTTCCCCGCGTTTGCCGAGGCTGGACATCTGTTGATAGACTCTTGTCTTCAGTGACAGCGGTGTAAAATTGAGCTCGACTTGTGGACGACGTTTGTCTTGCTTTCATCAGGATGGCTCCTCACGCAACCTCACCTCCACCAATGGAGCACAGCCAGCCATCACAGCCGATTAAAGTGATTGCTTCTTCACGAGCAGTGGTTGCTGGCCGACTCACTGAAGCAACAATCGTAATTTCTCAAAACAATGGCAAGATCACGTCTATCTTCCACTCCGTCCTGCCTCAGGCCGACTTCCCCGAAGGCACACCATACACCGATTACTCCCCTCACATCCTCCTTCCTGGGTTGGTCGACGCTCACGTCCACCTCAACGAACCTGGACGAACAGAATGGGAAGGTTTCTGGACTGGTACCCGTGCTGCTGCCTTTGGCGGTGTCACCACGGTGGTCGACATGCCTCTCAATGCTATCCCGCCAACCACCACTGTGGAGAACCTCAACATCAAGGTTGATGCTTCCAAGGGCAAGTGCTGGGTTGATGTTGGGTTCTATGGTGGCATCATTCCAGGAAACGACAAGGATCTCAAGGGCCTTGTTGATGCAGGTGTCCGTGGCTTCAAGGGTTTCCTGTGTGACAGCGGTGTATGTATTAGTTCTGACAGTTATCTACACAGGTGACTAACTCCCGACAGGTCGAAGAATTCCCTGCCGTCTCCTCTGTTGATATAGAGAAGGCTCTTCTCGAGCTGAAGGACTCAGCCACAACACTGATGTTCCACGCTGAGATGATCCCTCCTGTCACAGACTCCGTTGGCGACGACGTCCAGCGCGCAAACCCGCCTCTTGCGCCCAAGGGCCCCCTCACCGCATACTCCACCTTCCTCGAGTCCCGCCCACCTGCCTTCGAAACCTACGCCGTCGCTGAGATCCTCTCGCTTGCGCACCTTGCACCCGAACTACAACTCCACATCGTCCATTTGTCGGCTATGGAAGCCATCCCGATGCTGCGCGAAGCTAGAGCAAAGGGCGTCAAGATCACAGCCGAGACGTGCTTCCACTACCTCGCGCTTGCTGCCGAGCGCATTGAGGAGGGCGATACACGACACAAGTGCTGCCCGCCCATTCGCTCCCAGTCAAACCAGGATGCGCTGTGGACAGAGCTTCTTCAAGACCAAGCCGAGGGCGTTATCCAGACAGTCGTATCTGACCATTCGCCCTGCACACCGGAAATTAAACTACTCCCGCCTCACCTCGCACCGAGGAAACACACCACAAAGACACTGAACCACGACGAGGACTGCGACTCAAGCGACAACGGGCCGGAGACGCCAATGCAAGGACCCGAGGAGAAGGGCGACTTCTTCGGAGCATGGGGCGGCATCTCCAGCGTGGGCCTCGGTCTGCCTATCCTCTGGACTGAAGGCCTTAAGAGAAACGAGAACTTCAGCATCGAGGAAATCGTGAGGTGGTGCTGCAAGAACACCGCCAAGCAGGTTGGTCTCGAGCAGTACAAGGGCGACCTTGGTGTCGGATTCGACGCTGACATTGTCGTCTTCGACGAGACTGCGGAGTTCCTGGTAAGTTTTACTACGTCCCCTATGACATGGGTGGTCTTGGGTCCAAAGTTGCTGATGAACTACAGGTCGAGCCGAGCACCATGCTCTTCCGCAACAAGGTCTCGCCGTACGAGAACAAGACGCTCAAAGGCGTTGTTAAGGAGACGTTCCTGCGTGGTGAGAGGATCTTCTCTAGGGAGGAGGGCTTCCAGAAGAGTGGCCCGAGTGGGAAGACCCTGCTTGAGCCGAGGACTGCTCGTGCTTGAAGGGGGGGGGGGTTTGTTGGGTAGCATGGTTGAACACGGAAATGATTACGATTGCATAGACGGCGTTGGCATACAGAGACATTTCAGCATAGATTTTAGCATAACCAGATCGACGAATGAATACCACTTCGTGCCTGCACTGATAGGCAGTGGTCTACTCTCGAAATCATGCTTTGTGCAGCACAGCCTGCATGGCGTCGTCTTTGGCTAAGCTGAAAGATAACTCGTGCCTTCCAAGCGCGCCGAAGTCGCCAAGTCAATTGAGTTGTCTGCTGCTCAACATTGTGCCTTGCAGCAGAAGCGTGTGGCAGGCGCGGGGTAGATGTGTTGTTTGCGGCGGTCGTCGTAGGAACACAGCGCGCAGCGGAGAGCCGGCGGGTACCCGTCTGCGTTAGCGCTCATCAGGGTTTGCAGGTGTGGATGATTGTGGCGGGCTGACAGATAGCGGGACAGACTCCCGAAGAAGTGCAGTATCACAAGGTAGCCTAATCACAAACAGACATGGTACAGATTTTTGTGAGTCTTTGATCCTTGATTGATTCTATCTGCCCGACATATGGTGGTTGCTTTTCAGTCCTCCCATGATTTGCCTAGATGTCGTAACGCGTATCGATCGTGGGGGAGCGACGCGCTTATTTGGCCTCGTCGAAGACGTAGGTCAAGTGGCAGCGACCGCAGTACTGGCGGTTGTGCATGGCAGCCATGAAGACACCAGCACCGCACTCGGGCTGGGGGCACTCACGGCGAAGACGCTCGATCTTGCCATCGCCGTCAACCTTGTAGTACTTGAGCACAGCGAGCTTGGTCTTCTTGCGCTTGTGCTTGATCTTCTTGGGGGTGGTGTAGACCTTCTTCTTCCTCTTCTTACCTCCACCACGCAGGCGGAGCACCAGGTGGAGAGTCGACTCCTTCTGGATGTTGTAGTCGGAGAGAGTGCGGCCATCCTCGAGCTGCTTGCCGGCGAAGATGAGACGCTGCTGGTCCGGGGGAATGCCCTCCTTGTCTGGCAGATGGTTAGCAGAGGCGCAAGACTGTAGGCGCGGTGCTGGACGTACCCTGGATCTTGGACTTCACATTGTCGATGGTGTCCGAAGACTCCACCTCAAGGGTGATGGTCTTGCCCGTGAGGGTCTTTACGAAAATCTGCATGGCGGCCTATGGCGCTGTTAGAATCGGTGCGAGGTACAACGAGTGCTGAAGCGCGCGGCTGCGACAAGAGAGAGAGACTGCATTTCGAATGGAAAGCAAGCGCCTGCGCGGTTCGAAACGCAGGCTCTGTCCATGTGCAGAGGCGGCGCGCAACGGGGGAGGTGCTCACCTAGACAACTGGTTGTCTTCCTCAGTCGGTGCAGAAGGTTGCTGGAGGATAATTCTCAGGATAAGGCGCGGCGATTTAGCGTGCGAATGTGGGCTGCTTATGTAAGAGGCGAGCGCGGCTGGTGCGGCGGCGAAACTGCGAGTGGGACGGGCACTGGGCAGCAGCGCCAGCGCCAGTCCATCAGTCGAGCGGCTGAGCGATCGGGCCCGTGCACCCGCCAGGGTTGCTGGGTAACCCTCGATGCCGTGTTTTGTGTTGACGGATTGCCAGAAGCAGTATTAGACATCGTCATCTCCACCTCGCAGCGTCGATACATCCATCCTCGCGAACCCACATCTCTCGCATCCATCCCCACAGCCTCTAGCGCATCACTGTTGACCCCTTGGCCGCACACCGCCAGCACTGCCGCGTCCTCCGTCTGTGTGCATAGGCTTCGGCCAGTAATACTTACTTGACGCAGGCTCTGGGAGACTGCACTGTACTGAGGAGACCGCAACGAGACCAGCCGCCCGGCGGAGCGCCGCTTGTACTTGCGTGAGGTATGTTTCAGCAAGCGCCGACCACCAGGGGCCATGAACAACAACAGCTCACCCCCCTCAGTATCGGATCACAAAGGACGCCCGTCCTCGGCCAGCAGCACCGGACTCGACGAGCATCAGAATGCTGTCCAACACAAATTCTCCCCAGGGCATCTCGCCCCGACGAATGCAACACCGGCGCCAGCTGTCGACACCAAATGCATTCGAGATGCCCAGCGTGCGCAATACCAGCCCGGTCAGGCCGCAAAGGCGACACAACCGGTCGGGCATGAGCCTGGACCTTCGAGGCCTCAACCTCGATTCGGTCCATGCGCCCAGCCCCGGTCCCTACCAGCAGGAACCCAGCACGCTATATACTAACCCTCTAGGACAACCATCACAGCAACCTATGCAAGTAGCGCAATCGCACAGCCAGCCCCAGCCGGGTCCCCAGGACGCCTTTCTCCACTCCCCAGTACAGTTATCTCCCAGATGCAGATCTCCACGCTCCCCCATCTACAGGTCGCGCCCGGTGTCACCCCATGGCCGACCGCAATCACCACCCAAGCCTCCTACGGAGCAGCAGTTGAAGGATCTTCACGAGCACATCCAATCCGTGTATGGCTCTTGTGGGCAGGTCTTCATCAACATTCTCCCCACACCAACCGTCGCACCAGCTCCTCAAGCTGTCATTCCCGAAAAGCCAGCACAGCTGCCCAGCCATCAGTCATTTGGCATGGCCCCCCATCCTACAAATTTCAATGATGTGGCAGACATCAATCTGCAGCCAACACGCGCCATGGCCTATGACCTCGAGAGCCCAGACTACGATAATGGCTACGAATCACCAGGGTACTATGGCTCTGACGTCTCGCCCTCGCCGCAGGCCTCGCCACGCATGAGGATACCAAGGCCTTACCTTCAAGGCATCGCAGAAGACCCTTCTCAGGAGATGCCCTTCTCGCACCCGCCCACACTGCTTCCTGCCCTCGATTCGCAAAGCCCAATCCACAGTAGTCCGCTTCACAGCCCTATCCACAGCCCAATCCGCGGCATGCCCCCTGTCATGCCTCCACACGATGCGCCGCTCGCCGCAAGTCCATTCGAGGATGAGGTACCGCTCTACACGGATCTTGAACTCGAAGCCAGCCTCGAATACACCGGCATTGCCCCCGAAGAAGTCCAGCGTTATATCAGCGAGCAGGACCCCAAGACGAACAAGTGGACATGTCTGTATCAAGACTGCGGCAAGGTCTTTGGCAGGAGGGAGAACATCCGCTCGCACGTTCAGACGCATCTTGGCGACAGGCAGTACAAGTGCAATGGGTGCGGCAAGTGCTTTGTGCGGCAGCACGATCTCAAACGTCATGCGAAGATCCACACTGGCAACAAGCCATACAAGTGCCCTTGCGGTGCTGGGTTTGCACGACAAGACGCACTTACACGGCACCGTCAGCGTGGCATGTGCGTTGGCGGCTTTGCTGATGCTGTCCGACGACAGGCCAAGCGTGGCAGGCCAAAGAAGCAACGTCCTGAGATGGAAGAGCGCGTAGCAAAATCCAGCAGGACCAGGCGAGCGCTTGCGTCTGCGGAGCGCTCCATCTCAGCAAGCTCGCCTGACTCTGAAGCTCACACACCGTACGAGGTTTACGAGTCACAACATTCGCAAAACTTCAATGATCCCATAAGTGCGTCAACAGATCCATTCAGGTATGGAAATCTTACTTTGCATTTGACTTTGCGCTAACTATTTCAGTTTCGAACCCCAATCAAGCCCTTATCATCAATCAAGTCCTTACCGCGAGGAGGCCAACGACGGCGCCTTCACGCTGACCACATCGTATGCAGGTGAAGTCGCATCGATGAACCTCCTCCGTCAACTCTCGGACGAACCAGCCCAGACGCCCCCTTTGTCCCCAGGTGACCACCGGCCACGATCTCGCGACCCGGACGCTGATCGAACCCGGCCGCACCAGCCGAGTCCCTTGAAGACTGCAGAGTCGCCCTCACGGGGATCGGTTCGATCGCAGCAATTCACCACGCCGCCAACGTCACCGATCAATGGAAAGGATGAGCTAGAGGAGCTCTTCGACATTCGACCCGAGCCATCCATGTCCCAATTCGATCTTGAAATGAAGGCGATGAGCGAGTTCACGGCAACGGACAACACTTCATACGACTTTCTTGACTTCACCACTGTATAATTCTTTCGACACTGGACTATTTGGAGAGGCTGTATGATATTTCTGGGACTCACGAACGTAATGACAGGCGTTCTGGCAATCCTGTAAAAGATTATGAGTGGCGTCGTTTGGGCTTGAGCGGGCTCGGTTTGCTTCTTGTGTATCTGTTTTTTTTCAAGATTGACTTCGTTTCTGGTACCACGTAATAGGGTCCGCACAGCTACGCTGCAGCGATGATGGTGTTCTTTTGGTCTATCTTCTTTTTGCTTCTTTTCACAGGAGCTAGCACCACACGTTGGGCTGCTCTTCCCACATTCCTTTGTATTTTTATTTTCAGCGTGTTGTAGGGACGCTCAGCAATCGAAAGGCTGTTTAAATCAGCGAATTTTTGCCACTGTCTTTTAAAGTTCCGCTGCTTGCATCTCGTCTTTAGTTATGTCACGGCTTACGCGGACGGTGAAAGCTTGTCAAACCTTCACTTCACTGACCGCTCATGCATAAATCCAGCGCTTCGAACTACGTGGACGATCTGCAAGTCCCCTACAACCACAATAAAGCGATGTCGTCCGCCACTTCCCCTTCGGGACACCAGGCGACTCCCTTGTTTGGACCTTCGCCCTCACCTCCGGCTGTAAACAATGAAACTCCGTGGCCACAACTCCCACCCACACCAGAACCCAAACCAGCAACCCCTCTCCGCCACACAGCCGATGCGAATCCAATCAACGATATGAGCTGGACAGCGCTCTGGCCTCGCACAAAAGCTGCACTCATGCATCGCGCGCAAGGCGCCCGCGGTGTTGCCGACTACATGAAAACCGCAGGAACATGCGCTAGACACCCCATCGCCATCCTGTGGGGCATCGTTAGCATCGCAGCAATCATCGAAGACCCATCTTGTCTCTGGTGGCTCGAGGTCATCGGCCCCGCGTCAGTGGGATTCCTGTGCGCGGGCGCTCTCATCTTCGGGTTGCTTGCGATCGAGGATGGAGTCAGCGCCGTGGGCGATGGGCTGGATGATGCGTGGGGCCGTACGTGGCGCTGGGTGAAGGATCTCACGGGTCTCGGCCAAGGGCCTGGGGAGCAGGAAGCGTCGTTTGTGCAAGAGACGGCGGAGCCACGGGCGGCACAACCAGACTCTTCATCCTCGCCTTCTGCCTTGGTTCGACACTCCAACACCCCTCTGGCATCGCCAGCCCAACCAGCCCTTCAAACACCTCTCGCCACATCCCTTCAACCCGCACACCGCTCCGGTCTCCTGGGCCCCTCGCCCATGCCACCCCGTCAATTCACCTTCAAGCACTTCACCGGCGAGGGATTCTACAGGCACGAGCAGAAGCTCAAAGCCATAGGGCGGTGGTCAGTACCTGGAGGCAAGGGGCGCACGTTCGATGATATTCTGAGAGAGGTTGAGGATGAGGATGATGAGAAGTATGAGGGGGTTTGTGAGGATGAGGAGAGTGAGGGAGATGACGAGGGGTATGTGGGGGATGAAGAAAGTGTGGAGGAGAGCAAGGGCTAGATGGGCGTGTGTTGCGCACTGCATTTTGCCAGCTCTAACGAGACGCCTGACACTTTTGAAGGATTCAACAATGGAAAAGCAAATACTTGACATATATGTTCAGCAGCCACACAGAGAGCCTTACATTTGGTTAACTCGCGCAAATTAGAACTGAAGCCTTCGGTCAAAATGCATTTTCTGCATTCTGCCAAATGGCTACTCGAAGCTGGCAAGATGCAGTAAACTCAAATCGCATAAAGTGCAGGACTACATGATCCTTCCCAGCATTAACATCACTTCCCAAGCGCCCACCACCTACACTCGCCTCCTCGTCGCGCCCGCACCCAGCCCGTTCGCCCTCTTCGTCCCCGCAGCCTTCTTGCCGGGCTTACCCTCGACCTCACCAACCAGCTTCTCCGCCGTGCCCGCGACCTTGTCCTTGACCTTCTCCGTAGGCGTGCGCTTCTTCTTGACAATCTTGGTCTTTGGTCCTGAGGTGGTAGCTGTGGCTTTGGGCTTGGTGACGCGCCCGGCTGTTGTGCGGGGCTTGGACGTGTTGGCTGTGGTGGTTGTGCGCTTCTTGGGTGTGATGGCGTTTTCGATCTGCTGCACGATGCGCGGCTTACTGTTGCCCGTGCTGGCGCGTGTCGAGGCTGGCATATTTGGCTAAAGATATACGACTGTTTGTCAAGCTGTGGCGGCTGGGTCAGGTTCGTTTGAGGTCGGCTGTGAGAATGTGCGCGACTGCTCGAGGAAGGTAGAGGAAGAAGACGGTGTCGAGCTGTGGATGAAATGACCAACTCTGACAACGAGAACGAAGACACGGCGCAATCAGAAGCAACCAGCAGCTTCTAACAATAGACTGACTGGCAAAGCCCCAAACGCGTAAAATCGTATGCCACGCGCAAGATGAGACAGAATGCGCGACTTACTCTTGGTAATACAATGACTCGAAGAAGTACTGAACGGCAGTGCGACGAGATCACAGAGGACAGCGTTGTTGACGAAGAGAAAGACAGATTGCGACGCGAAGGAGGGGGCTCGTAATCTATTCACACCTTCCAAGCGAGACGTGTCTCAGAACAACACCGAAAACAAGCGGCCAGCGAAAGATGATCACATGGGTCAGAAACACCCGGGCCTAGTTGGGCAGCTGAAAAGTGGTGTTGTTCCTGGCCAGGCTAGACTGGTTCGCACGCGTATTTTCATTCGTCATCCCGCAGCGGTGTGGTGGCAGCTGTGCCTGAGGATCGACGCACGATAAGACTCGTCGACGCAGCTACAGTGCGACTGTAAGTATATCTTGCTCAAGGAACTGATGAACAACGAGCCACGACGGCTCTCCAACCGATGTCTGTCTTTCTGTAAGCGCTGGAACGGTCAGCTTATCAACTCACGAAAGGATGCGACGCGAATGTGGTGTTGATTATGTCGTCATCCTCATGGAATGATCATCGTTCAATTGCTCCTATTATCCATCCTCCACGGCGCAGAGTGCGCTCAAGCCTCCATGTGTGCGTTGACATCACACTCAGGCCCCATTGTTGAAGCTCCTGAAAATAACTCCGTGCATGGCCCGCACTGGGTGCACTTTCTATCGGTAGACTCGGTAAAAGCCTCTGGTAAGGAAACTGACATGCAAAGAAACTTTTGAAGAGGGCTGCTGATCACAGGGGTATATGCCCTTCCCGACGCCGAAACTTGTTGAAAGAAGAATTGCCGCCTTCTTCAAGATATGCATATCATATCGCAATAATCGTTAGATCCTAAGGGTGTGGCTGAAGTTGATTCAAACCACGCATGTATGAACATTAAAGTTGTATATTTAGAGCTTGAGCTCCTTGGGCTTCTCCCAGGTGAAGTCCTGGTTGGTGAAGTGACCGTTCTTGGCGGTGGTGTTGTAGATGGGGTTGATGAGGTTCAGCTCCTTGACAATGACACCAGGGCGGAGGTCAAAGTTCTTGTGGATGATCTCAACAAGCTCCTCGGAAGACTTGTCTGAGGTGCCGTACGTCTCAACGAAGAGGGACAGCGGCTCAGCAACACCGATGGCGTAGGAAAGCTGGACCAATGCGCGGCGAGCCAACTTGGCGTTGACGAGCGACTTGGCGATCCAGCGGGCAAGGTAAGCAGCGGAGCGGTCGACCTTGGAGTAGTCCTTTCCGGAGAAAGCACCACCGCCGTGGGCACCCCAACCACCGTAGGTGTCGACGATGATCTT
Source organism: Epicoccum sorghinum (assembly GCA_020272525.1). Lineage (NCBI taxonomy): Eukaryota > Fungi > Ascomycota > Dothideomycetes > Pleosporales > Didymellaceae > Epicoccum > Epicoccum sorghinum. The sequence continues at coordinate 2,655,009 of VXJJ01000011.1, read as the reverse complement.
ACGGCCAGTGAGACCGGCATCACCCTGGGGTCCACCAATGATGAACAGACCAGAGGGCTGGATGTGGTACTTGACGTTGTCGTCAAGGTACTTGGCGGGGATGACCTTCTTGATGATCTTCTCCTTGATCTCCTTGCGGAGCTCCTCAGTGGTGATGTCCTCGCTGTGCTGAGCAGAGACGACGACAGTGTCGACACGGAGAGGAATGACGGCACCGTTGTCGTGGGCGTACTCAATGGTGACCTGAGTCTTGGTGTCAGGTCGCAGCCAGGGCAGAGAGCCGTCACGGCGGGCAGCAGCCATGGCTGAGTTGAGCTTGTGGGAGAGGAGGAGGGTCAAGGGCAGGAGCTCAGGGGTCTCGTCGGTGGCATATCCGAACATGATACCCTGGTCACCAGCACCGAGCTTCTCAAGAGCCTCCTCGTAGTGGAGACCCTGAGCAATGTCGGGCGACTGCTGCTCAATGGCAACAAGAACGTTGCAGGTCTTGTAGTCGAAACCCTTGTCAGAAGAGTCGTAGCCAATGTCCTTGATGGCACCGCGGATGATCTTCTGGTAGTCGAGGTGGGCCTTGGTGGTGATCTCACCGAAGACCATGATCATACCGGTCTTGGTGGCAGTCTCGCAGGCGACCTTGGAGAGGGGGTCCTCCTTGAGGCAGGCATCGAGGATGGCATCGGAGACCTGATCGCTGCGGGGTCGTTAGCACCGTGTCCTCAGCGTGTTGGTGGGCGGGCGATAGGGGCGTGGGGTGAATGTAGCACGTCATGTACATATCGCGACCCCACTGATAATGAATGGGTAGAGGAATGACGGTGGGTAACATACCAGATCTTATCGGGGTGACCCTCACCGACGGACTCGGAGGTGAAGAGGAAGGTCTTGCCCTGGGCGATTGTTAGCATAGCGCGGGGCTTCTGCGGACAATAGCAGTGCGTACCTTGCTGGGCGCAGAGCCGTTGGTGCCGTTGGGAACAGTCATTGTGAAGGGATGCAAGGGAGAGAGGAAGATAGTCTAGGACTTGCGACCGCGTGAAATATTGTGTGAGAAGGCGAGAGGATGGGTGAGAGAAGGAGAGAGGGGCCTGCGCGACTTTATGAGGTCTGAGTGGTTTCAATCTGCCGAAGTTTTCAACGTGCCCTCCCACCTCAGCCTAAGCCGCCCGCCGAGTTCGCACTAGTGCCAGCACACCATTTGACCGCCAACGGTGGGGGCCCAATAGAGGCTCGCCATCTGCCAGGAACCACCGCCTTTGGGGGAGAAAGTAAGACTCCGAGCGAGCCTCCCCTCGGCGCCCCACCACTCGACTACAGCCGTCCTGCCGTCTAGACCGCCTTGGTGTTCGTTCTGGCAGAAAAAGGCCGTCTTTCGCAGGTAGTGACAGGCTGCGCCAGTGACGCAACAAACGACCCGACTGTCACATTCCCGCAACAATGAGTAAGTTTGGCACACTGGTCATGGTAAGGACCCTCCTGTGAAGGAAGGCACTTCCCGAGGCTAAACGAACGCAGGGCCCTGCGGGCGCGGGCAAATCAACCTTCTGCACTGGCCTCATCCAGCACCTGCAGAACAACAAACGCCCATGCTTCTACGTAAACCTCGACCCGGCCGCCGAAGACTTCGCCTTCGAGCCAGATCTCGACATCAAAGACTTGATCAGTCTTGAGGATGTCATGGAAGAGATGAGCCTCGGCCCCAATGGCGGCCTGATCTACTGCTTTGAGTTCTTGATGGAGAACCTCGACTTCTTGACAGACCCGCTGGAGGAAGTCACTGATGACTACCTGATTGTCTTCGACATGCCCGGCCAGATCGAACTCTACACACACGTACCCATCCTGCCCGACCTCGTCAAGACACTCATGCACGGGAGCCTCAACATTCGCATGTGCGCTGCGTACCTGCTCGAAGCCACCTTCGTCGTCGACCGCCCAAAGTTCTTCTCCGGCACACTGTCGGCTATGAGTGCTATGCTCATGCTCGAGATGCCCCACATCAACATCTTGAGCAAGATGGACCTGGTCAAGGGCCAGGTTGCGAAGCGTGAATTGAAGCGCTTCGTACAGGTGGACGCTGATCTGATTGAGGACGATCCGTCGCGGAGGACGACGGATGAGGAGGACAACCGAAAGTACCGGGATCCCGCCACAACCGAGAGCCTGATGAGTGGATCGGCATTCCATAAGCTGAACAAGGCCGTCGCGCAGCTGATCGACGACTTCAGCATGGTCTCGTATTTGAAGCTGGACGTACAGGACGAGGATAGCCTGAGTGCCATTTTGAGTTACATCGATGATGCTATACAATTTCACGAGGCGCAAGAGCCAAAGGAACCGAAAGAAGTCGATATGGAGGAGTAGTGGGCAGTTCGCCCAAGCATTTGCATAGACGGCGTTCAGGCATCGGCACTTGGCAGCATTACACGGCGTGTTGGTTATAAAGGGGAGGCGCGGAGCTACGATACCCAAATACAAACTCAATTTTCACATATTACGGTTGCCTGATGTGCTTCAAGTTAGTCCCAGCTGACACTGCGGGCTTCTGTTTCCGTCTGACTCCATCTCACAGTAAGCCATCCTCACGGGCTCAGCCCGCACGCCCTTTGCTACCAATCGCTCTCTCAAATCACTTAGCCTCGGGCTGGCCTCGATCTGGCTCCGGTTCTGACCTTTCGCATCTTTGGCACCGCTCCACAGCACCTCCGCAGCCGCCGCAGCGCGAGGCCACAACATGGGATCGAGATTGACTGCATCCGTTTGCTCGCCCCACATATGGACCTCGCCACCGACCACCAAGCCCTGCAGATGCTTAGGTATGCCTTCGTAAGGATCTTTTGAGTAGATGAGCCGCCAGTTGTGGAACGGCGCACAGTAATCCTCGTACGGCCACGCATCCCTGCTCGAGTCGCCCTGCGCAAAGTCAAGCCATTGCCCTTTACCACAGTCGAGGTACCAGTACTTGTAGTTCCCAACCAGTGCGGCATGGCCCGACTCCACGATCTCCAGGACAGCTTCGTCGCTCTGCCATGATTGGACTATCACATCAGAACCCAGTGTCAAATTCCAATCCAGCAGCAATTCCTCCCAGACGATAGGCTTCAGCCCAGCCTTCCTTACGCGATCGTGGTTTGCAGATACAAAGGCTTGCATCAGCGGCTGCAATATCTTACGATCACTTGAATTGACTGTGTCGTCTAGGCTATACGCATTGAGGTTGACCTCATCTCCGCCGGTGTGGAAGTATGCAGTGTATGGCGACACTCGAGGCATCAGGTCTTTGAACAAAGTATCCAGAAAGTCGCCCACTGCAGTCGAATTCAGCTTCAGCGTGCCGGAAGGCGGCTCAGCGGCGTACGTGTTCCAGTCTGGTTGCTGATTGAATGCTGAAATGAGCTCAGGAGCCGAGTACCAAATACTAGATGTATGCCCAGGCATGTCGATCTCGGTGATTAATTGGATGCCTTGGAGGGCTGCATGTCGCTGCAACTCTGCGAAATCGGCGACGGTGTAGATAAGATCTGGGCGATACGCTCCTTTACGTGCGAGATTCGGCAAGGAAGGAATTTCTAGGGGCCAAGACTGCGAGTCTGTCGCGTGCAGATGTAGACGGTTCATTTTGGTGTACGCAGCTGCATCGATCTGACGCTTGATGTCTGCAACTGGAATGAAGTTTCTCGATACATCCAGGTTGATGCCTCGGTGGTCAAATTGGGGCTTGTCGCGGATTGTGACTGGCGCAAGCGGCGTGTAGAAATCTTCCGTATTCGAATGCTGAAAGAAAAGCTGCGTGAAAGTCGTCAGGCCTCTGGCGATTCCAATACTGGTATTTGCGGCTACTGTCGCGACACCATCCTCCGTCACATCGACTGTATACGATTCATCAACCGATCCTGTGAGCGCTTTCGCGACATCCCGAGAGTCAGGAATCAAAAGTCGGACATCCACTCGGTTCACATGTGTTGCTGTTCTCCCCGGGGTCGGCTCCTCCCAACCCCTCGAATGGAATTTCCAAGGCTCGAAGCTCTGCTTGAATATTGTTTTCCACGCTGTGCGAATAGCGAAATCGATGATGTCTTTTCCGGATACTTCTGTCCCGTCCTTTGAAGGCTCGCGTTCTTCGAAAGGCTCCACGTAGCGCCTGTGTAGCGACAAGTCGCCCTCATTCTGCATAGGAAGCTCAACGTTAGGATTGTACGCGTTGAGGAAGCGACTTTGCTCGGAGTCATAAAATACATTTTTTGCGCCAGCTTCATACCAATGGAACGTTACGTTCTTCGCTATCCAAAGCACCGTGTCTCCATGCTCGTAGGCTTGGGGAATCGGCCAGAGAGCCGATGAGGAACTTAAGAAAAACGGTGCAAATAAGAGCACCTTCATGCTGCTAATGCGATTGGAAAAAGCAGGAAGGCAAAGGCAGGTGAGATGAGTATTTGTTCAACGACAATCTTTATTGCGTGGTGCAGACGGGATGGAATGAACATGGGAAAGAGGAGTTGGAATGAAGCTGGCGCAAGGAAATGGTGTCTATTGAACCTGGGATGCTAGCCCTGCTCCTGATCATCGATACTGAGCGCTTCTCTTCCGTGGTCCACTCGGCAATATCGATGCTGTACCCTTCAGGGATTCAGAGGTGGTAGAACCATTGTGATGGGATGCATGAGGGTCGATGTTGCGGGGTCGGATGTGGGGCACTCGGGGCAGAGATGCGATGCGTTGATTGTGCAGTCAAAATCGTGTACAGTACATCGACAAGATAAGGGAGCGGAGCAGCATCGGATTTTTGAGCTTGACTACACCTGGGGATGTAGTACTTAATGTACCTTGAGCACGCGTCTTGTGTGACGACTCGCCTCCTGACAAAAGTGGAAAGAAGCTGCTATGTACACACCAAGGCCCTCCAATGCAACGCAACGGGAAAAGGGTAGGAACAACATCGAGATCCCAAGCTGCGTCTCCTACAGCTTCCCATCCTGCTTTCATATGATTGCGCACGAAAAGTCGGACATCCCACTCTGTCGCATTCGTGCAAATTTCCTAATGGAGGTAGCTCCTTCCCGACGACCGCTAATCCTCACTCGTCTGATTGGGTTTCGGACAATGGAAACCCAAGCTCTCCGTTGGCATCACACTCGGCTGCCTTGACCTCGTACTCAACTCCAGTATCCCATGCTTCCCCCGCTTTTCGGAACATAGCAGGACAGTTGCAAGAACGAGCCCTATGGGGCGGACCAGTGAGAGCGTCGCATGCAGGGCATTTGGGAGTCCGTGACACCGAGGCACGCGCTTGGCAGATCTACGTAATGCCTGAAATTATGCTGGCGAGGATGTGATAGGATAGTGCGGCACGAAAAGCGAACCGGTCTGGGGGGATTAAACGCGTTAGTGCGGCACGAGGGTTATGTCTACTTATACCCACCCTTTCGTTAGCCCCAGGAGGATCCACACTTTGATGGATTTCGTTGCTGTCTGACAACGTTGACAAAGAACATTCCATACGCCATTCTATCTCGCAATCATGGGCAACATTGTGTCGACCCACATGTCGACGCCAAACCTGCTTGGAGGTCTCTTCCTGCTATACATACTTTACAAAATCGCAACGACAATACAGACCAACACGAAGATCCGCAAGCTTGGTGCCCGAGCGCCGGTCAGAAAAAGTTATGCACCATGGGGGCTGGATATCGCGTATGAAGTCATCGGATATGCGCTGAAAGACAAGACGTACGATGCGTGGGTTCAAATGTTTGAGAAATGGGCTGGGCCGGGGCGGTATACCATTGAAGCTGGTGTAGGAGAGCGAGTCATTCTGACTGCGGAGCCCGAGAACATTAAAGCGATTCTGGCTACCCAATTCAAGGATTACGGCAAGGGCGAGCAATTCAGAAAAGACTGGCATGATTTCCTCGGAAATGGCATCTTTACGACAGATTCGACGCTGTGGCACAATTCGCGCCAGCTCATTCGCCCCCAGTTCGTCAAGGATCGTGTCTCAGATCTTGAGATCTTTGAGGAACACACTCAGGTGCTTATCTCAAAGATTTCTGATGGTCAAACGATAGATACACTGGATATGATGATGCGCTACACCCTCGACGCAGCGACACACTTCCTCCTCGGCGCCAGCGTCGACTCCCTCGACCAACCACAAACTCGCTTCGCAGACGCCTTCTATAATGCACAGCGTGTCCAATCGATAATTGCGAAAGTAGGGCCGCTGAACTGGGCTGTCCCACGCAAGCATATGGGCTTCTATGATAGCGTTAAGATTATCGATGAATTCGTCGACATGTACATCGAGCGCGCGCTTGCGTTGTCACCCGAGGAATTGAGCGAGAAAAGCAACCACGATTCTGGGTATAACTTCCTCCACGCAATCGCAGGTTATACACGTGACCGGAAAGTGTTGCGAGACCAGCTTGTGTCTGTATTGCTCGCAGGCCGCGATACCACAGCATGCACGCTCACATGGACTCTCTACCACCTTTCGCTTTCCCCCAGCATAACAGCAAAGCTCAGACGCGAAATAATCGACATGGTTGGGCTGGATCAACAGCCGACATACCAGCACCTTAAGGACATGAAGTATCTACAGCATGTCCTCAACGAGACACTCCGTCTTTATCCCGTAGTCCCTTACAATGTTCGCTTGGCGCTGAAAGATACCACGTTACCAACTGGCGGCGGACCAAACCAGGATCAGCCTATAGGCATCCTTGAAGGAACGCCTATCGGATACAGCACTTTGGTAATGCAGCGGCGCGCAGACATCTATCCAGATGCTTCCAGCGGCTTCGCAGATCCAGCACACTTTGTGCCTGAGTAAGTTCGAAGCATGACCGCTAATGTTTAAGAGACACTGTTGATGACTAATCTGTGTGCAGGCGTTGGGACTCCTGGACGCCCAAGCCCTGGACGTATATCCCATTTAACGGCGGGCCCAGATTATGCGTTGGGCAGCAGTTCGCGCTCACAGGTGATTTCACGTGATGTGGCTGTGATTTCGTTATGCTGACCATTGAGCAGAGATGGGTTACACGCTTGTTCGCCTCCTACAGCGATTCAGCAGCATCGAGAACCTCATGAACGGCGAAGACCCCGGACTGCATTCAGACATTGTGCTTCAGCCAGCGAAAGAGGTTAAGCTGAGGTTTGTGGAGGGAAAAAGTGGGTGAGGTAGTGGTCGAACTGTTTAGGTCACTATCGGCACTTGCATATTGACGAGGTTCTATCAGAGATCAGCGAGTAGTAGCCTTAGTGGAGGACCGCAAAGCACCTTGCCTGCTCCGAGTAGCCAATTGGCATAGTGCAAGCTACTGAAGGCCTCCAGGCTGATCGGCGCAGATTTGTAATAACTTATAGCTTTTAAGATGGCTACGCAGTTTATTAGTCCTCTGACCCTAAAGCTCTCTTCTGCTTGAATCCTTCAAAATTGAGGCGAACGCTCAAACGCCAACCACAAAACCGCCCGAATCAAGAGCCAGTGAAAGATCTTGGTGTTCTTCTCTTTCTTGTCAACCCGACGGTAGATCAGACTCATGCGCAGATTGAAACATCGCCTGTGTGGAAACGAATCTCGACCTGAAGGAGTCGTACATATCGCACATGTCTATCTCAGACAGCATAATGTGACGGAGGTATGCTGGATGTGCTGGAAGACAAGTGACGACGACTGGACGGGTGGCTGTACGATGGTAAAGGTTGAGACTGATGACGGCAAATCTTAGCACAGTATCTGCTGTAAAGCGGGAGATACAGATCAATTCTTTGCGCAGCAATTCGACAAGACGTTCACGTCCTCCTGCCAGATTGACCTGGTCCAATTAGTCTCAAATACAGACAAATTTCGATGCTTGCACCCATACCATATTGAGAGTGACGCCTCCGTGATTGTTGTGGTGCATCCCTGCTACCAATTCCATTGCAGCCATGACTACATATGTGCCCTCCATGTCACCTAGATCGTTGTTCTCGTTCCTTTGGATGATAGCGGTGGGCTGGTGGAAGTTGAATGGGTTAAGAGAATCTGTAACGAGCTGTGAGGCCTCGTTATAGACTTGCTTGCAGACAAGCAGAAGAGCCGTAAGTTGGGCGGGCAGTAGGATGCGAACAGTGCTTTGTGGAGGTCTGAAGACGTCGCTGATGAGTATATGATGATATGGTATGATAATTTCTGATTAGTATATAGAACGACAAAGCATCTTGCAATTTGACGCTTTTTGCAGGTTACAGTCGTCAGAGATTAAGACCTTAGCAGCGCTGATTAGATGTGTAGTTATCTTGTAGGACTATGTAACAATAAAGACTATGCCAACCACACCTGAAGTACTCCAGAAATCTATAGTATCTTCTTAACTATAACTAGATGCTTTGAAACTTATAAGCGATACAATAATAGACGAGCAAGCACGCTACAGATCCACCTAAGCGCGTAGCCATCCTAGAGAGCTGTCATCTTCTTTTAAGCGTGCTAGATAGGTATGAAGTCCTCACATCAGGACATCCTTCATGAATCTCTGCATGTGTCCTATTAGAGATGCAGTGGCGGTGTGCTTATAATAGTGTAGGCGGTTCGCCGTAAGGTGGAGAGAAGAATGAGAAGTAGGGTGTGACGTGAATGAGATTGAGAGTATCTGAACTGATCAGCGCCGAGCTAGTGTCTGGCGGTAAGTAAGGTGAATGTAATGTACAGCGCCAGCGTCACTTCAATATCACGCGACACTGCGCGACACCACACCAGCACCACACCGCAATACGCCACACTACTACTGTATCGATACCGCTATATCAACACTGCTACATCAACGCCGCTATCACGTTTGCGACACACGCCGATATGGCGAGACGCAACTTCAACAATGCACAGGAAAGGTCTCGCAATCGCAAGAAGCTAAAGAGACCACTAAGAACCAAGAGGGCGCAGGATACTGATATATTTATGCTCCTAAATGCCCCTTGAAAAATCCGCAACATGGTCTGCAACGAGCTCATCTCTCCATTTGCTGAGATAAGGGCACGTCGTTACTACAACGGCGAGTTCCTTCTCCGAGATAATCAAGTCATCTTACACAAGCATCCAGGTACCAGTGGGGAGCCTCCTTGTCTCAGAGCGAATCTTCCGCGAGATCGTGGAAGTTCTTCACCAAAGACTTGTCGTTCAGGTCCATGATCCAGAAGACATCAGGAAAGCCCCATAAAAGATGTCAGAACGACAGCAGAACAACATGACTCAATTTGGACCGTACAACAATTGCAGCGCGATGCTTCGGCACTGGAGTCCAACACAAATGCAGCTACTTGCGCGTCTCCCGCAGATCAGTCGCCTTCTTGTGCCTGTGAATAATGCCGAGGACGTCGACCAAGAGTTCTTTGTAGACATGGTTCATCGTATGAATTGAGAGTAAGCAATACGGAATAAGTTGAGAGTGAGCAACACAGATAAATTGAGGTTGAGCATTGTAGAGTACTCGGTCTACACACATTCAATCTACAGACGATGAGCTGTACTTTCCGCGGCGGCGCCGCTTAGGTGTCCTCTTGACATTTATCTCCGACTCAGGGACCCTCTCAAATCTGTTCTCTGCGCCTATCCATCGCCATGTAGGAACGTTTGTGGCCTGGTTCGCCTTCTCCTGCCACTTTGCTAGCGCCGAGGGTGTGCCTGGGGATGTGACGCGCCTGCGACGCTTCTTTTGGGGAGTTACTGGCGTCGGAGTCGGGGCCAGGGTGGAGACGATTGGCAGTGGGTCTTGAAGAGGTTGCTTAGTATTTCTGTCCAGCGTCTCGGTCGGGAGCAGGCCATAAGTCTTTGAGAGCGTTTCTGGCGTCGAGTTTGTTGATGACGGTAGCGGTAGGTATCGGTTCCTTTCCAGCAGTTGACTGCTGCGGATTGGCAGTCTGATCGTAGAGCTTGTTGCTGGAAGTAGAGCATTCAATTCCTCGTTCTCGACAGTGGCCGTTTGCTGCAGCGGAGACGACGAGGTTGTCTCATTACTTCCTCGTAGTGGCATCATTACGTCTTCACAGAGTCAGCCGAATATCATATTTGGAGCTGACTATAGTCACCTCTGCTTCTTGGACCATGCTGGTGAGCACGGAGAAAGCAATTGGTGCAGCAGTCACCACTAAGGCCCGACAAATGGTCTCGTACCTGCCTGCAAGCAGACAGAAGCTTCTGTGAGCCATTGTTGTCAAGGAGACAATCGTTGCAGACTGGAGACCGGTCATCGCAAGACCCTTCGCCGAAATGGGCCAAGATAGTAGCCAGCACCATCAACGACGAAAAGCCGAAGTACGACCAGGTTGCCTTTGTACGTGGCTTCAACCTTACTGTTGGAGAGTTCTTTGCTCTCAAGAAGAAGGTCTGCTTTGATCTCGTTGACAAAGGGTTTATTGACATCAACTGTGAATCACTCGAGTGGAAGGTTGCAACGACTGCTTGGCTGAGAGACCTGGAAGAGTACGAGCGGCTGAGCAGAGTCCCCAAGGAGCACATCTACTGGAAGGTTGTGATGATATACGACTTCGTCAAGTCCGTCACCGACTGGTGGCATCAACATGCGCAAGACGATCCGCCACTCAGGATTGAGAACGGCCAGCTGGTGAACGTTCCTCTGAGCTCGAAGTGGTCGTTGGCGAAAGGCTCAGAGTATGCAGAGTTCAGGGACTTGTACCAGTTCCAGCACATGACCATACGCTTCAATTCTACCGTCGACGGCAATGAGCTTTTCAGGCTGGACATCCCCGTCAAGCTGCTCTACTCTACCAACAGCCCACTGACACCTATCGACAAGGGACTGGCCGATGTCTCTTATGACAAGACCTTTTATAAGCTCAAGAATAGACCGGAAGTCCAGACGCTCGGCACAGATGGCTTGAAGTTGACCAACATTACATCAACCGGTGTAGGAATGAGCATAATCACTAACGACGAGCAACTACGATTGGCAGTGAGTGGACTTCGGCGCTGGAACGATGACGTTGTTTACATTTCCGTTTTGGGGTGCAACACAGTCTGTTCCCGGTAGTAGATCCAAGACGCTGAGACCTGATGACAGCGACAGCGACGAAGATCCAGAAGAGATGCCGGCGAGAGTTAGAACTTGAGTACGCAAGAGAAGAAGGGTCTGAAGCATCTCGGCCGGCCATCAATGGCCTTACTGTTAGAAAGGTCATGTCCCACACTGTTCGTAGAAATGAAAACCTTGCCTGTGTGTATGTTTCCATAATTTACCGTCGTAGCAGTGAAAAGACCCACTCTCACTCGCTCGTGTTGTCTTAGAGCCAGTCTTATGGAGTATTGCTGAACCTTCGGGCGGCGTCCCAAGGAATGTCGGCTGTTGTCTCATAGATCCCCTGGATAGTACGAGACACAAAAAGAAGTAAAGGTGAGGAATTTGATGAATGAGAAACCGACGTAAAAGGACGAATCTTTGCTCCGGCTCCCAATTATCGAAGCTAACAGTGGCTAAGGATTCAGTGATGCAGAATTATAGAATTGAGAGGCGGGATGAGGGAGGGAAGAGGCTGTGAGCTAGTCATTCGCTGGTAGGTCTGTCTAAAGTATGTACTCTTGTGTAATTCACGCCTCGGGCTTTGATGTCGACTTTTCCTCTTGCATACACATTTCTACTACAATTCGAAAGTGGATCAACGACTGTGTCGTAGAAGCCTTCTGGATCCCCCACAATCCTCGAGTTCAGGTTCCAGCGCGATGTTTCGGTGATATCGCCAGAGTTAGACTCTGTGCCGGATCGAAGCGGTAATCTATAATGATATGACAAACGAACGAGAGTCGTATGTTTACTCAGGTACCTACATGTCCTAAAGCACGTGATGAAAGAACCGAGAGCCTCGGATAGTCGAATCCCTGCGATTATTTCAAAATGTTGCATCTCGAACCTGACGTCCTCGCTGACCTGCGGGTCGGAGGCATCTCCCCGCCCATTTGCGCACAACCAGGGTATAGCACAGCCCCCTGTCCCAATTTATCCGCAACAATCATCGGCAATTGTACTGTCTACGAACGCATGATCGGCGCTATTACGGGTTCGCTGAATAAACATTCGAGAACGACCTCCAGGAAACAAGACATGGACGATTTTCCGAGTTCTGGAATGGCTCTCTAGGCGGTATTATTGATATGCAGGATGTAAGCACCAAGACGGCCTGCAGCGGTTACATTGCGGCGAAATTGCATGCTGTGCTATATAAACCCGTGCTGTATGCACGACGGTACCACGGCTGTTTATCGTGCATCGATCTTCCAGCCCATCGACCTGGTCACCAGAATCTCGTACCTGCATTATGTTGTCCCTGAATTGTAACCTCGTGTCATGGACAATCGCACTCTCTGTATCTGGCGCTTTGGCTCATCCTCTGTTCAACGGTCGGCTTGTCTCTCGTGCAGAGGAGCTTCTCAGCGAGTATGACTATGTGATCGTGGGGGGAGGCGCGTCTGGCCTTACGGTCGCAAATCGTTTGTCTGAGGAGCCAAGTACGTGCCCGCGCTAAACAGGAGTGATGTACGTTCGCTGATACCTATAAGCTACTACTGTCCTAGTCATCGAAGCTGGCCAATTGTAAGTCAACCATTGTGCATATGCATATAAGACTAACAGCCTCCAGCGATCAAAACGAAGACTTCGTCACCATCCCCGGACTTGCAGGCGGCGCGGTAGGAACCAAGTACGATTGGAATACTACCTATGCCTCAAGCGAGTACCTTGGCGGCCGTGATGTCTCTGTCGCTCAAGGAAAGATCGTTGGCGGCTCCACAAAGCTGAATCGCATGGTCTTTGATCGCGGCTCGAAGTCTGATTACGATGGCTGGGAGGCTCTCGGTAATGAAGGATGGAACTGGGAAAGCTTGTTGCCGTATTTCAAGAAAGTGGGTGGTCCTGGTGCCTATGCTTCTTTGTACGACTGACAAGTCTAGAACGAGGTTTTCTCGCCACCTATTGAGGACATTCGAAAGGAGTACAACATTACATGGGATGAGAGCGCGCATGGATCCAAGGGATACATGCACTCGACCTATTCCCCATTCTTCTGGCCGACCACCAGTAAGTGACCAAACATTTTGGACTTGCCCTCCAAGGATATGCAGCGTCTAACAACGTGCAGAGAATCTAGTCGAAGCAACGCGTAGCCTTGGAATACCTGTACCGAAGGACCAGGCCAATGGCAATGCTATTGGTGGCTACTTCGTACCTCACAATATGGATCCTACTGAGTACAAGCGCTCGTCCGCCGATGAGGCATACTATGATTCAGCAGCAAAGCGAAGCAATTTTCATCTGATTGCAGGACATCAGGCAACTCGGATCCTGACTTGCGCCGATAAGAAGGTCAAGGCCACGGGCGTCGAGGTATGAATCCTCTCTTCGAATTAGAGCTCAGAGCTGACCATTCCGATCTAGTTTGCTGCTTCTTCAAACGCGACTATTCAGTCTGTAAAGGCGAAGAGGGAAGTTATTTTGGCCGCTGGGTCTTTGCATACACCTCAGTTGCTGCAAGTATCTGGTATTGGAGATCAAAAGCTTCTCTCAAGCATCAAGGTTCCGACTGTTATAGACCTACCCGCGGTTGGCCAAAGCCTTCACGATCACGTCTACGTGATGGTGGTCAATGCTGGTGAGCTCCCCACTCCTGCTGATGTCGACGCGAAACTGATGTGTCACCCAGTCAACACCACCCTCATCCTGAACTCAGAGCTGACTTCCAACGCCACATTTGCCGCCGAAGCTCGAGCTCAATACGACTCTGAGAGGCGGGGGCCCTTGACTTCTCCGACGGGCGACTTCCTGCTGTTCCTGCCTTTGTCGACATACTCTAATGCCAGTGCGGCCATTCACGCAGCGGCACTCGCCTCCGATGCCACCGTCTCGCTTCCTCCTAACACGCCTGCCGAAGTAGCAAGTGGCTATGCAGCATCCTACAAATCTTTGAACGCCAAGCTCGTGGCCAAGGACTCCGCCTTCCTCGAAGTCATCTGGGCAGACGGCGCGATGCTCCTGGCATTGCAACACCCATATTCGCGCGGCAGCGTCAAGGCGCCTTCGAACAGCATGTTTGATGCTCCTGTAGCGGATGCAGGGTTCCTGCGCAACCCGCTTGACACAATGCTTCTTCGTGAGGCTGTGCGCTTCTCGAGGCATCTTGTAACGCAGCCTTCCATTGCTGCGCTCAATCCTTTCGAGGCTGTGCCTGGTGTGAACGTCACCTCCGATGCAGATATCGACCAGTATATCAAAAACAGTGCCAGCACTCTATGGCATCCGGCTGGCAGCTGCAAGATGGGCAAGAGAGAGGAGGGTGGTGTTGTTGACGGACAGCTCAAGGTCTTTGGGATTGAAGGCTTGAGGGTTGTAGACGCAAGCGTGCTTCCCATGCTGCCAGCAAGCCACACTATGACGACTGTGTATGCCGTAGCTGAGAAGGCTGCGGATATAATCAGGGCTAGTAGCAAGGGAAATTGAGATGTGGTAGCCCAGGCGAGGCTTACGCGAAACACTTTAGAAGTCATCGCCGGAGCTCAGACTAGTAGCACGCTGTGCCCAAGGATCCCCAAACAGTATGCAATATCCCACGTCTCAGTGTCATGATCGTATCGCCTACTCCAAAGCTCTTCCATGATTGCGAGTGCATCACGTAGCGTCCCGAACATAGCGAGCCCACCAGACGAGTTGGCCACACCCCGAAATACCTCTTCCTGCTCAGGGGTAGCCAAACAGCCGACAATGCAGAACGGCCATGACAAAGTACGCAGCCAGCTTGGACTGTCAATGGTAACGAGGATATCTAGAGCCTGTGCTACTTTGCGACGAAGCAGAGCGTTGCCGGGTTGCCAGCCAGACAGGACCCAAATGAGGTAGACCTCAGCAGCACAAGCCCATATCCTGCTTATGTTGCTACTAGAATCTAACTGGGAAGAGCTTGGACCCCTCACGATTCCTGATCTTGCCAAGATAGACTCAAGAGGTTGGTAGGGGCTCATTTCTGCCCATGGCGATGTGTGTGTATTCGTATCATCCAGTATGGCGTGGCCATCGTGGAGAGTTTGCTTGATGGTGGATGCGCGATCTACCAAGGCAAAGACATCAAGGGACCCTGCACTCTTGGCTTCCATCTTCCACTTGGCCAGGGAAGAAGTTTGTGCGATCGAGCGCATCACCCAATTTGGACATCCGGTGAAGTCGTCCAAGTTCAGAAGATCTGATGAAGGATCGCGACTGACAGACTGGACGAGGAGCTCATCATAGTGTGCAGAAAGCATTGGAGGTTCTTGCAGAGAGGTGCTAGCAATGATATCCTGGTGTATGAGCATTGCGGTGAAGAATCGAAGTGCGGCTTGATCAGGAGACCAGACGGAGCAGTCTGAGGGGATACCAGCGCGTAACTTTTGTAGTAGAACAGACATTGTTGTGGCTCCGGCTGCCCCATCTCCGAAGTGTTCGATTGTCATACGAAGGAGACTAGCAGCAGCGCTTAGGTGAATTCGCCAGCCCTGAGACGATGCAAAAGCGACTTCGAAATTGACCAATTGAACGATATTTCCGAACAAGTGAATATTGTCCGCTAGAGAGTGTTGGACACCGGTCACAGTCATGCTGCGTAGGCTATCCTGAACACCCCTGACGGCTTTTTCCATATGTACCTGCAATTCCGTCTGGGCTTTCTCCGCACATGTATCATTCGCTGGAGCTGGCATTACTGGTACAGCGCAGTAGAAGTAAGCGGCCAGGCCAACGATATTGTGATAGAAAGCCGGATGCTTCAAGGCGAGTGTTAGAAGCCAGGCACGACCGCCTTCAAAGACGGATGGCCGGTAGAATGGAAAAAGAACTGGGAAAGCATAGTCAAGGTAAGACATCAACAGACTTGGCTCGATATCAGGTGGTTCGTTCCCGGCTATTGTTTCGATTGTGGGCAGAGACTGCGCCAGGCTTTCTCCGGCATTCTGGAAATCCGTCTCCATTTGAGCGGCATCGTTAAAGCTGGGGGAAGCTATAGAACTGGAGGTGGTCGACGGTGTGGGCATTGACGCTCGCGCCGTGTGTGTTCCTGCCAGCTCCAAGGCGCGTGGCGACTGCACCTCGTCATCAACAGAGCTTTCGTCAAGGCCTTGAGCGAGGTTCCGAATCTTCCTAAGCCGTACACGAATTGCTGCGTGTTTTTTGACCTGTGTCTTGAGATGATTGGCCATTTGTTGCTGCCTCATTCCATTGTCCATCCATATCGGCTTGTCTATGCTGTTGTGGCATTCCAACTTCAGGAAGGTACAGTCTTTGCAACCTGATACACCTACCACATTTTGTTCGCACTTCTTACGCCGTACTTTGCATGTCCAGCAGCCCCGGACAGCAGGGCGTTGCCTCTCTGAAGGCATTGTGGGGTTGATCAATGGGGATGATGTTGGATGCGCGGGCTTGGAGGGTCGCGCGCGGGAAGTCTAAGGCGGGCACCACGTGCGTCCTGAACTCCGTCATCATCCGGACGAAGACCTTCGGGGCTTATCTTGACCGTCCCTGGACGATGAATAATGGTTACACAAACAGCGATGCATTCAATCAAGCGCTTATAGGTATGGAATCGACTCTCATTAACACACTGGTGACTGCAAAAAAAGCGAGTAGTAATAGCAGCAATATCGTACCCCGGAAGGTACAGACCTCGCCATTACTTTGTTGGCCTAATTAAGGCGTGACCAAGTGGCAGTTCAGATTGAACTCGAGATTCCCATGTGTATGATGACATTATAGAAGATAATACTAAAAGGTGCGCGCGGAAGGTTTCACGCGCGGGTGCTGATCTGCGCGCAGGCGGACTAAGAGTATACAATGCAAAGATATTTTGTTGACTTATAGACGGCATATAAAGTCTGCGGCGAGTTCGAGTGGACAGAGATATCCCAAAACCTGCCTATTCATCAAGCCATATACTTCTGAGAATATTTTTTCTGTGAACAAAACATGGCCTCTTCCAAAGTATTCGTCCTCGGCGGGACCGGCCCAGCAGGAGTATGCCTCCTGCGTGAACTGCTCTACCGCGCCCACCCTGTAGTCGCATACGCCCGCAGTCCGTCCAAGATTCCCAAGGACCTGGCTTCCAATTCGCTCCTGACCATCGTCAAGGGCGAGACCAATGACGCCCACGCGCTCTCATCCGCAATGCACGGCTGCTCAACCGTCATCTCGCACCTTGGTGCACAGATCACGGATTCGCACATCTCGCCTTCCTTGTATTTGGACATGTACCGCAATGCCATCGTGCCAGCAATGCGCAAAAACGGAATTAAACGGATCTTCTTGATGGGCACGATGGCGATCCAGAAGCCTGAGGATGGCTGGACTGTCATGACGCCCGTTATCTTGACCTACATGAAACTGTTTGCACGTCCAGTGTTGAGGAACATACTTGATATTGCAGACTTTTTCGAGAAAGATGCGACGGACCTCGATTGGACGATATTTCGGATTGCGAGCATCCCCGGTGATCAGGGTCTAGAGAGTTGGCGCAACGGAAGGGAAGAGAACGAGTTATATACGGGCCCTGTTGGCAAGAAGGGTTGGACGATGAACACAAATCGTAGCGCGCTGGCCAGGTGGCTGGTTGACGGTGCGGAGGATGGCGCCGTGGAATGGGTCAGGAAGATGCCTGCGGTTACAAGACTGGCGGGAAGCTAGGCGTATCAGCCATGTCAAATGCACTATAGCTGCAGAAAGCCTATGTGCTCAATGCGAGCGATATTTGCTTCATCTATACTATGCAGTCATCATTTTATCGTACAGGCATTCATCGTTACCATCTTCAAGTGTCTATTACTGCGTAACAGCCCGCAGGCCCTGCAACACCAACCCAAACATCACACCCCTCGCGACTCTAGGCTCCTGGAGGCAGTCGAAAACTTTTCCCAATGCCTCGCCAGATGCTGCTTGTCCCATGACACTTGTTAAAGCGGTCGGCATTCCACGTTCGACCAACAGCTTTCTTGCCTTTATTCGCAATTTCTCCTTATCATCCTCACTTGGTGCCTCGGGCCACTTCTTAAACTCTTCTTCTGTCGGGAGTGCATTTTCCCTAATCTTTCTCAGCTGCGTTGCCAAGCCTTCATCGGAGGTGGATGAGTCGAGTGTATCCTGGAAGAGCGTGGTGATGGAAGCAAGCTGTGGATTTCCAGGGCGCAAGAGATACGTCTTTGCTGCATTAAGCAGCGTGCGGCGTAGCGTCCATGCGGAAGAGAGTGTGTAAAGTTCGTTGATCACTGCGAAGAAAAGCTCGATCAGAACGGTAGTTTCCGTTTCGGACAGGGGAGTATGTGTCTTCGGCTGTTTCGCAGCTTTGGCCGGGGATGTAGTGGCAGATGCAGCGACAGAAATTGCGGATGGTCGCCGCGGCAGGGGCGGCACAGGTGGTATCGGTTCGCTGTTGATTGATGCGGCCACGGAGCTCAAAGACGTGCGAGAAGCATTACGAGCATGAAACGGATCGAGCGAAGTACGAGATGGGGCAACGTTGTAGTCGTCCTCAATCTCACTAGGCATGGGTGGCAAGTTCATGATCTGATCGCCGCCCAGGGCAGGGCTGAGGTCCATGCTGCGTTTGGGACTCGGAGCGCGACTGTTGGCCCTTGATCCGTATCGAGAAGAGCGGCCAGAGCGCTTACCATCACCATCAGGATTGTATGACGGTCGTCGCTCCATCTGAGCTTCGCGCTGAGGTTGTTGATCGATAATCGGAGAGTTTGAGTTGCGAATGGACTCCATCGATGCACGTTTTGAGGCCAGCGACAATGAGCTCTCTGTGCGAATGTGCGTGGGAAGCTCCGGAACGATTGACTCTGCACGGCTATGGCGGGTTTTGATTGTATCGCTCGTATTTGTAGAAGTGCGAGATAGGGTTGCAGTGCTGTTATTTGGGTTGGTCGTATTGGGGTTCGTGATACTCGAGACCGACTCGCGATTCTTCTTCGCGCCGAAGGGTGTAACGCTACCGAGAACACCAGTGACGCCACCGAAAAGTGCCTTGCCTCCTCCAGCGACCTCCTTGGGCGCTTTGGAGAGGACATCGAAGGTCGATCCAATACCTTTGCCCATGGTATCGAAAGTTTGACCAGCCCAGCCTATTCCAGGGAAGCCATTCCCTGGTGTCTTACCGGTACCCAGCTCTTTCTCTAGGAAACGCTTCATACCCTCGCTCTCGGCAAGTGGCTTGTACTTGACTGCATCATTCAGATAGCGCTCCAGCTCGCCTCGGAGAGAAGGCTTCGTGTGGCCTTTCCAAGCAGGCAGCTGGGCGTGTGCTTCAACGAACCCGGTCGCGCCGGTGATAGTAGCAATACGACGGATGACCTCGTGCAGAGTCTCGAATTCAGCATATGTTCGAGCAGTCATCCAGCCAGAGTGATGGTGGGAAGAAGGTTCGATCTGAATTAAGTACTCAGCGTTGGGTTTGTTCCTAATTATTCCCTTCTCTCCTGGCATGCTGTCATCGAAGATAGACATGGTGCTGTTATAGAGTGTCAAAGGAGGCGGTTTTGTCTGTGTTGAGCGGCCCTCATCGTCATCATCCAGTAAAGCTGTTGGTGGATTGTTGCCCAACAGCTGGTCGAAGCTCGTAAAACCCTTTTTGGCCTCTTCGGTGGTTGGAGGTAGTGTCGAAGAAGCGGCTTGCGAAGCCAACTGCGTCATTGGCGCAGAAATACCTAAGCCTGCCGTCTCTCCTTCTGCAGTGGCCTCGCTCTGCGAAGATGTTGGTGTGACAATCCCTTGTGTGGTGCTTGCAGATTGGTCATCGTTGAGCGATGATGTGGACTCGTCCAAACTTTTGAGACGCTTTGCATCCTCCTCGGCGATCATCCGACTTAGGCGCTGAGCCTCTTGCATAGCTTCATCCATTGCATCCTGAGCTCTACTGACGTGGCGTCGATGCTCCCTGAGCTCTGGTGACATTGTCTCGCCGGTAGTCGACCTGATGTTGTTCTTGACGTCTTGCAGCTGTCCAGCCGACTCTTCAACGCCCGCATCGATGGCGTTCATGAGCTCAGGCTCGCCGTCTTCCAGGAGGTACACGATCCAGCCATTGATGAACTCGGGTTTTGAGCAACTAACCACGATCATCTCCAGGACGACCTTGGCTAGGATCTGGTGCAAAAACAATCTCGCTGGCATGCAATTATACGTCTTGTGTTCCAAGTAGTTTTGGAGGATGTCTTCAGCTGCAACACTGAATTGCCGCGTCTGGTACTCGGGATCGAGAACATTTGCGAGCGTGCTGTCCCGCTGCTTCTTGAGGTAGAGGTCGACAGCCTCGGCTGGCAGGTCGCCAGGGGAAGCCATGATGGCAGCTGAGAGCTCCTGCAAAAGTATGATCATAAAAGAAGACGAGCGAGTCACAAAGTCGACGAAGTTGTCGGCAGGTCGCTTGCGGGAGAGGTGTGCGGAGACAGAAAGCATAAACGCAGTGAGGGTTTGGCGGCACGAGCTAGGAAAAGCATCTTCGGTGGGCAGAATGGGTGAGTACCACCATCTGTCTTGCATTAGATATGTCTGTGTATAGAGCACCAAGGACATACTTGACATAGTCCCGAATGACAGCATCGGTCAGCTCTGTCAGTGCTGCCGCTGTCTCTGGCTTGAAGTCTGAATAATCAAGGCTCTTTCCTGAGTACAGCTTCAAGCTCAAATCAGAGCTGGAAGGTTCCTCATCAAGCTTCCCTGTCTTGTCTCGCCAGTCCAAGATTCTATTCGCTACGTGTGCACCCAGCTCGCGCTTCCGCGCTTCGCTGCTCTTGCCCTTCGGCTCTGCACTCTCGCCGTTCTGCGACTGCCCCTCCCATGTTGCGTGAAGCACGACTCCACCCACTACACCAATAAGTACCAGGCCAACTCGGCCAAGTATCAGATATGTGCCTGCACCGAGGCCCACCAAACACGCACCGAGCGTCTCGTTGCTGGCTGTCGCCAGGAAATGTAATGCGCGGTCTGTGAGCGCCTTCACATCGAAGGGCGGCAGCTGCTCTGCTTCTTTCTTGGGCGCGGCATCGTCGGCAGTAGGCGCTTCTATGTCTCTAAGTGGTTCGTCGGCGGCGGCGTCTGGCGCGTTCATGGTCGCTGCAACGGGGTCGCTCATGGTGGCTGCGTGAGCGCATGCATGGAGCTTCGTGGTTCTTGAAGGCTTCCAGCAACGTATAAGGAGACCTGTCTGTAAGCAAGGAGAAACGCAAGTGACACCCTTATTCGCTGGGAGGCCTCTGGGGAAGTCGTCGTTTCACCGCTGATGAGCGGAACACGGCGCCCACCCGCTCCGATTGGAGAATGGATTCGCGAGAGCTAAAATTACCCTCGCCCTCTCCCGCACCGAATTCTCCAACACCGACCTGCATCATGGCTTCCACCCAGGCTTCCAACAACCCCGAGACTCTCGCTCACGTCCAGAAGTTCTGGGAAGCCAGGAAGCCTCGCAGCCCTATCTACAAGTTCTTGCTCGACGACATCAAGCTGACCCATGCCTCGAAAGGCGTCGTGCGAGCGCGGCTTCTGTTGACAGAGAACCACGTTAACACGCACGGCGGCATCCATGGCTCTGTGTCTGCTACCTTGATCGACTGGGTCGGCGGCATCGCCATCGCTGCATGGGACAGCCGCGACAAGACTGGTGTGTCTACAGACATTCACATTTCATATGTGAGCTCTGCGAAGGATGGCGACTGGATCGAGATCGAGGGCAAGTGTGACAAGGTGGGAGGCACATTGGCATTCACTACTGCCACAATCTGGAAAATTGTAGATGGCCAGCCAGGACCGGTGGTGGCTACGGGAAGCCACACCAAGTATGTAAAGATCTAGGTGAGAGATCACGCTGTCTTCTTTGAGGTCTCGTCCGCGCTCCATGGATGATCGAACTCCACTCGGATTGCGAAGATTGACGGCGCTTGAACTGGACGCCTCTGCGACAGCCGCAAGGCTCTGGGGTTTGAACGGTGATGGCGCCTACATATGCACAACACAGCCCAATCTTATTAAAACTATCAACGATATCAGTGTCAAACATCCCTGTGCCTTGTCTTTGGCTGTCTGTCGCATAGGTAGCTGCTGACATTGATGGACGAGACAATGAGTAGCCGTGCTGAGTGCTTTGGCCTCCGTGTCACCAAAGGATGCGCCTGTGGCCCTGCATCGTGTTCTTCAACAAACAAGCATATACGTCCTGCTGCAAGGGCTCGCATGAAGCACGAAGTGTGCGCTGTGCGACCGAGACAGTGGATGCCCAGTGAATGGCGGGGATCAAGCTCGTGGCACCTATCTAGGCATGCAAGCCGTGGAGCCGCAGCTGGACCCCTGCTTAGCTCCAACCCCAGCTTCTCTGACGTCTTGCCCGCCTCCGGGACCGCTTGTAACCACATCGCTCACTCATGCCTCTCCTTACTACTCCAATCTCGTACCTCTGTGTATGCCAGGCTTAGGACACACAGCAGAAACAAGTTTGACATTGCCAAGACGTCAGGCCCATCAGTAAGTGCCTTTCCGCGCAAGTCCGGCAGCCCTACACCGATCCTCAGATCTATATGTCATCCTGATAGCTCCGTTACTTCCGCCACCTGCCACCTCTGCAGCTTTCCTTGCATCTTATCAAGGCCATAGTGGGGCTATCGCTGTCGTCCATAGGCCTGGATGACGTCGATCATCCGCACACATCCTCGTCCAGTCATTCATGCAGCAAGCTTCATACACTTTCGGGATTTGGCAGCCTTCTTTTGCTCTTTTGTCAGCCCCGGCAACTTCGGCACCCACCATCTACTGTCACGCTTTCTCGTTTTGAGTCGTAGAATATGATACTAATCGGGTAGTGCCTATCGTCCCATTCTTCCAGAACGGCGGCGCGCAGGTGCCGCTCGGCAAGCACCTGCCGTCATGGCTCCCACCGTCATCCATATCTTCCGTCGTTGACGTTGCTACGTATCCATCCATAGCAGTGTATCCTCCTTCAGGCCCAATCGTGACTCCAAGCGCCGCGCCGGACGCCCCGAGCGAGCACGATCTGCCTACCGTTGACATTGTTACCCATCATTCTTCGATTGACCAAGAAGCTGAACAAGCGCACACGTCTCTTGCTGGCACCGTAGCCTCACCGAGTGCATCGGACGATCCAATGAAGGGCCGGAAGCCTGCTATCGCCGTCGCTGGGACATTCTTTGGCTTGTTCTCGTTCTCGCAGATATACCAGAACGTGCTCTTTGACAAGATCACACCATGGTCAGAGCGGATGGAGGAGAAGGCCTGGGTCGCGTCGTCAGAATCGTGGGTGGAAAGAAAGACATGCGACTGGTTCGGCATGTGCGGCATAACACATCTCGATAAGTCGCGGTGGACTGGCAAAGGCAGGAAGCAAATACCGCTGGACGGTAACGAGTCTGCCAAGGTAAACCTCAGCAGCTTCAAGGAAGATGCGCGTGTACTACCGGAAGATTATGATGAAAAAGAAGTCGTCGAAATTCCGCAGTATGTTCTGGATCATGCCCCCTTGATTCATCTTTACTCTGGTGAGAACTTTTGGCCATGCGATATGACCGACCACTTGGTACATACCACACCTCATCTCAACTACACTCCTCTCCAGGCCACTGACGACCATCCAAATGTACGGACACTGAATGAATTGAATAAATGGGGTCGCTTTGTGTATTTGCAGAGCGACGACAATGTGGAGGATCGGCCAAAGTGGTTAGGAGGGAGTACAAACATACCTGAGGTTCCGAGTGACGGTGAAGATCTCACTGGCCCTACGAATGATCAGGAAGGCAATGAGATCCACGCCAGCGACACAAACTACAAAAAGGAGCCCTGGTGGCATGTCGGCGTCGGCGACACTGAAGACCGGGGAGGCATCCGTCCCGATTCTACTTCCTCCGGACGTCTGGTGCCTACGAGCTCACCGGAAGGTGATAAGCTCGTTGAACCAGAGGAAATATGGCAGCCGGAGCTCCTGAAAGACCGTCGCCGTCTTGAGGGAAAGCAGGTCGTTGGAGGCCGAAGCGACGCGCCTGCAGTGCTCGTCGTGGTACCGAAAGGCGACGGTGTTGTTGATGCTTTCTGGTTTTTCTTCTACAGTTATAACCTTGGAAACACGGTTTTCAACGTTCGTTTTGGCAACCACGTCGGTGACTGGGAGCACACAACGGTGCGTTTCCACAATGGCGTCCCAAAGGCAGTCTTCTTCAGCGAACACGCGTTCGGCGAAGCATACACATGGGACGCCGTAGAGAAGATTGGCAAAAGGGTAAGCTACGTCTGGCCTGTGACTGCAGCCTGCGCTAACATTGAATAGCCTGTTGGCTTTTCTGCAACTGGCACTCATGCCATGTATGCCACTGCAGGTGTTCATCCTTATGTTCTTCCTGGCGGTATCTTGCACGACGTGACAGATCGCGGTCCTCTTTGGGACCCCAGCATGAACATGTACTCATATACCTACGACTATCAACGCGACCACCTGGCTACATCAAACCTCACGCCAGAAGCACCGATTGGGTTTTTTTATTTTGCAGGTCACTGGGGTGACAAGTTCTACCCGCTGAGCGACGCTCGACAGTACCGCTTTCTTGGCCAATATCACTACGTCAACGGACCTCTGGGTCCCAGGTTCAAGAACTTAGGTCGCCAACAGATCTGCCAAGGCAATGGAGACTGTATACTGAAGGACAGACTTGAGAGCAGAGGTCGGAGGAATATCAAAAGATTCCCGCACGTTGGTGAAGGCGAACAGATGACGGAAGAGGATGCAAAGAAAGTGTTCGGAGCTGACTACGATTCTGCATCTTAGAAGTTGCAATGCACGATATCCATGATTTTGTTCGCGGTGTTTACATGCTGCGCGGCATTGGCGTTTGGTTTCTTCGTCCTTCCAGCCATGAGGCTGTCTTTGTTTCGCATTGAGTAAAGCAGGCGTCATAGTCCTACTTCGAGATACCTATATACTTTCAAAACGAATCAAGCTCAGCACCAATATCGTCGCACTGACTGACTCAACTCGATCAAACCTCAACACGTCTGTGCCCATGCAGTGTGCTAATAGAAAAAGAAAAGTCTGAGGAGCTGTTTGTCGAATCACCAGAATTGGCCGCCGCGAAGGCAAGTTAGGCGGGCGAGCTTGGCCGTAAAGCGAAACAATCGACGCTGACGTCGAGAAGTTTATTGTCTATGATCACTATTACAGGACATCTGCCTCACTTCCCATGGGTTAAGTGCTGGAAAAATACGGAGTAGAGCTGCTCGACGAGGCACGGCAACGCACCGAGCGTCAAACAGCTACTGCACGAAGCTTACACGGCATGCCGGTCCGTTGCGTGGGCGGTTGGCAGCCCGTCCAATGCTTGTCAGCTGCACGCCAAAGCTCAGCCTTACGAGAGACTGGCGGTCAATTGCAGTGGCGTATATGAATTACCCCTACCTAGGATCAAAATGGTCAATATGGTGACTATGGTGGTGCAGGTACAACTTCACATAGTACAGTACCTACTCTACTGCGAAGAGAGCAGGCGATCAAAGATGCAACGCAACGAAGAGAAGGGCAAGGTTTCGCGGGGTCATGGTAATGATGGCGCATTCCACCATTGAGATCAGGAATCACGTCGGTGGTGCGGCGGTGCCCCACTTTGGTTGATCGCGATAGAAGATAAGCTGCGGGCCCAACAGGGTTGGCTGACTGCGACTACACGTAGCACCACCCAGCATCCTGCGTGTAATGTTGGGCGCGTAGTGTCTCTACTCTGATGCCTCACAAAGATGCACAAAAGAAGACAGCTGTCCCTCCTCCTGCCTTTGACGATCTGTCCCTTGTTTGCACTGTGACCTGCGCCTGACCATTCATCCGCGACCCACTGAAACCGGTGGCTTGATCTACATTAGCGCGGCGTAGTAGCATCATCACCACCCGTCGAGACGAACGACAGGTAGCCCCCTCAGTCCACCGCCCAGCGTGCTCCGAATGTCGCTTCAAGGCATGAGGTGCTCACGACCATAACAGACGATTCTGCTCGCTCCTGAAGGCGTGCACCCGCCGCCTCGTCCCGACAAGTCACGTTCTCCTTCATCCTCTCCGTACCTGCCCGATATATCTCGTGCCTTGCTTCTTGCGGGTCAGAAGCGCCTTCATAGATTGCCACGACCACACCCTCGATAATCTCCCAAGCACCCCAAACTATGGCTTTTGTCCAGCAACAACGCCCCCCGACCGCCCGTCAACTCTCCTTCCACGCACCAGAGCCCGCCGCAGGGACCGCAACCGGCTCGCAGCAACTCAAGCGACACCTCGAGGAGTCAGAAGAATGGGTCCTCTTCTCGCCGACCGCACCCTCGACGACCACACGCACGCATACCACATCGACTGAACGCACACCTCGGACGGCTGGCCTGTCGCGTTTCAGCGAATTCGGCTCGCTCGACACAGCAGCCCGCTCAGATCAGGACGATGATAATGGCACCTTTCTCGGGACTGAGGAAGAGCTCGATAGCCTAGACGACGGGCTACATGCCTTCCACGAGCCCTCCGAGCATGGTGTGCCTGCCGCCCGATTGCAGGAGAGTGGTGACACAGTGCTGCCGAACCACGATGGGTTGGGCTCTTTCTACCCGGATGCTACCATGCAGGAGCACATGTGGCAGTTTGAGCGCTCGCCCCGCAGACGCGCTGCGAGGCGACGATCGAGCGTGCAGCGACACTTGACTGCCTTGGATGACACAGACGACATTACTCAAGAGCAAGAACGACGGCAGCGTATTGAGAAGTGGCGATTAGAGCAGAGCAAAGCTGTGCTAGAGGAAATCGAGCGCGAGACTAGAAGGAGGCGGCGTATGAGTATAGCTGCATCTAGCCGCAGCCACAGAGATGCTGTACGGCAGGACGTCAGGACTTCTGTGGCTTCAGTTGCCCGAACGGTCACCAGCGAACAAAGCGACGGCTCAGATGAAGGTACTGAGAATATGTCCTTCTGGCAGCGTTTGACAACCCGCGTCATTCGAGACCTTATCGGTCTAGATAATGACACCCTTTCGGTGATCTTTGGTGAGAGTCTGCCAGAAGAAGCTACGACGTCGAAGGGCAGTGCCTTATCCACTTCACCAGCAGACCGGGTATTGCGCGATGCATTCACAGAAGCTTCGACATACCCTGACGAAGACTGGCAGACGAGGGTTCTTGAGCGTGTTGCCCAGGAGCTTGGAGTACTAGTACATCAGCTCTCCGAGCATCCTGGTGCATTCTCCACGTTCCAACGCACCCAAAAGGCCCCTGAATACGCAGGCATTACACCAGTTGTTACCACCGATATCGCATCCTCAGGGCCGCCTAGCTCGCAGCAATCCGCCCCCTCACCTGCTTCGGTCCAATTCGCGGCCACATTCCCAAACCAGCAGACGTCACACACCTACAGCGAGGCATCGTTATGGGGCATCGAAGAAGAGGACGAGGCTGACGCAATGGATACATCTCATCCAGACCCCGCTGCGGCTGCACGAGCTGCTGCCGAAGACGCGGCACGTGAGCAAGAGTACTGGGAGCGCGATCTTGACGTTAGGATGATCTTCAATTTCCTAGTAAAGCGCTTCACATCGCGCCGCTCCAGCACGCCAACTCCAACAAGGCGACCTTCCGCCTCAACGTCCGCTCCAGACGAAGGCGCATCCGCGCGCCGGGCCGCCATGATCCGCCAGAACCACCCTTTGGTCAGCAGGACGACGGATAGAGGGCTTCCGACGTCGTCCACCGGCCACATCAGGGAAGCAAGGCGGCGGGAAACCGGTTCAACATATCGCACACATTATAACCCTCAGGCTAGCCTAAGGCAGAAGACGCTGAGGAGTAGCTCCAGCTGCGCCAGCCAAAGCACTAAGAAGAGCAAGCGCAGCGGCAGCAGCCAGCGCAACTACTGGGACTTGGGTGGCAGTGTGGGCAGCGGCAGTGTGCTTGCTGGCGAGACCTAACATAGACGGACGATTCTTCACGATGACGAGTATTTATCACGACCTTGAGGGGCATTTGGGCGCATAGATTGCGGTGCATGTTGCATGTTGTATGGAGTCGGCATGGCGCTAGTTTCATGATTTTGGGATCTTTGGTTTGGCCTGATCTGGTTGTTCTGTATTATATATCTCCTCTTCACCATGATGCTCAAATGCATAGAGTTAGTGGTTTGCTTCCAAGTCGTACGACCATTTTAAGTGCCGATGGCTATGCCACTGCCACGTTTACCCGCTTTTCTGCCTCGCGAACCTCAGACCAACATCTCCTGTGGACTGCAACATGAGTAGCGTGTGCGCACACGTGTATGTGGATCAAGGACGAGATCCCCACAGGCCTACCTCTCCGGATACACAGTAATCTCCAGCGGCGACGTTCTTTTCGTCGTTGGTATTGTGGAAGGCGTTCTGCATTGGTAGATAGCCGGTGCACGTTACGTAGAGCAGCAGGGTTTTGTTCCCATATATATATGATTCCTTTTGCGGCGCAAAAGGCTTCAGCATTAACACGGCGTGATTGTGATTGCGGTGAGGCGGTTCTCATCATGTGTGGGTATTGTTCTACGACGATGCCATAGGCTCTTGATCAGGAACATGAGTGCATCAGTCGCCAGGTTGTGGTGTGGTGAGCACAAGTAGGAGCCTATGATAGAATGAAACAGTGATAGATTGAAACAGCTGAAGGGGGCATGGGCTTTCAGAATAGCACGTGTTGGAGAAGAGAGACTGCAGCATAATCTACATGTTCGAGATTGAGTGAAACTATCAATCGAATCACACAGGAATTTCCTCGGCGAGATCTGGGTACTCTGGAACAGGCGCGAAGGTTTCGAGTCATCACTATCTCGATGACTTTGCCTCGGTACCACCTTCATTCTTGAACTACTTGGAATAAGCTAAATTCTTTAAACGTCTTCGTTACGTCTCGAGGAGACTGCAGTTTCCTCTTTTATGCTCCTCCACTCCACCAACGCTGCACCAACCATACTGAAAGCAGCGAGTCCAGTACCTACAAGAAAAGCACTACGAAGGGCATCGCGATAACCTTCAAGTACCAGGCCTAGATATTCTTGGGCCACTAAAGTCTTGATTGATGTAGCACCCAAGCGGACAATGTCCGATTGATCTAGCTGCAGTCGCGGAATACGCGTCAGTTTGCTTGCGAGGGCATCCGTGAAGACATTCTGAGCAACGCTGACAAAGATGGCTCCCCCGAGGTTTTGGCCAAAGAACATCAGTGCCACACCAGTGGGTTGGTCCTCCTTGGGGAGCACGATCTGCGCCATCATGCTGGGTTGCTGCATACCCAGCCCGATACCGAAGCCGAACAGGACCTGAAACCCGATCCACATTGACTTGTTGACATCAACTCCCCAAGTTGAGATGAGACCTGCGCCAATGCTACTGAGGATGGCTGACAGCACCATGAGAGGAGCGGGGTATCCAATGCGTTGTACGAGGCCACCAGCAAATATCGATCCGATGACGAGAGAAAGTAAGAATGGCAGTGTAGCCAATCCAGAGTCAAGGGGCGTGAATGACTTGATGGCCTGGAAAAAGAGTGGGATGTAGTAAGTAATGACTAGCATAGCAGCCTGACTTGAAAACGTGAAAAGGAACGACAGAGCCACGCTTCGCTGGGTGAGCATGCGCATCTTCAGGGTGGCCTTCTCCGGTCGGAGAATTTGAGTGGCTAAGAAAGTAGCAAGCAGAATTGGGAAGAGAATTAATAGCAGGATGACGCGCCAATTGGACCACGCATATGTCGTACCACCCCACTGAAGGGCCAGGAGGAGACAGATAATGGACGGCATGAAGGTCGCGAGGCCGAAAAGATCGAGGCTCGAAAGAATCGTCCTGACGGATACCATCTCAGCTGATGCCTCTTTACCGACGGGTTTCGGCAGTCGAAAGACCATGACTAGGACCCCAACCACAAGCGCACCGAGTGGCAAGTTGATGTAGAAACACCATCGCCATGAAGCCTTCTCGGTGAAAGCTCCACCAAGCAAAGGCCCAACTACGCTCGCGACTCCAAACACGGCACCGATCAGGCCTTGCAGCAAGGGCCTCTTCTTCAAAGGCACAACTGCGATCATCACAGTGATCGCGCCGTTCATCATACCAGCGCTGCCGAGTCCTGCGACAGCCCGCCCGGCAATGAACATGGATGAGCTGGTAGCTGCACCGCAAACCGCGGACCCGACCTCGAAAACCAAGATCGCAGAAAGCAGAACAGGTTTTGGAGATTCGAAGGGTCTTGGCAGAGAGCCGGTGGACGATAGGGTGTACAGACGACCCCAGAAGAGTTGAAATGCGCATAGAGTGAGCATATACGCGCTGCCGTACCAACCGATGTCGCTGAGAGAATTGAAGTGGTTCGTGATAACGGGGATAGCGGGGACAAGGATTGTTTTGTCCTATATTCCTGTAAGCATGTAGAGCGGAGATGACAGAGCTGCAGATTGAACTTACGAGTGCAATCAGAAACATGGTGATGTAGATAGAGCACATGATGAGCGCCACGCGCTTAGTTGAAGGGTATTTAGACTGTAAATCGGACTCCAATTCAGATTTAGGTTGGAAGACATCAGATGTCTTGTCTGATTTGATCGACTGATTAGCCATGGTGTGGAGTACCTTCAAGGTCATTGCAGATTCGGATGTGAAGCGAGGTCGAGAATGATGATGTGATCAACTGCAAATGAGGACACAACAGCGCGGTATTTATCTGAGCAGCCATACTCGAGACCTGCGACTTCTTTCAGTCCGGCTCCCCTGAGCCAGCCTTCTCGGATGCTTCCATGGTAGACTTCGGGCGCGAGTCACTGTTGATGTTGAGTTTCGGGCCCGAAACTACTTTGGCGGGTGGCCGGCGCAGCCAATCACGTTCATCGATTCTCCAACAGCAAACTTCATGTATAGCGATGAGAGCGGAGTAAGAACTGTGGGTTGAGTCCCATGAGGAATGCTGCCTGTATGAATACCGACTAGTCCCAACTGGGATGGTAAACAGTAAGGCCGTGACTGCCATTGCAGTGAGCTACTCCTTCTCAATACCTTGCCAGCTCCGAGTGGCCACTTGGCAAGCTGTAAGAACGAGTAGAGATTCTTAAAGCTAATAGTCTTATTGGATCGTTTGCAGTGATTGTGAGGCTTTATCGACAAACTGTGACCGCTTGTTCGCTATTTCCCCTGTCTGTTTCTTTGAGATCGAATCCTTCCAGGATGCTCGATCGCCAGTCGGCCTTGATAGGATGCAGTAGAACTGACCAGCTCTAAATAGTATACATTTCTGCCAGGTAGTCTAGCCTACGTTCGGGTGGAACCAAACTTTGTCCGCAGTGTCAGTCTGTCTACAATGCCGCAGCAAAACTTGTATTGCTGGGCAGATCTCTTACCCACTGAAGTAATAAATGTGGGCGAGAAAGATATTGGCGGCGTCCTGTTGAAGGCGGAGCTCGTGGCGCTATAGCTGCAAAATTCTATGGGATATACAAACGCTCAATGCAAACGACCAGAATAAAGATCAATATCCTTAGCCCGCTGGAACTTCGTCTTGTTGACCAGCTTCCAGCCGATGATGGGCACAATGAAGATAGGTATGCCGACATATGATGCGATGAAGTCGGCAGTGCTCCAGTTTCCTTTCAGGAACACAGGGAATCCGCAAACGAAGGTAATAATCGTCGCGCCGATGAATCCGTACCAAGCCGTGAATGGCTGGAAAGGGCTCTTCCATGGCAAAGTGTCGCGGCTGACTTTTTGAGCTTTCATTGCGGCGTGGAATCTGATATACGAGAAGCACTGGGTAATATTAGTGAATGTCTTTTTTTTTTTTTGGGCTAGGGACTCATACCATTGTGGCCCAGGCGATCAAGCCAGCAACAGTCGAGAGGTTCACAAGCCAAGTGAAGGCCTGCGATGAGCCGCCAGACCCAAGACTCAAGTAGGCTAGAGGGCCGAATAGCCAAGATGTGATGACCGCCACATACGGGACGCCGTTCTCCCAGGTGCGTCCAAAGAATTGCGGCAGCTGGCGATCTGTGGTCATTGCGACGATCATGCGGGATCCAGTCCAACAATAACTGTTTCCCGCGGACCAGGCGGAGATCAATATGCAGGCATTCACAATGGATGGAAGAGCACCAATACCGGCCTCCTTGATGGCAATGACCCATGGAGAAGAATTGGCGTTACCAGTGCCGGACACCAGATTTGGGTTTGTGGGGTCGACGATGAGCCCAATGAGTAGAGCACCCAAGATGTAGAAGAGCGCAATTCGGTAAGTGACGTTGGAAGCAGATTTGGGGATGGCCCTGTGGGGATTCATGCTTTCGCCTGCCGTGATGACGACGACCTAATGAAATGTGAGCGCAGATATGCGAGAATCGATGCCAGCTACTTACTTCAACGCCGATGAAACTAAAACTAGCGTTGACCAGGCCTGAGAGTACACCTAGGAAGTGCCCAGTCGACCCGGTAATACCGTTGTAGTCGTTCCATGGAGAGGTGTGCCAGTAGCGGAAGCCTGTAGTCTTGCCGCTAGGCCCTCCGCCAGATGTGATAACAATGGAAGCGACCACAAGACCGAGGAAGCAAGCGACCTTGATGGTCCCTGCTACGACCTCAGACTCGCCAAACCAGCGCACGCTCAGCAAGTTGATCGCAAGAATAAGTACGAGACTGATGGTGATAACCACGGCAGGCGTGATGTCGGTCCAGTAGCTGACGAGAATAGCAGATGCTGAGGCTTCCGCTGCGATGGATATCGTATAGCAGTATCCATAACTGATAGCCAATGAGAATCCAACAGCGGGGTCGATGAAGCGAGTTGCGAAGTGAGGAAATGAGCCAGCAGTCGGAATCTACAATGTGAGCAGAAATAAGCTGGAATCAATGCCAGCTACTTACCACTGTAGACAGTTCAGCAACACTTTGCATTACGCACCACAGGACACTGCCCACTACAATATACGCGAGCAGGAGACCCGCTGGTCCAGCATTGGCGTACGCAGAGCCCGCTCCGATGAAAAGACCTGTACCGATGCCAGAACAGAATCCAATCATGGTAACATGATAGTCTTTCAGCCGGCGCTGAGTTGCAGCATGTCCACCGACATTGAGCTGCGGCTCAAGAATGGGCTTGTCATCTGGGACAAAGTCATCGGAGCGAGCCGCATACTCGATGTCTTGGTCGTACTTGGACATCTTACTCCGCGGGTGAGGAGTGAACGTGGGGAAGTGGAGGTCCGGGTAAGGGTTGTTAGTTGGGAGCAGCTACATAGTAGCCTTTTTATTCAAACGAATACGCATCCTTCCGTTGGTCGGAGAAAGTTTTCATCACCAACAAGAGCACGTCATTTCTGGAACGCAAGCCTGGGCCACCGAGGGATTTCTGGATACAACCACTACCTGGTACGCATCTCGTAGGGCTGAACGATCTCGGGTAGTAGCGAGGACACCACCATCATCTGGGCAGTGATGGATGTTTTCCTTGGCATTTGCAGCTTTCTCCAGGCCTTTTGATAGACCAAACCTGTCAAATGTATCGGCATTTGGCAGATGCTCAAGAACAGTGGCGCTATTTTCTCGGTGCCACTTGTGAGGTCGGAGCCATCAAAGAAGAGATTTTGGTGCTAAGAAATCATGCCTTACCCAATCCATCTGCTAGCGTATGATGTCTCTTGCCTGCCCTAACACTCGCCCTTTACAAGATCTTCACTTTCTGCGCCAGAAATGTACCGCGGCCCGGGCAAATTTTCGTGCATACGAGTACCATCCTGTTGTATTTTACCGACAGCTCACATCCCATCTATCGCACCGGGACGCATCTCTACTCAGTACGCGACGACATCGCAGTGCAAGCGTGCGGATCTGTGGGGCATATGTTGGTCTCAGGTCATAGTTTCGAAATAATATTCCGACTTTCCGAGACCCATTATGCTAACCTCAACGCAATCATTCTAGGTCTCGTTCATTGGCGACATGAGCGTGGATTTCGACTGGTGATGGTGTGTGAGATTGCCTAATCCACGCCAAGATTGCAGCATCAGTTATTATTTATTTTACGCACGCCACGAGCATGGTAGGAATAGCTGCACTTACGTGACTGAAGTGTGTTACGATACGACCGCATACAGAAACTTGCATGCTCGAGACTTTCCACTCCTCCTTGGTCTGTGGACAGATCTGCGAGTTTTGAGGCCACCAACATGTTTGAGCATTCGCCTTTGTTATAAGAATAGCAGCATGCTTCCCGCAAAGAACGCAGTTGCTATAGCTTGCCCTATATAATTCTATCCCAATAGAACAAGAGCTAGGGTCTATTAATAAGAAAAGGACCTATCCAAACTCCAGATATAATGGGCATTCTAGAAGCTAGCCCCTTGGACGTACCCAGACTATACATACAACCCACGCACGATGATTATGGATTGTATGCTTGTCTTCCCTCGATTCAACCTCGACAAAAACAAGTAAAGCTGATTACAGGATAGTGGACTCTAGATTGAGGCCCCGATGGTGTGCACTCCTCGGTCACTCGTCTAAACCCACAACAGTTCCAACAGCGCAAGCCGAGAAGCTTGACCGCGCTATCGATGATCAATTGCCTTCGCATTGCTCTTTACATCTCCAACAGGGCTGGCCTTCGTGACCACCTCCTCGCTGCCTCTTACAGCCCGAGCAGAAAGTACAGACACAGTAGAGCCTCGAGTCCTCTTGTGTTCCGCGAACAAGGCCTGCTGCTTTCCGCTTTTTATGTCGCCGGCGCAACAAGAGGATGACACCAATAGTGAACAATATCATGGATATCCCAAAGCTCGCGCTGAGACCCCAGGCGAGGGCAGTCTTCTGGCTTCTTTTGACGCGCTGCAATGTAGCAGTACTCTCGCTGACCAACAAGCTTGATAAGATGGTCATGTTGCCGGCTGTTAGAGAGTCTGCGCTGCGGACTTGGCGATGCAGAGTTTCTCCGTATGATGTATGGTTTCAGGAAGCTTGTAACGCGAAAGCTTGAAGGTGTCGTGTGCAAGCTGACAGGCGCCTTGGTTTGAGCTTGTCTGTTATACTGCAGCTTATACACACACAAGCCCTTGAGCGCTTTACTGCTTGTTACTAGTGGAATAAGCACACTAGAAGGAATGGGGAAGGTAATATGAGGTCAGATTAGATAGCCGTAAGAGGCAACATACACAGAACTTTCGGACTGTCCTGTCCATGATCGGGAAAGACACATCACACCACGTGAATCCAAACACTGATCTTGACTGCAGAAACGGTTTTATAGCATTTGGCTAATCTATTCTATGCTCAATATGCGTTTCAAACATCTGCATCTAGCTATGACTCAGCCACTCTATGGACACAAGTTCCACTGCTCATGGAAAAAGAGAAGCGCGACGCATGTATCCAGCTCAGTCAGGAGTTGGTGTTGGACGCAAAAAAAGATGTGGTTTCTCCGCTCCCAGAATCGAACTAGGGACCTTTCGATAACAATGAAGCTATTACAGTCGAACGTGATAAACCAACTACACCAAGCGGAGTTGTGCGACCAATGGCCGCGCTTGAGTTGATGGCAGGTTTTCCACCTTGAGGTGATATATCTCAAGTAAGTTGAGATGACATCGCTAGCTGTGCGTTCCGAACGTAGTGAACCCTGGTAGATCGCTTGGCGCCTACTCGCGCCCCACTTTTGCTTTTCCGGCCCCCAGCCAAACTCATCGAATCTTACGCGAACTAGACATACACATTTCCAGCATCTGCAAGATGGCCGCACCTGCCGATGACGAGTGGGAGTATGAGTACGACGATGTTGAAACCGAAGACTTCTACATTCCTATCGATTTGTCGAATGTTCCCAAAGGTCAGAAGCATGTTCAAGGCCATACTGACAGCGAGCGCCGTATGGGCCATCCTACTTTATTGAAAAGCAGGTTGCGTGCGCTCGATCGACAGCGAGAGCGAAACCAGCAACATGATGCGTCAGCAGTCGACAATGCCAATGCAGAAGAACCTGCGCTCACAGGTGAAGCGCAAATTATCGGCCTGCACACTGAAAATCCACTTGTCATGTACAACGGTCAGCTACTGAGTTTGCAGTGGGCAGCAACGGTTGGAACGGACATGTTCTTCTCAAAGCCAGATCCGGATGCAGCCTCTGACAAGAGTCCACTGCGTGCAATGCCGGATGTAGATCTCCTTGCCATGAGTTCTGCAAAGCTGATTGCAAGAGTTGGGCGTCTTCGACCGAAGGATGAGCTCTTCTACGATGCTGCTGTGGCGGAAGGAACGGCGGTGCAGAATGCTGAAAATGCGCGAGAACCTGCCACGGTCTCAGAAGCGCCCCCGAATAGTTTCCTGGCGAGATTGAACGCGGCCAAAGCAAGGAAGGGGGAATCAACGAGGCTTGCTCTGTCCATGTCTGGTGATGAAGCGCGTCTGGTAGCTACTTCGGCTGATGTGGCGCCTAATGCAGCGCAAGATACAGTGCAAGACGGGAATGACACAGCGATGGGAGGTACCTGATGCGTTCTTCGAGTTCACCAAGGCAGGCAGCCGCTGAGGGCTGTCAGGTCGCTCAAATAGCTGGTGCCTGCCTTGATCGATCGCAGATCGTGCATTTCGCATCATTGTGCCTTCCCAAAGAATCAGAAACCGATCGTTTCCCCGTCTCCAGACCGCGTCAGTCTACCTCAGCGGACCTACGAAGAAAGACTCCAACCACTTCTTAATACCTCCGCGCTCACCTTATCTTCTGACCTACCCTCGCCTACACTATTTATGAAAGCACCCACGGAGGGCCTGGCATCGTATCTGTGCCACTGGCCTTATTTACAGCAGCGTCTACCGAGCTACAGCGTCCAACTTGAGATTCGCCCCATTACCGCATTTCACGTCTTTTCCCTCGCTCCGCACTACGATCAGGTCTGCGAGGGCGATTTCAACCCAAGACAATGTACTCGCACAGGAACATTTCTAGGGGACGATCTGGGAGACCCGATCAATCAGAGGAAACACCCTCAAAAAGGTGGCAGAAACTATAATTCCAGCATCTCAGCTAGTCTCTCGGCAGATGGAACAGACGACACATCTAGGCGAGGAGAGCGTTCGCTGTGGAGGTGGGCGAAATGTCTGGTCTGCGACAAAACCGGGGGTCACAGTGCTTCCGACAACCAGCCGGACTTCAAGCCAGTGCAGACAGTTACTACGCCCGCATATTCGCGCCTCCCTTCTGGAACAGACAAGCCCCCCTCTCAATCAAAGGAAGATGCCAATCCCGAGCCGTCTAGCCGTA
The DNA here is from genome assembly GCA_020272525.1 of Epicoccum sorghinum. Lineage (NCBI taxonomy): Eukaryota > Fungi > Ascomycota > Dothideomycetes > Pleosporales > Didymellaceae > Epicoccum > Epicoccum sorghinum. The sequence continues at coordinate 2,617,695 of VXJJ01000011.1, read as the reverse complement.
AATCCACCTTTGGGGCGATCCGCCAGACGCCCACAGCCACTTCATCTGAGAAAGACAAAAGCAGCCGACCAATGCCCGAAATTCAACTAACAATGCCAACGCCAAGTTTCAGCAACCAGTCTACATCGAGGAAGAGCAGCGGGAAGGCAATGCTTAGGACAACACCGCTGGATCTTGGGGGGCCCTCGCCGTTCTCCATGCCAAATCACCCAGAGCACGACTCAGAGGGCCGGCACCTCGACAGTTATTTCGGATGGGTAGACTCAGACGAGAAGCGCCCCGAGCAAGACGCCGACGAGAGACAGCCCCGATTCTCCATCCCCGTGTATCACGACTCGTCCACGGAGGACGAGGAATCGTCAGAGGAAGAGCATCAACTGGAGTTCGACCAGCACGGGCAGACCGCACAAGACCGGCTGAACAACGACCTTTACGGTACGGAAACCGGCCACGACACTCAGGAACGGGCTAGACCGCCAGTCCGTAGTAGTCTGAAGCGCATAACTCGCAGAAGCAGTAAGCTGAGTCCTGCAAACAGCATCGGATTACGATGCATCTCAGGTCAGACTGACACATTCTTCCAGAGACCAAGCCGACTCGAGACGCAACACTTCCCGACACCAAAGCAGCCGTTGACGGCACGAGCATCACCTCCCCACCCCATGAATGGATATCCCACATTGCAGCTTTGCAACGACCGTACGTAGACAATACGACCTCGGCCCACACCACACCCCCGAACAGCTGCGCCTGGAAGCCACGCGAACCTCTGTCGCCCGTCGGTCCCCAGGCTCCACCTCAGCCTCAGCTCCAGCCTCAGCTCCAGCCCCAGACTGACATGCCCATCGACGCGGCTGCCGACAGCTTTACGCAAAGCGGCCCTGAGCTAGACGAGGCACGTCTTGCGGCGGTACAATCCAAACGCGTGTCCTTCTCATCGTCGGACGATTCGATCCACGTCGACGCGAAGAGCTCAGCCAGGTGTCCCGTACGGCGGGAGCGCAGGCGAAAGAGTGTTCTCTTTGCGCCGAGCGATTTCGAGGGCCCTTTGTTGCGCGGCAAGGGTGCGAGTGGTGTGAAGCGCCTGCCGGAGACGGAGGAGAGGGGCGCAATGGCAGAGGAGAAGGGGAGGGAGGTGGAGGAGGGTGGTTGACTGATTAGTGCTCTCCAAAGATGGATGGTTGGAAGATGATGGTTGTCTCCGCTCTCCGTTAGTGTGTGGCTTCTTGGGCAGTAGATTGACCGAAAACAACCTCGCTCCGGGCTCATTCTTTTTAAAATTGTACGCGAACAGGGCTGTGTCAAGTCAACACAGCATCTTCTGACTCTAGTCAACATATCAGCTTCTGACTCAAGTCTCTACGCACCACCAAGATACAAAACAGGCCATGTGTGTTCAGAATACTTGCTGTATTTAGACATGAGTGGAAAGCTACCTCTTCTCCTCGCTTGCTGATGCGCTTCACTGATGACTTCTCTCGCGCTTTTCATAATCCTACAAACGGCCCACCAGCACCACCTCTCCACCCACAGCTCAAACCACTATCTAAGCCGAGTCCACCTACTGCCTCGCCCTCTTCTCCTTATCACTAGTAGTCTGGCTAACATTCAGGCCCAGGCCATTCGAATCGAGGTAGACCTTGTTAGCGCTCTGCTGCAGGATCTGGGCGATGTTGCGTGCGTTCTCGAACTCGCGCAGGTCGACGTAGGTGCGGCTCTTCTTGATGGCGTCGCCGATTAGCTCGGCAGAGCGCGCTTCTCCCTGCGCCCGCACGACTGTTGCTTGCTTCTCCTGGCGCGCCTTGTCTACTACGAAGGCGGCCCGCTGCGCTTCTTGCTGCGCGACTTGCTTGGCTTCCACGGCTGCGGTGAACTCGGGCGAGAAGGCGAGGTGCTGGGTGGGGTGTTAGTTGGTGTTCAGAGAGGGATTCAGGGGTGGGGACGTACTGTGAGGGAGACATCATCCAGCATGATGTTGAAGCGGGCGGCGCGGCGGACGAGGTTGTCGCGGACCAGCCTCGAGACGTTCTCACGCTGGGTGATGAGCTGCGAGGCGTTGAACTGGGCGACGACGCTCTTCAGGACCTCGTTGACAATGGAGGGGAGCACGCGCTCGTCGTAGTCGGTGCCCAGGGTGCGGTAGATCTGCGGCAGGGCCTCGACCCGCGGCCTGCTGAGCACTCTGCAGGTGATGTTGACCATCTGCAGGTCCTTTGTGCCCGTCAGGCTGGCCACGTTCCGCGGCTTCGCGCGCACGTCGTAGGTGATGGGCGTCTCGAACCACGGCATGTTGAAGTGGGTGCCTTCGCTGTAGATTTCCTTCTTGACGCCGCCGAGCCGGGTGTACTTGATGGCGCGGTGGCCTCCGTCGACGTTGAACAGCGCGTTGTTGGCCAGCCAGAGTCCACCACCCAGCAGCACGAGGCCTGCAACGCCGCCTGCAGTGCCCTTGGGTGCACCGCCGCCGGAGCCTCCGAGGCGCGAGGTGCGGCGGGTGAGCTCATTCTGGATGCGCTGCCATGCTTCCTTTGGGTCGGGAGCAGACATGACGGGAGATGTGTGTGAGGGAGGGAGCGTGAGCGTTTGCGTGGGAGGGCGGGTTGTGGCGGACGAGGGCGGCTTGTGCGGGCGAAGGCGAAGGCGTAGGCGTAGGCGTCGGCGTCAGGATGAGATGGTGATGCAGTCGAGTTGCGTCCAAAGTTTGCCGCGGATCCACCGATTGGCCGGCGCAAGCTCGACTCCATGGAGGCGGGCATGTCGCAGCGGGAGCATGGCTTGCCCTTGCTTGCGAACACCTTCCAGGGCCGATTACATGGTGTGGTGAGCTTATATCGAACTGTCTCCGCGCAGCGCTCGCTCCGCACTCGACATGTCGTCGAACTCGCTCTCGGGCTCACCGTGCTGAAACATTCGCTGCCCGCCGGCAACATGCGAGCTTCAGCTCGGGCCACCATATCAACGTCCGAGACCAAGACACCAGCTGTCCATAACCTCGTCGAGGGCCTGTTTAATTTACACACCCGTGTCGCGTGCTGCTAATCTCCCCAATTGCTCCTCGCCCTCCTCCTCCTGCCCAGCTGGCGGCAGTTATCTGTTCTTGTACTTCTTCTTAAAGATACCCCGTTCGCTCCAGCACCGGTCTGCTATTCCTCGCGACTATCGCACGCCGCTTTGTTCCACGCCGGCGGAGCTACTTTCATCTGATGTGAGTGCGGACGGCGCAGAGACCGTGAACGCAGCACAACGCAGACACTGACAATGGCTAGATAGTTATTCTTCCCCGCTTCGCCCCCAGTCGACTGTCTCAACACTCGCAATATCATTAGGGCAGCTCACAGGAGCACCGCCGCCACCATGTACCTCACCGCGCGCACCCTGCAGACCATGGCCTGGTCGACGCTCGCTGTCTCGGCCGCGCAGGCCCAGTATGTCATCGAGAACCTCAGTTTCGGCCACAAGGATGGCGCCTTCATCTCGCCCGACCTGCGCGCCATCCCACACTTCGACATCCAGGGCGTCGACGACTACATGCCCCAGGTCCTCTCCGACCGCGTCATCCTCACCCCGCCCTACCCCGGCAGCAAGCGCGGCTCGCTGTGGGCGAACAGCGCCATGCACCACACGGGCGACTGGACCGCCGAGCTGGACTTCCGCGCAAACGGCATGGAGCGCGGCGGCGGAAACCTGCAGCTGTGGTATGTCAAGCAGAGCCAGGCGCACGACAAGCCCAACAGCCTGTACACGACGCCCAAGTTTGACGGGCTGGTGCTGGTCGTCGACCAGTACGAGGGCCACGGCGGCTCGGTGCGCGGCTTCCTCAACGACGGCTCCATCGACTTCAGGTCGCACCCGAACATCGACCAGCTGGCCTTTGGCAAGTGCGACTACGCCTACCGGAACCGCGGCCACCTCAGCAAGATCAAGCTGCACCAGACGAGCCACCTGCTCGAAGTCATCGTCGACGGCGAGGTCTGCTTCAAGACGGACAAGGTCAAGCTCCCCGCCGAACACTACTTCGGCATCAGCGCCTCGTCGGCCGAGAACCCGGACTCGTTCGAGGTGCACAAGCTCATCGTCTCGACGGGCACCTCGCACACGCGCGAAGAGCCCAAGCGCAACCAGAACCAGCAGCCCATCCACAACCAGCCCCACCAAGAGTCCGCCCAGCAGCAGCACGCCCAGCAGCAGCAGAACCACCAGGCCCCCAAGATGGCCTCGTCAGCATCCATCCCCCCATGGATCCAAGACGTGCTCGCCAGCAACGTGAAAACCGACGACGCGCGCTTCGAAGACCTGCACAACCGCCTGCAAGACATCGCGCACCACGTCTCAGCCATGTACACGGAAATGGGGACCCAGGCGCAGCTCGCCGAGGAGCGGCACAACGCGCTGATGTCGCGGCTGGCCTCGCTCGACGACCGCGTGAACCACAACGCCCGCCTGGCCGAGCAGGCAGGGATCCACCTTGCCCAGATCCTGCGCGACATCGAGAGCAAGGACTACCGCGAGCTGATCAACGTCGTCCACCGCAAGCTCGAGGATAACCACAAGGACATCCCCAACGTCGTCAAGGCGGTCGTTGCAAACCATGGCCTCAGCTGGATGAGCCTGCTCGCTATCGCCTTCGCTGTGCAGGTCATGGTCGTCGGCGCGTATCTGGTGTACAAGAAGAGGAGGGGCGGGGCGCCCAAGAAGTATTTGTGAGGAGTCACGCGGTGGTGCGGGGAGGGGTTGGTGGGAGGGAGGAGGATGGACGGACCGGGGGGTGTTGTAGATATGCGGGTGCGTGTGTATGGGGAGGGATGACGGAGGGAATTTGTACTATACATTGATTGCATGCATTACAGCCAGCGTTTTGTCGTCTGTATCGATCGAGCAGAAATACAACGTAAGCAAGCCGCAATTCACGAACACGAACGAAACCAAGCATTTCCACAAGACAAGACAAGACGAGACACTTGAAGTCATCACATCCAACACCGCTTCCCTGCTGCAACCAAGATGAGTATGTTCAACACTTTTAGAATTCTCCGCAGGGCCTATTCGAACCTGCAATACGAAGTCGAGTGCCACCAGCACCCAGCACCCCATCGCGCCGCGCCCAAAACGCCGAGTTCCATGCTACCGCGTGCGTACAAACAAACACAACTTCGTACATCAGATCACTTTGCCAATCAGTCAATCAATCAATCAGTAATCGCACCACCCATCCCAGAAACGCCCACGCTACGCGTCATCAGCCATATCGACGTCTCCATCGCCATCCTCGCCCTCAACACCGGGAATCACACCCGCCTTGAGGGGATCGACAACCCTGACGGGGGCAAGGACGTCGAACGCGCCTGTGCCGATGGCGCCGAGCTTGCCGACGACGATGCGGGCGGAGGGGTTGGAGAGATCGTCCCAGTCGCGCTCGAGGACTGCGTCTTTCAGGAACCCAACCGTAGTCTCGAAGCTCATCTTCATGAAGGGGGAGACGTTGCTCTTGAGGCCGTTGCGGTTGAAGGGGGTGAAGCCGCCGCCCTTGGTCATCGTGTCGGCGATGAGGTTGAGGTGGCGCTGGTCGACGGCGATGCCGTGGCCCGAGAAGACGGCGTGCATTTCGCGCACGATGGTGGCGCGCGCGGCTTCGACGCCGTACAGCTCCAGCATGGCCACGATGTCGTTGGTGAAGACGCGGTTGGCGTCGATGATGTGCTGGAAGTCGCGGATCGCGCGCAGGTTGGAGCCGTCGGTGATGATGACAGGCACATCGATCTTCTTGCCGGCGGCGTCCTTGCCTTCTTCCTTGGACACCATCGCCGACGTGATGCCCGGAATCACGTGGATCGTTGCAAACTCGGCCGCGACCTCGACGTGGTGCAGGACGAGCAGCTTGGGCGCTGCGAGCGGGAACTCGAAAGTGATCTCGCAGTACGCGCCCTTCTTGTCGTCGAACTTGAAGTCGAACACGTCGGCGTTCTTGTTGATGATGCGGTCCTTGCGGATGTCCGACGCTTCGTCTGTGGGTACGAGGAGTCGCTCGTCGTCGGACTCGTCGTCAGGATCGGGACTTGTCGCCCGCGATGGCTTGGGACTGCCTCCGTATGCCTCGTCTTCGTCGCTGACGGCCTCTTCGCGGTCGAGCTTGTCGTTGAACGCCTGCTCCTCCTCTTCTGGCTCTTCGTAGCCAACGCTGTCTTCACGGCGGCCGCGCTGCTTCACGTGGGTGGTGTCGCCATCTCCCTCGCCATCGTCGCTGTCGTCGTCTTCTGGTCCACCCTCGCGGCCGGCACGCTCATCGTCCTCAACGATTGCATCGATCGCGCGCGTCGCCTGTCCGACCTGGGGCACCGAGGCGTTGGCGGTCGACAGCGACTTGTTCTCTCCCTTCTTCTTGAGGTCCGCACGCATGATCTTCTGCAAGCGGGGCAAGAATTTCTGCTCGATCGACTCGGCAACATCGCGGACCTTGATGGCGTATTCTTGTGTATACTCTTCGGCGGGGTACAGATCCAGGCGGACCTTGTACGACCTGGCCTGACTGAACTGTGTACCGGCACCGGACGACTCTGTGACTGTGACCTTGTCAAGAACAGCGGAGAGCGGCAGCCTGGTGATACTCTTGGCGAATGTCTCCTGCTGATCCTTGGGGAGCTCGGCGTGAGGATACATTGTCATACCGGGTGTCGAGATCTTTGCGGAAGCAGTCATCACAATCTCACGAAGACGTGGGATACCGAGTGTGACGTTCTTGGCGGAGTGACCAGCCAAATGGAAGGTGTTCAATGTCATCTGTGTCGAAGGCTCACCGATAGACTGGCCAGCAACGACACCAACCGCCTCGCCAGGCTCGACAAGGGATCGGAGATACTTGAGATCAAGCATCTGTTCGAAACTCTTCTTGAGAATTTCACCCTCAGGATCCTTCTTCTTGTTCTTGAGCAGCTTGTCCTTGTTGTTGTCGACGTACTGTGACAGGTTAGTTTCTGCATTTCTTGGGCAATGCACATCAGCAGACTTACATCCTTCTTGGCCTGGTAGAACTTCTCAGAAGTACTACCGCTGTGACGACTGGGTGTGAAGACCGCGGTCGCTGGGTCCATTGCGCCAACATCCTTCTTCGCCTTCTTGACGGCCTTCTTGTTGTACTCGCCTGCTTCTTGGCTGTGTACCTTTCCGAACGCCTCCTGTGTGTTGAGAGACTGTGCAAGCGACAAAAAGTTCTGCGCCTGGAACTTGAAGTCGTTGAGGTACTTCTGCTTGGTGATGTCGAGACCATCCTCACCGTAGAGGAACTGGACCATACTGCCGTCCGAATCACGGACAGATGTATCGTATTCTACCTTGAGACCCTCCATACCCTTGATGATACATCGCTGGAGGTATCCGGAACGGGATGTCTTAACGGCCGTGTCAATAAGACCTTCGCGACCAGCCATCATGTGGAAGTAGTACTCCTGAGGACGGACACCAGTCAAGAAACGGTTGACAATGTATCCACCGGCACGGACACTTGTCTCGTACGGCTTGAAGCACGGCAACGTCTTACCACTGACCATGACAGGGACACGACGACCTTCCAAAACCTGCTGACCCAAATTACACGAAATCTGATTGGCGTTGACCAAACTACCCTTGGCACCAGATCCAGTCATGGCCTGCATCTGGTTCTTGGGGAACAGCTTGATAAGCTTGTGTGGCAGACATGCTTGCGTGACGGCCGAAGAGACACCGGCGGTGGCACTGTTGGACAACAGATCCAGACCATGCTGCTTGCCGTCGTCACGCAGAACTCGCTCGAGGCGTGTCTGCAATTCGGCGTTGGTTGGAGTGATCTTGGTTGAGTCCAAGCTGACGTATTTGGAAGCGACCTCGAAGCCGACCTTCTCAGCTGCCTTGAGTTGTTCCAGACGTGCCTGGTCTCCTTCGGCTGTGAGGATAAGATCCTCCACACCGCAAGAGAAAGCGCGCATATGCAGAAGCTTCGTGAGCATACGTCCGATGATACTGAGAGCACGGCCAGCGATGGTCTCACCGTATGCTTCGTAGATGCCGTTGATGAGACCGCCCGCAGCAGGACCGATCTGACTCTTATCGATGATACCACACAGAAGCTGACCATCCTTGACAACGACCGTCTGCTCTTCGCTGCCTGCACCCCAAAGCTTGCCGTTGGTGGACGATTTCGACTCCAGGGTCAAGTCTTGGTACTCGGCAGGCTTGATGTTCTTGAGGATGGTGGTGAAGACCTGCTTGCCAGTCCACAAAGGCACGGGCTTGTAGATGGTCGGCTCCACGGTCTCTAGTCTCCCAGAAGTGGTGTGCCCGTCCTCTGGTCGCAAAGCCGCGTACATCAGCTGCTGGTATTCCTCGCGAGTGAAGAAAGTGTCCTTATTCGACAGCCAAACACCCATGGAAATATGATCCTGAATAAGACCACGCAGGGGCTTTCCTGCTGTTGCTGAGAGGTATTGGTGGTCTGTGTCGGCAATAGTCATGGCTTCGGCGCGTGCGAGCTCGTTCTGCGGGAAATGCATGTTCATCTCGTCACCGTCGAAATCAGCGTTGTAAGTGTTGCAGTTGGCGTAGTGCATGCGGATGGTCTTCTCGCCGGGCAGAACACGTGCTCGATGCGCCATCATAGACGGCTTGTGCAATGTTGGCTGACGGTTCATGATGACGACGTCGCCGTTGTTAAGATGGCGGTGCACCTTCTTGTTCTTGGACCCGTTCGAAAATGTGCTCGAAGGAGCGAGCAGCTGGTTGGCCAACGCCAAACGCTCCTCGTAGTTCTTCTTCTTGAGTGTGACGACCTGGCCGAATTCATTTTCGATTGCAACAGCGCCAGGCCACTTGTCTGGTCCATTCAGTACAGCTTCCTTCATATCGTAGAAGTTGTGGTTGGTCACCGGCTCCGGGAAGGTAAGCTTCTTCGCGAAGACAGGGGGCACACCGATCTCGTTGGTCTCGATGTTGGGATCGGGCGAGATGACTGAACGCGCAGCGAAGTTGACACGCTTTCCCATCATGTTCTTACGGAAAAGACCCTCCTTCTTCTCAAGATGCTGCTTGATACCGTCAGCGTTGGTGAGACCGGCCTTGCCCTGGACAGGGTTGGCATCACGATCAATTACGGCGTTGACGGCGCCCTGGAGGTTGACCCAGGTGTTCTGCAAGTCGTCGAAATTGCGGCGCCTGTACCCTGCCTCGTTCTCCTGACCCTTCATCTCATTACTAATCTGACGCATTGAGTCGCAAGCCTGCAAGATGCCCTTGTACAAGCTGTTCTTGGGAGATTCGGCGATGGAGTCTCCGGTCTTGTCCTCCATCCTGTATCTGTTCGGTGGCACAATGATGGCCTCCATGAAGAACATGTCAGGGCTGACCGGGGACGAGCCGTAGGGGTTGTAGACCAAGCGGAGGATCTCAGCCTCTTGTTCGAAGAGCAGAATCATGGCCGCTCGCACTTCAGCCGCTGTGACATACTCCTGCGAGCTGTCAGCGGCATCGGTGATGGTCCTTTTCTTTGTCGCGGTGCGCGCCTCGGTTGCTGTCAGGGAGCCGTCGTCCATTTCCATGTCGATGTCGATGCCCTCATCGGAGTCCTCCTCTTCCATGTCAGCCAGCCCCTCATCGTCGTGGACAGTCTGTTTCTGCGCCTTGGCGTCTCGTCGTGCGAGGATGTCGAGGGGATTGTGCAATCGCTTCTCAGACTGAGCCATCTGGGCCTTCTCCTTGCCGCTCAGGTTCTTGCGGAAGATCTTGATGCTCTTGTCCTTGCGGTAGGACGGGTTGATGGCCTGGCAATTCCTGCACTTCTTGCCCGCGACAAGGGCAGCGTAGAACTCCTTAAGCACCAGCCGTCTCGCCTCGGAGATGGTGTCGTTCTTCTCTTTGATTGAGCGTGCCTCGTGCTTGGAAATACCAGCCCTCTTCAGGCACCTCTTGACATAGTTGTTGCGCTGGCCCACGATGTCCTCGTTGTCGTCGTCCGTCTCGTCGGATTCAGCATCGTCCTTCTTCTTCTTTCCCTTGGCCAAGTCGATGAAGTCGTGCATCTCGTTGGCCTCCTTGACCAGGCCGCAGCGAATCAGGCGTAACCGCGAGACAAACTCGTTGACCTGTACGCGGGCGAGCTTGAGATTGTGGCAGTAGGCGCACTTGCCTCGCAGCAGGCGCAGCAGCTGGTCCATGAAGGTGAGGTGGTACACAGGGACGGGCAGCTCGATATGGCCGCAGTGGCCGGGGCAGCCAAGCATGGTGGTGAGACCGCATGTCGAGCATCTGGCACTGTTAGTCCAGACTTTGATGCAGGCGTGCGCGGCAGAGCTCACGGGTTGTCCAGGAAGGCGCCGAGGGCTGCATCGTGCAGACCGCCGGTGACCGGGTGCAGCAGCGAGTCGAAGGTGGTCGGGTTGGTGATGCGCTTGACCGAGAGAGCTCGCACGTCGTGGGCGGAGAGGAAGCCAAACTCGACGGCCTGGATGGCCGAGGAGGTGGGCTGGGAGGTGTTCATGGTTGCGCCTGCGTGCGAACCTGCGGTGGAATGCTTTTCTTTACATGCGCCGGTGCAGGACAGCGCAGCGGGTGCGATTGGGGCGAGGCAAAGCTGGCGAGCAGCCGGACGGAAGCTGCGCTGCAAAAGATTGTCTCGAAAAAATCCGGACCCACTCCCCGCTAGCGGCGTGCAGGCGTGCAGGCGTGCACGGGCCAAGAGAAGAGTGCTGCCCTGCGACCGCGACGCCAGACGCCGTCATGGGAGCATGACTTGAGCAGCAATACTCTCCACCGTCGCCGGTCGCACCCGCCCGCCCTGAGTGCACTGCATCACGCTTCGCTGCTTGCACCAATTCTCGACCCTACAGAGGAGAGAGCTGCAGCAGCACACCTCAGCAAGCCCGCGCCCTTGTCCTTGCACCTCCACCACACCCCCGAGAACTCCGCACATTTTACAGACAACCACCACCACCGCCGCCATCATGGTCGACAAGCGCCCTGCTGCTGAAGCGGCCGCCGGCGATGCGAAGCGCACAAAGGGCGCAGACGCCATTGCAGCGGCGAAGGCAAAGGCTGCCGAGATTGCTGCGCGTCTTGCAGCGAGGAAAGCCGCTCCAAATGGCGCGCCTGCTGCACCAGCACCGGCACCTGCGCCTGCGCCTGCGCCTGCGGGCGATACCCAGGACCGGCTGGCAGCGCTGAAGGCACGCATGGCAGCTATGAAAGCTGGCAGCGCACCAGCGAAGCCTACCACGCCCGACTCCTCAGCACCGCGATTTGCAACAACACTGGGCAACCGCCGCGCAGAGACACCAGTCGCCGACACCAGAGCCGCGCCAGCACCACCGAAACCAAAGGAGCAGGCAGATGAGGAGTCGTTCAACCCATACTTCGATCCGAAAGCCGCCAGCCAGCCCGGTGCCCGGACAAGGGTGTCGAAGCCCCTGCAGTTCAACGAGCATGGCAAATACCTCGATCAGGCCTCCAAGCTGCGAGCTCAGGGTCGCCTGGAGCAAATCAAGAAGATGCTTGCCAAGCAGGCGCGCCGTGCGGGGCTCGACGAGAATAGTGAGCGCGGCTTCATGGTCCAGCCGCCGCCCGAGGTCGAGTGGTGGGACGAGGGGATATTGAAGGACAAAACCTACGACTGCATCGACGAGCCAGAGAAGGTCATGATCGATACCGACGACTCCATCATCACACTCTACGTCCAACACCCGCCATTACTGAAAGCTCCACAAGACCAGCGACTGGTCGAGATCAAACCCCTGTATCTCACAACAAAAGAGCAGGCCAAGGCGCGGCGCATGCGTCGTGCAGCCGATTTGAAAGAGAAGCAAGCAAAGATTCGTCTCGGTCTTGAACCGCCGCCACCACCCAAGGTCAAGCGAGGAAACATGATGCGTGTCATGGGCGAACAAGCCATCGCCGACCCCACTGCCGTCGAGATGCTCGTGGAACAGCAGATCGCACAACGCCAGCACGACCACGAGGAAGCGAACGAAGAACGCAAGCTCGATAAGGACCAGCGCCTCGCCAAGCTAGAAAGGAATCAGGAAAAAGACGCCCAGAAGGGTCTGTATCTGTGCGTCTTCAAAATCAACACTCTGGCATACGGCAAGCACAGATACCAGATCGACATGAACGCAAAGCAACACGCCCTGACGGGCCTCACACTATTCAACCCGGAGCTGTGCCTGGTCATAGTAGAAGGCGGCCTGCACTCGATCGAGAAATACAAAAAGCTGATGCTACAACGCATCAAGTGGTCCGAGAACGGCGAGCCGACGGAAATCCAGATGGAGAAGACGGCAAACGACCCGCAGTGGATGAAGAGCCTCGACGACGCAGGCAACCTCAAAGACCATTCCCACAACAAATGCACCCTCCTCTTCGAGGGAGAGGTCAAGAACCGCGCGTTCCGCAAGTGGGGCTCCAAGATGTGCGAGACGGCCGGCGAGGCAAGAGAGATCCTCAGCAGGAGCAAGCTCGACAGTCTGTGGGCGCTTGCCAAGAGCGTCGAGTGACGAGCATGCGCGGATCCCGCCCACGGGCGCCGCTTTGGACCGCCCTTTGTTTGCATCCCGCGATTCGGTAAGTCTGCTCTCAGTCTCTGCCGTAGTCGGGAATCGGAATGTTAATATCACATCCTTCTGTGCAGCTGCCCTTACATGACATGTGAGTGCGTGCATCCTCCAGCCTGCACTGCTGCTTGCAGGAACGGTTTGGGCTGCTCGAGTCCCCCTCCTGCAGGAACCTGCGTGCGTGCGTGCGTGCAAGTGATGTCGTGATGCTCGCCGTTGCTTTGACCCGACATAGACCCCCCCCCCCTCTCCCAAATGCCACTCGCACAAGGACGCCGTGACTCAGGTACCTATTTCCCCAGCCCCTCAATCAGGACGCTCTGCAGTACATTTCAGTCAACATTCTTCCTTCCTGATCCTAGAAGAACCCAGGATCTTCATGTTCCCACTTCCACCCATCACTGTCACGCGGTGAGTAGTAGACACTTGAATAGAGCCAGATCCATTGTGCTCAAAATATCCCACATCTAGCCTGCGTATCCGCGCGGCGTCTGTGCAGACCGAGCAGCACCAGCGGAACTCGCTACTCACAACTCACAGGCACGAAAGCAGCACAGAAGGGGAGGGGGGAACGGGGCGGTTCCAGGCAATCGCAATGGTCAAGCAACGTTTGCATTAGATACGACGAGGCTATGTGTATTTAGAAAATCCTTCTACGGCCCTTTCTTCTCTGCTCTCTTGATTGAGAAATTGATTGATATCCATCTACACAACAAATGAACAGCGAAAGGAAAACACGCCTAGACTACCTCAACTCCTCCCTGCCTCGCAGCCTCTAAGCGCGCATAGCCTGGCGGCGCTCAGCAGCGCTAGCACGCTTGCTGTAGCCGTAGGCGTTCTGGTGGTACTCGGGAACGACGGGGGTGGGGCTGGGCGTCGGGGTGCTCTGGTGGTACTCAACCGGCGCGGTGGAGCTGGGGCACGGGGTGCTCGAGGTCTCGGCGTGCGGGGTGGTGGAGGTGGCAGGGACCGCGGGCACGGAGCTGGTCTCGTGGACGGGGTACGAAGGCACGGACGAGGTCTGGTGGGCCGGGTACGAGCTGGTCTTGGTCTCGGCAGCTGGGGTGGACGAGGTGCAGGGAGTGCTGGAGGAGTGCGCGGGCACGGTGCTGGTCTGGTAGACGGGCACGGAGCTGGTCTTGTACGCTGGCACGGACGAAGTCTCGTGTGCCGGGTAGGTGCTGGTCTTGGTGTTCACGGCGGGGGTGGAAGACTCGCAGGGAGTGCTTGAGGTCTCGTGGTTGGGGACGGAGCTGGTCTTGGTCTCGTAGTGAGGGACGGAGCTGGTCTTGTACGCGGGGACCGAAGAAGTCTCGTGAGCAGGGTAGGTGCTAGTCTTGGTGTTCACAGCGGGGGTAGACTCAGTGCAGGGAGTGCTGGAAGACTCGTGGTTGGGGACAGTGCTGGTCTTGTAGACGGGGACGGAGCTGGTCTTGTGCGCAGGGACAGACGAGGTCTCGTGAGCAGGGTAAGTGCTGGTCTTGGTGTTCACAGCGGGGGTGGAAGAGCTGCACGGAGTGCTGGAGGTCTCGTGGTTGGGAACAGTGGAAGTCTCATGGTTGGGAACCGAGCTAGTCTTGTAGACAGGGACCGAAGAGGTCTCGTGGTTAGGAACAGTGCTGGTCTTGTAGGCAGGGACAGACGAGGTCTCGTGAGCAGGGTAAGTGCTGGTCTTGGTGTTCACAGCAGGAGTAGACTCAGTGCAGGGAGTGCTGGAAGACTCGTGGTTAGGGACAGTGCTGGTCTTGTAGACGGGAACCGAAGAGGTCTCGTGGTTGGGAACAGAGCTGGTCTTGTAAACGGGGACAGAGGAAGTCTCGTGGTTGGGGACCGAGCTAGTCTTGTAGGCGGGAACCGACGAGCTGCAGGGAGTGCTGGAGCTCTCGTGGTTGGGGACGGTGGAGGTCTCGTAGTTAGGGACGGAGCTGGTCTTGTGTGCGGGCACAGAGGAAGTCTCGTAGTTGGGGACCGAGCTGGTCTTGGTGTTCACAGCAGGTGTGGACTCGCTAGCACAGGGAGTGCTGGAGGTCTCGTAGTGAGGAACAGAGGAAGACGCAGGGTAGGACGGGACAGAGCTGGTCTTGTGCGCGGGAACCGAGGAAGTCTCGTAGTTGGGGACAGAGCTGGTCTTGTACTCAGGGACCGAAGAGGTCTCGTGGGCAGGGTAGGTGCTGGTCTTGGTCTCAACAGCGGGGGTGGACGAGCTGGCGCAGGGAGTGCTTGAGGACTTCACGGTCTCGTAAGCAGGTGTGGAGGAGCTAGCGGGGTAGCCGGGCACGCTGGAGCTTGCGGCGTGGACAGGCTTGGAGCTCGACTGGCTGCCGTGGGGGTACTCCTGGCCGGAAGGAGGAGTCTGCTTGGGGCCAGCAGGGTAGGTCTTGGTCTGCTTGTACTCGTTGCACGAAGCAGTCTGGCCGGCCTTGGTGATGGTCACGGTCTGGGCCTCCTGGTGGTAGACACCGGGCTTGTAGACGGAGACAGTGGGGTAGGCAACCTCAGTGTCGTGGTCGTACACAGTGGTGGTCGGCTTGGCAACCTCGTACTTTCCAGTGGTGGAGACGGTGACAGTGACAGTCTTGACAACGGTGGAGGTAACATCGTTGCCGCTCTTGTCCTTGCCGGTCTCGTAGGCACCGTACTCGCAGGTCTTGACACCGGTCTCGTGGAACTCGGTGGTGACACCACCGTATGTGACGGGGACGCCGGCCTGGGCAGTGGTAGTGGCTTCAGCTGGCTTGGTCATGGAGTAAGTGACAGTGACGTCCTTGGCGGGCTGGGTGTAGACACCGGGCTTCTCGTATGTCTTGACCTCTGGGGTAGGAGCCTTGTAGATGGCAGTGGCCTCGTACTCATTCCACTTGCCGTTCTTGTACTCCTTGATGTGGTAGGGCTGCTCCTCATCGCAGGACTTGCAGAGACCAGAGCCGCCATAGCCAGGAAGACCGTGTTCACCGAGATCCTTGTACTTGATCTCGTGGACCTTCTCGTACATCTCGTACCAGGGCTTGGTGCTGTTCTTGTGGTCACCGGAGCCATAGCTGCCAGTCGGGTAGGCGTTGCCACCCTTGCCGGCGGGGGCGGAGGCAGTGGGGTAGTGAGTGATGGTGGTCTTGGTGTGGTAGACAGTAACGGGCTGGTCAACGCAGGTAACTGTAACCTTCTTCTTGTCGCCGTTGGTGAGAACGGTCGAGACGTACTTGTCGTCGTTCCACTTGGCGCAGGACTTGCCGTCGGCGCCAGCAGCAACGCAGGTAGGGTAGGGCTGGTACTGCGAAGTAACGGTCACTGGCTGCTTGCCGTAGCCGGGGTAGACGGTGGTGTAGCCGATCTTGGAGCTGGTCGAAGACTTGGCAGGGACGGGAGCCGAAGAGGTCTTGACCGCGTAGCCACCGGCGGGGGTCGTAGAGGAGTACTTGACGGCGGCAGGCGTGCTGGAGCTTGCCTGGTTCTCGCCGTAGCCCTCGTAACCGTAGGCATCGTAGGAGGCGGCGGCAACGCCGGCGAAGATGAGAGCGTAACGCATGTTGATTAGATATTAAATTAAAGAATGACTTAGGCAGGATACAAAAGAGAGTGGCTGCACTCGTGGATTGAGTGCCAAAGAGTGACCGGTCCAAGAATGACTGTGGATGAAGAATAGAATCATGCAAGAGATGCTGCCTCATATACAGTCCCTAGATGCAAGCTTGGACTCCAGTGAAGGCTACTACCCCTGACTCCTGGCAGACGTACCCGCAAACACGCATCGCGACTTCTGGACCAGGGTACATCACGCCGGTATGCTGGATCCACTTTTGGCGGAGGTTTGATAATGGCAGCCGAATTTAGCAACCACTATTCATCTGCAGCAGTCAGTATAACTCATCACTCACTAGCTTTGCTTGCATCTATTCGATTCCCATAACCTCTTCTTGATCGTTAACAGACAGCTCTGCCGCTGTAGTGCAGGGTGAGACCATGCTGAAAGTGCGCCCCTTGACCGATGGAAGATCGACTAAGGCTAGGAAGCGACCCGGCTCATTCAGGTACCCGCGGTCGTTTGCAAACACGATGGTACTAGTGCGGAGTATGAAGGCGGGTGGGCGTTCTGGAGCCGCGTACAAGCCATACCGACTATGGAGTTCGGAGAACGTCGAAGCGGCGACGCTCCGACGTTGCTAGATTCGTCAAGCGATTCCACATTTAGACGTCCTGGCTTCAGCTCGGGCGTAATCGATAGCTCGAAGAATACGATGCTCATCAAATGTACGCCCTCGTGTTGTGCGCGTACATACAAGCGTTTGTGTGTCGCTGATCATGAGTGGCTTTCGCCCGTGCTGCATTCAGCTGTCGAGATAGATTGTTCGAACGCCTTCATCGCTTAAACAGGTTCCCGATTTCGTCCAATCAAAGCCCGTTTCGTGCTGATGCATCAGCTGTGATAGTGAAGGAGACCGGCAGCACAGTAATGGGGAACTTGATGTGCGCTCGAACTACAGATCTGTCAGTCGGTGTGCGAAAGATGGGGAAGAGCACGAGGTGACGTGTGCTCTACAGTGGAGCGAGTGGATACGAAAGGGGAACCTTGCAAAGCGTACCGTGCAGTCTTGCATAAGGCTCGCTGTAGCGCATGCCCTGACTTGGCATGAAAAGCTTAGCGGTGCATTGCGGCTGACACCAAGCGCTGCTTGCACCTAATCGCGATTGGGCTTGTGGGAAGCGAGGCGTACAGGGGCTGGCTGAGTCTACGCAGCTAAGTCATGTTCTGTGATGTGTGTCGGGAGGCATTTTGGACCAAGCAGGGTCATAGTTTATAGGAATCTGGCCAATTGGCGATTGCAGACTGCGACTTTCGCAGTGTCGAACGCAAAACAAAGCTGCTTAGGTAATGTAGGGCTGACCATTACCCCTTCCGCTGTGCGAGCCGATGTGGACAGACACCTTACTCTTTCTCGCTTCTGTAAATTTCCCTATACGTCCGATGTGTGCTAGGGCCGATCATTGGGAAGTGATTTCGGTCAACATGGACTGGACCTATTCTGGGAATATCTTAGATTTGCCCAAGTCACAGTGCTAATTCCGGTGGCCATGAAGGTCACGGCTTGGCTTTCTTGGAGGAACCGACGGATCGCGGGTGAGCTCGTGATGAATGTGCATTCTTCATGGGGATTGTACGATATGGGTTTGTCGTAGACCTGTCAGAGACACAGATCGACGTACTAAAAGCCGCCGGGTGCACTCTTCCAACGTTTACCCCTTTGTGCTGGTTCTGGACCATAACGGTCTGTTGAGAACCGGCTGGATGGGGGAAAGAGATGGCCGTTCGGTGCCTTAAGCTCCGGTGACTTTCCCACACCGGCTCTGGGTACGCCTTGATTCCTTCAATGCACTTCCATCGCCACGGGATTATCGCCCAGTAGTTTAAGGGGGCCTAGTATTGCCAAAGAACCTAGCGTGGTTGCATACTATATAGTTCATGCTGTGAGGCGACCTGACTGGAGAGTATCACAAGGTACCTCTGCGACACTTTTGGCTCTGAGCATTTGTTACTTATGACTGGGTCTCTTCCTGCTCTTTTTGTGCATGTGGGCAACACTCATGCCTGTAAGCATTCGGGTAGCAACCAAGCCCGCTTCGCCCCTCTTGTTTACAATAGCCACGCTTCCAGAATGCAGAATCCCTGACTACATAGTGAACAAATTTCAATGATCTGTAAATGTTCCACTGAACATCCGCAAAATTTACCTAGGTAAATCGACTGAGTATGTCATATTATGCAGCAAGCCTTATGACAAGTTCATTCAAATGCATGGCACACCGAAACTTTGAACTGAAGCGAAACTTTTATTGCCATTTTACAGTCACACCGCTCTAAGAGCGACACTTCGACCATTCTAATGCAGCAGTCTCAACACCTTGACAAGATCCGCTGTGACACCCATGGCTGTGACCTCGCCACCCGCACCCGCGCCCTGGATGATCAACGGGTTGTCACCGTACCTCTTGGTGTAGAAGGCAATGATGTTGTCGCTACCCTTCAGCGCAGCAATGGGGTGGCTCTTATCGAATTTCTCAAGCCCGACCTTGACTGCATTCGAGGGGACATCGACACTGCCGACAAAGCGCACAACCTTACCCTCCTTCTCAGCCTCCTGCTTGAGCGCATCCATCTGGTCGTCGTACTGTGGCAGCTTCTCAAGGAACTCGTCGCCGGATTGACAGCTCTCAAGCTCCTTGGGAATGAGCGACTGGACGGGGAAAGAGGTGGGTGACTCGACGTCCAAGCCTGCAAGACGAGCCAGGATGGTTAGCTTACGTGCAACATCCAACCCGTTCAAGTCGTCACGGGCGTCGGGCTCTGTGTATCCCTTCTCCTTCGCGCTCGTCACTTCGGCGCTGAACTTGCCGCCGCCGCCAGAAGTTGGCTGGAAGCTGTTGAACAGGAACGACATGGTGCCGCTGAAGACACCTTCAATCTTGGTGACCTGGTCCCCAGTCTCGACGAGGTCCTTGAGAGTCGAGATGACAGGGAGGCCAGCGCCGACAGAGGACTCATGGAAGATGTAGCCCCCTGCGCCAGAGCCGTTGGAAGCGGCGGCGAAGATGTCCTTGAACAGCTGCAGGTTGCCTGAGAAGGCCTTCTTGTTGGGGGTCACAATGCTGATGCCCTTCTTGAGGAAGCTGGGGTACGCATCGGCGACATCCTGGTTCGATGTGTTGTCAACAAGGACAACCTTGCCTGGTGCCTTGACCAGGTAGTCCTGCAACTGTGGGAGAGGGAGGGTAGGCTTGGAGTTGTTGGCGAGCTCAGACTCCCAGTTCGACAGCGATTTGTAGTCGGCGTGGTAGAGGGCCTTCTTCGATGTCGACAGCCAGATCAGGGAGAGGTAGTACGGCGAGGAGGGCGACTGGGAAAGACGCTGGGCAAGACCAGTGAGCTGGTTGAGGAAGCACTTGCCAACGCCGCCGGCGCCTATGTTCGGTCAGCACAACGACCATGGAAAGTGCTTTGACCCATGTGGATAGATATAAAAGCTGCTTAAGGGTTTTGCAGCTGATGTACGTACCGATGACAGCAATGAAGACTTGACGAGGAGGAGACATGATAATTGGTGACTCAATTGACTATATGAAGCTTGTGTGAGGGAAGATCAAGCTCTTTGAAAGCTACAGTCACAAGCAGTCCAACTTCCACACGACTGCGGACCCGCTCGGCGCAATTCACATCTTTCGACGTGGGGTTTGGCGGGGCAGCAGGGCGATGATGCAACCTCGCGCTCCGACATCGCCCTCTCGCGACGCGTCTCCGCAAACACATCGCCATGTCCAGCAGCAACTCCCACCTTTCCGGCAAAGACGCCCATCTCTACGGCGCCAAAAACACAGCGCGCAGTAAGCGCAAGGAGATCAGCAGCTCGAGCACCGTCGCCTTCTCCTCCACCCTCTCCAACCTCATCAAAGCCTCGTCCGCCGGCGATGGCACCAAGCCCACTGCCGCTGGCCGCGCCCGTCCGCAGAAAGACGATATCTTCAAGACACACAACAAGAACGTGAAGAAGCGTGCGCTCGCCGATCTCGACGACACAAACCTTGCCACGCAGAAGCACCGCGGGCGAACTAGCGATGAGAAGGACGAAGATGCTGCCTCGTGGAAGCGCACCCAGCGTCGCATGGAAGAGAAAGCACGTCTATACGCTGCGCTCAAGAGGGGCGACGTAGAAGATATCGACGACAAGTACGGCGTTGACTTCGATCGCAAATGGGCGGACGCCCAGGGTGCTGGGGCGGGAGAGGCTTCCTCTTCCTCTGACGACGAGAGCGCAAACGAGGAGGAGGTCGAATATATTGACGAATTTGGGCGAACACGAAAGGGCACGCGTGCTGATGCTCTTCGCGAAGAGCGGCGCAAGAGGACGCTGGCGAACGACGTGCCGGACCGCTTCACCGCGCGTCCCAGCATGCCCGAGCAGATCATCTACGGCGACACGGTGCAGACGAATGCCTTCAATCCGGATGAGACAATCGCACAGCAAATGGCCGAGCTGGCGGCGAAGAGAGACAAAGAGCTCACACCGCCTCCAGAGCTGCACTTTGACGGCAGAGCGGAGGCAAGGACGAGAGGCACCGGGTTTATGTATTTCGACCAGGATGAGGAGGAGAGGAAGAAGCAGATGGCAAACCTTGAGAAGGAGAGGGCCGAGACAGAACGAGTGCGAAGGGAGAGGAAGGAGGCCATAGACAAGAGGAAGGAGATGATCAAGGAAAAGAAGAGAGCCATGGCTGAGAAAAGAAGCAAAGGCAAGGCGGAGAAGTTTCTGGATGAGCTTGGTGTGGAGCTGGCCATGGGTGAGGGAGACAATAAAGCTGGCGAGAGCGGGACAGAGGAGAAGCCAGGTACGAACGATGAAGCATGAGGTGCATGCGTGAGATCGCTCGCATAAGATACCCCAAACGTCACAGTCTTTGTGTAAACCTTACAATCTGGCCACCATGCAATGTCCTTCTTTCGTGTGCAGTCAGCGCCTCTATCTGAGGTGCGGTTGGGTATCTTTCAATTCCAGCTGCTCGCCTAAGTTTAACTTGCGCAAATGTTCAAATGTTGAAATATTTGAAGTCAAGACACACTCCGAAACGCCATCTGATGCACGCCTACAACGATAACACTCCGACCATAACCTCACAAGACCCACCTACTTCTTTCCAATACTGAACCCTCGTGTCATGTAGTCAGCACTGTTCCCAGCGCTGGGTTTGTTAGAGCTCGTGTTGAAAAGGCTCTTCACGTTCTCATTCTGCCCAAGCTTCCGCCTCTTGTTCCGCTCTTCTTGCTCCTCCATAACCTTCCGTGTCAGCGAAGCTGTTGCGGAGTTCTTGAGACCGCTATCCGAGACCTCCTTCTTCTCACCGTTTGCTTTGGGCTTCACCTTCTTGTCTTCGTCAGACGAAGACTTCGATTTGGTAATTGTGCCGTTCTTTTCAGAGTCGCCGTTCGCTTCTTTATCAGCATTCTTCTTGCGCTTCTTGCTGCCCGGCGCTTTCTTCAGTGCGTGTGTGAGGCCCTTCTCCCGTAAAGCCTTGACTCGCAGGTTGAGACGTGCAATATCGGTAGGCGCGGTAGGCAGGATAGGGATGACGTCGTTCTCAGCGTAGGGCTCGTTGCACTGGGCCAGTCAGCATATACTGTTTCTTCGACCATGGATTTAGACGCACCTGCAAACACACACTCCCTGCAACCTCCTTCACCACGCTCCCCGCAAACGCATGGCCACAGGGCACGATGTATACCGCCTTTGCGCCAGGACCCAATTCGCGTCCAGTAATCGGACAAACCCAGGTCTCTCTTCTGCCACTCGCCTCGGTCGTCCTCTCCTTGCCAACCTCGAATCTGACCTCCACTACGTCCTTGAGCCCCTTCAGCCTGTCTCCCGCACAGCCCAGCTCTGCAAACCCCCCATCTCGCTTCATATCCGCCACCTTCCCGGCCTCTTGCTTCTCGCGCCCATCTTCCGATAGCAGAAACTCGATCACAGAATCCTTGTTGTATAATGTGCCCGCTGCATCGCTGACGACGGGCGCAGCCAGCGGTTTCCGTGATAGAGGGCAGGTTGACCAGTGGTATTCTTGCTGCTCGGAGAGTTGCTCTTTGGCTTGCGATGTAGTGAGCGCCTTGGCGGCTTCTTTCACAAGTTCTCGGCGTTTGGGGATAGAGCCGCCGTCGTTACCCATGGTGGAGATGGGTTTATCAGGTATAGTTTCGTGTGGAGGGTATAATATGCGAAGGCGCAAAGGCGGAGGCGAGTGATGAGAGCTGGTACCTAAGTTGCGGCCGGAGATGGACGAAAAAGGAAAGTCGGTCTTGGCATATTTGTAAAGTCAAGAACATAAATGCTGCGACTAATATGAGAGCTGATTCGGCTTGCTAGAGAGTCATTATATAGTATATTGGTCGTTTACTGCATTCTGCAGGCTACTGTACAGTTCTATCATAACAATGCCATGGCAAAAGCGTTTCTTTGCCTCTCGCCGCAATCGTGACAACCCCATCGCGCACAATTCCTACATGCCTTTCTCTTCTTGCACCATGTATGCGCCCTGCAGTCGACATTCACAGCTTGTGCGTTACAGACTCAGGAGTCGCTTCTGCCCTTGTATCCTCGTTTAAGTAGCTGTGGGGATCGAAGTCCTGCTCTGACTGCGTGGTCTCCGTCTCTGTCTCCGTCTCGCGCTGTGTCCGTCTATGACCAGATTCGCTATGCTTCAGAATGAACGCTGACAGCCTGGCTCGTTCCTGCTTGAATGGTTGCTTCTGCTCTTCCGCAATCATGTTTGAGAGCAGCAGCCGATCATAGACACCATAGACTTTGCGTAGAGCGTCAAGGACGTCTTGACGTGCCTCGCCAGTCCGGTAAGTGGCGCCTCTGTGTTTCTTGTCTCTCCCGCCTACGCCAAGCTGAAGACGCAGATTAGTGACCAGGGGATGAACGGAGGTCAATGCGTCAATGAGGTCTTGTCCTTTAGCCAACGGAAAGACAAGTGCTAACTGAGCGTACATGCCTACGGTTTTGGCATCTGCATCCTCAAAGACCTCATTCATGGCGTGGAGAATTCGGCTGGCGTGCTCAAGCGACTTGTGGTTGTTCTTGTCCCGCACACATGTGCTCATAGCAATCCTGAAGGTGCCTGGACCAGGTGTGATGCCTTTACCTATGATGTCTTTCTGTACGATCTCGGCAACACGAGCTGACGACCGGCTTTGACGCAAATTACGGAGCTGCTGGTTCAAATTGTTGAGATCAGGCTTGATATCATACACCGGAGTATCGGACAGCATGTCCCAGTACTTCTGCGCAGCCTTAGGCGCAGCGATCTTGAGACATGCTTCTTGCAAGACAGCAAGGGTATTGTTGCCAGGCTTGACGAAAGCTAGGTCCTTGGCGAGGCTCCCAGTGAAAGGCAGAAATTCTATTCCTCTGGGCTCCTCGTTTTCAGACACTAATTCGTCGCCGGCAGGCTTGAACTCATCTGGCACGTTCGGTACGCGCAACTGCGGGAAGCCAGCTTCTCTTCGCTCCGCTGTACCCAGGCGTGGCACCAGGCGTGGTATGTCCGTAGTCTGCTCGATGAGAGAAAGGACATCGTCCCAGTCTTGAGGCCGAGCTCCGACCAGTAATAGTCTTGCCATTGAACACACTAGTTCCTCGTCAATGACGAGATCTGCATTCCTCCATCTGCCTACAACATCTTCCCAAAGCCTCCTAGCTTCTGTGATACTGCGGTCTTTCCTGGTCGCTGCCTCAATTGCGGATTCGCCACTGGGCGCCTTCAGCAGTATGCTCTGTCGAATCGCATTGATTATGGTATTGTAGGTGGTTGCATTTGCTGCCGCTGGACCCTTCTCGGGAATCTTCGCAGCAATTCCCCATAGCGCATCCATATCCAACGCTCTAGCGCATACTCGCAACGCAGCATTTGTGTGGATGATAGTTGGTTCGACTCGAGAGTTGGGCGCGAAGAGGGAGTGATATACGGAGAGCGCCTTCTCGAGGACGCCCTGCATGTGCGCATTGATCGAGAGCCCCCGAAGCAGGATCGTGTACGTATACGAATCGGGAAACTGTCCGCGCTTCTTCATCTGTACGGAATTAGCATCTGGGTGTTCGGGGATTGAATGCTACGTACGTCGTTGTACACCTTGAGTGCACGGTGAACTTGCGACTTGGCCAGGTAATGGTCGATAATGTGATTCCAGCTAACCACACATGCCATGGAGTGGCTTGCCATTTGCACCAGCTGCTTCATCTCCTCCACCTTGTCTTTCCTCAGTTCTGCCCACACGAACTGGGCTAAGTCCAGTGGATCTTGCAGGAACCGCAGCTCTCGTTTTCTTCGATTCCAGTCGGTATCTGTCATACCTAGGGGTTTCTTGCCCAACTTGATCAAGTTTGGAGACTCGTGGACCTCTACATCTCTCGATGGCGGTTGTCGCAATGCTGCTCTCTCCCATTTCTTCTGGTTTTCTGCGGTGGTGGAATTACTCCATGGTTCGTGTACACTCTGCGACAGCTTCTCGACTTTGGCGAGGTAGTGAGGGCGTGTGCCAATCTTGCGGGCAATGTTGCTTTGCAGCCGCTGCTGGCCCTGGTGCACAAGTGGGCTCACATTGCCACGGAGGCGCTGGAGGCTAGCTGGGCGATCGAAGGGTTGGACGCATTGCCAGATACAGGTGCGACAGCTGAGCATGAGAAGGGCTATGTGCAGGCTTGCGACAAAACGGCGTGCATCCGTAGCAAACTTCGAAAGGCTTCAGTTGCATGACACGGACACGGCTATCGAGCCGGAGTTTAGCCGCCGAACGAATCGTGAAGGCCAAAGTACTACCCTGTAACCTTGCTGGGCCGAATGAGCGGACTTGTACATGCATGCTACCATTACAAGGCCTGCGGTATGCCAGCACCCGTACCGTAGCGCAGTTCCATATTGAAGACTTCGTATGAGTATATGTAGTGTACCACATCCCATTTCTCCAGGCTAGCTAGCGCTCTAAGCAGTCCACCGCAAGGCTGACAGTCCTCGCGAACCCACATTCCCACGTTTCTGGAGCCGAGCAAGCAAGCCAGGAGGTTAGCCTTCGATCCAGCAGCCTCGCGGGAGCCGGCGCATGAGGCCTAAAGTAAGACATACTCCTAGCTGCAGCAGATCTAGCAACATCGGTGACCAGCAATCCTTCCCTTCAAGGTTGAATCCTTCGGCCGGCATGACGGACCAGACTACGTCCTACAGTCGCACATGGCTTTCCTATGCGCGCGGCACGTTGTATGCAAGAAATACCTTCGTACATGGAGACTCGTGATGGCCCGGTGCCAGCATCAGCGATCCGTCGCACACGTGTATGGTGGGTGGCACACGCAAGGAGCGTGCAATGGATGCGAGGGCCTTGCTGTGTGCGCTGTGCTTGTGTTGCTCCTCATCTTACTACAAGGATGCGACTGTGTTGTGAATGACCAAGCCGCGGTTTTGCCGCCTGTACAGACAGCACTGCTGTATCTCGACTGCCCATAACTCATACAACTCTCTATCGAACATCTCATTCGCAGAGAAGCAGATGCGCAAGCACTCCACATTTTCGTGCGGCCCCGCCACCTCTGCTGTGTAACGCACCACACACTTTCGGGCAGGTTCGTCTCACACGCAGCACGCATGCGCCGTCGTGCTAGCCTCCGCCGTCAGCGCGGGAAACCGTTGGCAGCCTTCAGGCATGGTGCTGCCCTGGCAGTGTTAGCTTGCGCCTACGAAGCGGTGCGAGCACGGAGAAAAAGCAAGCGCGCAGCCCAACGCCAGCTTAGCTGTGCTGATCGAAGCATCTTAGAAGCCGTTGGCGCTAGCTTGTTTGACGGCCATCTTGCATTAGAATCAAGCTTGTAGGCATTACTGAAGACCTTAGCGTGTGGTCATGGAAATAGTAGAGCTTCAAAGAGAATCGCAACCCTGATGCTCTTACATTGAATGACGGCTTACCTCTGCCTTTGACAATGCAGCACACCGTCCGTCACCAAGAGGCAAACCAACCAAATCTTCTGTCCTCCGAGGAGCCCAGCCGCACGCATGACCACGCAAGGCCTGTTCTCGTACTTGACCGCTGCGTAACGGTTCTAGCCAATCGTTCTCACCCAAGGCGCTCATGTTGATGACTGGGAACGGTTCTCTCACGATGGTACTGTTGTTTTCGGTCGCACAGAAGCTGCCTGCTGCAAGCGGAACCAGACGGCGAGGGAAGCGACTCGTCGAGAACGTACAGCTCAGTAGCCAAGGTTGGCCAGTCATAGCGATCGCTGGCCTATGGTACCGGAAGTGTGTTGTTTGGTAGCTGGATTGTGATAATGTTCCTCCCTGCATGCCCTTTTACCAAAGAACTACCCGGCGCACCCAGACCCTTGCGGTGCTCAGATCTGTCCGCCCAAACTTGCCTTACCATAGAATCTCAAACCATAAATTAACCACGACTCTGCGACCGACTTGATCCCGATGCGCGTCATCTCGGTGTGCTACATCCAAATGCCCGGTCGGTACAATCGTAACTCCCCTCACCTCCCGCGTAATATACTGCGTGTTTGACTGGTCATGCCGTCTGCTATCCTCCATGGCAGCTGTTCGTGCTGCCCAATGAGCTCTTAGCATCGCCGTGTATGCGTTGTGTTGTGTCGTGCACTATAACTGCATTGGTTCCACCAGCCAGCAGTGTGAGGAAAGACGGGGTTCAGTACGTGGCTGTGGATACGTGCATGCATATACGCATGTGAAGTGAGGAGAGTGTAAGAGGTTGATTCTTTTGCTTGGATGCAATACCAACCGGTCCGCTGCATGTGGCCATGTCATATTCACAGTCCGAGACAGGTCCAATGACGTTAGACACGGTGTTTTGCGTCGCGGCAAGGGCGCTCAAGTATGGCTGGTGACATGCATTGGCACATGGGTAACGAGTTTCAGTACACGGACGATGTGCAAGGGCGTACCTCCAATTCTCGAGTCTCTTTGCGACGCTGCCCGGAGCAATTCGACACCTGGGATGTTGCGGATACAGTCTGTTTTGAAACCGAATGTCACAAAGACGGGCGTGACATGGACTAAGAT
Organism: Epicoccum sorghinum; assembly: GCA_020272525.1. Taxonomy (NCBI): domain Eukaryota; kingdom Fungi; phylum Ascomycota; class Dothideomycetes; order Pleosporales; family Didymellaceae; genus Epicoccum; species Epicoccum sorghinum. The sequence goes on along the minus strand of VXJJ01000011.1, from coordinate 2,590,525 downwards.
AGTTCATGAAGCATTGAATGACTAATTGTTTCTGTCTGAGCGCCACATGGATGCATGAAATCTAGGTCCAGGAGAAAAGAACGAAATCAGCGTTTTGAGGAAGACGCCCACAAATAGAGAACAGAGAGGTTGTCAAGCTCGCAAGTAAAAAGAATACCGCCGAACGTTTGGGTCCATCCTTTTGCCCAATCTGGACCACCGCTTAAGACCATCGACCCGGGATATAGAAAGAAAAATCGTCTCATTCCTGCCTTCAACACCGTGAAAATAGAATGATACAGCCGCCGCCGGATGTAAATGCATGGCCCCCAACCGTTGTGTAAAATGCTGAATCATACCATATCCTGTCACAGCGCAATCGACCTTCGGAGTGGATAGTAGGCGCCTCATATGCATACTTCGAGAGCTATGACCAGAGGATTCGACTTGGTCGCCGTTGATCTGGCAACAGGTCGTTCAGCTCCGTGCGGTATTCTTTGCGTGTCCTTATCTCATAGCCCAGATTAATGGCCTTGCTGGTACATCTGGGGGTTCTGGCCATACGGCGACTGAGGGTAACTATTACACGTATTAATATTTGGATCATCAAGCACGATGTTGGGAATTGCATACTGTGCCATGCCCTCAGGAAGGCCCGGGCTGTGAGTGCCATACTGGGGAGCAGCCGACGTGCCGGAGGCAGCAGGCTGGTACCCGATGGGTGGGAGTTGAGGGTGCGACGGCTGTTGGCCTGGCACACCTACAGCCTGGCGCATCTGTCCGTAGACAGGAGCCTCAGGCGGGCCACCATCGTGCGCTACGCGTTGCTGCTGCGCGTGCTGGTGCATTTCAGCGCGCTGGCGTTCGTCATCAGCCTTGCGCTGAGCCTCCTCTTCCTTCTTCTTCGCCTTCCATTCTTTGCGGATTTCCTTAAATTCTGAAGAGAATTAGTTATTGAGATTCTCATGTGTTGTTGGCAGATGCCAAGGTTGGGTAGCAAGGGTTGACTGTAGCTAGCTTCCGTCGCCAGAGACTATCCAGAGTAGTGGGAACACCATCAGATAGGCGCAACACCAACATAACCCCGGTGCTAGTCTAGCGCATCAGGCTGACATGGGCGACTTCTGCAGTGCAGAATACATCTATTTCAGGAGCGCATTACATACCTTCTGGTGTTCTCTTTGCGCCATGCGACTGCATTGTGACATGCGCATTGAGATGGTTCAGAGTACCATAAGCTTTCTCGCAGCCGTTCCAGCCGCACTTATACATACGCTCGATTTCTTCGTAACGTCGACGAGGTCGCTTGTGTTGCTGCGCGCCTGGAATGGGTACGAACGAGTACACAGTGGACAAAGGATGACCGCCCTGACGCGTTGTTAGTTCAGATTCTCGAAATAATGCACGCTTCAACTCCGCGCCATTGACAGGTGAAGACGCGTCGCGCTCTCCTATGCATGAGAACGTGCCATTGAAATGCGAATTGACGCGTCACGCGCGTGTTTTTGAATCATCAGTGACTTACAGTTGGTGGTCTCTGAACGGGTGACACCATAGCTGGCGCTGGAGGACCCGATGAAGCTGGGTGGCCATAAGGGTGCATGCCAGGCTGGGCGTATTGTCCAGCCCACTCAGGGCGCTGCCCGTACATTGGGGTCTGAGGATGTCCTGGATAGTGCTGCATATCGTGGTGAGGGGTGTAGGGCGAGTACTGCTGCTGGTGAGGGTAGGTTGGGCTCGTCTGAGCAGCAATCGATGGATCTATAGGTACATCGTTGTCAGACTTGAGTTGTTGAGGTTGTTGATGGTCATTGGTTTGACCATCGGAGAGAGGCATTGACGGACTTTGTTGTTGCGCCATACCTCCGGCTGCTTGTCCTTGAGCGCCTGATTGGTACGAACGTTGAATGTATTCCGGGAATGAGCCTGACCGTGCAGAAGGCGGTAGGCTGCTGTAGTCGGAAGTGGGGGTGAGATTCGAGGCTCGGGGGTCTTGTCCTTGTGGAGGGTATTGCGCAGCAGATGCTTGATCTGCAAAGGTGCCCTCAGAAGGTGGTTCAGGAAACGATGGGTATGGTGAGCTCAAACCTGACTGCGGGTAGTCTTGTTGCCTTGCGTCCATAGACTGTGTACGTTTTCAAGAGGTCAAGTTACACCAAAGCTCTAAGCTGGGAATGGCTGCGCGTGGTGGAGGAAGAGGAATGGCTGGAAGATATGACGGTTGCAGACACCGTCTTCGGATGATTTGCCGCGGTCGATGGGAGACAGGCGACTAACCGTACAAAAGCAGACGGAGGGGAGCCAAGAATTGCGCACAGCCAGAAAACCGGAGACTGGTTATGGTGTCAAGACACAATAGCGTCGAAGTTAAACGCGGGTGATTTGCAGACGGTGTGGTTTCCAGTGCGCCCAGATGGAAGGACAAGCAGTTCGGCAGATTTAGACCGTCGAAAAGATAACGCACGGAAGACGCACGCTCGAGGCCACCGGGACAGGGGTGGAAGACAAGGGTGACAAGCCCTCGAATCGCGGAGCGCAGACGCCGCGAGGTGCAACCTTTGGTTGCACGGCGCTAGCGGTGAATGAGCTTGCTTTGTGGATCCGGTGGGCCCTGGGGCGAGCGTGGATTTGGAAAGAAAGACGCTAGCAGCTTTTTGGGTGGCGCAAAAATTGGTTATAGTCGACCAATCGCGATCGAGAGGCCGGGACGCTGCTTAACCAGGGATGAGCTAGCTCGGTCGGTCAATCAAGACGTAATGCTCACTTTTGTGGTTCGTGACGAGACTGAATCGGTAAGGCCGGCCGCGGTCGTGGGCTTTTTGCTGCTCTGGGCAGGCTAGGTCAACGTGGGCTGGCGCTGCACGCAAAGTGTGGAACGGTGGGCGGGCTCGAAGATGAGCGGCTTTTCTTGAGACGGCGCGGGGGAGTGCGCGCGGTCGCTGGTAGGTCGCCTAGCTGACAGGTGCCTGATTGGGAATACTTGCTCGCCGAAGACAGAATGAGTGCTCGCAAACGGGCAACCGCAGGCTTTCACTGAGCGCAGGAATTGCAGGACGGGTGTACTGAATGCAGCAACGAAGCAAAAGCAAGCAGTCGGGCCGTCGGCGGTGCTGATGACAGAGGAAACTTTCAATGGCAGAGCGCGTTGCTGGCAAATGCTCAATGCGCCGAGAGTGCCGAGCGAAGTCGATCAACCTCTCGTCCGGCCGAGTCTCCGCAACTGGAGCCCACACAGAGAGAAGCAGACGCTGCGCGCTCTTGGAAGCGTGTGGAGCGTCGAACGCGAGAGGGGGCCTGGTACTGTTATGCACTCAGGTGACTTGCATGCGATGGCGCAGGACAGCGCTGCGCGTGGGTTTGTTGTGGGGAGAGCCTCAGACGCGCAAAGGGCGACGGACGCAGCACTGGCGGCGGGTTGCACGCGTAGCACAGCGGGCGCGAGTGAGATCTGGCGTGCCTGGGGCAGCGGGCTACGCTCTGGTGACGGGCGTTAGAGCAAGGCACCGGGCGCGCTGGGACTTGCTAGGTGTGGTGGTGAGCGCGCTGAGATTCGCGATGTAAACTAAGGTCAAAGTTGGGAAGGCGCAGGAGTGGCGAGGAGCTAATCTCGACGAGAAACAGTCCGACGGGTTAAATGTGTGGCAGGTGCCGATCATGTGCTGACTAAGGCAGATAAAAGGCCGTGCTGGCAAGCATGCTGGGCCGCGAGACACGGCTGAGCGCGTCGGCGGAGCTGACGGGGGTGCGGTGAGGACGCGCGACTCCATACTCTGCTTGAGACGACGTCGAAAGAAGAGTGCAGCGATGCGATGAGGCTGATGGTTAGCCTGCACTTAGCGTACCGGGTAGTCACAGCTTTGGCGCCTGATGGTGACAGCTAGTACCAAAAGCTGCTAGGTGAGACCAGAGTTGTATAACACCACCAACATCAGCATCAGCATCGCACCTCACCCTCTGTCGCGCACCGCGTCGACGAAGCCCAGCACTGACAGCACGATTTGTGTCATAGACGGCAGCCTGCGACCCTCGGGAAGGGCGGCCACCAAAACAACTGCACGCCAATATTGGACGCGGCACACAGACACTTCCAAAGCGGCAAGCATGCCCAATGCGCTGCAACTGCGAACCGACGCTGTTGCGGTGTGCGAAAAGCAGCATGTGGAGCGAAGATGTGGGCGGCAACATTCGGTACTTCGTACTCGCATCGCACTCACAAATCCTCGCGGTACTCAGACAGATACCAACTCATTAAGCACCAGTCACGAGCCGCTGTTTGTTCTGCCGCGAGCATGCAGGCCAATATGTCGATGCTTGCCTTGCAGCTGATGTACTGGGTTTGCTGGTCCCCGACAGGACTGCTCGTCATACATGACAGTGAGATATCGTAGATGCTGAAAATTCAATGCCGACACCCCTGCCGTGCTCGATTCAGATCCACTCCTACGCGGTCTCGGTCGGAGCGTCTGAACCTCTCCATTGTTGGATGGAGAACCAGTCTCAGCCTCCGAGTTCACATGCAATCTTACACAGGAGGAAGGATTCTCTCTCATGGTATCCAATGTTTTACCCTTCAGAATTTGCTCACCAGCCACCACGTACTGCAGGGATCATAGCCGAGCTGTCACAGGCAATGCCTTGTTGCTTTTTCAGTCTGGCAAGTAGCGTGGAGGTCACGATACCACAAGTCAGAGCGGACATCTTGGACGTGCTGCATATCATTTGCTAGTCAGTTGTGGGAAAGTTCGCGAAGCTGTATACATATGGCACGTGTGTTGAGCTCGTGGCGCCGCATCTCGGTGACATCTCGTTGCTACATACCAAACATTTTGACTTGTTCTAGATCACAGGACGTGGCTTTTGGCGTTGCGTAGGCAATTGTCATGTCGAGCTCAAGTCAAGAGCGCGGGCAGGAAGATAATCCAAGACAGCAGCACTCAAGATGCACATCGTAGCAAGCGCTAGCTATCTCTGACTGGCTCTCAGACTACCAAGACTGATCCGACCCAGGATATTTACGAGGTGATGACGCTAGCTCACGCTGCGCACTACTGTGTACGCCGTCGAGCGGGAGCGGGAGTAACCTCAATCGCGACATGAGTATTGCTTTATTGTCCGTGATCTGATTCAATGCATCGCAGAGGGAGAGCGAGAGCTGGGGCCAGATAGCTGGGGCTAAATGGCTTACTTGCTTAGGCGCCATGGATTTGCGGGCGTCGCCACTCGATGCACCTTCGGCTGTTGCACCAAGAATCATGACATTCAGGGTCATTTCCAGATGAAAGTAGGCCAGTCTTTGCAGCACACTCACGATTCAGGGCGCGCGGAATCAGGCGTCCATACTTATGCAGCAGATCACAAAGGGTACATTTCCGGCGTGCGGCACATACAAATTCCGCTCAATAAGACTCACGAGTCTTGACGACTGGCATGTGTCGTCAACCCTCACATTCTCAGCACGGATCTTGCGATTCATGTCGAGCGTGATCCAGGAACGATGCTGCTGCCGATAAATCTGGGCGACCAGTGATGCCGACAAGGTCCCCCTGTCCCCAAACCGAGGAGAGTTTTGTGGCTGTTCAGACACTCGGGCCTACTCCCTCAACGAATCCCACAGAAAACCCTCACGTGGCGCAAAGATGGCTGACCACCCCTCCAACCATCCTGGTCCTTGCTCCTTCCGGAGAGCCGGATTCGGACTATCCGCAGTATGACGCCGATTAGCACGGTTCCTTCGCTGGCCGATTTCGCGGCCGACTTCAAATCATGGGGATTGTGTCGTTTTTGTCGTCACAAAGCAGCATCTCCGCATGCGAATTGTAATCATGTGCACGAGCTCTCAAATCGCAGAATTTGGATTACGTACTGCCTCGATTTGAGAATGACATCTCCGGACAATGGTGCGGCTGACCTTCTACTTCGAAGAAACGCTGACGTCCAGCTGTTGGAGAATTTGTGCTGTTCTCGACCACGATGACATGGCGTTCAATCGCACCTCAGCATCGCCCCCTGTCCGCGACGCTTACGTACGGGCTGCAGTCTCCACACAGAGTTTTTGCAACCCCACTGGGATGTCGAACACTTTCGTTGGAGATCATATGTGCACTGTTATTGGTCAGGGCTCAATTCCACCAGCTGGCCAGCACAGATGCTCAGCTGAGGAAACTCTCATTGACCAAAAGCAACGTATGCAATTCGGCAACATAGCAGCGAAGTCACGAAAGGCAAGTTACCTAGTTACTAGGCACGATGCACGTCAAATCTTGGATCACGCCGTGTGGCTTGCTCTCGCCCCAACGCACCTTCCTTTTTAGTGACCGTTTGATCTTCGCCCATCTCACATCGGATGAACAAATCCATGCAGCCTTTGCACCCTCGCAAGCTCAACGCCTCCCCGCGTTCAGAGTCTTGACAGCGCACAAACTCAACTTTGGAAAAGCTGACTCCCGTGCATGCTGCATGACATGCGACACCTGATGTCGCCTTGCATGAAGGTTACGCACTGATTGCAAGGGCCCAATCTCTAGATGTGCGAGATCTGCGAAGGAAATGAGAGGTTGACTACCGCTATACTTTCTCCAATTTCTTTCAACACTGTGCCCGCGGAGCGCGCATCGTACCTCTCAAGTCATGATTACTCTGCCAAACCATGCCAAGAGCACTGCACGCCATGCGTACTCCACCTGCAAGATGCGGCATCCAGAGCGACCGAAGAATGTCCGATTATGGCGGCCGGTGATCGCTCATAGCAGCTTGGCCTAATTTGAAATCGCGTGGATCGATTGCCTCTTCTCTGGTTCGCTGATTTTGCTTCCTGGCTCACAAGCCAGTGATTAACTTGCCTCGGCCAGGGTGACGCTCGCCTGATCTTTCAACACAGTCGAGGTACTCCTATCATATAGCGGAACTGAGCGGGTTCTTGTTGCGGACAACCTCTCTTTGTCATGACTGGCATCGAGACCGGCAAGTCACGGTTGAGTCAGTCGTCGGCGGCACAATGACTGAGGACGAATCCTTTGATTACTATCATCTTTGGATCTGCCCCTCTGAGCATGCGCTGCAGTGCAACGTATAGGCGCATCGGATGCGGTCCTTCACTGTTCTACCTTGGTGGCTTGGGTTGAGGCACCCGACGGCTTTTCCCAGCACCTCAGCTTTGGAAACAATTCGCGTCCACCGTCGATAATCAATAAAGCTTGTTTATGCTAGCTTACATGCTCGGAGGATGAAACGGAGCCCAGCCACAGGAACCACGTTGGCTGCTTGCAGCCTGCACATAGCGTGAACCGCTTAGATTCCCTTTTTAGTGTGGAAACGTCGGGAAGCCCAGTGAATAGCAGGAGCCGGACGCCTGTCAATCATCGAGGACGCTAACTGCAAAGAACACGAATGCGAGGCTGAATACGCTATCGATTGTTTCAACACGCGTGCTGTGCAGTCTGTTCTTCGGTATTAGGGAGGGTATGATTGCGGTTCTCACACCATTGTCAAGATGACAAGACAATCACAGCCCAGAATAGCAATTGTATCCTCCAGAGGCAATACTATTTGAAACAGGATGAGTAGAACAGGGACATGGCTCTTCCTCGGATTCAAAAATATAGTTCCGGGTATATGGTGGCCAGTGCTCCCTGGGCAGTGGATCATCAGGGCAGCCTTCACTCCGAGCGTTTCGTCGAGCATGCGCAAAATCGGCAATAAGCAGATCAGGCCATGCAAGTCTCCCAGCACAGTATTCTTACAGCGGCATGATCACAGCCGCCAATACGATGTATCGGGGTCAGACGGATGCACTTCCCCAGAACATGCGTCTCAACCAAGAGGAAGCAACTCCGACGATAAGCAATAATAATACAATGATGCTTCGATCCGGCTGGGACGGCAGCAGTGTGTGCAGCGAGTAAGAATTACGTGGTCAAATTGAGCGTAGACAAACCGCATGTCGATATCTGCACATGAGGTCTCCGTCACATACGTGCAGATAGAAGTTGACAACTGGCGGACATGCGTCCGCGTGGAGATGCTTCTGTTTTCGTATTCTGCTGCACGTATATCCTGTAGCTTGAATTTAATGTGAGCCTAGAACGAACAGCATGCTGTCAAAACAGGAAATCGGTTGCCTCTGACCAGGTTCCACCGGCACGCTACTGCACGATGCATTACAATCATGGCAGAATGAGGATACGCATGCGTAGGCCTATTTCATGTGTCTGGGGCTTTTGAAGCGGTGTTTTCCAGTAACCGGGTCCCCCCCCCCCTTCTACTGACCCTAGATCGGTGTGAAAGTTTCCCCAGGTATACCGACAAGCGTGGAGCAGATTCAAGCGAGAGCATACGTACCACGCTTGCTAAGCGCAAACGTCCTTGCGTAAGACAGACTGAGGCTACACAAGAATCGGCTGGCGGTCGATCATGCCCTACGCCAGCTTTGCTAGCTTCCACTTTATCACAACATCACTGACTTTGTGTAAATGCATGTATCTTTGTGGCCTATCTACTCTTCTACGTGGCATAGTTCTGGCTTTCGGGTTTAGATGAGCCATTCTCTGGGAAATCGGTGAGAAAGTTCTTTGATAAGTGGTCTGATATGTAATTTGCTCCTTATATTTAATTGTCGATGCTCTAAGAGATACTTTCGTAAATACCACTTTAACTCATTGCGATGGCGAGTACCGTTTGGAGCAACCATTTGGATCCATGGCATGTCTTGATCACGAGAAGAGCGCTTCGCTCCATCATCGTGGCTGCGTTGGAATCAAATCAACCTTGTAGCTCCTCAGCAATGCAGCAAGCCAAACAAGCCAGAACGCTGCGCGTGTTGACTCACTACAACGTAATACTTTGCTTGCCACCCTTTTCGAGGCATATGTGATTCACACACGGTTCTGTAGGTTAGGAGCATTGTGAACGACGACTGTCTGCAGTGTAAGTGATCATTCGATCAATTTTCATATTACACGCCAGCCACAACATTCTCACATACCCCCTAACCTTTAGCAAGTCGAACCAAATTTCATTATTCAGCTCACACATACAGTTCTCGTACTGGTAGATTTCGTTTTGAGAAATGTGGTCCATTTTGATGCGTTCGGTCTTCCTGAGCGGTCTTCCTGAGCGGTCTTCCTGAGCGGTCTTCCTGAGCGGAGTCGTCTATCATTGCTTGAACGTCATCAATCATTACAAGCCCAAAGCCCAGACTCCCTGCACATTCTAAACGAAGCAAACAGGCAAATTTGTTTTCAGTGAGGCACTACCAATCTACCACATGATTTTCGAATGCCGGTGATGTGGTTGCGAAGCTGGACTTCTTGTAAGAGAAACAACACCTTGGTTTTGCTTCAATACTATCGCCTGGACACAGCTATGGCGATGTCCAAACTACACAAGGCCTCTACGCGGATTCGACAAAACAGGAAGCTTCAGTCTTTCTCCAAATTGGAGCGATCCTCTGTGCATATCCGTATCAATCCAGATTAGCTCCCCAGGTTTACAAATTGAAAATAAATTGGACCATACCGCTCATGATGGTGTTAGATGACTCAAATTCGCCGATGATGGGGTTCTAAAATCACAAAGGACGACGTGAACAACGTAAGACTGAAGGCGATCATAACCCTGCATCCCCATATATGTGGTCTTACAAGGGTAAATGGATTAATGAAGCATAATCACCCAATAGCAGCCCTAAATACCACAGCGGACTGCCCGAGCAGTAATATCTGCAAGGTTTGGTATACGCTGTACGAAGTATAGAAATTTGTAAGACCTCTCCACATCGATCCATGGTTGAGTCCTACCTCTTCTGTAAGTCACCATTCACACGACGAGGAGCACCCTGTTCTGGTTCACATAACAAGATCCCAACGTGTGTATCGCGCACCGCGACGATGCCCGATCTCATCGGTTGTTCTAGAACATATTGCTGTGTTGACGGGTCTATGATGTATGCTTCTCCTCATCTGATCCAGCAAGTACCACACAGCTCGAAACCCCATAGAATAATTCCGCTGTTTACGGCAAACCTTCCAATCACTACACAGCAGTCCTCACGCCTTGCGCTTCCCCGCGTATCCACGTCTCGTCACACCTGCAAGCCTCTGTACGAGCACCATCTAGACTCTGCAGCCTAGACCACGGTCCTTCTCTCGCGCACCTTTCCGAGAGTGCTGTGTATAAATCACAGACCACCCTGGAGTATAGCCGTACGCAGGGTAATGCATCAATGGAATATGATGGAGCCACAGGAGTCGGGTGACGCCATGTAGATAAGATCTGTATTCGGTTAGAATGTAAGTGTTGAGGAAGGAGCGGCGAAGTGCGGCACCACCACACTGACCCTCAGCAAGAGTGTACACTGCTTGTCACACTCCACCTGTCCTCAAGTAAGGTGTGAAGAGCGACGACGCTCCGGCCAGAGTTAAGCGATGATCATGATCGAGGCCAGCAGAAGAACCAAGTAATAGAATATTGACAATTTCATCATCTATATGCATATTACACATAACTTTTGAAGGTACGCCGTTTCCTCCATAATGCAAAAGACAAGTCAACTCTTGCGCTTCCTCAAGAGTGACTGAGAGACAAGTACAAAAGAAGCAGGTAAAGCCAGTCTATACGCAATTTCTTACCGACTCGATGCACGTGAACGATGGTGAGTATTGCGTCCTTCCGGGGTATCAGTGTACTTCGACAGGGCGTAACATCTGCTCCGCTGTGGTCGGTAGGAGGAATATGACGTGGAAAAAAGAAGTGGTCTACATCAAACGCCGTGCCCCAGGAAAAGCCATTGCAAAGTGTCGATCGACAATCGAGACATTTACCAGCGGCTGTTGCGGACAGGGTCGTTGTTACCGCCAGTCCAGCCACCACGGCCGCCGCCACCGCGGCCACGACCACGGCCACCTCCCCAGCGACCTCCACCGCCGCCACCGCCGTAGCGGCACATCTCGTGAAGACGAGGGTCAATCTGCTGCTTGGCTTCCGTGAGAATCTGAACGAGATCACGGGCCTGCTTGGAGTCTGCAGCTAATGTCAGTAAAAATTCGGATAAGCTGGCATGTATACGTACTCTCGGTGGTGAAGAGGGTGATGGCAGTACCAGTCTGACCAGCACGACCTGTACGACCGATACGATGGATGTAATCCTCCGAGTTGTTGGGATAGTCATAGTTGAAAACGTGAGTGATATTGCGGACATCTTTGGAAGCAAAGGTTAGCATCGGGTAAGTAAGACGAGCAAACGAACGATCATATCTTGATCGCGTGAATCTACTGCAGTATGTTGCATGCAAGTGTCTCAAGTGCGCTACGACGATGATCACGGCATCATAGTCCAGTGGAAGAGGCTGAAGAAAATCTCCTGGTCCAGAAACCCTTGGAAGAGACTGTGACTCGGTGGGAGTCGATTCATCTCAGCTTGCCTCAGTAGTGCCTCAATGGCACATGAAACAAAGAGCAGCGAAAACCGAAGGCTTCACTAATGTGCTCCAGGATCCCTGGTGTTCAGATTCGAGAAACTTTTCAAGCCATGGACGATGTCATGGAAGCGAATGCAGCAAGCGCACGAGACAACCTAAGCAGAGCACATAGACAGTTCACGCGTAATAATATCTCGGGGAGGGGAGGGGGTGGTGGTGTTGGGGGGTTTGCAATCATACCGATACCACGGGAAGCCACGTCGGTAGCAACCATGATGGGGCTCTTGCCAGTCTTGAACTCGTTCAAGACCCAATCGCGCTCGTTCTGTTGTTTGTCACCGTGGATGGCTGGTGATAATGTTAGCAGACGAACCGAAGAAGAATCCAAATAGAACTTACACAACGCAGGCCATCCATCTTGACGCAGGAAGCGTGTGATCTCGTCAGCGACACGCTTGGTACCTGTGAAGATCAAAATCTTGTTGCTCTTGTCGTCCATGATGGTCTCGAGATGCTTGGCCATACGGTCACGCTTCTCGAACTCAGAAACAACCTCTACGATCTGCTGAATGCGGTGGTTGGCAGAGAGATCCATGGAACCGATGTTCACCTGGATCCAGTCGTTCTGGTAGTCAGCAGCCAGCTGACGAACTTCCTTAGGCCATGTTGCGGACCACATGCAAGTCTGACGATCGGGGCGAATCTGGCCAATGATCTTGCGGATCTGGGGTTCGAAACCCATGTCAAGCATACGATCAGCCTCGTCGAGAACCAGGTATGTAACGCGACGAAGGTTGGTCTTGCCAGCCTCGAGCATATCGATGAGACGACCGGGGGTCGCAATGCAGACCTCGACACCTCGTGCAAGGTCACGGATCTGGGGACCCTTGGGAACACCTCCGTAGACGCAGGTGTTACGGATGCGGGAGGACTTTCCGAATTTGCTGATTTCCGTCTGAATCTGGACGGCCAACTCACGGGTTGGCGCAAGAATCAGAACGATAGGTCCGTCGCCAGGGGCGAGGAGAGGCTGAGCGTTGATGTGAACGATAGCGGGCAAGCAGTATGTGAGGGTCTTTCCGGAACCAGTCTCGGCAACACCAACAACGTCGCGTCCAGACAAAGCCATAGGCCATCCCTGACACTGAATTGGTGTAGGCTTGGCGAAACCTTGTGCCTTGACCTCGTTCATCACGTATGGGGGGAAACCAGCTTCATCGAACTCTGTAACGGGCTTGGGGACGTTGGTGCCCTTTACGGCAATCTGGTGCTCCTTGCGGAAAGCCTCGACTTCCTCGGCGGAGCGGTTGGTGACGGCCGGGTCCTCCTTGTAGAAGGACTTCTCGAACTTGGGCATTGACTCGAGGTCTAAGTATTGTTAGTCCAGTTCTGAATAAGGATTTTACTGCACATACCCCACTGCTGTTGCTTGAGACCGGAGCCAAGCTGGCCCATACGGTCACCGCCGCCGCCTCCTCCGTAACCACCGCCACCGTAGCCACCACCGCCGTAGCCACCTCCTCCACCTCCATAGCCGCCGCCACCAGAGTAGCCGCCGCCGCCGCCGCCATAACCGCCGCTGTACACAAGTCAGTATGCAGTCCGAAAAGGAGAATGAGACAAGAAGGGACACTCTACGCTGTGACAGCAAGTACATGGCCGCTGCTCGACCCACGAATGGGAGTCAAGCAGGTACGACCGCGAACCCAGTCTGCGCGCAGAGCCTTGGGAATAAGGAAATAGCAAATGAACAAGGGCAGCCCAGAAAACCACGACACTGATGCCCTTCCCGTGCTGGGGGATGAATCGTCCTACCCGTACGATGCATGATGGCTGTGTGTGTAGTTGTAACTGTTGTAGGCGCTGCCACTGTGTGCAGGGTTGCTGCGTTCGTACCCGTTGGAGTAGCCACGGTCACCACCGCGACCGCCGCCGCCGTATCCGCCTCCGTAAGACATGTTTGTCGAGTATTCAGTAGAGACCGATGAAAGGGATGGAAGTTTCAGCGATAGAGAGCGTCGTGTTTCGTCTGAAACTGAGGTAAAGCGATTTGTGCGAGAATGCGACAGTAGGAGATCGCGAGACTTGCAGCAAGGACACTCAGAAATAAGTGAGTTGTGTTGTGGTGAGGAGCGACAAAAATTATCTGCAAGCAAAAGTTGCCTCACCGCCAAGCGCTACTAACGCCCAGACGGGGCAGGGTCCGCCGATAAGTTAGAAGGGGCGAACCCCGGCGAGAAGCGCTATCGACAACAAAGACCCACTTGAACAACAGATGGAACCGCATCTTTGACACGTCTGCAAACGTATCGTGTTCAGGCTGGTGCCACGCTGAGCAACACCATAATATCAGTGACCAAATGTGTCTGTTGGTACCTCGTTGGGCACTCATTGGGCAGCGCTTGCAGCTCTCATGCCCATGTCCCAGAACCCTCTTTCCATCTGAGGCGGGTCAGCTCAAGAACATCAGGGAGTAGGTGCGCACTTACGTTTGTGGCATGGATGAAGATCTGAGCCAACTCGTCGACTCGCGCAACCGATTGCCTACAAGCATGCTCCTCGATGAGCGCAGAACCTCTGGCCATAGCCTCGATGTATTCTTTGTCGACATATTGCTGAATCCATGTCCAGTACCTGCCCTCCTTCAGAGTATTCTTATCATCAAAGAGGCGTTTCGCAATGATCCCATATCCGATGAGACACGGCAGTAGCGCTATTTGCAATGCGAGCCAGTCTTGGGATTGCCCGATATCCAGAACATACCTAGTGTAGGCTGTTGTCGCTTGATCCTCCTCTTGACTCTCGATATCTTTGACAGATAAGCCTTGCTCTTTGCAGAAGTCAATATGAAGCTTGATTTCTTCTTGCAACGTGACGACTTGCTGTACAGAACGGCCAATGTCGGTCAGGGAACTGGACTTGTAGGCACCAAGAGCTGTAGCCCGGGCAAACTGGACCTGAAGGCCTGTCAGTGCCGCCTGAAGCTGGAATCTATGATCCAACGTACCAAGAACAAGTAGTCCTGGATCAGATAGTACTTGTATTTCTCGACGGGAAGCGATCCGTCACCCATCTGCTGCACGAACTCATGCCGGGTGTATTCTTTCCACGGCTTCTGGACATCGTCGCGACCTAGAAGATATTGTATGAATCCACCCCTGATTGATATGTGTTAGATGCTTCGGAAGCGAGTATTATAGATTGTAGATGCGCTCACTGAGAAAATGGTAATGTATACGTCGAATGGAAGTGGTTGATCGGGCCACTGCCTTTACCCAAGGCTACGCTGGTCCTAATACCGATCTCAACGTAACGATTCGCTTTGTCGACAGCTTTTGTCATACTCAAGCCGGACGCGAGATTGCACGCAATAGCGGCTTAAGAATGTCAACACTGCAAATCTTGAAAATCGCTCCCGGGACACTTACAAGCCAACGAGCATCCTGTTCCATGTGTGTTGTTGCTACGCAGGTATGCACTCTCCATTGTCGTTGTATGATCTCTACTGACCAGCACGTTCAGTACGATCTCCTTCTCTTCCTCGCCTTTGCTCACGAGTCGTTCCTTTGTGAATGGTAGGTGACCGCCTTTAAGCAGTACATACTGCGGGCCTAGCTGTTGGATACGCTGAGCCATTTCGACAATATCCTCCACCTTCTCTGGACTCTTGAAATCTACACCGGCAATCTTCAGAAGCAGCTCAGCCTCCGGAAGATTAGGCGTAAGAACAGTTGTCAGAGGAAGCAATTCTTCGATCAATGTCGTGATGGCAGACTCTGGAAGCAAGTGAGAGCCCGAAGTCGAGACCATAACCTGATAAATTTTTAGCATTTGTAGCATCTATGTTCTACGCCTGTAAAGGCGTTGGGCACACACACAGGATCAACAACACTCGTCGCGACATTGTACCGGCGAAATGCATCTGCAACGATTTTGATGGTCTCTGCCGAAGCAAGCATGCCTACAAGCAATTATTAAATCTATCATCTTATGTCAGACTGAAGACAATACCTGTTTTGACTACGTCAACTCCAACATCATCACACACAGCGTCTAGTTGCTTCTGAAGAAATGAGGGTGGCGTATGGTGAATGTCTTGGACGCCTTGGGTGTTCTGTGCTGTAAGTGCTGTAGTAGCAGTCATTGCATAACATCCATGGGCAGCGATGACCTTCTGGTCAGCTTCGAGACCACTGCAGAGACACTGTTAGTTGCAATTGGTGGCGCATTCACAGATGTGGACAGACGTACGCTCCACCCGAGCTGTCCGAGCCGGCGATCACTAGGATTCGCTTTGCATTAGCCATTGAGCATTAATCGCGGACCGATAACCTCAAGTTTGGAGGATTGGATTGCAAAGGTTCTAGGTACAAAAAGGTACCGTTCCGAGCCCCGCTATCCGAGACTCGGCGAGGTCCACGTCATCGACTGTAATTCTCGACAGTTGCCTAACAATACTCCGGAAGCTGATTCTATCTTCGCGTTACAGTGCATTTGGTCGAGCCTCATTGTGCGCTTGCCTGTCAAGCAGATCGGCTTCTTCTTTGTTACAATACAACAAAGCAGTCACAAGACGGCCTAACAGAAGCGATTTTGTCGCTTCTCTGCTTCTACCTATCGCAGCAGGGCATGGTCTTGCCTGTAGTTATTCCATGTTCGCAATAACAGCAATTTTGGATGTCGAAGTTGGCCAGAAGTAGACTCAATCTGAGTCACCCTCGAATTCTGAGATATAAGGATCTGCACTCGGTAGTCAGTCTTGGATTATGGAATAGAGTCAATGATGGGCAGTAACAAACCTCTGTATAGAGTGTAATCGAATGTGCCTCCCACATGTCGTGCGAGATGCTCAGCCAACATTGTCTGCTCTTTGTCGGACAGCGCAGTTTCGGGATCTGCCTGGTCGATCGTAACACGGATGCCTTGATTTCCTGGACCAAGCATTGAAATGAACTCGTCGAGCCCATCTTTCGAGAATTTCGAAATTCCTGAGAGTGTGACATCGCGCAAGTTGGGCAAACCTCCGAATGTTGGCAGTATATCATCGTTTAGCTCAAGACCAGTGACATAGACTGTTTCGAGTTGCTTCAAATCCCGGAACATAGTCATGATGTGCTCGTCGCGCAATACTTCCAACAATGTCAATGAAAGACGCTGCAGCGCTTTCAGCTGTTTCAATGAGTCGACGAGTATGTCTAGATCATCTCGGAACATGCCCTCTGTCTCCCCATTCAAAGTGAGCTCGGTCAGATTGGCCGACTGATGAACGAGCGCTTGGTGGAAAGCCTTATGATCTTTGAGAATGTATGAGTCAATTTCAAGATGCTCCAACCGTATGTCATGCTCCAAGAGGACAGGAGTGATGACCGAAGCCCCTGAAGCAAAGTTTGAGAATCGTATGACACGTAGATCTTTGCATTTTCCCAGCCAAGCTACCGTCTCCAAGAAAACGTCGTTCTGTGTTGCTTGAAGATCCACAGTGCCATGAGTATCCTCGATGCGCAATTGTTTGAGGACTGTGCAGCCTTGAAGTAAAGATAGATGCGATAAAGAGTCATTGGATGTGTTGATGCCAAGATCTTCCAAAGAGCGTCCGTGATGATTTAATGCCAGAAAGGTCTCGGCATCAGTGCCGATATCGTGCATGGTTTGAAGTGACTTCAGCGAGTTTGTCCTCATCGAGGTCAGGAACTCTGCGAATATGTGATCACGGTCGTCTCGATCTGGTGTGGCCCATGTGTAGATCATGAGTTCGTTGAAATTTGGACAGAACTCGTGAAGTGCTTCGTGAACCAAAGGGTTTTCGAGGGGTTTGCCATCGAAGAGCTCCAGGCTCTGTAGACGAGGTAGTCGGGACATCCATCGGACAAGTGCACCGGACTTTACTGTCATCGGTCAGTAGATACGGCAACACAAGGTCGGGGAAGCTTACATTCGCCGCTTATCGTTTCAAGCATGGGTGTATGTTGTGTGACAGCTTTTCAAGTAAGAATCGATACAATCAGATGAATCACAAGCGGCATACCTTCTCCAATAGCTTCGATAGTATCGTCTTCTACCAAGCCAGTCATCTTTTTACCAGAAGCGCTTTTCCAAGTTTTTGTCCTCTCGAACTGCTTCAGGGGACCTGAGAAGAATTGTCTGACAAGGATTAACAGAGGAAACACAGATTAAGAAGCAAAACTCACTTTGAAATCTTATTGCGGAACTGATCATCACCAAATAAATTACCCAGATCGCGAAAGTCGAGGGTCTTGATATAGCGACAATATGGAAACAGGGTAGCATCCAGACTAGAGGCGATGATCGACCTCCACAAGATAGACCATCGTTGAGTTACCAAGAGCTTCTGAGCGAGTGGCTGACCAAGCGCATCATCTCCTCCTCCTCGAATTGGCGCTTCATGGTGCGACCTAAGGTCTTATCAGCATGCTGCGGGCAAAGTTCATATACTTTACATACCGATACATGTTGGTCAGTGCGGGTACTGCAAGCACACGACTGGCGCAAGCGCAGTTGAAGAGGGTATCGAACTGTCGAAGATTCGCGAGTTCTTCGCATAGCACGTGCAATATGTCATCAGGGAGTGCGGGTGCCATCTTGACACAATGGCCCAGAAATCGGCGTTGATGTTATTGCTGTTGCATCGCTCGACACTCAGCGACTGCAAGGTCGCGCTCCTCCGCTGATGTCACGCGCTAGCGCGTTTTCGGCAGAACCCTACGCGTTTGGTAACCTTCCTGTCTCGGCTTTGTTGCCTGACAATACACCATCGACATGAAAAACAGCTATGGTTGTCCTTAATTTCACGCTGACGCCCGAGGCGGCTTCCAAGATCCATGACATCCTTGTGTGCCTGGGAAAATTCAGCGAGACCGTTGCCATCGAGGCGCGTCGAGAAAGAGTGGGTCATCTCGAACCTCTTCACTTCAACTGTATTCTCATGATGTTCATCATAGTTCACTTTCACGGCTCTTAATTCTTCTAAGTCAGCATATTGCGCCGTTAGTCTTGAGAGTAAGCGATTCTTCAGCGAATATGAATGCGTGCCGGACAATGGTGGCGCAGATGGACGCTTTACGTGCAGTATGTACACAAGAGCATTGCTTTCCGTCTTCAAAGGGCGGCTCTACGATCCGCTAGGCCGGGATGGAGCGGTTGAGCGCTGTGAAGTCAGTCTGCAGGACCAGAATAATGAAGCCTATTGCAGGTTCATCATTAAGATGGTGTGCAACCAAGGGGTCACAAAGACATACAAATTGACCTACGAGGCCGTAGACGTCATGCATGCGCTCTTCGACCGCAGCGTAGCACAAAACCGATGGAGCATGCACTCTGGTGCCGTTAGAGAGTATATCGAGTACTTTGGAACCAAGACTGAGCTCCTCGATATCTCTACAGGCGATGACGGACGATGCGTCTTCAAAAGCTACACCGAAAAGATCTCGGACGGTAAAGAGATCCTGAAGCATCCACTTGTTACTGCTGTGGCCGTCAACACGTCTGACTTTGAAGAGTTTAGCGTGCAGGCAGGCCTACATATCGTTATCAGTGTGAGGGACTTCAAGGCCATTGTCCTGCATGCGGATACCCTCAAGACGAGCCTCAAGGCTTACTATTCACAGCCATCCCGACCACTACAGTTTCGTTATGGATGTGACGGCCTCGTAGCCGAGTTCACACTTATGACATCTGGTGACTACTCAGGAGCGTCGCGTACGCCAGCGTCCACGGTCCAAAACCACCAAGCAACATCCCGTCAATCAAGCGGGCGAACCCCAAAAGGCTCATCGGTAGCTCCTGAGCGTACAGATGCACGCAGTATTCCACCGGAAATGCCACCACCCATCCAGCCAGCCTCACGGCGCGACCAGAATGGTCGAATACGGGCCCCAGGATCGCGGCAGCCATCGTCAAGGCCGTCACAGGCTCATGATGCCCAAGCACAGACAGAACCAGAAGATGAAGATAGCCTGTTTGTGCCACATAATGATGCGAGAATGCAAGAGGAAGAAGACATAGCATGGGCGCCGATGGACTACGAGAAGGAGGAGACGCTGGGCTGGGACGCGAGCGCAGACCATGATGCTGCGGTCTTCCCCACATTTCGTGATAGCGGTAGTGTGTCGAGAACAACTACAGTGGAGAGCGGAACAGTTATCGAGCCAACGCAGCGTTTGTCGGAGATCAAAGGCCTGTGGTGAAAGCGAACATACACAGTTAGAGAAAAGAGAACTTTTATTACGGTTAGGAGGTCATCGGTTGATACTGATAAATCTTCCAAATTTGGACTTTCCGTATGACCCATGCCCTTTTGAACCAATATGCCATCGGATAAAAAGCCGCCGTAATCTGCAAGTCCTTGTGTCGACAGAATCAGCCGTGGCCCTAAATTGTGAATGTATACCAAAATATGCATATTGTCGCATTACCAACCTTGTTGGCCTGCTTCATGTCGTCGTTCGAATGTCCGACGCCAATCCCTACTCACAAACGCCAAAATTCTTTGCCTGCCGCAAGCCTGCAGAGGTCGACCTACACCCGGACCAATTTCCATCAACAGCATCTTGTTTCTCAGCACACTCCTCTTCCCACGCCGCACCTGCCGCCATGTTTCCGTCACGAGAGCTGGCGCTCCAGCCGATCTAGCCTCTTTGCTAAGATATCTCGCTCCATTTCCGGTCGTCTCCTCAACCCTGTAAGGAGATTATCACTGAAGTACGGGTGACCTAGGTACGCATTGTAGTGTTCTGCAATGTATTCGGAGAATAATGCCTTCAATTCAATGTGAGCGTCTAATGCCACATCGGCCTGATATACTAGAAACGCAAACACCATTGGGTGCCACAGGCCCCAGAGGTCCTGCCATTCGAGTACACCGTGGACTTTCTCGACAATGTGGTTGAGCAGGTCGTCCATGCTCAGTTGTTCGGCAACTTGCCAGGTAGTTGTACATTGAATGAAGAAGGTTGTATATTGCTCCTCGTCCTCTGGCTGTCTGATGCCAAAACCACCATCCGAGAGGAATTCGGCGATGGGATCGAAATCATCGGGGGAAATCTTACTGAGCTCAGGGTGTATCAATTCCCAGGTGTTCTCGCCGATCGGCGTGAAATAGTTCCGTGCTGAGACGGCGTCTTTAAAGTACGGCCTGTCCCACACATGCTTCTTCATTAGCAGGAATTTACGCTTGTGGTCGGTATCGCAGTCGCTCGTTGTATCGATCCCGGGTCCAACTAAGACTTGGACAAATTGGTCGCTCTCTTCGCTAAATCTGTTCAGTATGTAGTTTTGAGAGTGAACGAAAACACTCACAGATCTTCTTCTATAACATCATCTGAAACCGAATAAGCCGAGCTTTTCGACCGCAGGGCAGATGGACTGGACGACCCTGGTTGCCTCTTCGCAGACACTAAAAGACGGTCCCGAACACTCAATCTTTTATTCAGTAGAGCCGATGTGCCCGATGTCCTTTCCGACCGCTTTGCTACAATGTCGTACTCGCCTTCATCGGAATCGAAGTTTGTTGGACGAGACGTGTTTAGGACGCGGTGTGAGGGATTCCGAGGGGATCTGTTTCGTGACAAGCTCTCCCAACTGTAAGTCAATCTTTTCTTCTGGGGTGCTGACGGTGTCTCGGTGTCTGAGGGGTCCGGCGATATGGTCACTGGGCGCTTCGAAGATGGCGAGTGGCAATCATAGGTATGATGCGTCCTTGGTGGCGAAGTGGAAGGAGTCAGAAGCTGTGAGGATGTCCCCAAAGGAGTACGAATGGGCATCCTCAATTCAATATCACAAGGACGCACCGTAGGACTTCTAGCGTGCGTGTCGATGTGCCGAGCTTTTGCACAGCTTAGGGACTGGGAGCTCTTGGGAGCCTTGTAGCTGGCATCAGCGATGCCCATCTTGATTGCCAAAAGCATGTTTTCGTCATCTTCATCGTTGTAACCGTCGTGATCGTGGTCACGGCCCACTTTCTCCACATCCAAGCTCGATTCCAACATAATCTTCCAATAGTCCAGGTCATAATCAGATCGATTGGCCTCTTCTGCGATGGCAAACGCATCGTTGAGACCTGGCGTGGTCCGCTTGGTGGTTTCACTGACGCTAGATGGGTCGAAACGAACAATGTCCGACGGATGCGCCCAGCGTCTAACGAATCAGCCAATATCATCTGTTAGCTTCATCAAAACTTACAATTGTCCAACGTTCAACACGGGGGCAAGCTTGAGCACAATGATACGAGAGCCATAGGGTCGGGTACGAACAAATGAGGCAGGTGTAGCCTCCTCTGTGAGCCGGATCGAGGGCCACAAAGGCAGTAGAGACCGAGGCTCTTGATAAAAGATGAGAGCTCCAGGCCCGCATCCGCTGGGCATTGATGCTGACTTTGCCATCTCCGATGCAGCAGTAGTCTCACAGTGAGCGCTCGAATTGCGAGTTGCCAGAGATTCTGTAACCTTGTTCTACAATGAATTCCTGGGCCTGGTGAGATGCGGTCGATTTAGTGTAGAAGGGATGCGCTGCAGATGTCAAGAAAAGATGAGTCATTGACGAAACTTCACGACGTGAGAGGTTGAGAAAAGAAGCTGGAGGAGAGCTAGCCTGCTCTGAAGTTTATGATTCCTAACAAAGGTGCAGATGAAGTCGAGGTAAAGGTAGCTGAAGCATGGCCCTGGCGGGTGAGAGAGCGCAACACCGAGCCCATTTTTGAGATTGGCAAATAATCACATTGCTAAAGCCAGCCTGCCTTTGATTTCGATTTCGACAAGGCATTATGTGGTTAAAATGAAGCACACGAACAAATATGGAAGCGGAGTACCTTCGGAGGTTGACTAAGCCAGCCAATCAAGGACATCTGGCATCAAGCTCACCGAGACAAGCACCTAGAGCTCAAACACAACACCACAGACTCTCAGTACACGATATCGACAGTAGAGCGATCACCGCACTCCGACTCACGCTCGCGCCGCTTCACCGCTCGCATTTCCAAGGCGCATCGCAATAGACACATCTTCATCACCACACAAATCGCAGCCATGCTCGGCGTCGCTGGCATGCAGCCCCGGCAACTCGCTGCCCAAGTGCTGAACTTCGCGCTCGTACTGTCCACTGCCTTCATGCTATGGAAGGGACTCTCCGTTGTCAGCGACTCACCTTCCCCGATTGTCGTCGTCCTGTCTGGATCCATGGAGCCTGCGTTCCAGAGGGGAGATTTGCTGTTCCTGTGGAACCGGGGATTGGATACGCAGGTTGGAGAGATTGTTGTTTACAACGTCAAGGGCAAGGATATCCCAATTGTGCATAGGGTGGTGAGGAGGTACGGTGGAGAGTAAGTGGAACCCTCCTCTTGTGACGAACGCGCCGTGTGATGCGCGCAAAGGAAATTGTTGCAGAGCGAGTTCTGACACATGGATAGCAAAACACCCCTCCGCCTTCTCACCAAGGGTGACAACAACCTTGCAGACGACACCGAGCTCTACGCACAGGGCCAAGCTTTCCTGAACCGCAAGGAGGACGTGATCGGCAGTGTAGTCGGCTTCATCCCCTTCGTTGGATACGTTACCATTCTGTTGAGCGAGCACCCGTGGCTGAAGCAGGTCATGCTAGGGATAATGGGTCTGATGGTGGTCTTGCAGAGGGAATGATGCATGCAAGCGCTGGAGAGGAGGCACCAGGTCGACATAGACACACCAGCCAAGACCGCAATTGGAGCGCGAGCACGTAGAATCTCAGCGCAGATGAAGCCATAGCAGCCGTGGTAGCATAGCAAGGCGTTCCGGTCATTATTCGAACAGTTGCGAATACTGTGGATTTCAGACTGTTCTAACATCACACGCGCTTCTCATGGCGACAGCGAGTCTATTGATTTGCTGCCGCTTGTTTATATTGTCTAGCATACTCGTGAACCAAGTGTAACAGTGTAGGCATGGCTAGACGTATTGAGGAGCACAAAACACTCGATAATATACAGGAAAGTGACATCGATCTATGCTCGTTCGAATCAATGTGTTCGTGGATTCATGCGTTCAACGTTTGTAGTGTCCGCTGTCAGCTCTCCGCGGCGGTCTCATGCGCAAAAAGGCAGCTCTCCACCTTCGGAGCAGCCAGCAAAAAGGCAAAAAGATAAGCTGCAACGTGCGGGGTTCGAACCCGCGACCCCCTGCTATCTCCAGGAGATGGGAAGCAGATACCCTACCACTGGGCTAACGATGCTTTGTGCTTATTGATGAAAGTAGGAGTAATAGTGTGGTTTATAACGTGAGCCTTTTGATAACAGCTTGCACTAGAATCACAGTCGCACACTTTGCAGCTGACGTCAAGATGAGTTGTGAAAACCACCTGATGAGGTTGCCGCCGCGGACAAAGTGATGATAGCGATCATATACTCACTGGGTTATGCTGGAGATACTCGTTGGTTCCATTGACATCGCTGGAGCAAAGCATACATCACGTGTAAACCGAAGTGCATTCGTCTTCAGCTATCATTCAAATGTCAGAAATCCAGGCTGTATTCCGGGAGCAAAAAATGCGCTGGTCAAGTATAGAGATGATGCTTTTATAGTCAGACTTGGAAAACGAAGTTTCTGAGAGGAAATTTCACCGAGCAAGGACACCGGACAGGACCGGCATGTTACACTATACTGCGATGCAGCTCCAGTTTCAAAACGGCTACGGCGCACCACTCACCTGCGCGTTCAGTCCGAGCAGAACAGCTGGAAGGAGGCAGAATAGTCGCGTAAAGCAGGCGATGTCTCTGGAGACGTTGCAGTCGCTGGCTGGGCATTCTTCATAGTATATCTGCTCGATGTGCTGCATGTACTCAAAGTGCATTGACCTCGCCGATCCTCGTGTCGATCATGACTACTCTCTTTTTAGCTTTCGGTGTATGATCTTACTCAATATCACTGTATGGGTTTATCACAACGGTGGCAACGGATGACGAGCAACCGCCGTCGCTTTCTTTCAGACCAAAAGGGAAGGTCGGGATGTGGCGTACTAAGGCATGAGTAGCGTTACACGGACGCGTCAAACCGCGTAGTGGCAGTCAACAAGAGAAAACACGCTATGGCTTGTTTGCTCGCGTAAACGTATAGCCGACAGTCCTGAGCTTGCAAGATATGTTGTCTTGCATACTCTCTCAGCTCCAGCAGCTCAGCTTCGTACATCGGCTATTGAAAGCAGATCACGCTGATCAGACACAAGAAAGTGAAGCAAGCATGATGAAGAAACCGCAGTTGACTATTGTACAAAAGATCATGAGCTTCGTGATGCCTTCCGCGCCCTCAAAGATGAGAGAACGTCATACATCTTAAGAGGATGCCGAAGCTATGTCCGCATTGGTGAAGCTGTACTGCAGCAGTCCGTCGAGAAGATTCCATCATGAGTTTGCTTCCAGTAGAACCAGTAAGATGAAACCGTGAGAATGACCCATCCCGAGCCGCCGTGACACCATACCACCAACTGAAAAAGCAGAAAGAGGAAGCACCTAAGTGCGCATTAGACTAGGTTGGAGAGCGAGTCGAGTAGACCTCTACTCGGATTCCTCCTCCTCCTCCTCGTCCTGAGCCTGCACGGACTGTTAGTCTATGTATACAAACGTTGGGACACGTGCAACGTACCTGGTAAGCGGCCTTCTCCTCCTCGTAGCGCTTCTTGTCGGCAGCAGCCTTAGCCTCGTAAGGAGTGCGCTGCTTCTCCGAAAGAGCCTTCCACTTCTCACCAAGCATCTTGCCGACCTCGCCTTTGAGTCGTTAGCAGCAGAACTTTAGCGGTCAATGGTTTGCGCCTACCGAACTTGATGCCAGGGTTCTCTTCGCGGACTTTGTCACGCTGCTCGTTGGCGAAGAACATGTAGGCGGAGAGACCACGCTTGGGCGCGTTGGGGTCTGTCAATCATTAGCAACCGCATCACAGCCGCTGAGACACGTGATCATACCCTTCTTCTTCTTGCCAGCGGCGGCAGTCTTGCCCTTGCCGCGGGTTACCTTCTCCTTAGGCATGATGCTTGTGTAGAGTGTCTATTTGCTCGTCAGAAGATGATCGTGGATAATTTGATCAAAGGTGCAGGCAGCAGGTCAGAATCAAAGAGAAAGCGCGGGAACGAATGAAGTGAATGCGAAATCGAATTCGAAAGCGCTGTTGTCGGTAGGTGGTGAAGATGCATGTGTTCCATACGCCGCTGTGTATTGGGGCGCGCGCAGAAACGCGGTCGCAAAAAACGGCGATGCGTCGCGAGAATGCGCGATTTGACGAAAGTAGAAGCTGCAGGTACTTACTGTAGAGTTTGGAACAGGGAGATTTCAAGGAGTTGACTGAAGTCTGCGTTGTGGTTAACAGATGTACTGTTGCTGCCCAGCGCGACGTGATGAACAGGAATTGGAACGCGAGGACGGTTGAAAAGCGCAGAAATGAAGGTAGCAAGAGCTGTAGAGACGCGAATTGAGGCCAGTAAAGGCGCAGAAAAAAGTATAGAGGTGTGTGGTTGTGTTGGAGATCAAGTTGATGTGATATAGTGCAAGCGAGACTCACCAAAGTCGCGTTCTGCGGTGGAAGCAGTTTGTATGAGAGGATTTGTTAGGAGGAGAGCGGCTCTCTCTGTAGGAGGCGGGCATGGCTCTTCCCCCATCAAAACCGCAGCTACCGCCAAGCGGGCGTTAGGTAAGCACCTCTGATGTTATGGCAGGCGCGCCCGCACCGCAAGCCCCTCTAACAACGCCGGGCTTCGCACCACCACACGGGCTGCAAACGAAATCGGCAAAGCACCCAAACCTGATTAGCTGTTTCTCGTCATCTTGAGCATGCGGTCGGTCATTTTTTTGAGGAATTCTGTCCGCGTTGCTACGTCCAGGACCGCAGCATGCAGCTGCGTAAGACGACGTACGTGATGCAGCATCTCAGGCGCGGCTGGTCGCTCTCGCAACCTTGCCTGCTGGTTTGAGCAGTAAAATTGCGCGCTGCAGTCGATGCGTGCTGCGACTGGCCCATGCTGCGCAAAGCCGCCCTTGATATCACTTGTGGTTGTTGGCTGATTGATGTTACTCGCTCACCCGCCTGGCCACACTGCGCACGCCGACCGAAAGGGGCTGCCTGCAATCTTCGACGTTCTTCAGAGGCCGCTTGGAGGGTGGTCCGGCCGTCAGCTTGTCTCCCTAACCCCGCAGCAGGTGGACTCTTGCGGCATCGCTGTTGCCAGTGAGCCGAGTTTCATGCGCCTGGTCCGCTTCCGTTAACAAAAGCGGCCGGCTGTCTTGCTGCACAACCCGCTATGAGAGCTTGCGGAGGCCTGGACTCCTTGCGCGCTTTCGGCCGCCTGGAACACCTTGAAACCGCTGGCAGCGTGCAAGGCTTTAGGATCTCACTCACGGCGACTGGTGTTGCCATTTCATATCTCAAATGAACGCACAACGCAAGCTTCGTGGTGAGCTCACGATCTGCGCGCAGCCCTTGAGCAGGCGCATTGCGTCACGGTCCACATTGCCTATTGTATGACTTGAAGAATGGACAACGACTTCTACAGTTCATCCAAATTCATCGACACCTTATGGTCGCGACTAGACACAGGCCTTATTGCGCTGCGAGATTCTACGTGTAGCTCTCGAGCTCGAGTCTGAGCTCCAGCAACTGTTTATCAACAACTACGTCATAGCCAAGATTGCTCTGACAACTCTTTGCCAGCTCCAATGAGACACTTGCAATTATGAAGGATTCAATGCCGGCAAAGGAAAGACTTGACAGATTCAACTCAATGTGTAGGCACCATGAAGAGCTGTGAAATCATTTGAACTATGCCAATCACATCTGAACCCTTCCAATCAGAATGTGTTTTCTGCGTTCTGCCAAATGTCTCATCGGAGCTGGCAAGGCATTGTACTCCTACTATCCTCCGTCCAGCCTCACAATCTTTCAAGCGCTGTGCTTTGTGTTATCCATACACCCTCGAGATGGTCACGGCAGTAGCCAGCGTCTTGCAGCAGTCTGCGTCTTGCAGTGCTCGAGATTCTCGGCGAAGACGCCTTCGTCTGCGTTGGACGTGTAGTGGCCACGCTACAGCTGCACCAGCAACCTAGAAAGCTGTACAAGGCAATCAGAGAACATCACGTCCCCTCTCATCCTGAAACCGTGCGACCTTTGCGTCAAAGGTTTCAATCGTCTTCGTCGTCCAATACCAGGTCGACCAAACTTCCATCGGCCGCCCAATTAATGCCACTGCCGACAATCATGGCTGAAAGAATGCCTTTGAGTGTCTTCATTCGTCTTCTTGAGTCTTTCAGATCCTTCTCCACGGTCTTGATCTGTTCACGTAGCCTCTGATCTTTGATATCATCGGTGGACTGCGACTTCATGGCCTCTGCTAGAGCCAACATGGTCTGGGATAGCTCTCTATTTCTCTGGTTCGCAATGATATTCGCCTGTTCAGCTTTGACTAGGGCCCTGGTCGAAGAAGCAAGCCTGGAAGCCAGGTGACCATGCATCATAGCAACAGTATCGCTCTCTGTGATCAGAGGCATCAAGCGTCTGACGGATATGAGCTTGTACACTTGTTAGATTGGGGCACAGCATACTTCTCGGCAATGTCTGTGTGCTCGTTTCCATGAACAGCCTTGAGTACAGGATTGGTGACAAGCACATTGTGGGTGATTTTGTTGCGCAACTCATACTCTGCCTTTGCTGCCATAGCCTCGCGCTCGGCTGCGATCAGCTGTTCTTGCAGGTCGTCATCTGAGAGCGTAGAGTTGTCGGGCACACGTGCTGCAACAACGTTAGTCCTAGATCAAAATATCTACGGGTAGATATAACATGCTCGACACATGTGCTTTCAGCAAGCTTTGCTGAAGCTCCAGCTCTCGAAGTTGATCGTACAGGTCGAGAGCTAGGCTTTCTGTTTCGGTGAACGCGAACGCGTCACTGTGGATTGTTCGCAACAGATCGCTGGCGTCGCCAGCTGCCTGCGATTGCACAGACGCGTCTAGTTTGACGGGATCATTCGTGCCTGCCATTTCAATCGTGATTTCAGCAAGATTGTGAATCGAACGAGTGACTTTGGTCGCACGTGTGACTATCACTTATCGCGCGCGTGAATGATGCACACCGCCGCGGCCGTGCGCCGAATCCCTGCGGCAACCTGCTTGGCGCCGCTGTTGCAGTACCATGGGCGAGGCAAGCTTTCCTACTTTTTACACACTTGCTGCATGATTTCCTCAGGGCCACAGGAACGCTCGCCGAATGTCGCTGCAGATCGCTGTAGCTCATACGGGCCAGCGTCTCGATGCTGACCCCGTTGCATTCGGCTCCGTCGATGCGCTCAAGCACTGGATCGCAAGAGCTACTGATATAGCACCCGAGCTCCAGATACTACTGACGCCTGCCGGAAAACATGTCAAACTTCAAGCGCTGCTTACCGAAAAGGACATCTTTGTCTACAGCCGTGAGCTATCGAATGGATCCAAACGCACCATTCCAACCACACCGCTCCCCGATGTCTTCGCGCCCGAAGAGCCACCCAAGTTCCTCGCGAATAACACCGACATGCAATCATGGAAGGCGTTATTCCAAGCTCGCCGCGACTGGGCCTTTGCTGTCCTCGAGAAATCGCACACGATGTCTCTCACAGCCTCAGAGCACTTCTCTGAGCAAGCTACAATAGAGAGGGGAACACAGGTCGCTGTGGGTAACCACGATTCGCACATTCGTGGGTTGGAGCAGAAATTCCAAGCGGCTAAGGAATGGTTCGACGGCGTGGAGAGAGAGGCCAGTGACAACCTTAAGCGTCTGGATGGCGAGTTCGGACAGCTGGGCTCGATACCCGCAAATCTTGAATTTGCGCGCTTTCTGGCGAAGGAATTACGTTCTACCCACGCCACACAGACCTCTCGCAAGGCATCTCCGGGTCGAGTCGCATCGTTACAAGAATTTCTCGACGTTGAAGCTGTCAGGAAGGCCACAGGCATAAGCAACCGAGTGCGAGACTCTTTCAGCAAGCGCATGGCTGGTATGAATACGCAGCTGGAGAAGATCGGGGCCGAATACAATGAGCTGCTGGGAGCTGTGGGCCAAAGTCAGAGCCGATCACTTGTGGATGACTCGGAGGAACCCATGCGCCTGTTCAATGAGATCGAAGCGGTCGCGAAGAAAGTCGAGTCGGACTACGAACACGTCATGGGCCTTGCCAGCGATCCAAAATCAGTGGCTCAAGTATCTAAAATGGCTTTGTTGCACACGCGCAACTTCTTACCGGCGATTAGCGAATATAGCGTCGAGATGAGCGATCTTGTACGAAGATCAGTTGAGCAGAAGAACGCCGCAGTCAGGAATTCAGTAGAGAGTATGCAGGGCATCGCCAACATCGAATCAACCATCTCCGGCATGAACGCAGAGTTGGAGTCGATTGACATACCACAAGAGGGAGTCGCGGCGTTCGAGCTGATCTCACTTGTTGGCCGGCTTCCTTACATTTATGGTACACTCCTTGTCGAGGCGGTTCGGAGGCGTGAATGGGCCGAGAGAATACAAAAGGACACTTCCGCTTTGGCCGAAGAAATGGCGACTTTTCAAGAAGAAGAGGACCGCCGCCGCAAGAGATGGCTGAAGCCTATCGCAGACGTCATCAACGTTGAAGCGGTGTCCGGCGGTGCAGTGGGCTTTGAGATGAATGTGCAACCCGAACAAAATGTCTGGCCTGACGTTGCTAGAAACGACCTCACGCAATACCTTCAAGTTCTGCGAAGCCTCGAAGAACAGACCTCAGAAGCCGAAGCTCTTACTCAAGCCATCAAGGACCTAGATAAGCCAACTAAGCAGCAGATTAAACGTGCGAAGAATTTCAAGATGGGCAGCGTTCATGAGCCTGCATTTGGCAAAGGATCTCAACTGTTGGTTCGAGGTGACGACGAGCTTCGTGTGCTCAGAGAAGCGAATGCGAAACTTGATGATGAGTTGAAAGCGAACAAAAGCCGAGTGCGAAGACTCGAAGATCTACTGCACCGCTCAAACCAGAACAGTAGGCTCTCCATAGGTGGAGCTGGAGCACCACCGCCAGGGTTCCAGAGCCCAGGGGATCCATCTACCCCTACAGTTGATGCTGCGTCCCCCAAACCGTATGACGAGCTCTCGCGACGCTCGTCTATCTCGTCACGACGGCTTTCTGCACAAGGTGATGTAGATAAGCGCCGTGTCATTCGACTCGAACAACAACTTGCTGCTGAGAAAGAAGCCCGCAACAAATCTGAAAAAGAAGCGACAAATATCGAGGCTGAGTTGAGACGGCAGATCGCAGAAGCCTTCGCTGCTAAGGAAGAAGCCATCTCTGCCAAGGACGAAGCTGTGTCGACGAAGGAAAATATAATGGAGAACATGAAAGCTCAGCAGAAGGAGTTCAGTGACGAGCGTCGATCTCTCGAAGATGAAATTCATGCCCACAAGGCTAAGATTGAGGAGGTCGAAGATGAGTTGGACCGCATACTGGGAAGCCGCGACAATATGAGGAGCGAGATTGATGCTAGAGTGCATGAACGGACAGCCGAATTTGAGAAACTTCAAAATGAAGCCTCAGAGCAGCTTGCACAAGTCAGCTATCAACTCACCCAAGCAAATGGACAAATCGCCGATCTTCAGGCGAAGTTGGACGAGCAAAATGCAACCCGTGCGGAGCAGCTAGAGTCTTTGAAAGCAGTGTACGGCAACCTTGCACCGAGTACCGATATTCCGGGTGACCACTCTGCTCTGCTCGCACAACTCGAAAATCTTGCAAATCGTTCCTTCAATCATCAGAAGGAGCTACAAGAGGCGATTGCCATAGCCAACTCAGAGAGGGAGAATGCTCGATCTAGAGCACAGGAGCAAGAGCACACCCTCACTGCGCAGATAAGCAAGCACGAAGAAGATCTCGCATCTATCCGTGAGCAGCTTGATAAGGAGAAAGCCAAAGCGACTTCAATTGATGCAGAACTTCAGGAGGAACGTGGGCATCTCCATGATCTGCGTGCAAAATTTGCCGAGGGCGAAACTGGTTCGGAGGCCCTACGAGAGCGTGTTGAGAAAGAAGAAGCGAAGGTCGGACAATTGCAGATTGAGTTGGCAGAGCAAAAGTCACACTCAGAAAGCCTCGACGCTGAAGTTCTTCGGCTCAACGAAAAGGTTTTGAAACATGAGGAATTCGACTCCTCTCGCTCCCAACTGCGATTGAGTCGTGCAAAGGAGCTCAGCCAACGCCTCTACGCTCAACACGAGCGCCTTGTTCGACTACTGGAAGCACTTGGCTTCATCATCGCTCATGAGAACGGAGAGATGGTCCTCCAACGGGCATCTAAGATGAGTAACAGTTCTGTCCTGGCCGGCACAACTGGCGATCTGGGCCGCAGTACCACAGCACCGTCGCCAACACCACTGAAACGCTTCCTCGAGGAGAACGGCGACCTTTCTTTCTTGCAATGGACCGACTCGAACACCGCAGACGTGGAGGACAGTCGCTACGAGGATCTGATCAGCAAGTTAAATCTTTTCAACACCGAAACCTTCACCGAAGCTATTGCCAAGCGCATGCGCGACATGGAGCACACAGCTAGGAAGTGGCAGAAGGAAGCACGTGCTTATCGTGACAAGTCGCATCGCTTCCAGGCCGATAGCCACGAAAAGATTGCGTATCGATCTTTCAAGGAAGGCGACCTCGCATTGTTCTTGCCAACTCGTAATAACGCGCACCGACCCTGGGCGGCTTTTAACGTTGGCGCACCGCATTTCTTCCTTCGCGAACAGGATTCTCATCGTCTACACGGCAAGGAGTGGCTCGTTGCGCGCATCTCCAAGATTGAGGAGCGTGTGGTAGATCTCTCTAAAACTTTGGAAGGACCGCGAGCTTCCTTAGATGGGCGTTCCATCGCTTCCAGCAACGCCGTGTCGATTGAAGACGACAACCCGTTCGAGTTGTCCGACGGTCTACGCTGGTATCTTCTCGATGCGACTGAAGAAAAACCCATGGCACCAGGTACCCCTGGATTGAAAAGCGCCACTACCGCGACAAGTCTGGTAACGGGTAAAGCAGACATGCAACGTATGAAGAAGAAATCCGCTACTGATCCAGCCATCCAACTCGGTAAATCACTCGACAGTAGGCGAAGCAGCGCTACGAGTAAGAAGAGCATCCCCGTCGTCGGTACACGGCCTTCAGCGGAGCGACTCAACTCCTCCGAGGCTATTGAGTCAGGAGCGAACTCGAATGCAGCAACTCGGGGCGCCAGCCCAGCTGGAGCGCATGGGCCGAGTCACTTGCGCGAGACATCTACGAATACCGCGGATGTGGAGGGAGAGCAGAACGGTACAAACGTGCGGCAAGACCAGCTTTGGGGACCTTAGACTTGCTGATGTGGTAAATCTAAGCTCCCCTTGCTAAATGACATTGTGCTGACCTCATTCAGAATGCTTCGCATGCTGCCCATTCCCGACCTGACCATGTTCCTATGCCTGGTCCGTCCAATGTCATGGGCAATATGGCCGCGCTCCGATCGCCTAATCAGCCGCCTCTCAAACAAAGAGTTGGTAGTCAGTCAGATCCTAGGACTGGCAGTCCGGCAACAAGCCCGGTCAAGCATCCAGCAGATGCAAGAAGAGGCAGTATATGGGACAGCTTCTTTCAATACGATATTACATATCAAGGCACGAAGAAGAAGTGAGCTCGTGCCGTAATATATAAATGCTCGAATGTATTGATATTTGACACACACGTACGGTGCTGCTGTTTGGCATGTGGTCTAATTCCTTCGCGTAGCATCGTCCCAGACTCAAATTCTTCACCTTTTTGCTGGTATGGACTCTTTCCCCTGTGTACCTATTGCCCCCCTTTGACTAGGCTGACTGTAGGCAAGGATTCATACAGTTCTCCGAACCGTTCACGCGTGTGCCTTTGTTCAAGGCTGTCAGACTCTAGGCCACGTATAGGCGGCATGATAACCTTCGGCATCATAGTCGAAACTGCGAAATCAGTCTTGTCCAGACTACGTTTGCTCCTTGCACAAGCAGCATAATGCATACTAAAGGACTGTTTGCAGCCTGCGAAACGATACCGAACACTCGAGCAATGTCAGCCACGCGGTTGCCACTGGAGATGCTCTACGGGAGTGCAATCGCGGCTTGGTTGCTATGCACCTACGGCGTCAAACACGGATTGCACATCAATCTGAAGCAATGCTGAAGACGTCTGCGTCCGTCGCAGTATTGCAGTCATCCGCCAGGTCGTCCCTTACATAGTGATTGCCCTGCTCTTACCCTGCGCGTCTGACTTACGAGAGTTCCGCGCTTCCTCTATGGGAAGAAATTTTGCCCTCGACAGTCGCTTAGTCCCGTGGGGAGTGGCTCTGCACCTTGCCCCCTACACGCAGTCACCGCGGAGCCTGAAGAGAGTAACTTGAAGAGCAACGAGGCTACGTCTTTAGCTTCTAGAAATGAGGTGTGGCTATCGCAAAGAACTCAGGATTGACCTGGGCTAGCGCAAGAGAAACTGGATCATTCCGTGCGTTTGCCCATTCCTGTAACTTGCGAAAGGCTCAGAGCTGGTAAGGTGCAGTATGCTTTACCCACCATAAGCTAGTGGCCAAGACCGAAGAAAATGGGGCCTATTGATTGAGTCCCTTTGGACAAGGCCCATGCATGCATCATGAGTGCTTGAGCTGCCTTGCACTGCTCCTGTCTGTGGGCATAAGGGATGGGACTACGATAGGTGCGACTTAGCTACCGTTTGATGTTGAGGGCACAAAGTGCACAGTCGGTTTTTGGTCGAGCCTGCGTACTACTCCGTTGTCACAATGGCTGCTAAACTGCGGATTGACGATCCATATCTGTGGTACTGAAGGCTGCATGCCTGCGACATTGCAAACAGATCACCAGACCCACGTCATTCTTTCCGGCAGAGTCGGGACTCTATGACTATCGAAACCCTTCAAAGAAACAAGCTCACATTCTCCATGCTTAAGGCAAACCCATAAAGCTTGTATCTCAGTTCTTGAAACAAACTTTATGCTGATCCATATCGCCGGTGCCTGGGCCATGCTGATCAAGGGCCTGGCAGAAGCCGTTGAGATGGACACAGATCAGCGTCTCAGAGCTTCGCTAGTCAGGTTGCATAAGGTGTGTGTCGAGCTGTAAAGCGAGGCTTGGTGATGCTTGATCTTCGCGCTTGGGGTGCACCCTGACGATCAGCGGCCGTTGTGCTCTCTCGTACAGACTTGTGCGGCAGAGGCGTACCTGGCTTGCGTAATTATCTGTAGGATGATGCTACTGGTTGAGATTGTGATGCGGGTTTCTGCGAGGGAACCTTCTGGGAGTATGCTATGCGTGCTGATCGCGGAATCAATACGATCTGCAGAATTGCTTTGCCCCAGCAGAGTTTGGGGAATGAAGCTTGGTGACGTAGCGAATGCTTGCTCCTCATGAGAACTTGCATTCCACCCACTCCGCAGGAGCAAGTGACGCAGGCCCTCTCATTCGCCTCTGGGTTACTGTAGCCTACCTGCATCGTGCCTCATATCCCCGTCCCAAGTTCTCGACGCACTGCTCGCGAACAGATTAAGAATACTCTAACTCATTGAGCCACCACACTCTACGATATTTCCTTGATATGAAACCTGCACACCATAACAATATTGCGATATGACGCCACACACGCCCGCCTTGCACATTGTGCGCTCGTCGCCCAGGCGATCCCGCGGCGCTACAACGTTGCACTTCCCCGGAAGTTGGGATCGACGCGTCAAAGTGTGCTACAAGACCCCCTTTCGACCCCGAGACACGGATGCACACGTCGCCGAGGACACACGCGAGAGCACAAGCTCTGCTTGGTGTGCTTGTTTGGACCTCGGGCTTCCTGTAGTTGAGTTCCGCAGGTGCGGAGGGGGGAGAGCCACCGAGCATATTCGTGGCGATATTACTTTAGTAGTTGATGTGCAAGGACGGTGCCCCGATTAGGTGTTTCACGACCTGCGCGATCTGCGTTCTTGACTGCAGGGACAGTGCGAACATGCTCTTGTTCAAGATGACCGAACACCGAGGCAGCTGGAGGGCCCACGTGATTGTGTCTTTCACAACCTTGGAACCTTCCGGTGTTGAAGGCCGTCGGCAGCTACGGATAAGTTTTACGGTATAGCGGAGCGGAACACTTGCCGGCATGGCTTGGCAGAAGTAGACCATGCACGCTGCTGCTGCACGAGGTGGAGCTAGCGAGTATGAGTGGACCACGGCTAACGTCTACCTGGACGCGAGGGCGCGGCGACATGTCTGGCGGTGTGCGATGGCACGATGATAGAGTTCCAGACAATATACAGCGGAACATTTGTGGAGAGAGCGGTGGGAAGAAAGTGTTTGCAAGGGAGATAGTGGAGCTGGTGGTGAACGAAAAAAATGCATTGCTATGGATCTCAAGGCATGCGCTGACTTTTGCCAGCCATCGACTCATGGCCCTAGCATCGCGCTGTAGCAACGCCTTCTCAAACGCCTGTGCTGGGTGGACCCAGCTGATGTGCGCACATGGCTGCACGTACAAAAAATAGGCAACAACAAACCTGTTGCAGCCCAACGCGGCCGTGCGCAACCCCAAAGAACACCCTAAGAAACGCTCAAACGCAAATCTAAATCAAGAACGGAATTATTGTCCGTAAACTTCGCGAGGCAAGCAGGTCGCCCTTGCTGTGTGCACTGTCGCGGCCCAATACCGCTGGTGCCTGCGGATGAAGCCCTTGCTCTTTTGTGAAAACGCCGAAGTAGAGATGAAGCTAAACATTGCATGTGACTGCGTGCAGCCAAACAGGGTGGGTATCTGAAGAAAAACAAGCTGCTCCACGTCGTGCCAAGCGACGAGAACGTAAAAAGGACATGGTAGAAGTGGAGAATACCGCTATACTGAAGAATGGTGTGATGGAAGCGCGATGCTTGCTGAAATTGTTCGGTATCGTCGATGCTTTCGTGATGGACATGTCTTACGAGAGGTCGGACCGAAATCGTTTTCGTTCAGAGGCCCGCGGGGACCGGATGCTGGGCCCGCTGTGTGCATTGGCAGACTAGCGGAGTTGGTCTAGGCCCGGGACCATAGCAAGCCTCGACGTCAGCCGCTCGACGGCTGCTGGGCGCAGGCTGCGCAATGAGCATGACGTGGCTGGTGAGCTCGAGTCTCGGTGCTCTCTCATTTGAACATAGAGAAGCGCTTGGTCTTGCGACCGATGCGCGATAGCATGCTGACCCTGTAGGGCTCGTTGGACATGGACTGGTGTCGCAAGCTAGATCGGTCGCTGCTCGATGTGTCGCTGGAGCTCTCAGCTGCACTCTCACCATCACCCTCGCGGACTGATCGGGGGAAGGGTGAGACTGGGGCGCCCTCAGATGGGAAAAAGTATGAGTCGAGTCTTGCGTTCATAGCGCGGTTCTTCTCGGACGCTGCTGTGACTATGCTGCTCTTGCTTCCGATGCTGGTGACACTGTCGCTCCTAGAGGTGATCAGCTGCAGGCGTTCGTCGCGGCGAGCTGCGTGCAAACTTGTAGAGTGTGTACGTGCAAGGCCAGAGAGGGAGCCCACAGGAGGTGCTGGTCCATTGCCGATTAGGCGGTACTCAGAGTTGGTGGCGTGGCCTTGGCAGTAAGGGCAGTGGTTCACCTTGACTTCCCAGCCAGAGATTCCCATCTTCTTGCTGCAAGTAGAGAGGTCGGTGGAAGGAGCACATGGCCGGGTAAGATGGTACCAGCGGTGCTGGCAGGCCTGGGTGGTGACGCAAAGTTCTGTAACGCACATATTGGTGAATGTTGTGAGGGTTGATATTGAGTGGACGAAGTGTTGTTCGTTGGAATGAAGATGTCTTTATGAACGACGTGGCGTAGGTGAGTGGTCTTTTGTAGGGGTGAGTGATTTCTGGCTGAGCGATTTGGTGAAAGGTGTAAGACCAAGAGCGACGATCTCTGGTAGACAAGCAGCTAGTGTGCACAGCCGCACCGATGGATCAGATGAGCGGGGTGGTGCGAACTCAGGTCGAGCAGAGCTGAGATATTCTGGTAGGATTTGGTCGAGGATTGTGGCAACAGGCAGCGGGCGCCCTTATGAATGCAGAAGCTTTCTCAGCGAGTGCTTGCGGTACGTTAAGGGATGAATGCTGATAGGGCGAGTCTAACA
The DNA here is from genome assembly GCA_020272525.1 of Epicoccum sorghinum. NCBI lineage: Eukaryota > Fungi > Ascomycota > Dothideomycetes > Pleosporales > Didymellaceae > Epicoccum > Epicoccum sorghinum. The sequence goes on along the minus strand of VXJJ01000011.1, from coordinate 2,552,989 downwards.
AGCCCTTGCCTGTTCAAGTCGACGGGGAGCGGGGAGAGTTGCGGTAGCGCGATGTGGGCCACAAAGACTTGTAAACTTAGACCACTGGCTTCGTTTACGAAACGGCGGAGCGTGGAAGCTGATGGACAGATGACGATTGGTGGTGACTGTTGGTGATGGTTGGTGATGCCAGGCTTACACAATACACTGACGAGCAATGCAGGCAGTCAATAAGAGGTGCAGCTGGATTGCAGACGATGGTAAGGTCAGCCTTATTTATTGCAAGGGCAATGGAGTGGTGTGACGCGGAGTCGTATGGTGGACAGACGGCGGTCGCACAGCAGGCAGTCTTTATTTAACACGCACCACGGCGCTGGGCTCCTGTGTACATACGACAGGCCTGACATGGGGAGCAGGTCTAGCGCGAGCGGAGAGGAGATTGGCAGTCTCCAGCTGCCACGCGTGCCGGGACATGACTACACAGACTGCCCAACCCGGTTTAGACGCACGCCGGTTCACGAGCACCCCTGCTGCGCGGCGGCGGGACGACGCTCATGGAACTCAGACTAACGGCGCGTCAGAGGTTGGTGACAAGTCGTGGCTAGCCCTCGAGCTCCCCTGAGCAGATCCGCGCCAGGCTTCTGGGACGCGCATCTGTCGTCGCGCAGCCAAACGAAACGCAACGTCTCACCGCTCCCGTATTGTTTTTTGTTCTGTTCGTAATGGCGACTTTTGCTGCGTGAACGTGGTGCGGCCCATTGGCGGACGACGACCTGTTGTAGGCGACAACGCCGCACCGTGGCCTTTGAGCGGCGCCCCTGTGCAACAAATACGCCCATTTGCCTGACACAGCGGCTGCGCTCAGACAACTAGAGAAAGCTGCAATCTGCGCGCCGCCAGGGTTGCTCTTCTGCCAGCCGACTCAGACAGGGCGATTGCTGCCGGGGAAGATCGTCCCCATGCACCCGAGGCACCAGTTTGACTCGAGCACACCGTCACCGCTGCGCCTCCGGGAGGGGAGGGGAGGGGTGGAAGGCAGCTAGAAAGTAATGCCGAACCTTCCATCGGACATGTTTCCCATCATCATCATTGTATGCCCGCTGGCCGCGGACGTGTTACGGACGCCGGGCGCCCCGCTGCGCCTGCACCTCAGGCGCCTTCTGCCTGAACAACGTGGGCAATATCACAGCTGCATATACTAATCTCGGTAGCGAGACCTCTCGGCATGCCGAAGGATCCTGTCCGGGTGAACGATGCTGATCTCTTGCGACCTTCCAGGAAGGACCGAAGCCGTCACCAACAATCACGTTTCCAAATGAAGTCATTCTCTCATCGATCGACTACACCTTCCTTCTCAGCGTTGACCCGTGTCTATCACAGGATGGATGGGCCAACACGAGACTGCATGCCACTGCATTAATCTCCAACGGCGATCATTCATCTGCGAACAGTCCTGCAACGTGTGCACGCTCCAGCATTGCAACCCAAGCCCAGCTGTTTGGAAGCGCATCAGATCCAAAGGAAACGCCTTATCGTCCTTCTTCGCCACGTGCGGGCCAATTGGAGTGCGGTGGTCCTTACCAGCCTGTTCGGAGAATCATTCTGGTGCTTGGTAAGACTACATACATCTGCTGCCACGCATACGTCTGATGCAGGCCTTATCGTGACGCTCGGCCAACAGCGCTTGTTCCATAGAGGAGTCGCGTCTCGGAGCATCTGTTTGACACGCGCAGGCTCGACCAAATCATGACTACAATTTTATGATCTCTGGTTGTCTTTGTACGACCGAGTGTCGTACACTGTCAAAACATCAGCTGGTGGTGACCTTAGCATCACCTCACCACTTCAAACACAGTCATAACGATAACTTCATGCGTCACTACAGGTACAGCGTTGCGGTAGCTTGTCCTCTCATGCAGCTCGTGTCGATAAACCTGCACTGCCTCGGCGCCATCATGCAAGGCCTCGCTTCATCTCTCACGCTAGTCATCTCGTACAATTACTCCGCTAGCTATCGCCAAGCAAAAATGCCAAGGCCTGCCAAGCCAGTGAATGAGCTTCACCCCCGCTCTATGAGAGCGATTGTCACCACTTCTCGCTACTGTCACGCGCACAGCTGCCTGACGGATGCCATGCGGTACATCTGTGCAATGCATCTATGCGAGGCCAAGATGCCTGGCCTCAGGAAAGTATCTTTTGACCTCTTACGATCCGGTCACGACGGCACTGCCCAGAACAGTGTAACGCTTCCAAGCCTGGCGTTGTTCCGATATCACGGTTCACACACCATCAGATCAGCGCTTCGGTTTCCACATGCCTGGGGCCAGAAGACCATGTGTTGGACACGTTGTCGTACTGTGCACTGGGCCTAACGAAGCAAGCGACCTTCATCATGTGCCGACCGCAAGTGGTGTTCTGAGACTGAGACTAAGGTGGGTTTCGGTGGATTTCTGGGGGAATGCTGAAGTATCAGGATGCAGTATGTTGCATTCTGCACATGTGTGTCGAGCATGTGTAAGATATGGCAGGATTACCAAGGGTTTGGCCGTTGTTACAGCCCCGATGCATCCTTTGGGCTTGCGCTACGTGCGTGAGTGGAGTATCACTTTCGACCATCAAATCTTAGTCTGGATCCTTCCCGTGTTGCTGACGCTTTCCATGACTGACAGCTACTCGACATCCAAATCCAAGTCGGAATATGGCATCTGCTTGCTTCAGATGATGGGACAACGATAACTGGCTCAAGCTGAGAGCCATACTCGACTTTCAGCCACGCCACCTTTCACTAGCCACGATCCCCAGATTTCCGGATTGTGGGTCTATGCGAGACCGCGGGTGGGTCGAATGTGAATGCTGACCAACACTTGTACATGACATCACGTGCAGATCAAGAGGTGGGCAAATTGATTGTACGTCGATAGCGGCATGCACAGTACTTTGGAGAAACGTCCAGATAGCAGGTACAAGATCAATCCAGGATGGCCACTGAAGATGTACATGCTGTCAAGAAGCCCGAGAGCAGTCAGATGGTGTAACCATTCACTCGGACTTGAGCGCAAGAGATCATGGAGAACGCAGGCTTTTCAGGCGAACGTTCAAGCAGACCATGTGAAACTACCTTCGGAAGCGAACTTCAACCTGAGACACCTAGATCCCAGGTCTGCCCACGAAAATGGCTAATTAATTGGTAGATTTTCTCATAGCTTCGACCTACACTGCGCAAGTCCAGCACGTTCATCTTGACCAATAGCGTCGACTAACTCATCCACTTTCTCAAGAATCCACAGGCTTCCTCCATCACTGAGTAGCCACTTGATTCCTTCTTCACTACCAAGATTCGGCTCAGACTTCCACGAGCCATCTTTCCAAGCATTCTTCAGTCCGCAAACATGATCAAACACCTGCGCCGCAAATCCTATCTGCGACTGCAAGCACGCCATCGATCCAATACTCGTCGTGACCCTTCCATTTGTGAGAAGATTGCCATACATGGTGCCGATGGCAATGATAGGGAGATCTGGATGCGCCTCGCTAAACTTTTGCTCTAGCTTGTCAGAGAAACGACCATGGACTTGCTCCCACAGCATACGTCCTCGCGCTTGCACGGCCGCGATATTGTGCTCGTCTATATGGCGCGTTGTTGATTTACTCAGCGAAGTGGTGATGCTATGGGGAAGAGATTCGCGCAGCGCATTGAGCATCACAACCGTTCGTGGGGTCTTAGAGAAAGTCAGCTTTGCGCAACGCATGGTTTGTAAGACTGGTCGTACCCCGTTCATCACCATACAGCTCATGCCTACTTCGCGTACGAACTCCATGGCATCGACGGCTTCACTTGATGGCACACTCGTAAGGACATGCTGGGATAGAGCTGCAATCGACGCGGGCGACCCCCGTGTCATTGTTGTGGCAGTCACGATGGTGAGCCATGGAGCCCTGCCGAGGCCTTTCGCTGTTGCCTCCCGTTCGATCTTGTCTATCGCATCTAGGATTCTGGTTGGAGTCCAGGCCGGTAGTAGGGGCTCCGTCGCTGCGACTAGGTCCCCTAGGGCTGGTGATGCTTTCGACATGGTGATAGGGTGGGCGCAGCTCGAGAATGTCACAGGGAATGGGGGCCGCTCATAAGTACACGGAAATCAGACCGGACAAATCTGCTGTCCACAGCGGTCTTTCAATAACGATCCCCTAGTGTTATGCCTGAAGGAAGGCTTTTTTTGTTGCAGCTGAATCGTACTCAAAGCTGAGCCTTGCAGTGCGAGGCTGGCTGTCAGCCTCGCGCATAACCGAGTGCGCCAAGAATCGAGGCCCAATCTGCAGCAGTCATGTCGTCGATTGATTCGTGGAATCTTCAAACTTTAAGATAATTGAGCAGAGCGCTTCAGATTGCTGGCTTTGTGGCTGCCTGTGCAGTGGGGCGGTTCGATAGTCCAGATGTCTCGCTTGTGGCGCTCTGCGGCTGAGAATGCAATGTTTCTCGATGATACTGAAAGACTCTTGAAATGTTCTTTTACTTTATTTGCTGGTTGAGTCCGACATACGGGTCAACGTCCAGCAGCCTGGTGAGACAGTGCTGCGTGTAGTTTTCATAGGGGGACTCAGATGGTTTTCATGAAGTCAGCTACACCAGCGCACACCAACATGTTGAAAGGTAGGCTGATACATCTCAATGCTAGAAGCTTGTGGTAAGAACGCGACTGCCACGCAACGGTCAGCGAGCACATGATCTCTGTCTTCCGACGATGGTCTCAACGTGCGTAGGGCTGCAGCATTGGCTGCTTCTGTTCTGTCCTTGTGGACGTATTTTATGGTACGGCTATCATAAGACAGCTGGAACACTTGCTGCATCTTACTCGCCTCAGGCAAGAGTTCACTTAGGAACATGTGTGGTCGTTTCAGAATAAATCTTATTGATCTGCAGTGTGCCATTCAAATCTAGAATATTCTGCTCTCTCGCCTTTTGGATGAGCAAACAAAGCCAAAAGCCAATGCGATCATCAACAGTTTCCTTGAATAACTTCGAAGCTGCAGGTCTATCGCAAACAATTATATTCATGCCAATCAAGAATTTATCAGCAGTAAGATCGTTGATTTGACAGACACCGTCTCCAGGCCGCAGAAAACGAGAAATACCATTACATTGATGCATAGATGCTAGAACGCCCAGGGCGCGGTATCATTACCCTCTCGCCCGATGCTATCACAATCCTGCACGCTGACTGGGTTCTGACAGTCTTTAACCAGTCGACCGGGCACAATTTCACCTCGTATCATCAACTCTCCCGAACTTCAAAGTCACCCGGGAAATGCAGAAGACGGCTCTAATGAGAGCCACAGTTCAATTCAGGACGAAACCGTGCGAAGAGATCAAAGTGTCAAATAGCCTCTATCCCGATTATGTCGCATGTACTTTATTGAATGCCATTTATGAGGCACCTACAGTATCAGTTGCACAGCACCTCCAACATCTTAGCAATGTATTGCATTCTTGCGAATATACTAACTGGGAAAATTCATCTCGCTTTCAGTCATAAGGAGATACCTCAACAGTACGATCTTGCAACAAAGATCCCATCATCGTAGCTCATCGCCAGCACCAGACAGAAAAACGCCGCGCGCCGTATTACCCTGGGTATATACTAAGCCAAAACGCCCGCTAAGCCCGCACACTCATAACATTTTGCCACTTCTTGAACTTCTTCTTATGCTATCCATTTCCCCTCTCATCCTGTCCTTTCCTCATCATACTCCCGTCACACCACTCTCATCCCTCAGCCTGATCCTCCCCTCTCTCACCGCCCCCACTGTAACCGCCGCCTCACCAGTCATCCATCCCGGCATGGCCTCGCCGTCAACAACGCCTTCTTCGACCAACTGCCTGATCCCCGCGAAGACATGGGTGCCGGTGAAGGCGATTCGCACGTTGGGCGTCCATCGATCTTCAGAGTTGAGGCGCTCAGCTTCCTCGGCGCTGCGGTCGAGCAGCGAGGGCCGGCCTCTGCGGGCACGTTGAGCGGGCTGTGGGTTGGGCGAAGGCAGGATAGAGTGTTGTGCTGTCGCTGTGGTGTCGGGGAAGGGGTCGTCAATGCGGACTTCGAGGCGCTCGAGGCCCTGGCCGTCGTCTGGATGGGCCGAGGCGCCGAAGCGGCCTTCTGCTACTTCTCTTCTGCGTTTAGATTCTGGGGTCTCCTGGCTGTCCAAGGATCGCTTTGGTCGCCCGGGCCCGGGCTTGGGCTTGATGGATGTGTTGGTCGCGGCATATTTTCCCTTGACGTCTGTGTTATGCTCGTCGCTCTTTTGCGTGGTGATGAAGTCTAGTGCGTTCTGGCTGAAGTTGTGGTCCTGAAAGATGCTCCATCCACCTGTTGCGCCATTGCTCTTGCCCGGCCCGCGATACGTGAGGAGCGCATCGAGGGACTTAGTGGTGAAGTTTGTGCTGGTGAGCTGGTACCTCACGGAGGGCCGTGAAAAGGCTTTGGGAATGGCCTGCTGCACTATGTCTCGGAGGTGCCGCCCGTCGTCTCCTACGACCTGGCCGGTATGTGTCGCTAGGGAGGAAAAGACAAAGGGTGAGCCATTCGGCCAGACGAAGAAAACAGCCCTTGCGCCGTCTGGATTGCTTGAGTTTAGAGTTAGCGAGCCTTCACTGCTATATGGCGAGTCGTGTATATAGACGCGCAGAATTGTCAGGGGCACTGTCTTGATCCGTATGATCAGATAGTGCGCTTTCATCAACGGCGTCAGCTCCCGAGCCAAGTTCGACATGAAGGTCTGGGCCTGGAAGCGGGGGAGATGGTCGGAGTCGTTGGTGACTTCCATGTCGGTGACGGCGGAGCGCGTATTGGTGATGCGGGTCAGCCTCTGCGCGGTCCAGCGCAGAGAAGTGGGGTGATCGAGGAGATACTGTATTTCGGCGGTGGCGAGCATGTACATTGTCACGCCCGTCCTCCAGTCTCCTTCTAGTATGCGATCCAGCACCTCTCTCCGCCCACCCTTCCGTGCAGCCAGCACCCTGTATGTCTCCAGCAGCTCTTCATAGCTCTGCGCCGGCTCGTAAAGCTGCTCGTTCAGGTCGTCCTCCTCTTCGTCTGCAGCGTCGTTGTGGTCGCCGAGCAGGAACGGCCTGCAAAAGTCGCGGTTCTTCTTGCTCAGCCATTGCTGCGCGAGCGAAAGCAGTGACTGACGGGACAGCTTTGTGAAGGTACGTTGGACATCGCGGTGCGAGATTGGCAGACGATGTGAGTGTGGGACGTTCTTGTAGTCCGGAACGGTAGCCATGACGTGCGCCGCCGTGATGCTCTACATGGAGCTTGGATGTTGTTTACCGTGCCGTGCTTATCGATTGCTGCGCGTCGAGCACTGGAGGAGCGCGACAGCCGTGCACGTGACATGTCTTCTCAGCTTCCACAGTGCCGGCACATCAACACTGGAACCTAGCTACTGTAAAGAGATCTGGAACTTATCTCCAGTACATTTTTTCTGAAAGTACGACATTGACTTCTAGTCCAAAGTCTGCTCGCATCAATCACGTGTCGGACCTTTCACGGGCAGCCCTGGAGCGCACCTGCAGCGTCGCACCTTACGCTGCAAACGCTCCTGCTTGCTCCGGCGTCCGCCGCACGATCGTCCGCCAGTATCGGAACGATGGCGGAGTGCGGCGGTGCAATATGATTGGATGCCGAGGTTCTGATGATTCGTCTGGATTACCAATCTTGCGATTAGTGAGCAGCAGCAGCACAGAGTGCAGTATCAGCGCGCAGTAGGATCACAGTCAGTCATACAGCAAGTGCACGGTATAGGTAGCAGTAAGGGTCCCGCGAGAAGCGCAGCCTACTTGCGATACCAAGGCGCTGCTAGGTGCAATCAGACCTCGTGAAGTATTTGCCCCAACTGGAGAAGAAGAGCGGCGATCGGACAGGGTCCCAGCTTTCCGTGGGGTGAGGGTGCGCCATCTCGGCAAAAGCAGCTATTACGGCGGCAGATTTGGCAACCTAACGCTCCGACGGCGCGGGGCTGACTGGCTCACAAATCACAAAGCACAAATCCTTTCATGCGCTGAAGTCGACTCAACGTCACCACTCGCAGCCGTCAGTCTGTCAGTTACCACAACTGTTACTGCCGCCATCGCGCTGTTCCACCGTCACTACAGCACAACATCTTGCCCACTGTACGCGCACCCAGGAATCCCACAGAGCCTCGGACAACCTGACGCACGCGCGCCGCATCGGCATCGGACCCATAGTTCGTAGTCTCCCAACGGGTCCCACCAGGCTCCACGAAACTCCCCCCGTTACTCAACTCCATCTCTCCAACTTCATCGACACCGACACCTGTTCTGTTCTCGACTACCGTCTCCTCGCATCGCGCCTCCACCGCTCATGTCGGGATACAAGGGCCCGCGCGGACCCAATGTGTCCCAGTACATTGCCAATTTGAACCAACTGTCACCGCCGTCCGAGACCATCGCAGAGCCGCAGCCCATCCCCGACGACTTCTCGGCCTTCCTCAACACCGACTTCTTCGACATCAACGGCGGAACCAACGTTGATCTTACCTCGCCCATTGACTTCGGCGTCGATTTTGACATCAAGCCATCCACACAGCCCACTGCCGAGAACTCGCCGAGGCACAGCTTCAGCGCTGCCAGCACGAAGCCCAGCATGGATTTCAATCTGAACAGTAAGTTTGCATTTTTTTAGACGCGATTGTCGCTGTCTACCTCTGTTCCACGACCCTGCTGTGTCCGTTGTTGTCCAGCACAATGGCTAGCAATTCTGCGCTCCAGCTGGACCAATCACGGCTGCAGCCTCGACACCAATCCCATAGCCTCGTGCATGAGGACCCCCACATTCCACCCCTCACCCAATCATAGTGCGAGGGTAGCTGCAGCCCTGCCGCTGAGCTTAACCTGCTCTCGAAGCACGCAATTGCCCGGCGCGAGTAGCGAACCTCACGACTGATGTCTTGAATGCTGCTTCTCCGCACTCCTTCCCCGCCACGTCGTCTCTTGTCACACCACTGCATTGTTCTCCCACTGTGGCACTTTGTTTCAACCACATAACAGCCATGGCTGACTTTGATCTCTTTGCAGGCGACTTCCAGTTCACAGACTTCTCCAACTTCAACTCAGCGCCCATCCTCGACACCTCCATGCCCGCACTGTCGCAACCCTACACGCTGTCCACCTACGCCCCTCCGCCCTCTGCTATCTCACCACTCAGCTACGAGGATCCCAGCAAAAAGCGCAAAGCCGAGGACATCAGTGCGGGCACCCCTCACCACAACATCGACGAGGCTGCCCGTGGAGCCGCTGAGGAGGACAAGCGCCGTCGCAACACCGCCGCTTCTGCTCGTTTCCGCGTCAAGAAGAAGCAGCGCGAACAGGCACTCGAGAAGACCGCTAAGGAGATGAGCGATCGCGTGCAGCAACTCGAAGCCCGCATCGGCCAACTGGAGACCGAAAACACATGGCTGAAGAGCTTGATCACCGAAAAGAGCGCTGGCAAGTCTTCGTCGTCCGACATCAAGGCCTTGCTCAGCAAGCACGAGGAGCAGAAGGCTGGGCGGAGTAGCCCCGCGCACACCGAGGGCGTCGGCACTGAGGCGTAGAGTGGAAGGCTGATGCCAAAAGCGTTGTTTTCTACATTCTTCCCTTTTTTATGTTTATGTCTATGTGAATACCCCCTGCTTAGTCTTGGGGTTATAGTTAGATGGGACGGAAGGCAGTCCGTGATGATCAACGAAGATGATGATGAGAAGCGAATGTAGGGAGGACCGGTACACTATGCTCCAACGCCACTACCACGATTTGATACCTCTGATCTAGTTCAACATAATTCAAAACTCCCCTATTCAGCCGCTCATCCATCTCTTACTACCATCTCCTTTGTATCCAGCACATCTCTTCCTATCCAAATCGCCTCAGCCGCTCTCCGGTCACTTCAGCGCCCTCGAGGGCAGTAACCGCCCGGCCGCCCCGGCCACAGCACCACGTCCGCACCACGTCCGCACCATCGGCGCATCGCCATCCCGGACTTGAATGACGCTATCCGCCGGTCTCCAAACCAGCGCCGAAACGAGACAATCCATCCACTCACCAAGCTCTCACTGCCTTCCTACCGAGGCAACACATTACCCAAGGGAAAATCCTGCACGACATACACCCTAGCTCGACCCTGTCTGACGTCCCTGTCTGGCATCCTCCCGGCTGCGCCCGCATCGGCGTGTGACGCATGGAGAGCACCCTACAGGCAGCTACACAGTAAGTGCGTCCGTGACTGCATGACAGGCCATCCCACGCCGAGCCGCACTGTGGATGGGTAGCTGCGGATTCTTGGCGAGAGACCCTGCGTTGTGGAGGCTCAGGGCCCCGAGCGGTCTGGCTATAGAACTGGATGGAGAGATGGGAAGATAGGGAACTGAGAAGGGGCCTGTACGGGAGGTACAAACGTGAGCGGTGCTGGTTGCTGTCCCTTTTTTGGGGGGGATTATGTGCTATCTGTTAGTACTTGGGATGGATGAGAGGGATTGAGTGGGGGGAGTGACTGGGCGGAATACGAGGAGTGTTCGATGCTGCATGTCACTTCGTGGGTGAGTAGGCGCGCGCACCACATGCATACGCATACGTCCCGTTGAGCGGCTTCAAAGGGGAGAACCACAGCGCAAGAAAAAAGCGAGGCAGTGATTTTGTCCGAAACGTAAACAGCTCGCGTTTACGAAGCACGAAATGTGAATTTCAGAGACTCGTAACACCGAAGTCTGTAGCTGCAAACTTGGTGAATCTCCATGGTGAGTGGAGTCTGGGCCATTAGGGTAAGCTGTCGCGTGCGCACCGTGTACCCAGCGATCATCGATGCAATCACTGCGCTGCATACAAGCGAGCCGGCAGATTGTGGTACCACACTGGTATTGGAAAATCTTGGATTGGGCAGTGTGGAGCGTGTGTGCCAGCCCTGAGTGACCACGCCGTACGCTCGAGAGACTCGCTTGGACAAGAATGTCAGAGTCGGCTAGACCAATCAACTGTACGATCATAAGCAATAACTTGGTTTCCCTTAGACTATGCGCCAATCAGACCTGAGCTACTCCTAATGGAATGTTACCTTTTGGCTTTCCTGCATCACGCGGGGTGGCTATTTGGAGCTATCGAGTTCGTGATATAGAGAGGTAATGCCTGGTCACAAAGCGTGTTGTAGGATGATCTTGGAGCGAAGCCCTTGAGCGGCTGCCTACACAAGGAAAGTACAACACAGAAGATGCAGATGTACAATGCATACTTGGTCGAGACATGAAAGAGAAGCATGCATAGACACTCATGATGAGAGCCACGTGGGGGTCGTCTGTGAAGATGGTGCAATGCCAGTCGTTGCTTTCATACTCTTCGTGCTCACTTTCGGTCTCACACAGCGCAGCTGCTCGACCTTCGACGCTGGGAGTGGTGAAGTGAAATCGACATTCGTCAAGAAATTCATGGATTCGCTGGCTTATGAACATGCTACCAAACGCCTTTATACAGATGTTTCATCACATCTTAGCTTCCGGCCCTTTCCTGGACCCCACCTATCTGTCGTGTAGGTCTGTGGCACAGCTGTATATAAGGTGCCATCTCGACTTTCACCAGACATTTCCTTCTTTTGCCCCCATGACCGCCACCTACAAGTCGACCCGCGCTCGCAACAACCTATATGGCGATCCAGGTGATTGTGATGACGATGTCCATGCCCTTCTTCTCAGCTGCCTCCCACTTGTAGCTGTATGTTCCGTCCTTCTCGTTGTTCCAGTACGCACCCACCGCGCTGTGCATGCCGCGGCGGCCGTGCTTCTCGGGCTCAGAAGGCGACCCAATGTGCTGGATGACGGTGCTGTTGGCAATGTACTTGAATGCGGGTTGGGTCGACTCGGCTCCCTCGGTCTTGACTGTTGTGGCATCGATGAGAGATTTGAGGATGGTTTGCTGAAGCCTTTGTCAGTGGATGAGCGGTGACGGCGACAATAAAAAGGTGGATGTGGTTAGGGAGGTCAGAGGTGCGACAAGCGCTGTGGTTTTGTATTCAGATGGCGGGGTCTTAAGCCGCTTCATTAACACGGACCAATTGTTCTCATCATGTAGGAGTGGGTGTGGAGGGCACAAGCAGATAGCAGATCTACTTGCTCGCGTGCGTTGGTGGGTAGCTTACAATGATCTCTGTGTTCCACTCAGCGACCTTGGAGTGGTCGTAGAGCGCTGCCTCGCCGATGGCCTTTTCGCAAGCCTGGTACTATCGTCAGATGTGTGTTGAGATGGTATGTCTCCAAACTCACGCTGCGAGCGATCTGCTCAAGCTGCTCGGTGGGGAGCGGTGAAGCGGCCTGAGTGTGTCAATAGGTGTTCTGTACCACAGGTATGAGGTAGACTGACGGCCATTGTGATGTTGTGTGTGTGTGAGTCTAGAGCGTGGCTATGGGTTGTGGCTATTGATCTCTTGCGGAGGTATGCAGTGCGTGATGGCGTTGTCGAATGCGGTATCCGTGTTGTCGTGTCGTGAATGTTTGTTAGTTCACTAGCGTCGTTGCTGTCCAACGGCCAGACTGCTTTGGGCTGGGCGCACCTACCTTCCAAGCTTCGTCACGTGGGGTCTTTGATTGGCTGGGCAGTTGCGACACAGCTCCCAGCGACGAGTGGATCATCGTTCCCACTGGCAGGGCATGCGCGAGAGCTTGAATCCTACGCAAAAGCTTTCTTCAACAACCTTGTCTGCGTCACTTAAACCTCAAGCCACATCCTGTAGCTTTGTACGACATCAGCTTGTGCAACGCATTGCCGCCAATTGCCAACCGCAGCGTCGCGACATCATCTTCTAGAGCTCCAGTTCACCAGCTGTGGGGCCGAACAACATCGTCATGTCGAGCCAGCCTCTCCTCCAGACTGCCCCGGGTGCGTAGCAGATACACCATGGCTAGCACGTATACTAATTGTGAGCAGGCAAGCGCATCGCTCTCCCCACCCGTGTTGAGCCCAAGGTCTTCTTCGCCAACGAGCGCACTTTCCTGTCATGGCTGAACTTCACCGTGGTCCTCGGCGGCCTGGCCATTGGCTTGCTCAACTTCGGCGATAAGGTTGGCAAGATCAGCGCCGGTCTCTTCACCATCGTTGCCATGATGGCTATGATTTACGCCCTCTTCACATTCCACTGGCGCGCGAAGAGCATAAGGATGAGGGGTCAAGGCGGCTTTGACGACAGGCTCGGTCCCACCATTCTCACTTTGGCTCTGTTTGCCGCTGTCGTTGTCAACTTCGTGCTGAGGTTGACTATGGCTGATGGCAAGAAGCACTAGAGCGTGATCACAATGTAGCGGAAGTTGAGACCTACGAAGACGGCATGAGAGTATGGTTGGAATGGGGACTGGAGGTTCTGCATGGGATCATCAAGGTTCAATCGCGACAAGGGTACGAATATGGTGTTTGCATATGTGTTGGAGGTCCATACAGGTTGTTTCTTGGTCGTTCAGTGTTACTTCAGGGTCGGCGCGTTCATGCAGGCAGCACGGTTATTGACTGGCTGACAAAAATCAAAGATACCAAATATCTGTCCACAGAATCAGGTCTATGCTACTTCACACCCTTTTGGCAATCTTCTTCGCCATGTTCAAACGCCCTAGGAGAGCGAACACGCTCGATACCAAGGCCACTCCTCCAGCGTAGAAGATTGCTGGGCGATATACAGCAATGTTGCCCTCTTGTCCGGCCCTCTCCTGCCCACCTGACGCCTGCAAAATGTAACCTGCCACTGGCGCACCCAGCAGATATCCGAACGTCCAACCCGTGATGCTCATACTCATGGCGACCGCCGCGCGTCCGGGGCCGAAAATGCTAGCAATGACTGTAGGGAAGACGGTGAAGTAAGCGCCATTGGCCACGCCGTTCAGAATAGCGAAAGCGAGTAATGGCCCTAGGGCGTTTGAAACTGGCCAGATTGCCAGCATACTGACAGCGTTGAGCACCATGGTGATGACCAACGTATTTGTTGGACCGATCTTGTCGCAGAGAGGTCCTCCTGCGAAGCGGCCGACAGCATTGCATGCATTGAATGCTGCTACCAAACCAGCACCGGTCGTTGACGATAGCCCGAGCGATTGAGCGAAGAGCGGAAGATAGTAAGGGGGCACAAATAGTGCGAATGTGCCGATAGCACCAGAGACGAACATGGTGGTGAATGGCACACTACGGAACATGGTCAAGTCAACGAAAGGCGCCTTGCGAACAGGCGCAATGCGATCCTTCATGAACCATGCAGCTGGCAGTCCCATGCCGACAGTTAATAACCCCTGAATGCGAAATGTCCACGCAATACCCACACGCTGCACCATCTTCTCCAGCGCAATGGCCATGACAGATCCACCAACACCACCTCCGAGCTTTATAAGCCCGTTCGCAAGTCCCAGCCGCCCAGAAAAGTACTGAACCGGCAGCTGGTTAGTAATAGTATACACAAAATTCATTCCCACACCTGCTAGGAGTCCAATTGCACAGAAGAGGCCCGGCACATTCGATGTACAGCTGCCTGCAGAAATGAGCCCTAGTCCCATCATCATAACGCCAGTCATGGCTGTGTACCGCGACCCGACTTGCTGCCCTAGCTTGGTCGCAAGTACTCCAAATAAGACAGCGCAGCACAGATTGAGCGAGCCGATGAAGGACACTGTCGACGTTGGCATGTGTGAGAGCGTACTGTTAAGAAGTGCTGATTGTAGAATGCCCCAGCAGTTGATCATCCCATTAATCCAGAATGTTACAGTGAACCCAGCCGCTACGACGGCCCAACCGTAGCCGCCATTGGGAATGGCAGTAGTGCTGAATCCTCCTGGGATGTCTGGTGCAGAGGCAGCGAGCGTAGGCGAACGTGGCGGGGTCTGTGTTTCTTCGTCTGAGAGTGATTGTTTGCGGCATTGATATGTGAGGTCAAGCTGTGAGATTGCGGCAGAATTCGGAAAGGAGGACAAGTCCAGTGTAGAGGGATTCTGAGAGGTGGTATTGGATTTGGGGAAGTAACACAGCTCGAACTCCGGCTGCTCGAGTTGCGTGGTTGTTGACATCCTAGCTGTCGGCGTGGACTCTGTATTACGCAACTCTTGGGCGAATATGTTGATTTTGCTGTCTACTGATTGTCTACCTAGGAGTACCCATCACTTTAAGAGAGAGGCTCAAAGTGTACAGCCCAACCAGCATGAAAATTTCTGCAAAAACACTCGCCGTTTGCCCCATCGCGGATGCAACGATGGGGCACCTCGATCTTTTGCATCGTCAAAATTTGAGACGGACGTCACTGAGTAGTGACACAAGTATTGCACCAATGAGATCGATGTAGCTTGAGGCTCAAGCGGGTCAGCGCTCGTGCATTACAATCGCTAGCAACCCTGTCGCAAATTCTGTATGCGAACGTGGTCTACTCGCGCCCTGTTTAGCCTCTTCACGCCCTGCGTGTTGAGCGTGTAACCAATCAGAAACCGTCGGAGCCGCATCTAGACTACCGGCTGCGGTTAGCTCTTCCCCACCCCAGATCTCCAGCATCTGAGAAAGTGGGCAATTTGTTTCTCCAAAGTGGTTTTTTCACGCATACAATCGGTTTAATGAGATGGATACGACCGTGGATGCTGAGTGGAACGCGTTGTTCAATTTTCCATCCGATGATGTCTTATTCGACCTTAGCTCTTTGAACAGCCTCAATGACAGCGACGGCTTCGACTCACCGTTGATATGCGTGTCTGGACAGACGACCCCGGGCGACGAACAGCATGCCGTGCATTTGGGCGACAGTCTTAAGGATCTCCTAGAGAGTACGACTCCAGAAGATGGGGCGGCCAACTTACCGTCCGTGCCAAAAGCTGGGGGGCGCTTCTCGAAAGAGGTGGTGCGAATGCTGAGAAACTGGCTGAACGCTCACAAAGCGCGACCTTATCCTACAAATGAAGAGGTAGAAATGCTTCAGCAGAGGACTGGTCTCAATAAAACACAGATTCTGAATTGGTTTGCCAACGCACGCAGGCGAGGCAAGTTGCCAAGGGCGCCGTCATCACACTCGTCGCCCAGCTCTTCGGGCAGACCAGTCGACATTGCCCCGAGGCCTGACACCCCAGCTATAATGCAGAAGCCTCGCCCTATGCATCCGATGGAAAGATGGCAATCCTCACCGCCAGAGCATGAGCCTGCAGCGGTCTCTGACATCGCCCGTGCTGTCGAGTCAAACGGTGGTGTTTCCTTGGGTATGTGATGATTTCTACATATTCTACCGACAAGTGTTATTAACAATCATCGCAGTCACTGGTAGCCAATACTCATTTGAGTACAGAGAGAATGACCAGCAGTCTTGGTACAATACAACTTCAGCAAGCAGTGCTGGGACTTCAGCATCGAGCGAGTATTCCGCCAAGTCTCAACGTTCTACGCCGTCGAGATCTGTCGAGCTTGTAGCTCACGTTCGCCCTCTGCGCAAGAGAAGGATCAACAAGCAACGTGCACGCGTGCGCAGAACGTCGCTGGTAAGTTCATTGTTGCCTTATCAATGTACGTTCTGTACCGAAGACTTCAAGACAAAGCACGATTGGCAACGCCATGAGAAGTCGCTTCATCTTCCAATAGAACAATGGGTTTGCACATTACATGGCCCTCAGGCCCTCAAACTAGACACCGGCAGCATGTGTTGTGTGTTTTGTGGCAAGCCCGAACCGGATGAAGCGCACCTTGAGATCCACAACTACCAGCCATGCCATGAACGAACCCTTGAAGAGCGTACCTTCAATCGCAAAGACCATCTGAGCCAGCACCTGCAACTGGTTCACAATGTCAAATTTGATAAATGGTCTATGAGCTCTTGGAGGATACCAATGTCAAGCATCAAGTCCAGATGTGGCTTCTGTGCGCTCAGAATGCAGACGTGGGAAGAACGTGTCGATCATCTTGCGGGACATTTTAGACAGGGCCTGACGATGGCAAGCTGGCAGGGTGATTGGGGCCTAGAAGATCGCTATCTAAAACTACTTGACAACGCTATACCACCATGTAAGCACCCGATCAAGACTTGCAATTGAGACTGACCACCTTGACGCAGACCTGATTGACTACGAAAGAAGTACACCCAATCCATTCAGTGCAAGTAATCGCCCGGATGTATCACCGACGACGGCTTATGAATTGATAAAAATTGAGCTGGATCACTCCATGCAGACGCATTTCGATCTCTCCGGCAGAATGCCTGACAACGCGAGCATGCAACTCGAAGCTTGTCGTATTGTTTTCGCATCAGAAGTGCTCTCTATGAAGCAGGAACCACTCCCTGCATCATGGCTGCGAGACCTTATCATGTCAAGCCAACAGATTGCTACGGAAGCCAAGTTTGGGCCCTTACGACTTCGCAATGAGTGCAAATTCTCAATCCTCAAGATTAACGGGCGAGACAACATCTTCGAGCTGTGTCCGCTAGAAGCTCAGCTGTGGACATTTGTCAAAGCGAAAGAGGCAACTGCGGCAATCGTTACGGATAAGAGTCTGCAAGAGGAAGCATGCAAGATTGTTAACTACATGGAACAAATTTCGAAAACACCATCTGATGTTTTTGCCAATTGGCTACTTAAGCTCATACATGCGAACACAGACTGGCTGCAGAGCTTCAAAGAACGTGCTGGCTCGTCCAACACTGCTATTGCAGTTGATTCAGAGCCAAGTCGAACGCAGCCCAGTTTGGCATACCATTCAGCCCCGGTTCTTCGACCTCTTCCACTCCGCATGGAGACCAGAGCCTCCCCTCACTCGGCTTTGCCGAATGTGCACATCGATCCTGCCACATATCTCTTAGCAAGAGGACTCGACACCCCACAGGACGAAGGCAATTTGTTTCCGCCGGCGCGATCCAGGATGTTTATTAACAGTGCCAATTTCTTCTCATGGCTTGTCCGTGATCTTGCGCGCTGGACGGCAGCGACTATGTCACCGAATAACCCCAACTGCCATATCCCGACCGACGAAGAGATTCAGCACCAGGCTAGATGCATTGTGTATGACGAGTAAGTCTTTGAAGTTGGCTCATTGCCGAGCCCTTGCTAACACTATTAGCGACGATCCTTGGAATCAGACTGCTGCAGATAATGCGCAGTGGTTGCGGCAATTCAAACGTGACGTTGGCATTCTCGACGAACCAAACGACTCGGAGGAGGCGAATTTGAGCGGTTTATACATATGAATGCTTAAGCGACGCGCGTGCTCGAGGTTGACGGATTGATTCGAGGGTATGTTAGCAGTCGTCGTCAGAGAGAGCGTCGTCGTCGAGCTTGGCTCTTGTCACCCAAGAGCCTAGAGTTCATCCCACATTTGATTTTCGAGCTCAAAAGTCGATAGACTTGGTCGTTCGCTCGGCGCTCGGCGATTGGTGTCGAACGGAGAACGTTCACATTTTTTGTTGCTTTCAGGGCGGAAGTCGGCTGCACAATCGCGACGTGCGATCCTTAAGGCAATGATGCTCTCTGCAGCATGCATGCCCGACCGGAGAAGCCGAGAAGTCTGAAGTCCGCCTTGCGCGTATGCGGCTCAAATGTCCCCACTACGTAACCACCAAGCTTTACTAGCACTGAATTGTCGCTAGCCGGAGATATCGGCACACATCATCTATCAATGAAGTCACGAGACTTTCGCAATGCATGTAAGCCCAGACCATTTGTGTCATACGCGCAGGGTTTACTACGCGGCTTCGGCCCCGGATTCGCTGTGGCTGATGTGGCTAGTGCACGGGCTGCCGGATAGCCGTTTGAGGCGTAAGGCTCACCAGTTCGCGTAGAAACTAGTGGTCACATGTGTGACTATCCTGGCATTGATAGGGCGTCATTCCTTCTGTCATGCCCAGTCAGGGTGTACGAAAGCATCAAATATGGCTTAGTCCGCGATGTTTGTGACCCACAGAAGAAGCATGGAACGGGAACAAAGTCTTGAGTGCGTATGTGCTCAGGATAACACGGCTTGGCTCTCTCAAAACTTGGGCAAGGGACAAGCATATATACTTTGCCAATCCCCTCGTATACTTCGAGCCATAATAGCCCAGATCGTGACACCTTAATCGATCAAAAGATAATCTTGAGTTTTGAACAATCTACACCACGCTCAACCACATATTTGACCAATCCTTTGGTCAACACCACTCACCAACACCTTGCCGATGACAAACCCCACGCACTCCATCGACGCCCGAGACTTGTCATCTCGCCTTTCGCGCCTCGCGCAAAACGACACCACCACCACCAACCATGGCTCCAGCACCGACCGCACCACTGACAGCGGAACCCGAGGAGTCAGCCGAGCCACCTCCCTCGACTCTCTCCCGCGCTTCACAAAGTCTCCAACCATGTCTTCTACATCCACAACTTCAACCCGTTTCTCGGGTCTGCACTCGTACCCCAGTCGCGCTTTACACCGCAAAGATGTTGAGGTCAGCGCTGGCGAGTTCAGCATGCCGCGCGTGCCCAAGCGCAGCCGTAGGGCTACGGACGCGAGTAGGGAGAGTGAGAAGACTGAGCGCAAGCGGAAGGAGAGGACTAGCTTCGAGGCTCATGCGTATGGAAGGCATAGCAACCAGTGGCTGTTCAACGATTTCAGCTTTACCGATGCGGTACGCAGGGGATGTGGGAAGGTTTTCGGACGGGACAATTAAGAGGGAGGGGGGTTCTGGCAGCTCGAGAACACTGGCAGGCCTGGAAATATCTCTGCGCAAGGGCGGAGAGGATTCTGTAGCTGAGCAATTCATATGTTATAACCATCCAATCTTCACCTGTGCTTGTCGGCTAGTGATGCTGACCTCGCTGGAAACAACCGAGGTGTCGTGTCAGGTCGCTTTCGAGCGTACAGTTTGTGTTCTTTCACAGCGATCTCATCTGTAATCACCGTATTCTGCCGGCCTCCTACGTCATTCCGGTTCAAATCAGTATGTTCTACCTTTAGCTGTAGCCTCTGCACCATGAACGCAAGCGTTAGGTCCGTCATCGGCATGATCGATTATGCTGCCACCACGTTAGTGCGAGATGCATTGTTACCCAAGCCGAGCAGCTCAAGTACTTTGACGCAAAGGCGACTTTGAATCGCTTCGCGCTAAGTGACGTGATTATGGGACCTTTAAGCAGCTTAATCCAGTCAAATCGTTGCCCGATTGCCCAAAATGTTTGAATGAATGGTTTACTATTTGTGACTTACGGGATGAGCAAGTCAGTGGAGCTTGTATTTCCTAGCACCAGTTGACCTATATGCGTACTGTGACCATCGTTGTCATATTACAATCAGCCGAACCAGCTTCTTTTGACTGTGCTACTACTCCCCTGCTACCCCAATAATATTTCGAGTCACATAGACCCGTGTCCGCAATACAGATCCTGATATTGGCCTTGAGAGTTCCTAAGTGACCTCAGTCAAAGCCTTTTAGGTCTTACAGAGTCCGCATTGCAAGGGACGATTCACTCCAAACTATCAATGTCGGGCATAGATTTTCTAAGTCCCCAGCCACGATGACTACTATTGACTTAATCTCAAGTCTCCAGAACAGCCAGTGTCCATTCCTCCTCGTCTTCGAGCTTAACATACTTTACTTGGACCTCTTGCTCCTCGGAAGAATGTCCAACGTAATCTGGCAAAACCTCGACTGGCTCTCCCTCAAACGTGTCGAGCCCCTCTTTCTCGCTCATGAAGCCCGCCTTGAGAACGTACGATTCTACTGAAACCTTCCCCTCGCTGAAGAGAGCCCGTTTTTGCTCGATCACATGCAATCGATATGCAAGGATTGGGTCTCCCAGAACAGTCCAACTGTCTTAGAAGGTCAAGAGACTTAGCTCTTATGTCCGTTTGATCCATGTGAATCATAGATCTTATCGGTCTGCTCGCCACTCGATGGGCCTCCCAGATTGCCCTCGACGGCCATGTGTTGCGTAACATGACAATCAGCTTTCATTGAAGGATCATGTCCGCTTGTTCGCTGCTTCGTGTATTTCAATCCTCTGGCTATCTTTAACCTTGTGACGATATACACCTGAGTCGTAAGCACTCTGCCAGTATTCTCTAATTGGAGCTCATTCATCACCCGTCTGCAAAGCATTCTGAATATCTGGATTCATGTAGCTGCAAAAAGTGAATGTAGAGTGTTGGATAGAATGCGAGGGTTGATATTTAGGTGAAGCAAGCCACAAAGGCCTCGCTGAGCTTTCTCTCATAGGAGTTGTGAGAGACTATGGCTGACCTGAGGAATAGCTCAATAGTGTTGCTGAACGTGGCTGATTGCTGTAGTAAATATACGGTAAATAGAAATTTGCGAGCGGTGTAGGATCCTGGACGTCTTAGATTTCATGATCGACCGGTTCTCACCTCTGTTCTACGTGTGCAATTGTGGATCGCAATAAACATCGGCTGCATATCGATTCTACCTGATTCATTATTGATCGCGAATCGGCAACCAGGATCAAGTGCGTAATTCTGCTTACTTGGGCAAAGAGCCAGATGTGATAGTGTACAAGGTAACGTCAAGCTGCAATGGTGCGAAGCAGCACTGTGTGATTGATTGGCTGGTAGTCATCATGAATGCGCTTGATTTAATCACTACAAGTATATGGTTACAAGGACATGCTGAAAAGGTGCATATGCTGCCGCTTTACAAGCGTGAAGGTTGGCGCCATACCTAGCCAAAACGAAGACAAGGCAAACACGACTATAACCTCAAGTTTGGACCATTCAAGTCCGGACAGCGTTCTGCTTCTTGAGCCTCTCTTCCTCGTCATACCACCCTAGCAGATGGGCAAAATATTCACCAGCTAGACCAAGGCTGATGGCCCCTCCAGTAAAGAAAGCGCCATTTACAAACCACCACCAACAATTCTTAACTTCCTTTAGCTTGACACGTTGGATCATGGTGCCTAGGGTCAGTGCTGCGCCACCACACGAACCGATGTAGAAGAGGGGCCCCAGTCCTGCTGCGTAACCAGAAGCTGCAAGAAGACCAATCTGGACCACAGCGAGTCCAGACAGAACTGCCTTGGTCTCTTTCTCGTGCTTCAGTGCAATACTCTTGATGCCCGCCTTGACGTCGTCCTTGATGTCCATATGAGCATAGATCATATCGTACAACACAGTCCAAGCGACGTTACTGGCATACAAGAAAGCGGCCGCAGTAAGGGCGGCCTGATTAGCAAGCAGATCGATGCCAAGGGCAGGAAACCCCATCATGGCGCCCCAAGAGAAGGTCAGACCAAGGACGAACTGTGGGTAATAGGTGACACGCTTTGCCAGCGGGTAGAGAGTGACCAGAATGAGCGATGGAGTGGCGTACCAAAAGCACTCCCATGGCAAGGAGAGCAGTACGGCCAAACCAGTGAAAAGCTGACCTCCGAGAAAGACAATGGCCTGTTGAGGCGTTACTGCTCGCCTCGCAAGGGGGCGTAGTCGTGTGCGCTCAACGTGGGGATCAAGATTGCGATCCCAGAGATCGTTGATGGTACATCCCGCGCCTCTCATGACAAGAGCACCTGTAAGGAATAGCGCTGTGGTGCTCAGAACGGCAGAAGGAGCGGCAACAGGAACTGCCATTGCGCCAGCAAGGAATGTGCTGAAAAGGCATGGGAAGAAGAGGTAGTATGTTCCTGCAGGTGCTTGTAATCGCATGAGCTCAGCATATGGAATGGCCTTGGCGGGCAGGTAGGAGATGAGGCCGGTTGTGGGTGGCTTGTAAGCTGGCAATGCTTTTCCAGGCTCGGGGGTCGTCGTTGCTATACTCGAAGCGGGGACTGTGAGTCGTGTGAGGCATTTAATTGTCGGCCGATATGTTTGTAGACTATTTGATGCTGAAAGCAGTGTATGCCTTGGATAGGTCGGCAGGAGCGAAGTTGACGATAGGCTTCTCCGCCATGATGTGTGAAGGGACGATGTCAGGCGAGCAGTCTGGTGGAGCTGTACGGTACAGCGGCCAGCTCGAACTAATGGAGATGCCATAATTATTCCGCTAAGCCCGCAAGGATGTGAGCCAGACCTGGACAGTGTAAAAAAGCGGGGCCGGCAACTGGCTGAAAGATTGTCGATGAAGTAGGCTACAAGGGCAATGGGGTCGCATCCAACGACCTTGGGAACCTCAGCCGTCCAGGTGCAAAAGTACTAAGCTTTCTGAAGGGTGCTACCTGCCCTCACCTTCCCTAATGAGCGATCGAGGTGAAGGTGAGGCCAAGATGGAAGGTGAAGACCAAAGAAAGTCGTTAGCGCGCCCGCGCCGTCTGTGCTCGCCGTGTTCTGAGCTGCAGCCTCTCATGTTGAAGCTGAGCTCCAGGTCGCGTTGCTCACAGTAGCAAACCAACACATCGCCGCCGACATACTTCGCAACAGCGCCAGTGAGCCCCTTCCCTGCATCGGGGTGCTCGAGGATCGCTTGGGCTACCTTGCATCCGCCTTCAACCGCTTGCGCGACTGTCACGGCGCCGCGGAGGTGCTCTTAACCCCACCCGTATACGCGACGCTGGAAATGCGCCTCTGCGCTTAAGATGCCCGCAGCACGCCCGAGGGCGTCGTTCGAGCCCATTCCACCCGACTTCGACGTGCGTACCTTCGTAGAGACGGCCGAGAACTTTCAATATGTCGACCGCATCTCATATGAGATGATCGCCAGCAATGGCATGGAACAGTTCGAGAAGCTTGTCTTGCTGCATGTGATTATTGGAGGGAAGCCGCTCGTGATTGATGGCTTTGAGGAGGTGCTTGATCCCTGGACCTTCACGCCGTCGTGGCTGCGTGACAACCACGGCGACAAGGGTACGTTTGGAAGTATTGCGGTGAAGCCAACAACTGACCAACCTCTAGTCGAGAATGCGCGCAATCTCACCACCAAGGAGAACATTCCCCTCACGATCAAGCACTATCTCAAACATCTGAGCAAGCTCACCGATCAGTTCTTCGACTCGCCGGACCGCTACAGAGACAAGACGCGCCAACGCATTTACCTGAAGGACATTGACTGCCCGCAAGTCTGGCACGACAAGCTCAAGGAACACATACCGTCTGGTCTGTTCTATCTCAATGACAGCACTGGCGAGACGGAAGGAGCTGGAGCGCTGGGAGATTTTACAGGGCGCAAAGTTCGTGGCATCGGACGCGCGGGTGACCTGATGAGCAGCCTGCCGCCAGAGATGCGCGCAGAGAATCTCATGTGCTACATTGGTCACGAGGGCACGTACACACCGTCACATCGCGAAATGTGTGCCTCTTTGGGTCAGAATATCATGGTGGACGCCTCTAAGCACATCAGCGAAGACGGCAAACCTGAGCATCCTGGTTCATCGCTCTGGTTCATGACCGAGATGAAGGACCGCCATCTGGTCTCGGAATATTGGTTGTCTGTTCTTGGTCACGATATCGAAGTTGAAAACCACTTTGCGCAACTCAATGCCTGGAAGAAGGCACCTTTCACAACCTACGTCGTAGAGCAGCGCCCGGGCGACTTCATCCTGATCCCACCACTGGCCCCTCACCAAGTCTGGAACCGTGGCACTCGAACAATGAAGATCGCCTGGAATCGCACGACTGTCGAGACTCTTGAGCTGGCCTTGGAGGAGGCTCTTCCAAATTCGAGGATCGTCTGTCGCGATGAACAGTACAAGAACAAGGCTATCGTGTATTACACGCTCCAGAAATATTCGCAGCTCATCAAAATGGCTCGTGCTGTAGTCGAAGCTGGCGGCGAACAAGCTGAGTTAGTCCAACATTCGCTAAAGGTCCGGCAGGTACAACGTGATTTCAAACGTCTATTCGACCTGTACAAGAAGATCATGCTGTCGGAGATGTTTGAGCATAATTCTAGAGAGCAATGCGAGTTCTTACCCTTCGACAGTAACGTCACCTGTGCTTACTGCAGGTGTAATATTTTCAATCGTTTCCTTAGCTGCAAGACCTGCAAAAATCTCTTCAGCGACGAGATCGATGAGCCATACGATGTCTGCATGGACTGCTATTGCATGGGACGTAGCTGTGGCTGTCAGTCCGGATACCAGTGGGTCGAGCAGTGGAAGTGGAAAGATCTCCTCCACAAGTACGAGGAATGGCGTGCTCAAATTGTTGACATCGACGGTTACATGACCGAAAAGACGCCCCTTCCCCTACAGGAAGAACGAAGATACCTGAGTAAGAAGACACTGGCGCAAGTCTGTCAAGAGCAGCTGCGACTTCGACCATTTGTGGATATCAAAGCTCCTCTCGCGGAAGATAATTCCGAGGATGAAGAGGTTGAAGTGGACGCTTATGGCATCGCCAAGAAGGTAAAAAATAAGAAGTCCAAGCAATGGCTGAAGGCGCACAAATCTTGTCACACCTGCTTACATCGACATATTAACTGGAAAGTGGCATTCTGCTCAAGCTGCGACCTAGGTTTTTGCTACGGTACTTTGTTCCGAGCGCACGATATGATGCCTCTGGCTATCATGGAGCAACACAACTGGAAGTGTCCACATTGCAGAAGAGTGTGCAATACAGGGCATTGCCGACGTGACCCTCGTCAAAAGCCCTACGAACCCAAAGGAACCCTTCTCGGTCATGACACGAAGAAGGTAGCCGATCCCCGCTCTGTCGAATGTCTTGTTGACTTCAGTGTGTCAAATCTCAACTGGATGCGTGAGGAGGAAGGCATGAATCAGAGTGCCATGCAGCGTCGCATGCAGCAGGCCGAACAAGATCGAATGGCTGATCCATCACTGGACCCTCGTTACATGGACGAAGATCTCACTTACTCCCGCAATGGTATCGCATATTCCCCCGTTCATGATGTGAATGGAAATATTGAGGACAACGGCGGCTTTGTGGATATCGACAACATACAGAATGGCGATGCCGATGGCTTTGGTCCAGATCGTAGCCCTAGCGATGATATTCCGCGTCTTGGCCAAAAGCGAGGGCGAGAGGATGAAGGCGACGCTCGTCGGAAGAAGAAGACCAAGAAGTCGAAGAAGAAGAAAGACGAGGACCAACCTCTTGAGCCAAAGACAGTTTCTGGCAAACAGTATCAAAAGAAGATGCAGCGCAGGCTTTTAGACGAAGCCAAGCGCGAGGACAGATTCATACTTGTCGCCGCCAAAATGAAGAACAAGTCGAAGATCGTAAAGCTGTACCTCGACCCACAGATCCTTGAGAACATTAGCAATCGACCGGTGTTAGAGCGTCCTGCAGCTGCGGCACGAGAAAGAACACCGGAACATGAAGAGCAGCATGGCCATGTGGATTCTATTCTACAGTCGGACATTATGCCAAAAGTGGTCAATGCCAGAAGTATTGTCGAGAAGGAAAAGGCCACAAAGGTCATTCGTTATCGAGTGGAGCCCGATGATTCTTACACGACCAAAAAGCGCAACGTCATGCCCGGCGGGCCTGCCAAGCCTCCCGGTCGACCGCGCGGATCGAGACGATTCGAGGAAATCACGCTTGATTCGGATGAGGAATTGCAAATTCAAGAGGATGATGATGAGGGCGATTTGGACAGTGCCTACCCAGGGCGTGTTCGTCAGCGCGCATCGAACTGGCTTGCTCGTAAGAACCAAGACGAGGATGAAGATCTGCCAACTGAACTGCCCGCCGACTTTCGTGACGGTGATGCGCGACCGCAACGGGAACGTGAACGAGCACGCGAACGAGCCGAGAAAAGAAGGTCCATGCCTGCAGTAAAACCGCGTCCTGGGATCAGACCTAAGGGCCGTCCTTCGCACAATCACAATACAGCACAGGTCGAGGCTTCGCCGGAGCAGGATGATGATCATGTGTCGCATGCGGTAGACAGCCAGCCTATCGCAGCAGCGAATCTTGCTCAACAAGCGGCGACGGCGGTAGCTCTCGAGGCGCGGATGCGTGACCAGGAGACGGAGCGAGCAGCAGCTGACGGTATGGATCCATCGTACAAAGGAAATGACGAAACTCGCGAAACACAACCTGTCGCTCAGCAAGCGGCGACGCCGGCCTTCGAAGCACAATCGCAAGATGACGAGGCAGAGCGAAAGGCAGCTGAGGAGGTAGAACGGACTGCTGCTGCCGAGCGCGAAGCCCAAGAGAATCTACGCGCTAAATTGGCACTCTTCAACTCCGATGACGAAGAGCCTGTAGAAGAATTCTTCATTGACCTCGCTGCTGAAGAGCAAGCTCTGGACGACGAGGGCTGGGATGCTTTCGCTGACACCGTGCGTAAAGGGCCGCCTCAAGCGCCCAACTCGCTGTTCGATCGCCCCGAGATGCACGGTAAGAAGATTAAGGTTGTGTCAGCTGCA
The DNA here is from genome assembly GCA_020272525.1 of Epicoccum sorghinum. Taxonomy (NCBI): domain Eukaryota; kingdom Fungi; phylum Ascomycota; class Dothideomycetes; order Pleosporales; family Didymellaceae; genus Epicoccum; species Epicoccum sorghinum. The sequence continues at coordinate 2,525,737 of VXJJ01000011.1, read as the reverse complement.
TCAAAGCGCAACGGGGAGAACGCTGCCTCCACAAGCACAACGACTACGTTCACGGCACCTGTATCTTCCTTTACCAGCGTCAACAAGAGGCCGCAGGCTATTGATCTGTCAGACTCAGATAGTGATGGTGATGTTCCTGCGCGTGCGCCGGCACCGAAGAAGCCAATGGGAAGGCCTCGCGCAGTGCCCACGAGAGGGGGTATAGTTCCAACTAGAGGCGGTGGCACGCCGAAGCGTGGTAGGGGCCGACCGCGAAAGTCAATGTAGGAAGACAAGATCGAGTGCGGGTGCACACATTATGATACCAAATCTGCTAGTCGAACGTTTTGTTATCCTTGCATCCTAGCGGGGCGCTATAGGTGTTTTGAAGTAGTCTCCTCTGATTGAGTCCGTCAATTTGTCGGACATCCTGCTCTTTACGAGGGATTACAAGCAGAAAAAATGTTTTGGGCAACTATGGACTATGCATCAAAGCCTTGGACAATGATATTGCAGTATGCTCTCACCCTATGACCGGTGCGACCAAATGAGCTTAAGAAACTGAATTATGACTTCACGTGATTTCGTGCTCACGCGTTTGAACGCGTTGTGCAGGTTCAATCACAGCATTGGAACACCCCGTCAATTTAGCAACGCAGATACCATCATGCCATCTCTTAATGCAGGCAATATCTCACTTGCCGCATTCAACCAAGTCTTGTCCCGCTATGCAGCCACAGCCCCGTCCGCACTGGCAGAGCTCGACATCTTCCGCTACGAGACCGCGCCATCCTCCCTTGCCGCCATCAAGGGCGAGAAACAGCTGCTGAAATCCGAAGTAGAAAAATTGGTAGAGTGGAAACTGTATGGCTGCTTCACGTTGAACGCATATTCAACTTGCACAAGTCATGAACGCATACTGACAGCACAAGCAAACACGGCACTTTTCGCCCCTCACTAATGAAGCTTGTGCGCGACAACTCCGCAGAAACCATCAAGAATATCACAAGCTCTGCATTTACCGCATGCTCGTCTTCGTCCGAGAAAGATGTGTTCAAAGCGTTGACGACTCTAACCCAGCTCCGTGGTATCGGGCCAGCGACTGCATCGCTTCTTCTAAGCGTTCTGAATCCAGATGGTATTCCGTTTTTCTCGGATGAGCTGTTTCGCTGGGTGTGCTGGGGTGAGCCGGGGGATGCGAAAGCCAGCGGTTGGGACCGGAAGATCAAGTATAACGTAAAAGAGTATAAGGAGGTTGTGGAGAGGGTGGGGAGATTGAGGGAGAGGTTGAGTGTCAGAGCGGTGGATGTTGAGAAGGTTGCTTATGTGTTGGGGATGGAAAGGGCGGATGTTGGGAAGGATGGAGAGGGACCTGAAAGGGAGAGCAAGGAGGAGAAGGCGGAGGGGGTTACAAGCGAGAAGGGACGGCTGGACGAAATAGTCAAAGCAATCCGGAGCGAAGAAGCTGGAATGGAGAAAGACAAGAAGGATCAGGGTAAAGTTGCTGGGTCGAAGGAAGAGGATAAGACACAAGAAGCAGCGAAGACGAGCACCAAGAGAAAGGCGAAGGATGGTAAACTTCCCACTGAAGGTGCAAGAAGGAGTACAAGGAGGAAGCTATAAGCGCAGTGTTTGTATTGATACTGCGGCGCAATGTCTGATCATCCGGTAGGCATTGATCAGCCTGGATTAATCATCAAGCATCCAGATCACAGCCGAAGGCGCAGTACAAGCAGTTCCACCGGACGAGCATAAGTCTCTTGGTTGGAAAACGATAATGGGAGCAGGCACGTTTCGACGAGATTCTTAGGCATCTTACCCCAACCGAAATAGTTTCTTATCAGTGCCTGTCTGACAATGAACCTCCACACCCACTAAAATGTCCCTGAGTCGAGGCAGTAGCAGCCACAACCGGCCCTAAATTCGCCATGACACACGTCACGCCCATGTGTTTGCATCACCTGGAGAGACTCTGTCCTGTGATTTGAGGGTAACATAAGAAGTCACATTTTGGTCCATGACCCAAGAATGACTTAATCTGCGCGTTCAAAAAGGTTAAACTGTCACATGGAGTCGGTTTCGTATCCTGGATTGAAAGTGTTTGAAGGGACATCTATTTGTGATTGTCCAAACCGGGACTAGCGCATGTCCTAACGCCAGCAGTCTATAGGCGGAGAATCACCACTCTTATTCTCCACTGCCCTCCAGACATTGGTTCAGGATCTTCATGGATCTGGCCCCTGAACGAGATCACTCGCCTCGATTGACGATACCTGTTGGCTTGCCTCGGCTGAGGTCCTGGTCTTGGTCTTGGTCTTGGCTCAGGGTCCCTTTGCAAACTTCTCCAAAGCCAATATGCTGCGTTACTTCATTCGCAGTCCTTGTAAGTAGTTGTTATTTGATACAAATGACGTCTGTCATAAACAGAGCTACACGTCGCCACGTGGATGCGCAACGTGGCTGCCAGGCCTTTCGCTCGGGATACTTGCTTTTAGTGAAACATGGCACAGAACTAAAGCACAATCGTTTGTTTCCATCATTACTCGTTGCGTTCCGGACGAATCCAGATCGAGGATTCAGATCGACGGTGCGAACCGCTGGGTCGCTACCCCCTCGCTAATCTTCGCCTAGCGCACGTCGGCAGATCCGACTGTTTGCAGGGCTGGCTCTGACTCTCCTGTCGCTCGTGTAGATTCTTTTTTGCCATCTGGAAGCTGCGGCTGCGTGTATCCACCGCTAGCTCCATCAGTTGCGGTCAGAATCGGCAGGCAGTAAAAGTGGGAGTTGATAATGTATAATGAGCTCTTCTGATCCTTGAAGAAGCTCACTTCCTCGTTCTGCATCGTTACCCCGGATCTACAATCGCGATGGCATCAAACTCTGTTGATCCTTCCGCGAGGCTGATCACCCCAAACGGGCTGCCACTCGCTATTATCGTAATCTCGTTGATCTTCTTCGCTGCGTCAATCATCACCGTATCGCTCAGAACTTACATTCGCCTCAAGAAGGGTATTTTTGGCGTAGAAGATACCTTTATGGTGATAGGAACTGTAAGTCCATTCTCAGGAGCCTGATGTACGAACGTTGCTGATTGATTGTCCAGATCGCATACATTCCTGTCACCGGCTTAGCAATATACGGATGTTACGTTGGCCTTGGCCGCATGAATGAAGACCTGAATGCATGGCAGCAGTCTGAGACCATCAAGTACTACTTGATATGGATCCTGGTGTATGTTGTTGCGCTGGCGACTGTAAAGTCGTCTATCTGCATTACCATTAGGCGCATTGCATCAATCAAGAGGGGTATGAGGATAACTGTGTGGATTCTGCTGGCAATCACCTGGTGCTCATTTTTGGTCACTTTTGTCGGAACTTTGGCTTACTGTCAGCCGGTTCGCTCTCTATGTGAGTAAATCGAGTTTGTGCTTTCACATGGATCATACTGATCTGATTCCAACAGGGACCCCGAGTTTGATCATCAGCGGGCAAGGACACTGCGCTTCTGCGGAGACGTTTCTTATCATCGCACACACTGCAACAGTCTCGACTATTGTGACCGATATGGCTCTAGTTGTCGTGCCTGCAATCATTCTCTGGAACACACAGATGAAGAGGCAAGCCAAGATTCAAGCATTTGGTCTGCTCACCTTCGCTTCGCTGTGAGTTTCGATCGTGGGAGCTATGAGAGTATGCACTAACCCTCCCAGGGCGTCAATCATCACCATGATCCGAATTCCCTTTGTCAACAAATTTGAGTCGCAAACCAACCTCCCTTTCTGGGTCGCCCACATCGTCCTCTGTTCCAACGTCGAGACTGGCATTGGCTGCTTCGCATCTTCGCTACCAGCGTAAGTTCTGATCATTGCTACCTATATAACCGTTACTGAGATGATTAGGCTACGCCACTTTGTCTCGAAGGATCGCGATGGTAGCTCTTACCCCCACACAAAGAACAATGCATCGACAATTATCACCGGAGGTGCCAACACGCGCCGAACGAAGAACGGCGATCCCACAGAGATTGGATTCAGCCTCCACACTGTTGGCCATGGACGCGATAAGGACGCATGGGAACAAATCAAAGATGACGCCTCGGACAAGAGCACGGCACCGATGAACGACAAGAGAATCTATGCTGAACGGACTTACACCGTCAACCACGAGCCGGCTTGAGCATTCTTTGCTTCGCTGAGATAATGAAATCTGAACGGCATTTCGTGAATACCAAATTACGAGGCTAGCTATCAAACTGTGGAGTGACAGAAGCTGGAATATCCTGAGACTGTCAAGCTTTTTCATTTAAATATCATAATACATGGATCGGAACATATGCACCTTCAGGATTCCAATAAGGTCAAACACTGAGTCGGTTTGAAAGTTATGATGTCATATCTGCGCCGAAACGAAGTCCCGCCGCCAATCTCGCGGATTGCACTTGTCTCTCCCTTGACAAACGCACAAGAGCATACTGATGTTGTAGCTGAATCAAGAACTCTGAATCGAGGCTTCAATAAACTCATGTGAGCAATGCATCGCCATCAGGAGAAGCGTCCCTTGCAGCTCAACAAGCTACGCTGGGTGAGCTGTTCCATGTTCAAGCATGGTCCTACTGTCTCGAACATCTATCTATGAAAAGCAGCAAAAGTATTGTCTATCAAGCCTACTTGATTCAGACTGCAGATCGAACCCCTAGCATGTATACGTCAATCGACTGCAGCGCATGTACAGAACAGGATTAAATAGGCGCGGCTAGCAGCTAGGCCCGATCTGCGCCCAATCATCTTCGTTTATTCAACTGCCGTCACGCAACAATAACCGAGGGTAAATAAGTACACTTTGGATATAGGTAACTCATGTCAACACAGGCATGGTCAAACCTCGACGCCCAATGCGGGGATTGCGGGGCCCCACAGGATGCGCAACATCGGAGTCTCTTCACGGCTTCTCCCCCCTCGGAAGGAAGTCATAGCCCTCGGGCCCTTTCACGTGAGCGCTAGAGGACTACTTAAGATGCTGTGATAGAAGGGTACGTAGTCGTCAGGCCACAAGATCTCAAGCGTCGACATGCAGTTCCTCCCAACCCTCGCATCTGCCTTGCTCCTTCTTGGAACCACCGCTGGGTGCACCGACGCACCTGCACCCGCTGCACCCGCTGCACCAGCACTTGAATACCTCTACACAGCATACGCCCTCATCGAGCCGAGAATATATAGTTCGCAAGGACCCAAAGGCATTCGAACAGCACTCCCCATCAAAGGTGGAAACTTCACCGGTCCACGCTTGAATGGCAAGATCCTGGATCTCGGTGCCGACTGGGGCTTGACCGATCCTCAGACGGGCATCTTCAACGCAGACACACGATACAATCTGCAGACGGACGACGGCGCAAATATTTTCATTCAAACTTCGGGTTCTAGGCAGCCAGACACCAAACTGCACCTACGTCTGGTCTTCGAAACGGGTGACAAAGACTACTACTGGCTGAATTTCGTAACTGCAGTTGGGGTTTTGCAGCAGGTGGAGACGTTCGAAAACGGCAGTTTCATTCTGCAAATCGACGCATGGAACGTAAGTAAGGATCTAACAGAATGGTTTCCCGGCTGACAACGATAGCTTGCAAACGAATGGAAGACCACGACTTTCTTGAATAGCACCCAACATTGAACGCAGACTTTGATAACGCAAGGATCAAAGATTGTTTGACTAGAATCATGCTTGACCGCCTGTCCTCCATCAATTGATAATCTAAGGACTCGCTACTCTCATGTCGATTCCACGTCAGCCACTAATGATGCCATGTGTTGATACTTGGGACTTGAGAAACAAGAAAAACAATTTTTTTTTCAAGAGACGTCAGATTTGTTGAAGAATCAGTGCAGGACGATGCTGTCACCGGAGCCGGCATTTTCGAGGAATGATCGGTATCCCGTCATTCACCGATCGCCAAGCCGGAACGTCAGCATGGGAGGAATCGGAAGCAGGAACAAACTTACAACAATTCAAAACTTGTGCAATATACTTCGCAACTTCATGCGCTTTGAAGAACGTCAAAGCCATTAACCAAATCATTTTTACATGTTTCGCCGCCTTGTCAAGCCATCATTGGCCGTGGGGGTAGCAGCAATAGCAGGCTACCATGGTCTTCAGATATACACCTCGATAGCCTTACCTTCTGGATTGAACATCACGACAAAGGATCGGATATCTCATGACTTCAAGCACTCTTTCGCAGTGTCAACTGTCAATCCGCATCACCGCGCCACTAGTAATGACTCACGATCCATCATCGTTATGGTTCCCCAAACACTATCCCACGAGCAGATTTTGGCAAGATTCCTGAGAGGTTTCTTTGGTGGTTATGTGTTCGCGCCAGAGGGAATGGCATTGCGGCTTTGGGGAAAATCACTTGTCGATTTCCAAGGTGAGACCTCGCCAGTCTTGCGGTACACTGGCCTCTGACAAATGGCAGAACTGGATGGCATACCGGCGTCACGTCATGTATGGAGAGCTTCTGAACTGAATCAAACAAGCTTGCCTGCTCTCCACTCGGTTCTTTTTGGCGTATTTCGCATTGTCGACACGTCACAATTCACCTCACTTGATCAGCTGCCCCCCAAACGATCCCCGTCACACTCCAGCTATGTTGATATAGCTTTTGGAGCGGAGGGTGGTCTTATTGCGGGCGCGAACCGCTTCTCAGTATTGGAGGCTGAAGATTCAGTCGGCTCTGAGGGGACGAGAGCTGTCACCATCATCTATGACTGTACAAGCTATAATCCCAGGGATAAGAAGCCTTTAGGATGGGATCTGTTGCAGACGTTTCATCTGTGGTATGCAATGCTGCTGTTCAAGGAAGGTGTCGTAGGCGTCCTAGAGGCGCGTTAGACATTCAGGAGCATGAGCAGATGTGCCTGCAAAGACTGACTCGCTATTATTGCTAACTGACGTAGCAGCAACTTGTAGAGTATTTATCATGAACTCGTTGAAGCCTGGCCTAGGACTTCTCTGACGTAGATAGAACCAATCAGATCCTAAATCAAAGGATTCCACATATTTTTATCGTATACTTGCATTGAATATATTGTTCTTTGGTCAAGTGCGGAGGCTCCGCAAAGGCTCCGCAAATGTTGATTGCGGGTGTTCCGCGTGTATGCGGGTGCTCCGCATGGCTCTATTCCTTACATAGATTGGGCCAACGGCATGCTCACCATCATACAAAGGCAACATCAAGACACCCGGATACTACGTTCTGAACTTAAATCCGGCCACGCTCCATAACAAGTTTGCAACCATTTGAGTTCAATTGAGTCTGAGTATTACACGTGCAAATCCTTCATAATCTTTACCCCTCGACCTCTTTCATATTTAGCATCAATCGCATCCAACAGCTAGCTGCAACATGTCTTTTCCCCATCCTGGATCTTTCGTATCCGTCCCTCGTCGTTCAACCGAGGAAATCATCCGCGACGGATACAAACGCATCAAAGATGTCTACATCCCAACAAGGGATGGCAGTGAGCTCTGTGCCAACATCTATTTGCCGACTAATGTGGACATGGAGAAATTTCCTGTCCTGCTCAACATTGGCCCGTATGGGAAAGATATTCATTTCGCCGACTTCGGCAAGCCTGAGACGGACATGTACGCGAACATGGCAAAGAATATCACACCACTAGGGCCTGATGCCTGCTTCGAAACTCCAGACCCGGTCGTATGGGTGAGCAAAAGTACCAATCACTGAGAAAGCGAGACCTGACCCCTTAAAGTGCAAGGATCAAGGCTACGCCGTTGTCAGAGTTGATACTCGAGGTTCTGGAGGCAGCCCTGGTGTCTTAGATCCTTTCGGTATCGGACGAAGCATGCTTATTGATGATGACTCTGAAGGTAGAGGTACGCTTTTGCATCTTGATCAACTTCTGAAATACATCGCAGCTAAATAGATCTAGACTGTTACGACGTAGTCGAATGGGCTGGCACCCAAGAATGGTCTTCTGGCAAGGTCGCAATGTGTGGCATCAGCTACTACGGCATGGCGTGCTACTGGGCCGCGATGCAGCAACCGCCTCATCTGAGCGCAATCGTCCCGTACGAAGCACTGACTGACAAATACGGCGATATTGTCAGGCAAGGTGGCGTTTGGCATTCTGGCTTCCAGAAGCATTGGTTCAACAATATTGTTGTACCGCAACAGTACGGAAAGCTCGAAGGACTAAGCGAAGAGCAGCTTCTCAAACAACGATTCGACTACGATGCTCTTGCGACCAACTGGATTTGGCGTAGTGAAGGCCCATGGCCCATCTTCGACCGGGTCAGAGATTTGTCCAAGATTAAGGTACCCATGCTTACGGCAGGCAATTGGATGGACTCGGAGGTGCATCTTCCTGGCAACCCGACATCGTTCGAGCGCGCCACGTCCGAATGGAAGTTCCTCGAGATGCATACTGGTAATGAACGCATTCCCCTCTCATGCAATGAATCTGCTGACTTCTGAAAGGCAACCATCTGGCCGCCTATTATGAAGCTGATCAGATCCAGAGGCAAATCGAGTTCCTGGATTTCTTCCTGAAAGGCAAGACAGAGAATGGTCTGAAGGGATCTCCTCGGATTGATCTACTCATACGAAAAGGAACGGAGAACTTTTACAGGGCCGAAAGCTCCTGGCCTCCCAAAGACGCCTCCCAGACACCTCTATACCTCGCTCCCGACAAGTCTTTGTCCTTCGAGCAGTATACTGCCTCCTCGCCAGACGAGGTTCTCTCTTACGCAGGTCTCACAGGCGCCAATTTCTTTCAAACCAAACCACTCAAAGAAAAGCTCGAGATTCTAGGATTTCCGCATCTCGACTTGACCGTATCCACGGACGCTAAGGACATGGACCTATTCATCTACTTTTACATCATCAATCCACAGGGCGAGAAGCTTGTATTTCGTGGCAACCATGATGAACCTGCAGTATCATTCCTTCGGAGCTGGTTCAGGCTCTCGCATCGTACGCTGTCAACCAAATCGACATCTGACAGGCCTGTATTGGACCAGCATGAGCCAGCCGCTATCGAAGCGAACAAGTGGTACAACGTCAAGGTCCCAGTTGTCTGTACATCTATGATTGTGGAGCCAGGGCACAGGCTTGCGATTGCCATCCGCGCTAGCGACGAGGAAGAAATTATCCCTCCAATGCGCCACATTGGACCCGATAGACCGGAAACAGTGTTCTCGGGAACGAACCGCATCAAGCTTGGGGGAATGCTGGTACTACCCACAGTGAAGCGAGCTTGAGCAGAGAAATATACGCGGGAGTTAGCCAACGCTGACAAACAACTTCTGGATGAGTAGATTTTGCAGAGGCTGGAGGATCCCGACCTATCAGCAGTCCCAGAGTTGGGGCCAATCAAAATTATCGAAGTTGAGAATACTGTTTGACAAGCTGTTTGTGCTGGAAAGATATGGGTGATGTCCGACGTGAAATTCAGCAGCTGGATGACTACTGTATAATGCGCTATACATATCGGTTTGCAACACGTTGTTGGACACTACGGGCCAACAGGAATTGTCTTCGATATTCGGGATGTCTTCCCTTTGGGGACCAAAGCCTTGTAATGGGGCTGTATCCGGATCCTGGATCTCTGTCCGGTGCTGTGCAAGGCCTCGGCCGGGTACTACATGCGGTACATGCTGTCCGCCGATATCAATTAAGCAGTTGGAAACGTGATCCTGGCTCTGCCGTTGCGCACGAAGTTCCGTGCGATGCTCAAGATATTGTCGTACTACTTCTGCGCAACGTTGCGAGGCATCGAGCTTGATCTTTTCGAAGACTTCCACTGCTCGGGCACATGCAAGCTCATCTTCGGGATCGTATTCAGGCTGTGGTAGCAAAACCAAGATGGCTTGCAGAACGTAAAAAGTGTAGTAGGTCCAGCGCCTTAGTCCTGGCGCCCTCTCTAGAGATTCGTGTATGTGTGCGATCATGTCGCGTGCCGCGTTTAGACAGACCTTGCGATGCATGGCGACTAACGGGCATTCAGCAGCAGTAGGGCCAGGCTCGTCTTGCGGTGATACTGCGTTCCTGAGCAGGATAATGTTTGCCAAATGAAAATCTAATTCGAATTTAGCGCGACTGGGCCTTGTGGCCAGCAGGAAAAGACCTACGGATTTTGAGGCTGCTTTGCTGTCTTGCTTTCCAGTCGCGAAGGAAGGAGGCTGCAGTATCGTTTGAACGTTGTAAGACGCTGTCATCACTCTCAATGCTCAGATAGGATGGCAAGCGATCTCGCCAACTTTCTAGTTGTTGGCGCAAAGAATCTCGTTCCTCCAAAATCAAGATAGGTCGTTTTCCATAGATGGTTGACTGCGAAGGATTAGGCGTGGCTAATGAAGTTTATTCTTCATACTCACCAGCTTTAGTATCTGTCTTACGATCTTTGAAATATCTGCCAAATGAGCAATAAAGCCAACAACATCTGGTTGGAGTTCCTTCGTAGCTGACAGCTACTAAAGTCAGCTTATCGTTTTTCGGTCTGATTAAGTTACCGACCTTTGTAGATGGATAACTCATGTCCATGTCTGCTGTATGGATCGATGATGGTCTTCCTGCATCGAGGCTCAACTCGATCTCCTGAATGTAAATGATAGCCCATGTTCGCTTAGCCTCTTCTTGATTGAAACCCGAAGAGCGATGTAGTGACTCGACATTGAGACCAATTGAGTATGCCAGGCGTGCTGCGATTCCGTTGAGGTTATATGCCACTGCCTTACATCAATACGGCTCAACAATATTGTTAAAGGATGTGTGACTCACAATTTGGTTTCATTGCATGTTGTGCGTAAGCTCCTAGCAATAGCGCAGCTTGTGCAAGGTCAAGGTTACTTGCACCGAGAAGACGTCCCAACATACTTTGCGCCTCAGCGAAATACCAAGATGCCCAAGCAGAACTGTCATCGTGGCCATCCTCATAAAGAGCGCCAAGCGCACAGGTAGCATACAGGAGGCATACAAACTGAGGTCGATTGTGATCCTTGGGTGTTGCAAACATGAGCCGCTTGTCTCCAATCGCGTGACGTAATGTATTATACCTGAGATTGAGACGTGCTTGATCTAGTATGGGAAGGAAAATGTGTATTGTACAAAAGAAACTTTCGAGGTGCCTGTCAGTGATTTGTACGTGAAGGCGTCTGTCGCCGCGCCGAGCGTACGGCGGAACAATGTAATCGCAAAAGGTTGCTAGCTGGTCAAGGTCAAGTATCTGGTCGGTTGAAGTGTGACAGGACGAGGGATCTTGGCTTCTTTTGAGCTTCTTCGTTGCCAACACTGTTCCAGCATCGCCTGGATGAGGTCTCTTTCCAAGTGCGGATGCGATCTGGAACGTGGATGTTCGACCTCGTCTAGGTGAGCTTCATCTACAAGTATGAATTCGCAAGAATTACCGTAATACTCAAAACACCCAGTTTGCTGATTGAGCTTAACTACACCCAGAGCCTGGGGTTGTGAAGCCAGGGATTGAGGTTTCAGTGGCGTCTTCGAAGGGCAAGTATCAGCTGCGTTGCTACTGCTGTTTCGCTCCAGTCGTTGCTCTATCCCTTCGAGCCGAGTGAGAATGAGATCAAGTTTCCTGTGCAGTTTAGTATACTAGGTTCTCTGGTCGTCGCATGAGCTACCGCACTCCGAAAGAGCTTCATTCTCTGCTAGTGCTGATATAGGCGCAATCGCAAATTCGCATCGAATGTTTTTCGCCACGCATTGACTGCATGGTTGTAGGCCGTTGCACTTTGAACAGGCCAGTCAGCAGTCCAAATACGCAAGGAACATCTGGCCGGAAGACGGAAGACTCACTTTGATCCGCTTGCCTCGACATCTTTCGCATGCCTCAATTGCCTTTTTGCGAGCCGTACCCCTTGCAGTATTCTGTGTAGCATTATCTGCCATCGTTACTCAATTTCTGAGCGATGAGTTGAAGAGCTTTGAAAGCTGCTATGGCGAAGGCGTGCTATGAACCTTTTCGGTCCGAGGTGGAGGGTGCTAAGAGGGGCCCGATGTACGAACGAAGAAATGGCCAACGGAACCGACCCGCAGTTTCCCCTACTCAATCATGACAGAAAAAATACTGTATATTAGGGTATGCATTCAACACTTTATGTGTTCTCTCGGTTTCTGTCAATTTGGGAGAGACACGGCACCGCGATTTGTACGAGGTAGGCTCGTTGCTTACTACTTTCGTTTCGTACAAGAGCGGGTTACTAGGGTCTGGCTAATTCCACCTACCAACCGCCGTCACGCAGACGGACAGATGATGCACCTCACGACGGCATTTAGAGGCTTCCAGAGAAGTTCGAAACACAATCCGACTCTGGTAAAACACTGCGCATAGCTCGTACAACCTAATATTACAGTCGCGGGAGCATGAAATTGAGCAAGTAACAACATTCGTCGAACTCAGCCATTATCTCCAGCCTATATGAACCATACGCTAGGACATTGAAACGACAAACATCCAAATTGCACCTGCCATTATCTCGCGGCAGGCACGGCGCTTTCCTTCCTTCTGACAAGAGCATTCCTTTCTTCGACTCGCTTGATGGCAATAGTACACCTAGACTCTTCACCTTAAAGCTTGGCAAGTATATGTTTGCCCTCATCTCCGCTTCCCAATACAATCTCCTCGCTCCTGTAGTCCGGATTGAATGTGACTTTGTTCAACGGATTCCTACGATGAGCCATGTCAAACAGCTCCTCGTACACCTTGCCATCATAGCGTCCCAACGCCGAATCAAGAAGAAAGTCCGGAATAGACCATGCATCCACCAACTTGACTGCGTGGGGGCGCAATTGTGCCATGGTTTCAAGGATCGAGTCAGGCAATGTGGACAAGCAGGATGCGGGAATGGACGTTGAAAGCAGGAATGAAGACGCCGATTGCTCCATGGTGTACAGAGCGTAGAGCCGGAAGCAGGTACGTAAGACGGCTGGCGTTGGAGATGCGAGATCAGAACGGGTGCTTGTAAGTGCGTTGTGGAAGTTCGTCACGAGGACCTGTTCGCTGTAGGCGCGCGAGAGCGCGTGTAGCTGAATCATCATCTTGGTCCAGGGCTTCTTCTGCTCAATGCGTTGTTGGTACGCGGTATAGCTTAGGGCTGCCGCACGCCACTGGAAAATGGAGACAATGCTTGCATCGTCCACCTCACGTGACGCGGTGTTGTAATAAGACTCTGGTATCCTGTGGTCTTTTGTCTGCAGATAGTGCTTGAACAACTGGTCTGTTGGATCTTTGGGGGTGTCGTCAGTATTATCAATGCAGTGCTGCATTTTCTTGATGAGGTAAGCGGCGACTTGTTGAGTTATCATCCAGTTGTCTCCTTCAACTGTCGGTTTGGAGAGATAATCTGAGTTCAGGCCAATGAGACCACTACCCCCGCCGAAGCCGTGGCCTCCCATCGCACGCCGACAGGTCTCAATACCATCTGCTGCAATTGTTGTGCATAGCGACTTGAGACCGGAAGATGCACTGTGAAGTTCTGCCAAGGGCCCAAAATCGCCTTTTTCAATCGTCGAACGGGATCTGTGGTACAGGTTGTGGAAGTACTCGCCAGTGTAGTGTAGGGCGAATGTAGTTGCCAGCAATGGCAGAATACGGATCTGCACTGTCGGATAGTCAAGGACTTTCATCTCTGGCGCATCATGTGATTTCGCGTCACGGTCCGAGAATTGGCGGCGGATACTGCAATACCTCACTGCGACAGTCACAGCGCGCGCCAATACAAGGCGCGCATGCATGATGATCTGACCACGCACGAACGTCAATGATCCGTAGACTACTGCCGGATGCCCGCGCCGCGTGAAGGACCCAACCTCGTCAGAGACTTCGGCATAACGCGATAGCATTGCTGACTTCGGGACTCGGTGGTGGTCGAACAACATGTACCCGTTGTCCATTGATGCATAGCCATACTTCGGGCCGATGTCACCTACGGCTATGCCTGGCAGTGGTAGATGGGTTTCTGCGTCCCGAATTTGCAGCAGGAATGTTTGCGGGCCGTGAGAAGTAAATCCTCTCGGGGGGCCTTCAGTCGGCAACATCAATTGTGCGACAACAATCTAGTCGATGATTAGCTGGACTTGGATGCCCCGAAGGTGGTACTAAATGACGTACAGCATGTGTGGCTGTTCGACCCATGGATCCGTTCCACCATTTGCTTGCAGTCAGGTAGGGGCTGTGAATTTCAAACTCTTTAGTCTTGGGGTCCCATGTTGCCGTAGTCTCCAGCCCTCGTACATTACTGCCATGACCAAGTTCAGTCTGAGCATAACATCCAATGATGTCGTAGTTGAGAATTTTGGGCATCCAGTAGGCTTGCTGTTCTTCTGAAGCCTGCTCGCGGACGGTGGTGACTGGCGGTGTCAGAGGGCGCCCACGTCGCACAAAGAAAACTCGATTTGCTGACCAAACATAGACATGTGCAAAAAGTAAGGCGACATCTCGTCGTTCAGATACTCCGCCATACTGTAGTCCGCATGATCCCAGCCCTCTCTGCGGATGATTCTCTGTATCGCCTTTGCCCTTGCCAATCCCAGATGATACCGATCAGGTCGTGCTAGATTGAGCTGCTGATCTTTCTTGAATAGTTTTTCTTTGCTGAGGACCTTAAGCACTTTCTGTTGCCGCTGCAGAAAATCGTCACGAGACAATAAATGCTTTGCCAGCTCATCGACATCAATTGCGGAGCTGTTGCGTTCGGCCTGTAAGGTTGCTGTGCCATCGTGCGCCGGCTTTAGGTGATCGGTGAAGTCAGTCATGGCGCGCTGTCAGTACAGTAAGCTGAACGTCGCGAGGTGCAAGGGCGAACGGGTCGGTGGAGCACGACAGAAGCGAACAGCGAATGCTGTGAATGTCAACCTCAAGAGGTAGCAACTAGGATATGCGCCATTACTGAGGCTTGATTCAGCCTCGGTAGACGCAGAAGGGCTTGTCAAGATAGCCTACAACTGCGACGTCGATGATGCGCGTCTGCGCTGCGGGGGCGATGTCGCGCATGGCAGAGGCGGCAATTCTCGGCATTTCCAGAAGCACAAAACAAGTGACCTGCCATCCAGCCTACTCCTGCAGACAATGCGAGATGAAGAATAGATCGTTTTGTTGGGGAGTTGCGTGAACAAACTTTAGATTGGATCGCAAAAAGCAAGTAACGCTACGGTGGCACGCACAGAGCCGAGGTGCCGACGAGGGTAAAGAAGTCTATGAAAATCGCAAGAGAGAAACGCCAGGATCCGACATCACCTCAACCAGGTGGAAACAGATACCTCCCAGAAAACAACCGGCTATTTGTACAGGATATCCCAGTGCCATACCGTGGCGTTGTAACGCCAGTAAACCATATCCGTTAATCAATGCTGAGGTGCGTATGTCGCTAAAGTCATCAACAGGGATGCGCCAGGCATCCTAAGTAACGTCCGCACTCCCAGCTGGACGAAGATTCCAAACCGCGTTTGCCGGCAGAAGCAAGGCAGCCGCGGTCTAGCAGACGACATTTTCGGACCACTTGCATAAGCCACCAGCTTCGTTCAACACGCGGTCCATGTCCTCTTCAGTTAGGCGGACCAGGATCTCGAAGGGCGCTTCGGCATTGTTGGCGACATGCCTTCTCCTCGGAAGGAAGATCATACCGCCATCACCGGGGCCATATGCTCGCCTGATGAATTCAGGTCGGCCCCCAAGGGAGCCCTCACCCAAGTCGGTGCCAGGAATGCCCCAGCGATAGTCAGCGCCGAAGTTCAGCCACGATGTCTATAGTAATCAGTATGATGTAATACAAGGGGGAGTCAACAGGCATACAATGTAGCAGTCAGACCCAAATTTGAGGGCAAGAGCGCACTCTGTGTCCTTGATCTCGTCGAGACCCTTGAAGAAGGCAAAGTGTCGGTCGATCCAGTCGTTATTGACACTCGTGATTGTATCTTTGATCTTCTCGATGACGCGAAGAATGGTTTGGTCTGTTACACTGCACCACTTGTTAGCTTGCCGAACTAATACGAACAAGGATAGCGCATATAGTCTAGACCGTGATAATTGTGCAGGCATGCAGGTGTGAGGTGCACGGATCGACAAACGCAGGTAAAAACAAACTTACCATTCCTCCGCTGTCAGATCTGAGATCTTGATTGTGGACTTGGAGAATAAGGCGCAATTGCCTGTGTAATCTGCACCGACTGGGGGTTGCCACCTTCGGCGAAGGTCGGTTGCAATACCACAGTTAGTCTCTGTATAGCCGTGTTCCTTCAAGCGAGCTGCTCTTGCGCGTGTTACGTGCGTCCAGACTAGAGCAGCAAGAACATTGCACAGTGTCGGCGGTGATGACGGATCGAAGTATGGTCGCAGGCGCTCGCGGTACTTGCGGATGCGATCCGCAGGCACAACGAACAATCGTTGGGTGCATTTAGTGTCTTCTGGTAAGGTTTTTTTGTATTGAAAGGTCCCGTCGCAGTAGCAGTCTGCTGTCGGGCGGTCCGCTCCCTTGTAGGACACACGCTGATCGAGTTTGGCCCTCAATGAGGACTGATAGTCTGCTATACTTAGAGGCACTATTGGAGTTAGCCAGGCAATAGTCAATGTCAGTGCTTAATGTTACCTAGGTCCAAATCTCCGGAACCATGCGTCCGTGCGACGTGAGAAACGTTCATGGCGAACGATTCCCAAAAAGTTGAGATACCGTGGAAGTCCAGTACGCTGTGATGGATGTAAATGCTCAAGACAAGGCCGCCAGGAATAAAGCAGGCCTGCACTCTCATTACGGGAGCCTCACTCTCCTCGAAGTCGCACAGACCCTCACCATTTGCGGGTACTCCAGGAAAGTTCGCGAAGTCGTCTGGAAGAAACGTGGCACTCTTGAACGCGCTCGGTGGCATGCCGGCTTTTCTGAGTACTTCGTACGAATGAGGAAAGTCGTCCACGAGGATCTGTTTAGCTGAAAAGAGGCCTTTGGTTGCCTCGCGGCTCGTGACGTCGGTAGGATACTGAAGGTGCAATTTGCCCGATCCATCGCCAGCGAGGCTCAGCATGCCAGCAAGGAAGGGAAGCTTCTGTAACGTGAGACGGAGGCCATTGTCGAGGGCTGCAATGGCTTCCTCAGCATCATTTTGATCTTTGAACTACGAATTTGTTAGTTGCCGCCTCAAATCCAGCAGGATATCCTAACAGGAAAGATGCATAGTGTTTGAGTGTACACTCGAACTGCATTTTGGTCTAGAAACGACAGATGGAACGACTTGAGATCCTCCACAGGTGGAAACTCTGCTTTGACGATCATGTTGACACGAACCACGACAATGTGCTAGCGTCGAAATTGCGCGTTGTCAGAAGGAGGTTAAAGGTCATATCCAGGGCCTGCCGAGCTTAGTATATATATCAAGGTAAGGAACAGTCACACCTACCGTAGGGCTGCGGGGGCTCTTCAATGAGACCTTGCGGTGAAGGAGTAACAAACACGCAGGAGGACCACGAGAGTTGTCACCGCAAGGTCCCTTTGTCGAGCCTGTGTGACGGCTAGGCCGCCTTGACCGAGACGTTTGGCTGCCGGCCCGATTGCGCTAACAACAATAGCCATTCCATTTTCGTGCTATGGCGTTGCCATTATCGGGTTACAGGCCGCCTCCCCGTGCAAGCTTCGCTCAGACAGGGGCCGCCGGGTCACACCCGGCGCCCAACGTTGAGCGCCCCGTCTTCCCCGTCCGCCTTATGATTTCACGGTTCCTGAGCAAAACATGGCGGATGCGGGCGATGCGCTTCCGGCTGTGGGAACGTTCAACTTGCGGCTCCACCAACCTGGACGCGAAGGGCAAGGACGTGATCAGTTTCGGCTGAGCACTCCGACCACCGACCGTTGTGGCGGGCCTGAGGTGATGTTAATTCAAAAACAGGCAATCTCCCCTCCGTCAGTTGATGTGCAATGTTTCGGGCGGGCAAGGCAGTGCAACAATCCTCCTTTGTTTGCCTGCTTCGTTCTTAGCCAGGCTGACACTCGAACAGGCTCGGTGGGTGATGCTGGCATGCGCGAAAGGTGTTAAGACGGCCTGTCATGTCATGTAAAAGATTGTATTGGTCGGCCACACGGGGGCTAACAGGGGCGAAGCCACCATCTCGTCACCTCGAGTAGACGCCGTCTTGCTTGTCGCATAGTGAACGAGGACTGGTCAGCAATCCATGTCGTAAGCACATATGTTGCGCTTCAAGTCCATGCAAGGTAATGCAGGATCCCACCACCGGGGATTTGGAAAGCGCACACAGTCAGTCATGTTTGAAGCTAGCAGTACAGTGCTTTTCAGCGAAGTGTTTCATGCAGCCTGGAATAGCAGCTTTACTGTGTAGCGGTGAACAGAATGACCAGACGTGGAGGAGTTGGGCCGAATCATAAGCAAACATGCGTCATAGGGCACGCGCATCGACCAGACACGTTGCAAGTGGAGTTCATAAGCTTGGACCGGGAGCAAAGTAGTTGCCAACTCAACAATGGAAGACATAGCAGAAAAGAACAAGATGCCGAAGCATGCGTGCTGAGTGGTGAATGTGGTAGAGTGTCTGATCGCGAGTTGGGGCGACTAAGCGCCACGCAGTGTGATCATGCCTAGTGTAACTGTCTGACTCCAAAGTAATGCATCAAAACCTAACCGCACGTCTCCGTATTGGCGATTTGATTCAATTGGGTGCCGTATGCAACCAGTCTGCTCTGCATGTGTATCCCAGCGGAGGCTGAGTCGCAGGCTGGCTGCAAACTCTTGGCGAGAAGACAGGCAGACTTGGAAACGCCGAAGACGAAGGAACTCCATTCAAGTTCGATGACCCATGGATCTCCAGACTTCTGAGTGGCTGGCAGAACTTCCGCGCCAGTTGCAGGCCAAGCCGATGAAACAGAAGTACGAAGTTCGGCTGCAGACCGCAGTATACTATGGTCTGATGGTTCTCACCGGTCCGAATCCCAACCCATTCCGACAGCCTTCTGGAGTCCTCAGTCGATGAGCTGAGATGACAACGCCTTGCAGTGGGATCGGCTCAGCGCGAGGCTGTGTGACAGAACAGTCGTTCACAGAAGGCCTGAGGCAACGTGAAATTAGTGAGAGCATATGATAGGCCACGGTAAAACCTGAGTCACCAGCGTTGCCCTGTTGTGGTAGCTGCGACACAACTCTCGTTGTGAAGTTGATCGGTAGGATCGGCTACATCATGATCGGCTGCAGTATGGGGCTGCGTCTGTTGCGCTTCTCACATTCCGCAGTACTGGTGAGCGAGACACGGGCCCTGATGAAACTCGATGTTGTTTGTTCGTTGTCACCAACGCGTCACCAACGACGACACATTTGAACAAACATGCGTAGCTGATTTTTTTGTTGTTGTTGTGGTGGTAGTCAGTGACCTGCAGCTATGTCTATTAGCGCCGGGAACGAGTGTTGGCTGCGGGGTAGAAGTTTGGGGTGGTGGGGGTCAACATTAGTCTTTGGGCGAATTGCCGACGTTTGCCATGGTACTCTATTTTGGAGAAGTTGATACACATTGGGTTGGACCGGTTATTTACTTCCCTTACCGTCGCTTGACATGATCGCTTGTCATCCCGAGCGCAGACGCAGCAAATTGCAGATCTAAGAGTAGCATGACCAACAGCAGATATCGGCCAATCACAATGGAGGATCGGTCGTTTATGGTCCCACAGCACGCTGGACACAATGTATTTCCTAATACGGTACTGTGTTTGTCTGAGCATGGCGTAATGCAGCTAACCCCGACAGCCTCTATTTAGTCGTTTACTGAGATACGCAAATCGAGCCCCTGCTCGTATAGCCATTGATGATGTGCGGTCCAAGCATCAGCGGACTCATCTGGAACTGCTCTCAGACGTACTCGCATTGCGTAGAACAGTGTCAAACGCATTAGATCCTGCAATACTGGGAGCTTTGAGGCGGAGAGAGGAGATCTATATCGCCATCGTCGCTGCTGGTGGTTATGAATATACCGTTGCGATGCTTGCCGTTCTTGCTTTGGGCGCTGCAGCTGTGCCAATAACACCTGCACTTCCTATCGAGGAAATGGCTTACTTCGTGGAGAAGTCGCGTTCCGCACTAGTTCTTGTCAGCTCCTTTGACCTCGAGAAGTGCTGTGAACTCGAGAAGCGAGTTGCGTCCACAAGTAACGAGCATTTCCAAGGGGTTCCCATTGGTTCATGCATATACACACCGGTGCTAAACCCATTGGATATCTTGATTTCTTCTGACCGTGCTTTAGAAGAGAATTCACCTGCGGTTGTCATCTTCACAAGCGGCACCACTGGTCCACCTAAAGGAGCTGTCATGCGCAGATCGTTCGTCTTCGACTGCGCACTATCTGTTGCAGACCACTACAGGCTTGCTGAAGACGACGTCATGTTACATGTACTCCCCGTTCATCATGCAACTGGAGTGGGCATCAATTTCTTCCCATTCCTCATCTCTGGTAGCCGCATCGAGTTCCGAAGTGGCGGCTTTGACGAGGTTTGGATGTGGGAGAGGTGGAAGCAAGGTGCAACCGATTCTGAACGGCGATTGACCTTTTTTTCGGGGGTACCGACCATCTACATGCGGATGCGACGACATTATCAGCGTAACTTAGCGAAGCTTCCGTCGGCTGATCTGGCGAAATACATCGCAGGGGCACGGCAATTCCGTGCATGTCTTTGCGGAACATCAGCATTACCGCAGCCGCTGAGCGAATTTTGGTCCACGCTCATGCAAAAAAAGATAATACAGAGATACGGTGCTACTGAATTTGGCGCTATTTTCAAGGTCAGGCTTGATGATAGGAGAGTGCCAGAGGGATCTGTGGGCCAGATTGCAAATGGCGTTGACGTGAAGCTTTCAGAGGGTGACGAAGGTGAGGTTTTGGTAAAAAGTCCAGTAAGGAAACCACCCCAATACACGTCGTACTCTGATAGATCGAACTAGCACATGTTCTCGAAATACCTGCAGGACCCAGAAGCCACAGCAAAGGCTCATGATGAAGAGGGCTACTTTCGAACTGGGGATATAGCTCGCAGGGAGGGTTCCTACTATTACATCGTGGGCCGGGCATCGCTAGACATCATTAAGTCTGGGGGTTACAAAATATCTGCTCTCGACGTTGAGCGCGAGTTACTAGGGCTACCATACATCTCTGAAGCCATGGTGGTGGGCGTTGCCGATGAAGAGTTCGGACAGCGAGTAGCCGCATTGGTCTCCTTGCAAGAGGAGGAATTATCTGACGCTTTCCTTGAGACGTATGGCAATACCGAGCATATACTCACCATCGAAGATGTACGCAGGGACTTGCGTGAGAGGCTGGCAGGATACAAGATGCCCACGCTGCTTCGCATCGCATCTGGAGAGCTTCCCAAGACAGCGACTGGCAAGGTACAAAAGAAGATTCTGGGCCCGAGATTCTTCCCGCGCGATTATGGAATGTGCTCTGAGGTACAACAATGGATGACACCGAGCATACATTTGGCGAAGCTGTGATTAAGTGGCTGGAGGAATCGAGAGGACGATGTGAGCGTCTTGCTTTTTTGATAGAAGGACCCGGGAAAGTAGCATGAACATCCTGGATTTGTGTAAGACGTAATGCAACTCTGCCGCAATACGGTCGCATGGCCATAAGGTTGCGGTGAAAGAGAGACAACACATGTCTAGATTGCGCATTTCCTCAAGCCCCCTGCCTGTGGCTAATGGATCGTGATATGCATGTACAACCTACCAATACACAGCGTGCAGTCAGTGCCCGAGTTTTTGCTTTGCAAGCAAACCTTCCCTCAAATTCCTGATTTTGTCATTTTGAGTTACAGGGTCTCTCTACTCCTCGCGCTTTGGCACAACGTTTCTGCGGTGCGCTCAAGTCAGACTCCATAATTGTGAATGCCGACACCCCCTTCGGCTTAATTGATTCCTCCGCCTTGCTATCTGCGACCAGACATTTTGGCGCTCGGGAGGATTTGACTGAGAGGAAAAAGAAAGCGATCGCATCCGATAAGCGGACTGAACGGCCACTTGGGCACGGTTCGACGGATGCTGTAGGAGATACGGAAAGACCCTTACCCCTCGACAAGGGTCGGCCCTACGACAGTCAACAGCCGGTGCTATATCCGCGTCCGCGTCCGCGTCACAGTATATCGGTTATCGCAAGCAGGGTACAGTACGGCGAAGAATCGGCGAAGTCGCCACGGACTTTACCCTTGTGCAAGCCGTAACTCCCTTCAAGAACCTGGAAGTCGTTTCGTCACGTACCCCACAATGTCAAATAATGTCCGCAAGCAAGCGGCAACACTTCTGCCATTGGCTGAACGTCATGGAATAGCTTCGAATGTCGGGAAGACAATATACCGCCTCAAGCTACCCCACTACAAGTTGTACTACCAAAAAGCCTACTTGCGCCCTCGATTGTAGCTTCATTCAATTCAACTCCATCGCAATTGCATACTCTGAGTAAGACACAGCTTCAATTCCACCAAATCTGCACACAATGTCTTGCGAGAACTGCAAAACCGGCTTCAAATGGGGAGGCTCTGCCACTGGCAAGGAGACCACTCTCAACAACGCAAAGGCCTACGTCGCAGGCGATTCGAAGGACGCTGCCATTCTTATCCTGACCGACATCTTTGGCTGGACGTTACCCAACATTCGCCTGATTGCCGACCACTTCGCAAGGGAGTCGCAGGCGACCGTCTACGTACCTGACCTGTAAGCTCTGCTTGTCATGGATCCGATGAAATCATGCTGACTTCTTATAGCTTTGACGGAGAAGTTGTCGACCCCGATGCGCTGTCCGACCCCGAGAAGGCTAAGAACTTCGACCTTATGGCCTTTATCGGCCGTCACAGCAAGGACATCCGTTGGGCTGAGATCAAGGAGCACGCCCAGACACTGAAGAAGCAGTACAAGAAGGTGGTCGCAATTGGCTACTGCTACGGAGGCTGGGCTTGCTTCAAGCTTGGCGCCGACCCCCAGCTCATCGATGCCATTTCCATGGCACACCCTTCGCTGGTCGACAAGGCTGAGATCGACGCCACCAAGGTTCCCATCCAGATCCTTGCGCCCGAGAACGACTTTGCCTTCACAGAGGAGCTCAAGAAATATGCGGTTGAGAAGCTGCCCCAGCTGAACATCCCATACGAGTACATTTACTTCCCTGGTGTCCAGCACGGATTCGCGGCGCGTGGTGACCCTAACGATGCGACACAGAAGGCTGCGCTGGAGAAGGCGAAGAGGGATGCCGTTGGGTTCTTCAACGAGTACTTGCATTAAGAGGTCACTTTGTAAGAAACTACAAATAATATAACGACTTGAAAGTACCGTCCAGCTTGTCTTCCTCAGTCGCGACATGGCCCTAATGACGATATACACAAAACCACGCCAGGCTCGCCTTATTAGAGCGTCAATCCTTTCATTTGCGCAACGCACCTTCCCGCTATCTTGCGTCCTCCGCGGACCTTTGAGTACCCACCATGTCTGCCGCAAAGGACGTCCTCTGATGTCAACTGCGCACTTACCTGATAGGTCTAGGCGTGATCTCGGTGCGCATTTGCAATGCAGTGGTATGCATAGCTCTCGGAGTTGGGATTGCAACCGCTCTAGGAGCAGGTTTGACTGGTAAACCCGTTGTTTCCGTTTACAGCTTAGGCAATCGCACAGCGTTGAACACCAAGACGGATTATGGTGTTGATGCGCGCTCTCGTTCGCACCAACTAGATTGGCTGACATTCCCATCGTACGGTAGTGCAAAGGTGGGTCTATAGCTCGTCCATCACATGTTGTGGACAGTAACAGCTGTCGTGTACATATATTGGTAGTGGGGCTTTAGACCCGTGCGGCATCCGGACTTTGCTTGACGAGTTCTTGCGAAATGCGTTCGGGCGCAGAACAGCCCAGCGTTTCAAGAACCTAAATGACTAGGAGCGAGAGAACGCGGAGATTCGACAGAGTGGTGGCGCATTGTTGCACGCCTAACAGCAAGTGCCTGTTTCGAGGACTTCCTTGTTCGAGTAGTAGCTGGCCTTACAGTCGGCCGCTATATGAAAGGTCGAGTCGCGGGCGCAATATAATAAAATAATAACATATCAAACCTCAATCAGTACTGCAAGTAGACTGATAATGAAAATCACACCTACCGTCATCGTTGGTTTCCTGGCTGCCCTGGGATCAGGTTTGGCAGTTCGGCCGCGCGCCGCGAAGAACAAGCCAGTGTGGGTTGCTTGAAGACCCATAACCAAACTTTCTAAACATCAAATCTAGGTTTGCGCACTATATGATCGGTCAGATCAATCCTGAACACACTCGACAGGATATCGATGATGCTCAGAAGCTAAAGATTGATGCATTTGCACTCAACTTCGGTGGGTCCTTCTAAACCGCTTCTCATTGCTGCTGTGTTCTCTTCTGATGATATCCGTAGACCAATTCGCTGCCTGGTCCACGAATACCGTTAAAGATTTGTTCGCCTACGCTGATACAGTCGGCTTTGGGCTATTCTTTTCGTTCGATCATAATGGGGCATTGGATACCCCCGATAAGTACGAGAGCTTCCTCGCCGAATATGTCAAAAAGAAGTCTTATTTCAAGCTAAACGGCCGGCCCTTAGTATCCACCTTTGGAGGAGACAAAGTCACGGACTCGCAGTGGAAGAGACTGAAGGACGTCGTCAATCCAGCAGGGGCAGGCGAAATCCTCATCGTTCCTGGTTTCTTCGAGAACGCAACTCCCGATGATGTCTTTTCAAACCGGAAGAATATCGACGGAGTCTTCAACTGGAATTCCTGGCAATCGACTGGCGAGGGCAAGAAGCAAGTCTCCATGGTGCAGGACAAGGCTTTTATGTCCAAAGCTCATTCTGCTAACCCTAGCAAACTGTTCATGATGGGCATCTCTCCTCTGCAGTTCAAGAACATGAATGCAAACAACAATTGGTATCGTCGCGGTGAAGACAATCTGGAGTATCGTCTTGGCCAGGCCTTGGAGTTGCAGCCTGACATGTTGCAGTTCCAATCATGGAACGATGCTGGTGAGAGTCACTACATGGGCAATATCTGGCCAGAGCCCATGAGTACCTCCAAAGCAATTCAGGAGCTGGTCAAAGATCGCCCTCACAAAGCATACTGGCCAATTATGAAAGCGTTCATCACGGCTTGGAAGAATGGCGACACGACAACTGCAAATATGGTACCTGCCGGTGATAAGCCTGTGGAGGGTGCCTTCTGGCACCACACACTGACTGTGGACGCAAAGTGCGGTACGACAGATCAACCTAAATCTAACGACATCAAGATAGCCGCCGAAGACGCTGTCAGTGGTATACTTCTTGTAGCCAAAGGAAAGAAGAACCTTGTTGCAGTGGTCAATGTGAATGGGAACAAACTTGACCAGAAGAACCTGAGTGAAGGCTACAATTCGTTCAAATTTACCGGTCCGAACTTTAAGCCTGGACAGGTGCAGCTTGAAGTTTGGGATGGCAGCGAAATGGTTGGAAGCGGTTACGGGAAGATTGCGGTATGTACCATGTCTTTCAATATTGTCGAGATGGCTGACAGAATGCAGGTGACCGATGCGGCCACGGTGTGTAATTACAACTTTCAGGTAGTCGCCGTGTCCAGCTAAGCGCCATGAGTCACGCAGAACGCATGTACATACTTTAGCGAAGTTGTTTGTAATAAGCGAAGAGACGCTGATTCGTTCATGAGCCCCACTTGTTGTTCTGTTATTGAAATGGCCTGATCAAAAAAGAAGACACTGTCGCCTCTCCTAACTTACTCTTCATTACCCGCAATACACTGCCGTTATGTCTTTACCAGAGGGGTCACGAGCATCCAGTGATGAAGCTGCTCGCAAGCCTGTAGGCGATGACCTCTTCATGTTGACCTTGTCGGAGAACAACAAGGCTGCAATCTTTGAGCTTGGCCTCACGAAGATTGTCAAAGGCGAGGTTGAGGCATCGCAGATACTCAGGAATTTGGAGCAGTGGGATCCAGACATAAGATCCTTGTTCAAACCTCGGTCTGTGTCTACAATCCTTAGTACGCCGTTCCGTCTCTTATTTCCCCTAGACGACGAATCAGCATTCCATGAGGATGGCTTTAAGGATGGCTACTACGTTCGTCAGTACATGGCCGTATCCTACTGCTGGCGATCTGATGACTTTCTGCCCCAAAACTACGAGAGACATGGTAGCTGGCCTGTAAGCAGGCCATTTGTAGAAGCAATTCTTAGCGAGAAGGATCATCCCCGGGTTGGCATCTGGATGGACCAGCTTTGCATAATTCAGACCTCCGAAGAAGACAAAAGACAGTCCGTTGCAGCCATGGACGTTATATATCGCTCATGTATCCGAGTCCTTGTTCTCTTGGAGGACGTCTTTCTCGATGCGAATGAGGCTGCCTTACATATAAAGTACGACGCGTCAAAAACCATTCGTGACCCAGCTTGGAGGCCACCAGCTCATGAGCAGACCACAATCTCAAGCTTCTGCAGAAAAGTTATCAGGGCCCGGTGGTGGCAGCGGGCTTGGTGCTTTCATGAGTACAGTGTCAACGAGCCTTGGTCAGTCATGAGACAGCGCAACGAGATACACAACGCCACATTCATCATGAACGGACCAGAACAGGGATCGATAGTCAAAATCAAGTGGTGGACGTTGTATGATATTCTTGCACGGAGGATCGATTTTGAACACGAGGAGCACATACATGATCATCTCTTACCAATCGACCTTGGAGACCGTGAGCGTGGGTATAGGAGCAGCATCATGGCAAGGCACAATGCTGTGAGTACGAAGGGATGTATGTTGCTCGAAGATAGGCTCTCAATCATGGTCAATATCTCTGGGCTCGCGCTTGCGTATCAAGGACAGACACTACAAAATCAGGACGAAGTACTGTATGCAAGCGGTGTTCTGGCTCTTGCGGCCGGAGAAACATACCCTCTCACAATGTTCGGTGGAGGAGCGTTGGCGACGCCACAAGGCAGGCCGTCTTGGTTCCAGCGGCATTTACTTAACGAAGTGGTCATCCCAAGATTCAGAAAAAGGAATCTTGGAGGCATTCACCGTATCTCGATGCAGGAGATTGAACTGGACATGATTTTCCTCTCCCCTCCTGCTACATGGAGAGATTTGAATGGCAAAGACCTTCACCCAACCTACGAGATCTTCCCTGATACAATTGCAACCACACCCATAGACACGCATGGACCAGTAAGCGAGAAGCTGACAACTGCAAGTCGGTCAGACGAAGACCTGGACAAGCCTCGTCGCAGGTTCCTGGCTGGATGTCTTCTGGCTGGACATGCGTTTACAGCAAGACTTTGGGCGCAATTGGAAACAGACGTGATAGAACCCAACTACAACCAGGGTTTGAACAAACGTCTAGTACCCAAGCCATGGCTACTTCCTGCCGCGAAAGAGCTAATTCGGCAGCTTTTCCCCGTATCATCTCTGCTTTCCATTCCGACACCTTCAACTTTCACGTGCGAAAACGCACACCTATTCCTAACCTGGCTTACCGACCCACGCTCTATGTACTATATCGGCAGCTATACACACTTCTTTCCATGCAGCGTTGGCACAGGAGCATTCATCATGGATGCAATGGTTGACACGAAGGATACGGATGAATCTTTTGAAGAGCTGAGAGCTGCAGTACCTATAGACCTCCTTGACGAGTCATGCATACCCCGAAGAGCATGGCTACTACAACCTTGTAACGACAAGCGTGCTGCAAGTCAATGGAGACTTGTTGGAAAGGCCCTGCTTCTGGGCGAGCCTGATCTTAAGACGGAGGCGGCACAGAGCGATGCAGCAGTGGAGCTTAAGAGGGTAGTCGTTGGCGGGTGACAGCTAGAAAAAAAAATTCACGGCTCATCAGTCACTACTTAGGATCGGAATCGATAAAATAGAATGAAAACACAATTCACCTTGCGACATATCGTCCTAGCCGCTAGGCTGATATCGTCGCCAAAAGTGCAAGGGTCCCGGTCAAATGTGGCCCCGCAGTGTGGGTCGAGCTCCAGCACTTCCGTTGCCGAACGCGAGGTCTTTCCGCAGTTGACTCCCTCGGCTTCAACCGCGGAGCTTGAGCCCCACGAACACCGTAGTCATCTCAAATCCTTGTCGCTCAGCTCTGTACATAACGCCAATGTGTGTAACACTTTACAGAGAGGAGAGTAGATGGCACAGCCAAATCATCAGCGAACGCGCCGGACAATCAAAGCGTGCGTGATCTGCCACAAGAAGAAAGTCCGATGCGATATCGATGAAGTTGAAGGAGACCGCTGTACACCATGCGTTCGAGACAACTATGAATGCGTTCCCCGAGAACGCAAAAGGAAAAGGTTTACCTTTAGTCCGTCGCCACCTACGCACCACGGACGAATCAAGACACAGGACGGAGCATCTTCAATTCCAGAAAGTGTCACGGAGAATTTTGCTCTTGATCATGCAGGAAATGGGAGCTCGAGTGAGAGAAGAAGCTCGGTGCTTGCTTCGAACGGCGCAGCAGTGTTGGCAGATCAGGAGCTGAAGTCCGAGGTCGACTTCGGCAGAAGACTGTCGAGCACCGCGAGTCTGCAGGAGACTCCGCTCTTGGAACGTCAACTGGATCCAACGCTCAACTCAACCTACGGCAGCATTCCACCTAGTATGGCTGAAGCTAATTACCGGCCACGAAATAGCGTCAGTTACCTTGGAAGACTGGAATACCTCCGTGGAGACGTTCCTGTTGATGATGACTCGGAGTTACCGAGCAAGGTGCCGCACAGATTGTCAGCCACGGACATTGAGATATTGCGCGTTCAACAAGTGACAGAACTTCCTCCCAGGGCTGTCCGTGAGAGCTTGCTGGATGCTTTCTGGACACGGTGTTACCCATGGACCCCGGTGGTGGATCGAAGCTGGATAGATGAGAGAAGTCCTGGTACAACCTCGTTACTACTGCAACATGCAATCTTTCTGGCGGGTAGCAGAGTCAGTGCAGCTGTACCAAATTACCCCTCGGAGGACTTCTACAAAAAGGCTAGGCTGCTGTTCTGGATGGGTGCTGAAGATGACCCAATTATCAACATTGCTTCCGCATGTCTACTGCAGTGGTGGAATCCCGAGGGGCCTGAGCGAGTTTCTTTGGATACCAGCAGCTTCTGGGTACGAGTCTGTATCGGTCTTGCATATCAAGTGGGCTTACATCGGGAGCCAAATGGTAAGCCTGATGCAGGTCTTCGAAGGCGAATTTGGTGGTCACTGGTGACCCGTGACTGTTTGATCAACGCAGGTCACGGCAGACCACGCGCAGTTGACCTGAAGCTTGCTGATGTCTCGCCCATATCTGTCGTAGACTTTGATGGAGTAGCAGCTTCCGCAAACCTGTTTGCATCATACGTGGGTATCTCATGCATTTTAGGTACGTAATGTCTATATGCACTACATGGTGGGGAGGCACGTCACTGAACGCTGCTACAGGCGATCTTACACAAAGCTATCTACGAAAGCAGGGTTTACAGGAGCAGAAGAGGTCACTCGAGGACAGACTCTTTCGATGGATCAAAACTTTGCCAGTCCATCTACAGCTATGCAGAGATGTGGAGGGCCGCCCACTCAAATCATATAACTTCGAAGCCCGTCAATTACACGTACAGTATTTTACTGTTCTAATAATCCTGAATCGACCGCTGGATCCCAAATTAGCACCATCGACAGCATCGCTCCTCGCATCCTCATACATTGCCGGTATCTTTGAAGATTTCATGGCCCGTGATGAACTTCGCTACCTTGGCCCAATCTTCACTTTTTACTGTCTGACAGCCGGCATGGCGCAGCTGTCGTGTTATCGCTATTCAGAAATGGTAAGCCTTGCCGAGCAAAATCTCAATATCCTAGCTCGAGCGCTGGAGGAGCTCAGTAAGAGATGGCCCACCGCTATCGGCAGTCTCAAACACTTGTAAGTATCCGCAGTTTATCGCTAATCGTCAGACCTGCTGATAAGACGGAAAGGATGGATATTCGTGAGAAAGCCACACAACGTCCTCACTTTGGCCCTTTCCCAGATATTAGTCTTCCCTGCACCACTGCGCAATTCTTCTCGGACTTTGGTCCTGATCTCTGCCGAATGTGGCATCTCATTCACCAACGGCTACCACAAGCTGCAAACTTTGCCCCGAGGGACCTTGAAATGGCTGGAATTCTACATGGACTGCGCACACCGAACAATCATCACCTGGATCTTGAAATCCCAACGGACGTCGCCGCCCATCGTCTAATGAATAGCCAGATACCGACAGGAGCATCACTCGAGCCTACCCTATTGCAGCCACAGGAGTGGTTCGGTCCTTATGCCATGGGTAATTGGCTGATGACTGATTGGGATCAAGGAGGTCTGGGCTGGTAAGATTGAGAGGAGGACCATACAGCCTTGCCTAATCGCACTTTCAGCCTCAACCAGATAGCTCAGGCTGGACGAGTCAGCGCCTATTGAGAGATACCGAGAATCGCCGGGCTGAACTTCCCCACATCTCCGCACCTTGCGAGCCGAGGCCCAATCCCCACCAGTGCACGCACGGTCGCCCACAGCTCACGCACCCTCGTCGTGTCGTCGACATGCGCAAAGTCAGCTGCGAATTGACAGCCCTAGGTATATCGATTCTGAGTATCAATTGACCCTACAAGCTATCATTGACCCGTTCAATCCAATCGTGATCATGACACTTGGACCATACAACAACCTGCGCGTTGACCGCCACGATCGCGTCTATGTGATCACCATGCAAAAGGCGCCCGAGAATCGCCTCAATGTCAAATTCGCACAAGAGATCATTCGGGCATTGCGCGATATAGAGACAGAGTTGGGACCAGATTCAGACGGCTGCGTGATCACAAGGGGTAATGACGAGAAATTCTGGTGTACCGGACTGGAACTGGATGAGTCTGATACAAACCCACATGCGAACAGCGATGGATTCTTTCCGGTACGAATGAATATCGAGAATGTTTCCTGGGCGTTGGAGCTGACTAGATGCAGCTGCTCGCGACGCTTCTAGATTACCCATTCCCCACCATTGCTCTTCTCACAGGCCACACATTTGGAGGCGCCTGCCCGTTTGCACTTTCACATGACTACCGCATAATGAACTCCAAGCGCGGCTTCTTCAGCATGCCACCAGTAAATCTCGGCTTGCACTTCCCTGGCATTGGGTATCTGCCCCGCTTGAAGCTTCGACCACAAGTTGCGCGTAAGATGCTACTCGAGGCACATAAGTGGACAGGCAAGGAAGCGCTGGAAGACGGTATTGTAGACGAGATTGCCGATCCTAAGGAGATGTTGGATGTTGCGCTCAAGAAGGCGAGCGAGATACAGGGCAAGGCAAAGATGGGCGTATACAGCGTGTTGAGAAACGAGCTGTGGGGCGAGGCGGCAGAGAAGATCAGAGGAATATGTTATGTACATGGGAAACTGACTACTGCCCCGGCCAAAGCTAAGATCTAGCTCGGTCACCTTGAGGATAATATGAAATTGAATGCGTATAGTCGCCATCGCGGCCTGAAATCATCTCGCTTTGCTACTATCGTCAATGTTGTCACAAAACTACGTGCATATATTAGAAGAATCAGAGATTAATCCAAATGTGCCAATGCAATACCACTGTACGCACTGTCAGTATCATAGATCTTCTTCTTCTCGCTTCCATCCATGTTGAATCTGTACACGGTTCCTCCCAGATCTGTGATGTAGATATGGTGATTGATAGCATCAATCTTCAAACCAATGGCTTCATGGAAGTGTCTAGCCAATGTCTTCACTTTCTTTCCATCCGCACTTTGATCGCCTACATGCGCCGAGTTCAACGTATTGCCAAGTGGGTATTCGCCCCGATCTGTCCAGTACAAAGTCTGGCTATCGTCCTCGAATTCAAGATCGATAGGCTCGGGCAGCTTGTCAAAGAGCAACTCAACGTCAGACCGCGAGGATGCCGACTCACCCTCCGGCGTTTGTATGTTTGCGCGGAAAATGCGCCCTTGGCCTCCCTTGGAAGGGCCTTTCTGTGACCAGTAGAACTTGCCCGCTTTGGGGTCAACGGCGACGCCCACACACCATTTAGTCTGGTCTTCGGCGTCGGCGGTACTGTAATCGCCCGTTTGCAGGATGATCTCGTGGTTGCTGCCGTCGAAGTCACAGCGGTGCACCCGCAACCCTTCGCGGTCGCAGAAATAAAGCTTCTTATTTTCGTGGTCGATTTTGATTTGCTTCGGTGTGTGGACCTTCCCTTCTGGAACAATTGCTTGCACGTTGGATCCGTCTAGGTTGGATGACATGACACTGCCATTGTTTGCGGACGGT
The DNA here is from genome assembly GCA_020272525.1 of Epicoccum sorghinum. NCBI lineage: Eukaryota > Fungi > Ascomycota > Dothideomycetes > Pleosporales > Didymellaceae > Epicoccum > Epicoccum sorghinum. Next base: position 2,493,413 of record VXJJ01000011.1, on the reverse strand, counting down.
GATTTGCCCATGTTGGTCCAGAACAATTTGCCGGCAGAGATGGATACGTCAATGCCGTCTGGCATCGATTGATCGCTGACGAGTTTTCGCACGTTACTGCCGTCTGCAGATGCTGTCATGATGCTTCCAGAAGTTACGGCTTTCGTCATGTCTGTAATGTTGCTTCCCATTCCAATGTCAAGGAAGTACAGTCGTGGCGCGGCAAGGTTGTCATGGTGCCCACTCTCATCCTTTGAGCTTTTTGTTGTCTCTCCAGGTGGGTAAAGACCGCCCTTGCCAGACTTTGCACCAAGTTTGCCTTGATCGACGAAGTTCTTCTGAAGCCAATCCCTGGGTGTTGGATCCAAGTGTCGTTCCTGAACGTAGTTGTCCTCAATAAAAGCCACAGTGTCCAGGCCCACCGCGTCCATCATACCACAGGGTCCTACCGGGTTGTTCTTGAACATCGTCATGAACAGCTTGTCGATTTCTTTCGGTTCCGACACCCCCTCTGCCATGATCAATAGAGTCTCTCTCTTCACAGCTGCCCATAGTCGATTGAAGATAAAACCGGTCGACTCTTTGCGTGCAACAGCCGGAGTCATCCCAGCATCTTCGAGCTTCGACTTCAGGAACTGCAGAACCTCTGGATCAGTTTCACCACAGGTCATGAGCTCCACAACGTTGTTCCCTGGTGGCATGTAGTAATGCATGTTGCACACGCGCAGGCGTCGCGTCTGATCCACTTTATCCAGCATGAGTCGCGACTTGTATGAGGATGAGTTGGATGCTAATATGCAGTCTTTTGGTGCGTGCTGGTCAAGTTGTCCCATCATTGAAATTTTGAGATCCAGCTTCTCTGGCAACGCCTCGATTACCAGCCATGCATCCTTGACAGCCGATTCCATGCTCTCGGTAGTGCTGAACTTGGCAGGTTTGCGTTGATTCCCTGTGATCTTTGCATATTCTTCACGGCTGTGTTCGATGTAATGTGTCGCTGCGTTCCTCTGCTGCTCATTGAGGTCACAGAGGATCGTCTCGTAGTCTGCAGCCACCCAGGATGAGGCAATTCGTCGGCCGAGTACTCCTCCTCCTAGCACCGCAATCGGTCGCGAAGTTATATCTGGCGACTTCCATGGTCCCTGAGTAGGCGAGGATGATCGTTGACTTTGTGAATGTGCATATCGCGCCAGCGGGACAGCCCAGGTGCTGGGAGCAGTCCTGTGGATCTGTCTAATAGACAGACTAGTACGTAGGAACATCGTTACGATTGAAAAATTGTTGCAAGCACGTTGACAACGATCTTTCCTAAATGATACTGCATTTTACCACTATACACAACAGGCCGCCATGCCTAACTAATCTAGCCCTCGGGTCGTCATTGTTGCAAGCGGTGGAACCCATTCAGAACTACGTCAAGCGCCTCAACACACCCATGATTAGTATTACCATGCACCTGGCGGCTAGAATGCACGATGGCATCAATGCTTCGAAGTTGCTTGTGGTAGACAAGCTTCCGGGCGATGCCGTGTGTGACGCCATAGTTACAAGAACCGGACTTGACCAATCAGAAGCGTGCCTCGGTTCTCGGTCTATCAGAACACGCGCGTTGTCAACAGTATGCAACTGGAAGTCACAATCTTCCATAGGTATAAGATCACTGTCACTTGGATACGGAGTTGTTGAGACGCTATAGGTAATGGCTCAATAGGCACAACAAGCTTCAATGAACGCTGAGTGGCTTTTTTGAAAGTCTGGTCTACACAGTGGCAGGAAAGGACAGAAAATGGAAGCAAAGTTCGTGTTCAATAATATGGTAGTCTTCATCTCTATCTTCCACTTTTGTCAAGCTACGTATGCTCCGTACACCGTGATAGCCCCCCCCCCCATTCAGAGGAAAACAAACATCATTTGCTATCTTAACCAACTCTTTCAGGTCACCAGACTCAATAGCGTTGTCAGAAATTATTGATCACTGGAATGTAAAGATCTCGTCCTGCGGCTTCGAGATCTTGCCTGTGAAGCTTTGTTAGTCGTGTATAATGTTGAGCTACAAGTATCGTACCTGGAGGCTTGAAGCCCTTTTCTTGCAGCATGCCTACCATGCTTTCCATCATCGGATCTGGGCCACAGACAAGCACTTTCGTGTCCATTCCTGCTGGGGCTGGAAGGAAGTCTTCGATCATGTCCTTGTTGATCCGGCCTTTGCCACCTGACCAACCATCGGGAGGACTGCTGAGTATGTAGTGGATCTTGAATTGCTCGTACTCTGCAGCGAATGCGTCCAGCTCTTTTCTCAACAAGATGTCATCTTCGGTCTTATTGGCATAAAGAAGAGTGGTCTTTGTATCATCTCTTGGATCTTCACAGATGCGACGGATGATTTGAAACATTGGTGTAATGCCGGTGCCGCCTGCGATCATACCGAGCTCTTTCACCAAGTTCTTGTGATATTTCATCTCGCCCTTCGGCCCTCTGATTTCGACCTTATCTCCAGGCTTCAACTTGCTCAGATATGGCGTCAGTTTTCCGCCTTCGTAAATCTTTATGGTCAATTCCAAGCGACCAGTGTCCTTGTTACTGGATGTGGGTGTATACGACCGAGCAATCTGCTTCCCGTCGACCTCATGTCTGATGGCAATATGTTGACCAGTTGGCAGTCCCAGGACTGAGTTCCTGTGTGGCAGGCTGAACACAAAGCGGATGGTGTCGTGCGAAAGATTGAACTTTTCTTTTAGGGGGAATTCCTGGTACTCGCGAGCATTTAGAACCCCAAGATTGATATCCTTTTTCTTTGAGGGTCTCGCAGACCTCGGTTTTGCCTTTATATGCGCCGGATATGACTGGAAATCTCTATGTGCCACGTTGAAATTCTTTGCGGCCCAGACACTGGTGTACGCTGCTAGGGCCACGCTGGCAAGAGCAGAGAGGGCGAATCCTTTCCAGAAGCCACCGGTTTGAAAGCGGTGCAAGACTGAAGAGTATCGGCGACCGAGGACAATGGCTACAATAAGTGACCCGAGTCCACCTGCTACCACTGGCAGATGCAAGTTCTGCGATTTAGGTGGAGGCAAATTGTTGACAACGTGAACATTGTGCGGCTTGATTTCTGGCATTTTTTTCGTCTCATGGTCGATCCAGTCATCGTCGGTGACTTTCCCAATGCGGTAGTTTTCCAAAATCTCCCGTGCATCGGTCGAGTGACCGATGTCTTCGTACGCTGTGGTTGCATCTCCACCTGCATTCTCTAGTAAGAATTCTTTGCCTCCTGGGTGATCTTCTTGGTATTCGGTCACATCGTAGACATGATTCCAGACAACAATCCATAAATCGGTCTTCGAAGTGTGCTTGCCCACTTCCTCCAGACTGTATACGCCGTCTGCCATGATTGCCGCTTGTGAGAAGAGGGGGAGAACAGCAAAGTCGCAGGGAGTTGTTGATTGTGAGTGTAGTAGCCTCACCTGAAATTAGGTTCTCAAGATGGGAGACTAGATTTGGGCCCTTTTTCGTATTGGTATTCTGACCGAGGTACGCGAAGAACTGGCCGCGAACATAGGCTCCTCGTACGATAAGTGCCCACCTCGTGTTGCGATTATGTGCATAACATGGGAACAAGGGCGATGACGATGATGAACTTGACTCGCAGATATCGGACGATCTTCCCGGCGGTGATCTAGAACCAAGCAGCCAATGTTGTCCTGCGGAAGCAGCCGCGCTATGCGTTAGCCGCAGCCGCCTCGCCCCGTAGCGGCATCCTGTTTAGTAAATCTTAGCTCTTGGGTGAAAGAAATCGAATCGGCCGAGTAAAATGACGTTGTCATCCGAGTTGTCCCAACCGTTGATAGGGTCCTCGATTTCAAAATCTACGTCATGTACGCTACTTCGGTACCGACGCTTCGACGTGTAACGGCGCCTAAGACTTCCCGAGGTCGAACGTCCTCTGCGCTTGAAATCTATTGTTCATCAGAAGGAAATCCAGGGCTCATTATCAACCTCGCAAATCCTGGTGCAGTTGGATGCTCAAACTTCCCGGACCGGAAACTATTACGCTCGTCTCAACAGCATGACAATCAAAGGCTTCTATCTCGTGGGCCAAAGTACGGATCTTTACCACCAGGAGATTCACATCGATCAATACCATGACTTCGAAGCGCTGCAGGTAGCAATAGCTGAGCAGTATAACATCATACAACCTGCCGGAATCGGTCTACAAGATTCAAAAGGCAACGATGTATCCGATCTGGACGCGGTGTTGGACAATGATGAAGATCTTGGGATCACCGTTGATGGGCAACCCATTCGCGACCCTTCAGGGCCTGAGGGGCTGCCATTCCTAGGAAGCTACTACGAAGTTTTTCCCGATCATCTCGGCAATCATGCCCGCCTCTTCCAGAAGTACGGCTCGCTCATCAAGTACGAAACGATGGGAAAACAAAACTACCTCACAAATGACCCTGCTATCGCAACAGTGGCATTCCAGGAGTCTGCTTTCTTCAGCAAATACATCACACCCGATCATCCGCTGGCCGGAATTAAGGATAATCGCGCCTTGTTCATAGGCGACACAGATACGGATGCATGGCGTGCCGCACACAAATTCATCCCGCCAGCCATGTCGCCCAAAGCTGTTCGCCACTACACTCCGCTAATGGAGGCCAGTGTCAAAGACTCCTTCAGAGTCTTCGATAAACTAGACGAGCAAGACGAGGCATGGAATGTTTATCAGTACATGCTGAAGCTGGCCTCACAGACGGTCTTCAAATTCGCGCTCGGTTACGACGCACACCATTTCGATGATCCGGACTCACCCCTGAATGAGTTAGTGGTCTTGATTGCTCAAAGCTTGAGTTTGAACAAAAAGGTCACAAGTAGGGGGAGTTGGTATGCGAGCTTGAGCTGGTTGCCTGGAACGGCAGCGTATGATTTGAACAATATCTCGGGGAAACTTTGGGGAATATTGAATAAGGGTATGAATCTTCTGAGAAACCAATAATCTCGGCTAACAATCCCAGCCATTGATAACGCTCCGAAGGGAGACACCGACGAAGATCTGCCACTGCAGTCGGCAGCGCTGGGGGCAAGTTGCGTCGTCGACTACTTGAAGCGGGCTACTGATGACCATGGGAAGAAGCTGCCACGTGAGCTTGTCGTAGGTGTCTCAGAATTGCAAAAGAATACGTGACAAGTCGCTGATCCATTCTATAGATTCCAAACATGCTCCCAATATCTGGCGCAGGGTTCACCACGACATCATCGCTTCTATCCTGGTTGATATACAGCTTGTGTGTCTATGAAGGTAACCAAGACCGCCTTGTGCAAGAACTTGTCGACGCTGGCGTCAATGAGAACACGAAGTGGACTCCTGAGCTTTCTGATGGACTCTCCTTCCTCGATAAATTTGTCAAAGAAACACAACGTCTTCACAATCCATCCTTCCAGCCAGGTCGTACGGCAAAGGTTGACTGCATTGTGCCTGGCGGTTACAAACTTGCCGCAGGCTCAGTTGTAATTTGCGCTTTGCATGCTATTCAAAACAACCCGGCTATATGGTCAAACCCTGATCGCTTTGATCCTGATCGCTGGGGTACCGATGAAGTCTCGAATCGCCCAAAGAACAGTTACATGCCGTTTGCCACAGGACCAAGGAGCTGCATTGGGTTCAATTTCGCACTAGGTGAAGTAAAGGTCTTGCTACCTGAGCTTGTATACCGCTATGAGTTCAGCAAGGAAGGCGAGGAGTCTGTGACGTATGACCCAGAGTTCCAGCTCATCAGACCTATGAACTTCTACGTTAGAGCGAGGAAGAGGACAAGCTGGCCGGAAAAGAGCAAAGATGCGAAGAAGATTGCGGAGGAATATGCCGATGGAGAGAAGAATCCTGTCAAGTTCTAGTGTTTTGCAAAGATAGCAGGATCATCCTTACCCTGATGATGTTTAGCTTTTTCGATACCTCAATATCGGGCTTACAATGTAAATCTGACGAGTGTCCATCACAACCTCACATTCAGGAGCTTACTACATGAACAACTATGACTTGGCCGCGACAGACGAGGTCAGAAATTCCGCTCTTGGCTTGGTATCGGTTTCGAGTGATAGACAGAGGAGAGGAGATCATGCAGATTTCCTTGCAAACGTAGTAAAAGCTCGCAAGGAATTTAGTAAGGAGTAAACTTTCAAAGTTCACTAAAATGAGGTTGTCGGTTTTGCTGAGATTGAACAGAATGGTAATGGCGCTATGTTCGGTAGAAGTGCATGATATAACACTCGCTGTAGAACCAAGGATCTTTCAGGATGTCCGGTTTACTTGCCTTGTCGTTCGGCTCAAATGTCAACGAACCCCCTCGTAATGTTCCCAACACTGTCGAGATTCATTTCTGTTGAAATCCTCGCGTCCATATCCATCAAAATATACCTCGTCTGGCCAACTCTGAAGTGTATAACCATCGTCCTCGCATCCATCGTCCTCGTATCTTGACGCGGCCTGCGGTAACTCATACAGCGCTAAGCCCAGTCGGAATTCTTACTTACACCGCCTGTCCGCGGCCCCAAAGACCTCATTAAAGTGGCTTCTTCCTTGTAATAGGGAAGAGGATGCTTGCATGGGGGATGATCGGGTGCTGAAGTGTCCAGATCAAGGCACAGACTTCTGTGCTTGAGCCCACGCTAGAATCTCAAGGATATAGGTAGACGATGGACATGAAGTGGGAAAGGCTGTAGTATGGAATAGTGAGAATAGCAATTGAATCCTGCTATCACCTCGGTAGACCTGCTGGACCCAGGGAGCCCGACTATAAATCGCCTTGTGCACTCGGTCTATCCACCTGATTCATCTTTGCCGTACGAAAGACAGTATCTGCTATGCTGCTAATCTCGTAATGATTTGAAGAATGATAGACGCCTTCCAGTGAGTCCAGCTTGCATACAGTCCTGGTGGTCGATTAAGATCGAAACGATTGAGAACGATACCAAAGCATCTAGCTTCGCTCAAGTCGGTGACTAGGTATTGGAAATATATGTAACAATTTCAAGACTGAGTGGGTAGGAAGCTGACCTCGTTCGGTCGCTCGGACGCCGAAGCAGAACAATACGCACATGCCTCGGGGACATTTGTGTAAAGGAACCTAGGTACATAACCCAAGTCGATCCCTTCTCCAAAGTGGTGGCAGTTTCAGGACACATGGACATATGCGCTAGGCCAATTGCGGCCAACGCAGCGCCGCCATACCTCTCTCAGCAGCTGCCTCGGCACCAAAGGTAAAGAAATGGGGGGCAATGACGATGTCGGACAAACACGTCGCGCGTCAACACACACCAAAGCATGCAATTGCCATCGGGCTCGGAGTCCTTGGCTGCGGGTGTAACAGGTGCCGGTAGTCTGTGGAGTGGCGCGAGTCGGGCAAGGGTGCGATATATGTAGCTCGAGTGCCCATTATTCAATGATTTGTTCCAGAACAGCAAACTTGCGCACGATACCATTGCTCCTCCGTTTCCTGTTGAAGGCGATCTCAAGAATCCTTCCGCCAATCCCACAATCGTACCTGCGCTTCCTGCAGTCAGCATTGGCGCCGACAAGGGCCATAGCGTAGAACAGTGAGCATCATGAACGGTCACGCCTCGGAAAAACACACAGCGGGCTACGCCGACAACGAGACACGTCTCGACGTGCTCATCATCGGCGCCGGCATCAGCGGAGTCAACGCCGCCTACCGCGTGCAAACGGAGCTTCCCACCTCGTCGTACGCCGTTCTCGAGGGCCGCCACGAGCTCGGTGGCACGTGGTCACAGTTCACGTATCCCGGCGTGCGCTCCGACTCGGACCTGCACACGCTGGGCTTCAAGTTCCACCCGTGGAAAGCGCGTAACCCCATTGCTACGGGCGACAACATCCTTACCTATCTACGAGAGACGGTGCAGAAGTTCGATATCGAGAAGCGCATACGGTACAACCAAAAAGTGGCCAGTGCAGACTGGAGCTCTGAGCAGCAGCGATGGCAGGTGCAGGTCGACATCGGTCGCGGTGAGAAGACAGAGAGAGTTGTGTACTGGGCCAAGTGGATGATTCTGGGCACAGGATACTACAGCTATGAGAAGCCCATGTTTGCCCACATCCCCGGTCTGGCGGAGAACTTCGAGGGCCAGACGGTGCATCCACAGTTCTGGCCTGAGGATCTGGACTACAAGGGCAAGAAGGTCGTTATCATTGGCAGTGGCGCAACGGCCATCACGTTGCTTCCGGCTCTGGTCGAGGGCGGCGCGGGGTCGGTGACGCAGTTGCAGCGCAGCCCAAGCTATATCCTGGGTCTGCCGCAGCCAGGCAACAACTCGAGCCCGCCGTGGTGGCAGAAGGTATTCCCAGAGTGGCTGGTGCTGAAGTGGAAGCGTGCGTATCCCGACAAATTCTACATTGAAATCTTGCTGACCCCTGATAGGCTTCCAATTCAACCTTGGAGCAGTGCTGCTCTACCGTTTCTGCACCACCTTCCCCAATGCTGCGGCCAAATGGATTCGCGGCGCCGCCAAGAAGCAGCTTCCTGCCGACTTCCCCATCGACCCGCACTTCAAGCCCAACTACAACCCGTGGGATCAGCGACTCTGCCTTTGCCCCGATGGCGACTTCTTCAAGGCCCTGCACAGCAACCGAGCAAACATCGTGACAGACACGATCAAAAATGTTGTTAGTGATGGCATCTTGCTGAACAGTGGCGAGAAGCTGGACGCCGACATCATCATCACTGCTACAGGGTTGAATCTGCGCTTCCTTGGTGGCATTGACCTGGCTGTCGATGGCAAGAAAGTCGATGTCCGCAGCGAGTATTTATGGCACTTCGCCATGATGTCAAATGTCCCCAATCTAGGCCAGATTATCGGCTATTGGAATGCCTCTTGGACCTTGGGATCAGACACTGCATCCCGCCTCTTTTGCAGGGTCATCAAGCACATGAACGAGAACGGATACACAGCATCGATTCCCACCATAAGTGAGCAGGAGAAGCAGAACCCGCAGAGCGCAAGCCCGCTAAGCAGCACATACATCAAGGCCAGCCTGGACAAGATGCCCAATTGCGGCAGGACAGGTCCTTGGAAGCCGAGGGAGTACTATTTTAAGGACAGTTGGAAGGCCGAGAGGTGTGATTTGAACGACGGAATGAGGTTCGAGAGGGTCAGTGTGTAGACGGAGAATTCGATGGGATGAGACGTATCAATAGTCCACCATCTGATTGTTGTTGACGGAAAACCTGATCTATTACGTTCACGCATCAAGCTCATTCAATCAAGATTATGTCACCACTGTATACCGCTCTCCGTGTTTGCCCAATCACAAATACGCGTATAGCTGGTGCCGAGTACGATACCCACACTGCTCACTGTGCTCAATGTCATGTCATTGTCGGCATAAGAAATCCTCTAATATCGCAATCCCTTATAAGCGACGGGGCAACTACCATTTGTAGCCGTTTTGCGCCTCAAAACGTTCCTACAGACCATGCCGTATCCCCTCTTGGCGTTTGAAACGAGATGAGCGGATCACGTTTCATGACTGTCAAGGCGGGAGCTAGCGTTTTGAGCCGCAACGGTGGCCAATCGGAACGCAATGTTTGCCTTCATTTTATCTTCCGATGTCTTGCGTTCATGCTGGTGGAGTTGGGATGGGACACCACAGACGCTGGGTAGCCGCAATGGGGCGTTCTGTCGATTGCGATGACAGGCTGGTGACATGTCGATGCGGATCGTGAAGTGGAGATGCTGGTGCAAGCGAGCGGAATAAGAGATCCTGAAACTTAGAGAGAAGATACAATACGAAAGGGGAAGGACGTGTTTGATGTGGCGCGGAAGAGAACTGGGGCCTGAGGAATATAAGTCCTCGTTGTGTGCATGCTTTGCAACTCTCCAGCAGCTCTGGTCACTCGCTCCATTCGTTTCATTCCAATCCTCGTTCTTTACATTCATTACATTCGCTTCAAACAATAGACACAGGATGTCTCCTTCCAACACTTTCATCTTGAGCGCAGGTCTGCTCGTCCAGTTTGCTGCCGCATACACTCAGGTCAATGTCGCCACACCGTTCATGCTGAAGAACATCGACCCTATCGTATTCCCCGGCTCTTACAGCGAGTCCCACTTGCACTCCTTCTTTGGCTCAGACGCCGTGACAGCTTCCACAAACAAGTCAGCAGAGCTGCAAGCCAGCTGCACCAATGCCCAGAACCCCAATGATTTATCTGTCTACTGGATCCCCACACCACTATACACGGCAGATGGCAAGACGTACGAACCTATCCCCGTGATGCGCTTTAGTGCATACTACAACCTGGGCGAAACCCCTGCCGAAGTCGCCATCCCGCAGAACCTGAAAATGGTCGCCGGCGACGCAAGCGCAAAGAACGAGGCTGGTATGCCAGCCGATGCGAAGATCTCTTGGTTCTGTGAAGGAGACGCCGCCTCGCCGCTCGATGCTGCAGGTTTCCCAAGCAAGACATGCTCCACACACCTTCAACAGCTCCTCTTTTTCCCTCAGTGCGTCAACGAGCAAACCCTTGAGACTGGCTACAAGTCTCGCTCCCATGGAACAGCCAACTGGTGCCCCACCGGCATGAAGAGCATGCCTCAGCTCCGCTTCTCCGTCCGCTACGATTTGCGCAAGGTGCTTCCTGGTGGGTGGAACGGCAACTTCCCTGGCAAGCTGGCGTGTGGACCTGCATGGTGCTCGCACGGCGACTTCATCAACGGATGGACGCCTGATGCGGCAACAAACATGATTGCGACTACAAAGGAGAAGCAGCATTTCGCTGCTGTGGACGGCGAGAAGGGCAAGGACGGCACAAAGCCCACTTGCAAGTCTGCCGACGCTGAGCCGAACAAGGGCACAAGTGACTACGCAAAGAGCGTGAGCTTGATGGGCAAGCGTGAGGTCAAGGCTGTGGGGTGGACAAGCAGGACTAGATTTGCCAAATACCTGTAGATGACTGCAGGTTTATGCAATACGAGTTGAAAGATGCTTTGTGTATATACTTTGAAATACTCAATTCCACAACGAGATTTATCAATTCAAATCTAGATCATCAAGGGTGTTGTAAAACGAATATGTTGCTAGTTTGGCAAAGACACTCGCCACATAAAAGTTTGCTGCATTTTAGGCTTTTCCTGACTTGTTTTGTTGATGCTATCAATACTGATCATTTTGCATTGCATTATCTCATAGCATGATTGTCATGATATATTTGTTGTGTCCATGCTGAAAACTCATTGTTTTCAAGACGTGTACTTTCACTGTACTCCAATTGGCTTGTGTTCAATGAACCATCAAGGTCACCAAGGTATACGTTCGGAGTGAAAGCGGCTTCCGTCCCATCATAAATACGGTCACCCATCACGACCTAATCCCCTTCTCCTCCACCCGACCAACCTCGCAACCATGTCAACCAGCCATCGCCCAGGAGTCCAGCCTTGTGGCGAGTTCGATGGCCCCAGCTACGAAGCAAAACTGTTACAATACCTCGCCAGCGTCATTGAACTGGAACAACGCAACGTGACTACTGCGCAAGCCGTGACCAACATTCCAAATACAGTTGAAGAAACGAACAACCCTGGGTATTTGACACCGACCCAGGTTCGTGGATTCCGACACGAGCTGATGACATACTACAACAAACCGGACCACGCTGGCCGTCTCTTGCGAGTACTTCGAAGGCTTCATGCCAGGACGATATCGGCGGACCTCATTACAGCCACAGGTATATTGAAAGCATGCTATCTCCTGCTTCTGAGTCCAGACTTGGATGTGAAGAAATCCGGCATGGGATTGATGAGCAAGTTTGGAAGGGTTGTACGGGAGAACACATCCTCGCTTCCTGCTGATCTAATGGACATTGAGGCTTCTCAAGGTCTGCGCGACTTCTATTCGGGTGATCATATGCTTCCTATGGATGGCAATTCTGTTCCGGCAAGCCCAACTCTCGAAACTGGAGAAGAAACCCAGAACACTACAGCATCGACACTTGAAGATAGACTGGCGGAAACATTCACCCCACGAGAACGTACACATGGGCCAGTATCGAACTACCTACTCAACGGCTTCAAATGGCCTAACCTCACTGACAAGGTGTCTATTGTCTATGCTCTTGGACTTGCGGTGGAGATGGGTCTGCAGGTCGTTGCGAAGGACAAGACCCCCAACAGGATGGATGTACTTTCTTCGAGCTCTAGGCCACGGCCTTTGGGTCTGGATGTAATGTCCAGTATCGCTTCCATGTTAGGCAACACTCAGCTTATCTGTGCACGTGCCCTCCCGATTCCAGGCAATGAGCAACTAGTCCTATCGATGCGACAAGATTTCCTATCAGAAGCAAGAGAATTCCTTCATCTGGATCAGGGTTCGATGGACATGATCTCAGAGAAGCTCCTCAAGCTTCAATCAAGCGCTACGGAGGTCCTACACAACGCGGCTATGAATCATGTGCTTCGTATCCTCGGTGAGTGCTACCTGGCTGTGCTGAAAGATCACGTCCACTTCAAGGAAATTCGAATTGAGAACTTCCACGATGAGCCAGACGGAGACAGCAGACCCGGTTCAAGGACTATGCCAGAACTCCTGGAGGATCTGAATGCGTGGAAAGAGATCCTTTCTGACATCGAAGAGCAAATGTCCGTGGAACTTGGCCGCCAGGCTGATTCCCTCAACGGATACTGCACGAACTTTCTGAGTCCCACAAAGGACATCCTCGACATCATAAATCCCGGATCGTCAGTAAAACACCCCATAGACCTTACGTCGTTGATCGGTGTATCTGCAACAAGTGCAAGCCTCCAAAACAGGGTTTCAGCCTTGACAAGTGAGTTGTCGACATCGCGAAAATCACAGAACCAATTGAAGAGTGCTTTGTACGCTGCAACTATCCAGCAAAAGAAATCGAAGGAGCTCATCGACCTTGAACGCAAAAAGCAGGCGGAACTAGAGGCAAGCACAGACGCAGAACGCATCCGTACAGCGAATCGCCTTTCTGGGCTTGAAGCAAAAGCAAAGCGCGTCGACGATGCAGAAGCAGCCACGATCCGTACCGAGCAGGCGCTTGAAAATACTAACGAAAAGCTCAAGACCGTCACACGTGAGCGTGACAGACTTGCCTCTGACAAGACTGGCCTTGAAGCTACCTGCAGGCAACTCCGAGCAGAGAAGGCAACGCTGCAGCAGGGCTACGATCAGATCCGCCAAGAGAGCGAAGAGTCCAATGTGAAGCTAGTCATTCTCGAGGGAGATTTGGCAGATGTTATGGAGCAGCTGCAAGATCTGCATGCGCAGTCACAACAAGCGCCCCCGCCGCCTATTGAGCACAAGGAGTCCAAAGACTCTATCGGCAATGAGATCTCCGTGCTGACTCATGCAGATCAATTGACTCCTGCCGACCGACTGGAAATGATAGCGCAGCGATGGCAAAAAGATCTTATCTCAGCCGACCTGGAAAAGCAACAGTGTGTGAACCGATTGCAGCAGACAGAAGCTCAAATCACGGACGCTTTGCACCGAATAGCAGAGCTGTCGCCGAAGAGGCACCATTCAAGGCCTCGTCGCGGCATAGATGCCAGCCGCTCTCAGAACAGCGTCGCTACAATGGCAGGACAGCCAAATACGGCCCAGAACCCATCTCCAGAGGGAAACGAGAGTGACGACTTTCCTCCGTTGCCACAACAGGCCCGACTTGGTCGGCCTGCAAGCGGGGGTGCATGGTTCAATATCCATATCAAAAGACGTTGAATGGGACCCTTTGGCCTCAACGTTGCAAAGGCACTCAGAAATGCTATAGCACTTGCCAGTCCCGATGCTGGTCATGCCCTCACCAGATTGCGAGGAAGGCACTCCGTTGTAGTATCTCAAACATATATAGCTTAGTTCAAGTAAATCAATATTCGGACAAAATGAAGACGACTTCTATTGGGGCCTTTGAGTTCCTGCTCTGTGATTATATTATTGTGTCCTGAAGAAGTGCCAAGTATCTCCTTCAAGCTGAACAGATGCGCCTTGTCAGCTTTGGTGAGATACCTAAGTTTAGGATAGATAGAAGGCGGTGCTCTCAGTGGAGACCTCGAAGACTGGCCGGAACAGGCTCGATAAATTCACTGCACTTCGAGTGCTTCAAATTTGCGTTAGTTCTGCCAAATTCCAGTCCTTCTCTCAGTGGATCTTCCTAAAGTACTGATTTCGTTAGAGCTAGCGAGGGGCAGTACGCGTTTCTATTTCAGACAGTCCATTGAGGATCTATTCTATGAAGATCGGCCCGAATTCATGTTTTCCTACAAGCTCACCTGACATGACAGCATGTATATGACACTCATCGACCAGCTTATGTCTGCCATCTGACGTTGGCATGAGGAGGTATGGAACCGGCGCTCCTGCCAGTATACAACACAGATCGCCGACTTCAACAACCTCAGCATCACAGAGTCCCAGCCTCCCCTCTCTTGTCAAGAATAGACACATTCCTTTGGTACAGTGATCTAGACGAAGCATCATGCTCCGCGCTCCCGAATCGTTCTCTGCACTTGCTTCGACCCCTTCACTCGAGTAGAGTGGATTCATATGTTCACTGCGCACGACCTGACGATATGCTTCAAAAGCTTCTCGAAAAGCTTCTGACGACACATCTTGGATTGCATTGTATTGAGTCAGGGTCATCCAGAACCCATCTTCATTAATGTCAAAGCCGAACGATTGAGCTGCCATCCATAACTCTTTCCATATTCTGTCGATGAATGGTCCCTCGTGAACGAAGTTCTCTGGATGTTGGAAACGATTGAAGGTGACTTCCCTATCTTTGAATGACGTAGAAAGCCAGGCAATGGAATCGAAAATGAATCCGGTCGTCTCTAAAATCCTTCCAGTTCTGGGAGTTGCCTCATAGCGACTCGACGGGCCCCCGGCGCTTTGAGCGTATGTGGCTTCTCCCAAGATGTTCTTTGCTACATTGGTTTCCCAATATGGTACCCAAGATGGACGATCGGTGTTGGTGAGTATGATTCTGTCGGCATGCTTCACGTAATTGAGCAGCCACGGTCCTTCCGAAGGACGCCTGATGAGTGCACATGCGACCTGGAACCAGAGATCCGCTTTGGTCAGGTTATAGTCCGCTTCGATGATCGGTTGCTGAGTTGCTGTCTGTGCCAGGGAACAAGCAAGGAGCGCAAAGACATGATCGCGAGCATCAACGGCCATAAGTTGCCTCCCACGATGTAGGACCGAGGCAAATGTCAGCGTAGCCCAACGTTTTGCTTCCAAACGTAGGGCTGGTTTAGACTCTTGCCATCTGTGCTTTCCTCTGTAATTGCAGTGAATTGAAACGAAAAATCCGCCTACCCATCCAAATCCATGCAAACCGTGACTGGCTATCATCGTGGTGATATCCGCACTTCTCGAGCACCACAAAGAGACTTCGTAGACCTCCGCGATGTCAATATCACAAGCGCCCCAAAACATGCAGCATTTCTTTGCTAGCGCGCACTCTTGTACAGTCCATGACCGATAGAACCAGGGGTTCCAGAGTAGTCTTCTCAGCCGTATCCAAGGAGCTTCGTCTATGGGTATCGGATGCTTTATCCCGAGCCGTGGCATGAGATCATAATCCTCATCACACTTCACGAAAATATCATCAAGATAAGCGTTGATCTCTTTGATCATCTTGAACACCTCCGGAGCATCACAATCGACATCCTCACCCAGCCACACTAGGACCTTTGTAGCGTTTCGGTAGACCTGTCCCATATTCCTGACCTGGATACTTTTTTCAGGAATATCTTGCTGATTGATACAGAGAGCGTCGGCCCACAGTCTCCTGATAGTCCGGGAATGTCGGAACTGCCTCAATGCTCCATGTAGGCTCCGAGTTATTGGAACAGTGCGTTTATTACATGTGATCTCGATGGTATCTTTAGGGTCGCCCCAGACATAGGATATTGCTGCGTATCTGTTCTTCGCGCGTCGATGGGTTCGAATCTCCAGTTCACAGTTGATTGGGTCGCCGTGATTTCCGGGGTGTAGGACTAGAATTCTGAGATAGTCGCCTTGCGGGAGGGGCTCGTATATGTCAACCCAGGGTACAGTGGTTGAAGTGTGACCGCCGTCATCTTCCGATTCGGGAGAAACGTGATATAGATTTTCCGCGTCACTTCTCTCGGACATTTTGTGTCACTAGTTGTATGGGGAGGAGGATGTTGTCGACGTGAAGAGTTCGATCAGGCTGGCAGCTGCAGGCACATGCGCGCTTGCTGCGCCTCGCGAAGGCTGCAAGGATTCGCACATCCTCAGACTCTTGCGCCTCGTCAGCTTGAAGCCTAGTATAAGCATGCGGTTGATGCCATAGGGAGCTCCAGCAACAACAATTAGGAGCCGTTTAGAGCTGGAGTACATGTTGTTTGGGAAAAATTAGAGACGATTCTCAGAACGTGATCGATTGCCCTTCGAGCACACACTAGTCCCAATCCGCTGGTAAACATCTGGCCCGTAGCTTCTCTTTGGTTACGGAGATATGTTCTCAGAGACTGAAACTAATACTAATTATGAGTCTACAGAAGTCGGTGCCAGTTTGAATGCTTCCGATTAGTTCTCCCCAGATCTACGACGTCATACCGGCGCTGAGATATCGCACCGCCGATGCGCACTCCACAGGCTCCGGGCACTTTGACTACGACTGCGGGGAGGGAGTGACGACCAGGGCTGACGGACGCCTTACACATTGGTACATAAAGAGTGACCTTGCCAACTCGCCTGTTATGCTTATATCAATTGATACACAAAGGACCCTCGAAAGCACCATGGAACCGACTACATTCACAGCGCTCGTGCGCGGCCTACAAATCGGTGTCGCAACAGCTCTAATATTTCTCGGAGGTACTTAGTTCCAACCAGATCGCACTTCCTTTTAAGCAAAACTCACAACCTCAGGCCTATCATCATGTCTCTCACTCTGGGTTCTCCCCTTGACCGCTCTTCGCCCACCACGCCTTGCCTGCGCCCAGTTCACCCAGACTGTAACGTGGGGTCTCCACTACTTGCAGCCGTCCTCGCGCCTACTTGCCTTCTTCCTTCTCGCAACCGCGTTCCTTACATCCCGTCTCCCCCGGCCAGAAGACGCTGAGCAGTGGAAGACCTGGGCACTTGCACTTGCAGTCTTGATCCCCGTGGCACCGTATGAAGTGTACTGGATCTTTCCGATCAACGATCGAGTGAAGGAGATCGGAGACGCAGTTTCGGAAGGAGGAGATGAGAAGGAGGCCAAGGGTGAGCTGCAGGTGCTCTTCAGAAGATGGCAGAAGCTGAATTTTGGGCGCGTGGGAGTTCCGCTTGCTGCTGGTGTCGTGGGGTGGATGGGAGTCGCGAGGTGAGGTCGGCATGGCCAATTTCCTTCCTACGAGTGGTGATCATCTATCTCCCAGAAGTGCGCCTTTGATCATGTTGGTCTTTTAAGACGAAGGCTTCATTTCGAGGGGCTGGCGACTCGTTCGACAGGACTGCTGGTTCGGCCCGTGCCAACGCCAGACGCAAGTAGCTCAAGCCTCGAAGCCTGCACGCGGTGTTTCTTCATGACCTCGACCCATTCCTCTTCCATCTCCTGTCGTTCATGTGACTCACTATCTTGCTGTGCCAGCTCGGCCTGCAGATCTTCTTCTAGCAATGCGATCATCATGCTGAAGTCTCCGCCCAGCCTTCCAATAGAGCCGGCGCAGTATAGGACTTGGGTGAGCAGCGAGTCTCTAGCGGAGCGATCTTGTACGTTAGGCAGGTATTCTCGTAATGTGTCAAATAGAATCTCCACCAAATGAAGAGGGAACGTTGCTAAAGCCGAGGGAATGGGCTGAAGTGGGTTCGACTCGGCTGAGGATTTGACGGAGGGTGCAGTGCTGTCCTGACCAGGAGCTGGTAACGCAGAGGGGAAGATGCTCTTGTACATAGAGATGACAGCGAAACTTTGCTCACGGAAGACCTCGAGGTACTTTTTCAGGTACTTCTCTGTCTGTTGTCCGGCAGACCAACCGCCATCCGTCTTTGTGTTGCCTGCTAGCCGTCGATCTGTCTCCTGATCCGCAAGCTCACGGAGGGGATCAAGGGCACCGAGCATCTGCTCGAGACAGGCCAACCTGCACACCAGGAACATGGCGCCCAGACTGCCCTCACCACTGCCAATGCCAGTCTGCTTTGACGACCATGCTTCGTCAAGCTCAGGGGCAACACGTCTGAGCCAGCCGACCGTGCGCATGGCGCCTGCAAGCTTGATGCCCTGTGATTGCAGTGAGGCGATGAGGTTTGAAGTCATTGTCTTCATCTCCTGCTCTGCCTGTGTTGCGAGGGATGAGACGAGCTGCGAGTCGGGGTACAGGGTGTGCAAGCGTTTGATGTGGGCGTAGAGATCCAACGCAGAGGCATGGCTGGCATTGGTGGCCACGGAGCTGGCACCTGAGGTCGCCTGAGAGGCAGCTGTTGACGACGAGATTGCCGACGACAGCAGTGTCGGCAGATCCAGAACGTCAGCTACGCGGTCGACATTGCGCGAGAGCAACATAGCCTTCCTCCGCCGGTCCAGGATAGCGTTGTCGCTGCTCTTGCTGTATTTCTCTGCAAAGGACTGTGCAGCTGTCTCGAGCTTGGGCAGCTCGGTCTGCACTGTGGCTGCATTGTGGGCAATCTGCGGCAGCGTGTCGCGGAGGTGCAGCAGGTGGTCGTTGGCGGCGATGATGGGCTTGTGGGAGCGCTTGGACAGGGCCTGCAGCGAGCGCAGGACGGATTGGGAGCTCTGTGCCAGCGACTGTTGCTCTGAAGTTGTGAGCGCATCGAGCGGCAGGGTGGTCAGGCGGGCGAGGTAGGCATTGGTGGCCGCATCGGTGGGCGAGGGCCGTAGCTGTGCATCGCCGGCGTCGAAGTAGGGCGTGAGCAGCTCATAGAGCGAGTCGGCCATTGTGGACGTCGTGGGCGTCGTGAGCGGGCGGGCTATGTCGTCACGCGTTGGACAGCTCACCTCGGGCGGTCTTGTCACTGTTCTGGCGCTGACACTGGCACTGGCACTGGCATTGGTTCTGGCTCCACGTAGCACTGCTTGAGCTGCGGGCTGGCGCTGCGGGCAAGGCGGAGGTGCCAGCCCCAAAGACACAGCAGCGCCGCTAAGCCCTATCCGCGCAACGCCCTCTTTCTTCACATGTTCATACGTGCAGTGCAGCGCTGAGTAACTGTGCTGTGCTGTGCTGTGCTGTGCAATCCGTAGACAGCGACGGCCGCGGCGAAGACCACACTTCCCACAGACACAGACACAGACACAGACACGCACGCGCAGACTCGCCCTCGGCCCTGCTCCCACCTGCTGCCGCCGAGCTGCCCGCCGACGAGGACCGCAGCACTGTGGAGGCCTTCCTGTCGCGCCTCTTCCACGACCGCTTCCTGACAGACAGCCCCGCAGCCTCCAGCGCCCCACCGCCGCAACCGCAGCCGCAGCGCAGCCTCAGCACCAGTCGGCGCCGAACAATCTCGTGCCCTTCTCTGCAGCCACCAGCGCTTTTTCCCCCGCTCAGCACTCTGACCCGAACACCACAGAGCACGCCTCGCCCCGCCGTCGCAGCCTGCCCGCCGCTGCAATACCAATGCAAAGCCTGCCCCAACATGTCGTGTTCCGCGTCGACGACACCGTCAACAAGAAGGAACACAGGAACAGCATCGGTGTCGTAGACCGCTCCTTCACTGACGTCGACACTCACGAGCCCCGGCCTCAGCGAGAATATGGCGAGGACATCGAGCGCCATCATGAAATCCCGCTGGCCGACTTCAACAAGTTCATGAAGACTGGCATCCCGCCGCGTGGTACAGTCCTGGTATCATGGCAAACGCAGCTGAGGACTGAGCTCATTCCTGAGGCACAGCTGCACTTGCTTGATCGCGCACTGTATGTGGGCGACGTCGTCAAGAGGAGGGCTGAGGACCATATGAGCGGCACCGTCGTCGCCACAAAAGCAATCTGCAATCTCTTCCCCGTCAGCCAGTTTATAAATGGCATACCTGCACCGTCAACCCACAACGAACTTGCTTTACGCTACATCCCCGCCGAAGACCTTCTCAACGTCCACGAGTATGTTCAGGGCGCTATTGTCGTCTACGGCGACTGGGTGGGGCGCATCGAGAACGTCTACGACGAAGTGGCTATCAGGCTGTCCAACAACTCCGTCGTCGTTGTCGAGGACCCCTCAGAGTTGCAGCACGAGGAGGTTACAAACGAGCGTATGAGCGTGGGCGACCTTGTCAAAACTAAAAAGGGCAACCTGAGGCGCGGACTATGGAAGTATGGAGCCTTTGACCCCAATATCAAACCAGAAGGCATGGTCGTCGAAACCAGAACAATCGAGATCGATGTTCAGTGGCTAGAAAGGAGCATCGGTGCTCAGGACTCCCAATACGCAGCAGATGAGCCGCCCGTCAATCTCGGTCGTGACGAGTTCGAAAGCCCAAATTTTTACCGCTACGACGCTGCTCCCAGCGCTGCCGAATTCCTATTCCCGGCAGCAAATGGAGTAGATCGTGAATACCATGTCACAGACGTAGCTGTCGGTGATCGCGTACGCTTCAAAGACCTTACAGGCGCTGCTGTCAAGTATGATGGTTCGCGTGTTTTCGACTATGAGGAGATGCCTCAAGGCAAGCTTATTAGACTACCTCGAACCGAGACTCTTGGTTATGACATGAATGTTTTCCTTGTCATGCAAACAACGACCCAAGTCACCGTCCAATGGCAGGACCTGACTGTCACTAATGACTACAGCTCGAGACTCATCCCTGATCCAAATGTGGAGGATGACGATGAGCTGTGGCCCGCGGAGATTGTATGCAGCAAGGAAGACAAAGCGAAGCATTCGCCCGACCAAGCTGGGCAATTAATGAAAGAGCCCCTGAGGGTAGGCGTTGTTCAACAAGTGAAGTCACGCGACCGAATAGCGAACGTGCGCTGGTTCAAGAATCATGACATCAAGTTTTTTGGTGCTGATTTGCTGCGTCCTGCGGTGACAGGCGAGCTGTCTCAGACAGGCGAGGATATCAGTCTCTATGACGTGTATTCTTCGCCGGCCTTGACACGGCGGAGAGGCGATTTTGTTCTTATCCATCCATCCGGGATACAGCAGGATCTATCACACATCAATGGTCCAACCTGGTTCGGTGAAGTAGTCGATCTTAGCTTGGATGGCAAAGTTGTAGTCCGACTTGGTGCTGCAAAGCCTATTATCGACGTCACCGTATCCTATGAGAATGTCACGTTGGCCTACAGCAGCGATATGGACAACGGGCTCCTCAACACTGAACAGCTGGATGGCGACTCGATTGAAGATACCGACGAAGATATATCTGACTTTGACTCTGCTTCTTTCAACGAGATGTGGATCGAGTATGAGGGTATGGAGGGTGAGCCACCCGAAGTCGATGAGGCGGACTGGTCCACAGAAGAGGAGGAAGAAGCAGAAGCAGATGACGACGATGTATCGATGCCTGACGTTGAGCCTATGGACGGCGTTGATACCTCAAAGACAACGCCAGATCCTATCGTCAATTCCGAACCGACAGACTCCGCTCACATCGCTGTGGAAAGCGCGGCATCTGAACCTAGGGACACCACAAAACCTCTAGATGAGGCACCAGCTTCGTTCCTCATTCTTGACATACCTCCACCTTCAAGCCATCACTACTTGAATAATACATCGACCTCCTCAACGGCATTCATGCGCCGGATTGGAAAAGAGCATAAGATTCTCCGAGGATCTCTGCCGCCAAACATATTTGTCCGCACCTGGGAGTCGCGCCTCGATCTGATCCGGGTGCTGATGATCGGACCAAGCGATACACCGTACGAGTACGCGCCTTTTGTGATCGACTTCCATCTTGGCTCCTCGTACCCACAAACACCGCCCGAGGCCTTTTTCCACAGCTGGACAGATGGCAATGGGCCTGTCAACCCTAACCTCTACGAAGATGGCAAGATATGTCTGAGTCTGCTTGGCACGTGGCACACCGATGAACGGAACGAGAGTTGGAGTCCTGCTAAGAGCACGTTACTCCAGGTTCTAGTCTCCATCATGGGCCTAGTGCTTGTCAAAGACCCCTACTATAACGAAGCAGGCTACGACGTCCAACGTGCAGCCCCCGAGACACGACTCAACTCCGCGCTGTATACTGAGCGTGCGTACTTCCGCGCACGCGCCTTCATTAGCCACGCGCTCAGCAACACAGTGGAGCCATTCGCGGAAGAGCTGCAGTACTTGTACCGTAGTGCTGGGCCGGACGCACCACGTCTGCTTGAAAAGGCTATTGAAGCAGCTAAAGATGTTGTAGAGCGCAGCAGCAAAGCCGGTGAAGACGGCGAGCGCGATGGTCTGCGCACCATCAGTCTCGGCGCTGTTGTAATGCTGAAGAGACAGGTAGAGAAGCTGGAATTGCTCAGGCAAAGTACGTAAGCAATGGTGGTCTCTTGTTATTCAATAAGTGAAAACATATAGATTTAGTTTGTCGCGGATACTCCTCTCGGATTACACTGAGCACGCTCTTAAGCACGGAATACAATTTGTAATACCAGGTTCTGACATTGTCCCCCATTGATTGGTATGACGTTGTCTCAATCAACCATTATTTACTAGATGCTACTGCCATTTTGCACAGATATGGTGCTAAACTGGGTATAATTTTGATTACGGATATGACTTCCGCGATGTGAGTTCGATGACAACATGTAGTACGATACCTAGGTACGAGAAGAAATAAGCCGAAGACTCTTGAATCCTTCCAAAAGATATGTAGGACTCCTTGCCGCCCTCTGGAGTAGTATCTGACAAACCGGGTCAATCAGGTACGTTACCTTGTCAAGTCCACGCCCTGTCAACGCCTTCCGGTCGAGGACATCAGCATATGCAGTCTTGGCCTTGACAGAACCTTTCACTAGACGCGAGCAGACGCGGAGAACCGAGCCCTTAACCCGCTCCAGACCGACGATTGTTCCCGTCGGTCAACGTCGGGATCCAATCACGGCATGGTCTCACGATCTATCGCCTGCATCAGCACATCCAGCCTCTTGCTGTGTGGCAGCATCCCAGGTCGCATCTCGGAGAAAGATACGTAATGCGCGTGCGCACAGTGCAACGCTGCGGCCAAGAACGGCCAAGCCTGTGCTTCGAAGGGTTAAGCATGCAATTAAATAAAGAACCAACGACTAACAAAATCCACCTTTCATGCAAGAGTTTGCTAAGAGATTTACATCCAAGCGTGCACGGGCGGTTATGCAGCCGTTGAGGCTGACAGCCATACCGATAACGGCTAGCACGCCTCGTTTACATAACCGCACGAGGAAAGGCTGCCGCGATGCTTTGCAAGGGTCTGCATGCCTAGTCAGGTCCAAAGCTTCTCGAAGACTTCGCGTTACAACACCGAAATCATCGTGAGCAGGAAGTGAGGCCGACTTGAGACGCTCAGACACTCGGTATGCCGACCTGTGCGCTCATTCTCCACGCGCAGAGATAACGGTATCGTGTTATGTCAATTCCATTACTCTGGCCACGCTTGCGGGGAACCTGCCTGCCTGTATATGTACCATGGGGCACCTGCAACGATGTGGAGGGGATTAGATTTCTTCGCTCTGCTTTCCTGCTCTGCTATTATTCGGCTTGACAGTTGCCGGTACCGGACTTTGGCGGTCCACATCCCTTGGGTTTTCTACAGTTCTGCTGTTTTCTGAAGCTTCTTCCTCTTCGCAACATGTCCGACCACATCGCTCCCGGCCAGCCCAAGAACGAGAAGAAATACGAAGGATCCGACATGGCTGACAACCAAGTATTCGCTGAGGGCGAGGTCTGGGATTCTCAGCGAGCAAAGCAGATCGCCAAAGACGGTGATGCTCATTTCCACCGGCTGGGGTGGAAGCGTCTTGCTGTTGTCACCATTGTTGAGGCAATCGCGCTCGGCGCACTTTCCCTCCCCCAGGCCTACGCAACTCTCGGCATGTTCCCCGGTGTCCTGCTCACCGTTGGTCTTGGCTGTGTGTCCATCTTCACAAGCTACCTTGTTGGTCAGGTCAAGCTCAAGTTCCCTGAGGTCGCATCCTACGCCGATGCAGGTCGTCTGCTGCTCGGCCGTTTCGGCTACGAGCTTTTTGGTGCCGCTCTGGTGCTCGAACTCGTTATGGTCGTCGGTTCGCACGCTCTGACTGGAAGTATCGCGCTCATCAACATCAACGGAGGCCATGTGTGCTCCATCGCCTTCTCCGCTGTCTCCGCCGTCATCCTCTTGATCCTCGCCATCCCACCCTCGTTCTCCGAAGTCGCCATCCTGGGTTACATCGACTTCGCCTCCATCCTCATCGCAATCGGCATCACCATCATTGCCACAGGCATCCAAGCCGGTAATGGGACTGGTGGCATGTCCGCTGTTGACTGGTCCGCATGGCCTAAGGAAGACCTCTCTTTCTCCGAGGCCTTCGTTGCTGTCTCCAACATCATCTTCGCCTTCAGCTTTGCCATTGGTCAATTCAGCTTCATGGACGAGATGCACACGCCCCAGGAATACATGAAGTCCATCTGGGCCTCCGGCGCAATCCAGATCTGCATCTACACGCTCACCGGCGCGTTGTGCTATGCATTCATCGGCCAAGACGTACAGTCCCCCGCTCTACTCTCCGCCGGCCCTCTCATCTCGAAGATCGCATTCGGTATCGCCCTTCCCGTCATCTTCATCTCCGGCAGCATCAACACAACCGTCGCGCTGCGCTACATCCACGGACGCATGTTCAAGAACTCAGTCCTGCGCTATATCAACACCGTCGCCGGATGGGCATCATGGATCGTGCTCGTGGTTATCTTCACTATCATCGCATGGATCATCGCCGAAGCCATTCCCATCTTCTCCGACTTGCTGTCGCTCGCCTCTGCGCTTTTCGTCTCTGGCTTCTCGTTCTGGATTCCTGCCGTAATGTGGTTCTGCCTGCTGCGTCAGGGCAGCCCGTTCGCGAAGGAGAACCTCGCTTTGAGCGCGGGTTGCTTGCTGGCTTTCATCATTGGTATCGTCACGCTGGGTGCGGGATCTTACGCGACCATTGCGGATATTATCAGGCTCACAACTACGGGAAGCGCGCACAAGCCGTTCACCTGCCGCTCGACATAGAGATTTTGTAGTCTGGCCTAAAGGGCTTGTTTATCGTAATATATTGTTCTCCACTTCACTTTGATCGCTTTTCGCTGTACTGATTTCCTCGTTGATCTTTTCGTATGCTGATGTGTTCCGTACTGCATCGCGATACCTAAGAGCCTGACCGATATAGTACAAGTAGCGTGTGAGCGTTAGGCTGAGTTAGCAAGAGTTCCAAAGGTCAGTTTGCAAGAAGTCAAAGCGCTCGAGGCTATTGCAAAGAAAGCATACTACTGATTGTGAATATGGATACCTAGGTCCACGGGTAGTCGGGTGTAATTACATCATCTTGCACGTGCTCACGCGTCCGCGCATCTCCACAGCCTAGGTATTCAGGGTCCTGTGGCATATTACGCCGAGGACATCTGCTCCGAATGCAAGCCACTACCGTGCGAAGCGTCCTCGCCCGCTTGCTAAGATCGTCAGACCTTCCAGACTGTTGTCTGTCGCCTTCCAATATGGTGCTAACATCGCCAAGGCTTCGTCGCTGCCAATCTACCCATAACGACTTCGCTCTTTCACTTTTAGGCCTCCCGCGCGACAAGCCAATAGCGCGATTCTAATAATGTCGACTCAGCCACCGGCAGCGAAATACAACCATCCTACCTCGAATTCCAGCTCATAGTTGCAAGTCTGTCGCTCTCGTCCACACGGTGCGCAGCGCGCGCGCCCGTCTCAATCACCATGCGAAACCTCAACGGCTGCCGCGTCTTTCTGCTCGCTGCGCCCGCAGTGCTTCTGCTATTCCCTGTCTCAGTCCTCGTTCTGGTCCTCGAGCGCATATCCAAGAGCCTGCTCTACGAGCACACGTACCGCAGCTTTCGTAGCGGCGAGTTCACAATCACACTCAACGGTCGCAATTCGACAGGTTCCACCACAGACTCACAATTCGATGTGGCGATGGACATAAATGCTAGGCCAGTGCTGGCTATACTGGGGGTTTGCGTTGCGGCGTACATTGTCTGCGCGATAGACGCGTTTGGAATCTGGGAACTAAAGAAGGTGGAGGGAACAAACCGACACCAGAGGATGTGGACGTGGGCGGTGGTGGTCGGGAACATACTGCTGGCTGCGCTGAGTCTAGGCATTTTTGGCTGGGCAACCTCGGTTCAGAACAGCGAAGCCGGCTGGCAGAGCTACGACGATGTGCAGAAGTTGGATCAGGAGTACACGCGCGAGACCTGGTCTTGTCAGATCGAGCGTTTCTTTCCCAAGGAGGGATGGGCGAGCGCTGCGTGTGGAACTGCGGTAGGTTTTAGTAAGAGTGTTCACAGCAGCGCAAGTTTTTGACATCCACGCAGAGGGCTACGAGGTTTCTTCTCATCCCCACGGCCATCTTCTCACTCCTCGTGCTAGTGAGCTTCTGGGTCCTGATCCGTCAACGAGGGGGCCTAAAGTGGCTCTGGGGAGGCAAGGGCCGCTATGCCGGGTTCGACAATGTATACGAACTGCAACAGGGCGGCCCACCTGCTCCGTATATGCAAGGTCCACCTCAGTGGGGCCCACAGCCTTATTATGTCGTACAGCCTGCTCAGCAGTGGGGACCACCACCGGCGCCTCAGATGATGCCTCAGATGGCGCCTCAAACGGTCCCTCAAATGGCGCCTCAGATGGCCCCCAACGGGCAGAAGTCCGATGCCACGGCTGACACAAGGCCAGTCTTTAGATAACCATCAGGTCTTGAGACTATAATCCATAATGTTAATTGTATTCGCATCCTCGATTCCTGTGCTGGAGTAAATTCGTCTACTTGAGAATCCATGTATGGGCAATATCCAAGTGCGTAGAGGTGGTAAATTCCAAAGCTCTACGAGCAAGATTCACTATTTGGGAGACAGTGCACGACATCCAACGCTTCGCTACCGCAGCTCCGAGCAATTACTTGGCGTGATGCAAAGAAGTAGAAGACAGCACTTGTATCGGATTTTCGAGCTCTACACAAGCTACAAATGTCTACAGGTTCACCATCCTCAAATAGATGTGATAGTCAAACTATCGAGTCGCTCCTCAATAGCTAGTGGGGTTTGCACTGCAGGCGGACCCAAATGAGCTTTAAAAGCATTGAGAAGCCAGCCAAGAAGGACTTTACGGATGCAGCCAATCTCGATGCGGCCCTCCCTAAGGTTTCCATTCTCGACAACCCACGTCAGCATTGCTTCTTCGCTCTCCGTTTCTGCACCTTGGCCGAGCGGAAACTCGTGAAGCAGAAGATTGTCCCAGTTGTAGACGGCGATGTGAGAGCACTGTGATTGATTAGCGTATTTGTTAGCTTGTTTCGTGAATAACAGGCCATTCTGCCTGACGAAAGACTTCAATTGCGTCTTTTGCGCCCTTTCTCGCTTCTTCTTGATCTGAGTCGCTGTTGCGTTAACGCCGAGTATTGCAGAACTGTAATCCGAATATCTAATCAAGCTTGCAGCCTTGTACTCTATAACAGCCAGAGTTTTGGACTCCTGGCCTTGTCGAGACAAAGACTTGAAGATCAGATCATAACGAATCATAGACTTACCATTCGGCGGCTTTATATCCGCTGGCGAATAACTTGTGTTAAACCGGCATGCTCTCTCATTTCTGTCACTCGTAATTCGGGACAATCGTCGTTTACGTACATAACACAGCTATTTGCTTGGCCTGTAGAGTGAAATTGAACGGAATCTATTTAGCCAAGCTACCTACAATTTCCCCATTTACCCTCAACTTCCACGCACTCACAAAGAACTACCCGCGCAACCCGTTCATATCCCTCGCCGTGCCAGTGACAGCAACTGAAAAGATGCGATCAGAAGCTGGCTGCATATCCGGTGCCTCAAATACGCCGTCCAGCTTTGCGTCACGCGAGTACAGTCCTTACGAGGACAGCAAATCGGAAGACGAAGGTTGCAATTTCCATACCAAGTCAACACCGCCTTACAAGATTGATTTCAGATTCACCGCCGTCAGTCATGATCCAACCTCATCTATCGGCATATGCGATGCCACAACGGTCCGCACTTATTGGTATGACAATGCAACACAGCGTCAGGCTGAATCGTGTCCTACCGACTTCGTCGAAAACGCCAACTCGGGCGTACAAGCAGAGAAGGACTTGCACATCACGTCGCTCATTCGAGTTGGTAACAACTGTGGAGCACAGCTTGTGGTTGTAAACGGCGACAAAGTAGCCAAGATCTACGATCCATTGTTTTATGCTGAGTATGATGATGGTTTCAAACAAGATGTTAACCGACGTGCGCGCAATGACTACATTCAAGAGAGCGCAGCCTACAATCAGATCGAAAAATCGACAGATGCCGCTCGTGGTGTCACACCCAAATTTTATGGAGCATGGTCGACGAAGATTGCAACAACTGTTGAAGGTGCAGAGTCTCAGGAGAAGCAGACGCGAACTGTCTACCTGCTCCTCATTCAACTCATCCGTGGTGAATGCATGGGGTTCATCAACCCCCGCAAGCTGCGCAAACATGTACGATCACGAGCGCTGAAGAAGGTGCTAGATGCTGAAGCTGTTCTCTTTGAAGCTGGCATCAGACATTGCGACTTCCACCCCCTGAACGTCATTTTGGATATTCCTGCTGGTGAAGATCCGGATATCAGGGCTTACATCATCGACTTCAATTTCTGTGAGCTCTTCGATCTGGGAGAGGTAGGTGAATGGCTCGACCAGCTGAAGGCAAAGTGGCCCAAGCGGTTGTGCTCACCTCTAGTTCGCAATTACGGAAGCATGATGGACTTTGCTGCGTACGGGTGGTGCTCATCTGAAGATACTGAGGCGGACAAGTGGCTGTGGAGGCATTACAAGAACGATCCACGTTATTTTCCGGTCACATGGAATTTAGAGAAACCCTATGATGAGCCGGACTATGTAGAACCCTCTGGAATGGCGGAGTGAAAGTAGTTTCTGTACCCTAGTATATGTGAAAATGAAAGTTGGTATCTTAACCGAATTCATTCTTGTCGTTAACTATTTATACCCTGCGTGGCCTCGTTTCTTCAAGAGTGATCAATCAACAGGGACAAGACCATGGCCACTTCTCAGCAAACACCTGATTTCATTGACAGCAGTGATTTGAACCGGACCCCAACAGCAAAGAAGTCTGGACAAAAAGATGTACCCATGACACCACCAGCCCTTCCAACCTCATGCAGCTCTACTAATGCAGAGGTTTCATCATGCCCTTGACCCTTGCACAAACTCCGGATTGGGAGATCATTCCCTTACTTTATCAAAACTCTGATTCATCAGGCTCCCCATGTTCATTCAAGTACATCGGTGCATCCTTGGGCTCCACAGACTCCCAATATACTGGCCTGTATCTTTCATTATTGCCAAATGTATCCCATAACCAGTACCTTACTTCGTACCAGTCCTGAGAGCACCATCCCAGGCAGGCAAATTCATCCAAGTGTGTATAGCGCATCACAGGATTGTCCAGCTTGGGAGCCCATTTGTCCCTGGCTGCTATCCATTTCTTCGCGAACCTTTGCCTCGGATAGTTTGGGTGTACAATAAGCTTGCTCCAGTTGAAGTCGATGACCTTGACTTGGATGTTTGGTGTCTGGTAGTCGGTGCCCTCAAGTATGATGTTGCGAGGGACATAGTCGTCGTGATCGAGACCGGTGAGAAGGATTCGTGCTTCCGCCTCTATACATTGTGCGAGAATTGCAGACCTTGCGTGTTCGGAAATGGTCTGTGGATCGAGGTCGACCATACAAATGCCTTGTAGATGTTCCATGAGTATAAGTCGTACTTCTCGCATTCCTGACGAGGTAGGTTCCTCTGCGTCGACAGGTGCTGGGACCTTAATGGTCCAGCTTCCATAGAATTTCGGTAGCAAATCTGACACCTCTGGGAAGTTTTGCAGATGAGTATATGCGGCAGACTCATTGCTGTATGCCTGATCGGCCATCGTTACAACGTCAGGATGTTCGCTGGGGTCGTAGTAAAGAGGATCGTAGAGCTTTGCAACGTGGCTGCCATTTACAACAACGAGTTGCGCACCTTTCTTTGGCCCAGCGCGGATAATGGAGGTGATCTTGAGATGTATTGTCTGATCGTGGAAAATATGATCTGGAAGCGGTGGATAAGACATACAAAGTTCTGTCTGCGACATGTTGTCAAGATCTGCGAGTTTCTCTGACGAGTAGGTATCCAAGAACTCGGCACCGAAAGGATCTGGGGGTTCATGTCGCAGTGCGATAGCAGTGAATCCTAAGGTATATGGGCACTGCTGTTGGTCATCAGTGAGTTGACAGTCATCAGTTGGTTCGCTTCGTTGGGATGAAGAGCCTTTTTCACAAGAAATTGACGAGGCGTCTGTCGGTGGAGAAGGATAGAGACTTTGAATCTCTCCAAAAACACATTTGGCTTTATCAGGTTGCTCATGTACGAAGCTCGCTTGCACCAAAGACATCTCAGTACTGGTTGATTGTAGAGCTGGGTACTTTGGTAGACGTTGGGGAAAGGTTTGTGGACGTGCAGGCAGAGATAAAGAAATGCCAAGCCTCGACATTCGCCTTTCACTCCGTTGTGGTCACACAAAGCGCATCGCAAAAGTTTGCAAAGAACATCGTGTAGATCTCAAGACCAAGGTCACCGTTATGGTAATAATGAATGATGTAAAGTGCTACTATCCGGTTATCATCGACCTGCAATGATCAAGTCTGCTAAAATTCAGAGCTTTGTGGCAATCTCGAGGTCGCCGAAGGAGCTACACTTCTGGGTCAATTTTGGCGTAGATACAGACTCCTATGCAAGGGCTAGTGAGTGGGAAGTAGATCAGACTCTCGAATTTCAACAGCCTCAATCTACACAACGCCTTCACGATGAGTGATTATATTGATCATACCTACACGTGTAGATTTGAATACTACAAGTCAAACAAACTGTCAGTCTCTAGTGAAAAGATCACATTGTTCAGTCGCAGCTCATGACTATATGTGTTACTGTCCTCTGGACGACTTCTTTGACCATTGAACACCTTCAACCGTACATCGCCAACGACCTAAGACATGGCCGCCCCACCGTCGATCTTGAGAAGCTTCGATGAGGACATCCCTCTTTTGAACCGGGACAACAAACTTGTTTACAAGCAAGTCGGCGCCTCGTCAGAGTCTACACGAGTGTGCATCCCCCCTTTCGTCTTGCTTTGCTCTAACCCAGATCAAGATTGCAAGTTCATTAAATTGGCGGAAGCCACCCTGAAGGAGTACAAAAGCCTGGACTTCGATGATCGAAGACTTCCATTCCCATTCCAGAGGCATCGCTTGATACTGAAGCAGAGCTCAGCAGCGCTACAGATAGCCATATCCTCTACCCAATCTTTGAGATCCTTCATGACCGATGGGGTAGTAAGTTCAGATGCCGTCGAGAGGCTCATCCGGAAAAGCCTGATGGCTCCGCCGACACTTCAACGCGGTTCGATATTGTCTTTGAAACCGCTGATGGGGAGAACATGATAGCGGTGCTGGAACTGAAACGACGAGAGCTAATTAGGTACCTTGATTTCCAGGGGAAGACTGAATTTGTGAGGCAGAGTGGGCTTATCGATGGAAACAGTTCGGAAGATGTGATCCAAGCACGCGTGGACTCAATAGCCAAGATGAAAGGGGGTGTCTGGAAAGGCAACGCTATACCTTTCCTTAAACAGATCAGCAAATACGCAAATGGGGGTAATGGGGGCAAAGGCTGCCCACATGTGGGCCTCTTCAATTGGGATCATCTCCTGCTCTTCAAATTCGACGAAGCAGAGCTTGGGAAGAATCAGGGAAGCACGACAGCAGGGGATACAGCAGAGCTGACGTGGATTTCAGAGCATAATGCCGTTCACAACAAAGACGAAGGAGGCTTCATCCGTAAAGCAAATATCCGAAAGGCATTGCTGGGTTTCATGGTAGAAGCATTCGAACGTCGATTTAGTCCATGAGTGCTCCTTTGGTTCTGTGGGTATCAGCGAATCAAACATGTTCGACAAACCACAGTTCTGAAGCAGGTATGGTGGGCCGATCTATAGGAATACTGCATAGGTGTACGGCAATCAAAGCAATATGCTTTAACTCGAAAGTTTGATTTGTTTCCTTCAACACAAATAGGATGCTCTCACTGTGCAAGCCTGATTTCTTGTGTTTGTCGACTTCCGCGAAGAATTAGTCAATGGGGATCGATTGGGGTGGTGTCCTCAGGATCAGTACGAGGTAAGGAATTGGTTGTGGGACATTCGGTCTCAATGCTCGATATCGACCAGTGTATTGGGACCCCGACAGACCTAGAAGCCCTCCGTATTTGGATGAAGATGGGGGAATCGATAACTCGGGCTTCTGACCCAGCCATCGAAAGTTCTGGGGTCTCACATGGCGACCGGCATCACGGTAGTTCTGCCAATCTTACATGATCTGATAGATTATAGAAGAATTTGAAATTCTGATATGGCTGTCAGTAAACACCAATGTGTGATTTCTTATCTGACCGTAGACGGAAAAATAATACAACTAATCTCCTCAACTCCGAGCAACCATTTTCATGGCATAGTGTCGATAAGCCGAAAAGTTTTCTTTTTGCTCAGACAGTATCCCATCAGCTCTAAACAGAGACTTCGCAATCTTGATTTATTGATAAATAAGTATAGGAGTGAAACAACTACTGTGATGCGGAATTTGAGAATAAGCGGATTTTTGGACTGTATTGGATCTATTCCTCCGTTGTCAGACAGATGTTTCTGCGCTTTGCCGCAGATCTGCTCTGAAAGCTGACGAAGTGATGTATGTATCATTGTTGTAAGTCTTAGTATTACTCTATGAGTACAGGACACTATGGCTCCGGAGACGCTTGACAGTATCTCACAGAGAAGACCTCTGGCTTAATCGGCACATGCTTTGAAAAGTCTTCTCAATTTTGTTTGACCAAAGTCATACAGAGATCTTCTTCATGCCATGTTCTTCAAACGTCTAAGGATGAAGCCCAACAACATCTTACCTCTATTTACGTATTGACCTTGCGTATGCTTCTCCGAAACCCATGTCAATTTAGCAGCCTCTTCCGCAGTCGTTGCAATTGCAGATGCGTTTCCTAGTTCATCAAATTCAAAGAGAAGAAGATGGTTCCAGTTTAGCAGAGAGATATGTTTGCACTTAGCCTGACTTGCATAAGTAGCACACTGTTTCGTGTATGATGGGGCATTGTCCTCAAGGAAAGTAGACTCAAACGACTTTCTCATCATTATAGGGAAGGTGATCGTAATTGTTTCCGCGTAATAGGAAACTTGTTAGGTCCATTGACTTTATTGCCTTAATACATATGGTTCGAGGCTTAACTGGTATTACTCTCTTGGCTGAATAGTCACGTATTCAGCCGATTCTGCAGTGTAAGTGACATGAATGCAGTCCAGCAATTCATTGCGGGTCCGAATGCACGAAGTAGTCATCAAATGCCTTGAGAGCAAATCCCAACAGAGCTTTACGTATCATGCCTTGCTCGATAAACTCGCTCTCCATTTGCTCTTCGGAGATCCACGTCACTTCGGCTGTTCTACTTGCTGTGGTGCCAGACGCTGCGGCATCTGACAGCTTATTGAAATCGAAGAGCAGTAGATGATCCCAGTTAAGTAGAGAGATGTATCTGCACTTGTTCTGGCCTGCATATGTCGCGAGCTGCTTTGTGTACGACAATGCGTTCCTAGCCAGTAAAGAGCCTTTGAGCTGTGCCTGAGCTATCTTCGCATTAATCTCATTCAATGTGGCGTACCCGGGTAGCAGCGCCTTCTCAAAGTCATCATAATCGATCATCTCTCGACGCTTGTACTCTATGATTAGTATGGCTTCTTCCTTGTCGCTTGTTGAACGAAAGACCAAATCCACACGGGTGGCCGTCTGACCGTCCTCGAGCTCTTCCGATCTAGTCCTCTCCTCAGAGGATACTGTAAACCCATCTTTGCCATAACGAGCTTGAAGAATATCAAGGATGGGCTTGATGATGTACAGTGTTGATGCTAACACAAGGTCTACCTCGGTGTTTAGGTTAAGCTGATTGAAGACGGTTCCAAGCTGCTGATGACGCAATATTGAACCTTGAGTGTGGAGATAACCATCGGCCTGCTCCCGGTAGGATTTGGCTTCCTTATGCAGCAGCACATACGGTGGGATCGCATCAGCTGTTGTTTTTCCAGATGGAGTGACCTGTTTGTATTCGAGATCAGCACGGCGTAGCAGTGGTAGCTTTCGATCAAAGCACTCTGTAATGGTGCACATTGCTCGGTGTGTTGTGTTTGACCTTGATCTGATAACAAGTTGAAGCTGGATGGTGGTTAGTTCACAGTTAGACATTACTTGTAGTTCATATTAAAAGTAGAATTTCCAATCTCAACGCATTTTCACTGACATGCATTGAATCTGGTTTCAGAAAAGCCGGCATTGTGGTAACTTGTTCACTCATCTCTTCCATGTAAAACAGCCTTCACAAAGCATATCTTTCACAAGGCCAGATACACATGTACCTAACTTGAGAGACACATCATTGACCTAGAGTGCGCCGATCAGACCTGAAGCCCTCCAAACAGAATGGCTTTCCTGCATTTTGCCAATTGTCCTGACGGATTCCAAGAGATGCTGTATCGTGGCTCAATCGTTTTGTATGGCCACTGTAAATAGAAATGACTACAAACATTGACGGAGTCTTGACTATGTTAAAATAAAGCTACTTGGAGTGGTGCATGTTTGGTGACCATATGGCCCGGTTACGCTTTGGACGAACAACGAGATTGGAGTGAAAGGACAATCACGTGCACGGCACTAATTGTCTAGGCAGTCATTGTTCTGCGTTCTCAGACCTCCGATCTGTGCCTTACCTCCACCACAACAGACACTCAACCATGGAAGGTCGTCATTCCTGCGAAGCAAACTGCAATACTTCCAATCTCATTTCTCATGTATCCGGGCTCACATACGACACGTCATTACCTTCCATACATATCTCCAATGCAGTATCAGCTTGCAACTCGAACGTGGAGTCGCCCGATCCGGCTCTTTATAAAGCAGGTTTTACAATCACTGCATGGCGCCATCGCGCCCCGGCACCTTTTGGGTGGGGGTACAACACCAAACCTCCTAAGAAGCATCCAAATCTAGCATCTATATCGTGGGAAGAGTTGTGTATGTCGCGAGAAGGGCAAACCCAATACAGTGCTGTACGACATCTCACAATCACCTCAACCCTCCGGACAGGCATGCGCTGCGGGCCTCAGCTTGTTGTCATGAATGATATGCTGGTCGCAAAGATTTACGACCCTATGTACTACAATCCAAAAGAGCATGCAGATGCTATATGGTCCGCAGATCAGTCTTACAGCCGCGAGGTTGCAGCCTACGAACATCTGCAGAACATTACCTGTGTTTCGGATGTTGTCCCAGCCTTTTATGGGGCGTGGACTTTCAACATCATTACCAAAGCCATTCAAGGCGGCATTCTGACGTCGAGGACGCGATCGGTCCGTATGATACTAATAGAACGTCTGCAAGGGCAGTGCATGGAAGCGATCGATCCTAAAAGCATCTCGGACCTCGCCCGAACGACTATACTGAAGCAATGCCTTGATGCAGAGATTCGCCTACACCATGCAGGAGTCAACCATGGTGACATGTGTCCTCGCAACATCATGGTACTTGGGTCAAGCCTATTGTCGTCTGACGTACACATCAAGTTCATAGACTTCGATGTTTCACTGGTTCTTCATCATCCAAATCTTGAATATCCAGGAGTGCTCGAGATGCAGCAAAACTTCTCGAGATTGTGGTCTCCTAAGCTCAGTTCGCCTGTTGTGAGATTCTTCGGAGGTATGATGGAATTTTCTTGTAGAGGTTGGTGCCCTGGTGGACGCCGTGGTGCAGAGCAATGGCTTTGGCACAACTACGCCCATGACGATCGATACGCCCCAGTTCAATGGGATCCAAACGAGAAACGTAAAGAACCGGTCTACCTTGATCCTGCTGAACAGTGTCATGAGCCAGTCATTGTCATGGATAATGCAATTATGACACCCTCAAGTTCGGGAACAATTACATCTAGCAGAGCAAACACGACGGACGACTCTGTCAACGAGGAATAGCTCGCAAAAGAACGATCGGACTCTGTTGCTTGTGATTGCAATTCTCAGTACTGCATTAGATTCTCAGACAGGAGATAGTGTGTCCTAATTTATATCTCAAAATCTGTATCAAAAGTATGATGCCAAATATATTCTCGTGCTGGCATCATCCTGAGAATTCAGTTTGACGGTCGGCATGAGTTTGAAGCACCTCTTCTGCCTTATGCATCACAATCTGATTGATCAAACTTTGATATTGCCGAAGCATCAGAGCCGAAAGCCACAGCGCGCTCGATCCAAGCCTGTACGCGCGATTAGCCGAGCGATTCTATCAGAATAAACAGTGTTCGTTTACGTCAATGCTAGCAGGAGCTGGCTGGCGTTCCCTGCTCAGGATATATAATGTATTCCACTTCTGCGTCTGCACAATGGCCCAATTGATGGCATAGTCTAAAGTCGTCAGCATAATATTGTCTCCATATATCTTCCGTCCCGTACCTTGCACGATGTAGTTCGGTCCTGGACACTCAGCGCCAGGTGTTCCCGGAAAGCTGACAACAAATGCACCGCCCGCGCCGTATGCAGAATCAACCGGAGTTGCCGTGCCGACGATGCTAACTGATCGAGGTCCCACTGTTGCTGTGTTAACAACGCGCACAGTGCCATTGCTCTGTATTTGCGTCAGTTGATTGCGTGACAAACAGGGACGGGGAACAAACATTCAACGAGTAGTTGGCAGCCACACAGCTGGCTCCTGCGGTAGGGCCAAAAGGTGTGCCAGCAACTTGATACCAGGTTCCAAGATAGGCTTCGAGGTTGAACTTGGGGTCGGGCACGGGATAGAAACACGAGCTGGACAAAGTCAGGTTGACGCCCAGAAGTTGATGATCTACTCACCCGTCATATTGCGCAGCTGCGACATTAGGTGTCGTTGTGGTAGTCTCATTCGACTGACGAGGCGTCAAGAACCCAGAGGCGACCGAAGTCAACGCTGTGATTGTGGCTTTGACGCGCATGTTTGTATTTGCGAAGTTGCCGTGTGCTCGCGTTGCTGATGGAGTAAAAGTATAGTCTCCATATCCTTAGGTAGTGCTGTATACATATACTTGTTGTTCACGCAGATCGCTTGGGATTCTGGGTCCTAGATCCTAGCTACGGTACCCCCGAGTACGCTATTACCCCACAAACGCCCCGATTTCCTAAATAGGATCGAAGCGCGAGGTACAAAGTGGCTGGTAAACCTTGAGCCAAGCATGAACGTCATTTTCTTCGCATCACGGTGAGCCGACTCGCGCCCAGTCCAAGCATCCGGCAGGATTCGCTCTTTAGATTGCTCTCTGCCGACTCCCTGCCCGAGGTAACAAAATTGAACGCATCCGGAAGGACTGCTTGCGGAGGGCAGTGAGCGCGCAGAGGACGTGTCCTTGCTCTAGGGCAGCTTATGGCGGCGGATGCACCCGGCAATGTGGGCGCAAAACATCTGTAACACCAAATTGCTGGCAGCCGCTGTTTAGCGTTCTTCCTGCTGTCAGTTACACGATCGACAGGACTAGGTGATGACGTAGCTACCGCCTTGGCAAGAATTTTGCACTTCTCTTGGCCAGAGCCGATGCATTTACAACACAATAAATTCTATTTACTTCATCGCATGGGTACAACATGAGCCGCCTTGGTAGCCCTGCGAAGCTCACAACATGTTTCTTGATGGCGGACAGTCAGGGTTGAATCTTCGGTCCACGATTCAAGTGATGAGCGGTTAGTAACGCAGGAGCTTTTGTCACTCAAGCTCGGAGCATCGATGTTTTATAGCCTATTAAGGCCTCATCAGCCCATTGTGACTACCTGGACTACTCTTTGAAAATCTGATCCTGAAGTAACCATAGGCAACTGGCCTACGTGAATTCCAGCATGATGGTTTGTAGCTACTACCTCAGAAATGGTCCTATTGCCTCGGACGTCATGCGCAGCGCACTTGAGCTAGGCAGATTCGAGAAGCTTGATAAGGTAATTGCAATCTTTCACTCAGGAGAACACTGTGTGTACAGGAGTGGTCCCAATTGGCTAACTCCCACTGTTGAAC
Source organism: Epicoccum sorghinum (assembly GCA_020272525.1). Classification (NCBI taxonomy): domain Eukaryota; kingdom Fungi; phylum Ascomycota; class Dothideomycetes; order Pleosporales; family Didymellaceae; genus Epicoccum; species Epicoccum sorghinum. The sequence goes on along the minus strand of VXJJ01000011.1, from coordinate 2,455,102 downwards.
TACAGCGTGCTTTCACTTACTGCCTGATTGCTACTACCACAAACAAAATTTGTCTTGCTCTCCCCAGCCTTCTCTGAACTCCCTTCAACCATCATCCAACAATCACAAAATGACGACTTCATCAAGCAGCTCATGTAGCGAGCCACGCTCATCGCCTCCTCCTTCTGACGCAGGTATCTTCAGCCTTTACCATTGCGGGTTGTCACTGAAGCTCGAACACCATACCCCCGGCCCTCCCTGCCCTGATACGTACTGCAAATTCCATTCGTCCGATTCGTGCGAGCTTGACAACGTCTCGCCGCTTGAGTGGTGTCTCACGCATCCTCCCAGTTCAGGTAGTACTGACCCAAGATGCACGCGCATTATCACCTTAGAAGCAGAGATTCGCACCGGCCAAGATTGTGGTGCGCAGATTTTTCTGACCAACGATGGACTTGTTGCGAAAATTTACGATCCATTCTATTATCACTGCTTCGATGACTTTTACAAGAAACGCGTCGACCCCACTGCCACAGCCGATCACGATTACAGGAACGAAGCAAACGCCTACTCTGCCATGATGGAGTCCAAGGTCCAAGGTGATATAATGCCAAAATATCATGGATCCTGGACGTTCGAGATCATCGTTACCGTTGAAGGTCAGCAACGTTCACGAGATGTCCGCATGATCCTCATGGATCATGTCAGCGGTGTTCCAATGTTGGATATCGAGCCCGAAGATCTGGGTTGTAAAGCGAAGAAGAACATCCTGTATAAGGTCTTCGAAGCAGAAACAGATCTTCGAATTGCTGGTCTTGAACACCATGACTTGGAGCCTCGCAACATCATGATCATCCCATCATCAGTTTACGGATCATCATCCGATGACGAGCTATCCGGTGTATTGAATTACGAAAATTCTACTTTTGAGAGCGCAGATCTTCGCGTTTGTATCATCGATTTCGCAAGGTCCTGCGTCTACAAACTCGTGGGTAAGCAGTATATGGCACCTGAGCACCACAATTCACTGTATACCTGGGCTGGCAAGGATCCTTGGCATGAAGATGGATGGTCATCTAGAGGGGAGACAATTGAATGGATGTGGGACATGTGGGGAGATGGCGGAAGCGCAGGGAAGTATGTAAGGGTGGAGCGTGACCTGGAAGATTATTATGGCCGCCCAGTCTAGCAGATGTCCGACCGCGCGGTAGAAGCCGTTTCTAGGGCTTTTCGCAGAATCAAACAGACGATTCATCAGACAAGGACGGCATTGAATGAACTTAGTATCATATCTACGCTGGTGCTTAGTGCAGTATCAATGCAAGCAATGATAAAACCTCATAGAAGTCAAACATTTCCCCCCCATCCCCCCCTACTCAAAACAAAGGGTAAAGATATGCCATTTGCATGTGCTTATTGACAAGTCTGAGCTGTCTCCGCCTTGCGATCTGCGAATCTACAGTAAGAAGTGATGTCTCTCGGACGCGCTATAATTTCTGTCTATAGAGAAAGTACAGTCCAGCAACATAGGTATGTTACGGCTTTCCCCCAAACACTTTTCCCTTGAAAGATGTATTACTTTTTTATGTCTCTGTTTCACATAGTAATCGTCTATGCAACTTCCAGAAGTCTTTCACTCCCGTTGTTGGACCAAGGGCTGCTTTTCACCAAGTCTGTGTAGAGACGTCCCATGTCATTAGGATGATTCATATCTTTCACGTTGACCAGTGCATCCCTGCCAACATTCCAGTTGCTCAACCAGACCACGTTGGATCAATACGATGGTGGAGCGGAACAACCTTTTCTCATCCTTTGATGAACCTCTACCTGATCTCACGGTCATCAATAAAGATGGCAAGCGACCCAAGCAGAGAGAGAACTCGTCCTTAACTGTTGCAGATGAAGCTCCCCCTCGTATCTTGATATCTGACAATGGCGATACTTACCAAAACGCAGCCGATGCATACCTTCTTGAGCACGTTGCTACGCTGAGCAAAGAACCTGCTCCACGACTATGGTGGAGCCGCCCGGTGAAAAGTGAAGCAGATGTTGTTTCTCAGTCAGATATGCATCTTCTTTACCCAGTCCTTGGAGCGCTCGAATCCGGTGAGCGATTCAAGGGCAAGATAGAAAAGTTCCAAGAATTTAATATCAAAACCCTCCGGGTTGATGTTGCACTCAACTACATATGCGATGGGGACAGCAAAACTGTTCTAATGATCGAATTCAAAAAGGCAGATCTTGTTGATACTCGCCGATTTGAGAACGCGCTGTGGGAGGTGTCTGAACTTGACAACTCTTGCATGCCGCTCGTGGAGAACCAGAAGCGGTATCTGCTCGCTGGCGAGACGGAATAGAAGCTGATCAAGCAAGCCAAGGCTTACGCTAGAGTCGCTAGATGTCTGTATATCGCGCTCTGCGATTACCAGAGCTTGATCTTGCTCAAGTTTAGCAAAGATCTAAGCGTTGTCAACGTCAAGATGGTTGACAAGAACGTCACAACTTTCCGTAGAGCAATGCTTGGCTTCTTGCTGACAGACATCGATGACCGCGATCAAGTGCCAGGCATCTGAGCGGATCGCCTTGACTGACCCGTTAATTGAAATGCAGGGACCCTCGCCTTCCATCGACGCAAGCAACAAACGAGAGAAAAGGCTGTGAGTCGGTAGGACACGTGTGGAAAGAAGAGAACGTAAGATGGAATTGCTATGCGACCTGCGCATATGATGTAGCTCGGTGAATAACCTTTTGAATAAAATCAACGCTTCATGAAGATAATCACGTTCCCCAAAAAGTACTCTAAGACTCATGATTCAGCAACAATCTTCACCTGGAACACGGTACCCGCCAGTGAGCTATCTCCACCGACTGTGATGTTGCCAATACCGAAGCCTTGCTGAGTGTGACATCCTTCCGGTTCCATTTTCTCCAACATGTGTGCGAAATAGCCATAGCAGTCTTGCGCCGTCCAGAAGACACCGGGCGAGGACTCTGGCTGTGCAGCTGGGGTCACCGACACTGTGATCTATCAGTAAGACATTGCAAAATGAACAGTCGATAACTCACGCTCGACGTCCCATCCGCTAATCTTGTTGCCTTCGAGCGTCTCAACATTGGCAGACTGAGTGCTGCGCTGAGGCCCATCTAAATGCCATTCTGTGACTTGAGCGCACATCATATCGTCGGGGGTATCGTTTGGGTGTGCGCATGGCGGCATCATAGCACGACATGCGTCGGTGAGGACAGACTCCATTTGTGGTCCAACGTAGAAGCCGATGATCTTGTCAGATGTCTTGTCGCACGATGATTTCGACCCTGGTGCTGGTTGCCATGCTGTGTATGTGTCTGACCGGTGCTTGTGGCTGTGTGTGACTGGAACCGCAATGGTTGCTGCGCACAGTGCACTCAGAATAAAGAAACTATGCATTGTGTCCAATACAAGTGTATCTGAGGAAGCGTCGTTGATGGGTATGGTTGTCAATGATTTGCAGCGGGGGTGTAATGTGGTGCTACGTGATTTTGAAGATCGATCTGAAGGTTATAGGATGCGAAGTAAGAACTCAGTGGGTAGGCAGAACGCTTGCATCGGTTTGTTAAAGCGAACGACTTCCGACGTCACATATCGCAGGTTGACATCCCGCAATCTGACGCGCGTAGATCAAGTCCTTTCATCAGGGCTTTTGGCTGGCATGTCCCAGGCTCGAACACGTCTAATCGATGTCAAGTGGACCTTGAGTATGACGATAGATCCGAATGAGCCGAAAAGGGCGTTCTCTTGTCCGCTTTTCTTTTGGTCGTTTCAGCTATATATTGAACATCATAGTGTTTGTGCAACACCAAAGTCAGTGCCAATCTGGGGTACAGCAAAGCTAATGGCTGTGTCTCATTGAGCCAATAAAACCTGCTGCGCTACCCGCAAAGATGCCTTAGGCAAGATTCGAGACGGAAATCTGTTTCTTCTTTCCGCGGTACGCATGAAACCAAGCCCTGTCCTCGTCATGGCTGAGGTCATGACAAGGTTCTGAGATTAAGGCTGAGATATGGGGTAGTGTCAATGCATTCGGGATCTACAGTACCTAGTGCAGATCAATCTTATTTCACAATGAAGCATCGAGCTGCGATATGGATGCGCGCTGCGAGCTATCGCGACAGACCCGAGTTTGAGAATATTGAGGACTGGTACTCATAACGACGACGCTGGCATCAACGACGAAGAGGTCTAGCCTGATTGAATCGCGATGCTGCTAGGATGATATTCGCTGGACTGTGACGATGAAACGTTGATGTCGTGAGAGTGCAAAGTAAAATGACGTTTAGCAAGCAAAGGAGGAACAAGGACCGAGCGTCGCGCAACTGCCCCACTTCGCATGGGGTGCCGCATAGGGCAGTCTCGATCATCCAAACCATTCCTCCATCGTGGACATGATGTCCTCACTTTATCGACAGAAGGCCGCGCTCATCGGCCTCCCAATTTTACTGCAGAAGGCTCTCACCACAGTGTAAAAACTGTCATGCGACGCATGCAGTAGGTATATACACTGCTACCCATTGACCGATGGCCGCGGTAGCTGGTCTGCGCCTCCAGAATTCTGCGGAGCTCATGGCTCATTGAGGACCACTTGATTGAGGTAAAGGCGCACATGGAGGCGTTCACGCTGTCATGATTGGCTGGGTCTATGTACTCAGCTCAGCAGCGCGCAGATTTTCAGCCTCCTCAACTATGAGCTGACTGTAAGACACATCTCTTCATTTCAATTTCTGCCTTCTTTCTCACCGTCACAAACCTTCTGGCACCTTGCCGACGTCTTTGCACGATGCATCACTCGATCGTCGCAGCACTTCTTACGCCAAGCAAGGCTGATGTCCTGTTTGTGGCTGCACTCGCTACGATAGTCCTACACTATTTCGCATCGTCTGGTGGCTCATCATGAATGATGCTGGCTTAATATGACTCTGCGATTGTGTGGCTCTTCATGTTGTGAGTCTTTTGAATTTTGGGTCGGATCTCCGACACACAGCAGACACAGCTAAGAGTTCAGCATGCAATACACAAATGCATTATCTACATCCTTTTGTAGTCTGCTGTACATGGTATTCTTCACACAATCGGCACCGAGACAAACTATAACTAATGATATCCTTAGTGATCTCCATATGCTGTATACGTGTTTCATGTTTGTTCCTGTTGAGAGAACGCCATCTAAAGCATTAGATCACTATATAAGGACGGGTTTCTGGCCATATCAACTAGGAAAATTCTTGTACCAGCACAAAGAAATTTCCTCAAGGGCAGACTTCGGGCAAGCTCCTTAGTTCCATTTCTTATAAGCTTCGTTCCGGCTGTCTTCGTATTTGATACTTCCGCTATGCTACTCCTTCAATAACACCGTTACCAATTCGAGAGCTGGGATCTCCTCAGACCTTCCATATGTCTGAAACTTATACAGTCACTCTTGCCTGCCTGATTGCGTCAGCCACTACGGAGTCTAGTCCAACTGGCGGTAGACCAAGCCGCTTATTCCACAACTCTTGCTCTGCTTCGAAGTCGTAGCCAACATCTATATCGGCAGCTAAACTCAAAGAAAGCAAGCCGTAGGTGGCATTGAAGTCGACAGCATCGAAATGGTGCCTCAGTCTTGTCACTTCAGGTGCACTATCCTTCCAATCTAAATCCCACTTCGAGCCTGTCTGGTGCTCCAATTCTTCGACAACTGCCAGGATGGAGGTAGTAAAGTCGCATAGAAAAAATCCGCCTACTTGCTGTCATGTCAGGTTGCAGAAGCGCTTTAGCAACAGCCAGTCCGGTATTGCGAGAGGTACAGCAAAGTTGGACCGTCCCGAGTCCCGTACACGACCTGTGCGTTGAGCGACATCAATTCCCAGAGGATTATCAGACGCGTTGGGATCCAAAGCTCAATCTAGCCATGAGCCGCAAGACATCGAGGTCCAGGTCATGCTGTATTTGTTCGACTTGGAGGAGGCTACAGCGACCGTTGCAGTACGCTATCTGTAAGCCATTGCTACTCATACCAGAAAACCGAACCCTGGAAGCATAACAAGGCTTCTCCACTGGAAGCTGGAACCTGCTGTGTCAACGCTGGGGCCGTCGCAGATTTCAAGGTCATGTAAGCAGCTGTCAGCGATGTATGCACTCACGAATCGGCTTACTCATTGTCCGTTTCTCCTCAACGAAATTTCGCAAGGTGTCAGAGACTACTGTAGCTCCTCAGGTATCGCAAGTATGCTCTATATTCTGAAAATGTCAATAGTGCTGACGCCGTACATTACATGCATGATACTAGGGCCAAAACGGCTGACTTTGCTCAAGTACTGCATCGAGCGCAGGACTTGTGGAAGACTTTGGAAACGTGTGCTGGCGGTATGTAGGTAGATAAAAACCCCTCTCTGCTTCTGTGTCCGTGTTTCAGCTGTGCCCACAGCCGTATCGTCAGTACATACTTGGTGGCCCTAATCTTTCGTGGGAAGATTCACGATGGTCCAGTAATCACAGCAGTCCTATTTATTAATGCTGGTAGGAAACTGGTAATAAGGAAAAGAAGAGATACCATGGTTATTCAAGGACTGCGGAACGCCGGCGCCTGCTTGTCAAATGGCGCCATCTTGGTTCAACTGCGCTGCAGCAACGTTGTCTCGACTCAAAGTCCATCAAAATGGGGTTCGTGCATATTGCGACATTCATCCAACCTTTACCGTCTCTCTGCGAGCAGACGTTGTCACGATGACCCCTCCATAGATCAGCCGATCAATTTCTCGGAAAAGCTTTTCTGTACTACCACGTTGTCGAATCAACTGTAGCGTTATGGTCCAGACAGCAAGATGAACAACAAGCGAGGTTACTACTGTAGGTAATGTCTCAGTTCAACACCACGCGTTTACGATGTTTCAAAGAGCCCTCGATCCGTCCCCGCTGCCTGCCACGGTGTAAGACATTGTTAACGGACCCCACAAACGTTCTCTTTGGCCATGAAACGTGTCTCTCTTTCTCAGCTTGTTCCGGGCGGCTCAAACCCAAGCCGAAGCGCCACCGGGGCTCTGGGCGCAGCGGTGAGGGTGGCAACCAACTGTTTGGCGGCCGTTGGCACCAGCCGCACATGGTTGGCAGGTGTTCATGCGTCTGCTCGGCGCAGTCCTACCCCCTCTACTTCCTGGGCCATCATTAATGCTGCTAGGATCGCTGAACTCCGACTGTGCTCATCGCGCCTACTTGCGGTAAGGCTAATGACTTCGAGCACACCGTATAGTATCTGCGCTGTCCCCTGTCCGTCTCCAGCGATATCACATACCCAGCACCTGCTTCTCGGAGGCGGTAAACAATGTCGGTATCGGTTTTCCGGGAATCCTGCGTGGGAAGGTTGTACAGTCGGTCTTCGTGAGAAGACTCGGTATTCGTGGACGGCGACCTCGTGATTCCGGCAAGCGGGTACCTGTTTGCGGCACGTTCCCCAACATAAGTCTTCTCGAACGTGGAGAAGGCGGTGAGACGACCACTCTCGAGCGCATAGCCACCTATTGTCTCTGTTGCTGGCCCTATATCACACTCTCCTTATGGCCTGTCATTACGTGCTAAAAAGTCTGATGGGAAAGGTCTCATTCATCGCAGTATCATGACTGGAACTGCTATTGGTGTTTTTCAGCATTACATCAAGAGCCGCGCATACAGTGTCTGCTAGCTCAAGGGTTACACAAAATGCATTGACAGGGATCATTGCATGACCGGTAACCGAGCAAGCGAATCACCCTCGAATCCGCTCATCTCCATTGATTGATGGACGACGCCCGGAAAATGCCTGATCCGGTATGTCAATCATTTGCCTTTCCATATTCGACACGGACCCAATCGAGACAATTTTCAACTCCTGTTTGTCGTAACAGCTGGCCATCTGGAGCAATACGCTGGCTTTGACTATCGATGTCTCTTGTGCAACCAACCCGCCCAAGCTCTAACATGCTTTGATGTCGCTACAAAGCGAAGTGACCTGGCCAATGTAGATATTTTGAAATTTAGTGTCTCTTCTGTCGGCTGACTCTTCGTTTTTGGAGCATCTGGCGAACTAAGCCCTATGAGATACTCGGCACTGTCTAAGTCGGCCGTTGGGGATTTGCAGCATTCCAAGCTCATAATCAGCCTCGTCAACCAAAAAAAGCAATTTGCGACGGCTTGGGAAGCGACTGATGCAACACAGCCTTACATGTGGGGACAAAATTCCTGCGCCTCAAACAGACACCCGGCGTTGTGGGCACGAAAGCTGGCGCGTACGTTTGGTAGCACGGCAGCAATAGTTCGCCGAGCCTACATGCAGGTGGAGTTCGCAATCTGCATATGGGTCACACACGAGCTCATTGATAATCTTCTATGACCTGCGTTTGGTCCTCGGCAACAGGGTCAGAGATAGTCATACGGATCCACTAGTATGCTTCGTCCTGCTGCAAGTGTCGTTCTACCACAGTGACATCAAACCGCAGGTACGACGCACAGCAAGCACCTGCTCTTTCGATCCCTTCTTTCGCTCTAGCCTGCAACACCATCTCGAATTACCTTTACGTCACGTTACGAAGGGAATGAACAGTAGTGATTAGATCAAATCGATCGGCCATCGTGGTGTAGGTCGCTGTATTGCCATCTCTGGAACAAATGCCTTCAAGAGCGATAGAGCATTTTCAGGAGGCGCATCAACACTCAATCGTGTTGGCACTGCCTCACTAGACGGTGAACGATTCTGCGCTCACGCTGCACTATGCTTCTACGCTTGGGCAATAATAGGATCCACTCTCAGGCCGTGCGAAGTTCATGAGGCAAAGCTCGTTCTGCAACATGTGCGGCAACATAGCTCATAATTCACAAGGGTACATGCATGATGCGCAAGCAGGGTGCCGCTCGGCTTTGCACCTTGGGCTGACAATAGTCTGCATGAGTGTGCAGTTGAACCACCGGGGTAGTACCGGAGCCCAGCCCCGACTACACGTCTACGAGTATCAAGATGAAGGTGGGTTGATACTTGCCTTACACGAAAAAGCTATAACTTTGTTCCTGTCGCTGTCGCTTGGACTGATTTTGAACAGAAAATTGTTTCAGCATCTGCAAATTTGTTTGAGGCTATCATTTCCACCTCTGCGCCTACCATTGTTGCGCTTATTGTTGTATACATCATCATTTCTTCCTATTAGGGCGCCCTTCACGCACCCTCAATGTGGAAGGCAGACACATCATGGCGAACAACACATCCATAACAGACTTTGCCGTACCTTCATCACTCACGTCGCATGGTACCCACAAGCTCGAACCAGGGATTGCTGGCGCGAACGACATGCCCTCCGGAAAATCGTCGCGGCACACTTCCTTAACGCTGGACTCAACTGTGGACATCATCAAGTCAACAGCAGGCCGAACACCACGAATCGTGGAGACGTCCTCGACTTCTTCGGTCAGCAAGCGCACAGTGCCAGCTATGCCTGTGACAACCTCGTCAAGACCGCCGCTGGCAACTCTCCTGGCTTACACTGCACTTTGCATTTCCATCTTCCTAGTCGCTCTGGACACAGTACTAATACCTACTGCTCTACCTACAATATCCGAGTCCTTTCACATTTCAGACTCGTTGTATGCATGGACTGGATCCGCTTATCTTCTCGCGAATGCCGCCTCTATTCCCTTCTGGGGTACACTCGCTGACGTATTCGGTCGCAAGCCTGTTCTCCTCGTGGCCAACGTCATCTTTCTGTTTGGGAGCGTCGTATGTGCCGTCAGTATCAATGCACCGATGCTTGTTGCTGGGAGAGCCGTTCAAGGTCTGGGAGGAGGGGGCGTGAACTGCTTGGTGTATGTCTGTGTTAGTGATCTGTTCACCATCCGGTATATATATCCCTTCCGCCACATGCAACAAGACTGACAAGACTGACAGCAATCGCTCCTTCTATCTGGGTATTGTTGGCGCCGTCTGGGCTGTGGCATCAGCCCTTGGTCCTGTGCTGGGCGGCATCTTCGCCCAAAACCTCAACTGGCGGTGGTGCTTCTACATCAACTTGCCCATCGTCTCTTTCACCGTCGTTCTACTGTACTTCACCTTACACCTGCACAACCCGCGCACGCCTTTCCTTGCAGGCATGTACACCATCGATTGGATCGGTACTTTTACTATCCTCGCTGCCACCCTCCTCTTCCTTGTAGGCCTACAAACGGGCGGCACAAAGTCCTGGAGCACACCACTTGTCATAGTGCTCCTGGTCTTGGGCGGTTTTGCGTATCTCCTGTTTCCGTTGACGCAATGGTATGAGGATAAGCGTGGCGGGTCGCCGATAATGCCTCTTCGCATCTTTCGCGATCGATCGAACCTCTCAGCGCTAGCTGTTTGCGCCTTCGATGCACTCGTCTTCAATTCCATTGCGTACTTCGTGCCCCTGTATTTCCAGATCGTCGCCGCACGTGGACCCTCAACCACTGGCGTACTGATGCTCGCGTTGGCCATCCCATTGACCATAGTTTCCTTTATCTCTGGACTCGCAATTGAGAAGACAGGTCGCTTTATGGATTGGATGCAATCCGGACTGGTGCTGACTACCGCTGGCGTTGGCGCAATGGCGAGCCTTACAGCATCGTCGAGCCTTGCAAAGCCGATTGGATTCCTCATTCTCATCGGCGCAGGGTTTGGACCAACATTTCATACGCCGCTCATTGCGCTGCAGACGCGGATTTCGGAAAAGGACATGGGCGTTGGCACCGCGACATTTGGCTTCGTACGCATGCTGTCCGGCGCCATAGGGGTGGTCATTGGACAAGTCATCTTCCAGGGGCTGATGGGTGCGCAACTTCCCGCCATTCTCGCCGCTGGCGTGCCAGACAAACTCGCACAACAGCTGGCTGGAGGCGAGGCAGTAAGTCTGACAAATGCCGTCGCACTGCTTGATGATGCACAGAGAGTGGTCGTAATGAGCGGATTCATGAGTGCTTTGCGAGGGGCTTTCATCTGCTATGCGGTGGTTGCCGCGCTGGGTGTGGCTGCCACCTTCGGTATCAAACGAGTTACACTGAAGCGCGACAGCGGCGGCAGCAGCACGGGTGAGGCGGTCGCGAAAGGCGCCGTGGATGTGGAGTCTGCACGTGGTAGTGAGGGCGTCGCGGCAGAAAAGTAGGAAGGACGTCATAGACTGTATCTGTAATATGAATTATCAACTGTTGTCTGCAGTCCATTTCCTCTTCTAGTAATATGAAGGAGTGACGTGTTGCGAGTATATCTACTGCTGCAACTACCACTACACGCCCTGACAGGCTCTGTGCTCGCTAATAATCGAAACACACGGTTCGCCAGGGCCCTTCTTCCCAAGATAGGCGATGCTTTTTCCGCCTTATAGGTATATACATACACTCAACTTCAGTAAATGCAGGTTCGCGCTCCGCACGTTATGATTGAACTAGGATAAGCCAGGGGCTGCGCTAGCGTGGCTGGCGACTAAAAGTATGGACGTTGCGGGAGATTGCGCTGATGACCACAGGCCAAGATATCCGGATACCGTAGTCGAACTGGCCAGCGCCTGCTACGTGTGCATGCGTTGACGACGCCAGCTAGGAGTCTCTCGAACCTTGCATCGTCCTGATTCCTGCTTCATTGTCCGTTGTCCGTTGGTGCATTTGCAACGGTAGCCACGTGAAATTACCCGTCAACGTATGCGTTCATGTCCCTGTTGTAGCAACTGAGCGGACCGCAGCCGCAACCCAGCATCGCCTGCCAGCAGACACAACCACTGCCTCACGTCTGCAAGATGGCGGCACCTCCAGACAAGCCCCCGGTGACCTTCCTCGACTACCGGGCCATGGCTGAAGTGCCAGAGACGGGCAGCGCGGCCTCTGGTAGTCGTGCTCGCTCCAAGTCGCCAGCTGCGAACGGCAGCATCCCAGAGCGCGCTGCCCTGCCTCCTTCTCTGCGAGCTGGACCACGCAGTCCTACGCACCCTGCAGCAAACGGCGCCTCCAAGATGATGCGCTCGGCGCCCACCGGCTCGCCGCTGTCTGCCCAGGAGCCCTCCGAATTCCCCTTCCATAACCCGCCCTCGAGCCTGCACAACGGTGCCCCTGTAGAGACTCTCGGTGCCGTCGACGCAGTCGACCATGCTGCTGCTGCTGCTGCTGCTCCTCCTCCTCTCCGCGCCCCCAAGTCGGCCTCGTCCTCGCACGCCGCCAATGGCACTACGAGCTCCTACTACCCACCCTTCGCACCCGTGTCCCGCATACCTACCGCCGAGGGCGAGCTTGTCGATGCGAACGTGCCCAAAGAGCGTAAGAGCGTCCAATTCGCCCGCACGGCCACCTACGGCTCCGATATACCCGCCCCTGGCTCGCGGCAGCAGTCGTGGGAGGTTGACGAGGGCAAGGGCAAGGGCAAGGGCAAGGAGGAGTCGTCGTTGATGGGCAAGCTCAGAGCACTGGCAGCACCCATGCAGGGGCATTCGCGCACCAACAGCGCAAATACTGGCGGCGCTGTTTCGCCCCATTCCCAGTCGCCCTATGGCCCGTTGTCGCCTGCCAACGAGCGCGATGAGTTCCGCTTTGACGGCAATCACGACAGCGAAGCGGACGCAGACGCCGAGTCGAGTGCAGGCGAGGGTGCTTCGAGAGTGAGACCCGCCCACAGACGCAAGCGGAGTCGCCGCTGGTTTGAGGGCGACAGCGGCGAAGGCACACAGACAGCACCCACCACGCCCAGGCAGACGAGCTACTTCTCGCGCGACTCCCCCACCGGCACCCCCACCTCGTCCACGCGCCCTGCATTCCTCCGCAAAGGCACCATGAGTGATATACCTGAGAACGAGCGCCAGGGCTACTCAGAAGACGAGGGTCGTTCGCGCATGGGCAACAAGGAGAGCGCTTGGGCGCGTGGCTTGCACAGCGCCAGAGGCTTGTCCTATGGCGGCCTGCGTAGGCATGATCCAAACGGCGAGGAGGGAGAGCCCTCCAGCGAGCGACGCCCAGCATGGCGTATGCGCGGTGAGCGTACCTCAAGCTTGAGTGCCCAGAAGTGGAAGTCCATCAAGAACAGTCTTAAGCTGCTTGGCAATCGGGCAAAGGCAGAGCGGCAAGTCGATCACGCCAAGTCGGCTGAGTTGATGGCTGAGCTGCTGGCTGGTGCCCCTGCTGCCCTCTTCTTGGCCAGCATGTTCCAGCGCGATGAGCACGGCCATAAGCGCATACCCGTTCTTCTCGAGCAACTCAAGGTCACCATCACCGATGCTGATAAATCAAGAGATAAGGAAGGCGACAGACATACCCCTCTGCGCATTGAGCTCGAGTATGGTAGCGGTCTTACGCGAATGAAGTGGGTTGTTTATCGGACAGTCGCTGATTTTGCCAACTTGCACCTCAAGTTCAAGGTCCAGGAGAAGCAAGATTCGTTCCGTAGCCGCGTCGGAACTCTCGATAAGGATGACCCACGTGGCCGATTACCTCGCTTTCCCAGAAGCGTTGTTCCGTATCTTCGAGGTATCAGAGGGTATGGCGCTTTAGATGAGGAAGAAGGTGAGGAAGAGGAGGAGCCTGCAGCCGGGGGTGCAGCCACCGATGGCGACGCGAGCGCCACAGATCGTCCTTCCAGAGGCAAACGTCGCAAGTCGTCTTTCACAATGCATCGAAGGAAGTCTAGTATAACAGACCAGAATGCACAAGCAGGTGCTGTGGGTCACCTTGGCGCACGGCAAGGTAGCTTCGTGGGAGCTGCAGGCCAGCATCTGAACTCCAAACAAAACCACCACGAGCGACAGCGAAAGAAGCTTGAAGCATATGTGAAAGGCCTGATCCAATACCTCATTTTTCGTCCCGATAGCAATAGACTTTGCAAGTTCCTGGAGCTATCTGCACTAGGCGTGCGTTTGGCTGCCGAAGGAGGCTATCATGGCAAAGAAGGTTACTTGATGATCAAGTCCTCAAAGGGAGTCGATGCACGAAAGAGATGGGCCCCGATGCCCATGATGAACCGGCACTGGCCTAAGTGGTTCCTCGTGAGGCACAGCTATATTGTCTGTGTGGACTCCCCTGAAGAGATGAATGTTTACGACGTTTTTCTAGTTGACTCCAACTTCGCTCTCGAGTCCAAGTCAGCTGGCAGAAACAAGGACAAGAAGGCTCGACAAGTTGCAAGTGAAGCGAAAGCTTCGGCAACAGGCCATCATCAGCTCAAGCTGATCAACGCTGAACGCAAGATGAAACTTCTCGCCAGAAACGATAAAATGCTTCAGCAATTTGAAGAGTCCATCACATTCATGGTGAAGAACACGTTGTGGTCCAATCGTCAGCGATTCGATAGCTTTGCCCCAGTGCGCAAGAAGATTTACGCCCAATGGCTAGTGGATGGACGAGACTATATGTGGAACGTATCCCGCGCTATCAGCATGGCTCGCGACGTCATTTATATTCACGACTGGTGGTTGAGTCCCGAGCTTTACCTGCGTCGTCCGGCTGCAATCAGTCAAAAGTGGCGGCTTGATCGATTGCTGCAGCGCAAGGCGCAAGAAGGCGTGAAAATCTTCGTCATCATGTACCGCAACATTGGTGCCGCTATTCCCATCGACTCCGAGTACTCGAAATTCTCACTGCTTGACCTCCACCCCAACGTCTTCGTACAGCGATCGCCCAACCAGATCCGCCAAAACACATTCTTCTGGTCGCACCACGAGAAAATCTGTGTCGTTGACCACACCATTGCGTTCATGGGGGGTGTTGATCTGTGCTTTGGTCGTTGGGACACACCGCAACACGCGGTTGTGGACGACAAGCTCACAGGCTTCGAACTGGACAGTAACGCTCCCAAAGACGCCGATCATTGCCAGCTCTGGCCAGGAAAGGATTACTCGAATCCCCGAGTTCAGGATTTCTTCAACTTGGATAAGCCGTATGAAGAGATGTATGACCGCAGTAAGGTTCCAAGAATGCCATGGCACGATATTGGTATGCAGATTGTTGGCCAGCCAGCTCGTGATCTCACTCGCCATTTTGTGCAGCGCTGGAACTACCTGCTCCGTCAACGCAAGCCATCCCGGCCTACTCCTTTCTTGCTTCCTCCACCGGATTTCATTCCTGCCGATATCGAGGCTCTTGGTCTAGAGGGAACATGTGAGGTTCAGATTCTCCGCTCTGCCTGTGCGTGGTCCCTCGGTACACCCAATAAGGTCGAGCATAGCATCATGAACGCGTATGTACAAATGATCGCGACATCGGAGCACTTTGTGTACATTGAGAATCAGTTTTACGTCAGCAGCAGTGAGGTTCTAGGAACTAAGATCGAGAACAAGATCAGCGATGCCATCGTTGACCGCGCGAAGCGCGCACATGCTAACGACGAGGATTGGAGAGCTTGCATTATCCTTCCACTCATGCCTGGCTATCAGAACACCGTCGATGAGCAAGATGGTAGCAGTGTCCGTCTCATCATGACCTGTCAATACCACAGCATCTGTCGTGGAGAGACATCCATCTTTGGCCGTCTCCGAGCAGCTGGCATTGAGCCCGAGGATTACATCCACTTTTATGCTCTACGTTCCTGGGGCGAGATTGGGCCCAACAAAATGCTTGTCACAGAGCAATTGTACATTCATGCCAAAATTATGGTGGTCGATGATCGGGTTGCTATCATTGGATCTGCGAATATCAACGAGCGTTCTATGCTCGGCTCTCGCGACTCTGAGGTAGCTGCTATTATCCGCGATACTGAAGTACTGGACTCATATATGGCTGGTCAGCCGTACAAGGTTGGCAAGTTCCCTCATACTCTACGCATGCGATTGATGCGCGAACACCTGGGTGTGGATGTGGACCACATATCTGAGGAGGAATGGGCGAGTCAGATGTCTGATGCCGATAGTACTGCTTTCCAGACCGAATCGTCGGGTCCAGGCTCACCTTCCGCCGATCGCGCCACAGAGCAGAAGCTATCCGAGAATCACGCTCGTGCGCAGGAAGAGTTGCTTGAGCGTGCGGAAAGGCTGCATAGCTTCAATCATGACTTCGACTGGGCGCAGGACAAGAATCCCCATCTTCAGAGCAACAAAAAACCTTCGTCCGACCCTCGCGTTACCCGCAACGATGCGCACGAGAAGGACGTCCGAGGAGAAGGCCCAGACCGCTTCCGGGACATGCAAGCTCGTGAGCCCAGCCTGACGCGTGGGCGCGATACGTTCCTCGATTCTCACGGTCACGAGAAGTTACTTTCCGACGTGGCACCCGAAGGCCTTGCCAATAAAGACAATGTGAAGAGGCACTCGACAGTCAAGGGTCGAGGTCGAAGTAACACCACTGGCACAAGAGCTAGCGCAAGCAGCACTGGCCCTAATGAGGGCTATGCTGGTCTTCCGCCCCCGAGACTTCCCCGCATGGATACACAAAAGCTCGGTTTGACGCAGCTCAGCCAGCTTCCAGCTCTGCCCGTCATGGATGATACCGATATTGGAGGACCACCATTACAGCGCACTTTCAGCGGCGCCTCTTCCAACGTCGTCAACCCGCTCCTTGCTGAAATGAGACGGCCTATCGTTACAGAAGACTGCATGCGCGACCCAATCAATGATTCCTTCTTCCTCGATACCTGGCACCAGGTTGCTGAGAACAATACGAAGCTCTTCCGCCAAGTCTTCCGCTGCCAGCCCGACAACGAGGTCAAGACTTGGAAAGAGTACCAGGAGTACAACAACTTTGCCGCGCGCTTCCTCCAGATGCAAGGTGGCGGCAAGTCGCAGAACCAGCGCGCACAAGAAGCTCCTGGCAAGACAGGCCCACCCGGCACCGGTGTCACGGAGAAAATGGGCAATGTAGGCAAGCAAGTAGGCGCGTTGGGTGAAAAGCTATCAGAGAAAGTCACAAACCCCTCAGACTCGCCAAGTAAGAATGGCGCGGTCGCGCAGTGGGCGCATGAGCAGGAGAAGCGCGTGCAGCAGGGTCTGAAGCTGGACACGCACACGGCCACCGAGTATGACGAGAAACAACACCCGGCGTCTGCACGCCCCGCAGACGATTCTATTGTGTCACCCATGAATGCTTCCCTCCCGGATCGCACCTTCACCTTCCCCGCGGCCCCGCCCGTGCCACAGGATGATGCCTATGCGCCCGACGCCCCCCGTGCGCGCAACGTCACCATCTCCGAACCCACCAAGACTGCAGGAGGAAACTTCTCCGCCCACCGCAACACCGTATCCTCCAAGCGATCACGTCGTCGCGCGACTACCAAGTCCTCCACACGTGCCTTCCACGCCTCGGACGCGGAGAGCATGCTCGGCAAGGAGGACTCGAAGCTGCTCATGGATCTGGTCCAAGGCCATCTTGTGCTTTGGCCGTATGAGTGGCTCGAGAAAGAGGAGATGGGCGGTGGCTGGCTGTACAACGTGGACCAGATCGCGCCGTTGGAGATTTAGTAAGTTCTTTTCCCTTTGATTATGGTGTGTGAGAATGTTTGGCTAACTGGTGTGTAGCAATTAAGCAGTGTTTGCGCGCGCTGTTCGAGCCAGGCCGGGAGGCGGACTACAGAGGAGAACACCTAGAGACTCTCTATCTGGCCTTGACTCGTCTCCGTTCTTCGTCTTTGTTGTTGATTTTATCTTGCGTTCTAAACCGGTCTTTTCTACTTCGTCTATCGCAGCTGAGCGCTCGCATAGGGAATGCGCCTCTTCAGTCCTTCGACTGAACATTGACGTCGCGTTGCGGCACATGCATTGCACGGCGTTGTTGGGTCTCTTCTTTTGCACATGTCTACTAGAAGAGTTGGAGAAGACACGGAGCATAGAGTTGGATAGCATAGTTGTAATATCACCTTGTACTACCAAGCCCTCGTTCAGTCGATGCAGAGCGTGCGACACGCAACCTGGATTTACCTCTTGGTAGCACAGTTTTGCTCAAGTTGTGTGTGTTGGTCTTTCAGAAGACTCTTGGCATATCTTACAGTATCATTCTGGGGGTAAGGCCACTTTGTTCTAACCAACGGGTAATAAGCGCCGTGTCACTGATGTGGGTAATGGATGGTTGTCGGTGACAGCATATCTGATTTTCTTCTTAGGCACAACTGAGTCTCAAGGCCGCTCCTGCGCCACTCGCCGACAATTAGTCCCATCCGTGTTCAGAAGAATAATACATACGACCATAGGACGTTGAAAACAAGGCTTCCCGTTCGCTCAGCCCTATTTAAGCAACGTACCGGCGGATTAGTAGTTAGGTGGGTGACCACTAGCGAATACCCGCTGTTGTATGTTTTTTTTTTCTTTTCACTCCAGAAGAGGTAGTAGCTTCGTCATGTCCTGAGCATGTTTTTTCAACTGTGGTTCTCTCTTTTGTAGTCTGCCCTTTGCTCTATCATTTGCAGCCTCTTTGTCGCGAATGTACGACTCCATGTTATAGATCCACAACCTTCTCGCGCTCACTTAGCGGTGGATTCGAGATCTGTGATTGATCATTGCATACTAGGTTGACACCAAGCAGGACTGAGAGCAATGGTGTAGAAGAGTGCGAACGAGCAATGATACCATTTGGAAGGGCATCTCGCACCCAATGGCTTTACGCCGGAAACCTGCTAGCTCGCATAGCGGAGCTGGATAAGCTTACTTCTCTGGTCCTGTAGGATATGGTCTATGAAACTATCACAATGTTGACCGACCTCGTCTTTCGGTGTTTTATCATCTTTCGACTCAGAGCGTGCCAGGCCACATCCTATTGTGCGACCTCTGTTGTAGATATATTGCCAGACCCATATTCAACGGATTCTATGGACTTCTCCTAAATTATGCCAAAACATTGCCAATGTTCAAATCTCCATCAGATACTTTAGTACATGCTGCGCGCCGAAAACGCCTTTGATATCCAAACCATGCCACAAACCAACGCCGCGCTAGATACTGCGCTAGATACTGTCTCGAACTCTATCCCTTTGCAGCGATCATCAATCGATCCACCATCTTGCTTGAGATGCCCAGCGTGCCACCGCACGCCACGAAAGTGAAATCACGTTCAGTCGCATCCTCGACCATGGCGATGATGCTGCGCGCCAGAGTAGTCGTTTCACACAACTTCATGTTCCATGCACGGTCGAACAGCCCCGCGAATGCCTCAGCAGCCAGGTTGCGTGCGCCTGTGGGGTCATCAATAGGCTGGAGGAGTAGGCTGACGGTGCGGAGCACTATGCGGTGGATCCAGGTGCGGTCCTCGACACGAATGGCGCGGTCAAACGCCTCGACCAAGGGAATGTTGTCGAGGAGGAAGTCGGTGATTTCTGTGCAGGGGTAGGATGACGGCGTTGCGGCGAAGAGCTGTGCGTACCAGATACGCCCGCGGCGGTCGTTGGTGGCGAAGTCCTGGAATAGCAGGGTTTGCACGAGAGGAAGGTTCTGCATGTATATGGCCATGGAGACAGGACTTGTGAAGGGTCGGCTGGAATGCGCGGGTGAGCGACGGAAAAGCTCGAAGGAGTTGATGCCGTAGGCAAGGAGGGCTTGCACGGCTGGCATGTTGTCAAAGAGAATGGCAAGTGGAAGACAGGCGGTGTGGACGATGGTATTGTGCGATGAGGTGTCCGAGAGCAGAGTTGTAAGGGTGTCCATATCATTGTCGATGATGGCTTGTGCAGCTTCCCAGCGGAGGTGCTTGGCTCCTGTCCAAGTAGTGTCTAGGTTTATGGACGCGTTACCTGTGGGAGAGCCTGAGCGCTCGTACTCGATCAGTGTATGGACGAATAACCTGACGGCATCTTTTCGCCGTGTATAGATGGCATGAGCGAATGCTGAGAGTCCCTGGGAATCGCGAATGCAGGGGTCGGCATCTTGTTCGAGAAGGAGCTCGAGGATCTCTGTCGACTCCGAAACAAATGGAGACCGAATGATAGCCATCAAAGGGGTAATCGGGTGCTGAGGATAACCAGGAAATTGTCCGAGGCCGTTAACATCGATGCCGCTGTTGAGATATTGGACAAGTGATGCAGGGCTCACCCATCCGATCTGTTGCATGAAGGCTGTTGCTGAGACGGAAACTTCCGGTGGCACCTGCGAACTTTTGCGCATGTGCATTCTGTGAGTTGGATATGGCTGTACACTCAATTTCTTAGCGGCGGTGGTAGTCGAGGAGCTGTATGTAGAGCTATCATCTGAGTCTTGCATTGAATTCTACGCAGATTTAGTATTGCATCAACGTATTGCTTGATTTTGTACATACCAATAACTCAGTGAGCATCAGCTCTTTTGCAGCCCATGCTGTATACGCAGCATTCGTTCTTTCTTGCAGTTTCTTTTTCTCAAGAGTGGTGCTGGCCCCAACAGCTTCCCGAATGCAAAGCTCCAAAACATTATTTGCGACTGCAATTTCCTCCCTTAATCGCACAACCTGTCCCTCAATACTTTGCCGGGATCGGTTCGAGTTCAAACTGTCCACACTGTGTTTTCCCGCTGCGCTGATCTCATCATCCTCGATATGGGCTATCGAGATTTGGATGTGCTTCTCCTTCGTGATGTCGGCAACACTGTCGTTTCGCTGCAGCACATCGCCGGCGATACTGACAACAGAGATGGCCGCCATTGCGACAAAGGCGTAAAGGAAGGAATGTGAAACTCGGATACTCGAAAGATGCGCACCTCGGTCAATAAGACTAAGTGTCTAGCCTTAGGGCTGAGAGACGCCATCCACGTGCGACGCAGTCAGCCCTGCAGCGCATCCAAAATCAATACATGTCGGTGGCTGAGCCGCCAATCGGAGCAGCTCAAAGTAGACGCCTTAAATGTTCCACCCCGCAAATAATGAGACGTATTCCCATTGTAGAAGGAGCACTACATGCAACTTCTTTGTCGGCTGTGAGACGCTGAGCGTTGACGCTAAAAAACTGCCAACAGCGCCATCACAAAGCCTGAGCACGGCCCGGAACACGGGAAGGTCTGTGGCCTTGGCTATAAGGGGCGCCCCACAGGCGCTCAAGGCGTTGATCGAGCAACATTGCTATCGGAGCGGTGTATGTCGTGATGGGGAAAAAATGACATTGGTATTCGTTGACAGTGTTGTTGTTGTGTTGGTGTCGGACCCTGCATAGGCTTGCAATCAAGAAAAGGTCCAGCCTGAATTAGCCCTACTTGAACCAGGGTGCCTGGCGATCTTCCATCTATCCTCCCACCTGCAAAGTGTCAGGCAGGGAACAGTTGGCAGCCGGGAAGATTGACCCGCCGAGTCTTGTCCCCACTAGTTGAGCAGCGGCATCGGAAGTTCACACCATATCCTCAGCTGGCCCACATGTACTTTTAAACCAACGACATGAACGTCAGAATGATGGCTTGGTGATCAGAGCCATATTGAATATATGTTCGACTGTGTTGATGGTAGCTGGATCAACACAGTGCTCGCAGCCTGCGCAATATTGACCAAAAACCCTCGATGAAGCATGTCCTTATGGACGTGTCCATGTTCAGCATAGACCGATCTTAAATTTCATAGGGCATCACAGAGTGTCGATGACTATAGATTGCACACGCTCAATGCTGTCACATGTACTGTTCAATATGTACCAGGCGCTCGTAGAGACCCACCAGTAGCAAGGACAGCACCTGCATCCTGCTCCAGTTGATCAACACCGTTTTATGTATGCCGCATGGAGTTCAATTTGCCCTGGTATTTTTGAGTGTGAGATCCAAAACGCCTAACACCATCACCAGCTCGTTCCTTGCTGTTGACACGACAATACTCTCGCCATATAACAAGTGGAGCTCTGACGAGCAAAGCATACAAGTGTTTAATAATGAATGCAAATTCGCTGCTCTATGCCAAAGTTTTGACGCCCTAAATAATCGGGCCTGCGTAGCCAAGCCGCAAACCTATGATATCTCTCGCTACTTCTCTCATGCCCCTGGCCACTTCGCGAAATCATGATGAAGATATGATACAAATGCAACTTCGACCAACTCTCAAACCGCTCATCTCCTCGGCACGGCACCACCTCCGGGTCTCGCGCCAGCACCACTCTGGATCAACAGCTTGAACCCGTTCTTCAACGCGATCATGTCCGGGTAGGCATTCTTGTGTAGCTCAAACGCATTAGGAACAACCTTGATTCCCCAAGCCCCCTTCGGCTTATTGTCGCCCATCTGGAAGCAAATCCAGAAGTAGCCTGGGTGCTTGGGCATGCTGCAGAAGGCGTACATAGATCGATTGGGGTTGGCTTTGCAGTAGTTCTCAAGCCAGAGTTCTATACTATGTCAGTGCGCTCTTGGGAATGGAAATGGAAAGTGACATACCTGTGTCTTCCTTCGTGCCTGGTTGGAAACGCTCGTCCCGTGTCAGCTCGGCGACCTTGCGCGCCATGGCCTCAACGTGGTTGACGATTAGTTCGTCAAGATCGGTATACGTTGCCTTGCCGACCCTGAGCTGTTTGCCAAGCGAGTATTCGCTCTCCTTGCCAAGCTCCAATACATCTAGATGTTGATAAGCACTGTTCGAGACCTTCCAGGTCACCACCAGGTGATCAAAACCCTTCGATGACGGACGAATCACAAGTTCACCGGGCTCTTTGCTGCCCAGGTATTCTTCTGCTTGCGCCGAATTGAAGCTGAAGAATAAAGGATGATTGATGACACGGTTGGGCCGACCAGAAGCAACTTCTTTCTCTTTTTCGGCGGCTTGCTTGTCAGCGCGCTCTTGCGCCTCGTCCCACTCTCCAGCGATGCGATCGAAGGGTTTTGGTACCGGTTGTCGGATGAGGTCTTCTCTTAGTGACAGCTGTGCTGAAAGAGCTTTCCGGTTGAGATACACAATACGCGCGCGGACAGTCTGGTGGGTTTGGTAAACATGACGGGGTTCTTGTCCGCCGCTTCCAACGCCTTCAGGAAATTCGGACTCAGAAACACCACCCTCGATACCATTCTCGAGCCGGACCTCGATATGGTCGGGGAAGGTGCGCTTGATCTGCACAGGGACGACCATGCCCTCGTACAGACTCTCCTTGGTCTCACCCGTAAGCATGGTGAATATTTCCTCGCCTGTCATCAGGGCAAATATTTGCCTGATCTCCTCATAAGGATTCTCCAGCTCGGCGCGGATGGTTTCGAGGGTGGCACGTTTCCTCTGACCAAAGTTCTTCTCGATCTCAGCCGCGTAGTCTTCAAGCGCTAGATCATTCACCAGGTCTGTCGTATCCTCCCTAACCATTTTTCTGATGACTGCGCTTGGGCCGCCATCGTCGACCTCTGCCTTAACATCCTCTTCGTCCATGTTAAGCGCGTCGGCGACCATCTTTCTAGCAAGGTCGTAATCCTCGGGATGAACACGGGTGTAGTCGAGGTAATCGGAAGCCTCCTCTGTCGAGTCGTAAGGTATGTACAGGAAACTGGCGCAGTTCTGGAACACCTTCGGACCCATTGCTGCTTTGAGGTCCCGAGAAGTATTCTCTGAAATACCAAGCAAATCAAAACGAGAAAGAATTTCATCTCCATTCGCCTGAATGGCCTTGATCATTCTGTCTGCTTTACGGGGTCCCAGGCCACAGACATATGGTAGAAGCTTCGACATGTACTTGTCATCGTACGTTTCTGGCAAATCAATTCCGACGAGGTTTACCATATCCACCATGGCTGTTTCGAGGCGATCCATTAACTTGTCCTGTGGGATAAGCGTCTGGTCTTTGACGAAAGGTATAGACACAATGTCTTTACCAAGTGAAGCGTACTCGGCAAGTGGGTTTTGCAGGTACCTTCCAAGAGCAACACAATACCTTGTAAGAGGCGGCAGTTTGGGAAACTCAGCAGCGGCGCGGCCACTGCTATAGTAGAGACGAGCGACTTCATCGTTGACCAACACCACTTCCAGAGGATCGTTTCGGTCCTGCCCGGTGCTTTCGTCTTCATAGCTTGGCCCAGTCAAGTTTTGTTGAGTGATGATATCCTGGATGTCCTTGTAAAGCCTGCGGGTTTCGACAGACCAGCCACTGATACCAATCACATCTGGACGTCGGCGTTGCACAGCATCCACGAATCTGGCAATATCTTGGCCATCTGGAATACCGCGCTCCTGGTTTCCAAGTCTCATGTCGACAAACTTGCCATGCTCCATGACACGCCCATCGTTCTCAAGATATGCCCATAGAATCGCGTCCCCACGTTGGCCTTTGCCGTTGGAAAGACACAGAACATTGGGAATCGAACCAAGGACAGCGCTCTTGAGCTTGAAAGGCGCCTGATCGAGCTTGTTGTAATAGTTCTCTCTGGCACGACTGGCAAGCTCGTCTTCGCAACGGGCCCTCAAGGTCTCCTTAACACCATTGGCAATGATGCCTTGCAATTTGTTCAGGGCGATGTCGAGAAGCTCTTTTCGAAGGTTGTTCCATGTATCAGACAGTTCACTGACGTTGTCTGAGGTGATCTTCTCATGTAGTCTGGCTTTGAAGCTGTCGTAATTACCCATCGAGATGCGAACCTGTACAAGACCCTCCTGTTCAGCTTTCAGCATCTTCAAGAACAGATCGGGTCTGCCGTTGAGATCAAGGAAGGTCTGTCCGCGAAGATACTTGAACTCGTAGTAGGGATGATCGTCGGTGATCTTGCGCATGCCCTTATCTGTTCGAATGCAGTCGATTAGAGCATTTTGATAGAAACTGCCTCGCAAGAATCTGCGCAGACGAGAGCTTTGTTGCAGATCCTGTACGAATAGAAGCTTCGCTGACCTCAGCAGACTGATGCCAGTCTCGGGAGCTTCGGCCAGCTGGTCAGCATACTCTTCGACCTTGTATGGTGGGTCTTCGATCACTTGTGGCCCTCTGCTTGAGCCTTCGGCCTTCTTAGCAAAATCCTCGGCACTGATACCGATTGCCTTCACAAGCTGATGAGCTTTGCCGCTTCGTAGTTTATCGAAGAAGTTGCGCGCATTGTTGGCACGCTTCTGTACACCATTGGTTTCCTGTCGCACCTCATTGATCTCCTGCGAGTATTGGTAGTGCAGATAGTCTTGCAGCTCCTGGATCTCCTCGATGGTGACGGCTTTGCCCATGAGATCTTCAATCTCACCGTCCACGATTTCGGGCTGCAAAGCTTGTACATTCTCATATATCTGGCGCAACGAGTCACGCTTCTCGGCAAAAGCTCTGAATTTCAGGTCAAGGTCGAACACCTCCCACAGATCACTCTGGTTGAGAAGGCGTTCTGGCCGGGCGTCGGGAGGCGGAGCGTTGAAGTCGTCTTGGTCATCGTTGTCGCCAGGCGCGTGGATGAGGTAATCCTTGCGGTGGTTGAAGATGAAGGGTACTTCATAATCCTCAACGTTGATGAACTCAAGCACCTTGCGCACAGCTTGCTGGAAGGGCTGCTGAAAATAGTTCGGGAGACCTTTCTTGGGCCAAAGCATGTTGGAGATCCACGAAGCTTCCTCATCCATCCGTTCCTTCATGGCCTCATCTGTTAGCTCCAGCTCTTTGAACGGCCTGCGGGCCAACTGCAGACGTTCCGGCACATCTGTCTCACGGATGAGATTATCTTCGTCAGTCAACATGCGCTCCTGCAACTGAGACGGCTCGAAAACGTCCTTAAGCTTAAGCTCGCGGCCTTCGCCTGTTTGCTCCTCCTCTTCGGCCTCTTGCATCTCAAGTGCCCAATCATAATCGGTGCCGTCACCGAAAGCTGCCCTGTAATCTTCCTCGGCGCCTTCGTCGAGTCCGGCAGCCTGTAGTCCTTGTGTAATGAGATTAATGCCTGGCTGGGTGACATCGCGGTCATCTTCGATCTCGTCTTCGAACTGATCTTCTTCGATGAAGTCGTCAAACTCGCCGCCGAGTCTTCGAGGCTCATCGATGTCATCAGCAGCTTCTTCATCGGAGAAGATGTCGTCGATGCCACGTGACTTCCGTTTCTCTTTGTGACCGCGCTTCAGACGCTTGTACTTGGGCTGCTAGTTGTCAGCAGGCGAACAGGATGGAACATGCCTGAGTAGATGGTGCGAGTAGCGTACCGCTGATTCGTCTTCGCGCTCAGGTCGTTCGATGCCGATAAGATCGAGATCGTCCTCGTCGAGGTCTTCTTCTGCTTCGCGATTCTTGCGCTTCTTCCTACGCCTTCGCTCTTTCCGCGCCTCGACCTCGTCTTCGTCTTCATCCTCGTCAGCGATGAAACCAGCGCCCTCCTGTGCATCAGTTAGCAGCCAATCATTGCGTGTTTTGTGTGCCAATGCATGCCTTGGCCAGCTGTTCTTCATCGTCCTCATCTTCTTCCTCACTAGAATCGTCGATTCCATTGGCGCCATTCGACTTGCTGGGGCGGTTCTCGGCGCCTCCCTCGTCAAAGTCTTCATCTTCCTCCTCGTCGCTGCCTACGTCGGCAATAGTATCGAAAAGGTCCCGTGTAGACATTATGTGCGGTGATGTAAAGGAGATGCGCGAAAGCGTCTATGGGCGTCGTCGGGGTGATTTCGGGAGGTCGCGAAAGCCGGCGTGGGGAACAAGGCGCGGCGATTCAAGCCCAGAGGAGATAAAGACAGTTGAGGGGAAGGGCGCAGACAAGGCAGAAGGGGTGGACCAAAACGCGTCTTGAAAGCGAAAGCTCGTCGGCGGTCGCAGCAAGAGCTCCGACGTCACACGTGATCTGGCCTCCGGTCTCACCTGGCCTCCAGGCTAAACCCTGCAACTATCTTATAGTGGGCGGGCCTTTAGCAACATCACGAATTGCATTTAGTGAAAACGCGTCGTACACGCGGAACATGTGACATTGATGAAAGTATCGTCCTCGCTTTCAAGCTGCATAGCCGTCAGTGATCTCCCATGTCTGCTCGCCGCCCGAGCTGCATTGAGCTAGGAATAGGTGAAGCATGGTGTGCCAACTGAAACACGCAGCCGATAATGGCTCTATATATCAGAGACGCCCTCAGCTCGACGCCCTCTCGTATTTGCAGCGGTTTAAACGTTGCTCCGAGCCCACCAGCAAGCTAGACGCAGTCGTGTTGCGCCGACCTTCCGCAGCCAGCCTTGCAGGATCGTTTTGGTGCTGCACATGCACAAACACTCGGCCCCGCTATTCGATAACTAACACGACCTCACCCTTCTCCTGAGCTCTGAGCCCCGCGACGCTCTCGACAAGACACCGCTCCCTATATCACGCTGCGGTCGCCCCTCCTCCCAATCAGGCACGCAGTCACCGCTTCAGCACGCCCCCACCGGCAATTCAATAGACGCTGTCCTCCATTGGGCCACTGCCGTGATTGGCGACCCATCCATCGACCCATCCTTGGGCGGCAACTCGAAACCAGATACTGCCACCCTCGTCTTTGCTTGAAACAGCATATCGTCACCGACGCTTGCCCTCCTCGCCTGCCTCCCCACAGCGCCGACAGCGCTACACAGAACCCGCCATGGCCGACCCGTTCGCCCCCAAGACGATGAAGAGGAAGAACAAGAAGGGACTTGCCCTAAGCGCTCCCCCGCCAAAGCCGACGCCCTCGGAGAGCGATGCACAGGCGCCTGGTGGCCTGGGAAACGCCAAGGAGGAGACGCTCGAAATCGGAGTCGAGTTCCAGCTGGACTTGAAGGCGGAGGATCTCATTGTGTTGCGAGAGCTGGGCTCAGGGAACGGAGGCACAGTCAGCAAGGTTCAGCACGCAGCTACGAAGGTCATCATGGCGAGGAAGGTGCGTTGCGCTGGTTCACTAGGGTCAAGCTGGCAGAGCGAAGGCGCTGACAGCCGCAGGTCATACACGTCGAAGCCAAGAACGAAGTCCGAAAGCGCATCGTGCGCGAGCTGCGCATCATGCACGAGTGCAACTCGCCGTACATTGTCGATTTCTACGGCGCATTCCAGAACGACTCTGGGGACGTCATCATGTGCATGGAGTACATGGACGTGGGGTAAGCAGCGCCCCGCTCTTCCAAGCAGGCAAGGACTGACACTATCACAGCGCGCTTGACTGGGTGTCTCGCCAGTTCGGTCCAGTACGCGTCGACGTCCTCGGCAAGATTGCAGAAGCTGTGCTTGGCGGTCTCAGCTACCTTTATAGCGCCCACCGCATCATGCATCGCGATCTCAAGCCCTCCAACATCCTCGTAAACTCCAAGGGCCAGATCAAGCTGTGCGATTTTGGTGTATCCAGCGAACTCGATGGCTCCATTGCCGAGACGTTTGTAGGAACAGGCACATACATGGCCCCAGAGCGTATCCAGGGCTCGCCTTACACCGTCAAGTCAGACGTATGGAGTGTCGGACTTTCGATCATGGAGCTGGCTATTGGCAAGTTCCCTTTCTCTGGGAGCGCAGAAGATGACGAGGCCGGAGGACCGCAGGGAATCCTCGATCTCCTGCAGCAGATCGTTCTCGAGCCTGCCCCCAAACTGCCCAAGAGTGATGCGTTCCCCTCTATCCTGGAGGATATGGTCGCCAAGTGCTTGTTGAAAGATCCGAAGGAGCGGCCGACACCCAAGGAACTCTATGTACGTCACTTGCATCTCACTACAGCTCTCCTGCTAATTTTAACAAGGACCACGATGCGTTCCTCCAAGCCGCCAAACGTACACCGGTCGATCTTGAGGCATGGGCAACAAGCATGCTCGAACACAACAAGCGCAAATCACATCTCGCTCCGTCCGTGCCATCGGGCAACATTCGCGAGAAGCTGCAAAACCAGGAACCTACCCCAAGGCGGGGATCGGCGGACATTAGACACCAGGAATCCTCGTCGAGGCGAGGTTCTGCTGATGTTAGACACGACCATGGACCTGCGCCGCCGCGCCCAGCCTACCCACAACGCACATCAAGCAGCATCAGCCATCACAGTCAGTCGAACAGCCAGTCTAGTCAAATGTCCCTGCCCATGCGACCAGCGCCACCGGCTTCGAATGGGTCGAATTCAAGGCCCCAATCGAGAGGGCCGCCGCTCAATGGCGGACTGCCGCCTGCGCCAAGGAGAATGTACAGCGATGTGCAATAGTTTGTATACCTTCATTATCCAAAGCCACCTTCTTTCACGCATATTCGAGTACTGCAGGGCATTTCTGGGGTTGTTCACGCGTATGTGTCGTGTACATTTCGAGTTTAACATCTGGCGGGATGAATATTTGAAGGGGTTGTTGCTACGAGCAATACAAGTTAGAATTATTCACAACCTGTCACAAATTCTTGATACATGTCAATGTTTGTTGCTGCAAATGGGCCGCTTACCTTCGGCAGCCGCGGCTCAGTACATTTGAAAGCAGGGTTTCACCACACCACCTGTTCACAGTAGCAAGACTTTGTACAACACTGGCAATAGCACTACACAATGACACAACTCGGCACACCAGATCCGCGCATGCAACAACCTCTATGGGGTCACACGTTGAAGTCACAGTCCAGCAGACAGTGCAAGCTCGACGCCAGCAGCGTACCGCTCAACAAACAGCACATTACAGCATCCTACAGCACCCAGCCACCCAACAGTTCGACTCAATACAGTAACTGAGCACACGACACACTTCTCCGCACCCCAAGAGCGAGTCGGTATCCTCCGAACCAAAAGCAGATCACTCTGCGTTTCCCATGTGGCGTGCTTACGCGCTCGTGAATTGGTCGCGTGAGGGGTTTCCTTATGCAAACGCAAGCACGCTATGCAGCCCAAACCTGACATAAAGCTTGAACAAACTGGCTCCAGTGTCGGACCTATCGTTACCCTTGCCTCACACACGTGTGTTCTTATCTGCAATCATCTGGGAACATGGTGTTGGAGCTTGTTGCTTTCCTCTTGGCTACGCCGACGGCGTCACTCGTTGTTGCGTATGCGACCGCGTATCTGGCGATTCTCTTGAGTGATCGGAATTGGTAGTCGGGATTTGGTGGGAGATGCTGGGTCGTCATCGAGTTAGGCTATGCGGAAGGAGGTGAGGGCGTGCTGGTGTGTTGCTTTGCTCTCTCCATTTGGACGTAGCACCACTGACTGCGTCAGCATGAATATGCGAAAAGCCAACATACGCTGCTTCCGCAGACTAATGGGTAGATTTGAAGCTCACTGACAGTAGTCTTTGGCATCCGCGTTGCAATAACAAGTACTCACCAATATTCACATCGACCGGCTAGCAGTGATTCCGGCGCCGCTCCAGAGTTCGCGCAAGAGTTAACCATCACCCGTACAAGAGGGTTTTCGATTCTACTCGACGAATTAAACGCCCCAACCGAGAGAGGCATGAGAGACAACTGTACGCCAAACCTTGACAACATCAATGTGACCCCCGGTCACGAAGGAACGTGCAGACATCCACCACCTCTTGCACACACTTGAATCCTCATGTAGACGCAGACCCAAACGATCCACAGTCAAGCTTTTATCACGCAGTCCAAACTTACAGTCTCTGCCTTCTATCCCAGCGGCCCGATTAGCAGAAGCGTTCGCTATTGGTCGCCTCGCCTACACCGTCTGTCGATCCATCATACACAAACCGAACCATCACTCTAAACAGTAAACAGTTAGTGATGGCAATGTTCGCCGGGTGCGGCACTGCCGTGCGCCCGATGGCGCAATAGGTATCTGCCACTACCGCCTCACGATCCTGAAAATGGGGCAACGCGAGGGACCTGCGCCGGAGATGCTCGTTGTGGATGCTGACCGGCTGGAGAGCTTTGGTGATCACGTAACGGTGATGATCGCAGTGCTTGCACAGACTCTGGAGGGCTCTGGATGACTGGTGAGCACATTTGACTGCCAGTGCCCTATGAGGCTGTACAGAATCAGGAAGGTCATGGCGTATGGGTCGTGGTAGTAAGGCTGGAGTGCGCATATCCGTGTCGGTTCATTGAGCCGGGCCCATAGTGACTATTGCCCCTATCTAAGTTATTGGACGGTACATTTGAAGTGTCTGCCAGAGACAGAATTTATGCGCTTCTTGAGGCCACGGCTTTCTCAAGCTCAACAAGGTAGCAATCGGTCAATGCAACAAACATACTGTGGATATCGAGGTCCTTACACGTCTAGGATCTTTTCAGCGTGATGCGATAAGGCCGTTGTGTCACTGGCTGATCTTCGTCAGCAGGAGTGACTACCGGTCTCGCTTCTACGGGAAGGCGAACGATTCTGACAGTGTGGTGTCCAGTTGAGGTTGGCACAAAGCATCCCCAGTGAGGCGGTCGAAAATCACGCAGGGGTTTGAGAAGTCGAAAGAAAGTTCACACTTTCTTGTAGATGTGGCAGTAGAATGAATCGATGCTGTTGGTGTGTTGATGCACGTTGTAACAATGAGACGGTGTTCACATGCACCAGCTGCAGTACTGTATCCGTATGCTGCTTCGATGGACATAGACGTGGCAGATATGCAGGCTGCTTGGATACACCGGATAGGTATGCAGAATGATGTCGTTTTGTCAAGCTGTCCGAAGGCGAGTCAGTGGCTCGCCCCTTGGGCATTGGGCTTGGGTTCATGCGCCGACGAAGGCGTATGCAATGTAGGCTAACTGTGATGATTACGGTGTACACCGTGAGCTTGCATCAGTTAGCCTGCCTGCAGGTGACTGCGTATGATAGGGAGTATGCATTGTTTCGCACACAGCGTCCACGGCGCAATGTGGTTCGGTTCGTGGGTGAGGGCTCATATGGTGGACGTCATCGGGCCTGCGGACAAACCGTATTATGCAAGAGTCTCCTGATGAGTACCTCATATCCAGGCAAGCGCGCTCGGCTGGAACGTAGTGCGACTGGGGGTTTTGGTGAGATGTGTAAGCATCTTGACCTTCATTTCGACGGCTTCCAGCTCAGATTCCTTCTTGGTTCAGCCATAAGCACCGAGCACTCTATGTGTGAGACTTCATGGTCGGGCATTAGCTATCTGGCCGTGACGGAGCACCTCACGATCCGCGGTCGTACCTCGGGGCTCCCATTAGAACGACGCATCCCAAGGTACATGTTATTGCGTCGACGAGACAAAGCAACATCGTTTGCCAACGTGCTTTTTTGGCCCATTTCAGTATAATGAGTATGGAAAGAAGCCAAGTAATCAGGCGTACAATATGCCAGTATGCTGGCAGTATGCTGGAAGGGATGTCCCTGTGATCGTCGAACACCTTGTGAACCTGAGGAATCCTGGAGTCGAAGGCGGTGAGACAGGCTATCCTCGTAGCGAACGCTGGCGAGCTGTCACTTCAGGTTGTACTGTGCAGTGCCCAACCACATTGGTAGGTTTGTTTTTTGCGGTGATGATCGACATTCGTGGTCCTCGGGGATGTGCGATCGCCAAGAGCGTTGACCCCACAAGCACAGTTGCGAACACATGGGGATACAACACGTGCAGGCGGAAGATGGTGGAGAGTCCATCAGATGGGCTGGTGGCAAAGAGATCGACCTTATATCTCTCGTCTTTGCGTCTAGTATCTCAGACACAGACGTGGCAGTCGTGCTACTGTGTGACAGCAGTATACCAGGTGGGTGTTTGTATGATAGCGCGTCTGTGGACTCGCGGCTTTTCCAATGGGCCGGCTGCATTGTAGGCGCAGCTAATACGGATCCAGAAATCAGGGCGGTGCGTACGATTGGTTTGTGTGACTGCCGCCCAATGATCATCGTTGGGCCGATAGGGCGAGAATGAGGCGAACGGCATCAGCGCATACAAGCCCAACTAGGGCTTCTCTCGGTAACGCTTTCGGAGACGATGCTGAAACCGCGTTCTTGCGCAAGGTACTTATCTGTTTCAGCAACATTCGTGTGCCCTAGGTAGAAGACCCTGAGGATCTATAAATCGTTCAAAGCCCGAGCTTGCTTCCACTACAACAGCATCAAGCATCAGTGTGAACCAGCCAGTCGCCTCTTCTCGTGCTACTTCAAGATCTTCAGAGCCACTAGAATAACATGGCGACTCCCAACTCGTATTTCATCCCCGGTTACGGTATATCTCGTGCGGTGATCCAAAATGAAATAAGATATCATTGTGGTCCTGACGCCATTGTCAGGCCATACACTTTCCAGGTATTATCTTAGTCTTCTGGGACTCTTGGGTTGGTGACGGATGCTGAACTTCTGACAGGGACGAGATGGTTTCCTTGTCTCGACAATCGGGCCGCCACTGACAAAGGTAATGACGATGAAACTGTAGCATCACCTGCATGCTGATTGCCGCAGGCACAAATTGAAGACTTGAAAATATCTTCTCGCGATTACGAAGAGAAGCAGTCGCGTATAGCTGGGGAACACGACGTCTTTGTAAATGCGCCCATACCGATTCACCAGCGGATACGAAGGAGTACGTGATCAGCAAAGCTCGGCCATTGAACAGTCAAACCGTGCCAACTGGAATCGGAGCGTTAAGACTGGTGTGATGAGCAAAGGTAATGCTCCTTGTGTGTCTGCAGGACATGTCTGAGGAAGCTTAGGAGTCGCAAAGAGCTTCCTTTTAGCGAACTTTCTTTACAGGCGTTCAAGTTGGCCATTCGTCATAGTTCGGCGTGGGTGGCATATGCGATCGTATTCATGGCCATTTTGGCCAAATTGTTTCCCTCAATACTCTGTTACATGTGTAACAACAAGCCAATTTGTAAGCATTTATGCTGGATTCAATTCCGGCCTCATCCGGGTGGTGGGCATCCGCCTGTCCTAAATAGCTCTTGGATGTAAACTCATCAGTAAGGTTTTATCTAGTCCACATACAAACGGACCACAGTGATGTCATTTGATCATGAAGAAGGGGCTGACGTAGGCAACACCTTGTCAGCTCTGGGTGGCCACTTCGCATAATGCAAGATGAGTGTTGAAATGCAGCGCTCAAATCGGAGGATTTCAGGCCTGACTGGCGCAGGAGTCGAAGAACTAAAGGTTCTAAAATGGCTACACAATTCATTGGTCCTCTAGTCCTTTTGCCCCCTTCTGATTGTATCCTGCAGATTGCCGGGTGGAGTATGACTACTTTGCTAAACACGGCTGCCCTTTCGCAAGCGAGATTGACCACGTCTGTATCACACATGATCACCTCGATCCTCAGAGGTGAAGTCAATGGCGCATTTGGGCTGCACTGTCACGTATCTGGGCTCTTGCTCAATTCAGTATCTTCGATTCGCGTCGCTTGGGTGCGACACTGGGGTACCATGGTTTTCGGGCGGGAGAACGTTGCCCTCTATGAAAACCTCATCGTGATCCCCTGAAGTAGCAGCTCGACGCATCAACTATGATGCAAGCCTCAAGGAGCACCGTCATCAAATATTTCTACTCAGAAACGGCCTGCACATCATGGGAGATCCGGAAGCAACAGCTTTTGAGAAAGGGTCATAGATACTGATGTAACATCTAATGCGAAGCATTGATGAACCATGGAAGCCATAGACGAGTTGCTGCTAGCCTCTGAAGACTGTGCGAAATACCCATTGGAAGGCCTTGAGAGATTTCATCGTCTCGTTGACGAGCAATTCTACACTACAATTCCTGTTACATGCTGCAAAGTTTCTGCCGCCTTTGCAAGGTGGGAGAGATAATGCCTAATGTGAGTGCAAAATACATCTGGCAGATACAGACTAAGTCCAGGTCAGGCAATGCTGCGAAGGCTCCCCACCCTGAGGACTTTCAGGGCTATATACATCTCGTCTGACTGCCAGAACATCTCTGAGCAGACAGAATGTTGTATATGTCTTGCTCCATATGACGATCGGTCGCATCAGGCCGTGAGTGTCACCAGCAACAGCGACTGCGAGCATGTCTTTGGACGTCACTGTCTCAACTCCTGGCTCGATAGCACAAGGCCCAACCGAAATACATGCCCGATTTGCCGGCGCAAATGGTACTCACGAACATCAATGGTTGCATCGAGCCCTAGAGACACCAACACATCCCAAGTGCTGGAGCCACCTCCCCACGCTCGAAACCCCAGAGATCGATCTGAGTCGAGAGCACGTCGAAGAGCTTTCTCTCAGAATCATGTACAGACCACACGTAATGGGGGCATAGCCCTACGAGTGGAAGAATTAGTGACAAGCCTGGAAGCCCTTGAATCTTTGGAACGCATGGGTATGCGTCCTTTGGGCCAGGACGTAAGAATTCGTCTACAGCAGGTGGAGGATCGCATACGGACTTTTGTCGAAAGGAGTTCTGCCGAGACAGAAGGGTATCCAGACCTTGCCGTCCGACGCACACGGCAGCGTGCTAACGTTCCACGTGTCAATGAAGTGGACCTCCGAGATTCGCCTGAGGCGGTCCCCGTTCAGTTCGGATACAGCCGAAACCACTCGCCCGGTGCATATTCGTCTACGAATATTCAGTCATCACGACTGCCCAGACCCGTGCAACTGAATGTAGTTCCGACTCCTGCTAGGGTTCTAAACCCCCCATATCTTGCAGAGACATCTGCCTTCAGCAGACCAAGCCGTGCCACGACTAGACGCCGATCCGCAAGTCGAGACCTCGGGGTGGAACAATCTGTGCCCTCCTCAAACGACGCTTACGGACCAGCGCTCTCAGCGGGAAATTTGTCGGCGACGAGCGATCACTCGCTCGGGATCCTGGGTCATACTGAGGGCAAGATACAGATGGATGGCTCGCGGTTGCTACACAACATCGCCGAATTGGAAGGCCATACTCCAGAGATCTCATCTCGCAATGAAGAGCTTATTCGATCCTTGAACCCAGATACTAGATATGAGCGGTCGCTCCACCACATTACTCCAACAGTGGGGCGGGATGAAGATGGGCTTCCACAACACCAAGCAAAGCGACCGCGCCGGACTGGCAGTACACAAGACTTCACGTACGGGTCTCAGTCGGTTCGCATAGACCCGCAGCAGGCCCAAACAGCGTCTCTATCAGAGCTACCTGTCAGTCATGAGAGTACAGCAACAGATGTCGATATCCCTGGTGCTCTGTCGCGCATGATGAGCCTCTCAAGTCTGCGCAATCTCGTTACTGGGGAAGTTCCAAGGTAACACTGCGCACGCATAAGGCCGTTCCTCAGCTACGAACCAGGTTCTCCATGAACATATCCTGTCTGCCGAGTTTACTTGAATCAAACCACTATTGATACCATGCTAGTGGGGAAAGTCGGTGTGGAGGACCCAGATTCGAGCTGCTGCGGGGTCCACAAGCTAAGACAATGGGCGAAAAGGCTTCGACCTTGGGATGAAAGGCTACGAGGGTCCGATGCAGTTTGCGGCGGGGAATCCATCTACCTTTGGAGGAAAGATCTGCGAGATGCGGGTGGGTGCGGGCCGCAAGACCAGAGCGCCGGAGAGATACTAGGATGAGATTGTACAATGGTAGTATTCGTCATAGCAGTGCTAGCGTACCGGAGTCTGATCATCTAGACTGCACAGTCATTGTCTACGATACGTTGTTTGATACGAGAACCTCAATGGTGAGTACGTAGTCTAGGAAGGATGCGACATACCTTGGGACGGCTCGAGAGGTCAGAGGACCCGAGTAGATATTGAGTGTGGGACATTGGAGTTCCAGAGTCTCATATTGCGCAGTGAATCTACATTGGCTTTTCATTAAGCTGTGGGAATGCCATGTCTCGCATTACGACAGGCATCATTTGATAAAAATAGCTGCCCGTGTAACAACAACATATATATGGGTGTTGGATTCTGTGCCGCAGTAATTCCCATTGATCCCCGATATGGCATGGATACATCTTGCAGCTCTGTCACATGACCATCACACTACATCATCAGGTGAAGCCTCCGGGCACACCGCCGCACGACTTTCCTCTTCTGCTTTCCAGGTGTCTTGTTCGCTGTTCGCTATTGATTTTTTCCCGTCTCTCTGTGGCACCAATGACTGCGCTGTCAATTCCCCATGATGCACACGACTCGTCTAATCCCTTTGTTACAACTCCCATAAATCATGAAGAATGATGTGATGCGAAGGTCTTTGCATGGTACACTACTGATCGGCAGCCCCGAGGGTGAATTATGGCTACATGAGGTCAAGCGTCAGGTTTAAGCCTTTTGCCGAGGTCCTTAGCGTCGCGGGGTGTGCGATGGCTTGTGAGGGAAGGCGATGCCGATGCACGTATTGTTGTCTCGTCGGAAACCATCGTGAATGGGTGATGGGGTTTAGGGATTGAGGCGTCTTCTGGTGGATCGAGGAACTATTCTCAGAGTTGCGGTCAAGGACATTGACATTGACGTCTGTGGCAGGGCTTACATCACGTTCCTGAGCCCTGTCTAGTCGATGTTACGCAGAATCTCGATGCATTGTATGCTTCAGCCGCAACTTCGATGCGGCTACGAATACAGTAAGCATCAACAATCGTACTGGGGCCTCGTGAACTCCACGTGCGGGTGTATGGCAACCATCTCGCTGGGTGCCGTTGCGAGCGTCCGCGGACTCAGATTCGACGCGCTTGCAGTCCCAGCTGACCCTTAGTCTAAGCCGCTAGGCTCTGCCGGGCCCACAGGGCGGTCGCTGCGCAAGAGCGTTGCTCGTCTGTCGCGGATCAAGCATGGGTTGCACAATCGGTCGTGCGTCATACATTAGCCTGGCTCGGAGTGCTTCGTATCTATGTGGATGAAGCGACCGTGACCAATGGCATATGGTAGTAAGTAGCGGTGATCACAAAGTGCAAATCCAGTGATATGAAGTAAAGTTTGAGGTGGATACCCATATACAATATCTGGAGTGTAAAGTTATATTGGCAAAGAAAGACGAAGCAAAGAAAAGAAAAGAAAAGAAGAGCAGAGAAAGCGCTTGACGCAAAAGAGCACTTGACACGCCAGGAGCCCCTTGTTGTAAAGTTCCGCCATGACATGTTTCCATCGCTTCGCGCTGCCCAGAAGCGAAAGGTGTGGGCCAAGCGACCAAACGTGAGCTAAAGGTAGTCAAGTGAGAATGACCAACGCCAACGCTAAAATTGACCGCTCTAAAGCGTCCTCAGGAACCAAACTGGAAAATGTATGCTTTTGAAGAATGTGACCAGCACAAAGCGTGAGAAAAGAGGGGAAGAGCGGAAATAATCCAGAGACGCGCACCCCGAATATGTTACTCGAGGGAGCGTCCCCCCACAAGACGTCACCGTCTTGGGTAATTCGAATAGGCAAACAGGATATCATGGCTGTTCCAACATAGTACTTTCTGCAGTGTCGACAACGCTTAATGTAGTATGAGATGGGTATCGAATAGGAGATGCGTGGCGCCATGAAGCTGAATGCTGGGATGCGGTATTGCAGATCGTGGAAGGATGCAGGATCGATCGTGACGTTTATCGGCGCATAAGAGCCTGTTGAATTTGGACAAGAGAAGGGTCTTCTGCAAGCCACTTGCCTTGAGCAGCGTCCTGGTTGCGAAGCGTGCTGTCCACGTAGGTATCTGTGATAGCGAGAAGCTCCTAGATAATCCGTCAGATATTTGCAAAGGAGCAAAAGGTGAATGCAGGTCGGCCATGTCTGACGTACATTACGGAGCGTGCTGTCCACTTGCTGTAGCGCTGTGAGGTGACTTGCATTGGGCCTTTGGCCGCGCAGAATGTTGTAGCGCGAGTTCATCCACCTTAAGCCAGCATGCGCTCTCAGATATGCTCGCTGACACTGGAACCGTCGTACTGCTGCGTCTGTGATGATTCTAAGCTCTTACGTCAGCTTGTGTCCGCGGAAGGTACTCTCTAACCACTGGTTGCAATTGCTCCGGTCTCGGTGTGAAATCTACACTGCCCAGCAAGTGCACTCACGTTTTCAACTGCTGTTTTTCGCGCTCAGGGTCTGTGGGAGATGTCCCCGTATTGGCAGAGAAAGGGGTCTGAAGGATGGTTTGGGCCTCGCTCGAGCAGGATCGAAGGAGCGAGTAACCTTCGAGGTAATACTCCTCTGCGGTCGGTGTAGCGCGCAATTGACTTAGATAGTGCTGCAGGTTGCGGAAGTCCGTCATGATCTCTGCTATCCGCATAGCTCGAGCGTCGTTGACTGTAAGGGGGTCAGTAACCATCGTCGCACAATGGTAGACGGTAAAAACAGGCTGCTGTCCCGAGTTCGAGCAAGGGACAGCGGAAACCTGAGAATAGAGGGTACATACGGCCGTCAGACATGTTGGCAGCGTAAGTAGGAGAAGGTGCTCAGGCAGATTTTGATATGCGTGACGTCGAGCGCCGATCAGAGCAAGACTGAGTCGTCGTGGTGAGGCTCCCCTGCTGTGATGAGGATCAACAGAGGCGTGGCGACCGTTATATACAGAAGTAGAATGGGCATTCACAAGAAAGATGGTACACAGCAAGGCTCGATGGTCGTGAGGGCTCCTCCCGCCGCTACGTCTTGCCGAGTGTCCACATTTGGATCATGAGTAGCGTCCAGCTGGCATTAGCTGGTGTAGCTGGACCACTCAGCGCTGCGAGGGTACTCATGGGGCTCCGGTGGGGTGTAAGAGTAGTACCAAACCTGAGGCTGCATGAGAAGACTACCATGCAGGAACCATAGGAAGAATCATCCTATTTTGCGAGCCCCATTACCATGGCAGCTGGAGTGGGCAGGTTCGTCAGTGCTGCGCTGGGCACTTCAGCAGCGGTATGGACAGCCACCAGGAGGCTAGACTGCATATGGCGTAGCTCGACCAATCTTGACGGCCTCATCCGGAAAGTCATGGGTGCTTCAGCCGCAGCAGCATTGTTGATTGGCTCATGGCCATAATTAGCGGTACGGCGTTCGCGTGCTCTTTGCTGAGTGAACCTGAGCATGGCGCCCGGGTAGGGCCAACCTGAGCCTCTCCACAACGCTCTTAGGAGCGTGGTCGCAGCAAGCGGTGTCAGCCACAGAACGGCTGTGCTGGCAACTCCGGCCACTCACATGACGTCGACGGACGGTTCCTGAAATGTTACAGTGCATGGCAGCTGGAGTCTAGGGAAAATGCTGTCATCGAGGAGAAGGCGGGTAGAGGTCATACACACCATGTGGAGCCACGGCTGAACTCCCAAGCTCTTCGATTCGGGACGAGTTTCCAAGTCACCGTTGCACTTATGCAGGTTTTTGAGTCTAAGTCTTAGATTCATGGTGCTTCTGTAGCACTTCTTGTGTCTGAGAGGTCGTTTCATGCTATCGGGAGCTCGTCATGGTTCTCGTGTTTGCGCCTACCTCAGCGGCCCACCGCCCTTCTTCAGCCCTGGGGCACCCTTCCACTATTAGGTCCTCAATCCTTGTCAGCAATAGACTGCAGTCGTTCATCGATCTCCTCCTCGGTGAGCGCTCTGAAAGCGGCATCGGTGCCCTCTTGGCCATCGGTTCTGGGTCCGCCAACGATGCCCACCTCCAATTCTCCCTTCTTGAAATCGACAGACAAAACGGTGCTTAGCGCAGTGATGGCAAGCTCGACTACCTCTTCCCAGCTACCCTCTGCATGCTCCTTGTTCTTCAGCTTCTTCTCGAGGAAATTCAACGCCTCTTGCGTCTTGGGTCCTGATGCGGTCGCCTTGTAACCAACGTAGTAACCGGCCGGGTCGCACTTGTACAGTTGGGGGCCAAACTCTGAGTCTAACGAAATGAGCGTTGTGGCAACACCCAGCGGCCGCATGTAAGCCTGCACTAAGATTAGCCTTGATGTTCCATTGCCTCTTCATGCACTGTTCTGCTCACCCTCTGTGTGTAGACCTGGCTGATATTGGCTATCCTCTTGGCGAGATGGTCGCAGGGCATCTCGTAGCCATACTTGTAGCGGAACTCGGCAGCTTCACCTCGCGCCCTGCTCACCGAAGCTCGTGCATCGGCGATGGAACCTGTCATGACACAGCCGACCGAGGGGGACAGCCTGAAGATGTGGGAGACGGAGGAGGGCTCGATGAGCTTGTCCTACGAACGAGCATTAGTACCCTGTTGCTCCCTCTGCTCAGCGATGATGCAACATACAGGAACCTTCTTCTGCGAGATGACGACTGCGCAGTCCTTGCCCCTCACTCCCAACGATGTGATGTTCGCCGCCGTGATGGCCTTGAATGCATACTCTGTGGCCGTCGTGTTAGTGGGGGTACGTGACGGACAGCGACAGCAACAGCAACAGCTACAGCTACAGCTCGCAAGGTGCGCGCGGGGTAGCCGATGGGTGCTGGCTCTTAGCGGGGTTCGTACCGACTTGGTAGAGGCGGCCCTGGTCAGAGAAGATGGTGATGTGTCTGTCGTAGCCTGCACTTCCTGTATGACGAGGGGAGCTGTTAGCACAAGTACTGGGGGAACACGGGCTTCGGGGGGCGACGACGACGCACCAGACATGATGGCGGCGGGGATATATGTATGCTTGGGTCGTTCAGCTTTGGGTGCAGCTCGCGGGGACAGTCGTAAGCTTTAGCGGCGCTGATGGTGATGGCAGGCGAGATGTCGTTGTCGTAGGGTGCTGGACGCGCCGTCCATTGGCGCCTGGACGGAAGCTCGGGGATCGCCGCATGGGCCATCTAGTCGCAGCAACGCTCCCAAAAATTCTCTGTTCACGTCTCTTATTCGACACTCAGAGACCGACTTTCACTCTGATTGAGCTGGATCGGACTTGAGCGATGGGCCGAGGTTCTGCGCAATTGTAATAAGACGACTCCATATTCCACTTTTGATCATGGCAACGAGAATTCCTGCCTGGCGGAGACTTGGCCTTGCGCTGCAGAGTGAGGCCCAATCCGGAGTCGCCGTGACTGAGCCCTCTACATCTCAGGGAGGCGAGACCCAGCCGGCAGCAGCCCCTCATGCCGTAAGAGAGAATCAGGCCCCTTCTGAGACCTCTACTGAGCCCGCCCAAAATGGAAAATCGTCAAAGCTTGGCAAGCGGAAATACCAGGCTGTAGATGAGGAAGAGGCAATATCGTCGAAAAAGAGCAGGACTGTAGCTGAGCAAGACCGCACGCACGAGAACGCTAACGCTGGTGCTGATGTGGCGGCTCCCACACAAGACGACCATGTTATGCCAGACGTCGTTGCGGAGCCCTCCTCCACCACGCCTGTCACCTCAGGAGATCCAAACTATCGTCAGGGCAAGAAGAAGAAGCCTAAGCTGACACCAAAAGACCGCAAAAAATTGGCTCAGCAAAAGGCGGCTGCGGCTGCACCTTCACCTGCTGAAGATGTTCCCGTGAGAACAAGGGCGACTTTACTTGCGTCCACCGAGGTCGATCATGCTCCGGCGCCTTCATTCTCAACCCCTACAAAACACCAACCAATCCTTCGAGATCGCAGTAAAGATTCCTCAGGGTCTCCACCAAGGACAGACCGACGTAAGTCGGTCGCCTTCACCCCAGACACAAAAAGGGTGGACGGCGATAGTGGACAGACGTGGTTCAAGAAGTGGGCAGCTGAGCAGAAGGGGGAAGAATTCGAAGCGCCGGCGCAACCCAGCTTCACTTCGGCGCCAGCAGCTACCGAGGAACCAAAAGAAGCGGTGAAGATCGAGAAGAAGGAAAAGAAGAAAGATAAGAAGGACAAGTCATTAGCGAGAGAGAAGGAAGCTGCAGCGTTTGCAGCCAGTGCTGCGGCCCAAGAAGAACAAGTAGCTGCCCAGCCACCTGAGCAGCCAGAATCTTCCAAGGGCAGCAAACAACAATCTGCACCCCCAGCAAAGGGGAAGAAGAAGGATCCCTCTGTTTACATTGCCTATCTCACTCAGTACCACAACGACCGCGACAACTGGAAGTTCAACAAGGCGAAACAGAACGACGTGGTAGACAACGCCCTGAACATCTTCCGCATTCCAGACGAGCATTCAGAAGCGCTGCTTGAGTACATCAAAGGCCTCAAGGGCGCGGGCGTGATTGAGCGCTTGAGAGAGAAGACGTTGTCGACCATCAAAGAGCTGGACGCAGAGGACGCCAAAGCACCAAAAGACATGGATCAAGATGCCCAGAAAGCCGCCAAGGAGGCCGCTTTGCAAGAACGCGTGACCAGGGAGCGCAAGCGCAGGAAGGTTGAAGGCGATATCGAGACTCTAGCGCACCACCCCAGCGGCGATGCGTACATTAGGCGCATGCGCCGCAGCCGTGCTGAAGCACTCTTGTCAGCTCTCGGACGCACCGCGCCAATCTTGCCTGCTCCCAAGCCTACCGCAAGCATCAACCCCGTGGCTCAAAACTTGGCGCCAGTGCAGCGAGCTCGCAAGAGCAAGCGTAGGACCGATATCTCGAGCGATGAGAGCAGCTCCGATAGCAGCAGTGACGAGAGCTCAAGCGACGAGTCTGATTCTGAGTCTGACTCCGAGTCTGACGCCGAGTCTGACGCCGAAGCTAGCTCAGACTCAGATAGCGGCGACGCGAGTGGTAGCGGCTCAGATTCCGACTCGGACAGTAGTAGTGATAGCGGCAGTGACAGTGGAAGTGATTAGCAACACCCCTCCCTAAAGCATAGCAATGACATTAGAGAGATGGAAAAGGATTGGAACGAGCCATGCATTCCTCTCATAAAGGTCCTACAACATGCATTCTTGGAAAAGGGCTACAATCTTGCTCAATCTGAACCGCATTTATTAGATCCAAATCCTCCTTCACCCACATCTCACAATCCGTACAAATCCCATCTATCTCATCCGCCCATCTAAGCCCTGAAGATCGCGTT
The DNA here is from genome assembly GCA_020272525.1 of Epicoccum sorghinum. Classification (NCBI taxonomy): domain Eukaryota; kingdom Fungi; phylum Ascomycota; class Dothideomycetes; order Pleosporales; family Didymellaceae; genus Epicoccum; species Epicoccum sorghinum. The sequence continues at coordinate 2,411,716 of VXJJ01000011.1, read as the reverse complement.
CTAAATCATTCCACTGTCCCTGCTGCTGCTGAAACGCCTCCTGCGGGCGGGGATCCTCGTAGCCTGCGCGGTCGTAGTTGTTGGGGATGGGCACTTGCTGGCCGGGCTGCTGTTGCCCCGCGCCGGCGCTGGGCTGGACGCGGACCAACTGGCGGAAGCGGTTGACCTCGTCGAGAATCATGCGCTTCATATCGGGGATCTCGTCGACGACTTCGAACTGGAAGTCAAAGGTGGTAGGGCACGAGGGCTCGTCCGAGGCGTCGTGCCAGATCTGCAGATAGCGGTGCTCCAGCGCCTCCTCGACGGAAATACGAGACGAGGGGTCGAAGGCGAGGAGGCGGTCCAAGAGGTCCAGGGCATCGGGGTTGGCGTTGCGGAAAAGGGACTGGAAGGAAATCTTCTGCATGCGTGGAAGGTTGCGCACGTAGTCTTGAGCACGGGGGGAGCCGATGCGCGAGAGCGTCTCCTCGTTGGGCGTCCCGAGGTAGTGTAGGATCTGGTTCAGCTGGTCGACATAATCGCGACCCTTGAAGAATGGCTTGCCGCCGAGAAGCTCGGCCAGAATGCAACCCACTGACCAGACGTCGACTGTGCTATGGTTAACCTTCACGTGACTTTGACAGACAATGCGTGCAACATACTAGCTTTTGTGTAGCTCTGGAAACTCAACATGATCTCGGGCGCACGGTACCAGCGGGTCGCAACGTATTCGGTCATGTATCCTGCGTTCTCCTCCGGGTCCATGGAGAAGCCTCTCGCCAGACCAAAATCGCAGATCTTGAGCTCGCAGTCGGCATTCACCAGCAAGTTACCGGGCTTCAGGTCACGGTGGAGGACATTCGCCGAGTGGATGTACTTCAGACCACAGAGGATCTGGTAGATGAAAGACTGGAAGTGGGCGTCGGTGAGGGGCTGGCCAGAGCGGATGATGGCTGCCAGATCGCACTCCATGAGCTCTGCGGCGCGTTAGCATTGTTCCTGCGCGGTGGGCTGCAGTCATGGGGCTGGGCTGGGCTGGGCTGGGCCGTACCCTCGTAGAGGTAGCACTCGTTGAAGTTGTCAGGACGGGGGATGTCCATGTCGTAGAGACATGTGATCTAGGCGCAGTCAGCATGGGAAGGCTGCAGTGCTGGCGGGCGTGGTTGCATACGTTGCGGTGGCCTCTGAAGTGCTGCAGCAGCTTGATCTCGCGCAGGGCGCGCTTGGCCAGGATCTTCTTGCTGAAGACATTGGTGACCTTCTTGATGGCGACGCCCTCGCCGGTCTGGTTGTTGGTCGCGGCGCTGCGGGCTCAATCAGCGTGCTGTGCGGGCGTGCAGGCTCGCGCATCCCTTCTTACCAAACAATGCCATAGGCACCCTGGCCCAGCTCCTTGGTCACATTGTAGCGCTCGTCGACAACGAACTCCTGGTTGAAGACCTTGAAGACCTTGCGGTTGGCGAGGTCGGACATGGCGGCAGCGGCGGGCAGCGCTTGCTGGTGTTCGTGCTCGTGCTCGTGCTCGTGCTCGTGCTGGCCGTCGATGCGCGGCGGGGTCGTCGTGGGGGGCAGCTGGAGCTGAGGCAGGAGGCTGCGCGGGGCGGCGAGGCTGTTGCGGCGGGCGGGCAATCACCTACAGCTACAACTGCAACTACTTCCAGGCAGACAGGCGGGCGGGGCGTGCCGGGGATCTGAGACGGGCGAGACGAGACAGGAAGGCGATCAGGAAGGAGCAGTGCAGGCTGCGGCGGCGGCAGATATAGGCCAAGTTCACAGTGACCGTGACAGCCCTAGGCGCTGCGGCGGAGATTCAATGTGATGGCAGGCACAGCACAAGGGCAGGGCAGGGCGGGGCGACTACGCCAAACACGACGAGACGACACAAAGACGACAAGGGCGCCAGACAAATTCTTCACCGCACCGCACCGCAGCCGCTGCGCCTTATGGACGACCCATTGACTGCTGCATCGCGCCAAACAAGCGGTCGTGCCTGTCGCGTCGTCTGCGTCCTTGGAGGGGTGAGACGCCCTCCCGCAGCTGACGGCCACCCTCAACCGGCTAGCCGCAGGGGCTGCCACCTCTAGCAGACCGCTCAACCCGGACTCGCGACCACTCAGCTTCAGAGACAGCGCGCTGAACTGACGTACGTGCCACAAGAGGGAACCCCGTTGAAGCGAAATCACCGTTGGGCTACCGTTCGCAATCCCCCGGCAGCCCCGTCATATCCACGGATAGGCAGTCCCACTGCTCCAACGAGGCTTTGACCTCGTATCGTGAGGGGCTAAGTATCAGGTCACGCATCTTACGTACCGCCAGACTGGACCACCATGTCCCGCGGGACTAGGAGTACCTATTGACATTCGCCTGCTAGCATAGGCAACATAAGGGTATTGAACAAACAAAGACGATCCAAACTCAGCCCTATCTCCAGAATCCACACCCGTGAACGCCTTACCCGCTGCCCGCTTACTTCCTGTCCCGCTAAATGAGATCGAGGACCACTCCACCCATGCCATGGCGCCCACTTGAAATGACACCAATCGCACATACCGACTCAACGCCATTACAAAGCAATCATGACTCGTAAGAGAATCTCCGTCTTGAGCTGTCCGTTGTCGGCGGTGCGTCGAGAGGGGAAATGGGGGAGAACAGGTCGTCGACAGAACGACCATCTCGCTGTACGCGATAGGGCGGCAGAGGAGAGACTCCATCGCTTGCTTCTAGAAAAGCCCCATCTCTAGGCGCCCTCGGCGTGACAGGCGACACGATACTACTTGGTAGGCTGATGGCCACTGTGGCGATGTCATTGAGTGAAGTGACCGGAGCAAGTCGTGCGGTTGGCGATGTAGGTTGCACCCCTGCAGTAAGATCGACACCGTTGATGTTTTTTTCTCGCACAAGCATGCTTTCCTTCTCGGACAGCTGGCGGCCAGCGGCTTCTTGAGGTGTAGGGATGTCTCCAAGCATTTCGTAAACAGGCCGTCCAGTGTCCTCCACTTCTGCAGCCTCGACCGACACCTTTTCTTTGCCACTCGTTCCCATCTCGTGCCGATACACGTTTGATACGCCGGGAAGCTCGGCCTTAAGGAATACGTTCGGTCCTTTCTCGCTGGTTGGCGAAGAAGGATCGTCATCCATATCGGTGGGCGATGCCTTCCTGGCGGCCTCTGCCTCTATCGCATCAGCTGCATGCTTTGCTGCTAACTGGTTACAACGTCGTCGCCAGAAGTATCCTACAATGGCGGTGGCCAAGAAGACAACAAGGAAGACGCAGCCAACTACAACGCCAATCAACACCCCATTGGTTGACTTTGACTGATTCTCACTTGTCGCTTCTACATAGCTTGGCGCGACGATAGGCACAATCTCAGATGGCTTGCCATATGTCCAATCGCACTGGTAGACATAAAATCGAGATCTGTCCCAATCCACCGTGAGGTAGGCCTCCTGTAGGAATGCTCTTCCCAACGCCCACTGCGTACTGTTCTCAGCGCGTCGGAGAGGAAAGTATCGCGCCTTTGCCTTTAAGCCACGGTATGGATAATCAGCTTGCAATTCGAACGCAGCGTACGGTAGTGTAATCTCGACCGTCTCGGTCCTGTTGTGTGGCTGACTCAGTGTGAAGGTGACGTTCGGGTTCTGAGCTTTGAGCGTTGCGTGTAGAATATCGTCCACAAGGTAAAGTTGGGTCGTGTTGTCGTATTGCAGTCCGAAAGCTTGCTCGAAGGCTTGACAAATGCTCAAAGGTAACCAAAATTCTGCCACGGTCGTATCTATCGCGAAGTTCATGGTTGTGTCTGGGATGAAGTTGATACCAGGCGAATTGACCATGCTTGCCCTCAGTTTAACGAGGCTTACAACGAGTTCGCGCTCATTGTCGGGGGCGAATATAAAAGAGACGTTATTCGAAATGTAACGCGAGGAATCATAGCCGCCAAGCGTCAAGCTTCCCAGAAACGTCGTGTCGCCTATAGAAGTCAGCGCTTGAGCACCGATGTTGAAGGTTCGAAAGCTTACGATACTGAACACCAGCTGTGTAACCGAACGACAGACTCGGAATGCTGCCTTGCTCGAATAGCTTCGTCATGTAGCTGGGTACTGGAGGAACGTCCACCATGTCCTTGGAGAAGTTGGTGGGCTTCGGGTGCAATCCGAGATGTCCTAACCAATGGTCATAGTTTATGAGGGAGCCGATTGTGGTATTTTGTACGGTCGGTCCCTCTTCTCCCGGTATACCAAGTCCAACATCGTCGAAGCCGTAGTCACCACGCCCTTCCAGTCCAAAGGTACCGCCAACCCACAGCTCATAAAACCCTTCCTTTTCCCAGCTGCTTGAATCTTTGGGATCAAAGACGTAACCGCGGGACCGGTCGCAGTCATCACTGAAGGTCTCGGTTGGATTGGTTTGATTTCCAGAATTGTACGTACAGCCTTTGCGATTCACGACCCATATCTGCTGACTAGACGTTGAAGGGAGCACTTGGGCGATGTTTTTTTGCGAGCCTATTCTCAAGGAGAAGGTGTTCCACTGCCCGTCTATGCCTAGCCAGCCTTGATCTGGCGCAACACTCAAAGGAGCAGGCACGCTGGAGACTCCTGAACGTAATTTGTAGCCCGGCACATTGGTGATATTCTCTGCAGAGCAAAGTGAGAGGGATATCCAGAACAGAAGCGCTGCGGTGTAAGCGCAACGGGCGCCGTTGGAGAGAGGCATGGCGCTAGTGAAGCGAGGGAAGGCGCGATGAGCCAAACATCTGCAACTCCGTATAGAAGCACAGTATCACCACTCCAACATCATGGAAGACTGCTGCGCTTGGGAATTGGTCGTGAGAATCATGGAAACAGTGCGACCGACCGTCAGATAGGGCTGGAGTGGCCCCAAGAGCTCAGGCGGCAGTCAAGGAATCCTTCGTAGCCAGTGCACGCTGTTCTAACCCTATCGGGTTCCGCTGATTGCACGCACTCAAACACGACAAGCCGTGCGATTCGTTGCTGCACCGGCCAAGCCCTGCTGCGATTTCCACCTTCCTGCCGCGGCCGTTGGCTTTGCTTGAAGGGGTCCAGCCACTGGTCCCAAGTGCATGTAGACGATTCGAAGCTGACTCTCGGCGTTGTGTGTGCATGATATTGTCTAACAAGAAACAGCACTCTTGCCGACCCAAGACTTGACATCAGCGTTCAATACCAGTTTCCCCATCTCGAGCACTGTGCGCCTGGGGGCTTGTGGGTACGACGGCTCCTGCCCGCTGGCGCTGACCTCCGGATCTTCGACTGTCCACAGCGACGTTCCCAAGACGAATCATATACAGTACAACTCACTCCTCAGTTTCGGAATTTCTGTGAAGTCCCTCTCGGATCCGAAAGTCTTGGCCGCAATGGTTGGCGGGCCGGAGACTGAGGATCTGGCGACCCGCCTCGCCGGCTCCTGCATTCACGTGCATATCGTGGAGCCACTGCAGGACATGCCTGACAGCTGCGCCTCTGCGTCTACGACAGCATGGATTGCAATTTAGTTCATGCCACATATAATTGCCAACCAGGAAGGGATAGATGCAGGGTCGTGCAACATGCATCGTAAGTAGACTCCAGGGTACACAAATAAAAGTTGTCAACCATGTTGGTGAAACACAACCGTTTCCTTAAGTCTTGCACCGCGGAACCAAGGAAATCAACGGTGCACAAATCGATTTACAATCTGATATTGCTGGAGGATTCTCATAATTAAAATTGGCAACAGCCTCAGACTCAGACGAAAAACAAGCAGATCTTTCGCAGCTTGCTGTATCGACGTTCAGAACGGCATGTTATCAGCAACTTCATTCCTGAAAGGGGTAAAGATTATGGCCCATGCCGGATAATATCCAGGTTGTGGCTTGGACCTAAACATCAACCCATGTCCATCCTTCGACAACCTCCACAAGGGCAGAGATCGGTCAAATCCAAACGGGTTGGTCGGGTCCTACTGCTTAGCCAGACAAGCACCTCCTTTCGCTCGAGCCTGTATTTCCATTAGAATTCACGATTATTTATGCGGCATGTTCGAAGGAGCTGAGCATCGCCGAAAGCATGAGTCTGCAGCGCTTGCTTGTGGTCCTTTATGTGGCAGATTTGTCGACGGCTTTTAGATTTGACTATCGCAGAGGCGCAGACTACATAAGCAAGACTCCGTTCGATCCATCCTCGTATTCAACTAACTTCAAGCCACCAGCCGCCCCTTATATCAATGAAACGACAAAGACAGAGACCTCAGTATTCATTACCCCGACTGCTTCACCAACTTTGTCGATATCAAGGCCGACAGACTCCAGTCGTGTCTTTGCAACAGCACCATTGAGCAGTTACCTGGATATCAGACCGACCGGTCGTACGCCAGGCTCATCATACTTCCGCGAAGCGACTCCACACAGCACTACTAGGCTTGCTAGCGCATCATGTACTGTCAATGTTCTGGACGCAAGTCTCGACTGGTGGTACCCTCCAGTCTACTACCATCCGGTGGCGAGCGTGGCGGCGTCTTGGGGTAATTACTCGGACAACAGCGAATCATACACGCTGATACCTGAGACCACAACGTTCGACGTTACGAGCGCTATTCAAGCTGCCGATGCTTGTACCTATGGATGGATCACGTACACTGCGATTAATTATACTGCACAGGAGTGCATTCTTTATACTGAGAAACCTACTGCAGCCAGTACCGCTGTCCTGTTCAGATCAGCCGTACCACCCTTACCCTCGAACCTTGAGATTGCCCAAGAAGAGGCTTGGCTCTATGATGGACTCGACAACACGTTACCCCCAATGACCACCGCGGTATCTATCGCTCCAAACGTGACTGCTGTAGAAACAATGCCAACCCCATTTGTGCGCTTTTCAGCATATGAAATTGTGCGCGGGAATAGCACGAAGACTATACAGTTAGACTCCATGCTTGTGGAACCGTATCATCAAGAAGACATTGCACATCATTCGATGGCTACTGGTGTAGTGCCAAGCCGCATCATGAATCAGATAACACAATCAGCGTGCGAAGCGGGAAGGCTGATGGCCGTCGTCACAGTGATTGTGGTCGTCGAAATGTATTATCCTCGTGTCCTGGGACATTGGTGGGTTCATCCGGAAGAACCTGTGTCTGGATGGGAAGAAACAACGGATGCAGACTGGGGGATGTTTGAAGGCATCTCAGCCAAGGCACAGTCTCAGGTTACAAAAGATGGAGGTCTCTTTACCACAGAGATGGGGCACAGTGCTGGACCTACAGCAAAACCTGGCGCTGTCGGGGTATCGCCTGAGCCCACGCAACCACAGACTGTCGGGTCTATTGGAACCGTTCCGATTGTGGCAGGTCCATCACCCGCCATAGTCGTTGGCTTGCAGACTCTATGGCCCGGTGGATCAACTGCCACAGTCGAAGGGACTCCTGTTGCACTCATTACATCAGCCGCAGCGATCGTGGTGGGTGACACATCATTCCTCATACCCGCAAATCCTAGATCTGGGAGCCAGATGACTATTGGCACGTTAGGAAGCATCCCGGTCATAGTCGTGCCATCGGCTGGCGTGATCGTTGGCACTCAGACCCTGCAACCTGGAAGCGCACCCATTGTCGTGGGACCTGGCACGACTATATCCTTGGTGTCTGCTGCGACCGCTGTAGTTGTAGGAGCTACGACCTCCATTCTACAGCAAATAAAGAGTCAAGCACCCCAGCCCGCTGCGCCACCAGCCATTACACTTGGCTCCAAAACTATCGTTCCGAATGCAGCCACACAGTACTGGATTGCGCCTGGACAAATTCTAACACCGGGTGGAACTGTGCTCATTGAAGGAACAAGATTAAGTCTGGATATCTCCGCTGCTTTTATCATGGTGGGAAGTTCCACGGAGGCACTTCCATTGACAAGTCAAACAATTCCATTCAGACCGCTGCTGGTTTTTGGCGGATCAACATTTACAGCTCTCGCCACCAGAGTGCCTTCTGAAGGAGTCCAGGGCAATTCGTTCGGTGCTTCGAGGATACCTCAACAGCAGAACGAAGACGATGATTGGGCAGGACCATCATTCGTCATATCAGGTCAGACACTTGTGCCAGGCGGTATACCCATCACACTTTCGGGTTCAACGCTCTCTTTGGCACCATCTGGAGCTTTTCTAGTGATCGACGGATCAACGACACACCTTGTTACACCGGTCGCTGCAGCAGCTGTACATGTCACCCCTCCCCCGCTGACAATTGGTAATGGCGTTTTCAAACCCCTTCCTGGAACAGGGACCACTTACCAGGTCGGTACCGCAATGCTCACTCCTGGAGGTAGTGTGGTTGTAGCTGGAACTACGATCTCTCTGGCGATGGGCGCTACAGCACTCGTGATCAACGGGGTGACTACTACACTATCCGCCCAGGCGATCTCCAGCATCACAAACCCACCACTATTAACGATCGGACCTAAGACGTATACAGCAGTGTCAGGGTCGGGAACAGTATATGTCATCGCAGGACACACATTAACGGCTGGTGGCACAATTACAGTTGAAGGAACGACTATTATCCTCTCTCCATTTGCGACTGAGCTCATTTACGGGAGCTCGGGTCAGAGCAAAAGTACAGCACTGTTTCCAGCAACGACATCGAGTGATATGAGAACAACGGCAACAGCTAGTGCGAGTGAGAGGCAAAGTAGAGGAGCACAAGCGGCACCTACAAGCTCGTCAAAAGGGGTCGCGTCACAGTTGAACGCGCCCTTCACCGCGTTTGCTGGAGCTGCAGCCTGTATGGGATGGCTGCTGACGTGACATGCTGATATCAACGCGCATAACTTGACATAGCATTGCGACTGGCGTTGGGATGCTTGCATAATCCATGGAGATGGAGTTTGCTTCGTTCAAAAGAGCTGTGCATCTTACATAGCTTCATGATTCTAAAGCCGCTATCTTGGCGCCACAGGGACTCACTAGTGTATACTCACTATGTGGCCACTGACTTACAACTCCATGCACAATTCTGAGCTTCAAATATTTTCGCATGTTGTTGAGCATGTGACAAGCTCAATTTTACAGTGACCTGCCTGCCAAGCGCGCGTTACCAGTCTCAACGGCCAGTACCTCTCCATTGGGAAGGATGAGGATCTTCTCACCTGTCCTCGATGACTCTACAATGCATTGTGAAATGAGCACACTGGTGCCTGGCGACGATGCCTAGCGATGAAGCTCAAGCTGGTAAGGCTGACCGCCGTGCCGCGGAATACAACCGAATGGAGCGATTGAGTACGCCACATCCGTCCTCTAATCTCTTTGTCACCCGACCGCATCTCACATTCGCATCAAAATAAGAGCTGCATCCTTCGGTGCGCGCGACGTTGCAGCACAGTATGACGCACTCGGTCATTATCATGCTTACTGATGAAGGCACTACGAGTAGACCATGGTGTTTGGACAGGCCTGGAGATATATTAGGGGCGCAGTGCAGGAAAATTTACTGAGCCGCTTCAGGCAACCCATCACCCCTGCATAGATCTTGGGCAATATGATTCGCGTAGCCTTAAAATACTCATTCAATTTTCGCTAACCCCTGCGAAGTGGCCGGAACAGGTGCTTTCTAGTCTCGCGTAGCCATTCGGGTGTGGCTTCCCTGACAACACTCTTTGGCACGGCCCCTATCGTGGACCAGCTCACGATCTGCTCGCTCCAGAAGTCGGCTCATGGTCTTTGCGTAATCCCACGGCACGCGCGATTGGGTAGTTTGCACTACAATGGCGTCGCGCTGCTTGCTCTATTGGTCGCGTACTGGCTGGACAATCTGTTTGTGCAAGGCTAATAAAGCAATGCCAAGAGACACTGAAAGTGACTCTGCGACCGGTCAACGTTTTTCTGTTTAGGGACGGCACGATGGTAGGACGGCGTGGAGCTTCGGATGCTTAAGATGACCCTGACGCCCTGACGTTTCGAAGCCACTGATCTCACGATATTTGCCTTGTGGCTTCGATTCTTGTTACCCGGGTCGACCATCACTAGCGATGGCTCTCAGATTCGCCTTTGCGGCTCTGACCTTTGGCGCTGCGGCTGTCAAAGCGCAGTTAACAGACAGGTCAAACTTCTACTCTGTCTCGGACGATTACTACAACTATGGCAACACCAGGCGTTCTTCCTCTACGAAGACATCCATGTTCTGGACAGTCACTGTGCGGGAGATGGACTCAGTCTCATTTGAGGCACACACCTACGCCCGCACGACTACCACATACGACTACACATATACACGGACAATCAAGCCCTCGGTGACACCAACCGTTACGCCTACATATACCGCATCTTCCAATGGCTATTACGACAACCTTGAGTTGCACGTGGAATACTACGCTACTGGCGCGGTTGCGGAGTCTGACCTTGTGCCACTCAATACTGCTGATTACAACGACTACGACTACTCTTCGACTGCATCTTCGACAAGAAGTGTCCTGTCCAGCACCAGATACTACATGCCAGTAACCATGACTGCTCCTGCAAGCTGTCCCACCGTCTTCACAGTCGCCACGCAAGCCACCGTCACAGACATCCCTACTCTTGTCACCGACCAGCTGAAGCCTACATCAACAGAGGCGAGCACAACTACCTACCGTTCGTACGATATCGTGTACGCAACCTGGTATCTCACTGAAGGCGCTGCGCCCTTCACTAGTACAGATGATTACTACTATTCATACTACATTAAGTCGTGCACACCTCCGCCAGCTCAATACACGGACAGCGGTCGCACTTACGGTGGGAGCGGTGGCGGGTCTTCGAGCTCTGGCTCTGGCTCTGACTCTGACTCCTGGACGGATTACCGCACCTGTTACTTCGGAGGCTGCACAACCCTCAAGGTCTGGATCATCATCATCGCCACGATTCTGCCGGGTATCTTCCTTCTTGGCTTCCTCGAATCGTTCTTCTGGTACACACGCCTCATGAAGGGCAAGTCTGCGATTCGCGGCGGCACTGTGTGCTGGATCTTTCTCTCACTGTGGGTTATGTGCTTCACACGCATGCAAGACGCGCGTAGCAAGGAGGACCAGAAGCTCCTCCAGCAGAAGTGGAAGGAGATGCCTGCAGGCCAGAAATTCAAGAACTGGTCGTGGGGCTTCAGGCGCCGCTACCCTGTCCCACTCCTTGGTCAGTACTCGAGCCAGACTGTTGGTATTGTGCCGGAGGGCCAGCCTTTGCACCCAGCTATGGCTCAAGCACCAGCAGGCCAGGTCTTCTACTATGGTCCGCCACCACCAGGTGCTCCTGGTGCACCAGGATATCCCATGCCGCCACAAGGCTACCCACAGCAGCAGAATGGCTATTATCCCACCAACGTCCCTAAGCAGGGCGTTGTAGTTGGGTCATCGTCTACCTCGGGCACTGTCACGCCGCCCCAGGCACCTCAGCCAGTATACCAGCCTCCCACCTCGCCGCCACCAACCACGCAACTACCCTCCCAGCCCAAGCAGGATGCCCCTCTTCCGGCTCCCCCAGCTGGCGCAAATGAGGCGCCGGCTCAGACAGCTCGCGCAGCTCCATCTGAGCAGGCTCCTCCAGCAACTACGGCTGAGGCTACTCCGGCTCCGGCGACGACACAGCCGCAGCCCACACACCCTGCCCCGCTGAAGAACGATACCAACGACGACCTGTACAAGTAATGCCTGGAGGCGTGGTGTTGAAAGGTGAATGAAAGATTTTATTTTCGCATAGCGTGGCATAGCATAGCATAGCTCAGCATTATTCGGAAAAGGAGAGATACCCCATGGAGACGTTAGTTTAGAGATAACCTTTAATGATAGCTAATTGAGTGCAACGACGAAGTAGTGTCTTCTCTGCTTTCTGTGAATTCAACGAAGAGTTTTTTGTATTTCCACGACTCTCAAATGCAGACGATCCATACAAGGGCGTTCTGAACGTGACGATTGCTCCTAGTAGAACTGGTTACAATCCTATCGTCCAAGGACCTTGCCTCATCCAAATGTTTCTCTTATCGATAAATAACTCCATCCTCGGACCCCGAAATTCTGCGACCCCACGTCACTCCCACCACGACGCACTCACATCTAGGTCCTGAATCCAACACATTCACACCACAGTCTCTACCATGACAGATTTGACGGATCCTTCGCCACCAACCGACACACCGTCGCCTCTCGCGGCGCTCCAGCAAAAGCACCGCAAGGAGCAGCGAGACCTGGTATCGCGCATTACGCAGAAGAAAAAGCAAGCGAGCAAGAAAACACGCAAGGGCGTCAACGACGAGTGCGAGCGGCTGGAGCGCGAGCTGAGCGAGAGGCACGCAGAGGAGGTCCGGGAGTTGACGGGCGAGGGAGGCGCGGGCGACGAGGCGGAGGACGGGGCTGAGAGCGAGGGCGAGGAAGCCGAGACGCAGAACGGAGTGGTCGAGGTGCAGATGGAGGGACTGAGCATCAACGGGCGTGCAGACGGGTCTGCAACCCCATCTACATCAACCACGGCACCGGCACCGGCACCAGCACTCAGCGAAGCAGGCGGCCCCGGCAAGAAGAAGAACAGGCAGAAGGAGCGTCTTGCGCGCCGCAAGGCGGAGCAGGACGCCGCCGTCGCTCAGGCCGAGGAGGAGGCCCGCCACGCGCCCAACCCGCGCGAACTCGAGAAGCAGCGCTTTGAGCCGCTTCTCTCAGATAAGAAGCTCGTCTTGCATGAGATCCGCGCCGATGGTCATTGTCTGTATGCTGCGGTCGCGGACCAGCTCAGCACACGCGAGCTGTCGCTCGAACCACGCGTTTCTGTCTCTCTGGATGAGAAGGACAGCAAGCTGCCGTATAAGAGGACGCGATATGCGGCCGCGGGCTGGATCGAGCAGCACGGTGACGATTTCGCGCCCTTTATGGAGGACCCGCTGCCGGAACATGTGCGTAAGATTCGCGAAACGGGCGAGTGGGGCGGGCATCTGGAACTGCTTGCGCTGGCGAAGAGCTACGGGGTGAGGATTTGCGTGCTGCACAGTGATGGGAGAGTGGATAAGATCGAGGATGAGGTGGCCGAAGGAGAGAAGGAGGAGATTTGGTTGGGGTATTACAAGCATAGTCACGGGCTGGGAGAGCACTACAACAGCCTCAGGAAGGCGGAGGGGGCTTGAGAGACGGGTGTTGGTAATCTCTATTTTTTGGCTCTAGCGGTCTTGGCTGAAGGTATCGGTATGGAGGTGGGAGCAGAGCGGAGCGTCTACGCGTGCTGCCAGACGCTCACACAGTCGCGCACCACGCCCTTGATGACAGCAACGTCGTGCGTCCGCTGCGGCGTGTAGTGTGCCACTCGCACCAGCGCAGCTTTGCCCGGGCTGCGTTCTGTTGCAACCACCACGCCGCCCTCGTTGTACGATATCTCCTCGCCCGGCCGCTTCAAAAGCTCTACATGCACCGTTGGCGGGAGCGAAAATGGTGGGCCACCCGAGGCCGCCGGCTTGTGCGTCGGGAACTCGAGACAAATCAGCTTGCCGTCTTTCGCGAGAAGCTGGGACATGCGTCTTGCCCAGACGGGGCGCAGCGACGGGGGCAGCGCGCACAGAAACTACGATGGAAGAGTCAGCTTTTCATTTCTCATCCGGTCAGTCAATCTCCAACAGCGCGAGCATACCGTATTGTCGTAAATGACATCGAACCCCCCTTCGAGTCCAACGCCCGCTTCCTTCAACCATGCATCCTCGAAGAAATCACCCACAACACAAATCGCCCTCCCCTTCCCTTCCCCGCCATCACGCCCCTCATACTCCCCTTCCAAGCCCCTCCCCGCATTCCTGAGATACTCCTCCGCGGCCCGCCCCGCATGCGCACTAACCTCCAACCCCACAGCATCGTACCCGTACGCCGCAAACAGGGCGACATCGTACCCCTTGCCGCAGCCGGGCACAAGCGCCTTCCTCCGCTTGCCATCTTGGACTGCACGGGGGAGGTTGACAGCAGGCGCGGGGCCTGGCGGGGGCGCGCCGGGGGTGGGATTTGCCTCTGGCGATGTGGGAGGCGAGGATGGGTGCGCGAGCAGGTCGATCAGAGCCGGGTTGGCGGCGCCGCGGTCCCATGGCAAGAAGGTTGCCGTTTCCCACAGGCTGTCCCACCCGCCGGCCTGCGCCGAGGCGGTTTGGTCTAGCGAGGCAAAGTGCGAGCGCAGCCGGTCTTGGTTCTGCGTCGCCATTGCGCGTGTCTGTGTCTGTGTTTGTGTTTGTGAATTGGGGGTCTGGGCGGGGTCGAGGTGAGGTTGGATGTGTTTTGAGGGGAGTGTTGATGTGAAGTTGTGTGGAGATGGTGGGACAAAGCTACCCCGCTGAAGGGTGTCAGTTCGTCATTGAGTTTATCTGGCGGCTATGTATGTGCTATTCAATCTTTGGGTGTGCTGCGCGCGAATTCATGTCTCTCTTTCAGCTGGGATCGAAAACTCCAGATGTCTAGTGCGAGAGTGGATTGCAATGGCAACTGGGTTTGCTTTTTGGACAGTGAAGATGCTCGTTGAGCGTACCTGCTGATCCCTGCTCTTTCCGCTGTCACAAAACTGGACCCTTGATGAAACACTGTTCCTTATTGTTTTATCGAGAATCCTCTGGGCGACCATGCCATGCCGCAGTACGGTTTCTCTGGACATTGTGCCGTTCCATCTCCCTGTCAAATATCATGCGCTTTCTACAAGCGGTTCAGACGTGGCACCTGTCGGCGCTGCTAATGTTCGCTATCCAGACTGTGGGTAGATGCGACAGAGCTTTAGTGGGTAAGACACGGCCGAGTTGGTGGTGCACTTCGTACGAGATAGCAACGGGCCAACTACACTCGAGTGACATGTCACGATGCGCGACTCGCTAGTCCACCTTTCATCTTCACAGGATCGAGTTCAACAACACCCTTCCCAGCTTGCATGCTTCCGCAAGAGGAGATTTTAGTGCCGGGAATATCGTACCGTAGCTCATCCACCATGTGGAGCGGACTGGATTCCGCTTCAGCACGCATTGTAACCGATCCGTTTTCTTTCGAGTAATCATCGCAAACGCGTCTTCTACCATGTCGTCAACGGCTGCTCGTGGGTTTCCACCTTCTCTTCTTCTTCTCCCTTGACAACGGTGAAGGCCCCCCAGGCCCATATCGCAGTGCCAAACACAACTCTGACGTCAAGGGTTGGGCGGCATCTGCTAAAAGTCCGAGCACTGGTATTTTCATAACTCCGAGGCATCTCGTGTACGAGGATCCGCAGCGAGGGAGCGAGGCCCGACCGGATAACCAACAATTGGGTCGGAAAAACGTGCCCATCCCTTGAGGAGCAGTGCAAAATCTTTCGACAATTGCAACCTTCACTTCCACATGAAGCATGTCGGCGCCAGGACCGTCTTCGCCTGAGAGGGCCATGGAGGATGGCTACGCACCGGAACAGCCCACCGTACACATCGGCAGTCATAACGAGAAAGAGAAGGAGTCTGAGCTGGGGTCGACAGGATCGATACACGAGAGCTCTGACGATTCCGAATCGATACATTCGCACGCCTCGACCACGCCGACTGTTGCTCCTGACGAGAAGAATGTCCGACCTGTCGAGCTAAGCCGGACAACCTCCGTCACGCCGGAAGCCGTCATCGTACCTCGTGCTGAACGCCGTGGCTTGCTCGCGCGATTCACCCTCCTTCCAGAAGTGCAGAATCCCTACCACTACTCGCGGAAAACGAAATGGTGTCTCACCTTTATCATCGCATTATGCGCAATGGCTGGGCCGATGGGGAGTGCCATTGTTATGCCTGTACTGCAAGATATTGCAAAGGCCTTTGACGCAGACCCTGAGATTACTAACATGAGTGTTGCCGTGTACATGCTGAGCATGGGAATCTTTCCGCTGTGGTGGTCGAGTTTCAGCGAGCGGCTTGGTCGGCGGACAATCTACATCACCAGCTTCGTTCTGTTCGTCGTCTTCGCCGTGCTGTCTGCTGTGTCCACCAACATCACCATGCTCATCATCATGCGCGTCTTCTCCGGCGGCGCGGCGGCATCAGTGCAAGCCGTGGGCGCAGGAACGATTGCCGATATCTGGGAGGTGCGTGAGCGAGGCAAGGCCATGGGCATCTTCTATCTTGGACCGCTTTGTGGGCCGCTCCTCGCCCCGATCATAGGTGGCGCCATAGGCCAAACACTTGGTTGGAGGAGCACGCAATGGTGGCTAGCCATTCAGGGTCTATTGACAGTCATCGCCATCATCTTTGCGCTTCCCGAGACGCTCGCAAAGCCGCTGCTCGTCAAGCCAGAGGTGCGCCCGGAGCTCACGCGCACAGCAACGCGCGCATCCACCGTTGCAAGGACAAAGTCAATTCTCGCACACCTCCATGACATATTCGTGAAACCGCTCACCATTCTTGCCTGGTTGCGATTTCCGCCTGTGTTGCTGTCGGTGTACTATGCCAGTATCACTTTCGGATCCTTGTATATTTTGACTATCTCTGTTCAGGCTACTTTCTCAAAAGAGCCTTACGGCTACTCCACGCTCATCATTGGACTGCTGTATATCCCTAACAGTGCAGGTTACCTGCTCGCTAGTATCTTTGGTGGCCGCTGGATCGACAACATCATGCACCGTGAAGCACGAAAGGCGGGAAGGTACGATGAGAAGGGCAGACTTGTTCTCAGACCAGAAGACCGCATGCAGGAGAATGCTTGGATGGCAGCTATTCTCTGGCCAGGCGCGTTGATCTGGTATGGCTGGACTGCCGAGAAGGGCGTGATGTGGGTCTGCCCGATGGTTGCAAACTGTACGTGCATACACATGTCTTCCCCGTTACTAGTACTGACGCTGTATAGTCTTCTTCGGCGTCGGCTCGATGCTGATCTTCTCGCTCGTCTCCACCATGCTGACTGAGTTCATGCCAAAGCGCGCTGCTTCAGGTATTGCTCTGAACAATTTCGTCCGCAACATCTGCTCCTTCACTGGTGCCATGATCGCTGAGCCAATCATAAGAGCTATTGGCAATGGGTGGCTCATGACCATCTTAGGTCTTTGGAGCATCGTCACCGGTTTCATGGCGCTAGGCGCGATGAGGAAGTGGGGTGCGCAATGGCGAGTGAAGATGGTGGAGGAGCTGGGTTGAGCGTTTGCTCCTGCCTTGTTGGTTCAGTACCCGACCCTCACTCACATGAAAGCGGTTGCAATTCAATCTAGACAACGACAGATCTTTCACCATGCCTTTCCGCGACCGAGATTGGGAAGACTTCCAGCGTGATTGCAGTCTTTTTCCTGCGTATACCGACTATGTCTTCGGTGTTGACACACGTCCGGAAGTCGAGGACGAACCAGGACTTCATCCCCAGATCTTCCAGCCATACCCGCCGCCGCCTCCGCCTCCAACACTTCCCCAACGTCTGCACGGGTTGCCTCAGTCGGCGCAATGCCTTCCAGCCTTTGACCCAGCGAGTGGCGCGGCACCATCACACCGTCTCCGCCAATCTCCAACCAAACCTTCTCCATTGAAGCACGAGTCATCCGTGGCGTCCTCAGTTGCCTCGATGATCTCCACACCCTGTCCGGCTCCACGTGTCTTGTCAGCACCAAAAGCCTTGCCTGCATCACGCCCTAGACGTCTCCTCCGCCCGGGTGAGCTCATCGCAGACCCCGTACTCGTCTCCATGATCGACGAACAGAGACGCGTTGCAGCCAACGCAGATATCGTCCGCGCGTGGGAGATTATTAGAAGTGAGGCCACGCCGAGCACAAAGGTCGCATGGGCTGCCTTTCTAAGAGACTTGTCGCAGAGGGCCGCAGTCGTACGAGAGGAGCATCGCGTGCGTGAGGCGGCGAGGGCGAAGAACGACATGCAGGTTGACCAGCGACAGAGGGATCTCATGGGGACGATGCGGGATGTAGTACCGGGTGGCTTGAGCAGGCGCGGACGGGGATCTGGCGGACAGCCTGATGGTTCAGTGTGGAGCAATGGCACTCGGATTCAGCATTCATCACAGTCCAGCGAGATGCGTCCAGGTCATATATCACGGGGTTCTATGTCTCAATACTGAGTTTGCTACCGCTGATCTGGGTCCGAGGAAGCTCTCGAAGTGAGCCAAGCCCACAGCTACCACCAAGTGAGCAGAAGCACCACTGCTCGAGCACACATCTATGATATCCAATGAATATAAGGCGATTACATACACTCAGTTCTTCTTCTCAGCCCTCTCACTCCGCCCCCCAAGCTCCCTCGCCATCTCGCCCTTGGCCGCCATATCATCCAGCACCCTCTCAGCCGTCTTCATAGCATCCACCCCAGCAGGGACGCCACAATACGTCGTCGCATGGATAATAGCCTCCCTGATCTCCAGCTCCGACAGCCCATTATTCCTCGCGCCCCGGATATGCACCGCGAGCTCGGGCGCGCGGTTCAGCGCCATCAGCATGCCGATGTTGATCAGGCTGCGCTGCTTCTTGTCCAGCCCGGGCCGCGTCCACGCGTAGCCCCAGCACCACTCGGTCACGAGCTCCTGGCCCGCACGCGAGAACTCGGTCGCCCCGTTCTCCAGCGCCGTGTTCACGTACGAATCGCCCACCACGCTACGCCGCATTGCGAGCCCTTCTTCGAAGAGCTGGCGGTGCAGGTCGTCGTATTTGGCGTCGTTGGAGGGCATTTTTGCCTGATTTACCAGGGTGCACAGTGGGTGTAAAGAATTGAACTTGAACCAACGGAGGGTTTGGGAGGGGTTGTTACAGCACACGTTCTTGCTCGCTCTTGCTCTTATGCTCGACGGTATACCCGGAGCTGCACCCCGCGTCCCGACCTCGGACCCCAGAGTGCCCCACCACGCGTCGACGTCACGTCCTCGGTGAGCAGCCCGCGCACATGCGTGTAGGTACTGTTATCATCACTCTATCCCAGCCGGCAAGAACGAACTCGTGAACCACACCACTCACCTCCCCTCAGCCCCACTCTGCCAGTCCTCCCTCCCTCCCAGATACCTATACACAACCCTTGAATCCAACCCGCTACACCTCGGATCCCGCGCCGCGCCCTCATACGTCTCCAAGCCCACACCCCCGAGCACATTCCCCGCCCCAACCCTCCTCGCCATCTCCACCGCAAGCCCGAAATCCTTCTTCATCAGCTCCACCTTGAACCCCTTCTCCCACCCGCCAGTCGACGGCGCGCCCTCCACCACCCCGGGCACCGGACAGAACCTGTCACAGATAGCGTTCTGCGCGGTGCCCGCGCCGTACACGCGCGCCAGCACGCGCGGGTCCAGACCAGCCCGCATGCCCATGTCGAAGGCCTCGGACGCGGCAATGGCAATGATGCCCGAGAGGTAGTTGTTGGACAGCTTGGCGGCGAGGCCGAGCGACGGCGCGCCGCAGGCGATGATTTGCCCGCCGAACAGGCCCATCAGCGCCGTCAGCCGCGCCAGGTTGGGATCCGAGTCTGCGCAGCCGAGGAAGATGGCGAGCGTGCCGGCCACGGCGCCCACGACCCCGCCGCTGACGGGCGCATCGTAGAAGGATGCACTGGGCGAGGTGGAGAGGATCTGCGACTTCACGGCTAGGTTGGTGGCGGTGTCGATGGTGGAGCAGTCGACGAGGAGTTTGGAGGTGATGTCCGTGCTGCAGATGCCTGTGTTGGGGTCTAGGTAGACGGCGCGCACGTGTGAGCCTTCGGGGACCATGGTGAGGATGGTGTCCTGGTGGCGGGGGTTGAGGTGAGTAGGGGGTTGAAGGGGTGAGGGGGCGGGAGACGTACGGAGTGCTCTGCGACGTTTGCTGAGCTGGTGGCTTTGTGGACTTTGTTGGGGAATGCGGCGCACACTTCGTCGACTATGGATTCGACGACATCGTAGACCCAGATCTGGGATGTGGCGGGGAGTTTGTCGGCTACGTGTTCGAGCATTGGCTTTCCCATGGCTCCGAGGCCGATGAAACCGACCGTCTTGAAATCGGACAGGTCTGTCATGGTGGGTGGTGGTGTTTAGGAGATTGTGGGTTACTCGGGGGTGGTGTGCAGTGCAGAGTTGAGATGAGAACGTAGATATCGAATACACTACATGATGTAGATCCCGGTTGCCACATCTGACGGAAGCAATCACAGTAGGCTAGTAAGCGGGGTAAGAGCTTCGGTAATATGGCTTGGCTGGTCAGCATAGGTCGCTGATATATATGCAGGCGAGACTGAGGGAGTAGCTTTGGGGAGTGAACACTACTACTGAAGCTGGACTGCATCAGTTCAAACACGGTGTTTTGATCATTACCTTATTCCCCGACACTACGCTTGCTGGCCAACATGGCCCAAGAACCTTCTTCACCACCAGCAGCAACAGTAACTGTACATGCATTATCGTGTGGCCACTTCACACTGCCAGAGCACCAGTTCGTGAAGCCATCCTCCCTCGAAGCCCGCAGAACAGTGCCCTCATTAGCTTTTCTCATCCAGCACCAAAACCCCCTCACCAGCAAACACACCACCATCCTATTCGACCTCGGTCTGAGAGGAAATCTGGAAGCCTACCCAGTGCCAATCCAGAAGCACACCGAGACCAGGCGGCCAATAGAGTCGAAACCAGACGTCGTAGACAACCTCGCCAGAGGCGGTCTACAGCCCCAAGACATCGACTACATCATCTTCTCCCACGTTCGTCAGCCACTTACCCTCCAACCCCACATCTGGCACACTAACCCACGACCAGGTGCACTGGGACCACATCGGCTCACCGCGCTGCTTCCCGAGCTCGACCTTCGTCGTCGGCCACGGCTCGCTGGACCTCCTCGCCGGCAAGTCGGCGCGACCTCTAGGCGGGCACTCGTTCTTCGAACCAGACCTCTTGCCTCGTGACCGCACAGTTGAACTCTCCCACCCAACGCCGCAGCCCTCACACCCACCAAACCGCAACCTCCCACCCGGCACTCTGGACTTCTCAACCCGCTGGCGCCCGCACCGCCACCTCCCCTCCACGCTCGACCTCTTCAACGACGGCTCCCTCCTCGTCGTCGACGCCCCAGGCCATCTCCCGGGCCACATCAACATCCTGGCGCGCACAACCGCAGACGGCCACGCCATGTATCTCGGCGGCGATGCGTGCCACGACCGGCGGCTGCTGTCGGGCGAGAGAGAGATCGCGGAGTGGACCGATGGGGAGGGGCGGGCGTGCTGTATCCATGTGGATCGCGGGGAGGCGATGGGGACGATTGAGCGGGTGAGGAGGCTGGAGGGTGAGGGGGTGGAGGTCGTGTTTGCGCATGATGCGGAGTGGGAGGAGAGGAATGGGGGCAGGTTCTTGGGGGCTTGAGTCGAGTCTGGTGCCGCGTGGCTTGAGGGTTGTGTGTCGGGCTGGATGACGGTGGGGAACGTGGTTTCTGGTGCAGGCAGGGCTTGGGTATGCTGGTGCTCTTGGGTGTGGTTTGCTACCCGCAGCGACTGTATTTGGACATAGTCAGTGGCGGGACTCCATTCTTTGGCCCTTGTAAGCACTGTCTGCGGGGTTGTGTTATGCAAGCCATCACCAAACGCCCATTCGTCTGGCATCACTGCCCGGCCTCGTGCAGACCGTGCGGCGTGTAACATACCGTAACGAGCAAGTCCTGCCATCCGTTGAACGCTGCCGGCAGCAGCTCCATGCATGGTGTGTAACCTACCGCAAGAAGGAAGTTTGCGAATCATTGAACACGGCAGGAAGCGGCTGGTGACACAACATGCCACGTGTGTGCTGGAGCTGCGAAAAGCTGGAGATGATCCGCTAACGTTTATGTGGAAGGAGAAGCTGTATTTTTTTTTTTTGGGTGTCTCGGTAGACTATTTTGCGTGCGTTATGCGCCGAGGAGTAGGTCGCGTCTCAGACATTTGGCACAATGCCAATGATACACATGAGTTGATGAGAGCGATGTTGACGGTGAAGCCACTGACTCTGGAATTCTGGTATCTCATATTATGTGAGTCAAGACTAGAGCCAGATTTGCTTGAAACTATCTCACGCTCAAAGCCAAAGTATTTCCTTGGCCTACTTTTGAT
This sequence comes from Epicoccum sorghinum, assembly GCA_020272525.1. Classification (NCBI taxonomy): domain Eukaryota; kingdom Fungi; phylum Ascomycota; class Dothideomycetes; order Pleosporales; family Didymellaceae; genus Epicoccum; species Epicoccum sorghinum. The sequence goes on along the minus strand of VXJJ01000011.1, from coordinate 2,389,761 downwards.
ACCTACGACCTGCATAAGCACAAAAAGATACCAAAGCTCCACAGCAAGTCTTCTCTGACAAAACCGGTGCTGTGCGACAAGACCCAACAGTCTGAAAGGTCGAATATCACCGCCCAAGCTTCGCATCTTGTTGCACATGGCCACACTACTCTGGCTCGGGGATATCCATCAGCTTAGCAGCTGCGGTCTTGATTTCATCGGTGAACTCGACGCCCTCATCATGGCTATAGCCCACACTCGCATTCATCGCCTCCAACTTACCTGTTCCATCTTGGATCAGACTCTTCGCCATCGCGCCTCGGCCGACAACATCCTGGAACATCTCGCTGCGAATGGGATCTCTAGGATCGACCCGCGCAGCAAGAAACTGGAAGGACCGAAGCACGAAATCCCACCTTTGCATTCGCATCAGCTGCTGTGAAGCACACAAGCTGAACTGAGTCTGGATGCTTTGCACTTACATGAAGTAGACCTTGTTCTTGCTGTTTGCTGGCGTGCTGAACGTCTGCGTCAGGTTCGGTCGCATCGCCGGATGGTCGACCAGCAGACGGATCAAGTCCTGGTGTGCATCGAACAGATGCTTATACAGCGGATGCGCGTCCGGCGCGCATCTGAAGTTGAGGAAGAACTTGGTGAAGTCCGTCCTGGAGGTTGTAGTCGTGTCCGGAGACAGGAAATTGCCCGTGGCCTCGTGAATGACAATTGGCTGGTCAAAGTCAGGCACCGGCATTGTCGGTCGGTAGTTGCTGAGTCTTGTTACGACGCGACTGCGAAGTTGGGAATGAGGAATATACCGTCTTCAGCAGCAGGTGGGGTCGCGCCTGACGCGATGCGACGTGGGGTTCCCTCCGCGATAACACATGTCATCATTGCAGAAGGATTTAAGCCTGCAACATGGCTACCATCAGCTGAAAAATTGAAGGCCTGCATGGTAATTGAATCTGAACGGCATCAATCAGTCAGCGGATTAGACAATCGGGCCTACGGTTTATATTATGCCTACATCTCGGACCACCGCGCATCTCTGGATCTGCACAGCCCAAACGTGTAACTCAGCACAGGCATAAGTATACACTGTCTGTGTAACGAATGACGAGACTCTGGCGATATCATAATCCTAGAAGCTAAGCTGCTACAGCCGGACCCTTCTAGTCGTAGTCGAATACACTCAGCTTCAATCGCTTCTACGATGCACATGGTATGAGCCACTTGCGAAATCTGACCACGATCATTCACGTTATCCGCCTTGCGGCACACTGACAAGAACGGGTCGACAGCGATTATAAGCTCTCAGTGAGGTTGTGAGATTAGTGGCCATGGAGCAGAGATATGAGAACAACGGGCATTGGGGACTTAAGAATCTTGGAATTTCGGACTTACACTCTTCGATTTTCCTCCTTTCGTAGAGGATAACTCTGTCACGCCTCGCAGGGATGGTGCAGTAGTAGACCCAGCTTCCATTAATAAGAAGCGCAAAAGGAGAGTGAAAGAGTTGAAATCAGCTACCAGGGGTGAAGAAGATCAGTATGTTGAGATTCAGGCCCAAAGCGAGTACTTCGAGAATGCAACTTCATGTTTTAGCTACAACCCCCTGGAATCTCCGGCATCAACCCGTATCCAAGAACTTCTTCCAGGTGGAAAACAAGAGCTCATACGATGCCGATTGACCAATACGTCTCTGGACCAAGCACCACCCTACGATGCGCTATTCGAGACTTCCTGCAAAACTTACGAAGTCCCTGGGGAACCAGACGGCTTTGGGCCGATGCAGTTTGTGTCAACCAATCTGACGAGACTGAGATAGGATATCAGGTGCAGAAGATGGCCTCTATATACTCTGGCGCAGACCGAATCATTCTAGGGTTGGGGATGGACGGCTCTTTCGAATTTCTCGAAGAGGACGAACAACCTCTCATACTCAGTGAGGGTAAAGCGTCCCGGTTTATCGCCGAGAGTGAAAGATTCATGATGGGAAACAGGGTGTTCGTGACCACGGGCGGCCTTATCGGTAGTGGCCCGAATGTGCTATGTTCAGGTGACATTTGTTGTGTCTTCTTTGGTGGACATGTTCCCTTCATATTGCGCCCAGTGGCATCTGCATATCAACTGATTGGAGAAGCTTATATCTCAGGGGCTATGCATGGCGAAGCAGTGATGGATTGGCTGCTCGGTGATATGATTCATGATAAGTTTTTCGACATCTGAAATTTCACCAGCTCTATGCGGTCCATGTAGGTTGTTGCAAGTTCACTGATCAAGTTTTCGTTTTTTCTGTTTGGACTGAAGCAACAAATTCTAAACGTATGGCTGTGAGCTCCTGTTTAATAGGCGCAGAAACGCGATGCCACGCGATACAAAAGATGACAGTCGGCCACAATCAGAGACGATTACATTGTTCCGGCCAGATCGCAAAGGACACTTTCATCTCATACAATTATCTAAAACCCTCCGTCTAATTCTTTACAACTCCGCGCACAAGGTCACGGTGCACAGCGATCGTGGCCGCGATCAAAGTTTAAGGTCGTCGTCCCGGCCTAACCAAGACTAGTACTTTACAAAGCCCAAAGAACACCCTCCTAGACAATCAACCCCCCTCACCTCGTCCACTAAAAAGGCTGAACAACAACAAAGATCCGCAGAATACCAAACAGAATACGGCAAAAAAACATACAACAGCGGGTATTCGCTAGTGGTCACCCACCTAACTACTAATCCGCCGGTACGTTGCTTAAATAGGGCTGAGCGAACGGGAAGCCTTGTTTTCAACGTCCTATGGTCGTATGTATCATTCATGCGGACAAAGACCCAATATAGTATTGGTTGTATTCAAGCTCTCCAGAGCTATCTAACCTTCGCGTCGAAGGAACAACAACCACTAAGCCAATAAGAAAAGAATGTTATCACTGATACGCCATTCAAAACCGTATCGGCAACACACTGGGTTCACAAAGGAGCCCATCTATATACTCGAGCCCTCAACACATTGGCTGCCATAAAACACGCCCAAACTGATAGCAACATTAGAGCTCGAAATCGAGTTCGCAGTCGAGACGAAGAGTGCATTGCTGTTCCTGGTCATCGAGAACAAAGTCCAAGTGTACTGCGCGTTCTGTGCCGTACACTGCAGCTGGTTCTGTGTGCTGACTGTGCAGTATTCCTGCGGGTAATTAGACGGGCTCCTATTTACGGTATCCTGGGAGTATATGCGCAAGTTGTCCGAAGCCGCGAATGGTTGAACGGGAGAAACCGAGTTGCCAGCTGCCGTGAGGAGTCTGCCGGTGGAATCGATGTTGAAGAAGACAATGGGGATTGGCTGTCCGTTTACGTTGCTACCGATTTGCAGGTTGCTGTATTGACCAGAATTGCGGATGATGAGACCGTATGCAGAGCTGCCGACTGTCGTGACTCGAAGACAGAAGTTTGTGGGCTGCGCGGCGGCAGAGGTAGTGGAAGACGTCGAAGATGCTGCGACAGGAGTAGGTGTGCTCGAGGATGAACTGATGACGGAGCTTGTTGACAGTGTGCTGGGAGACGAAGTGGCTGACGAGGATGTTGACAAGACTGCAGCGGATGAACTAATAATGGAGCTTGTTGACAATGTGCTGGGAGAGGGAGTGGCTGACGAGGATGTTGACAAGACCGTAGCGGATGAACTGTCCACTGGAGTGGGTGTCAATATGCTGGGAGAGGGCGACGAATCTGTCGAAGAAACCACAGCGGAAGAGGAGGTGCTGGAAGGCGAAGATGACGGCGAATTTGACGTCGACGACTGAGTACTGCTACTAGATGATGTAGACGCTATGGCCACGTAGAAAGCTAAGATATGTCAGAGTTACACATGATAACAGGGTGTCGTTGCTTTTGTTTTCCGGAAGGAAGCGCAAGATGACGAAATGGGTCAGAACATACCGTCGACATTATCATTGCTCGAACCCGAGTTCTTCACACTCTTCAGGTAGCAAGTGCCAGATCCACTGCCACCTACGAATGAAGCTGCTACACAAGCTGCATTGCTCGCACATGCGTCTGCACAGGCTTGGAGACTGTCTGCGTATTGGTTGCTTAGATCTCCTCCGTAGAAATCGGTGCCGCAGGCCAAAGTCAATGTCCGGGATTGATCTGTGATCGAACAACCATCATTTTGTGGGCAGGTAAAACTGTTAGGAGAGCACATTTCCTGAGTGGGCACATTTCCGGATGGGGGCGTGGGCGAACGAGACGTGACAGCGACACCGATCACGTTGGCGCTGGAAATCATAATTAGCAGATATGCTTTAAGAAAGAGTCATTTCTTACTTTGGCTGGGGTGAGTTTAAAGTACTCTTCATGTAACAGTTTTGACCCACGTAGCTTGCTGCTACACAGTTGGAGGTTTGAGCGCAGACATCCATGCAGCGGTCCAGAGTAGAGGTCTGAAGGCGTCAATGAAAGGTCGTCAGTTCGGTCTGTTGCACTCACCTGTGCCAGGGTAAGATCACCTCCGTAATAGTCTGTTCCGCAGCTGACTTGGAATGTTACACCATTGGATGCGTACGAGCACTGGTCATCTTGCGGGCAAGTTGGCGCCGCGGGGCAGAAAGTCGTAGAAGAAGCTCGGAGTGCCAAAGCTGCGGCGCGGATGAAGCTGGGTGCCATGACTACTTGCCGGATGGGTGAAGAGGTGGTGGTGGAAGTCGAGATGGATACCTGGCAGAGGTATATATATCTGGGTAGTTGAAGGGCTCCGCGGGACGATGCTAGGCTCTCTTAAGCCGTAATAATGAATTGAGCCTGGACTGCACTAGAACAGCAGGACTTTTGAGGCTCCTTAGCCTCAAGGCCGGGAAGGCTGTATAAGCCCCAACAATCTACATCAAGACTAAGACCACACTAGCCAGACCTGGCCACTGAGGCGCTCTCGCAATGCCAGAAGCGGACATAATCGATGGTGTCGACTAGATGATGATCACCAACCATCGAACAAATGCTCGATGTTTCACAGGTTGACAAATGAACAACATCTTTAGCATGCGTCCTGGCTTGCATTAGATTTGCCTCCCGTAGTCACAGAACCATGAGGCGCACTGGCCGTCTCTGATAGGCCATTGCAAATACATATTGAAGGGAAGCCTCACAACTCAGCGGTGCGGCAACGTAGTTTTGCATAGTCGACTCCAGCATCGCGTGGATTTCATCTCCTGTTGCAGTGTGGTGATCATTGGAAACAATTTGTTTCTCTCGAGTAGCACAAATAGCCAAAAGAACCGACTTCTGGAGACGACCGACACTGAGGTACCGGGCCTTGTTAGTGTCTCCTTCAGTAGGGGAGATTTCTCGGAGCCAGAAGTAGACTGGGTTGGTGGTCTAGACGCGCAAACTGATGTATTGGTTTCCGGCACCAGATCCCGAGGGCCAGGTCCCGGAAATAGCACTACTACTATCTCCACATGTTGCTTGTGCAAATACGCCTTTGGCAATGACCCTGTTCAGGCCTATTTCTGTATTTGCGTATTCTTTTGGCCACATCAGTAGTTCACTGACGCACCCTCGAAGACGTACTTCGCATAGCCTCGCTCAATCATTAACAACGCCTACTATCTAACATCATCCATCTCATCGCCCTACAAAACGCTTGCAGCAAATACTCAGAGTAGATGCATGATGTTCAAGATGCAATCATTGGTAAATCCTCGTGCCTGACAAATTCTCCGGCCGCGCCGAACATGAGAAGAGGGATATCATGACGGACCTACCCGTCATGCAGTGAACGCTCAGGGACGAGACCTCGGTACCGCCAATAGAGTAGCAGAGACCCTTGTACATCGCGGCTCGTGGCTTATTTTGCGCTTGCTGTGGTGGGATTTTTTATGGCGATTCTCAGCCCAACATTTCATGAAGTCGTCATTGGGCGGGGCGGCATCAGGTCTGGGGGTATCGGCCGCTAGTGGAGGGCACCGTGAACGATGATGTCGAATGGACGACGCTTTTGCTCAAAAGGAATCAGGAACACACCCACAGATAATGGAGGCATTGCCGCCTAACTATACGTACGAATGAAGCAGATAGACAGAAAACCTATGACAAATTTCATGTTAGGAAAGTCATCAATCAGCATGTCCTTCAGATACTTGAGTCTTGGATAATGGTGCATCTCTTCAGCTTAACAAGTCAGAAGTCCTTCCACTGCGAGGCCCCTGGTGCCCTTTGGCATCGTGCATGGTGCTACTCAAGGTTCCATCATTGAAGAGTATTTGGACAGGTCTAGGGTGGTCCAAGACACAGACAAAGAGTAATATTGAGGAGTCTGTATGAGAATCGGCACAAATCATGCAGCGTAGGAATCTGATGTGACTTCGGGCAAAAAGAGTCTGTTTGAATGCAAATCGGAGCATGATCGTGGATCTATTTTAGCGGTTCTGGATCGCCCGTGCAATATAATCTCTTATAAAAAAGTTATCTAGATCTTGCCGACACCAGCCTTAGCCTTGATGGTTGATGCATCAGCTGCGGCAACCGTGACAGTACTGCTCTTGAAAGTGCTGAGGATCGAAGTGTCAGCACCTGTAAGCGCAGGGCTGCTGCTGTATGTGTTAACCGCACAGGTGTGTCCAATGGCAGCTGTGCACTGAGCATTTGCACTGCTGGGGGATGCAAAGACCTTGCCCTTATTCTCCAGCATGGTAGTCTTGACGTTCTGGAAGACGTTGCCTTCTGCCAAAACTTTTCCTCCCGAGGCACCGTTGTCGAAGGCATGGCCGGTGTTGTTCTCCCACAGGTTGTTCACAGCATGCATAGCAGTGTTGCCACCGATCTTGGGGGAGCGTCCACTGGTGTGGTGGATGTAGTTACCCTTCAGGGTGATCTGGTCGTTGGAACCAGTTGCGTACAGAGTCCAGTAGTGGTGACCATCGCAGGTCGCGGAGTAGTCAGTCTGACCGTCGAACTCGTTGTTCGAAATCGTAACGCGGTTGGATGCTGTTTCACCAAGAACGACCATCTGGCGACCAATCATGGAGAATTTGCAGTGATCTATGACGGGTCAGTCTGTATATCTGCGTGGATGGGGGCGTATGGAGGAAGTCTTACCGATCCAGACCTGATCAGATCCCGCAACCGTGATGGCATCACCGCCCCAGATGTATTGAGGGTTGAGATCCGTGATATGAACATTCTGGATAATCACATTCTTTGCTCCATTGGCGATGCGGAGGCCCTTGCCACGGATAACACCTTTGCTGCCAACACCTTTCTCTCAGTCAGCGATATGTCATTCAATATTTTGGGAAAGCCATCTCACCAATGACCGACTTGTTGGATCCCATGTTGATGCCAGCAATGCCAGCCTTGTCGTAGGTGACGCTGATCGTCTTGGAACCAGCACCGGCATTTCCGTTAGTGCACCATGATGCTCCGTTGATGGCATCCTGGCCACCATTTCCAGGGCACTTATTGGAAGCAGGCCTGCAGCCATTTTCGGTAACGCTACCCTCTGTGGTCTTGAAGTTATATTCCTTGTCAATGACAATGCAGCGAGGAGTAGAGTCCGACAGCCACTCCTTCAACTGCTTCACGTCGCTCGGGGCAGCGCATGCAGCGCTACCGCCACCAGTGGTACCGGCTGCAAATCCTTCTGGCTTGCCAACAACAGCGTTACCAGCTCGCTCCCCGATGACGGCGGCATGAACAGACAGGGCGCTGCCGAGGGTGAGAATGGTGAACTTCATAGCGAAAGTAGTGAATGGACGCTCTTTGAGCAAGCGAAGGTATATACAAAGAAAGTGAGTGTGAATGATGTATCGAATGTGATGAGAGGTCACAGAGTGGCAATCATGCTACATCTTATAGAATAGGAGCCTTGTTCATGCGTGCCTGCAAGCTTGGCAGACGTTCTTTCGGTATTACAATGCCCCGGGAGGCTCTGATTGACAGCGGGTATCGAATGTTTCGCAGCTGCCATCAACCCGGTACAGGCCCCTGATCGGAGCCATGGGCATATGTGAGTCTGGCGAACTATATCCTGTTGTGAAGTAAGCCGATTGGTCTTGACACTCTAGACTGGGGAAACCTGTGGGGCGGAAGTTTCAAAAGGGCTGACGAATATGAAACGCGGGCTTGCACTGCTATCAGGAACATCAAATTTGCGGTATATGTAGATCCTCTGGCGACACCGCGGTCTTCGAACTTCAATTCCGTGATCAGTGACATTCTATTCATTTGCTGTGTATCTATCTTGATGGTGATCGCTGGCGTATCTATAATTGTCAAAAGCCGATCATTTCTTTGTTAACACTAAAGCGCACTACGATTCGTTGCCTTGCTTTAAACAGTTTCTTGGCTTGGCAGTTGTTTCACACAAGCAGTGCCTGTTTGACCGAGAGCTTGCAGCCTCATAGTATGTCGGATGCAAAGAGGGTGGTATGGATGATCCTTGCTAGTGCCCGCAATCTACCGTTGTGATGGTGGGTCTTAGCTTCGACTGAGGGATGTCGGAGGTACATATGTCAGAGATGTTGCAGATAGAACAAGTCGAAATTGGGTATATTTGAATAACGTGCGACGTGACAGTTCGTGAATGCATAACAAGATTTTACCAACCATGACGCCCATAAAACTCAAAGAGCCACAGCAACGGCCCCTACAACGGCGGCAATAGCCCCATGAGCGTATATACCTAGACCCGTAGCTTGCGGTGCCGCACCTTGGCTACCGCTTGTTCGTGCGGCTTTGGGGACGACACTGGACCAGATCTTGTCCTCCTCTTTTCGTACACTCTCGAACACTTTGAGAGCATCTGCTGGCATAGCTGTGTACCTATGGCATCAATGAGCAACATGTCGGAGACTGAACAAAGTGCAGCTTACCAGGCAGGTAGTGTTGTGTATGTTGTGAATACTGATCCTGTTTGCGTGGCGACCTCTGGTATGCCGTCTCGTGTCCGTATATAGGTGTAGAAGGCGCCCAGAGCACTGTGCACATCACTCTGGGTCTGTATCGCCGCCTGGTAGCTGTTCATGGCTTTCGACATTGCGTTGGCAATGGAAGTAGACTGTTTTAGTAAGTGACCGCAATAATCTCATGGCTTTCAAATGATAGCATACCTCTGCAGCGTCGGTGAAATACCACTCAGTAGGACCGGTCTTGATATCGAAATTCGCCAAGGCAGAGCCGACTACGGCAGCAACCGCGAGGATACTTTTGAGAAGCATCTTGCTAGTATGAATCTGCTGTTCGAATGGATAGAAAGCGATCAATGGGAGTAAGCGTAGATCAATCACAGTCGTGCGAGGTATGGAGCCAAGATATAGAATTTCACTATGGCGCAGCACGGTGAATACTGCCTTTGGCGACAGTCTCTGCGCCTCGGATGTCGTTTCTAAGACTCGCTTGGCTACAGTTGCCTGTCAGGCCTCCAGTACAATATTGAAAAGGTTAACCCAAGATAGTTAAATTCGCTGTTTCGGCGCCGTACGTGAAAGCTTAGCGCATAGTCAAGTTCTTTAGCCGCTACCGGTCAGCCTTCTTGACCCACTTGTCGCTTACCTGCGTCGAAATTCCCAGCCTACGGGTTTAACATGACTTGCACGAGCGCACGAACGATCTCCTGTGTCACTTTCACACCAATCGCTATGTCGGCATCGGTTCTTAGCGGCGGGACATGCAAAAAAACCGCCCGCCGTGTACCTGTGCGGGTTTGGAGATGGAGAAGCGCCAAGTAGTAGCAGAAGCCGCAAACATATGTACCGACATCATCGCTCAGCTGCACAAGCACACTCTGTTTCTCCGGTCGTTTCGTCTTCTTGGCATTGTGATGTGGATCATTGCTGGTTGCAAGGGTGATTGAGGCGCAGCCAGATCGCCAAACAGTTTCGGCAGCATCGAGGTCCAGAGTGGATGTCAGTGAGACGGGCGACTTTACAAAAGCAGTCTTGTTTTCGGCACGTGTAAAGACTTTGCGTCGTATGTCGGGAAACTCGTGGTATCCTTCCCGCTGCGCGCTGCGTTCGACCTTGAAAACACCGCGGCTGTCGACGTCCAAGCCCATATGAATTACGAGGTCGGGCGCATGGGTATTGATCAGAGCCGTGACCTCATCTCTGATCTCGTGATATGCCGCAGGCATTGGATCGTTCGGCACGATGAGCTGGATCGATTCGCCGCGCGTGTCTTCGATTGAAGCTGGGAGCCTACGGGCTATCTCCCACGAAGAGTTTGTTTTGACATCCAAGAAAGCTCCAAAACCAGTGACTAGGACCTTAATGGGTGCGGCAGGCGCGCTGGACGCGGTGGGCGACATGACTGAACCAAGGCAATTGCCATCCTGCACGGCGGTTTGCTCTTCTTAAGCAGAAGCAGGGTTCAGGACACGCTGCTGACTACCCCAAGCACAGCGTATGCGAGGTGTGACTGACCCCCATGTTTGGTATGGATCTCTGCCAAAAAGGGCGGACATGGAGGGCGGGACTAACCCTGCAGCAAGGCTAAGGCGGTGAGCACAGCGATGTCGCTCAACTTATTCTGCCGATTGAGTCACCCCAGCTTAGTTGTTCAGCCCAGCTATTGAGTCGCGCCGCACAACAGTAGCCAGCAAGGGCACTCCTACTTACACGCCAAATCTACATCCGCGGTCCAAATACATACTGTCTGACTGCATTGAGCTGTTTCCTGGCTGTTTGCGCCGTTTCTCACTGCAGAGCAGCTCAATTGGCAGCAGGGCTCTTTGCCCGCACAATACGCAAACCACCATGGCGACTAACGGAACCTCGACAGCACCCACCAAGGTGACAATCCTGGGCAAGGACTCGATTGTGGTAGACTATGGACTCTGGCAGAGCTACATCGCCGATGACCTTGTGCAGAACATCCCTTCGTCGACTTATGTGCTCATCACCGACACCAACATTGGCCCCACCTACATTCCCACTTTCGAGAAAGCCTTCGGTGCTGCTGCCGCGGCCAGCGCAACAAGACCGCGGTTGTTGACATACACAATTCCTCCGGGCGAGAACTCGAAGTCGCGAAACACAAAGGGCGTGGTGGAGGACTGGCTGCTGTCGCAAGGATGTACACGAGACACAGTAATCATTGCGCTGGGCGGTGGTGTCATTGGCGACATGATCGGTTTTGTTGCGGCAACATACATGCGCGGCATCAAGTTTGTTCAGGTCCCAACGACTTTGCTGGCCATGGTTGACTCAAGCATTGGCGGCAAGACAGCTATCGACACGCCTGCGGGCAAGAATCTCGTCGGTGCCTTCTGGCAGCCTGAGCGCATTTACATCGACCTGCAATTCCTTGAGACTCTTCCGAAGCGTGAGGTCATCAACGGTATGGCCGAAGTGGTCAAGACAGCCGCCATCTGGGACGAGAAAGAGTTCACGACACTGGAAGGCAACGCCAACACCATTCTTGCCGCCCTTGACCAGAGAACAGAGGGTGGAAGGAGGAACTTCGACAGTATTGCCGATATTCTGAAGCGCATTGTGCTTGGTTCGGTGCGCGTCAAGGCCGAAGTCGTCTCTGCGGATGAGCGTGAAGGCGGTCTGCGCAACCTGCTGAACTTTGGCCACTCGATCGGCCATGCTTTTGAGGCCATCCTCACCCCGCAGATCTTGCACGGCGAAGCCGTTGCAATTGGCATGGTCAAGGAAGCTGAGCTCGCGCGTTATTTGGGCGTCCTAGACCCTTCTGCAGTAGCGCGCCTTACCAAGTGCATTGCCAGCTACGGCTTGCCCACCTCGCTTGCCGACAAGACAGTGCGCAGACGAACTGCGAACAAACACTGTCCCGTTGATGAGCTTATCAAGATTATGGCCGTCGACAAGAAAAACTCTGGCAGCATCAAAAAGGTCGTCCTCCTGTCGGGAATTGGTCGAACGCACGAGAAGAAAGCTAGCACAGTTGCCGACCGCGACATCAAGATCGCACTGTCTCCCAGCATCTCGGTTCACCCAGGAGTACCCAGTAGCCTAGAAGTCACCTGCACGCCTCCAGGTTCCAAGAGCATTTCGAACCGTGTTCTCGTTCTCGCTGCACTCGGATCCGGCTCGTGCCGCATCAGCAACTTGCTGCATTCTGATGACACACAGGTAATGCTTGACGCAATTGCGAAGTTGAAAGGCGCCAGCTTTTCTTGGGAGAATGACGGCAAAGAATTGGTTGTTACTGGCAACGGTGGCGACTTGAAGGCCACAGACAGTGAGCTTTACCTTGGAAATGCAGGTACAGCGGCGCGCTTCCTGACCTCGGTGACTGCCCTTGCTAAACCCGTCGAGGGTGTCACGTCAACGATTGTTACTGGCAATGCTAGGATGAAAGAGCGTCCGATCGGCCCGCTTGTGAAGTCGCTCAGAACTATGGGCATCGACATCGACTACCAAGAAAGCCAGGGCAGTTTGCCCTTACGCATCGCAGCTTGTGGTGGCTTTGGTGCCAGTGAAGGCGAAAACGCGTTCACTGGCGATATCGAGCTTGCGGCGACCGTGTCCTCGCAATACGTGTCTTCCATCTTGTTGTGCGCTCCTTACTCGAAGAAGCCTGTGACCCTCCGTCTGGTTGGCGGAAAGCCAATCTCACAGCCTTACATCGACATGACTATTGCTATGATGGCTTCATTCGGAGTACAGGTCGAGAAGTCGAGCACTGAGGCAAACACCTACCACATTCCCAACAAGCCATACACAAACCCTGCTGAGTACGTTGTCGAGAGCGATGCCAGCTCAGCCACATACCCTCTGGCTATTGCGGCTATCACGGGTACCACCTGCACCGTACCCAACATTGGCTCAAGCTCCCTCCAGGGCGATGCCCGTTTCGCTGTTGAAGTACTGAAACCTATGGGTTGCAAGGTTGAACAGTCAGCTACGTCCACAACCGTCACTGGCCCACCTCGGGGAGAACTCAAGGCTGTAAAGGACATTGACATGGAACCAATGACTGATGCTTTCCTTACCGCCTCGGTTCTTGCCGCCGTAGCGTCCTCAAACGGAACCTCGACAACAACGCGCATTTACGGCATTGCCAATCAGCGTGTGAAGGAGTGCAATCGCATCCAAGCCATGGAAGACGAGCTCGCCAAATTTGGCGTGACTTGTCGACAATTCGATGACGGCATTGAAGTCGACGGCAGGGGCTACGAACTTGATGCGCCAAAAGAGGGTATCCATTGCTACGACGATCACCGTGTTGCCATGAGCTTCGCTGTGCTCTCGTTGGTTGCACCTAAGCCCGTCCTGATTCTCGAGAAGGAGTGCACTGGCAAGACTTGGCCAGGCTACTGGGACTCTCTCAACCAGATCTTCAAGGCTGAGCTTGATGGTGTAGAGCTCCCACATAAGGCTATCCACGACAACAGGATTGGCTCAACGGTCAAGAATAAGTCGATTTTCATCATCGGTATGCGCGGAGCTGGCAAGACAACCACAGGTGGCTGGGCTGCTCGCCTCCTAGGCTGGCCTCTTGTTGATCTGGACACCGCCCTCGAAGAACACGTTGGGATGACCATACCGGAACTTATCCAGCAGCGTGGTTGGGACGGCTTCCGAACCGAAGAATTGAATATTCTGCAGAAGACCATGAAGGAGAAGCCTACTGGCCACGTCTTTGCCTGCGGTGGCGGCATCGTCGAGATTCCCGAGGCACGTAAAATCTTCACTGACTATCAGAAGAGCAACGGTGTCGTCCTGCTGGTCTCTCGTGACATCACCAAGGTAATGGAATTCCTCCAAATTGATAAGACTCGGCCGGCTTATATCGAGGACATGATGGGTGTCTGGCTTCGTCGCAAACCATGGTATCTGGAATGCAGCAATTACCTTGTCAACAGCCAGAGCTCGGATTCTACCGGATTCGTCAGAGCTTTGGAAGACTTTGGCCGTTTTCTGAAGATGATTACAGGAAGAACGTCGGCGCTTCGATCCATTCGCAAGAGGAAGCAGTCATTCTTCGTTTGCCTCTCTGCCCCACAGGTTGAGCCTCTGCAAAAAGACATGGCAGAGATCACAGTAGGCGCAGATGCAATTGAACTCCGCGTGGACCTTCTGGAGGACCCAAATTCCCCTACAGGTCTACCATCACCCGAATTCGTCATCGAACAGCTGACAGCGCTCCGTAAAGCAACGTCCCTACCTGTCATCTTTACGATAAGGACCAAGCTACAAGGCGGCAAATTCCCTGATGAGGCCTACGGCGAAGCTCGTGAGCTGTACCAGACAGCTTTGCGACTGGGTTGTGAGTTCTTGGACTTGGAGATGACCATGCCAGAGTACATTCTCCGCGAGGTCACCGAGCAGAAGGGCCACACAAGTATCATAGCGAGCCACCACGATCCCAGGGGTGAGCTCAGCTGGAGTAATGGCTCGTGGATTCAGTACTACAACCGAGCTCTCCAGTACGGCCACGTAATCAAACTTGTCGGTGTAGCCAAGTCATTGCAAGATAACTTTGCACTTGCCGAGTTCAAGTCGTGGGCAGAGTCCGCGCACCCCGTGCCGGTCATTGCGATCAATATGGGCGAACACGGCAAGTTGAGCAGGATATTGAATGGCTTCATGACACCGGTCTCGCATCCACTCCTGCCCTCAGCGACTGCACCTGGTCAACTCACCGCGGCTGATATCCGGCGCGGCCTGTCACTGATGGGTGAGATCCAGCCCAAGAAGTTCTGTATCTTCGGCTCTCCCGTGCAGCAGAGTCCAAGCCCGCGCCTGCACAACAGGCTTTTCCGCGAGGCAGGACTGCCGCATAACTATACCTTCGTTGAGACCGCCGATGTAAGCCCCATCAAGGACATTATTCGATCACCTGATTTTGGCGGAGCCAGCGTCACAATTCCGCTGAAGCAAGATGTTGCTCCTCTGCTAGACGGCGTGGGCCCCGAGGTCGAAGCCATTGGTGCTCTCAACACCATCGTACCAGAGACCGCAGTCGACGAGGCGACCGGTAAAGAAGTCACACGCCTCATCGGCCGAAACACAGACTACCTCGGTATGGTGCTTGTGTTGAAGAATGCTGGTGATCAACGCCTGCCTGGTGAGCAGCACTCTGGCCTCGTCATTGGTGGAGGAGGAACCAGCCGCGCAGCAATCTATGCCCTGCACGAGATGCAGTACAGCCCCATCTACCTTCTCGGCCGCAACGTCGAGAAGATGGAGAAGCTGCAAGCCGATTTCCCTGCTGAGTACGACATCCGCGTCATCAAGGACACGGCCGCTGTGCAGTCCCTGGAGCGCTTGCCGACTGTGGCAATCGGCACCATCCCTGCTGACAAGCCCATCGACCCCACTATCCGGGAGGCGTTGATTGCGCTGTTCGACAAGGCCAAGACCGCGGAGAACGCCAGCCAGATGACGCTTCTTGAGATGGCTTACAAGCCCCCGGTCACGGCGCTAATTCAACTCGCACAAGATGCTGGCTGGAAGACCGTGAATGGCCTCGAGGTCCTCGTCGGCCAGGGCGTGCACCAGTTTGAGTACTGGACTGGCATCAAGCCGCTTTATGCGATTGCAAGGGTAAGTCACTGATATGCACTCGATGCTACGATCTTTGCTGACCATTGATATAGGAGGCCGTGTTGAGCGGCTACTAAAATTTCGTTTTGAAAGGTGTTGTTAGATAGTGCAAGTGGACCAAAAAACTTCCTTTTGCCGTACCTATTTCCTTGCATTGTTCTATGTGATGCGTGCTCTAGCATCGTGCTAACAGCACACTATTGCACGACCTGTTTGAATCTGTATGCGTTCCAGAATGGCAGGTCTTGCAAACCGATTGGTTTGACGCGCATCCACATAATGTAGCGGGAAATGGCAGCTATCCGCCCACATCCTCATATCAAAGCCCCTAGCAAGATTGTGCGAGGGTGGCGTGGTACTCTGCGTTGCTGCCCACAGATACCAGGTTATTGCCAGTGTTTAAGTTGTCTGGCGGCTCTTACAGGCCCATTCAGCACTTTGGAGGATTCGGTTGAGGAAAAAGCAAAGGAAAGGAACGGCGTTTAACCTATGTAGCAATCGTAGATCGCTCTTTGATCGTCGAGCCCTACCCAATGGAGGCTGGATAGTGACCCAGTCGTTCGTGCATCCTGCTTTGTGTCGAGAAGATTGCAGAAGAATTGTGGGCTCCGGTACCCACTTTCCGGAGAGATGCAAGAAGCAGATCTGAGTCAAGTCTTGAGACAAGGTCATCAGTAATGCAGGATCGGAGGATTGATGAGCGTGAGGCCAGGCCGATGACAAGGACAGATCTTGTACACGTGAAGCCAAAGGTCAAAGTGCTTTTGCTGAGCAGGCCTTACGGTAGATAAGGCCCTTGATGTGTTTTCATATTGCTAGATTATCACCACCTATCCTTGCTGATGCAGGAGAGATCTGGTATTGGACGCAAGATAGATCATAAAAGTACAAGTATCTATACACAGGATATGATAAACTCACAGTGTGCAACGCGAACACATGGAAACCAGTGATCCAAGCGAAAGAAAGGGTATATTGCAGGAAATGAAAAAGTGGGTATCAGAATAGGAAAACGAGAGACATGCGATCGTTCGATCGCCAAAGATGCCGCTAAGATAGATGAAACCAACGCTAGAATGCCATGCAAGAACGAAATATAAAAAGCTGTTCAACGAAGAAACAGAAAACGCAATGCAGATAAGTTGTGAAGATCGTGTCGGGCACGGGGCGGATCGCAAATGTGTGATCAGATGCCCCAATCATCCCATTCATGATCAAGCATCCTTCCGACCTGCCCAATGACTCCGTTGACTATTTCCCCTTTGTATTGGTCAGGAACGTCTGTAGGGATGCTTGCTGTTTGGTAGCTGTCCTGAAAAATGCCAAGCAGGTACATTCTCGCCCAGAGAAGGGCGCTTGTGGAGCCGGTGTGACATGCCGTCAAGTTTAGCGTTTTAATGTCATCTACCGCACTCGATAGAAAACGTGACGTATTTGAGATGATCTCTTGGTATGGTACTGAACCTCTTCGATGCAAAGGAATGGCCGATGTACTCCCCAATTCCGCGAGAACGGGGGCCGATTGATGATGTGTTGCCAAAATCAGTGTGTGGGAAGAGCGCACAGGTTGTGATGTAGTAGATATGTAAGATCGTGGCAAGATGGGAGGGCGTGCGTAGTGCAATGACTGGCTCGGAACCTGAGATCTGCTGGATGCAGCTGCTGTGGCGGCCCAAAGCACGAGAGCGGCGAGGAATACGCCCAGATCGTTACCTAGACCTAGAGCCAAACGCGTGTCTGTTTCCAAGGACAATGTCAAGATGGAGACAGAGATATGCAGCGCCTCCTCGGTTAAGTTCACCTCGCCAGTGACGGTTGAAGACCAGATTTGACCTATCCACCTTTGTAAGCTAGATTTGAGCGCAGCAGCCTCATCTTCGGATGTGATCTTTGTTCCAAAGACCCAAGTTTCGCCCGAAACAGCCAGAAGAGCCCTCGTTGGAAGGAGCTGCACAAGCTTCGCTGCCAAGTACTGGAGCTGGGTTGTGGAGGAGTTGCTGAGGATATCCTGGAGCGCCGAATTTGAGTCAAAGTCGGATGCGTTGGAGTTGAATTGATGTGCTGTTATGAGCACCGTCGACTGGAAAAGGTCGTAGCGTCCTCGTAGTTGTGGTCGCGAAGCTTCCCGGACGGTTGTCGGCATTCCATGTTGATCTTGCGCAATAAGACTCCATTCCGACGCTGTTTCTGCCCCCCACCAAGATTCATTTATTGGGAATGGCAGATTGTCATTTGGAATTGATAATACCGATTCACGGTCGCGCCCAAGTAGTGTGTATTGTTGTGCTTCCAGGATGAAGCACGACAGAAGTAGGTGCCGCCTTGCAATAAGCTTGACCCACTGAAGCCAGCAGTCCTCTTGGGCATCCTCAGGCAGACAAGAGATGGACTGAGAGTCATGAATCGCCAACGAGGAGACTCCATGTACGTTCAGCAACTGCGTGTGTCAGTCTCATCTTGTATACAATTGTAATAGAAAGTCTCAGAAGGGAGTAAATTACCTGTCTGAAAGTGTTCTCAAACCGTAGGGATAGGGTTTTGTAGCAGCGCTGAGCACAATACTGCGCAAACACTTCGACGAGAAAGATAGCTTGTAGGTCACACAGTCGATCACATCCGACACGACCCATTTGCTCTCGCTTCTAATTTTAGCTTTTGCTAACGTGATTGAAATGGCAAACTTACCCGATTCAAAAGCTTGACACAAGCTTTGTGGAGCTCGCGAGCTTCCTGTCTTTGGACGGCATCGTTGCTATAGTATAGATCGATGGCAATCATCGCAGCGTAGAGCATAGGCGATTGCTCTAGACGGTCAAAGGTGAACCGATGGACGACGGGGAAAGTGGGATGAAAGAGCCTCCAGTATTTGTTCAGCCTTTGCTCAGATGGGAAAGTGCGAGTGATTTGGCTCATACCGTAGTGATCTCCTGGGAAAAGGTGCAATCCCTCCTCGATATCCATTTGAAGCAGATTGTGTGGGTCGTAGGCATCATAGTGTGCCATAGGAGCCATTATAGTCTGCATCGGCATGTCCGAGGTTGAATATGGTCTAGTCGTGTAGGGAAAGCCTGAAGCAGCAATGCTCTTCTCATCGGGCTGCCAAGTGTAGGGTATGCCAACTGATGATGTAGGCGATTGAGAGGCCTGAGCCCAATGCTGCTCGATCATGGAGGCATTTGACGACGCTCGAGTCCGGACTACGTTATCGATGTAAGGTGGGGTTGCGTAGATCTGGTTGTAATCAAGACCTGGGGCCGGAGAAGGATAGTCGCTTGAGCAGGAGTAAGGCGAGTGGGCGAAAGAATCATGCCACCCCGCGGTACCGGGTGGACCTTCGACCGCAACCGGGCCTGAAATGGAATGTCTTGCCGAATCATTCGGGATCTGATGCTTGCTGTCGCTGATCGCAGATGTTAGCAGGAGACCTTTGGAACCAAGAATGGCGTGGAAAGGAAATAAGAAAGAGATTGAGCTGCCAGAGTCTTGAATATGGTGCGGCAGTGACTCACTTCATGGGAGGCCTAGCATTGGGACTGGAAAGAAAGACATAGTTGCTGAGATTGGAAGGAGTAACCTTGGGAGTGCGAGAAATTTGAGGAGTACGAAATAAACTTGGGTTGTACCTTGGAAATGCAGCACCCAGCTGAGGTGACGCTACCTGTTGCTGAGAAAATGACGGAGTAGGAGGGAGAGTGCTAACAGGTAGCATCGGTAGCCTTGCAGGTACAGTGGTAGGTGAGGCCTGAGTAGAGCGCTCGGTGCTAGATACGGATGGCTGACGGGATGCGCGGCCGTCTTCGTTGCTATGGCTAGTAAGTGACTGAGAGTTTACAGGAATGAATCAGCCTACTGTCGTTCCTCGTGGCGCTGGAGAAGATCTGAGCGAAAGAAAGTCTTGCCACAATCGGGGAAGGCGCAAACCATAGCTTCTTCCTTGGCATGGTTTCGCTGGTGACGTCTAAAGTACACAGTCAGGCAGGAGCTCTAGATCAATTTCTTTGGCGTCCACGTACCTTAAATGCTCCGCACGGGTGTATGACTGGTATCTAGTCAGCAGCGATCAATAGTAGAGAGCAAGATGCGGCGCCGGATTCGTCAACGACGACTGTGTGCAACCTGAAGAGGATACTTACACGACCACATTCACAGTCATGCACTTTTAGACCCTTCTTCGCCTTACTAACACGTCCAGTCTTGGTCAAGTTGACTGTAGACATGGTCTTTGAGCTTGTAGATGACGATCGCACCGGATAGGAAGTGCCAGGCTTTTTTTTAGTCTCAGTTGCGTTACTGATTTCGGGCCGGCTTTGAGAGGACGTCAATCTCTTAGTTGTGATAGCACCATTCGATGATGTTGATGATCTTTTTCGACGACTTCCTTTCGTAGGTGTGGCAGGACTGATGCGAATATCTGTATGGTGATGATGATGCTGTTGCTGCTGCTGCTGTTCAATTGTCAAAGCCAAGTGGCGGTTGCTTGCCTGAGGATGTTCAGACATGGTGAGTAAGATAGGTATATAGTGTAGCCGCAAGCGATGGGGCCAGAAACAATGGAGCTGTAAATGAACTCCCGGACAAGGCTAATAAAATGGCCCACAAGTGGTGATCGAGGGATAGTTAGGGGCTAACGACCATGCCTTCGACAAGCTGGCGTTTTTTGCAAGGTAATGACGATAGGCGGCGGGATGTGGGGATGGGTCAAGATGCCAGTAGTCGGAAAATAGATCAGTGGTAGGTACAAGGTAGGCCAAGAATGGATTATAAGCCGATCCAAATCAGGAACTCGACGTAGGGGTGGGAGAAAGGTGCACTGCGCCCACGTGCAGTTGGAGAAAGACGCCGTAAATACCTGCAGGCTGTGCCTGGACCAAACCCGAATGCGGTGAAGGTCGAAACAGCGGGACTACTCACGCGATGCTTGGTGTCCGAATCGCGCTTGCAAGATGACAGGGACATGCTTAAAAATCGTCTTTGGCGATGCTGTGGGCGATCAAGGACCACATCCACGCATGGTGACCACGGACATGGCCACGGATGTGTAACCGAACGGTTCCATAATCGACCCAGACCGCAAGAGCATCCATACACCAAATATGGGGCACGGGACAGGGTCCTCAGTGCATAGCGGCTGGCATCGCAACGCCATGATGCGGACCGTCCCTGCCTCAAACCGCCCAAGCAAAGCGCGGTACGCTCCAACGGAGAGTGGCTTACGGCCCAGAAATAGCGACTCGCCAAAAGCGTCCCGTGCGCTCAGCCTGCCTGCAACGGCACACCATTTCTGCTTGCTTACGCCGATGCGCAGGACATCGACGTGCAGACAAGGCGAATGTGCTTGCCGAAATAGAAGTGTGCATTCCTGCGACGCAAGTCGAAGCGGCTCTGCAGGACTTCACACCACGTTCGCAGTTGTGGTTTCTGGCGCTAGCTTTGGGCACTGGAGATCATGCCCCTGTAGGCGCTGTGTAATATTTCGCTAGTGTATTTATGCAAGGCAGCTTTAGTCGACGTGAAGGGCACTGGCTTAGTTTGGTGGCAGAGGTGTAGGTATTGGCATCGGTAGCCCTGTCAGCTCAGGCTCGCCAAAAGAACATCATCAATCAGGCTTCCGAACTGTATCTGCCCACTCGGCAGCCATGGGGGATGTGTGACCGTTGCATTGGGAGGAACAGCAATCTCCAGTTGCTGCATGCAGTGAGAAGGCGTCACCGTGGCTATCGCACTGGCTTTGCTCATTCGTTGATGCATAGAAATGAGGAGGGTAAGCCCGGTGAAGAGTCCCTCCGTGCAAAACATGCGATTACAGGCGCCGTTGTGTTGCAAACCCACGTAAGCTTTCTCTCCAATCTCCACACGGACAGCTACCAGGAGGAGCTTGTGGGAGGCCTGATGAGTTAGCGCACACACGAGTGCAAAGCTTGGAAACACGTCAACCAGCCCTTTTGCCCGACTCAGCCTTTCGAGGCCAGGCGCGAACGGAAGCCACAACGCCCACCAACGGCAGGCAGATCGGCCATGCTAGGATCTGTTGAACCTTCGTCACCATGTTAGACTCGGATTCGGGTACTTTCTTGAAGGACTACGCATTCGCTAGCTGTAGTCTAAGGTTTATCCAAGACATGAAAGATGCCTCCTCTGAGCAGTGCGGGATGGATCGAGAGCCGCGTAGGATGATCAAGAGGCTGCTTGTTGCACGTCGTCTATCGGGCGGCGTGCCTTACATCCCATACGGTCGGGTTAGGACTGAGACCGAGACAGTGGGCAGCCGGGGGGACTATCCTAACAAATCGTCCAGCTGCTCACGCAGGTGAGAGCCGGAGCCGAAGCCATGCTGGCGCGTAGCTCATGCTGCAGAAGCCAAGCCCAGGTACGGTCCCTTGTCTCGAGGGTTGGCAGCTCGTTCTGCAGCCCAGTCCAGTCGTTTTGATGAGCTTGGACGGCGTTCAAAGTGGCATGTGCACAGATATGGGTGTCGATCATATGTGCCGTCCGCGGCTATAATCTAAACGACCATTCACCTCTTTCGTGCAAGCGCATAACTCGGGACCTTCAGCAGACTCGAAGGGCAGATGCAAGACGGCACCTCAATTCAAAGGCTCTGCTGCGAAAGCGATTGGACAAGGACACATCAGGACGCGCTCATGAAGGATGCCCGATGCTGACGTGGTGAGAACTCAACCCACTGCACAGGGACCAGGCTTTATCACAGCGTGTGGGGTTGCCAATTGTCAGGCCCCAGCCGCGCCGTGTTGATCTGGTCAGGTTGCCAACACGTCGGCACGTGGCCTATACACAGTACAACTTCCCAGGTCGTGACCCCCGTGCATCTCAGCCGGATGTCTCGATGAACGATGAATCTTCAGGGACTGCACCAGGCCATCCATGCTTCAACAACAAGGACTGCAGGTGGGGACGGCAAAATTTTGCCGTCACAGTGTCAAAATCCATCGTGCAAAGAGCAGGGAAAGTTGAGTCGCTTGGGCGCATCTCGGTGTATTGTCGTGGGCGATCTGGACTGACGAGATGAGAGTCGGCGCTAGGTTACAGCCTTGCGCGCTCCTGCCCCAACCATCACGGATTCCATCAATCATCGTCACGCTCAATCATCGCCGTTGACGCGGCTTGGACACGGCGTATCAACGTCGACAAGAATCTGGAAAATCATGCTCGACCTTGTGAACACTCCTTCTGTGTCTCAGTGGTCGCGGTCCTGCCGGCATCGCATTCCATGCTGGATCGGGAACCGAAGGATTCGCCGCGGAGCCGGCACAGAGTCGCTTTTCTCCATCTCACCATATCGCAATTACACTGTTTCGAAGACGGCCAAAGGCTAAGCACGTGCAATCCCAGCCCTGTCGCCAAAGCTGTCCAATGCGGATACTCATCGCCGAATTGGCGCGCAGGGGTGTGCAGCTGCATGTCGCATCATTTGATCCGTTTGTCTTTATCAGCGCCAAATGAGTGCGATGCAATCACTCGCTCTCCGAATGCATGTTTGACAAAATCGAACTATACAAAGCTCAACTGTCGATGGCTGTTCACAGCCTCACCGCTAGCTTCTGATTGTGGGGAAAGCAGAAGGACGCTAGCGGGCTGCTCCTCCCGGTGCTAAACATAGGTTGATTACACTGACTTGGTTGTGTTCATGAGGCTGAACACCATCACCTGCACAGAATCTGCCTTGCTATTTGCACAACGGACTTCGTCACAATGATGAAACGCGATAGCATTGCACGCTGGACTTATGATAGACACTATGGGCTATTTTCAGACACATGCTGTAAATCGTTGCCATACCTACAGCAATTTGCTTGGGAGCGGCAACCTCCAGCCTCGTCCCGCTCTGACCACCGCCTGGTTCGAGCTGCACAATGTGCTCCCCAAAGTCGACGTTCCATGCTGACCGCGTCGGATCCGGGGGAGATAAGTTCCTACCTCCCAGCTAAACGAACAGACAGCTTTTGCAAGCTTTGCGACCCAACACCGCGATTTTACCGAGCTTGTTTGTCAAGGAAAAGTGTGCAGACCTCACGTCAGCACTCTGGTGATCCTTCGCATGTGTGAATGCAGCAGTCCTCGTGTGTACCCAGCCCTACACAGTACATTCCCAATTAGCAGTCGACTGCCCGCGTCTCATGATAAGAATTGCTCGACTGAACAGATGCGGCCAAAGTATGAGGATCCCGACATGACTACGTTCTCGAGCCAGAGATGTAGAATCTCAGCGCCTAATTTGGGTGAGGGATGACTGCAGCATCAACCTTCTGGCTTTGCTTTCAACAACGTCTGACCCAATGATGCTCTGAATTCATCAGAGCTTGCTCGATACGCAGTTCCTAAAGCAGACGACCCGGAAAGCGCGTTCGCCCCAGGAGATTGGATCCGTCCCAACCGTGCCCCTGGCCCCTGCAGCGTAAATCGTACTCCAGCAGCCTTGCACTTGGCATACACAATATCTTCACCTCGGCATCACCGACAATCCAAGAACGAGAGATCACAGGATTGCGCACGACACGTATGTGCCCATGAGCAGGATTTTGCAGTAAGCAACATCGATCCCAGTTCTGTGCTGCTTTCCAGGCACACATCCGTGCATGCACATTTCCTTTCAGTGCGCTCGGGTCGGGAAGCTCGAGCCGGAAGGAGAGACATGGCCGAGTCATGGCAAAAGAAAGATAGTTTGATTGAGGGAGCATGACTCAGGAGCAATTACCCTGAGTGTATTCTAATGCACGTGATGTACCGTTTCAACGATTGTACGCTGCTCTGTAGCGCCTTTGGGGTTGCGTTGGAATCTTCTCATGAGCTAAGAGAGAAGCAATTTGATTCGATCTTCTGAGTATTTGGGCGCACGAAAGGCGATATTGACCTGGCGCTATAATAGAGATTCCAATGGTGCTTAAACGCATACAGTCGGGAAATCCTCACTCGCCTGTGTGAATGAACATAACATTAAGATTGCCTGCAAGCAAAACAACATTTCAGCACATATTACTTGATGCAGCAGACTCCAAGCCCTACGAACACTACCCATCCTCATCACCCCTCCACCTCCGCTCAAACAACCACTCATACTCTGCCATGGCGTCGCCCACCAACCTGACCAGCCTCTGTGCCAAAACCTCCCCGAACTCCCTCTCCCATGCCTTCCTATCCCCCTCCAACCCACCATCAGATCCCCTCCCCTCCAGCTTCCCCTTCAAAACGCCCCCACTCGCAAGCAACGTGCTCTTCATCCTCCTCTCCACCTTTCCCATCTTCTTCGCCTCCTCATTCGTAACAGGGTCCCACTCGCTCCTCACGCGGCTGGGGTCCAACCCTACGCGCTGCGCATACCGCTGCACGAAGAGCAGGTCGGCGAGCTGAGATGCGTCGATGATGAGAGGGCATTTTGCAGGGGAGGCAGCTTGGTCGTTGGAGAATAGCGTAACGAGGTATTTGTACAGCAGCACGTGCCAGCGGAATGAGCACTCCCAGCGCATCATGGTCTCACTGGACGCGCTGAGTACGGTGTCTAAACCCTCGTTGTCGAGCGCGGTGCGTAGCGCGCTTGGGAAGACGAGGGCAGGGTGGCGGATCAGGAACGTGGGTGTGACTTGAGACCAGAGTGAGGGGGGTATTGCTGTTGGGTTTTCATGCTCCTGTGAGACGGGAGTGCAGGGTGTGGTGGTGGACGAAGTTGAAGCGGCGTCCACGGATGGGCTAGAGGGGGAAAAGGCATGTAAGAAGTTGCTCTCCAGTCTCGGTAGGAGCATCCAATTCAGGTGCTCTTTGACGTAGGTGCCCCTCTCCGCAGCAGTTGCGGCGGCTAGCCATGCTTCATAGGAGGCTGCACTGCACTGGAGCGCGCGGTTCATGGATTCCAGTTCCGAGGGAGTGTGGGGGCGTTCGAAGATACCGTCTTTGAACCGCTGTGACAGAGCAGGGAGGAAGAAGTAGCCGTCATGTGGATGGGAGAGAATAGAGGGCTGGTCGGGTAGATTTAGGAGATGGGTGACCAGGTTCGATGCTGTTCGGGGAATGGAGATGAGGATATTGTGCTGAGGTGAGAGAGGCGAGGTGTGTGTTGGAGGCTCCATCATGTGGGATCTGTTCGATTTTCCTGCTATAGGAGGAGGACTCTCTTTGTATCCTCGGACTGACCATTATATCCTCGGACTGACCATGCAGATTTGTGTCCTTTTGTAATGCTTGCGTGGCCATATTCGAATTGACATTAGTACGTATGCATGTCAGCATACGCCATTATAAGCGAGAATCGCGAAGCAGCAACAGGACTAGAAATAGTGTGACTTGACTTCGACAAGATGCAAATTCAACTGTACGATTAATCAAGTGCAACATGCCACTTTGTCGGCTGGAGAAGCCGGCAGTGTCTACGGTCGACTGCTTGCGCTCAAGTCCCTCTCAAACTCAGTCGGAATCAATCTTGAGTCCTTGAAGTGTCTCGCATCCGTTTGGTTGCGGAAAAGTAAGTCTATCTGAGCAAAGGTCCTTCCCTTCGTCTCAGGCAGTCTCCACCAGGACCAGATCACGCCGATCAAAGCAGTGCCAGCCCAGAAGTACCCTGCTTTAGCTCCCCAATCCCACGCTGTTGGATTCAACATCTTTGGGGTGATAACGTTGGTAATGATGCCAGCTATGTTGTAGCAGTTGCGTGCTAAGACGATAGTCTTTGAGCGGAGCCGAGTAGACGGAATCTCGGAGACAAGAGTATAGCAGAGGGGGCCAATGGTCGCATCATAGACTGCAGTAAAAACGAGGAGGAACCCAGCGATCACCCATGGGATTGCACTCTTGGCATGTGATGTTGTGGTGGCCTCGCGAGGTGCTCTGCCTGTCGAAGATGTATCCTGCCCATCATACGGAATTGTAGCAAGAATGCCAATCAGAATGACGCACATGAATGTGATGGCCTGGCCGGATAGATATATGGTACGTCGTCCAATGTAAGATATCAGAAACCATGATGCAAGGACACCCAAAAGCCCAAGAGCAAATTGGACGAGAGAAAGGGTGTAGGCGTATTTTGCATTTAAGCCAGCTTGCTCGTCTGCAAAACGAATTGATATCAGTAAGAAGGTAGCCAACATATTCGTTCAGTTTGGACTTACAAAAATAGGTGGAAAACCCCATCAAAGTACTACCGCATAAGATCTGAATGATCCAGCACATGCAGGTGATCTCGGTGCGTCTTCGATCAATACCTTTGAAGCAGTCAACATATCTGGTTCCACGCTGCGCTTGCTTTTCTACTGCATTAGTGAGCTGTATCTGGCTCAGTGAAGCCATTATGCCTGCTTCGAACTCTGTATCGGACTCATCCTCAGTTTGCCTGCGCAAGCGACGAAGCGAATCTTTCGCCTTCTTCGAATTATCTTGTCGGACAAGCCACCACGGACTCTCAGGTGCCATAACCACAGCGACAAATATCGGAATAGGAAAGGCCCATTGTAGTCCAAAGGGTGTCATCCATGCCCATTTCGTTGGATCATGTACTTTTGCGCGAAGGACGGTCGCTGCGAAGAGCTGCCCGATTACCCAACAAGCGTTCACATATCTTAATTTGTCAGCAAATCAAGTCATAAAGCGTCCTTATACGTACGTAGTCAAATATCCTCTTAGCCTGACAGGCAAAACATCACTTGCATATACAGTACTGATCGTCTGGAAGACACCCCATGGGGCACCAAGAAGGCACTGTCCCACCAGAAGGACAGGTTTAGTCCCTGCAAAGTACGTGATAGTGATGAAGAAGCTTGTGGCCGTCAATGCTATTAAGAGCGTCTGGCGGTACCCTTTCTTCTCCGCAAGCCAGCCACCCAGGAACAAACCAATGATCTGACCGCCAAATGCACCGTTGACGAGAGCGCTTTGCCACTCAGCACTGATCTCGTAGTCACCATTCGGTTGCCTTTTTCCGAATTTCTGCAGAAAGGGGTCGAGAGAAAAGAGATTTGGAACCAAGATGGTAGAGTATCCTTCCATAATCAGCGTCGAGGAGAGTAAAATGGACCACATGATGGCTTTTGGATATCGATTCAGGCATTGACCAAGTGTCATGCCGCGCTCGAAATCTTCAATATCGCTTGCTGCAATGTAGGGTTGCGGTGGCAAGAACGGTATAGCCGAGTTCCGTAATGTAGTTGTAGGTGCAGTGGTGATGTTGGTCATTTCTGAGTCGTCGGAGCGTTTCTTGACGTGCTTTGTCTTGGGTCTTGGTAATTGCCGTTCAGCATCGTTATTCTGACTTGACCCTCTCACAGGGATTGGCATTGTCAAGTTTTCTGAGGAATAATGGATGATTAGATTTAGCTTTGCAAAAGAGTTGGCAAGATCTGGATTGAGAGGGCGCAGGACCATCTTTTGTATCAAGTGTGAAATGGCGGTTTCGTCTGTTTACGGCACACGAAGGCGTATTGATCCAGGTTAGCTACTACCTTGTGAAGGGCTAGAAGAAGGTGGACGCAATGGCTTCTCGGAAAGACCAATCGGAGTCCGGTACAGTTCGCTCGTGTGATGACATCGTCGCCATAGCGTCAGTAATATTGTACATGTGCGCATGGTCATCGAATAAGAAAGGGAGATAGCTGTGGTGATGCTGGGACCGAGCTTCCGATCGAGGCAAGCACGCAGTTGCGGCTGTATCACTGACGACGTCCAGTCGCGCGACATCGAAGAAATGGATCGCCCCAAGGGTCTAGCCAGGCGGGTGATAACAACTGGACGTGTAGTCAACATCTTGTTGGACGTTGAGTGCGGGCCGGATGGGAGCAAAAGAACGGTAGACTAAACTGGGCAGCACCAAAGTTGCCCTCACTTCTTCCCCGCAAGCTGGCCTACAAACTGTCGAGTGCGCATCTGACTTGCGTGATTCAAATCAAAGAGACGTTTGGGTTGCTCCTTAGCAGCTCTTGACTGCATCATTGCCTGATTCGTTGATCACATGAGACTGTTTGAGCTACATTGCATGGTGGCTACGTAAAGCCGATACTGTTCATTTTATTGTAGCAGCTTCGATTTAGCTCTTCGCGGCAGCTGCTGCGGCCTTCTCGGCCTTCTTCTTCTCCTGTTCGGCTAGCTTGGCAAGCTTCTTTTGCTGGTTCTTGGTCAAGGGCTGGCCATCTGCGCCTGCGGGTGCCGCCTCGGTCTCGGTCTTCTCTTCCACCTTCTTCTTCTCTACCTTCGGGTTGCCCCTCCACTCGAGCTGCCTTGGACGCAGGAACTCTTCGAGCACCTCATCTGTGACCTTTGCTCTTGCTTCCTGGAATTTCTTCACGTATTGCGTCATCATATCAATGCACTCCTTCTTCATCTCACCCGTCAGAAGCTCGCCCTTGCGGTATTCGTCAGCAAGCCTTAGGAGCTTCTCGTCGTCGTCCTCAAAGTAGGCAAGATATTGGTATGGGACGTCAATATCAGGGTTACCGCCCTTCTCGCGGTGCAACTCCAATGTCTCTTGGCCACCACTGAAGGCGTGTGAGTTGATCTTCTTCTTAATCTCCTTGGGGGTATCGCTCATGAAGATGGCTGAGTTCGGGTTGGACGCGCTCATCTTGCCGCCTGCGCCTTGCAGGGCAGTGAGGAACTTAGAGTGGATCAGTGCAGGCTTTGGCGAGGGCTGGTCCATTCTGCTGCAGTTCTCGCGCACAAGACGGAAATAGGGGTCCTGATCGATGGCGCAGGGAATGAGACAGGGAATTGCAGCGAGCTGCTTAGACCGGTGGTACGTCTTGTAGTCCTGGCCCCAGATGAAAGGGTATGAGGAGGCGAAAGCAGCAACACACTGCTTAGCAGCGAAAGCGTTGCTACCGATGTTGGTGGAGCCATGGAAGCCGAATGCACCGCGCACCTGGTTGTTTGTGATGAGCTTCTCAAACTCGGTGGCATTTAAGTTGAAGTGCCTGTTGAATCCAGATGTGAAGAACTCGGAATCAATGTACATGAATGTTTTTTTGGGATCGAAGCCGATGGAGATGATATCCTTGGCATTCTGGCGGGCGAACTCGTAAACTTCGGGTTGCTTCAGCTTCTCCTTGAAGAGAAACTTCTCATCGTCGGTCAACATGATGACCAGCGGCACATCGAAGACATCTTGCAGCCATTTTGTGAACTCGAAGGGGATGGTGTGGCCAATGTGCATGGCATCACTGCTGGGCCCACGGCCGGTGTACAGCAGGAAATCCTCGCCCTTCTCGTACTTGTCCAGGATGAGCTCCAGGTCGCGGTGCGAGAAGAACAGGCGTCTCCGCAGCCAGCGGTGCGGCTTGTGACCAGTGACGCGCTCGAAGCGCTCGAGCAGGGCGTCGTCGATGAGCTTGGTCGCCCACTGGGCCGAGATGGCGGCGTAGTCGAACTCCTGCACGTTGCCGTCGGCGTCGGTCGCAGCCTGGACATCCCACGGGTTGATCTCCTGCGCGGTGGCCTTGGACACGGGCTCTGCGGCGGTCGCAGCGAGGCTGAGGGCAGCCACGGAGGGCGGTTCGGGCTCTGTCATGGCGGGCGGTGCACTGAGAGAGGTGTGGAAGGCTGTGTGCAGCTACGCGTGAGAAAGCAGCGGCGCTGGCAGCTATAATTGCAGATTGCTTCCGCGTTGAGTCAGTCAATATGGATGAATACACAAAGGCCACCCCACCAACCAGCAGCGCAGCCAGCCCTGGGCGGGGCGGGGCAGGCGCCACAGTTGCCCTCAGCCACAGAAGGTCGAGGCGGCGCGAGCAGCAGCTTTTGCCGCCGTCAGCAGAGGTCCAAGATCGTCTTCCCCAAAACGTCACACCACCAGCATTCCACCTTCCCCCGCATTCACTGCATCACGCCTCTGTCCAATTGCCCAACAATTGGCTGTTTCGACCATGCAACACGATCAGCAACGACAATAGCAACATCGCGCCCTCGACCAGCTCTTCTCCTCCACCGCCCACGCCCTACTACCACCACTGCCTTGCTCGATCCGCAGAGCTCCGCACTGTGACCACAATAGCACACGCGACCAGCACCTGCACGTGACGTGAACAGAAGTACTTTCCGCCACTGCCCGTCATGGTCAAGTTCTACTCGTCTCAGGAGTCGTACCCGTACTCGTTCCCCGCCGTCACCCTCGCCTACTTCCTGCGCTACCCCAATCCCTACGCAACCCATGTGCTCTCGACCGACACCATCGCCCGCTCCTACGACCCGGCCACCCAACGCCTAACCACCATCCGGCTGCACCTAAAGCGCTCGAAGCTGCCGGCCGCCGTGCTGCGTCTGCTGCCCAAGTCGCTGCTCGGCGCCTCCGCCAGCGGCGACACCCAGACGTACATTCTTGAGAAGAGCGTTGTCGACATCAACGAGGGATGGATGGATACGGAATCGCGCAACCTCGAATGGACTGGTGTGCTCTCCGTCGTCGAGCGCCAGTACTTCAAGCGGCCTGACATCCCGAGCGACGCAACCGTCTTCAAGGGCATGGAGGGCGCCGCTCGTCGCCACGGCTTCCTCTCCTTCGGCAACAAGGACGCAAAAGGCGTCAAGGTTGAGGAGACGGGCGAGACCACCGACGTCATCTCCTCAGTCACGCTGCACTCGCACATCGGCGAGGCCTGGAAGCGGAAGCGTGAGGCCGTCGCCAACGAAGCTGCATCGAGCAGCAACAGCGCCTCAGATGAGGAGCCGCCCAAGATGGGCTTCCTACGCAGCTGGGGCACTGCGGCGCTGCAGCGCCAGATCGAGAAGATCGGCCTGACGCGCGCACAGCGCAGCCAGCCGAATGCGAAGGAGGGCATGAAGGTCGTGCTTGAGCGCATGCGTGAGGGTGGCCTCGTCGGCGTCCTCGAGGGTATGCGCCAGGACCGCGAGGCCATCCTCGCTGGCCGCTCACTGCTGGCTCCGCTTGCCAAGTCGCCCAACGACGACGACCAGTAGTGAGCGCGACGAGCGATAAGTGACGAGCAACGAGCAACAAATTGCTTCTGGTCTGCATGTAGTATCACGCACTGTGTTTGTTTTCCATTTGGCAATATTTAGCGACGGCGTTCTGGTTCATCTCCCTCACCTTCTACCATCCAAACTCTCGCTACACGCCGGGTTGGAGATATCTGTTTTACTACCTCTCTCGTTCGCGCACTGCGCGTGCTATTCTTTCCCTGCCATGGGTCCCTACTGTAACATATCACTGGCGCACTGTATCGAAAACTGCATGTACAGTACCACAAAAAAGTAACATCAACGCAAAGTAAAACATTCATAAAGAAACATCATTATTACTATTATCGCAACGTGCTTGGGCGAAGCTGGGTATCATCTGTCCGAACGCAATATGCAAGTCAAGAATATACAGGCGCACTGAGTATCGTTGGGTATCACGACGCACCACCTCTCCAACCCCTTCTCGTCACACACCAATATCGCCAGCCACTCTTCCTCACGAGTCCCAGATAGGCCCATAGGCAGGGACACCCCGTTTCTCTAACCCACCAACCACCATCCTTGTCACACGCTCATTCGACAGCACAAACACAGCCTCAGCGCCCACCTCGACGTACATGCGATACGCAACGAGCAGCAGGTCCGGCCTGCCGAGCTCATCAGTGTCCAGCACCAGAGCCTCGGGGTCTGCACGATCTACGAGCTGCAGCATATCGTCGCCGTACGTCTTGCGTGGAGACCGGGTGCTCCAGACCAGCCTGGCGAGCTGGCCGTGCGGACGGTCCAGCAGCGACGACAGCGCAGGCCCGATGCCGCTCCCTGTTGTGACGATGAGGATGCGGGCGTACAGCGCGCTGAGGCTGAGAACGCCGGCACGCGGGTGCGACTTGACCCAGAACTGCATTTCGACGCCGTCCTGCTTTCCGCCGCTCTGCACAGCGCCACGCAGAGCTTGCTCCTTTGAGCGCCAGCTGGCAGTGGCGATGAGCGAGCGTGTCCAGTCTCCTGCCGCGCTGACGATCAGGCTGTTGCCTGCTCCGTGGTTGTTGGTGTTGCTGCTAGGGAACGTTGCGAAGGGATGCCATTCGCGCATCGGCGAGGAGGACAGCACCAGGCATGAATATTTATGGACCTTGTGTGGGAAGGAGAGACGCAGGGCGTGGGGGGAGAGCGGAGTTGCAGTGAAGGTCCAGCGGCGGAGGAGGAGCCAGGGGTAGATGAGGAGTGCGGTGATGGCAGCGAGAGCCCAGAACGACGGCGTTGCGACGAGGAGATGTGTAAAGTGCTTGCGCGGTATGGAGGCTGCGGCGCAGTACTGCGTGAGCAGTAGGATCTGCGCCCAGAAGAGCAGGATTGCGGTCCAACCCAGGAACCGGTGCGTGAGCTCCCATGTGTTATGGTGCCGGACCCGGAGCTGAGGAAGCGATAGGAGGATCATGGTGATCAGGAGTGAGCTTATTACAAGGGTGAGCACGAGAAGCAAAGGCGTGTATTCTCCCTTCGAAACACCCTCCCAACTCAAGACACCAGTGAAGCCGACCCACCACACTGTCCCCGTGACTGCAGCGCCGCTGTGTATACCACCATAGCAGTAAACTCGGCTTATCAGCCGCCGCACTCGAAGAGGAAATGACCACGGTACAATCCAGGCTGTGCGAAAGAGTAAATTGATAAGCCAATCCTGACGGAAGAGTATTGCAACGAGGAAGTTGTACGAGGCAAAACTCGCAAAGTTGTCGAGTATGAAGACCCTTCGCTTGTCCCATGAAGCTCGATGCAATATCACAAGCACTATGGTCAAGTTGACAAGGACGACAGATGTGAAAAGGCGTTGATAGACTGCAAATACACCGTGTCGAAGATGCCGAACAATCCGTGGATACCGTTTCGCCGGTAAGGCTATGGAGCCTCGTGCTGACCGCTTCCCTAACAAGGCAGTGTCCGAAGCCAGGGAGGAGGATGTATGAGTACTCTGGAAACTCTCGGAGTGGCTGTGCGGTATCGCTTTTTCAAGGTCGGTGATTCGCTGCGGGGGCTCGACAAGGCGGAACTTATCAGGATCAAAGATTGCTATCAGCCGGCCTGAAGGGATGGTAGTGGGCATGACAGACGATCTGCCACGTTGTTCTCCGTCTCGCGGTCGTCGCTGTCGCCACCAGTGTTCGTATTGGCACAGCGTGGTGGTCGCAGGCCCGGTCAGCTGCCACTGTCTCTGGCTGTATGACATTGTGGAATGCAATCTTTGAATACAGGACACCACGGCGTCAGGTGAGTTGTGCGAGTTTGTCAGGGTAGGCGAATGATTTATACTGCAGCGCACCACACAAGCGATTACCCGGCAGACGGTGCGAGCAAAACGGCTTGCACAGGCTTGTCGGACGTTGACACAAACACCGAATTGGAGACAGCAGCAAGGAGTGTCCCTGACGAAATGAGAGGGTGCACAGGAACGAGTGGGTAATATGGTTCTTGCTTCAGCGCCAGAGTGTGTCGGTTCATCGGCATGCCGTATCGAGGTGCAGATGTCTGACTTTCGCACGTGGAATGAGCTTCAGGAAGACACAACAGGAAGGTCTGCATATACTAGTGCAGCCCCATATTCCCGTAAGGCATGGCAAGCCGCCTTCAGATGTTCGGTGGCGGCAAGTGACGAAACTGATTGCTTCCGGATCTTCGTCCCCTGGTCACGATCGGCGCCATGGTTTGTTGAGGCTCTATCTGTGCCCACCGCGTGGACGGGAAGCAACGGATAGCAGCGTTGGAGAGACTCAGTCATGCACGCTCGCCACGCTCGGCACAGCGTCAACAGTCGACCATTTAACGTGGTGCGGTAGATTCATTCCAGGGAGCTTGGCAACATGATTTGATGCTGTCATTGGCGTTCTCCCTTTGTCCTGCAGAGCAAGACTGTTCGACAATGGCAGTGTGAGGGCGTAGCACCTTACGGCAGTGGGAACGCTTGGGCCTCAATGTTTGTTGCACACACTGCGTGTTTGGATGCGGGGCGCGATGGCTCTGCGCTGATGCAGGACTTCTGCATTTGTATCCCCTACTGCTGCAAGGTCGGGTGGTGTCGCAAGTTGGGGCTTGCCCACTTGTTGTGCTCTCCATATCTTGCCTGATAGAGCGTAGTTCGGGGTTATGTTGAGGAGAGGTGTAATTGTAATGGCCTTGCCAACTTGACTGGAACGGACGGCCATCATAACAGCACGCTATAACCACGATGAGTTACATCTGAAGGGGGCCCTACGAATCCGGCGGTGCTTTGGTGAGTTTTCGCCGTGTTTAATCCGCGATTGACGGCTCACGCCAGCGTTGTAAGCGGCTCAAGCTTGACGCATCTCCATGTCATTTTGTATGAGAATGCACGCTTTACGTCTTGAACCAGGTTGCCGGACATTTTGCGCCTGGCCCGGTGGGCGCAAGGGATGTCTAATCCGCTCCAGTCTCAGCCTCTAGTGCAGGTCGAAGGGCGATAACAGAATCGATCCTAATGCGAAACAGGACAGGTTGCCAGGCTGCTGCATCTCTTCCAGAAGTGATCCTGACGTTTCGGTGCGCCGCGCCTTGTTTACCGGCCGAGGCTGTTGCGGTGCACAGATTCCTGCGCTGTGCGACCTTCCAACGGTCAGTCGTGCGACATGGACGAGTCTCCTCCTGGCAGATAATGGTTCGAGATTGTCGAATAGGTACTGCTACACACGCACAACATCTTCTTATGTATTTGGCACCATCATCAATGGTACAACCTACGCGTGCCTAGTCGAGGACTGAAGCTGCAAAGTGTGCGTCTAGGCAAGATCAGCTTGCTTAATGTTTCTTCACAAATAAGACAGGTCGAGCGGATGGTGTATCGGACTCCGTTTGGAGAAGACGTTTGCGAATTGCACGGCATGCGTGCAACTGCAATCCTGTGCTAGTCAGTACAGACATCAAGTCAGTATCCTAAGGCCTCTCTGTAGCTTCGCCTGCGCATATCAATGGATAAGATGGTAATGCGTGTGTATACTAGATTATGAATGAACGTGAGAGCCTGGGGCGCCTTTATCCCCACTTTTCCGATGAAAGGGATCTGAACGAATGCCTGCACCGAAAAAAAAACCCCCCCGAAGAAAAGTCCTACCTCACTCCGTGTCACCATTAGACTTGTTTGAAAGATCCTGATGAGAGCAGACCAGAATTATACGCCAAGTTCCGAGTTCCTATCGCATGATAGCTATGCGATGGAAACGTAAATCGTGTCCACGATGCGCCCAGAATGCGCTGGATTAGCCGTACTCGATCTTTGAAGTCTTTGCGGCAGCGATTCGAGGCTCTGCTCTACGCCATGCGAGCCTCCTGCTGACCCTCGGATTTGATGAGCCTGCCGTTAGTGGAGTCTTGCTCGATCTTGACTTCCTTGGAAACTACCAAAGCCTCGATTAGCTTATGCCCAGTGTCCTGACTGATGAAGCCTTGCAGCTGTGCCCATAGCTGTGAGTCCATACCCCTTGCTAAGGCACGAATGACTAGGTCTGAGAGCTTGGGTGGCGGGTTCTCGTCTCTAAGGACATGGTTGAACACAGTAGCCAGGATATTGTCTGCCGCCGTCGGGGGACTGTGCGTATTTTGCTCGATCCCTAAGCCCATGAGGGTTCCAAGGCTGATATGGTTTTCAAAGGCGTGATCGACGCTATCGGAAGTAGCACTAAACAGCCAGTCCATGCACTCCTTGGCGAGCATGTCAAATTCAAGACGCGTGGCAAGAGCCCAGACGCCGTATACATGCTCCGCGTCGCCGAACTCGAGCGTTGTGTTGTCGTAAGCCCACTCTACAAGCGAAGCTACGGTTGTCTCATCGGTGTCACGAAGCGCGAGTCGTCCCTGTGCCCAGCTTCTGACAACGTTATTGTTGGTCTTCTGTTCTTCTTGACATTTTGTCCGTAGAAGCTGGGCGCACAACTCCTCAGCAACTGCGAGGGTTCCTTCAAAATTGAGGAGACTCAGACGCTGATCTAGAGGTAAGTCTTGAAAAGCTTTGGAATTCTTCGGGCGGCTTGTGACGTTGTGGTTCGAGAATTGAAGGTTCAATGCATTCCTGATCGTCATCCTGAGGATAGATTGGTACTCCACCAGAGGGTACGCCTTGTCCATGACTTCGATCAACGAGAACAGCTACGCAATCTTTAGAGACTCTGGACTTGACTTGGGATCTGTAACGGCCTACCTTTTCGCGGTCACCTCTCTTCACAAATAGATCAGAGCTCACTTCAGTCATGGCGATGGCCGAGATTTGCTCCAAGATGTCTTCGCATCGGTCATATACTTCTCTGAGATCTTTTGCTTTGACCGAGACGCCTTGCAACTTCTCACTGTATCCACAGAAGATATATTCGTGGATGGGGAGTCGACTACGCAAATTCTTCCCGCAACGGATGCTGATGATGACTTGCATTCGATGTCTGGCATACAGATTAGGACAAGAGATACACTTTCCATGGCAACCTACGTGAAATTTGTGTCTTGTTTGTCCTCTTTGACCTCTGCTGGTGATGTTCCAGGTGGTGTTGCGAACACACCTTGGACACCGGGGGCCGGTGTGGACTTTGCTGACCGCTCAGAGCTGGTGCTGAGGCGCACCACGGACGGGGCTCTCGACGCTCTGGGAGATGCCTGTGATGCTTGATGATGATCCATACTGCGTACTTCGTTGGTCAACGACTGTCGGTAGCTGAGTAGTTACAATGATGAGGAAGAGTGAGGGCCGTCGACCTCATATACTCGAGAGCCACTGGGGTGGCCACAGAATCTCACCTGCAATTCAGGGCCAACAGCCAGACGAAGTAAAGGAGATATGGAGGCAAATAGGTGGAGTAGTGAAGGTTATCAGAGTAGACACAATCTTACCAGGCCAGACGAGGGACATGAGAAGCAACAACGCACAAAGCTCCACCAGGCCTCTCTACCGCGGAAGATTCACAACTTCGACTCTACCCGTGCTGTTATTCGCCCGCCACTTTAAAGTTGAGCGATACACACTCTCGTCGCCATGCCCACATGTTGCGACTCTCCATATTATTGAGCAAACTGTGACTCAATTCACGGACAGTCCCCGCCATCTCGAATAGATCGATACGATTCTCGAGTCCGTACTACAGAAAAACTCTGCCTCGTTTCAGGATGAGCGTTGGCGGTTGCGGGTGACGGAGATGTGCTGCTGCAGTGATGTGGCATGTGGGCCTAAGCTTCGCTCGCGACTCCCCGCAGCAGCGTCCAAATGTTGTTCAACACCGTTACCGTCGTAGCTGCGCTCGGCAAAACAACGCGTCGCCATGGCCTCTTTCAACCATGAACGAGTCGGGCACGCGTTGGATGAGCTCTTGCAGCGCATCGTGCCTGACGACCCCAACGATAGCGAAGAAGTAGCCGAGGAGCGCCTCCAAGATGCCTACGAACGCTCAATGGAGCAGCTGGTCGCCGCGGGCGAGCCCAGAGCCGTGCCAGACATCCACCATATCACACGCCTCTTAGAAGCCAAAAGTAAGACTACACAGGATACTGCGTTTGCGCAGACACAATTGACATCAGCGCAGTTGCTGGGCCAGGATCAGACAGAGACACGCAAAAGAGCGCCCGCTTGCACAATCTCCTCGGGCGCCTCGAGCACCAGCCAGTACTGAACGAGAAGTGGCGCATGCTGTACTTCCTGCACGAACTGTCTGATTTGCCCGCTGCTGGTCAGCAGAATCCGTCATTAGACTTGTCGCGCAGTCGCTCGCGCGGGCCGGCTACGCCCTCGAACCACCAGGCCTACGACAATCCAGCCTTCGGCGAAGCCTTCGCAAAGCAGGGCTTACCACAATATCCGGCCCATGAGCCCACGCCGAAGAATTTGACGCGATCTGCTGCTCCCGAAGAGAAAGCCGAGAGGCGCAAAGAGCGGCGGGCGCAGGACGCAAGCAAAGAGCAAGCACAGGATGCAGCCCTCGTGGAGAAGATAACTATGGGGCCATCTGAGACCGAACTGCTTCGCGACCTGCCGTTTACGCTCCAGGGCCTATCCTCCTCCAAACTCCCATTCCCATCCTCGACCACGCTCAAGCTGCCGGCCAATTTACCGGTGCCCATCGTTGGGCTGCTACACACGCTCGCCGAGCCAGCCGTCTTGTACAAGGGGCTCGCAGAATTCGTCGAGTCTAGCGAAGGAGACCTGATTGGGCAGAGCTTCCGCTCGGCTTTGAGCAAAGAGCTACGCGCATATCTCGGCCTCGTTGCGACGCTGGAGGGGCACATCAGAAGGGCCTTGACACAGCTGGGCGAAGGCCCTCTCCACCAGGGCGCGAGTAAGGCTGGCGTGACACTCAAGCGATGTGTTATATGGACCCGCGACGCGACCATGGGCCTGCGACTGATGAGCCTCATGGTTGAGCAGTCTAAAAACCTTAAGGGTGGCCAATTGATCTCAATGATCCACTCATTCTCCCTCAACCATGGCGATCCGTATGTCATGGCCTTTGCCGAGCGTCTGCTCTCCGACGTGACTCGCCCCTTCTACGACATGTTACGACAATGGGTCTACGACGGTGAGCTGTCGGATCCGTTCGGCGAGTTCTTCGTATCTGAACAAAACGAAGACGACATGATGGACCTCAATGGCGATCAAGGGAAGGGCGGAGCAACGAGCGTCTGGGAGGACAAGTACAAGCTTAATGATAAGATGGTGCCAACCATAGTCGCGGACGACTTCGCCCGAAGGGTCTTTCTCATCGGCAAGACTCTGAACTTCATCCGCTATGGCTGTGGTGATGCGAACTGGGTCGACACTTACTCAAAGGAAGCATCGAAAGAGCTGCACTATGGCGACACGGCCAACCTAGAAACCTCCATTGGCGATGCATACAAAACGACTATGGCGCGCCTCATCGAGCTCATGGGCAACAAGTTCAAGTTGTTCGACCATTTACAGGCACTCAAGTCATACATGTTACTTGGTGCTGGTGACTTCATTGCCGTTCTCATGGAATCCTTGGCGTCAAATCTCGATCGCCCGGCCAATACGCAATATCGGCATACGCTCACGGCACAGCTCGAACATGCTGTGCGCAACTCAAACGCGCAATATGACACGGCGGATGTTCTGCGTAGACTCGATTCTCGCATGTTGGAGCTGTCACACGGTGAGATTGGGTGGGATGTATTCACTCTTGAATACAAGATCGATGCGCCTGTCGATGTCATTGTCACCCCATGGGGCTCCAAACAGTACCTGAAGGTCTTCAACTTCTTGTGGCGCGTGAAGCGAGTCGAGTTCGCTCTAGGGTCAACATGGCGTCGCTGTATGACTGGAGCTCGCGGAGTGCTTGGCACCGTGGACGATAAGTTTGGGAAAGACTGGAAGAAGGCTCGTTGCGCTATGGCCGAGATGGTACACTTCGTCAATCAGCTCCAGCACTACATCCTCTTCGAGGTCATCGAGTCGTCATGGATCGATCTCCAGAAAGCCCTGAAGAAACCAGAAAGTACACTCGACGACATGATCGACGCTCATGCTAAATATCTCAATAACATTACACGAAAGGGCTTATTGGGCAGTCAAAGTATTGACTTCACCGGACAGTTACATGAACTTCTCAAGACAATGCTCTCCTACAAAGATGTTGTCGATAGTTTATACTCGTTCTCTGTTGCAGAGTTTACGCGTAGACAGGAAGCCGCTGCAAAGATTGAGACCCGCACAGCAGCAGGACGATGGGGTCTATCGGAAAGGGATACTTCACGAACGTCTACCCCAGATCCTTTCGCAGCATCGCGTCGACATGACCTAGAGTCTTCGTTCCCACCACCTTTGCTCAGGATTGGAGACGGCGGATCGGGCGAAGACGATGTCCTACCAGCATTGCGAAAGCGTCTTGCACACCTGGCTGAAGACTTCCAAGCAAGAATATGCCTGTTGCTCGGCGATCTTGTGCACTCGCCAGATGGGGAGCTTAAGATGCTAGCTGTCAACATCAACTTCAATGATGTATACAAGCCAGAACGTCGGAGGAGGAGAAGCGAGAAGAAGCGAGAGAAGGAGAGGGAAACACCTGCCGTTCCCAAAACTGCTGTTGCTGCTTAGAGACTGCAACGAGCACTACAAATAAGCGGACGGACGGACAATCACGATCGAGTGACAAGTGATCGGAAGAACATGGCAGAGGCTGCCGCCTACACCGGAGCTTAGGTACTCCAACAGCTTAAGGATGCAGGGCTTCATGATCTGGGCCCGCATAATGATATTGATACCCCAGATGCGAGACGACACACTGAACGCGATGTAAGACTACGCCAAGAATGCTTGTTGAAAGAGGAAACAACTCACGAGAATGAGCAAAATATGATACTAAAAAATAAATCTTAACTAGACAGTCTCCACCCCTGAGCGAACGCCTGAAGATTGATGAAGTGATGCTGTTGTCTCACCTGCATGGCATTGTCGACAATCGCAGCAATGTGTTATCGCAGTTCTAGAATCCCATTCGCTCGGCTGGGACAAAGGCCAGCTAATCAGAGGCACAGAAACGCAGGAACGTGTGGGTTCCGCCGATCCCGCTTGATCCCCGCGATCCTTCGGCCTGGAGCGTCGTGCTCGTGTTGCACAAACACGAAGATAGCAGGGCATCTGCGCTTGTTAAGACAGGTCGAAACTGGGCTGTCTTCTCGTTATCAAGTCATAGTCGGTTTGATGGCCATGCTGACCAATGCTGTAGAATGGGGATATTGGACTTACAAACGTCATGTCCATCTGTCGCTAACAAGGGCGTGAAAGACGCTAAGGGCGGCCAGATGCTGGCCATGCATCGACCATCGGACTTCCGAGCTAGCAGTTGTCTACCGTCAGTCATGAAGGGGAGAGCGTGGCTAGCCACAGCGGCTCTGCTGCACTTCTCCGCAACAGCACATCACTCCAGTGTCTCAGCGACTATGCGCTGTTCATCCTCAAGGCTCTTCGAAGCAGCTCAGCATCGCGCCAGGTGAAGCAATGGCCCAGAACGGCTCGACCGAGGCCTTGCGGGAGGACGAGCAGCGGTACCGCGACGCCATAACGAAGGAACAGGAACTGCAGATGAGCGCTGTCCGCACGCTCTCGGGCTTCAAACGTGAAACCCTCCACGCCGACCTCTCCAACTCGAAGCTGCTAAGCTACCTCGATCTCGACGAGCGTCCTTCCTTCGCGATCCATGCGGGCTTCACGCCTCACCCAGACGGCCCAATCGACCTTGTATACAGCAGTCCAGCTTTGAAAAGTGCGGGAGGCATTCTGGCCAAGATCACTGGCCAGCAGACTGCAGGACTGCTCTTTGTGGATAGCGCAGCGTCGCATAATGCCTTCAAGAACTGGTTGCTGGACATCGTCGACGAAAGTGATACGGCGCGACGCGGCACTGCGTATGTTTTTGAGGGATATTTGTGGACATCCGTTCATGTAGAACACTACAAGGTCGTCAGCGGTGTGCTGACAAGCATGCTGTGGTCCGGCACAAGCAACACAAACCTCAACTCGAGTGCAAGCCCGAACAAGAAAGAACAGCCTGTGCATTTGCCCCTCACAGACTGCTTACGTACCGAGCGCTCTCCCCTGAGGAGCCCCGACGTCAATTCACTGCGAGAAAAGAATCTACTGGATACTTTGAATTCGAAGAGCAGTCAGCACGAGCCTTGCGACTACACGCTGCACCCGTCGCTGCGTGCTCCCACATCTGAGCACATCGAGTACTTTCGCGAAACAGACTGGTCACAGACACCGCTTGGAAATATGGAAACATGGCCACCTGAATTGCGATGTGTGATAAATATGACACTCAATGACAGCTACCCTGCCATACTGTTCTGGGGAGAGGACGCCAGCATGGTTTACAATGAACATTTCGTCCAGCTTCTTGGCGAGCTTCATCCTTGTATGGGAAAGAGCGCTCGCACTCACGCAGGCAACTACTGGCCGACATTTGCTCCGCTCATCGATCAAATCAATGCGACCGGTACTTCAGTGCGAGAGCATGATGTGCTGCTTTTCATTGAGAGGAATGGCTCCATTGAAGAAACCTATTGGTCTTTTCAGTTCTCACCAGTATTGAACAAGGCCGGTAACATCACTGGCTACTATCATCATCTTTTTGAAACGACAAAACACCATCTATTGGAACGTCGTGTATCTACTCTAGTCGAGCTGGGTAGCCAGACAGCAAATGCCAGATCCCTCCAAAGCTTTTGGGACATCACATTGCAGACTCTATCAACAAATGGCAAAGACGTGCCCTTCGCCTTGCTGTACTCCACAGAGCATCAGTATGGCTCAGACATCAGCACCATATCTTCACCTGGGACAAACTCAAGTAAGACTCTAGGTAACTGTGAGCTCAGAGGCTGTATAGGTGTTGAGAGTGGTCATCCTCTCGCCCCTGCTACGATCGATCTACAGGACAACACGTTCGTGTTCCATTCGTCTTTGGTTGAAGCTGCCAAACTTGGGAAAGCAACCATTATTCGCCTTGCCGACCTGAATCTACCAGATAATGTTCTCGCCAGCGTCAACTGGAAAGGATATGGAGATCCATGTCGCGTCATCGTCATTTGTCCCATCAGGCCGACCACTGGAGATAATGCGCAGACGGAAGGCTTTGTGATTCTTGGCATCAACCCTAAGCGGCCATTCGACAGCGACTACCAGAAATTCGTACATGTCATGTTGCGTCTGATGGCTACGAGTCTAGCCAGTGTAGCTCTGCTCGACGCCGAAGTCAAACAGAAAGAAAAGGCCATGGAGAATGCAGCTAATTTGCAGCAACAGCTTCTCAATGAGATCGTGGCGAAGGAGAAGAAGTTCCAAAGTTTCGCAGAGAGAAGTGACGTTGCTATCTTCATTATGGATGCTGCAGGCAAATATACGTACAGAAATAGACGATGGTGAGTTAAATATGTCTGCGGATCGTCACAAACATTTCTGAGTTATGGCAGGTACGAACTGTTCGAGATTGCCGCGGATGTCGAAGATGCAATGGAAGCTTGGCTCAACATTGTCTTTCCGGAGGACATTCCTAAATGCGAAGGCGTCTTTGGCAAGCTGGTTACGGAAAAGGTGCCTGTCATATTTGAGCTCAAGACCATGATGCTATGGTCTCCGCCAGCTGATCTCGAACAGTCTGATTGTGAGTACCATAAGTGGATCCTCTGTTCCGCCTATCCCGAACTTGGACCCAACGACGAGCTGCTCGAGATTGTAGGTAGTGTGACGGACATCTCGAAGCAAAAGTGGGCTGAAGGCCTCCAAAAGAAACAAACCGACGATGCGCTGCAGAGCAAACAGCATTTGGAGCATTTCATCGATACGACCTCGCACGAGATGCGCAATCCCCTCTCTGCTATTATGCAATGTGCGGATGGTATTCTGTCGTCCTACTCATTCAACGATGGCAATCCACCAAGTCCCAGAACATACTTTGATCTACTAGAGCAGACTTTAGATTCTGCTCAGACAATTGCGCAATGCGCACAACATATGCGCCATATTGTCGATGACATATTGACCATCTCCAAATTAGACAGCGGTCTGTTAGTCATAACTCCTGTCGACACTCAACCCGAAAATGTGGTCAAGCACGCAGTGAAGATGTTCGAATCGGAGGCTAAGGCTGCCGGCGTTAACCTTTCTTTCGTTGTAGAGCAGTCTTACCGAGACCTTGAGGTTGAATGGGTATCATTAGATCCGACCCGTGTTCTCCAGATCCTCATCAACCTCCTCACAAACGCCATCAAGTTTACACGCCTGGAAGAACATCCACGAAATATCACGGTCTATCTATCGGCGAGTACAACGGAACCTTCATCAGATCCCCAGGGTGTTCAGTTCATTGACACGAGGCTGGTATGCGACAACCACCACTTGCAGCAGGATTGGAAACAGGGAAAGACCCAGTTCATCCAATTCTCGGTCAGCGATACTGGCCGCGGTCTGACTCAGGATCAGACTGCTTCATTATTCCAGCGCTTTTCGCAAGCTTCACCTCGCACACATGTCCACTATGGAGGCTCTGGTCTTGGCCTCTTCATCTCACGACGCCTCACGGAGCTCCAGGGTGGCTCTATAGGACTCGCGAGTGAGTTTAAGAAAGGAAGTACCTTCTCCTTCTACATCAAAGCTCGTCGCGTCAAGCCTGCAATGCTGCGTAAAGGTAGCTTGCCTGACGTATTTCCCGAAGATATTCGACATCGCAAACTGAGCTTACCGCGCGATTTGACGCCAGCTATCCCGGAACTTCCTCGGGAAAACGATCAATCATGGTGCCACAAGCACAGCAGTACCGAACCTGCTCCTCCTGTGCCCTTATCGATAGTTGTACCTGTGCCGGCCGCCGCCACTTCTCCGC
This sequence comes from Epicoccum sorghinum, assembly GCA_020272525.1. Taxonomy (NCBI): domain Eukaryota; kingdom Fungi; phylum Ascomycota; class Dothideomycetes; order Pleosporales; family Didymellaceae; genus Epicoccum; species Epicoccum sorghinum. Next base: position 2,344,988 of record VXJJ01000011.1, on the reverse strand, counting down.
CTACAGGCACAGATTCCTCTCCTGTAGAGGCACTCGGCCTACCACCTCCCCTCGATTTCGCCGAGCTAAAACGGACAAAGAGCATTCCCGAAACCCTCCACGTTCTTGTCGTAGAAGACAATCTTGTAAATCAGAAAGTATTAGCCAAGCAATTGCGCAACCTAGGGTGCGTGGTCAGTGTCGCAAACCACGGCCGAGAGTCATTGGACTTCCTGCCGAAGACCACCCGATGGAATCACGATGCTTACAGTGCACGATCAATGTCGCGCCGGCCTTCGATCCAGGTTCCTTCCCTGGGCGGCACAGCGCCTCTCCTCGATGTGCCATCCGATCTTGACGCACCCATCGAGCTATCCCTTATCCTGATGGACTGGGAGATGCCAATTATGAATGGTCTCACCGCTGTTGAGAAGATCAGAGAGCTCGAGAAAGAAGGTTTGCTGATTGGTCGGGTACCTGTCATTGGCGTTACAGCAAATGTCAGACCGCAACAGGTTGAGACTGCAATGCGGGCTGGCATGGACGATGTTGTTGGAAAACCTTTCAGGGTTGGGGAGTTGTTGAAAAGAATGAGAGGAATTGTAAAGGGCGTTCTAGAGACTGACTGAGGCTGAATAGCAGCAATATGTCATGTTGTTATTTCAGCGATACCCCTTCATTTACAACATGGGCAGTGACTAGAAGTGCCAACTGGTCGTGCTACCCCGGTTCCCGGGCAATTACTATAGAGCTACATGTATAATCTATTGTTAATGTAATGTGAGAATTGTGAGGAGACCTGAGGTCGAGACGATAGTATTCCTTCAATGGCTTACTCGCTAAGTCCCTCGTTAGTCATTCTGTTTGGCCTTAAGCAACAGCAGTAGCCGGGTGAACGCCTCAATGCGAAACCTTCTCCCTGTAGCAATATGCAGCAAGACCCAATCGCACGGTTTATTGCTTCTAAATACCTAACAACGCCCCTTTACTTTGCGGTGAAATCTGCGCCCGCCACAGCCTGTTCTCGTTCAGCAGGAACAGCTGTCCGTCCCTGCCGAAGCAAAAATTAGCCGTCCCGCCGTCTACCAGTATCTTCGCCAGCAGCACGCCACCGGGCGACCATATGCTGACTCCGTCTCCACAGCCACTGTACACGTTTCCGTTTAAGTCGCATTTAATTCCATCCGGGATGCCGGTATCAGCCATAGCAAACAGCCGCCTATTGATCAGGAATGGCTGGCCTGAGTACATAGCCACATCAAACGCGTATCTGTTTCCGTCAGTCGTGGCCGGCCTACTTCACGTCACCTCAACCGCTCGACTTACATATGGGACGCTCTCATCAAATCCGTACTCCCATCCCCATGTATCCAGTCTGTGTCGGTGATGTAGCACGTCCGCTCATCAGGGCTAAAGCAGATCCCGTTCGGCCGCCCAAACCCATCAGCAACAGCTCTGATCCCCTTCGTCACCGGATCGAACCGATAGACCTGATTGGGCAGCTGAGGGGAAGGGCGAATACCCTGCTCAGACCCGTAGATCGGGTCTGTGAACCAGATGCTGCCGTCCGAGTGGATGACGACGTCGTTGGGCGAGTTGAAGGGCCGGTCGTGGAAGGAGGTGATAAGCAGCTCGGCGGAGTAGTGGTTAGACGATGTGTGGTCACGTGCAAGCGGCATGTATGCGAGGCCGCCGGGGGTGGTCAGTGTTCCTTGGGCGCAGAAGAGGACTCCATCCTTGTAGTTGACTCCGCCGTTGGCTAAGGGCACGTTGTCTGCTGTGATCTCGGTGCATGTTGTTTCTGTGCTGTGTGGGGATGAGGGGAGCGTGATGCGGCTGATTTGGATGTGGGTGTTGTTTGTCTGCGGGTGCGGGTATTGGTTACTTGTCACGAAGAGAGTGTTTGACTCGGCGATAAAAACGCCGGCTTCGTGGGCAAATGGGTAGTCGTTGTTCTCGAAGAGGAGTTCGAGTTTTGGGCTGTCTCCGAGCACAGTGTGCGCAGCTTCATCATAGACCTTGAACGAGGCGGGGTATTTCGACATGTTTGCTGGATTTTGATAGCAATGCGGCCTTGCTTGCCGCTGGATGTTGATACTGGTGTTGATGTTAAGCAATTCGAAGCCGACAGCACATTGAAGCCATATGCCGACCCACCGCGGCTCCAATGGCGGTATCTGAATGCGTTTGAGTTGTGTGTCCAGCCCGATTGCAGTCGCCGAAGGCACTTACCGGACCGATGCCCCTGCTGGCGGTGATTCGTATGCAAATGCCCTACAAAGGGCCGAAACGAGCCAATAGCAGCACGGAGCTTGCTCCGCATCAGTCAACTCAAACCATGGTCCACGGGTGGCGCCTCACTAGCCACGATCTTGATTTACCTTTGTCTGGACCTGCCTGGATTTGAATCGAGGTAGCTGCAAATCGATCACGTTTCAGCGCGCACATGATTGTAATTCGGTGTTCAGCTATCTTTCAGGTGCGATCGGTGCATAAACCTCCAGAGCCCGCGGTGTATGCAGGGGCGTTCCAATCGCCATGTGCACCCAGCTCTCAAATCCGGGGTATGGGGTCGGCTCCAGCTGCAACTAGTCACAAATCCGGGGGACAAACGATTCTGTATATTTAACAAGTCTGGCTACCACTCCATCATCGACTTCATCCAGAAGAAGGATTAACATCTTCCCCTGGCACAGTCTTGACAACCCCATCTTCACTTACGACTTCTGCCGCCACAATGCCTCACCTCCAGGGCAGGTCGCTCATGCTGACGGTCAGCTTGTTGACCTCGCTGGGTTTCATGCTGATCGGTTACGACAATGGTCTTATGGGAGGACTTGTTGGCGCTCCGGCGTTCAATGACACTTTCGATCACCCTTCTGCAAATATGATCGGTACAATCGTCGCCATCTTCGAAAGTGAGTCATTTTCATGTTGATGAACATCTGACGGAATTTTATTCTAACAAAGGCTTCAGTTGGCTGCTTCCTTGGTGCGATGACAACTGCTTTCGTGGGTGAGAAACTGGGTCGTCGCAAGAGCATCGGTATCGGAGCCATCATTAGCTTGATCGGTGCGATTCTCCAAGCAACAGCCTACAGCCGCGCACACCTTATCGTCGGTCGTGTCGTCTCGGGTGTCGGACTCGGTTTCATCAACTCCACCGTACCCGTCCTGCAGGCCGAATTCAGTCCCAAGGCCAGCCGTGGTATGTACGTCTGCGCGCAACTCTCGACACTCAATTTCGGTATCCTCCTCGTCTACTGGATTGACTACGCCTTCGTTACGCACACTTCCAGCTATGCCTGGCGCATTCCGACTATCCTGCAAGCCATCATTCTCATCGCTATTCTGGGCCTCTTGACCCTCATCCCCGAGACCCCACGTTGGCTTGCGGCTCACGACCGTCCGGACGAGTGTCTCACAGTATTGGCCCAGATCCACGGAACTGATTCCAGCAACCCTGAGGTGCAGCGCCTACACACTGTTATCACCGAGACTGTCGCGTACGAGAACTCTCGCCAGGCTGGCTGGAAGGATATCGTGCGAAGCGACCCTATCAAGTCCAGGAGACGCTTCCTTATTGCTTGCGGTATCCAAATTTTCCAGCAGCTTGGCGGTATCAACGCAATCATTTGTAAGTGCTTTTTAATCTGCGATGCGCAGTACTCGTGACTAACCAGTTCCAGACTACTCCGGCACTCTGTTCGAGAAGAGCATTGGATTTGACACTCACATGGCCTCCCTGATGAGCGGTTTCCTGCAGACATGGTTCTTCGTCGCCTCATTCATCCCCTGGTTCCTGATCGATCGCATCGGCCGCCGACCTCTGCTGCTGTCCATGATCAGCGTCATGGCCGCCGTCATGGCCGTTCAAGCCGCATTGATCTACCAGGTCCAATTCGAAACCTCTGTCGCCAAGAGCGCTGGTATCGCCGCCGCTGCCATGCTCTTCGTCTTCCAGGGTGCTTTCACCATCGGTTTCCAGGCCACTGTCTGGGTCTACCCCTCTGAGATCCTGCCCCTGCGTCTGCGCCAGCGCGGTTCCGCTATCTCCACTGCCGCCAACTGGATCTGCAACTACGTAAGTACCAGCCAGACCTTGCAGTTGCGCGAATGACGCTAACATACCCTCAGATCATCGTTCAGATCACACCCCCCGCGATCAACAACATCGGCTGGCGCACATACATCATCTTTGCCGTCCTCAACGCACTCTGGGTGCCCATCATCTTCTTCTTCTTCCCCGAGACCAAGGGCCTTGAGCTCGAAGATGTTGACAAGCTTTTCTCGGGTGAGGAGACTCTGGCAGATCTCAGGCGCGAGAAGGGATTGGAGGAGGACGAACGTTTTGAGAACGTTGTGAAGTCTTGAGAAGATATGTTTCACGTAGGATTTGCCAACGCAATCTAGGCGAATAGCCTGTCGTTGCTTACCTCGCTTCGGCGAGACTTGGAGGAGATATCTGCAAAGCTAATGAACTATTACACCTGTGACAACTATCTCTTCTGCTTGTGAATAGTCCTTGATTCATCCGGTGTCAATAAAGTTGCCCAATGTGTCAGTGCTGAGGTCTTTCTATGCAAGGAAGAACTAGAAGTTCACTTGTAGTCAAAAGTAGGAGGATCATCAAATATGTCAGCATCCCAATCAAAAATTCCCGTGTCTTTAAAGGAGGACAGTCACAACCTTTCTAATACTGTAGCAAGACCATAAGATGCTCCTACTACGTCTTCTCGATTGTCGTAATCTTAGAACAAAACATAAATTGTAGCAATTGTGCTATTGCGTTGTTGATTGGGTTGGAAGTGCCTACCAAGGCCAGTAACCCTTCCCCTTTTTTATTGCTGGGTATTAGGCCTGCGCATGGAGACCTGGATCGAACGGCATGTCAAGAAACCCATTCGGGTCACGGGCGATACAAATAATCTATTGTTTTCGGAAACGTCGTTACATCAATCTGTTGTTCTAAATTCGAAAGTTTCTAGCAATGAAGAAGAACAAGAAGAAGCCGAGGTGACGTTGGCCTGATAGCCAAGGCAAATGAAATTATTGTATCGTTACGATGAAAACAAGCCGCTAGACATTACATTTACTTTACATTATTCGTGACATATCTCGTCTAAGAGGCGTGGTTGCACTGAGGCTTGGTGGGTGCTGTGGAGCCCCCGAAGTAGACCTTGTTGTACACATTGTCGCCAGTATTGGCGTCAGACGCGGGAGGAGCATTTTGTGGGCCACCCTCCTGGGTAGCGTTAGGGTAGATGAAGTTGGGCGAGAGAGTGGAGTCAGGGCAGCCAAGCGCAGTGCCGGGACCCAGCACAGGTCCAAGAACACCACTTGCCCAGGTAACAGCCTTGCCAACATCCTCCTCAGCGCCAGCAAAGATCAGAGGAGTGATGGAGTTGATTCCTTGGTAGACATCGCACAGCAGAGTCTGAACGCTGAGGTTGGGAGTGCCAACCTGCGAGGCGCCTGGGACGATGATGTTGCGGGTATAGATGTCGAGGAAGCCATCGGTGAGAGCCTGGACGGCGCCGTAGGGAGTGGCACGGCGGTACCAGTTTTCAGGCCACTTCTCAGGAACATACTTGAACTCGCCAGTGCTCTGGACATACTCGGCACCAATAATACTCAAGATCGACTTGGCGTTGGGAACACCGCCAGCACCGTAGGTACCATTAGAGAAGAAGTTTGGGTAAAAAGCAAAAGCGCCTAGAGAGACGATCTGAGGAAAGGGGAAGTAGTAGAGGAAGGGGTTGTAGTTCTTCGAGAAGCCAGCACTCTCTGCGTAGCTGCTAGCCATGACGTTCATGGAGAACTCTTTTTTGGGATCCTGGGCGGCGTACTTGACCAACTGTTTGACAAGACGAGACGACAACTGGTGGTTGTCACCGCAGCCGAGGTAGTAGTCCTCACGAGTGGGAGAAACGTCAGCCTCGACAGTGGAGTGCCTGTTCAGACCTCCGATGCCGTTCTTGCCTGACCCCAGATAGAACGAGGTAGTAGCGATGTCACCATTCGCAAGCACAGCGAACGTGGCCAGAACCGTAGCAAGGTCCGTACCCATGTTGAAACCCCTAGAAGTGGCGTCGAGAACTTGACCGAAATTGACAAGACCGTCGCGAGGTAGGTAGCCGTCTACGAAATCTCAGTCAGCCCGATGCCAGATAGACACTAGTGATGGTGACAAGAAAGACTTACAGTTGGCAAGCAGGTTCAGACCAGGGCAAGGACCACGAGAGTCTCCCGGTTGTGGGGCCTTGAATGTGTAACCAGGCTCAGGGCGTTTGTTGTCTGCAATGACAAGGGCGTTGCCAACGGAGTTGATAAGGCCACCCACAAGATCTCCCAGACCCTTCACGGAGCCGCCGAGACCGGTAAGTAGACCGGTGAGCTGGGGCTCAGGTTCAGCAGCGGCTTCACGCTTGAGCTGCTCCCTCAGAGCATCTTCCAGCTCAGCCCTGGAGGCTCCCATCATTGCCGGGAAGGCAGATGTGAGTGCCGGGAGGGCGAACGCAATTGCTGTGGTGACCTTCATGTTCAGGTAAAGAAGGAAGTGAAAATGCTAGATGGGATGAAAAGCTGACGGATGGGCAAGAAGGTGGAGTCTTATACAATCGGTCTGCTACAGGATTACCTCTACCCTGAATCGAAATGGTACAGCTGGTGCACGATTGGGAACATGATCGACACAGCGTAGTCGGCGATATGAGGTAGCATGAGCCAGGCTCTTCCTTCAACGAGTCGCAGAGACGGTCATCATCATCGCAGATGTCATCCAGGACACTCTCCCCGACATTGAGAACTCTACGGATTACTGGGGCTGTGGTAGCATCGATCGACCAGCAGCTAAACTCAATGCTCAACGGTACTCAACTTTACCGTCCGCCTAAGGACTTGACTAGATCAGAAGTCCGAACGGGCCCACACGACGGGATGATGTCTGAGAACATGCATTGGAAGTCGGATATAGCATCGTCGATGACAATGTTCGCGCGCTCATTCGCAGGCACTGATGCACCTTGCAGAAACTAAGCGTTCTCAGTGGGGATATCCGCAATGTACTTTACCCACATATCGATCAGTGATCCCGGCTGCTCGTCCGAGAAGAGCCTCAGAAGTACAGAGCCTGTCATGGCCCTTTAATAAGGCCTGTAAGAAATCTCGACAGTCGATACAAGCAGCTGTGTACGACCAGGATGGTATGTGTTCTATGGCCCAATTGTTTTGCGATTGAATTGATGATCATGCTTCCTGATGACTTCTGAGGTTAAGGGAGGCTGTTTGTCGCGTCAGCATTCTTCTGACGTTGGTTAAGCGAAATCGTGAATGACTCGGATTATGATGCGAAAGTCAACATCCCCATCAGACTGTCAAGCGATCAGAGATCTGCAACGCCACGCTGTCAGCATCCCTCGACGACTCAATGTTCCGAGAGCGAACAGAATCCAGAGTAGCTTAGCTGTATCTCAATGATGAGCTTGGCTTACCGCTTCGGAAAGCAAGCGGCTCAATGAAGATGTTGCGTCGTCATGCCGCTTCCGCGGCGCTCAGATGGACTGAAGATCAGCCGCGCTTAGTTTGACGCCAACTCGATATTTAAGAGCGCCAACTCAACGCCAGGTACACCGGACCCAGATTTTGCCTCAAGCGGCTGAATGTGCCGGGCTCAAAGTAAGGGTTTCTTTTCTATTCTCCGATGTGCGCAGCCTCGCTGGAGCCCAGACGGCATGATCGTGATGTCAGGTTCGCTTCGCAAATAACGCTCTTTCGTTCTCCACCTCCAGTGATAGGGTACTTGACCTGGACGCACAGATGAACCTCTTGACTGTGCACACACACGTCGGCATATGGAAAGTCATCAATGCGCTGAGCCTGCGTTCCAGCACTGCATGTAAACACAATGCCACCCTTGTCATTCACAAGTGTCCATCATGCGAAAGATCGCAAGGCGATGTCCAGAACAGGTTACTGTTCTTCGGGAGCATATAGCAGCTCACCGGCAGGGTGGCAAGGCCAAATAAGCACTGATAATCATCTGCTATGCTTGAATACTGAATCTGAGTGGAATTGCTAAGCCCAATGTCTGAGGGCTCAGCGGTCATCGTAGCGAGAATGTTCGCAATGCCTACACATGTCAAGTAGACCTTGCAGCATCACAGATTGTATTCACGAGGTCAAGGTCTTCCAAGTCAAAACTATTGCGCTCACTGAAGACCCAATGGTGGGGCTAAAGATTTTAGTCTCCAATGTTACCCAAGTGTGGCGTCTACAATGTCAGCAATAAGAAGACATACAACTAACTACATATCTTTGCAGATGAAGTGAACTGGCTGCAGTTATCTACAGTATACACCTTTGAGGAAAGCTGAGCGACCGAATCCGAGCATTGACGGATTTCATCATCTGAGCGTTAGGCGATGAGCTCTTTCCATCTGTCGATCACCAGAAGAGGAAATTCTGGGATATGAGCGGGTCTCCTCAACAGACCCACTTCCCCCAAGCAGTTTTGGAACCATGACGCCGGTAAGCATGAGAAATATCCACAGGCACGTTGCAGCATTATAGGCTCACACTGGGTTGGCATGCCTGAGATCTACCCACAGAACAACTCTGTCGTGGTATTGTGCTCGCGTCTATCAGACAATGCAGCTGTGACGCCATTTCTTTCCCTCATCATCCTGCGATACTTTCAAGTACCCAAGGCATGCACGAATGGCACTTTGCGGACCTGTGACTGTCGTGTCGAGTCTTTCTGCTGGTCAACTAAAACACAGGAGTTCCTGCAGTCGCTGAGGCGGACTCCTTTGCACTGCCGACAAGGCACGGACGCCCACTCGTCCAAAGGTTGACCATGAAAGCTTCACCAGTCAGCATGCGCGAATGACGAGAGAAGATGGCGTTGGAATTCTACATTCCAGAACAGCTCCATGACAAGAAAGAACGCTTTGGCTTGACATCTCGTCTAGGGATGAGTACTCACCGGCGGACTAGTTCTGGCCAATGTGGTGATATTTCTCTTGTTGAGCTTTACAGTTTGCAGGGTGGTGTATCTAGACATGTCGTTTCCCTGATTTTTTGTTCCTGAATCCGAAAATCTGGGATGATTTTGTGCGTTGGGATAACGGACAGCCCCGGGAATCAAGAGGAATAAGTATGATTATTAGCTGCTGCTAAGGATGTTGCTCACTGCACTACCTTTTGATCAGAATGGTGTGTTTCCAGTGTGAAACTTCAATCTCAACAGCTCATCTAGCAATCCATCTCAGCCATCCGTCTTTAAACTATTAACATGCGGAGGACGACGCTTCCCTCTGCCAATTGCGATTTCACCCCAAGGAGGGACGATTGTGGGTTTCACTTCCTTGCCCGGTCCATGCGTTTACAATCCATGACCCAAGGTCCTGATGTTTGCCTTACAAAGGGTTTGTCATCCGAAGGAATACGATGTACTGATTCTTGGGGATGTTCCGCTTCCATGCAGCAGTCTATCTGGAGCAAGGAGCTGCGAGCCTTGTGCGCAAGGGTCTATTCCAATAGGGAGCAGAGTTTGCCCAGAATGGATTTTATTGTCGGGTCGATGCGCACACTTTGTTTTATCCGCCCATGCGGCTTTGGGGTACATGGCAGCAGAGACAAAGTACCTGCTTTTACTTTACACTTCTATTCGTCCTGTATCGCGCGGAAATGACTTGTCCCGTGTCTTCAGAGGGGCCAAGCACCACTGTGCGGAAAGGGCTAATCATCGAATCCGCTCAGGCTCGCAATCATATTGAGAGACCGCTAGACGTTCGTGATAGCTGTATAGGCCGAGTCTATACAACATCGAAGACATGGAGAAAGGACAGATGATTGGCCAGAGGCAAAGAACCAGAGTTCAGGCAGCTGCCTTTCTGGCTTCGACGGCCTTCTCGTAGGCGCTCAAGTCAACACTGCCGGCATCCCACACAGTGATAGCTTGGACAAAAACTCCTTTCTCTTTGCGTCGCTCAACATAACCAATCACGTTGATCCAGGTACCAATTTCCATCTCACGACTTTTGATACGTTCCAAAACATGGACGATATCAACATTCACAACCTCTGTCGAGCTCGCTGTGGGATACCTGTGCTTTAGCCGCAGGGTCGCTGTCTGGACGACGTACTCATCGACGCTGCCACGATCAGCTGCAGCTCTCTGCGCAAGGACGAAACCATTACCAGCCCAGAAAGCGAACCTTGCTACCCTGCGCGATTGTCCCAAGGTCGCTCAGCAGGACAAGATTCGACGCAACAGGACCAGACATGTCATCTGATATGGTGTTCACACGGCGAACGAAACCCTGGTCACTGGAGCCGAGGCCAAGCGGGCACGTGCCTTGTGCTAGCGCAACAAGCGTCATAGCACTCTTGATTCACGCGCATGCATGTTACTGACTTACGACCTCCAGGCACCAACAAAACACAACATAACAACGTCCGCGCACAGCTTAGACGCTTGCGAAAGTCGCTTTGACCTTATCGCCTCTCTCCCTCACCTCCTACAGTGTGAGTCCCCTACCGTCGACTGCCCCGCCATCTTTCCGCCTGATAGCCCACTTCGGCCACTACCGCGCCCCATACTCCGTGTCTATACTGACTGAAACCCCCCAGAATCTAGAACACCATGTCTGGCTGGGGCCTTGGCTGGTTTGGCGGCGGTCAAGCCAAGAAGGAGGCACCAAAGAAGGCCATCCTGCAGCTGCGCGGGCAACTGGAGATGCTGAACAAGCGTGAGAAGCACTTGCAGAACCAGATGGATGAACAGGATGCACTTGCGCGGAAACACGTCTCCTCAAACAAAGCCGGTACGCTCATGTCCCCAATAAACGTTGCGCGACGTCACCAAGGAGGCATGCTGATAAGGGTGTGAACAGCGGCAAAGGCGGCACTACGAAGAAAGAAGCAGTTCGAGCACTCCCTCGAGCAAACATCCGCACAGATTATGACACTCGAGCGAGAGATATATTCCATCGAGACAGCGAATATCAACAAGGAGACTCTGGACGCCATGTCGAACGCTGGCAAGGCCATGAAGCAGATTCATGCAGGTTTGACAATCGACAAGGTCGACAATGTCATGTACGTGTGCTCACCACATGCAGACCTGCTGTGTGCCAGATTCCACGTATTGTGCTAATACACTCGATAGGGAAGACCTCCGCGAACAGCACGCCATCGGCGAGGAAATCAGCGAAGCAATAACCAGCGGCGTCACAACCGGCGGTATCGACGAGGACGAGCTAGACGAGGAGCTCGCAGAACTGCAGCAAGAGAAGTTGGACGAGGATATGCTCAAGACCGGCAACGTCCCTGTAAACGACAAGGTGGCGACCGGCAGGCTACCCGCTGCGCCGTCTACGGAGGTTCGCGGCAAGGCACAGAGAGTAGAGGAGGACGACGAGGAGGAGGAACTGAGGAAACTGCAGGCCGAGATGGCTATGTGAGCCAGCCCTGTCGAGGTTTGCTGTCGAGCATCAAATATACCTACCTACCAGCCCCACTACTCCTACTAGCTACTGCTCACTGGAGTGGGCCTGCCTGCCTACCTGATACCACCTTGAGAATGGGGGATAGAGATTTGGCGAGAGGACTGAAGACACATTCGGCGTACGGCGATTGTATGGGAGCTTGTGTATTTTCTCTTGCTGTTCTCCTAATGCGCGCTCTGTTACTATTCTGAGCCTGCACTACTTGGACGATGCGGGTCGGACACGTGTGAAACGATATACCTTGCAAATAAAGATACCTCAGAGCCCACAAGAATCCCATTGTTCATCGCAGCTTTGCTAATGGGCGACAACATTACACTCTCACGTCAATGCGCCTTCTTTCCTTCATTTCAACTATTTCATCACCATTGAACCAAGATTAAAATGAATATTGCATTTTGAATTTATGGATAATCTCAATCAGAGAGATGCCTCATTTGCAAAGTGTATCTCCCTCCAAACGCCCTTGCGCATAAGCACCCAGATGTACGTGCGCCGCGAAGCGCCGCCACACTGTAAACACTTTTGGAAGCCCAGACCCGTCATGAGCCACCTTCGGGTATCACTATCGCGGATGGGGATAAAGCGGGCTACCTTAACGCCTGTCGTCGTGACTAGTATCGTGTCGTAATGTTGAAACAAAAAGCATAAGGACGAGTGAAAATATGTTCATAGAATGGAACCCGGGCATTCACATAAGGGGGCTTTCTGGTTACCCCTACCACATCAGCGTTGCCGGACGCGAAATCTATTCAGCCTTCGCGGCTGGCTTCTCATCTTCGGAAGTATTGCCGTCTTTCGCTGCAACATCAGCGGCAGTGATCTCGGTGATCGAGCGCTTGATCAAGGGTGTTCCCGTTTGCACAGCTGGTGATCCTGGTACGGGCGTGAGCGGCTCTACACTCGGTCGATGCGAAGGAGGCATGCTGGTGACTGAAGCCGATGGTGCCTGAGCAGGAGCGGCCGTCATGTTGGGTGTGAATTTGTGAGGCTCGCTTGTCTTAGGTCCAGGTGTGGATGGTGCAGAAGAGGAAGACGGTGGCTGTGTTGTCTGTTGTGTCGCTTGTTGTTGCACGTGTTGAATACCTGATTGGGATGTCTGCTGATACTGCGTACTCGGAGGCGTGACCGCAGTAGTACTGGCAGCGCCAGCCGCTGCGATAGCCGCCGCGGTACCCGCGGCAGCAGTGCTTGAGACAGGAAGCTGAGTTGTCACATTCTCCTGATTGACGGCAACTGGGTTTGCCCGATAAGCAGCCAAATTAGGGATCTTTGTGATCGCATTCAACAATTGCCGTTCAGGATCTGTGAGACTAGCCTGCGGTACATTGGGGTCGATGAAAGCTCGGATTGCATTGTCCACCTTTGTATCCTCGCCGGGCTCTGTCCTCAATTTCACGTATTGGCTTCTGAACATCTCCAGATTGCGGATGACATCATGATTGGTATTGGCAGGATAGCGAGCGATGATGTCAGGCGTAATGTTGACAGTTGGCGGTGCCGCACCGGCTTGTGGAGCTTGGTTTGACTGAGGCTGTACGTGGTGCTGTGGTTGAGCAGGAGCTGGACTTTGCGAAGGAGGGCCAGCAGGTGAGGCAGTACTGGCAGGGGGAGGACCAGTGGAAGGGGCGTGTTGGGGAGATGGGCCCTGAGGTGGCGGGGCTGAAGGACCAGGCTGTGAATAGCCTTGTGGAGGATATGGAGCATAAGGACGGCCTGGCGCTGCAGCATACGGGCTCGCCCCGGCAGAAGCGTATGGGCCACCGTATGGACTAGCAGCCGAATGTCCATTGTGTGATGACGGCGCATTGGTTGGGTAAAGTACACCGTACTGGCCGCTTGGTCCAGCTGCCGTTGAGCCCGCCGGCGGCGGCCCATGAGGCGGCTGCGGGTACGGGCGAGGAGGCATTGCTGCAGATGGGCTTCCAGCCGTATTGCCTCCAGCCCAGGGTGAAGCATAAGGTGAAGGCGGAGGGGCGCCTTGAGATGCAGCTGGCGCCGAAACATTCGCGTCTCGCGCAAGACTTGGAGGCAGACGAGGAGCAGAAGCCATCATGCTTGGCGGGAGCCTTGGCGGCGCAGGCGGCATACCAGGTGGAGGCATTCCTGGATGGTATGGATAACCAGGCTGAGGAGGATACGGAGGATATCCGTTTGGCGGGGGATAGTACTGTGGTCGCTGAGCATGATTGACCGGCGGGCTCACTTGTCTCTTCCTACGCTCCTTCTCGATGGAGACCTCTGGATTGATGCGCCAGTTGAAGCCCTTACCCTCCTTATCGCCTTTTACGAAAGCATCGTGTTGTCCGAGATTATGTCTGACGCTAGACTGCCAACCACTTGTAGTAGTCTTGAACTTGTACCAAGGGTATTTCTTCTCGATGTAGTTGTAGATTTGTTGAAGGTTCATCTGACCACTTGGCGAAGAAGAGATAGCCTCGTGAATGAGTACAACATAGTTTGCCGACGGTCGCTGCAGCTGCTCTTCGGTATAGTCTTCAATCCGCATCTCTGGAGACGGAGTACGCGGCGGTTTGATAGGTTGCTTCTGCTTTGCTCTGTCGCCCATCAAGGTGCCATCGCCCTTTTCAGTTGACTCCAAAACATCGTCACCGTCCACGTCTCCAGCGTTCGAGTCCTTGCGCTTCGTGATCTTAGGCTTGATGGATGGTGCAGGAATATCCGCAGGGTCAATACCCGCAGCTTTGGCCTTCTCAATCTCCTTGGCTTGCTTGATAAGCTGTGAACGTTGTCTTTTAGACATGATACCATCCTTCGGCGGTCGACCAGGACCCTTTCGCTTCTCGACCACGTGTCCCACGAGACTTGCAGGTAGATTATGGCGGTCAGCCATCTCCTGAGTGATGAGCCCTTCGATTTCCCCGCCAGCCTCGATCTCAGCCTCGAGGGGCTTACGCAGGAGGGGTGGGCTGTCGTTTGGAATCGGTTTGACTGGTACAGGCTGATCGTTGACGGGCGTCTCCCGTTTGACCAGATCGGGAGTTGCAGCATCAGGCACTGGCGTTTTCGATGGTGCTTTCGCAGGAGCTTTGCCCTTCTCTTTAGACTCTTTGGATTCCTTTGGTTCCTTGGGCTCTTTAGGCTCTTTGGGCTCCTTCGGTGCTTCAAGCTCTTTGTCTTTGGCTTCCTTGACAGGCTTGACGTCTTTGGTCGTCTTAAGTGCTTTAGTCGGTGAAGCTCTGGCTGGCTCCTCCTGGGGAAGTTTGATCTTTTTGTGCTTCTTGATGGGTGACTCGTAAGGGGAATGCTCTTCTTCTTCTCGTTCGCGTTCTCGAGCACGATCTCGCTTCCGTTTCTTGTCTCTCTCCCTCTCCTGTATCCTCTGTTGTTTCGATTTCTTCAGTTTCTTTCGCGGTGGCGACGGCTCACGCGCACGAGGAGCTTTGAGCTTGAGCTTGATCTTTTGCTTGGGCACAGGCTCTTCATAATCATCCATGTCGTCGTCATTGGCGTCTTCTTCCGATTCGATGTCGCTGTCGACGGGATGATAGTAAACCTGACGTGGATTGATGCTCATCTGACCCTCACTATCGGAGCTCTCTGCTTCGTCACTCTCCATTTCGCCATTTCCGTTCTCAAAAGAGAAACTCATGGGTCGAGAACCAGACTCCTGTCGGTGCCGCTGTTGTTGGGTGAGTGCGACGTCGGGAAGGAAAAATTGAATTCTGACAGCGCCAATGAGAATAGTGTCGCCATGCTCGAGAGGCACAATTGAGTGCTGCCGGAAAAAACTGCCTTCGTGATATAAACCATTATTTCCCAGCACTTCGATGCAGAAAGCACCTTCTTCAAAGTTGAAGAAGATTTTTGCGTGGCGTCTTGATATTCCCTTGGGACCGTTATTGCCGACCCTGGTGGTGACGTGCTCGGGGTGTATGGGAACAAGAGGACAGTCGTTTGGGTCTTCTGGGATGTGGCCTTCGAATTGTTCGTTGCGTTCGGGAAACGCCTGCATGATGACATCTTGCGGTGCACGCTCCGCAGGCTTCTCTTCGGTAGCTTCGCCATTTTGGTGGGAGCCCGAACTGAGTGACTGCGAAGGCTGGCGGAGTTGCTGATACGCCAAAGGCATAGACTCTATGCGCGCGCTGACGATGCCGCCCTTCTCACTGATAACGCTGGGGGCGCCGCGGCCTTTGCGCTTGCGCTTCTTGTGGTGCAGCAGCGCATGTGCGCCAGCGATGTCACCTTGCTCTTCGAGTTTGGCGACTTCTGCAAGACGCTTCATGTCTTTGCGGGCGAGGTCGATGTTGCGTCCTAGATAGATCTGATAAGTGTGCATGTAGTAGGAGCCGTCATCGAAGCGCAGACGCGCGAAGGCGTTGACGCGCTCGTCGCTGGCTAGGTCTTGTTGGGTGAAGTCCATGGGCATAAGGTCGGGGGGCATGTCAGGAGCCATGCCCAGGCCGCTCAGATTCATGTCCATGTCCATGGGCATGGGCGTCATGTTGGACATGTCCATGCTGAGTCCCATGGCGAGAGGCGGGTTGAGCGAAATGGGCGCGTCTAGAGAGGGCACGTCGGTGGCTGCAGTGACGGCAGGGTCCAGGTCGAGCTTCATGTCGGCGGCGGGCAGCGCACCCTCCCCTGCGCCTGAGGTGACATCGGGGAGGGCAGGCGGTGTTGTTGTTGTCGCAGCAGGCGCATCGGCGGTTGCTGGGGTCGCAGGCAGGGCGGAGGTGGAGGCGGCGCCTTCCATGTCGGCTGCAGCTGGTTGCACGGGCGAGAGAGAGCCGTCGGAGGGTGCATGGTGGGGACGGGCATGGTCGAAGGGCGAGGGCTGAGACGCGCCGGGTGCTACGAGCATGCTGCCGTCTCCATCTTCAAAGTTGCGCAGATTCTGAGGTTGAGGCTGCCAGTCGGAGTCGAACAGCTCGCTGGTCTCTGCGCGCAACGTTAGCACTGGCTTCGGCGGCGCGCCCGGCAATTCTTCGTGGCAGGAACGCTCTGCGCGTCGCGCATGCTTACCAGACAGGAAACGGGCCTGCGCGAGGAGAGTGTCAGAATCGTCGGCGGTCAGCGCGTTCGCAGCGTGCAAGGATTGTCGTACGGCGCGGAGTCGTCGCTCTGCTGCTGCTGTTGGTCCTGCCCGTGAGAGGCTTGCACGGCCTGATGCGCTAGCTGCTGGCTATGATTGGCGCCGGCGGGAAAAACACGGGCGTTGGTGCTGCGTTCCGCCGACCTGTACTGCAGCGAGTAAATGCTCCGTGCTCCAGCCCCAGCTTCTTCTTCTTCTGTGTCATTGGACGCCCAGGCAGTCTGCCATCGAGACAGCCCTGCTATATCTATCTCTGATCTCTCATCTGTATGCGGACTGGGGGTGAAACTCAGCTCAGGCGGATCCACGAACATCTGGCTACCTTGTGTTAGAATCATTTTGGCTGAAGTGAATGGTGTAGTGTCTGAGGCGAAAGTGGCTGCATTCATTCGAGCGGCACCTATTCAGGAAGAGGTAGAGAGGATATATATATCGAGGGCGTCGACCTAGGGGAAAGCTTTTTGGAACAAGTATCACGAGCACCAGTGGTTCTTTCCACATCCACGGTACCGCGCTTTCCAACCGAGGGCGAAGGCACCAAGGCATCAAGATTCTTCAGCTTCTGCCAGTCGAGGCTGGGGCAAGTCGATCAGAAATCGGATTTGCGCATCGTTGAGTCATTCTCCCCTGTCGTCATGGCTCCCAAAACCAAAGGGAAGACTGCTTCGTCCTCGAAGGCGCAAGTCCCCCAGCGGCCTGGCCAACACACTCCAAACTGGCCAGCCTTCACTCCATTGATCCCAGAGTCGGACCTCTCGTTGCAGGAGGTACTTCCCGGGCAGATCGTTACGCTACCCAATCTTTTCACAGCGAATTTGTGCAAAAACTATGTGTCGTTCCTATCCACCCTAGCATTAACGACAACGCCCGGCAAGCCCAAAAAAGGCGATGCAGTACGAGTCAACGACCGCTATCAGATTGACGACCCCGCTTTCGCTGAGCGGCTGTGGAGTGGTACAGCCCTGAAGAACTTCATCACTGGTGCTGCAAGTGGCCAGGGACTAAACTTAACTGAAGAGCAACGGAAAGAGTTGTGGGGCGGTGAGGTTATTGGTCTCAATCCAAACATCCGCATCTATCGATACTCTAAGGGTCAGTTCTTTGACCAACATTACGACGATTTCAATAACGTAACGATGCCTGGCACGACACCCACGCCTGGACGCACTACGTGGACTCTCTTACTGTACCTCACCTCCCCTGCGACGGGATGCATTGGTGGGGAGACAGTATTTTACCCTGATCCCCCGAAAAAGAAAAGCAGAGATCCACAGCCAGAGCCCTTTGTCGTTGAGCTTGAAGCTGGCCTTGCACTCCTGCACAAGCACGGTGCAGACTGCATGCTCCATGAAGGACGCGAAGTCCAGCAGGGTGAGAAATGGGTCATCAGAAGCGACTTGGTCGTGAAAAGGTGACCATGTAAGAAGTCTTGCAGTTTGTTGGTCCATAAATGCAAGAGATTCGCATCAATTGTAACGTCACAGCCAACAGCCGGTACTGTGAATGCACGATGCTATTGAAATCGCCCTCGGCGTGCGTTATATCACTGGATGTCATTTGCCTCTTATCCTGACCCATTTTCACACTCTGCCTCACTTGCAACGACATCTGGGTGCTGTTACGCAGACTTCCTAGAGAATAATTTTTTGCTGCTCAACGCCATCAACGCGTCCAACATCAATCCAGGAACTTCGGCCCAACTCAACATCAAACATCTACCAACCCTTAGAATGATGGCGCAAACATCTGAGTTTGAGTGTGCGTGTTCGATTTCTTACGCTATATGGCCGTCACAACAAGCATCCTGTCAGGGAATCATCATGTGGGACCGTTCATGGGCGCACAACCACTCTATGCACGCCGCTGCTCCTGACAGGAGGCCCGGCACGCACACAGCTCAAAGCTTCAAAAATAATTTCCCATCTACTTGAGAGTCATACTTGCTCAATGTTCTGCCACCGTCCCCAGCTCAGGTGCCGCTTCCAAAGCAGAATGCGCACTTGCCGACTAAGTCAGCAGTCACAGTGCAAGCATGATCAACACCACCCATTCGACCATCCAGCTGCAAAACATCGATTTAGATACCATACATGTATCTGTCGAGATTACCTGCCTTTCTCAAAGCAATGCACCGTTGGTTCACACACTTCATGATTCCCTGTGACCAACTCTTTGCTGGCGCGGAGGCTGGCGGTTTGCGCAGGCCTATGCAACATTGATTAATGCAAACAGCAATGCTATGATGCGACCTTGCTGGTGACGTCCAGCACCATGCTCGCTTGTGCGGAAGGCGGATTTAGCCTCTCACGCTTGGCGGTTCACAAGGCGTTTCACCTTCAAGCCCTAACGCTTGTCGGCTAGTAGACATGTAAGATGGTTCCAACATCGTCTCAGGATGGCTATCTCGCACGATATGGACGTTCGTTTCTCCAGAAAACAGCCAAGCGCACTGCCGACCCGTGAGCGGCAGGCGACGTCAAACATGTCTGGTCGCAATGCAGTGAAGTGGACCGACCCGCAATCTTTGGAGTACTTACACTCGCTGATGCCCTGCTGCCTTTGGCTCCTCAGCTGAGCTCGCCTTCTTTTCTTCGCATATTATTTTCTAGACCTGGTGTCGCAACTTAATACTTCACAATGCCTCGACAACATCAGTATACAGACGTCCAAGTACAGGATCACCACGATGATGATTCATCAACCGAAGTCGAATCTCTCGTTGGCGGCGAGAAATCATGGGCGACAAATGGGTACACAAGACCATCCAGGTCGCGACGCGACATGCTCTGCCCGCCATGTCTTTCAGCACTACGATGGTTCATTGTGATCGCACTTCAAGTCGTCATCGTTGGTCTCCTTGCACGCGAACAAGGCCTACTCATGGACTCGAAATGGACACGTGCTCCAACAACCAGCGAGAAGGAAGTCGGTGGTGACATGACAGGCTGGGGACCGCACAGTATGCCTCCACCTCTAAATTCCTTCAACTCTACACACCTAACACATCTCAGTCCCAACCAAAGTCACAACATTCCAAATCAATCAGACATTCGCGCCATATAATACCTCCGACTTCTTCAAGCCCGAGACCCTGGCAGCCTGGAACGAGCTGATTCCTGTTGGTATGGGCTTCCAGCACATCAAGCGGCCGGAGCTGTACCACGACCTCCCCACGCCCATTGTATGGGACCAGAACAAGACCGTCTTCACGACCAGCATGACTCACCAGCTGCACTGCTTGTACGCCGTAGTAGAGGTCTACTCTGGACTGACGAGCGGCACCAAGCTGCCTGAGGACCACCACTGGCACATGATCCACTGCTTCGACTACATGCGCCAGGCGATCATGTGTAGTGCCGATTTGGCGCTCGAGGGGCTGGAGACGACATTCCCGGACCACAATGGTGGAAGTGATGGCTGGGATAGCAAGCACGTATGCCGCGACTATTCGCAGGTGAAGGCGCATTTGGAGAAGGTCAGGGCGTATGATGATCAGCAGATCTTTTAGATGAGGCTTCAGTTGTGACTTGCTAGGAAAGGTCAAATATATCTGTCAAGACGATTTGTGTGAATACTTTCGGGACTTCATAATGCCTGCCGTGAGACTTCTCAGTCAGACTTCGCTTTTGATCGCTAGCATGCTAGACTTTTCGAGTGCACAGCATCTTGTCAACTCTAAGTGTCCGCTCAACAATTTTGAGGGACGCAGTTAGAAGAGAGCAAAGAACTTTGAGGAATAATAATTTATGTAGCTATCTTCAGAGCTACAGTACTTTTCAAAGTCTACGATGATCAGCCTTGAAGATGTTTAGTTAAAGCGCCGCCTTTTGAGTTTCTCACATTGGGGCAAGTGGCCACACCAAGCTGGCAAGGTGCAGTAAAGACACGCCTGGAATGATCAAGATTGACAATCATCCATTTGCACCATTCTTCCAAGGCTATCATCTTCAATCGATATTGAATACGTACAATAAAGTTCAAGTGCCTGTATACACTGTTTCCTTCTCTTCTTACTCCTTCTCGCTTACCTATCTCAGCAGACTTCCTTAGATGGTGTACCGGAACCCAACCTGGCCCTCAATCGGCTCCTCAACCTCGCCATTGGCCACCTGTCTATCAGCCTTCTTATTCGTCTTATAAAAATACCAACTCGCCACCGCCAACACCACCAGCGTATAAAATTGTAAGCCGGCCGAGACCCACAGTCCCACAACATAACCAGGTGCGTCCCTCTGTCTGAACACTGTACTGGCAATGATACCACCAATGGCGCCAAAACCAATCTGAAGTGCACTGGCTACACTGCGCTTCGACTGCATGCGGATATTGTTGGCCTGGTAGGTCAGGATGGCCGGCACGTTGCCCTGGGAGCCCATGATGCCGAGGAAGACGCCGAAGTAGCGGACGCCGTTGTTGCTCACGTAGGCAACTAGCATGAGGCCGATAAGACAGATAATAGATTGGATGGCGATGATGGGCGCGCGGATCGTGTACTTGTCACCAATCCATGCGAAGCCGAAGGCGGTTATCATGGCAAGGACGGCTGGCGGGGCAGAAAGTGCATTGGCAACACCAGCACTGTAGCCTTTATAGATGTTAGTTGAGAACATATGGTAGAAGGGTGTGGCTGCGGATGAGGAGTGCCGAAGAAGGACTTGGGTGGAAGGTGATGAGTGGCAAGACGTTTGGTTCTTTCCGCAGATATGGATGAAAGGATCGCACTTACCCATTCCTACAAGAATGACTGGCGTAAAGTAAGCTGTGGAAAAATGTCAGTACGCCTTACTCAAATGATCGCATAGCAAATGTCATACCAAATGCGTAGACAGGTACTGTTGTTGACATAAACAATGTGCAAAAAGCCCACAGTTTAAGATCGCCAAGGTGTTTGAAAAATTTGGCCATAGTCAAGGGATCGTGCTCAGAGTCGCCACGGTCTTCCTCGATCCTACGCAGTACGTAATTGGCCTCAGTCTCGCTCAGGAAGCCCTGTTTGGCAGCCTTGTCGGGGAAGTCGAGGATGATGAACCAAGCACCGATGGCGACAACGCAGGTCAAGATACCCTCGAGGATGAAGATCCACTGCCAGCCGCGGATGCCGCCGACGCCTTCCATTTGCATAATTCCGTAGGCGAGAATGTTGGCAATGCCACCGATACCGACCGCGACGAGATAGAATCCACCCAAGCTGTGTTGTGATCAGCAAATGCATTTGGTATTGATATAGGGATACTCACCGTTTCTGCATCTCCCTCCTCTTGTACCAACAGGTGATTAGGTACACGCACCTGCGAAGTGTTAGAACTTTATACAATCGGGAAAGGAGATTCCTACCCAGGAAAGAAACCCGCTTCGAAGAAACCCAGCAACGCACGGCACAAAGTAAGCATCTGCCAG
This sequence comes from Epicoccum sorghinum, assembly GCA_020272525.1. Classification (NCBI taxonomy): domain Eukaryota; kingdom Fungi; phylum Ascomycota; class Dothideomycetes; order Pleosporales; family Didymellaceae; genus Epicoccum; species Epicoccum sorghinum. Next base: position 2,323,040 of record VXJJ01000011.1, on the reverse strand, counting down.
CTCTTAACGAAGCCCTGCCCGATCATCACGGCGCCCCAAGAGAGAGCAATGAAGGCGAGCCAATTCGCACTGCCGACCTTGCGCAGAACGATGTTGCTGGGCAACTCGAACAGGAAGTAAGTAGGAAAGAACATGACGAGCGCCTGACGACTGGTTATCACCTGCCTGAAATGGAATCCTCTGTTGCATGGTTACTTACAATGGTGTATCGGTCTCCGATTTGCAGATTGAGGTCGCGGCCCATGCCTGCAACGCGAGCATTTGCAATGTTGGTGCGATCAATCTACTATGCGTTAGTCGGCGATCCTACAGGGCATGTATTCGGATAAGCTTACAAGGGAAATAGAATACAGAGCTCCAAGGATAGGTAGCAGCCTCCAGTCAATCTTGCGAACTAGCTTCTTCTCCTCGATACCATCAACATCAGTGGTAGCATAGTGGTGTGCTGGCGTGTCGAACTTCTCGTGCCGCACTGTGCCGGACTTGTATTCGTCGTCGCTACTGCTGTTCGTCATGATGCTCGTATATTAGTCACAACAATCGTAGAGCGTAAAGTATAAAAGGATGCACTGATCAGTCTTCCTGCTATACAGGGGCGCAGTCAAAAATATATATCTACATCGTATTCACGCGACAACGGCAATTCTCGTCAACCTAAACCTTGGCTCCAAGCATGCTGAAAGCTGTTCGCCTTTCGATAGAGCTATCGCAAGCTCAATGATTGGGAGATAGCGGCCTCAGCATTTCTTGGGCATGTGTCAATGTGGAGATGACATCTGTGCGAAAACATGGGGATCGTGGGGTACCAAGCTATGCTTCGCAGAGTCCAAGGACCGGACTCTTGGAACCGCGGAGGACGTCAGCTGCGCTCAAACCGCGAAATTGCGCACACTGTCAAGCGCAATCCGTTTCTCGAGGTGTTGCAAGATGTCGAGATTTTGAGTGTATACCAGTCTCGTGAATTATGTCTCTCGCAACACCGAGAAATCTCCATCCAGCAGCTGCCATGTACATGAGCACCAGAAAGAGCAAGTTGAATTCACCTTAACAAATCAAGCAGCGAGATCTTAGTGTAAAGGAGATGTTGCCAGATCAAGCTACTTCGCTTCTGCCCACGAGGCTCGTCACCACGCGGAACATCAGAGCCAAGCACTCATCGAGTGTCGAAAGCTGGCCAGACCTTCACTGCCACACTCGAGCGAGCGTGGGGCTACTTTGCCGGATGTGGGATTGCGGCTCTTGGATGATCGTTTCTGGTGAGCGGAGGGTGTCCGGCGAGGCGTGGCGCCCAGTGACCACATTGCGGGGTTGGTCTTGGTGCGTAGCTGCGCCTGTCTGGCTGGGTTGGTATACACTCCTGTGGCGCCCTTATTTGTCTACCAGTCCATAAGAAGCATGACGAGTTATTAGCATGGAGGCGCGACTATCACAGAAGCTGAGCCCGAAGTGTTGGCATCGCTTTTGAACCACTGGCTACGGCGAGAATGCCTCGGTACTTATGTGCGATCGGATAGGCTGCGCAACGATCCTACGAACTCTCACGGTGACGCTGCAGTTGACCGTATTGAGTGTTCAAGTCGAGGACGGAAAGGCAGTCGCTGTGCGGGAAAGAGCCTAAGTACATTAGAAGCAACTGTTGTGGGAGCAACTCCCGATGACCTTTGGGTGGCAATTCCCGGGCCTATTCTCCAGAACCAAGAAACTATAAGTGCTCTCTGGCTTTAGAAATCGGAAGATAAGAACGAACATCGCAATGAAGAGCAAGCAGAACAGAAGAAGACTTGAGATGATCTTTTGGTCACCCTCGATTGTACCTGAATGATCAACTGTCGCGAATGTGCATCGCTGAGACTTTTGAAATCGCACCATGTAGAGGTCTGCTCTACAATTTCGTATCAACGTTTGTTGGGCCTGTCATCAGAGCATGACCTTCGCGCTGGAAACGGTTTCCGACCGTCATGCTGCACTTCACCAACTGGCCTCGCCACCACCAGTCTCCCAGGAAGCCTCGCCTCCAGTGTCAGCAGTAGCATCCTCTCCCATGCCCCAACCACCAGTAGCCTCAGCAGCATCACCTCCACCCATGCCATCACCTTCAGCGATAGGGGCCTTGCAGTGCTGTGGGAATTAGTACAATATTTTGTAGGACAATCGGAGAAGTTACTGACCTTGATAGTATGACCGTACTCTTGACAGTTCTGGCATTGCACTTTGGACCAGTCTTTAGGCTCGGGGCAGTCACGAGAAAAGTGGCCCACCTTCTCGCAGTTACGGCAGGTTACAGTCTCGGGGTTGCGAGGTTGATCGCACTCCTTCGCCATGTGGTCTTCCGAGCCGCAGTTACGGCAGGTTCTAGGAGGACGCGCTTCGACATTGGGGCACTGCCGGTCGTCAGCTTGAGCAGCTGGCTAGAATGCAAGGTACTTACGTCTTTCGAGAAGTGACCCATCTCGTTGCACTTGCGGCACTCCACTCCCTCCGCAGAGCGTGGCTCAGGGCATTCTTTGGCGTTGTGACCTTCTTGTTTGCAGTTCTTGCAAGCGTGAGGGTTAATGCGCTCTTTAGGGCAATCGCGAGCGCGGTGGCCCTCTTCGGAGCAGTATACACACACCACAGAGGGCGCCGTGGAGACATGCTCAGGTTGTTCCTGCTTGCAGTGCTGGAAGGCGTCAGCCACTTTCTCAGACCAATATCTTTCGCGAGATATCCAAGCCGAAATGGCGCCATGCGCTGATGGAGACTATCGGCTTTTCGGGCTACTCACCTTCTTGATATGTCCAAGCTCTCCACAGTTGCTGCAGATAGGGACGCCACGGTCTTGCACGAATCCAGCAGACATAAGACGCTCATTGTTCTGCTCAGCGCTCTCGGGCCAGCCTTCGCGAAGCTTCGCACGGCGAGGCTTGGCTGACAACTGGATAGTGAGTACATACTCACGCTCAGGGTTACCGATCATGTCGACGACAGTCATGTTAGCAGCAATCTGTTGTGTCTTGGCGATCAGGAAGATGGGAAGTCCATCGTCGCGAAGAGCCGCCTCAACGGCGACAAGGTCAAACTCGTCCATCAGTGAACGTGCGTAGGCCTTCAGACAGGTGCGAAATGCATCGAGGTCCTTCTCCTTGGCTGCGTCGATCAGCTTCGCCCAGGCTTCCTCAGCATCAAGCTCAGGCACACCAGTCCAGTCGACTAGACGGCGTTCCTTGCACTCAACAGCCTTGTGGCCCTCCTTGTCACAAAGCTTGCACTTCATGGGATTTGCCGGGCAGTTGCGAGCAGCGTGACCTTCGACACCACAGGCGTTGCAGGTGCCAGTGAACTCACGCTCGACACGAGGATTTGGGCAGTCAGCCTTATTGTGACCAACTTCTCCGCAGTTGTAGCATTCGCCAGTGAGGCCGCCACCAGCAGGCTTCTCAGGGCACTCGCGAGCATAGTGACCGGGTTGGTTGCAGCTAATGAATGTCAGTACCAGTGCAAAGCGACCAAACAAGAGATACTCACACGCGACAGGTGTCGGCTCCATCACCTCCGCCAGCGGTGTCAGCTGCGTTGCCGCCGAAGTCTCCGGAAGCTCCCCAAGAGTCACCACCTGCGTTGCCGCCGGAGTCTCCAGAGGCTCCCCATGAATCACCACCGCTGTCAGCGGGTGCCCATTCATTGCCGTCTGAGTTTGTTAGCAGAACGCGACAACATTCATACAAACAGGTGTCACTCACTGCTGGCTTCTTCGCCCCAAGTCATGGTTGCGTCGTGAGAGCGGGATGAGAGAAGTTGAAATCGTACTGTTCACGCCCAATGCAGGCGTTGAACTCCTGTTATCAGTTTTGCGAATAAATTGAGCTTGGGTGAAGTGAAGTGGTAGGTGAGTGAGAATTACCGTTCAAATCGGGTTGAGCAACACCAAGGTTGCGAGGTATCGTGGGTCAACAAGCGCAGTTGAATCGTTAAAGAGAAGCAGAGCGAGAGATCGAGGCAATGGTTTATGTACGCGTTGTCTTGGCAGCAGTGAGCAGGCGCGACCGGTCTGTGCGGGGCAACGAGAGGGCAGTGAGTAAGTGAAAGTGAATGAGGGATGACTAATGGCGAGCGATCGCACGAACAGTCAAATGTAGGGAATGTATCGCTAGCTGTTACGAGTGAATATGTGCAGATTTGAGCTAGTGCGAGAAACTCTACAATACCTTGCATCAGTGAAGTAAACAGATGTGCCCTTCCTTCAACGGAGGTTGGTATAGAGCGCCTGAGGTTGACATCACAGAATGATGGATCTTTCAAGACATTTGGTTGCTGGATCTTCCATGGCAGCAGAGTAAAGATTCAACTACGACACAACTGTCTGGATGATAATCAAACAGACGTTAAGCTATGGCTACCAGGAAAAGGATGTCAGACAGACGTAACGTGGACAGATGCATTGCCATAAAACGATGGAAATGTGGCAATGTCTTCGCATAGGATGGACAGAGAAGTATGGAACGTGAGATGATTGAGAAGCTATGCATTTGAATGACTAGATAGACTACTATCGAGGTATCATACTGAGAACAAGTCGTGAAGTTCATATGCAAGAAAGGAAACACCATCATGACATCATGTCATGCCGTTGCGCAATGTGCGCGACAGGCTGGAAATCGTATCATACATACACTGATACAGCACGTTGCCAACTCCGAACACTTTGCATGATGCAGAAATGCCGAAGGGCAGCGGTTTGATCGGCGTCCCCCGAGTCTGATCGAAGAAGACTTTGAAAATCTCTAGCCCTTGAGAAGCTAAGCAGTTGACTGGTCTCCTGGGACCTTTGCACCTTCTAAAGTAAACGCTTTACAATTGCTGAGTGTCCACTCGAGCTGACCAAGTGCTGTATGCGCCAAACATCATCGTGTTTGTTGGGAGAAGTAGCGATTATACACCTCGGAACTGCGGCCTACGTTAGTTGCATGATCTTCGATTCATATGAGAGGAAACTTACCATGCGCACAATCAGGAACCACACAGCTCCAATAAAGCGGAAAGCAGCAAGACCAGCAACACTCCAAAGCACAACACCCAAATAGATACCAGCAACGCGACTCTGGTGAGCGTTCTGCTGGTCTTCGGCTACCGTCACTTCCAATCCTCCCGACTGTAGCACGACGGCAGTGAGACCCAGATTGCAGAGCATCCAGAACAAGACAACACCCGAACGGAAACCCTTGTAATAATCTTCCTGCTTGTCTTGTGCCGAGGGTACTTTCTTCTCCTCTTTCCACTTGGAGCTGAAGATTTGCAACTCCTTCTCGTACATGGTGTTCAGATCGGCATCGTCAGTCGGAGCCTGAATGTCGGCTTTACCGTCAGCCTTGGTGGTAACCGAAGGAAGTTTCTCGGGCTTGTCATCTCCCTTGGTTCCCCAGGTAATATCGTGCGTGTTACAAAATGCATACACGTTGAGGATATTGATGTACGTTGGTGTCATAAGCAAGTACTGGATAAAGCAAGTGAACATGTGCCACGGGTCGAGGAACAGGATCGAAACGACAAACCACATCACGTATGTGGAAGCTAAAGAGACAATCAGCTGGAAGAAGATTGTGTTCTGGAAGATTGTCGCAAACGTGAAGCCATCCTTTATCGTGGTCTGAATCGACTTGACTGTGATGAACACAGAGGCAAACATGAGGTATGTCATGATGATACACCAGAAGTACACCATGGACATATACCACTTGTTTGAACCTTGAGGCCGATTACCGAGCGAAAGAATGAAACACGTAATCAGCACTGCGATGTAGAGCCATTCGAACAGAACGAACAGAACTTTACCAGCAGTGCCGATGTACGAGGCGAGGGAGTTAGTGAGGATGTGGAAGACCAAGAAGAAGTTGCCAAGGGCAAACCAAGCAAAGAGCATGCTGATGGTTTGGTAGAAGAATTCAACAAGGAACATTGCCTTGCGAATAGCCGAATGATCGCTGCGGAAGATGTCGAAAGAATGTGCCAGAGCATACACTGCTGCGAAGAAGGAACCGTTTAACCAACGACGACGCTGGCCGATGAATTCAGCCATGGTAGTAGGCACATCAGTCTCGCCATTAGCAGACTTGACGTATTGCAAGATCCAATGGCAGTTTCGCTTGGACACCAGCTCGAAACAGAGAATACGATCTTCAGCAAGATACATGTTAGCTGTGAAGATGCCAGCATTCGCACCGTGCATCTTCTCGCCGGCAAAGTACTTCTCTAGCGGTCCCTGTCCAGTCTTGTCGTTCTGCAGAGCGACATAACGATAGGCAGAAAAAGCGCCAGGAAGCACAGTGATAAAACCAAAGGCAGATTCCAGCGGCTTATCCAAGATGTTACTCATCTTGTATTCGAAGTTTTGTGTCGCAACGAGGGGGTTAAGAAGCTTCTTTCCCTGTATCAAATGTCAGCTTTTTGTTGTGTCTACGCTGCTGTGTTGGCGCAAGACTTACATGCACAAGCATAGCTTTAATCTCACCACAAGCGCCTGCGCACATGGGTTCCAGATCGAAAGCCTTCCAGAGTTGGTAGATGGAATCCTTGCCAGGCTTGGTTCCAGCATCAATCAAGACACAGATGTTCGGGTCCAGGACTGCACCGAAAGCTTGGAAAAACCATCGATGCGAGTTGATCTTCTTCTGGTTTTTCTCCTTCAGACAGAATAGCATCTGCACCGGAGTATTGCCCTTCTTGACATTGACCACACCTTTCTTGATGTCGAGGGTCATTTGGGTTGTGTACTAGTGGCTGTCGTTAGTCATCAATCCTGGACACAGCCACACTGCTCACGTACCTCGTAGATATGCGCAGTCACATCCTTGCCGTTGACTTGCTGCTTGGCAATTCCGTCTTGGTACACACCAAGACCTGCCAGAACAGCTCTCGTTCGCGGGTTGATTTTCGCACGGCCGTCGCTGACGACGCACACTACGATCTTCTTCCACGCGTCCTTGCCCCACGTTTTACTGTTATTTCGCGAATTCATGTATTCGATGTTCTTGATGACACCCATCATGGTTCGCGCGAAAAGCTCGTCCTCCTCATTGTACATAGTCACAACAATGAACAGCTCTGTGTGCCTGGGCTTTGCGAATAGCTTCTGACGCAGTGTAAACCGCTCTGCGTCAAAGTCGGCAGGATCGCAGGTGGCGGCTGAGTAGCGCATATGTGTGAACTCGTCACGCTCCGGGGGCTGTGCATGTGGAACCTGATTGAGCAGTCGTGGAGGAATTGGGCAATCGAGCACCAGATTGCCCTTGAACAGCTGCACTTCCTTAACAGTCTTCCATCGCTTGATTGGCGCTGGACTGGGTGTATGCTGAACGGGCTCGTCGTGAAACGGATTCTCAGGATCCATATGGTCGTCCAAATCGTGTGGATCAGGGCCATAAGAATTGGCGCCTCCCAGCATGGGGCGACCATCCTGCTCGTCCTGCCAATAGTGGTCTGGCTGCGTGCCATAGCCTGGGTGTGGGCTCTCGTCGTGCGGTGTGGGATCGTAAGGCTGGTTGTAGTACGCGTCGTGATGTGCCTGCGGATTGAGAGAATAGTCGCTGTCGTGTCGTTGCGGTCGCGGGTCGTAATCGTCGTGGTAGTTCCCTCCAGCATATGGGATATTCTCTACAGAGTACTGCATCTGTCAGCGCCCAAAAGCCTCAGACTGTGCGCTCGAAGCACCTACACTCGGCTGCAGGGGGAGTCTGTCGCCCGATGCTGCGGGATGTGTCATCTGAGGACCCATAGGGATCTCCAAAGGCCCGGCATGCGAGCCATAGTTGTCTTCGAGCTGGTAGCCAGCAAGTGGGTGGCCTGGAGACGGCGTCCTGCCAGGTCCTGGGCGGCGCGGATCCATCTCGTAGTGGTCCTCGTCTGCGAAGAAGGGTGATTAGTGTTCTGCCTCAGGCGCGTAATGCGATATGAGCGATAGCGAAAGTGACATGCACCGAGTGGATGCGCGGGCGACGAGGAATGCAAAAGCGAGCCGGATCGTGGCGCAGAGCCGCGACTTGTAGGACTCGGTGACTGGGCAGGAGGCGACAGGGAATTTGGGAGACTGCCTCTGGGCGAAGGAGCCGGCTATGCGTGCGACGCAATCATATTGCGCACAGGCGGAGACTCACCCAGACGGTTGTAGCCAGACATAGTGCTGGGAGCTTTGCTGCGCCTTCAATCAACTTGCGGATGCTGCGAACACCGACTCCACTGCCCAAACACGCGTAAGTATGGATGGCTCAGCAAGTCAAACGTGACTTCGAAGGTCACTTTAAGGCGATTGTCGTATTGCGGCAGCGTGAAACCGGAGGCGTTTGGCGGGGACAAGACCTAAGGTGCACGGCGGCTGTTTGCCTAGCAACCGTTGTTGCGAGGGACGATCAAGTATGACGCCGCTGCGGGCCCTGTTCGAGAGTACAAAGTTCGCGGGAAACACTTTCGGCTCCACAGCTGGGAGGCCCTCCCTTCTTCAATAGATACACAAAGCGGTCAAAGCAGGACTGCGCCTGGCAACCAGCTAGCTGGTCAGCAGCTCTCACTCGTGCAGCCCGGCTAACCATCGCTGATCCCTGGCACCATCCTGGTGGCGCTACCATAGCCGCAGCTTCTGACGAGGGCTTGCTCTATTTCAGGCAAGGCATGGCTGCATCCGCAACGTGGAACGGGTGTCAAGTGCCCGGTTTCTTAACGCTATCACCTAGCCGCCCACTTCACGACGAGGATGACAATCTGAATGCAATCTATGATCGTGAGGCTCTCATCGGCCCTGAGACTCAGAGGAAGGCAGTCTCTGCAGAAGTGGGACGAAACTCGAAGTGGGTGCGGCTGAGTCGCAGCTCACCAAGCTGACAGGGCTGTGGCGCATATACCGACCGCATTGAGGTCTGTCAAGCGCAGATCGTGAGCGTGTCAGAAGTCAGCATCGCGGCCGTGCTCAGAGCGCCTGCGCTGATGTCCTTCACAGCCTTGCGGGGCTGCGAAGGGTTGACAGGTGCGCGTGTTCGCAACGAACGTCACGTCAGGTGTCTCGTCGAATATGACTTGTGCAGAGCTGTGCAGCACACATAGTCCTCAACCCTATTGTAAATGTGTTGTGAGACAGCCAAAGTGTGGAGAGTTGGTCTCTTTCTATCCCGAAGCCCATGATCCGGCTGTCAGTCAGGGTGTTAGCTGGTTAGACATCCAAGTAGAGGACGTCTGCACTTTGGTACTATTCAGAACAGATTAATTCCATTTTCCAGCACCTTACTGGCTTTGACGATATGCTTGAGACTCCTGAAGGAATTAATGATTAGAACCAAATTCCCAGCGTAAGGAATTAAATATGTAGTCATCTTCTAAGGAAAATATTTAACTACATAGATTGCACCAATCAATTTCAGGAAGTTTGCTCCAATTCACTCATTATATCCTGCAATGGTGACTCCTTAGAGCTGATGAGGTGCTGCATCGAGGTTCTGTGATTGTTTCATCAAAGATCGGTCTCTACATACTGTATGCTCGTACCTGTCGATCATCGTCATCGACACTCTTGGCGCCAGAAAGTTCACGACCCCACGCACTACACAATAACACTTCTCAGCCAATCTTGCTTGAATCCACACAGTTATTTGGCAGTAACAGCAAACCGCACTAATTTCAAAATGGGCGACTCTCCCTCTCCCAAGCCCGTCTCAGTCCTCTTCGTCTGCCTAGGCAACATCTGTGCGTTGGCTTCCCCCGCCAGCTTCCCTTATTCTAACAGCTCTACCAGGTCGCTCCACGATGGCGGAAGGTGTTTTCCAATCCCTCGTTGCCGCCGCGCCCGCTAGCACGCGCGAGCTCGTCTCCAACATCGACTCATGCGGCACAGGCGCATACCACGTTGGCGACTCACCAGACTCACGCACCATGGCAACGCTGCGTCAGAACGGAATTAAGAGCTACAAACACTCTGCGCGCAAGTTCGCACCGCAGACCGACTTTGATGAGTTCGACTATATCCTGGCGATGGACGATAGCAATCTCGAGGACCTTGTGGATCTGCGAAAGCGGGTGGTAAAGAAGAAGGGCGGGGAGGAGGGTTTGGGGAAGGTGATGCTGTTCGGAGAGTTCGGAGGGGCCATGAGGCGTGGAGGCCGCGGAGAGGAGGTGCAGGATCCATACTATGGGGGAAATGATGGGTTTACGGTTGCGTATGAGCAGGCTGTCAAGTTCTCGAAGGTCTTCCTCGAGAGACTGGAAAATGGGGAGTTGAGCTAGACGTGCAGAATATGAGAGGCGGCCTGGCAGGACAGGAGTGGCTTTTGATACCCATATAGATCGAATTACTCAGATGATCTGTTTACAATATACACATATTTATACACGCTGTGCCGCAACTTCAACACCCGTACACATACAGCCTACCTCAGTCTTCGGATCTACCTATGCAGAATTTCTCTTGATCTGCGCTTCCAACTCCTGCAGTCTGACAACCACTTTTCCCCGCATGTACTCTGTCAATCCCAATACACCCTCTCTTGTGACAGGTCGATAGCTCCCACTATCCTGCCAACTCCCTTCGACGATATGCCCCACGCCATCTACTTCCAAACTGCCGAAGATATCCTCCGGCCAAGCAATTCGCCCGAAATCAGGTGGATTCCGCATATCCGACACATGGATCCAGCCGCCCATGTTTCCTCCCCCAGCACCTCCCTGATGGCTTGCGCCGCCAGCGCCGTCGTTCGGGCGCGAAAGGTTGAAACCGCCAGGTGACGCGAAGGCAGCAGCCTGACCCTGCACAATGGGGTCTGAAGCCGCGTGCTCAGCGAAAACAGAGGACAGCAGCGGGATAAATTGCGGATTGGAGGTGAAGTTCTGCGGGGTTACTGGCAGAGAGCTTGCGGTTCCTATTGCGAGTTGGGGTGTGGGTGGTGTTGTAGGGAGGAGCGAGAGGAGCTGTTTTGTAGGGTCTATGGGGTCCTTGTGGACAAACTGAGGCGCGTATGAGCAGATGCCCGTGTTCGTTCGAGTAGAATACATACGATTTGCGGGTTCTCTGGTAATGTCGATATGGCCCGCGACCCTCTGAGATGGAGGACTGGGGGTCTGACGGATGGACGCAACGACCGCGCAGCCCGCGCAAATGTACCGGACAGCATTTTGATTGTTTCTATAGGGTTGTCACGAATGCTGCAGTGCAGTTATGTCAACCCCCAGTCGATGGCAACAGCTCCAAAACGCAAGCACCGATGACGGCACCACCGAATTATTTTGTCAAAGCTCCCACCGGCTACTGCACATCCCCACCCTTTCGAGCAAGCTTCCAACCCACAGCCAGAAGTAGTCCCGCCAGGGCCCATCGATCCAGTCCGAGGCACTTCCGGAGGCAATGCCCTTATTCGAGAAGATTTGCGCGCAGCATGACTCCAACAGAGCTATGCCGTGCGCGACTTCGCTCGCAAAGTATGCTTCAAGAGTATTGACCCAACCACACCTAGCGCGCTCCACGAGAGCAAAATTGCACCCCCGCGAGTATCCTGGCGAATCACACAGGGCCACTTGAGCCGCTGGCCGCTAGCGGTTTAGTAGCTGATACAACCACTGTTGCTCACGTTCTTGGCGGCTTTTATAATTATCTGATCTTTTCCAATCTGCGAGAAGGTCGTTGTTTTGTATTCCATCAAAGGTGTGCTGCTATTGAGACACGCAAAGATGGCGTCGGCGATGAATGCTGCCGATGTGCTTGACAAGCAGATCGAGGAAACTGCCGCACCAAAACATGGGGACGTGCATCAGGATGTCGAGATTGGTGCTGAGGCGGTTGACATTGAGAAGGTAGAAAAAGTATATGCGTAAGTTCAAAGAAACAACTAGGATCAAAATGGTCCTTCTGTACTCACATTCTCCCAGCAAACTCGACCGTCGCATCCTTCCCGCCTTTTGGGTCCTTTACTTCATGTGCTCCGCCATCCGCTCGAATATCGGATTGGCACAGACTATGAACATCAAGCAAGGTCACGATCTCGCCTCGGAGCTCAGCTTGACTCCTAAGCAGGTGTCAACTGGTTTGGCGCTGTTCTACGTTTGCTACGTTTTGTTCGATCTGCCTTCAAATCTCATCATGTCGAGGGCCAGTCCACATGCTTGGATGAGCAGAATTGTCATCTCTGTTGCTATCATCGGCATGTGCTTCACTGCTGTGAAAGCCGCGTGGAGCTTCTAGTAGGTCTCATGTCCACAAAGACAGGCTTGAGCTAATGGCCTATTAGCCTCCTCCGCCTGCTTCTCGGTATTGTCATTGCAGGCATGTGGCCTGGCATGTCGTATTACCTGACTCTCTTCTACCCCCCTTCTCGAACGGGTAAGCGTATTGGGCGATACTTCACTGCGTCACAGGTGTCTGCAGCAGTTGTTGGGCTAGTCTCGGCCGGATTCCAGAAGATGGACGGCCTGGGTGGCCTTGTGGGCTTCCAGTGGATGTTTTTGCTCTACGGCGTTGTTGGTTTTATAGTCGGCGTCTCACTCCTCTGGTGGCTGCCGGACCGGCCATTGCCTCCTGGCGAGACCCGTGTTCGCACTGGCCTGGAGCGATTCCTCCCCACAAGCAAGCCTGCCTTGACTGGAGGGGATGCAAGAATTCACTACGAAGATCTGACCAGAGTCTACAACCGCCGCCCATGGGACATGAAGGATATCTGGCACATTCTCATTGACTGGAGGCTGTGGCCTCTAGTCATGATGTACTTCGGTGTTGTCGGTGTTGGAATTGGAACACAGAACTACGCATCGGTCATTATTCGTGGCATCAACCCTGGTCTCAGTGGAATCGATCTGAGTCTGTTGACTGCGCCCATCTGGATTGTAAGTACCTTGACGGCAAATAAGGAGGTCCACAGCTAACAGTCGCAGATGGATCTGATAGCAATCCTGATAGTCACCCCACTATCAGACCGATTTCATCATCATCGCGCTCTATTCTTCAGCGGAGCCGTATTGATTCAAATCGCTGGCCTGTTGATCACCACATTTGCCGGTGGTCTCAACTCCTGGGCTCGCTACGGTGGCCTTTTGATGGTGGGCTTTGGACTGGGTCCCACGGTGCCTATCTGCATGGCCATGACCAACGAGATCTTCCAATCACGCCACGGCGAAGTGGGCGTTGCAGCAGCTAGCGCACTCGTCTCCGGATTGGGCAATCTTGGCAGTATCATGACCACCTACGCGCTGTACACGGGATGGCCTGCCGACTCTGTGGGTGTGCACAAGTACCGTAAGAGCAACCTGGTCATGATCGGTATTCTGTGTGTGAGCATCTTGTCAGCCGCGCTAATGGTTGTCTTGCTGAGGCTGTTCGGCAACGACAAGGCTAAACAGATAAGCAGCGCAAGCTCGACCAGCGAGGGCGAGGCTGTCTATCTGGATGGTGCTGCGCGACGTGAGGTTCAACAAAGAGGGTTGGGCCGCATGTTTTGCTTCAGGTAAAGATCTGGATCGCGATGCAGAGGTGAAGCCGAGAATCATGAACAGGGCCGCTGTCAGCGATCGTAAAGTCAAAATGCCCTGCAGAAGCCCACGGGCGTGGTCAGGAGGGGCGTCGCGTGCGGTTGGAGCCGAGTCACGATCCCAGACCGGGGCTGACACCACGCGAACTGCTCCATAGCTCTGACAAGTGACCGGGGTAGCTGACATAGAATGGATATGACGGCTGCAGATCCATAAACACGTGCTGGTACTCCTCCTGTACATATTGAGTTGATTTTGAATAAGACAAAAATGATGTAGAATTGCAGCCGAGGATCGGCGCTGCAGTAGAGAGTCGATTGAGGGTCTCCTGCATGATTCTCACGATGCCCCTCTTCAACTAGCTTGAATCCAATCGCCCTCTGTGCATTCTGCAAGCTCTGCGACTCCCGTGTTTTCACTTCGCCAGCGTCCTGCCCACTACCGTGGACGTTGATTAAGACGACGACGACGACGACGACGAGCCCCCCGTCTCAACCGCTGCCAGTCAATCGCCGACGCCCCACCGCCAACTAGCTGCCTATCCAGTGTCGACCGCTGTGACTTCCATCCACGACACCTCGAATTGCCGCACGCGCAGACTCTCTCACACCGATCAGACGCCAGAGCGCAGCGGCCGCTCACATAGTTAGACGCATAAAGTTACGCGAGAGGCTCCATTCAGCGCGCTCTGCAGATCAATGGTCTTCCTTCCGGGGCCGTGAGCGGGGCACAATAGCACGTCCAAGCGCGCACGTCGACATTCAAGACTCAAGCACGGCAGCACGTTCCGCTGTGAACGGCAGCTCTGACGTAAGTAATCTATCCCCCACCAGCGACGCCATCGCGGCGGAAATGAGTCTTCCCAACATTGTTTATTTCTTGCCAATGCAAGGGAGATGCGTGGCTGTTGTTGGGCGAGACTTGCGCCGCCTGGTGGACGACGTCTTCGGCATAGCTGCTAACGACGACTAGTAGTGCATACCCCACGGTGCACCTTGCGGATTCGCAAAGGCCAGCCTGAGGCAGCCATCCACAGCAAGAGAGCTGCTCTCGCCTTGTAGCCGCCGTCATCAGCGTCTTCGCCCGCAATGTCGGCCACAATCGAGAACGAAGACCTGGAGGAGCTCTCTATGAGCATGCCCGCACCACGGCGGGGAGGCGCAAGCACCACCAGGACGGTCGAGTTTCAGAACACCGAGCCTGTTCTCCCCGCGCCGGCAGTGGAGCCCAATAAGGCACGAGATTCCAAGGCAAGTCAACGTCTGGGGCAGTACACGATTGTCAAGACGCTGGGCGAGGGTTCCTTTGGAAAGGTGAAGCTGGCAACACACCAGGTCAGCGGGCAGAAGGTCGCGCTCAAGATCATAAACCGGAAGAGGCTGGTGACTCGAGATATGGCAGGCAGGATAGAGCGTGAGATACAGTACCTGCAACTGCTGCGGCACCCACATATCATCAAACTGTGCGTTGACTATCCTTCCCCATCAGACGAGAGACTGACGTGCCTGCAGGTATACTGTCATAACGACGCCTACGGAAATCATCATGGTCCTCGAATACGCCGGCGGAGAGCTCTTCGATTACATCGTTAACAACGGGAGGCTGCAGGAGGACAAGGCGCGCAAGTTCTTCCAGCAGATTGTCTGCGCTGTCGAGTACTGCCATCGACACAAGATCGTACATCGAGATTTGAAGCCCGAGAACTTGCTCCTCGACGATCAGTACAACGTTAAGATCGCCGACTTCGGACTCAGCAACATCATGACAGATGGAAACTTCTTGAAGACGAGCTGTGGAAGTCCCAACTATGCTGCGCCCGAGGTCATCTCTGGAAAGCTGTATGCAGGACCTGAGGTTGATGTCTGGAGTTGCGGTGTCATCCTCTACGTCCTGCTGGTCGGGCGACTGCCATTCGATGACGAGTATATCCCCACGCTTTTTAAGAAGATCGCGGCTGGAAACTACAGCATCCCGAATTACTTGTCGCCAGGCGCGGTCTCGCTGATCAAGAAAATGCTCATGGTCAATCCAGTACACCGCATCACCATTGGGGAGATTCGCATGGACCCTTGGTTTACAAAAGATCTCCCTCCGTACCTCGAGCCCCCGGTACAGGAGTTCTTCGATACAGGCATTGACCCCAACAAAGCCATAGATCCAAAGGCTGTTGCGCCTTCTCAGCCAGCACCAGTGGTCCAGAAGCTGCACGAAACTGTTGTGTCAAAGCTGGGCAAAACTATGGGTTATGCAAAGCACGACGTACAGGAAGCGCTAGCCCGCGATGAGCCAAGTGCTATCAAGGATGCATACTTGATCGTACGCGAGAACCAGATGATGAAGGCAAATCGTAAGTGAATCTCTCAGCTGATGTTGCCTCCCGATTGCATTTTTACCCCTTTCGTCTTTTCTACAGTTGGACTTGCTTCTGCCGATTGATCTGAATCCAAGTGGTGTAACTATTCCGGGCTACTGCTAACACGTGCTCACAGCATTATTGACGAATGAGCAAAACCTACAACCATTCCTGGCATCATCCCCTCCCAGTGGTCATGACTACCTGAGCCAGTCCATACCTCAGGTCATGGCCAGTGGTGCTCGACCGCAGATCATCCCACCTCCATCGGGCGATCAAGAACGTGCAAGACAGGGTTCTAACGCGAGCAGCCAACTTGCAACTGTCCGTAGCCCTGTCAGCACAATCGCCATTCTGCCTAGCAGTCTTACCGAATATCACACTGCCTATATGAAAGGGCATCCAAGGCCGCCGCCGCCTGGTGAAAAGGACGTTGAAGGCACACCATCAGGACAGACCGAGGAACAGCGTGCCGCCAATGCTCGACGTCTGAAGCCGAACTTCAGGACTCTTCCAGACCCACAGCGACCAAGACCAGAGCCAATGACAGCCCTGCCAGCGAAGAAGGCAAGACCAACGAAGTGGCAGTTTGGTATTCGGTCACGAAATCAGCCCGCTGAAGCAATGCTCGCGATCTTCAAAGCTCTCAAAGCTATGGGTGCTGACTGGGAGATTCCTGAACCGCGCAAAGCTGAAGGAAGCAGATCGCAGTCTCGAAGCGCTTCGCAAGATCAATCTCGATCGAGATCGCGCGCACAGTCTCGAAGCTCCTCGATCTCATCTCACTCGTCTGAGGGCGACGCTCGCTCCGACGACGAAGTATCGCCACACCGCAAACCTCTCACAGTACGCAACGCCGATCTGGATCAAGAGCCCCGCGGCCGCCAGAAACGACACTACAACCACACGAATGACTGGGGCTACCGCGTCCCCGAAGACCCATGGGTGATCAATGCCCGCTTCCGCAAGGACGGCATGTTTCCCCCAGGCGTGGCACACCCCTCCTCCACACACTCCAGTCGCGTCGACCTCCACCGCGACCCGGAAGCCTTGCGTCGCAGCTCCACTGCAACCAGCAATTCGAGCCACGCTGTCGACGGTACGGCCCACTTCGCCCACGACGCCGAATACCCATCTCCCGACGAGGCTGTGTGGATTTACATGAGCATCCAGCTCTACTCAATTGATAGGGATTTCTTCGTTGTCGACTTCAAGTGTGCCGGCTACGAACGCCTTGTTTCTAACATTGTGCGCGAAATCAAAGCAAATCCGAATGTGCATTCTGAGACAGACTTCTCGTCGAGCCATCGCAGCAAGCATCAACATGAAGATGGATGGGACGACGAGCAGGGTGTGTGGCGGAGGCTGGACGAGGGCGAGCCGCTCCCTGAGGAGGTGGCGAGCGAGTTGAAGGGCGGAAAGGGCGTTCTGAGGGAGTGGACAGAGGAGGTAGGCGCCGGTAGGATGGAAGGGGACAAGGTGTGCACGAGTCCATTCCCGTTTTTGGACGTGGCAAGTACGCTCATTCTGCAATTGAGCGGAGAGTGAGGTAAGCAAGTGTTGCGACAGACGTAGCGAGGATGCATGTTCGATATTGTCACACAACCTTATAGACAAGAAGGCGGCGCAAGGCGTTGTCAATACCATGCGCATGTAGATAGATTTTTATACCCGATGTTTCAATGGATGGAGTTCTCCTTCCTTTCCTTTCCTCCCCTCCCTAATACCCACCAAGCTACGCGACCACGACTCCATACCCAAAACCCCTCACCCCATTACTAACCCACACGCCCTCGCCCACCTGCACTGTCTCAACACCAACCGGCTCCTCCATGCAAAACCCGCTTCCCAGCGCCCATCGCCGACTTGTGCCCCTCTGGCCTCCGGCCCCGACCTTTGGACTCCTTACGCTATGTCCCCAGCGACCTGGGAACGGCTTGCGCAACTCGCCCTCATCAGCATGTTCGATTTCACGCTCGGCAGTGCCACCATCTCCATTCGATCCTTTCTCAACCAATTCGAATTTGAACGCCTCTGGCTCGCCCACCGGCGGCGTCACCCATCTTCCCCCACGGAAGAAATATAGACTCGTCAGCGTGCCTTCAGTCACTTCGCGCACATTGTTGAACAGGATGACTTCGGCGTGGACGGCGCTTTTGGGATTTGTGGGCAGGGCGCGTGCACGAGAGGCGTCGTAGGGCTCGCGCTGGGTGGTTTTCAGCAAGGTGAAGGGTGTACGGGGCGTGGGTTCCGTGTCGAGACGGAGAGTCCATGAAGGCGGTGGCGGAGGCTCATCCTGCGGCCGCCAATTAGGGTCTTGATTGCCGGCAGGAAGGGTGGTGCCGGGCCCGAGCTCCAGGGCGCCGCCTGTGAGAGGCGAGGGCTTGAAGGGCTTGTTCGCGGGATGGGTTTCTGGAGCTGCGTTTGGCGGGTCGAGCGAGGTGGGATACAGAGTCGACAGTGGGACTGTGGGGATGGATAGGAAGTCCACCGTCATGTGGCCTGCTGTATCGAACAGGATGCGCAGTTTCAACGGCCCGTCTTTAACGCCTCCCTGCGTCTGCCACGTCTTTACCCTTCCCAGGAGCTCGGTATGAAGAGCTGAGCCATCAGATAGTGCGGATGTTACAGTGTCGAAGTCGAAGTGTTGGGCTGCTTCGACCATGCGGTCCCGGTGGTAGGCGAGCATGTAGAATGGCGAGGGGGTCACGAAGTTTAGATCAGGTCGCGAATTCTCGGTGCTGGTAAGAAGGAGGGGATCATATCGTATGGATGTGAAGAGCTGGAATGACGGCGGTGTTGACATGTTGATTGGAAAGATGGATGCTGATACTGGATTCTGGAGGTATTCCCTTCTTGCTCAAAGTCGGCAGGGGTTGGCTCTTGTTATATTCGTTGATCTAGGATTGAGATATGCCGATGCGAATTTCTTCGTCAAGGAGAGGTCAAGTTTTGCTCGTATTGATGCTATGTGTTTTACATACGCCTGCTGGCATGATTGATGTCGTGGATGAGCGTGCTCCACTCCCTCGTCCTTAAGTCCGACTACGCCGGCCAATTGACGCCATGTACCGCCGCATCGAGCTGCAAGACGTGGCGCGAAGAAACGTCTGCAGAGCAATGATTCCTCGCTCCACTGATACACCAAATTAACAGGATACTAGTATCAACAGCAACGCGTGACATGGATAGCTAGAGCAATGCGAGTGCTATCTGAACCTGACCGACAGCTGTCACGTGAAAGCGACACCGTTTCGAGTATGAGTCGAAATATAGTAAACAAAGACGCGGGGTACAGGGCAATACAAGCTGAGACACTGCTGGCCATTCAGCAGAGGTGCAGAGTGAAAAGTGGAAACCAACGGTGAGCGAGGGTGTTGTGTTGACGTGTTTCGCAAGGAGCGACCATGAAGTCATCCGTGCACGGCCGTCTACCTTAGAATCTTTGACGGCGAAGCTTCTTCAGGCGACCATCCATCATCACCGCCATTGCGCGCCCCTCCCTTCCGACTTTATATTCTTGTCGTCGCTTTAATAGTCTCTTCTCTTTGCATTTTGCACCATGGCCAACATCACCGGCGATGCACCCGCCCCGGTGCTCAGCGCACCAGGCCCCTTCCCCGTAGGCATTCCAGAGTCGGAGGGCTTCTGGAGCCGGCTATCGAACTGGGCATCGGAGAACAAGGGCGTTGTATACACAATTGCCGGTGTGACGCTCGTTGTCGGCGCAGGCGGTGCCATCTACTACTTCAACTCGTCCGACTCGACGACAGACGCATCGGCGCCCGGCACAGCAGCAAACAAGCGCAAGAAGCAGCGCGAGCGGAGACGCGAGAAGGAGCGGGCCGCCAAGGCGAATGAGGGCAAGGAGGAGCCCAAGGCCGAGCCCAAGAAGGCGTCGGTGGGCGCGTCGACTGACGATGAGCTGCCCGAGGTTGACGAGAGCACAGTGGGCGCGCTGTCCGAGGAGGTGCGCAGACCCCGACCCCGACCTGACCCTTACCCTGATCTGCAGTGCAGTTCGCATGCACAGCGCCGTGGCGGCAGCAGCTAACAGTCGGCAGGAGCGCAAGGACTTCGCGGCCAAGCTCAAGGCCGCCGGCAACAAGGCGTACGGGTCTAAGGACTACAACCGCGCCATCGAGCTGTACGGCAAGGCCATCCTGTGCAAGCAGGACCCCGTCTTCTACTCGAACCGCGCCGCTTGCTACAACGCCATGTCGGACTGGGAGAAGGTCATCGACGACACCACAGCCGCCATCAACCTCGACAACGAGTACGTCAAGGCCCTGAACCGCCGCGCCAACGCCTACGAGCAGGTCGACCGCAACAGCGAGGCCCTGCTCGACTACACAGCCAGCTGCATCATCGACGGCTTCCGCAACGAGAGCAGCGCCCAGAGCGTCGAGCGCCTGCTTAAGAAGGTCGCCGAGCAGAAGGGCAAGGCCATCCTCGCCTCCAAGGAGAAGAAGCTGCCCAGCCCCACCTTCGTCACCAACTACCTGCAGAGCTTCCGCGTCAAGGACGCCCCTGCCGGTCTCGAGGACGACGCCGAGCTCGACGAGGAGAGCGGCAAGGGCCAGCTGCGCAAGGGTATCAAGGCCATGGCTACCAAGACTGGCGAGGGCTACGCCGAGGCTGCCACCGCCTTCGACCGCGCTCTGGAGCTGGGAGACCTCGGCGAGCACGAGGCCTTCGCTTACAACATGCGCGGTACCTTCCGCTACCTCAAGGGTGACAACGAGGATGCCCTGCAGGACATGGACAAGAGCGTTGAGCTGCAGCCTGCGCTGACACAGAGCTTCATCAAGCGCGCCAGCATGCACCTGGAGCTCGGTACGTTTCCCAACATCACACAAGCTGCCTTCACACACTGACTTCCAACAGCCAACCCCGAGGCCGCTGAAGCCGACTTCGCAACCGCCCTTGCACAGAACGAGAAGGACCCCGACATTTTCTACCACCGCGCCCAGCTCCACTTCATCAAGTCCGAATTCGGCGAGGCCGCAAAGGACTACCAGCGCTCCATCGACCTGGACGAGAGCTTCATCTTCTCGCACATCCAGCTCGGTGTCACACAATACAAGATGGGCTCCATCGCCTCGTCCATGGCCACATTCCGCCGCTGCATGAAGAACTTCTCCCAGGTGCCCGACGTCTACAACTACTACGGCGAGCTGCTGCTCGACCAGCAGAAGTACCAGGAGGCCATCGAGAAGTTCGACACAGCCGTCGAGATGGAGAAGAGCAGCAAGCCGCTCGGCATGAACGTGCTGCCGCTCATCAACAAGGCGCTCGCCCTGTTCCAGTGGAAGAACGACTTCAACGAGGCCGAGAAGCTGTGCGAAAAGGCCCTCATCATCGACCCCGAGTGCGATATCGCTGTCGCCACTATGGCCCAGCTGCTCCTCCAGCAGGGCAAGGTCACCGAGGCCCTCAAGTACTTCGAGCGCGCCGCCGAGCTGTCGAGAACAGAAGGCGAGATCGTCAACGCCCTTAGCTACGCTGAGGCCACAAGGACACAGCTCGAGGTTCAGGAGAAGTACCCCAAGCTGGCAAGCAGATTGGGTGCCATGGGCGCCGCGGCTGGTGGTGGCTTTGGCATGAGGTAAAGAAATAGCGTGTTGGTTGTTGTGTATGCAAAGCTTGTAACTACTACTATTACCGATACTGATCGACGAGGATAGGGTGTTTTGTCTCCTGTGGATCGGCGTTGTAAAATGTACATTACATTATCTCGAAACGAATCTATCATCATTTCACAAGACAGTGTGAGCGTGCATTTCTTTGAGGCTCTGGTTGCATGATCAACCAGATGGTTCAAGTACTTAAAGTAGCCCCGCAGAGCTGTGAGTTTATATTATGTATCGAGAGTAAGTTTCTTTTGTAAAGTGATTCCCACCGGAACGCCTTAAGGGTATCTCGCCGAAGTAGGTACAGAGAAGAGGAAACAACATTCGCAATCGCTGCGCATCGCGACACCGCATACTGTCGATAGAAGCATACACAGATGACTATAGGTGGTGAACACTCATTGCCGCCACGCTAGAAACTCAGAGAAGTGGAGCGCTCGTCACATTGCCGAAACAAGCGTGCCGTCCAAGATCTGACAGCGAACAGTTCAGCGGCCCGACGCCCTAAGTCCTAGGGCCGAAGATCCAGTCTGTATACATAAGTCAGTCCAAGACTTGCATGAACAAATGTGCACAAGGAGGGTAAGACGTACACTGCGCACTGTACTTGACCTCGAAGGTCTTCTTCTGGCCTTTGCAGGTAGTAGGCTTGTTGCCGCCGGCCGTCTCGACGCGATACACCGTGTCGATGCCGCCCTGGCTCAGACCCTTGGTGTCCTTGAGCAGCAGCCACTTGATAGCGCCCTCGGCGTTGTTGCCGGGGCATGACGACGACGGAGCAGACGTCTCAGCGAGTTTGGCTAGCACGGTGAGCGGGTACGGAGACATAGAGAGCTGGTCCAGGGCGAAGGTGGGCGCCGCGCCGCTGAAGAAGTGGTGGCCGATCATGTGCTCATACCCGAGGGACTGCAGGTTCTGTGTGAAGCGTGCAGGCTGCGACCACAGTGAGAGAGCGAGAGGGGAGATGGAAGGAATGGTCCAGCGCGCCATGGGATTCTTGTTGAGGGCAGTGCCGATGTCGTAGAGTTGAGCTGGGGTTTGTTAGTTGAAGGTGCTTTCATGGAGAGAGTAAGCATGTCTTACCAACGGCTCCGGTTGTGCCTGGAGCGGCATTCTCGTCGTCGGTCAAGCAGGTGTAGTTCTGCGTGCCCATGCCGAGGACGACATACTTGAGCTGCAGGCCGTCTGGGGTAGGGAGGTCACTCTTTGGCATCAGCTTGGCGAGGTTGTCCAGGTTGGGTGCGGGAGTGTAGGGCGTCTGCTTCGCTGGAAGGGCAGTGACTGAGCCAGCAAGCAGGGCAAGAGCCACCACGGTACCGGAGAGGGTGAAGTGCATTTTGAGAAGCACCCAGGAGGTATTTGGGACAGTGGAGGTGTGTGTAACAGATGCTAGTCAGAGGCGTGGATGAGGTGACGAGATGATTATCCTACACTGACTGCTTTTGGCTTTCGTGTTCACTTCACCGAGGAAAGAGCAGTCAGTGTCGTCGGCGTGCAGGTACCTTCCGTCACCAGGCGGTTAGCCATCTTATACCTCTTCTCACTGTGACTACACCCCTGCTCTTCAACGTTGGACAGACCGCGCCTGCATAATGGCCCACGCGCCATCTGCAGGCTACCAAGTGGAGGCGACCATGTTCGCGACCGCAAGGCCCTCTGCTACCCGTGAGGCGACAGGCATCTTAGAGCTGGTGTGACCTGGGGATGGGGCTAGTACGAGAGTAATAGATGGCGCTTTCCCTGGAGCAGCAGGCGAATCTAAACCTTGTCTTGCCCTAAGCGCTGATACGTCCAAAGTGGAAGTACGGCCAAACACCCTAGGCGTTTCGGCGGGAGAGCATGCTTCTTGCCTGCCTGAGCCGCATGGCGCTGCTTTTCGTGTTGAGCCTCCATTCGCACGACTGAGCTTGCGTGTGTTGGATGTTTGACATCGCCTCCACCAAACAGCGGCAAAGCAACAAAGTCTGCCTCACGCATTGCGGGGATGACAACTCCAACCGCGCTATGTAAAAGTATCAAGGCGCTCTGTCACAATCCAACAGCTGCCATACTACTCAGCAGAACCTATTTGAGGCTGGTTGCTTCTGTCCTACTTGATAGAACGAAAAGTTGAGCAATGAGCTAAGCTCCCTGCAGACGCCATGCATGAAGAACGGCTGGTAAATGAGCCAGATCGGTCTGAAAAGGCCGCAAATGACCTGATAATAGTATGCATGAGCTGTCGAATAGCCCCGCTTTTGGCCTGAATGTGAGCTAAATGCTGGTGGTGTTGGCGGCGCCTACACACCTTAGATTGCGGAGTCGCAATGCCACGACCAAGTCAGCACGCGCGGCACAAGGTGGTGCAGCATGCTCGGCAGTGCTTTCACGGCACAGACGATCGTAAGACAGTTGGCATTGGGACCGCGCAGTCAATGGCAACGTTGGTGGAAGTAGACGCTCTTGAGCGCAGTCTGGGATCGCTGACTGGCGACAGTCTCGGAGACCTCCATGCAGATCACGCGCATGTAATCTCCACCTTGCGGGAGGCAAAATGGCTCTGCTCCAGGATCCGTGCTTGTCTTGCCGGAGAAGCAAAAAGCCCACACACGCATTAGCGTCCTGCATGTCAGCGAAAGGGGTGATTTAGCATGCTTTTCTCAAATATGTGGATATTTGGGGACCCGCACCACGAGCATGCTTGTTCGGCTATGCGGCCCTCAGGCTGCTCGCCGACATTCACAATGCATGGGAAATCACGAGCGCCAGCAGCGCATCGTATTGACTTGACTTGTGGGTCGGTCGCGGATCGACCAGCTGCTGAGCGGCCGCTACCGTAGAAACGGCTACGGGAAGTGGGGCGTACGTTGAGTCTTCGGCACCAATATATTGCCCTCGCTTGTGAACACGATCTCTGGATCAGCGAGCGCCTAAGTCCTTCAGCGATCAAGGTCCTACTCATTGTTGAGCGTTTCGTACTGACATGTCAAATTAGACATCTTCGACGGTAAAACCACAGGACGGTGACGTTAGAAGTCCAACACCAATGGAAGATGTAGCAATCAAGATAACCCAGTATGCTAACACGTTCTGCCCAGCTATCACATGTCGCCACTGTTCGACATCTGGACTCCGTGCATGTTCTGCAAACTTTCGCTTGGGCTGGTTTTGGGAGACAGTTGTCGCCAATCTGCTTGCTCCACCTCAGCGCCAGAATCATGACGACTTCTATGCAGGGGCCCGCTGCACTGAGCCATTCAGTTCCAAGTTATCGAGGACGCATGGACAGCGATACTCACTTATGGAGTGAAAGAAAGGGGCGTGCAGAATAGATATACGAGAGGAAGGGCGATGTCGCCGGCGTCGCCGATGTCTTGTAGCAAATGACTCAGGATGTGTTACGCGGAAGCACCGATCCTCAAAAGCGTTTGACATACATGTTAAGGACAGCCTCAAGATGCTTGGCATGTTGACATGGGCACTTCGGAAATCTCTGACTGTAGTAATCGGCCTACATAGGTGACAGGCAGATGACTTGGATCGCCCTTAGAAGTTCACACTGCTGACACTGCGAGGCTGAGGATGAGTGCCTCTATGGAAGATAAGCGTTCACGCCGACAAAACCCTTTGCAGCTTCTCGTCATGTAAAGATCCCTCTTCCCATCGGTCATCTTTGCGACCAGCTCTTGAAGTCTAATACGAGTCCTTGCTGGGATTGAAGACGGTGAGACTATGGACTGGATCATCTGCCATAGAATGACTTTGCTGATGTTTACAACTGCGACATGAAGGTATACATCCAAATCTTTTGATTGTCAGATGATAAAAAGTATTATTGGGGAAGACTTCTAATGTTGAGCGTGATGATCAGGGAGAGGTACCTGAAGGAGCTTGTGGGGCGCCGGGGCGTCGGGCCCAATCAACCGAGGTGCTGACGCTGTCCGCCCATCGATGGCCATGTCATCGACGCATCGTAGAACACATCTGTAGGATGAATGCAAGATGCTGCACGTACTTACAATAACTGCTAGTGTACTGGGTATATGGGCATACGTCCTCACGCCTCTGTTGGTGAGTATGACTTACCAAGTGTTACGTATGATCACGCTGACGTAGGCGGAGTAGGCGATACTCTTCTACGGTGGCTATAATGCCTGGCTACATCCACTTCGTCAATACCCAGGACCACTATCATGGCGAGCTTTTCGCATCCCTTATGTCGTCTCGACCCATAAGGGGCAGCTTCATAAGCGTCTGAAAGAATTCCATGCCGTGTATGGGCCAGTTGTCCGGATTGCTCCAGATGAGCTATCATACGCCGATAGCAGAGCGTGGAAAGACATTTATACAAGCCGCCCTGGACACAGGATCTTCCAGAGAAATAAGACTTGGTTTAGGAAGCAGAGTCCAGACGAACCTCACTCCATCATGAGCTATGATGAAGCCAAACATGCACGCTTCAGACGCGCGTTTGCGAGTGCCTTCTCCGACAAGAATCTAAGAGAGCAAGCTTCCATTATTGAAGCCTACGTTGATCTACTAATAGCTAGATTGCAGGAATCAGTTCGTCAGACTGTCGACCTGGAACAGCTGCTTGAATGTCTGGCATTCGACATCGGTAGCGATCTTTCATTTGCCGACTCATTCAATTCTCTCAAGGACGGCAAGATGCATCCCTGGGTCGAAGTAGCTAAGGGATTTGGAAAGGGTCTTGCTCTCGTCGCCTCGATCAACCAGTATCCCCCCATGGATCGACTCCTTCGTTCTATCATTCCCAAAAAAGTCATGGAGAAGATGAAAAACCACGCCATGATGAGTAGCGCCATGGCCCAAAAGCGTCTAGCTATGGATACCGATCGACCTGATTTCGTGACTTTGACAAAAAAACACGCCGACGCAAAAGGGGGCATTGGAGGCAAAGAATGGGACATTAACTTGATGATCATGGTCTTTGCGGGAAGTGAGACTCTGGCCTCGTCTCTGACGGCCATTTTCCGCGAACTATTGCAGAGTCCGGGTACGATTCAGCGTCTGAGCACTGAGATCCGCTCCACATTTGCATCAGAAGAAGACATCACCATAGCTTCGACAACGCACCTTGAATACCTTAACGCCGTCGTTAACGAAGGTCTACGCCTCGATCCACCACCTGTAGTGACACCGCCCAGAGTTGTACCCGAAGGCGGGGATATGGTGTGCAACCGCTTTGTGCCAGGTGGTGTAGGTTTCACCCGTGACCTCTCCCGCTGTAAGCAGACCAACTAACGTTCATTACAGACCTATGTTGCCTACAATCAGTTCTCTGGCAATCGACAGGCCTACAATTTTCACTTGCCGAACACGTTCCTCCCAGAGCGCTTCCTGCCATCACACCAAAATAAGATGGACGATATGGCCAGTTTCCAACCCTTTGGTACAGGCAGGCATCAGTGCATTGGTTTGAAGCTGGCGAATTCTGAGATGAGGCTTGTTATTGCCAGAATAGTCTATTCATTCGATCTACGTCTGTCTGACGAGAATGATAGGTTCGACTGGGGCGAACAAGCAACATACATAATATGGGAGAAGAGGCCGCTGCAAGTGGTTGTAAACGAGGCGAAGGGAGCTCCGTGAATGGCAAATCCTGGGTTTGGTCTCACGGTACATCTGTGCTCATTTTTGTATACCTCAGCTACTGCACTCATTCCCGCTTTTCGGCTCTCCAATCGCGTGCCGGACCTTTGCGGAGATCGCCCCCACTTCTCGAATTGCCCGAACCGCCAGCACTTCTTAACTACTTCATGGGCTCTCGAATCCATAAATTGCATTAGGGCAATTCATATCTCAATCACACCTGAATCTGAATTATCCGCATCTCAGGGAGTGCTGACAAGCCCGGCCTTAACTAGTGCAAAACTTTCGACCTAGGTATGCACAACAGAACCTATAAGGAAAAGCGCGCTAAACCCTTGTCACATAAGGCATAGAGGTTTGTCTGTATTAGCGGCTGAAGCAAATGACGACTGACCGAGGTTGGAAACAGAGTGGCCGAACCATTCATATAGGCCTGAGCAAGGTCCTTACTGTACCGACAGCTTCACGACTTGAATCCTTCTAGGCTCACCATGTCTTCCTTCATACTTCGCAATGTCCGCGTCTTCACCGGAGAATCCGTAATTGACCAAGGCTATGTGCTGGTGGAAGACGGCAAAATCAAATCGGTCGGCCCAAGTTCAAGCATCTTCCATCTCGAGTCTTCTGTCAAAGTATACAATAGATCGGGTCATACTCTGCTTCCTGGCCTTATCGACTGCCACATCCACGCCGACAGAGCAGATCCCGAGGCACTCCCGCAAGCTCTGCGATTCGGTGTTACGACTGTATGCGAAATGCAGAATGAGCTGCCAAACGTGCTCAAGCTCAAGAAGCAAACTCAGGAACCAGATACAGCCGCATACAAGACTGCTGGACAGGCAGCGACCATTGAGAATGGATGGCCCATCCCAGTCATCACAGCTCACGACAAGAGCCCCGAGACACTCGCCGAGATAGCCAAATGGCCGAAGCTCACGGACAGGAACAGTGTCGAAGAGTACCTGGAATGGACAACACGCGAGATGAAGCCAGACTACATCAAGCTGATGCATGAATCGGGCACGATGATGGGCGCGAAGCTCGTCCAGCCAACACTAGAGCTTCAACATATCATCATTGAGGAGGCAAGAAAGAGGGGCTACCTCACTGTCGCTCACGCCTTGTCCCTGCAAGACACATTGGACGTGCTCCGCGCAGGTGTCAATGGCCTCACTCACACCTTCTGCGACCAGCCGCCGACGCAGGAAGTAGTCGACGCATACAAGGCCACCAACGCCTGGTGCAGCCCCACACTCGCGACAATAGGTAGCCTGACCGCGGAAGGCGCAGCTACACAACACAAATTCGCCCATGATCCACGCGTGCAGCACCTCATCAGCGAAGACAAGCGCGGCAATATGTGTGCATGCATGTCTTTCGCTGCGCAGCACGGCAAAGTTGCGCATGCGTATGCTTCCGTGCGTGCACTTCGCGGTGCGGGCATCGACATCTTGTGTGGCTCAGATGCCGCAGGACCGGCGAAGGGCACTGCATTCGGGCTGAGCATGCATCATGAGCTGAGTCTGTTTGTATACGAGATCGGAATGACGCCGGAAGAGGCGTTGAGGTCGGCGACAAGTCTGACGGCGAAGAGGTTTGGGTTCGCTGATCGGGGAGTGCTACGAGAGGGATTGAATGCGGATATGTTGCTTGTGGAGGGAAATCCTCTGGTTGATATCGACGATACTCTGAATATCAGGGCAGTGTGGAGGGAGGGGAGACTTTGCAGTGTGTACGATGGATTTCTTGCCAGCCAAGGATAACGGTAAATGTTTTGGAGATCATGAACAGTGCTAGGCGGATGTGGACTACCCCAGTCACAGCGTTTCGTGTTGCAATTTCCTCAATTCCATTGGGTGAGTGATCTGTGCGAAGCTGCTGCATGTAAATAATGGTACTCGGTCGCGAGGAGAAAGTGCTATGTAGATGCGCGAGACGATTTGTTTTATGGTCTGCAACGAATATTATTAGTTTGATCATAAGTGATCAGCAGTCATTACAAGATATTTAGACGAGTAGGCCGGCCTGAGAACGAAATAAGTCAAGATCAAGTGCTAAACCACCCACAGGCGTTCTGTGATATCCAATTGTACCAATGCACAATTCAAGGCAGGTATGGAGGAGGAGGATCCTGCTCCCCTAATTGCGTCGATGCTTCTGTTGGCGCATAAGCCGGAAATCTGGAATGTCCATACTCGGGGGCCTCCCAGCTATTTTCTGCTGTGTCGTATGTTCCTCCGCGCTCGGGCGCCATGACATAACTGACCGGTGGCGACGTCGGCGTTGCACCAAATGCCGGTGAGGAAGCCGAGAAGGCGGGATTGCCGTAAGGCGACTGCTGGACCGGCGAAAGACTCTCTGTCTGTCCTTGATGCGGTGCAATAGGTCCAGTGTGATCCGAAGGTCGATATCCATTTGCGATGGGCATTCGAGAAAGCGTAGCCATGGAGTCAGCGCGCTGAAGGCCTGGCTGAATGATAATTTCTGGCTTGCGCTCGGGTACCGGTCGACGTGGTATGTTGAAGGATTGTGCGTGGCTCGGTTTCGGCCTCAGCTGCTGCTGAGGTCCCTGGCCTTGCAAAAGGCCTTGTGTCGGTGCATAGCAGGCATGCTTCTGTGGTGCAGCTACGTACTGTGGTCGCTGGCGAGGTGGTAACTGCTCCTGGTGTTGAAATTGAGGGTGCAGGTAACAGCTGGGTGGTACGTTGCTTGGGAAAGTATGATTTCGCCTATACTGAGCCTCATCTTCTTGCCTTTTCTTCTCATTCTTGTTCTTGTAATACTTGTGGGCGAAGTAGCCACCCGCCACGATCTCCAGGCCCCCGAAGATCATGATGTCACCACTGGAAATCTCAAGACGAAGCAGCGCAACGGGAGATTAGCGTACGTCAAGCCTGGTGTTTTGAGAGTCTGAATGTCAGGAAAGAAAGTGGGCTGAGGCAGTCATATTGAAAATGGCTCAGCCACTCTCGTAGCATGTGAGGGAAGAGCTATTGGTTCCGGGTAGTCCGAGCTGCGGGGCGGTGCATTGTCTTACGACCAATCAGAGGCCTTAACTCGTATCGCTAGCTCGCCAATAAGACTGATCTCTCCCGCATTATGGTTCCAAGACAACGTTCATCATATACGGTCGCACGATTGGCTTGTATACTGCGCAGATCCAAAACCCCTCACTCGTTCCCTCATGTGCATCCGGACAATACTATACATGGAAAGGCTAGCATCATTTTGTTCTGACTACAAATGATTTGAAAAAGCTCATCGAAACGAGTCACATCAAAGTCCATCTATGAAGGCTTGCAACGAGACAGATTGTCCAATCACGATAGTAGCTATCGATGTATATTAGGCTTTGTATATGCCTCTACTCTCTTTGGCTACCTCCCTTATAACCGATGTGTACGTTGGGTCATCGTGCGGATGTCTAAAGCTTTGAATACCTGATACATACAGCAAAGGAGCACATGCACAGCATATTTGACAAAACAATAAACGGCGCGCTGTCTTTGACACTGAAATATAGCAACATGGATACTGGAGGCGATTCACGAGGACCATCTTTGGACATATCCCGCAGCTACCCAACGTTTGATCTCGTATCATATCAAGATCGATGGCGAGGAAGAATGCTAAGAGAAGGGTTGTACTTCAATGGTCATGGTACTTTGTTTGACGTATCCTTAACAGGTGCATTAATTCCAAGCAAAAATATCATACAGAACAGCTGCCATTTCAGGGCACAACAACCTCGTCAGCCTTTGCAGCTGCTTTGTTAGCCTTCAGAGCCGCCTTGTCAGCCTTGTCAACCTTGGCCCTGGGAACGACTACCGCCTCGTCAGGATTTGCTACCTTGGCTGGTCTGTCGGCCTTCTGAACTTTAGCCCTCTTTCCCACCTTCTCAGCCTTCTTTTCGCCCTTCTCGGGCTTCTGCTTCTCGACCTTGGCATCTCTTCCAACCTTCTCAGTCTTCTTCTCAGCCTTCTCAGGCTTCTGCTTCTCGACCTTGGCATCTCTTCCAACCTTCTCAGCCTTCTGCTTCTCAGTCTTCTCGATCTTAGCCCGTTTGTGGTGGTTCGAGTCATCAGATCCCTCATGGTGAGGTGAATCCTCACCCTGCTCATACTCTGCCTTCTCCAGCTCCTCAGCTGCCTTTTCCAACGCCTTCTTGATCTTCTCAGCATCCTTCTCCTTGGCAGCTTTCTTGAGCTCCTCCGCGGCCTTGTCAAGTAGCTTCACCTGTGCGCTGTCAACTACTGGATGACAAACTCAAGAAAACGCAAGAGAGACGATTGGAGGTTGGGAGATGTTGATTATCATTCGATTGTGGGTGCGGGCTGGACTTACCACTTTTTCGTCGTCATGACCGTTGTTATCGTGCTTGCACTCCTTAAAGACTGGCTTATAGTAGCTGCAGCTCGACTTGTATTCGTATTCCTCAAGATTGTGAGTCAAGCAACCCTGATAAGTGTCGGGGTAACTAGATTCGGGCTCGTGAGGAGCGCAGCCCTTATCATCAGAAACAGGAGTAGGAGCTGCAAGAGCGAAAACGCTCAAAGCTGACACAGCGAGAAGAGAGTACTTCATGGTTGATGAAGTCTGAAACGTCTCTGAGAAACAGGCTTAGAGGAAAGAGATACACAGGTAGAAGGTGATGGAAAGCTGAGCGTTGGGATGCCTCTCTGTAGAAGATATCTGGGTGAGTTATATAGACATTGCGGTGTCTGTGTCCGGATCGCCTACATGGATATTACCAGAGTTGAACTGGACAAGCCCGCCGCAGCCTCGTGCATACTGGCCGGATCATGGTCCCGCTGAGACGAGAAGCTACCAGGTGCACCGAAGTCTAGTACAGTGCAGTCTAGAATTCCCGGGAGGACTATTGACATTCAACTCAGCTGGCAGCTGTATGGTGTTGCAGCAACATTCTTGCTCAGCTCCAGATGCTTGAAACGTCCAGCCGTCGCCTGCAAAGTCACAATGAGGGTCCAGATAATTCGCCTCGCTTACCAGGACTTAGTGCTTGTTCAGCTGAGGATCTGGAGAGCGCCTCTTCGTGGCAGCCAAGAGAAGCTTAATGCACAGGGGCCGCAATCTTAGTCCACGATCGGATACTGAATTCGAAGGGCTCTTTCCTCACGTCGCAAATGCCATCGATCGTCTTATTGTAGCAGCATTAAATGATTTACAGGACGTTTCAGTCCGACAATGACGCTGTAATTGTCTTGGGTTCTGTTCATGTCCACCGAGTGTCTAGATTCACTCTGCCAAGCACTTTCATCTTGGCATGCCAAGTCACTCCAGGCTTACTCAAGGGTCCGGACGTTGTTCCGATACCTTGGTCTAGGCAATTTACAATGCAGCTCGTCGAAGCCACATGGTATTCTCGTGGTCGCCGCGTCTGGGGAAAGCCTTGTTTCAGGCTTGACTACGTTCTGCCCAGCCATAGCACGCAATTGGCATGCTCGGAACTACTGCAGTGTTGACAAGGCTCTATAGCTTGCGAGTGCCTTACCGGGATTACCAGCATTGTAAGCAGCCGGTAGCATTTGGAATCGAGCTGCGATGCGTGAGGGACCGTTCTTCTTGCGGGCCAGAAAGCGTTGCTTCCTCACAGTCAGCTTCCTGTCACCCGATGGGAGGACCTCTAAAAGTGCCGTAGTTCGGCGCGCTAGTTCGCTGCTTCCTACCGTAGTCATCTGCTTCCCCACGTATGTTTCTGCAGATGTGGCCTTATTAGCGTTTACGTTATCCTAACCTGAACAAGGGACAGTTCTGAGCCGACAAGGCAAGGAGTAAATAAAGTCTGGTGTTTATGCCAGTATCGTGTTGCGAGGCACAGACAGTCGTCGTACCTATACCAGTACAGGAGTAACGGAGAGGGACCATTGCTTACTATTTCGTGCAGCTTCCTGGCCTGTCCATTGGCCTGGTCAGGAGACCATGCATGAGTTAGAAGGTCCACCATTTCAAACCCTATGTTCGTTAGCGTGATGGTATAGCATCTGATTACAATCCAAGTGCCGTTCATACAAAAGCCGCATCGGGACAAAATATCACGAGTCATGCTATCCGAGGCACGGTCTTTGTTTTGTTTTACAGTCACTCTTCCAGACTCCAAAAGATGTCCCATGTTCTCCTTTATCTCTGATGTGTTGTCTTGAGACTTCGGGTTCACGTTTATAATATAGACGAACACGTTTTGAAAAGCTTCTGTTCTTTGCTGTACGCAAGTAAACTATTCTTTGGGTGTGGCGCCTCCACATACTTCGAGAGGCGTCTACAGTAGCGCTCCCCGTGTCAAGAAAGTCGTTATTGTCAGGTGGGCTTTTTGCCATATGGATCAGGGGTACGGCTCGTGGCCTCGTCCCTACCTTCCAGGACTGATCGTCAAGCTCGACTTTGGTAAAATGAAATAAGCACGTGGAAACGCTAGATCTTCGCTGCGTACTCTGTTGAGATATGGAGAACCAACATGCCTTGACGTGATTGAGTGATAGCATCGGCAGGCCGAGGGTAATCGCTAATCACTGGTCCAGAACCGTGAGGCAGGCGCGCACTTGGCTTTTCTCTGTCAGTTGCATACTGAAGTGGCGACCTCATCACCAGTCGATTTGTATGTTTTCATTGACCTTGGTACCTCTTATGACAATGCCACACCAAGAACATCAACAGGTGTATAAAGCCGCTTTACTGAGAGTTACTTCAGGAACGGTCCGTTTGGCTGTAAGCATATTCGTATATTTCGCGAACATGTTGATCAAGAGGAATCCAACTTATACGCATCTGGGCTTTTAAGAACAAGCTTCTTACATGTAAAATGCATTTGACTAGCAGCTACATACTAATCCGCTACTGATGCAGAGGTCTCTCCCATGTATACCCCAACATTCATGCAACCACGGGAGATCTCTCAGGAGATGATCTGATTTTCTCAGCTTCACTCGGAGTAACGCTTGTTCGGCGACTCCTTGCAATCTCTCCCCATACAGTTGCGGCGATGTACGCAAGACCCACAACGCCTGCGACCACACTGTATGCAATCACGTATCGCGTCTCAACTCTGGCCAACTGCAGTCCAAGTCCACCATTGATCATGCCGAGAATGATGGCAATGCGGCCAGTCCAAATGTGACCATGAGAAACTGCGCTGCGCTGACCGCTGCGCAAGAACTGTCTGTGGTGCAGCCAGCCTGCAAGAGGCTGGAAGACCAACATCGCAAGCAGGACAATGCCGATGATTGGGTGTGCCTGGCTCATGTACTTGCCATTGATACCGTAATAGAGACCAAGCCCGACTGCTGTGATAAATAGAACCCAAGATAGTACTTGGGTGGCAATATGAGCCTGTAAAACACCATTGAACCTGCCGATCCGCATGATGATCGCTCCGAGAGGGAAGAAGACCAGGAATGCTAGGGAGGCCAACACCCCGTGAGCCATCAAGATATTGCTGTTACTACCAGAGCTTCCGTTCGAATTGCCTAAACTGTTGGAGACCACGTTGTTAGAAGTTGTGAAGGGATTTGCGCTTGCTCCCCCCACAGCATTGGGATAGGCCCAGGTGAATCCATCTTGGACATCATGCATCATGATTCTGGCCTGGGCATCTGTAGTGTCCATGGACTGACCACTTTTCCGAGCATGAATCCATTGCCCATTCTGTGCAGCAAAGTTCGCACCGTTCCGGGTGCAGTTGCCACATCGAATGTTTGCTGTCATAACGCCGTTCTCGACCCCCGAACCGCCCAGTAGCTCAACATCGAGGCTTTGATCAAGCTGTGGCTGCCTGTGTCCTTGCGAAAAGCGTGGCGATATCGTAACATTACCGGTACCATCGGCGTACATGACAAACATGTTGGAATTGGTCATGCTGGAGCCCATGCCGAGGGCAATCCAGCTGTACGTGCTGGGACCACTTAGGGAGAGAAAAATGTTTCCGGCGCCATTTTGAGCCGTGACTTGAGGTATATTCAGCTTGAAGCAGACACCACTGTCGACACAGTTCTGGACGACCTGTGTTTGCGCAAAAGTACCTAAAAGAACATCAGTATCCGCTCATGATCGTTCATGGGAAGAGTCTTACCGAGGCTCAGCGCGCAAAGGGTCGCGATTAGGTGTTGAGGACGCATGGCGTTTTTAGAGTCAAGGCGAGACCCGGACAGTGGCGATCAGTACCTCTAGGTTATGGGCTCTTGAGAGGCCAGTTGCAGAGGATATTAAATTCAGTATGATTTTCAAACATTTGTTGAGGAATGATCAGACTATATATCCTGCAAACGGATGTATATTCGGCGCAGATAACGCAGTGGTCTGCATCGTCAATCAACATTAACCATAATCCATGACGGGGCTGAGTATCTTCGCTCGGTGGCATTTACGGCCTTGAACCAATACGCGACATTGGCGTTTTAACCGTTGATGTACCTTGGTACACTCTGGACCACACCATCTACGGGAGCCAACAGCAGCTACCCCTCATCAAGATTGACCCAAGCAAATCTGCACAAAGGCTTGAAGCCAGATTATGCGTACTATGTTGAGCTTAAAGATGGTTGCTTTGTAACGCTTTACACATTTTTGCCGTTTGCGGTGCAATGGGCGGAATGCAGCCGAATTAGGACTTCAGTGTAGATGAACACACCTCTTGGGCTCTGCTGCGTAGATGATTACACCTTGCGACGTTGTGCAGATGAACACACCTTCTAAACGAATGAGGAAGGAGACTTCTCGATCGATCGATCCCAGATGAAGTCATGATGAAAGTAGCTGACGATAGTCACGACCCCTACAAACCGCCGAGGCATGGCTTTGGCTGCGCATGCGTCATTGAAGCCTTGTACGCGTGGACACGCCGCGAAACACTGAGCCAAAGGCTTGTGCAGCAGGCTGGGGAAAAAGGTCTCTCAGTTGTTCGGGGAAACTATAGCTCCTTCGGCCGTGACGAGTGAGTACGTTGCCTTGGTTGTTGACGGACGAGGAACGTGGGTAGCTGAGGGGGCTAGGCTCTGATGCATGCGGTCTGTGCTTTTCAGGAACATCCGGGGAAGCGCCTGTTGCAGCAATCTCCGCACGCAGATTACAAAGATCTGTCCTTGGCAAGAGCATTTCCGGGCCATTTGCTCCCAACTTCGGTCCTTCATCTTGGCTACGAAGTGGCGAAGCTCACGGAAGTGTCATATGTCACGTGGAACAGCCTCTGGAACAGGAAATGGAGAGCGCGCCGTTCAAAATCGGTCCATCTGCTAGTCATGGCAGCATGAGCACAGCCTCGAACGTCTTCGTGTCTGGTAGATTGCATTTTACTCTGTGTATCGCAGGATTGCGGGGTGTTGTGCGCGTAGATTGAGTAGAGCCGCGGGTGAGATGAGAATCCCGAAGTGGCAGCAATACGAGGCCTTTACGCGGGCACGCAAGATAAGAAGACCATTAAGACACCAGGATATAGAGGAGAGGTGCATTCGGTGAGTGAATGGTCGGCGAAAGGAGCGGCGTAAGGGTAGGTCGTGCTATCGGGCACAGACAAAATACACTCGGCGAAAGTAAGCCTCGTATCGCAATAACAATCCCCGTAAATTCTGCAAAAGCCTTCAAATATATCTCATATCGTTTCCCCATCACTAGATTATCAAGAGAGCTATCGATATTGTCCCAGCCCTTTCTGCGCAGTCTCGACCTAACCTTGCTTCCCGCGCTTTGCGCATGTGCTCTGCGCATTCAATTCCATGTCACCGATTGGCCACGGATGACCTGACCAGCAGAGAGAGAATACTCTTTGTCTGCCATCCACCTGACACCAGGATCCAACGTTCATTTTGCGAATATTTTGCATTCACTTGCTCTTGTTGTGACCTGAAATGAAGTGAACTGAGGTACATATGCAGGTGGTGAGATGGTTGTAAGACAACTGGAATCGTGTAGTGCACTCACAAGTCAGCAATTGGGTATCTCGATCTTGTGCCACCGGTCTCGTCTGTTGCACGATTGACACACCTACAGGCTCAGCTTCCTCGCTAACATTATCGAGCTGTTGTACTGCAACGAACTCCCCCGGAGAACAATGACACTTGACCTGTGAATGTGCAAATTAGAGATACTGAGAGGGCTAAGGAACGCATTACTTATTATAGTGGCACCAAAATTTGCGATCTTCAGCTCTTTAGTATTTAGTGAGTTTAACTATATGTCATCTTCTGGTACGACCAAGCTTTAAATAACGATCAGACTCTGCGACCAGCTTCTCCACTAGGATTTGCTACCTCGTACTTAGTTGATGCTGGATCCCTCTGTTATTTGAGGAGGAGAACGAGTTGATTGATAGACTAAGGTATTGGCTGGAGGCTATATATATGGGTAGTCACCTGACCCCTAAGTCCTCTAGGCCTGATTCTTAACACCCTCAAGCCAATCACATCAGACAAGCGGAACACCCGCGGCCCCTTACCAAAAACAGTCTTGCCAACGTCCTCGCAGTGTCTTATGGTGCATCACATTACGATTTCGTGTCATCAAAACAGCGGGGTGCGATTGAGGTTTTGATCTCGGCATGTACTTCGGTACCCGCTCTGGCACCATAATATGCGCTCATCTGGCACAAAGCCACGATCCATCGAAATGAAAACCTCCCCATCAGACCTGAGATGATGCCAACTCAACAACCTCGACTCCTGAAGCAGATAGCTTGTATACGTAGGAAGTCAAATCTTACGCGCAAGGAATTCTTTGACTACCACTTTCGTGTCCATGGATCTCTGTCTGACGAACCTGAAGAGCTCAATGATAAGCCCCAGTGAGTGCTCCCAAAAGAGGCTATTCATCAATCTTGGGTCACTTGACTAATTGGAGCTTCAGCAAATACGTACAAACCCATTTCTTCGATGCGGCCTTCGGCGGACGGTCGAACAGCGTGAAAGGCACCGGCAATCATCCTTGGGTTGGTAGAGATGATATGACAGAAATCTACTTCAGAGACTGGGACCATCTCAAAGCCTGCTTCAGTTCCAAGTATGTGCGGGATGTTGTTGGGCCAGATGGCATCAACTTCAACGATATGGAGACGGCCATTCCTTTGCTGGCGATTGAGAAGCCACTCCATTTTGACGCCAACATTCCGTCATTTACAGCACCAGAAGAGGGCAGTGCAACTGTGGCGGTACTATTCCTAGCAGCTGGGAGTTCAGAGAAAGAGGAGCAGCTCGAGCAGTTGCTCTCTCCGAAACTGATTGATGCGCTCAAGACACATGCGAACGGTGAGGTATGGGGGTTGTTAGCCAACGTGGGCATTCCGTCAGATCAATTCGACATCCGAGAGTACTTTGGCGGAAAGAACATGCCCGAATATCCGATGACCTACAAAATTTATATGAGGGACGAAAGCTCTATAAACAAAGTACGAGAAGCCCAAAAAGCTTTCATGGCGACCATCGAGAACCATATCGACGTCGAAAACACCTTTATCGCATTTGGTAAAGAGGGTTTGATCATGGATATGGAAAAAGGAATACGGGTATGCAGCTATGGCGCATGATTCTACATTCGCTGACAGATGGTAGTTCGACTCCTCCCGTCAGCCTGACATGATGGCTCCGAACCTCTCCGGACCTTAATTGTCAGGAGTCGATGAGCACAACGGTGTAATTAGTGGCATGATCCAGCAACGATGCTGACAAGATCCGAACTGCTGAGAACGGATTGATTCTTTGAGAAGCCTGTGCAAATGCAGGCTGGTCTGCCTATGGCTGTTTGGGATAATTACAGCCCGAGAGTGGGGCATAGCCAATACATCAACCAGTACATCAGCCCAATCAATCAGGTGTGCCCCTTTGCTCCATGCCACTTTTTCTTCCACATGCTCAAGAATTCTGTAACATGTTACCAGAGGGGTCTTGCCGTGGGCCAAGATATCTGGAAAATATTTCGGATGACAGAAGTAAGCAGGGATCTATTTGCTCATCACAAAAACCTAAAGTCATTGCATTTGTCAGCGAGAGCAGGTTGCTAATTATGCTCTCTACTATGCGGTTCACCCACCGCATAGCCTGACCGAAGCAATGGCAGAGGCTCCTATTACTTATTAATCGAGTACTTCAATTCTAGTAGTTTTGTTGTACACTTTGGAGCTGGCTGAATCTCAAGGATGGAATCGATATGTCCACATCACCAGCACGGATAGGAGGTTGTGACGCCGAGGTCACCGTGGAAGAGCCTCTAGATTGCTTGCTTTGATGCAATACCCGAATCACGTTCTTCGGATCTCTGCTTGTATAGCTGCAATAATATTACAATCCGAAGACAGGGCAGTATGTGGCAAGATGATTGTCAGTATGAAATCCGTCATTCCAACCCACAAATTCCGACCGGCTTATGAAGGGAAACTGGTACCCAGACACTGTGCCCACACCCAACGGAGATTTATGGGCCGTTGTGATACATAAGCAGAGTCGTGGGTTGCCCAAAAAGTCCAGCGGAATCGTTGTTGTTGCCGCTGGGAGACAACTGGGATTCTGGAGGAGTGTGGGAAGAATATACTGCGTTGCGAATGCGAGTTTCAGTGAAAAGGTAGCCTGTCCTTGGAACGAAGAGAAGAGAATCATTCGATTGATGTAGTGACGGTCTCAATCCTTTCTTTATAGAAGTCATACGTTGAATATAGTAAAGTCCAAAATGTTCTTTCATTGTGACATGTTCCAGAGCTGCCCATTGACTGGACTATTGCGATACCCATCGCTGTGATGAGCCGTTGCAGCTACCGTTTCTCCCAATCGTCAGACCTAATCCATATGACTTCCAGAAAGGGCTTGCCCACTTTTCCCCGCAACAATTTCGGGGGCAACCTCAGCTGTTGAAGAAAGAACACAACCGCCTTGGCTCAGCTTCACTTGCGGTATGCTTTGAAATAGGCGCTGAAACCGACCTCCGTCTCACCTGCGATAGTTATGAACACACTAAAAGACCATCTTGAGAACCATGTCGGTACGCAATAGGTCTCGGTTATTCCTGTGCATTTCTTTGCACAAGTTTCAAATGGACATATCGAGATTCTGGCGACGTAGTGTGGACAATGACAAACTTGTTCGCGGTCAGATTAAGTCAGATCTTGTCTGGGGTATCATACGCATAGGCGTGTTTAAGGCCTCGACCAGAAGCCGCAGCAGTGGTGGTGCGACCAGAATCGTTGTAAGCTTCATCCGGTCATTCAAATTCGCTTGTGTTACACTCATCAAGCCTCTTATTAACACCTCCCCTTGGTTCTCGCCAGATGTCCTCTCAGACTGTGCTGTACCCATTATCACACGTCAAGTCACCGCCTCACTGGTTGCAATGGACAAATTAGCTAACTGAAATGTGTTGAT
This sequence comes from Epicoccum sorghinum, assembly GCA_020272525.1. Classification (NCBI taxonomy): domain Eukaryota; kingdom Fungi; phylum Ascomycota; class Dothideomycetes; order Pleosporales; family Didymellaceae; genus Epicoccum; species Epicoccum sorghinum. The sequence continues at coordinate 2,282,646 of VXJJ01000011.1, read as the reverse complement.
TGTCTCTGTAGATTTATTTGTATAAAAACCATGCATCAGTGTCCCCAATATGGCCCAGTGCATTTCCACTTAAGGCAACTTTCAAGCTTGCACTGCTTCACGCACACCACCAGTTACTTGTCGTGACATACCTCTTGTTCATATCCCTCACTCAGTTGTGTGACGACTTGTCGATATCCGAGCTAGATGAGTGCTACTTCTATAGTCTTGTCCTCATCGAAGCACATAGACATGAAATTGCTCGTGGCTAATGGATAGCTTGGGCATGGCGGGTGATAGTCATACACTTTGACCAGCTTGAGATTCGGAAAGAGGTCAAGGAGCATCCTTCGCTTGGGGATGCTGGAAGGTGTCTGGCCAAAGACAGATGAACCATCAAGAATCAAGAAGAACATCTGAGTCGAGAAGTAATCGCAGAAACAACTAGGAATCTCCACGACATGCGTGTCCTCTAGTAGCGCGTGCTCTCTGAACTGTCCATTCTCACCGAAGAGGTCATAGAGAGCGTAGATGCTGACCATGCTTCCCAAGCGCAAGGTGTGTGACCGATACTCGGCACCAGAAGCCTCAGCGTTGATTTGACGGCACGTCAAGAGTAGGGAGGCCCGGTTTCCTGTGCTCTCTACAGGTGCTTTGGTTTTGTCCTCAAGAAGGAATTTACCGCCCACGAGCACGAGCGCGTATATCTCATTTCGCAGCTCGGGGGGTAGGCGTAGCAACGGTGAAGCGGTCGAGTTCTCCTTGGTGCTTTAGACGGTCAAAGAAACGTTATACATGCAGTTTGGGAAATACTCACATGGCGTCGCGGTCGAAGATATCTTTGTGATTCTTGGCGCGCTTCTGCTCGTTGTTGTGTGTTGGCATTATGGAGCCGGGCCGCTTGTGCGGGTTGTCAGCTGGCGCCATAGCTATCTCGTATGGATGTGAATGTGCGAGTCGTTGGTGTTAATGAAAAGAGGTGAAGCCCTTGGGAGCTAATATAGTAAACTGCGCAGCACGTGCCTAGTTCATTACCTTCACTTGCTGCGTGTACATTCATTGAGTGAAAGAAGACCGAACAAACCCAGTGTTATAGAAATGCAAATATTGAAATGAGGCCGCCTACTTCAAGAAAAGTCAGGGCAAAAGTGAGATCTTGGCACGGAATTGCCGTTACGACTGATCGAACACATATTTCCACCATATCTCTAACGCCAGGTCTCGATGCCCTATAACAAGACTCTTCGAGTCTTCCTAACCCGAAAGCTAACGCCAACGCCGCGCTGATGCAACAAAACGCCCATACATCCCGTCCGTCCTCTATGCGAGGCATTCTCTCAAGTCCGCGCTGCTACATCTGCGTACATGGCAGCTCCTAATTACCCACAGCAGTGTCATTCAACGCCACACAGACCGCGCCTCTGTGGTGCCCATTGTACTGTCTGATAATGCTCTGACTCCCCAGCTCCCACAGGCGGGCGTAATGGTCGCTACACGCGGTGACCAGGTAGGCACTATCGGCGCTGAAGGCGCAGTCCCAGACCCATCGCTGGTGGCCATGCAGTGTGGTCTCGAGCGGGAAAGCGGCCGGATCACGCTCGGCGGCGGAGGGCAGCGCGTCGCCAGGCTGCACGTTGTGAGGCGAGGATAAGTCGACGGACCAGATGCGGCTTGTGTGGTCGGCGGAGCAGGTGGCAAGGTGGCGCACGTCTGGAGAGAGCAGGACGCGTGTGATGTAGGTGTGGTGAGCGAGGAACTTGCAGACGGGAATGATCGAGGTAAGGTCCCCACGCATAACCATTTTCCAGACGTAGACATTGCCCTGGTCAAGGAAATTAGTAAGCTGCTCCATCAATCTATGGGACTACTCACGGCGTTGTTTCCAGCGCACACCATACTGCCATCGCTCGCGACTGTGACACTGGCGACCGATACGTCATCCTCAGGGATCAGCTGGTGGCTGCACTTGTTCTCGCCCAGATCCCAGATGCGCACATTGCCTCCGCGGTCACAGCTGATCAGCTCGCCTTGATTTGGGTGAATCACGACATCGTTCACCGGCACCCCGTGGGTATAGTTTCTCTGGACGTTGCCACTCCTGGTGTCCCAGATCTTGACGGTACCGTCTTCGCTAGAGGTGACCAGCCACTTCGATTCGCAGTGAAACGCTACGCCTGTAACATTGCTGGTGTGGCCGTCGAAGGTGAGTATTGCATTCGGATTGGTTGATTTGATGTCGTAGAGTTTGACTGTGTGGTGCCCCGCGGCGGCGAGGTAGCGCTTATCGGGCGAGATGCAGAGGCGATTGACTTGCGAGTCCGGGTGCGGGATGGTGCGGGAGCAGATGCCTGAGAGAGCTTCCCAGAAGCTGGACAAGGTCAGTCTGAGCAGTGTACGATGGGAAACAGTGCGGACCGGATCGTGTGATCGTAGCCGGCTGGGACTGTTAGCTGCAGCTGCACAGGGTGTGGGGGAGGGGACGCACCTGTGCAGAGAATAACCGACATTGCGGGCGGCGCGGGGGTGTAGCAGCTTCAGAAGTTCGCTAGGGTTAAAGTATAGGGAAACGCGACTGTGGCACACACGATTAGCTGTGCTATGACATCGCGCGCGCGAACATGTGGACAAATGGACTGCTATGTACTTGCAGATGAGGTTGAGCTACGTCCGCACGGACCCTCATTTCAGCCTTACGAAATACTTACCGCGGTGAGCCAAAGAGGAAGCGGTGCACATGTGGGCGCACAAAGTAACGTGTGGTTGAAATCTACATTTGTCTAACCAAACCGGTGCTATAGAGCCAAAATCAAACATCCACTCATTGCGTGATATCCTACAACTTCGACTTTTCGATCCTCTTGAACAGCACCTCATTCTCTGGGTAGGGGTCGACAGTGATGTTGTTCAGAGGGTTGAGTTCGCTAGCACGGTGGAACATGTCCTCATACACCTTACCGTCGGCACGACCCAGACTGCTGTCGAGCACCCAGTCGTCAAAGCCCCATGCATCCATAAGGCGAACGGCATGTGGCCTGATGTCCTTCAACAGCTTCATCACAGTATTTGTCCTGGCGAGCATGATCTGGTGCTTGCTGCAAGCGCCACTGACATAGAACTCGCTACCCTCTTGCTCAAGTGTGTGGATCGCAAAGAGGCGGAACAGCTTCATCAGAACATCAACTGTGTCGTTGTTGACCTTGTTGCTGTTCGCGATGGCCTGCAGCGCCGAGAGGTTGTTCTTCACAATCATCCACTGGGCGTGGGCCTTGGATAGACGATAGAAGTCGACAAGGAGATCGTTCCAGGGCTTCTTCTCTGTGTCACGGTGCTTTGAAGCTTCGAAAGTCAAGAAGGATACGCGCCACGCGAAAGCATCGACAAGATCCTTATCGGATCCGATGATATCGAAAGCACAGCCAACCTCGCGGCGTGATTGGAACTCGTGCAGGATCTTGGTTGTATCGTTGGTTGGGCGCTCGCCCTTGAGTACGGAGCGAGCAGACTTGAGGAGGTAGCGAGCCACCTGCTGCGTGAGCATGTAGTTGTCGCCCTCCCAAGTAAGAGTGGGGAGATAGTCGGCGTACCAGGGACCGATACCACTACACCACGTTAGCATCTCGGATTAGAGTGACATACCAAGGAACTCACCTAAAGCTAGAGTATCCATGACCTCCGCATGCACGACGGCAGACCTCGAGACCCTCACCAGCAATGGTGCTACTAAGTGACTTAAGCGCGCAAGAAGAGGCGTGCAGATCAGCCATCAGATCGCTGCCAGACTCTAGTTCCTCTGGACCAGCGCCACGCTTGGAATCACCCTTGTCTCTGGACTGAGTCATCTTCGCCTGATTGGCGTTGTACATATCCATCATAGACTTGCCAGTAAAGTGAAGGGCAAATGTGGCAGCAATGAGCGGGAGGAGACGGATCTGAACCATTGTGTAGTTCAGAACAGGTGTCTCAGCCTCGCCAGCAGGAGCGTCACGATCCTGAAACTGACGACGGACTGCACAGTAGCGGGTGGCAATTGTAACACCACGAGCAAGAACGGCTCCGGCTTGCATGACAATACTTGAGCGGACCCATGTAAGTGTTCCGTACACCAGCGCAGGAGAGCCACGGCGGCCGAACTTGTTGGTGTTGGGGTCGACGTATTGGTACTTGGACAGCATGCTGATGTGTGGTACCTTGACGTGGTTGAAGAGAAGGAAACCGTTGTCCATAGTGTTGTAGCCGAACTTGGGGCCAATGTCACCAACGTGGATGTTGGGGAGCGGCTCGTGTGTCTTCATGTCACGGATCTGGACGCAGAAGGGGGTCGGACCATATGACTTGCCCTTGATAATGAGCTGAGCCATTACCACAGCATGGTTAGCTGTACGGCCGAGAGAGCCGATCCACCACTTGCTGGCAGTCAGGTGTGGCGAGTGAAGGGTGAAGGTCTTGTCTTCCTCGTTCCAGGTTGCCGTTGTCTCGAGACCGCGAACGTTGGAGCCATGACCAAGCTCGGTCTGGGCGTAGCATCCGATGATTTGGTAATTCTCGGCCTTTGTGAGCCACTTCTCTTGTTGCTCAGGTGTGCCTTGTCCGGCAAGTGTGACCTAGATGGTTAGCACTGGGCTTGTGCGCTTATGACGATGTGCGTACCTTGAACATGCTGTCGTGGAGTCCGTATGGACCAGGCTCACCGACAAGCTCTGTGGCAGTCCTGAACTCATCATATGTCCAGTTGTGCTTCTTCTTGAGAAGCCTCAACCTCTTCTCACGGGCAAGCGCACGTTCAAAGCGATCTGTCCTTCCCATGAAGTAGTTCTGCGACTTGTCGAAAACAGGCTCAGACTTGAGCAATTCTGTGATCTGGTTTCGCCTCTGGATGACATCCTTGGTGTGAAGCAGCTCTTCGAGCTTCTGGACAGGAATGTTGGAGCCGGCACGCTCAGCAGCGAGCAGCTCATGGCCCTGGACGCCCGAAGGCTTCAATTGCTTAACCCAGTCTGGTGTTGAGGGCATATTGAGTGATGTGCAGTGTAGTGATGAACGGGGTGTGGGAAAAGTGTAGGGAAGTAGATCTATGTAGTACGTCAACACGGTCGAGATCCCTCGGCAGCCGATCTCGCTGGGAATGCGCTAGCGAACACCGAGGCATTGCTCTTCCAAGGATGAGTTGAGCCTCGAGAAGTGCCGAGAGAGCGCGTCTATTCGGAGGCGCGTGCATTTACGGTAAAGTGCGCATCGGCGTTCCCCACGATGTCACAGTATACCGACGAGGTGCGCTGTCTCCGTGTTTCGCCCCCACGGGTCCAATGGAATCCCCGGATTGAAGCTCGCAACGTGCCGAGGTTCACCACTAGCGTGCTCACGTGTGCTGATAAGATGATCTGATAATCCACGATGGTATTGTAGGTCATGGTACTGAGCCTTGAGTCGCGGAGCGAAGCATGTGAATACAGAGAGCGTCAGACATGTGTCTTCGAGACTGTGGCCAGATGGGTCGACTCCCACTTTCACCGCAGGCTCTTGAGAGGCCTGCTTTTCCATGCTGTGGTAAATGGCCGCAGGTGTAGCTAAGCGACAGGAAGACCCTGAGAACCCCCTACTTTAGTACTGTAAGTTCGCAACACGAGGCCGCTGATCTTTGCATCTTACAGCGAGGCGGCTCGACCAACAATGATCATGTTGCATGTCAAGGCTGGCAGAGCTGCTCTCCTAAGTTCGCAATTACGGTAAACACAAATTGATGGATTGTACTACGCAGAAGCACGCCATGGCGATCGACTGAGACACGTCGGTGAACCAGTGGGACAGCATGGCCGCAGTGGGTAAGACAGGGCATCGCTGCCTTTGACATAAGGTAATGATTCCGGCGGAACATCTGCTGCAGCTATAGGCAATAGAAGAAAAAGGTATCTCCGGAAAGCTTCTCCGTCAATAGAAGATGCTCATGCAGCACTGCAGCAGACGATGCAAATCATGGCTGGACCCAAGGCGGTGCTGTCAGGCGCAGTAGCGGAATTGGGCGCCCTAAGGTCTCGATTTTGGAATTCCTGAAATTGGCAACGGATTGAGTTTTCAGCCCTGTGTGACGGCACGCGACAAGCAGCAGTGCGCAACCGAAGGGCTGGCGACGAGAACATCAGCGAAGCGAAGCAAAGCGAAGCAAAGCAAAGCAGAAGGGGCCGCGGGGCAGCCCCAGCTGGTCGAGCGGCTCGCAGAAAGTCGTCGCTGTGTCGTCACGCGCAGGGCGACGGGCGCGCAGAGACTGCAGCCAGTGCCGTCACTGCTCCCTGGCGTTGTTCGGGCTTAGCTTATCCATGCTTAGCGTGCTCGTTGTCCAGCGTCGAGATTGAGAGCGTCACTCCGCCTCAACACCAACAGCACCTGTCTCCCCTTCGCGAGCCGGACACAGCATTCTCCCCCTTTCCCGCTCGTCCCTCACCATTCCCTCGCCGTTCCGCACCATCGACGCCCGCCCCGACAGCTGCTTCCGCTTGCACCTGTCAACCTCCGCGACCCCCCACACAGGACTCGAGTGACGGCTCACAATTGCATGAACGCGAGACGCCGTTCGCTACACCTCACACTTCCCTCTCTCTCCGCCCCGCGAGCCTCATAGGCACCAGGCACCATGGGTCAGACCCTCTCCGAGCCCGTTGTCGACAAGGTAGGCGCCCGCCCGCCCCGCCCCCGCACTGTCGTCAAAACAAAAACGTTTCACGACTTTCACGCCCGCCCGCCAGCCGCGCAGGCATTCAGACGAATAGCGAAGATGCTGATATTGCCTAGAAATCCGAGTCTGGCGATGACGACCGCTTCATCTTCGGCACCTCTTCGATGCAGGGCTGGCGCATCAGCATGGAGGATGCCCACGCCTGCATCCTCGACCTCCAGGCCACTGTCGAGGGCAAGCCCACAGAGCAAGACAAGCGTCTGGCCTTTTTTGGCGTGTACGACGGCCACGGTGGAGACAAAGTAGCCATCTACACTGGCGAGCACCTGCACGAGATTGTAGCGAAACAGGAGGCCTTCAAGGAGGGCGACTTAAAAAAGGCCCTCCAGGACGGCTTCCTCGCCACAGACCGTGCCATCCTTAGTGGTTTGTCTTACGCCTTGCTGCCTGTATCCTGACCCACGCTGACCCACGCAACAGACCCACGTTACGAGGAAGAAGTCTCTGGTTGCACAGCGTCAGTCGGCATCCTCTCCAAGGACAAGATCTACGTCGTAAGTCGCCACGCACAAGTCGCAATTGTTACCTTCTGACACACCCAGGCCAACTCTGGTGATTCCCGTACAGTTTTGGGCGTTAAAGGCCGCGCAAAGCCGCTCTCCTTTGACCACAAGCCCCAGAACGAGGGTAAGCAACCTCCTCTGCCGTGTGACGGTATGCGCTGACCGTTTCCAGCCGAAAAAGCCCGTATCCAGGCCGCAGGAGGCTTTGTCGACTTTGGTCGCGTCAATGGCAACCTCGCCCTGTCCCGTGCGATAGGTGACTTCGAGTTCAAGAAGAGCGCCGATCTCCCTCCTGAGCAGCAGATCGTCACTGCATTCCCCGATGTTGAGATTCACGAGATCAACGCCGACGATGAATTCCTCGTCGTTGCCTGTGACGGTACGCTTCAAGCTTTCTCACATTCGAGCTGCCGCTAACTTCTGTATAGGTATCTGGGACGTACAGTCCTCGCAGGCTGTGATCGAATTCGTTAGGCGCGGAATCGTCGCAAAGCAGGACCTGGCCGCCATCTGCGAAAACATGATGGACAACTGCCTGGCTTCGAACAGCGACACGGGAGGAGTTGGCTGCGATAACATGACCATCACCATCATTGGTCTGCTCCAGGGACGCACCAAGGAGCAGTGGTACGAGGACATCGCTAAGAGAGTTGCGAACGGAGAGGGCCCATGTGCTCCCCCAGAGTACGGCAAGTCTGAAGATCCAGCTCCGTCGGCCTCTGAGGCTGAAGAAGATTAAATAATTCTAATACATCAATGCAGCCGAGTTCCGCGGCCCGGGAGTCCACCACAACATTGACGATAGTCCCGATGAGAATGATATGGACCTTGATCACCGGTTTAGGCCGAGTTCCGGTACGGGTGGCCGCATTATCCTCTTAGGCGATGGCACTGAAATTGAGACCGATGGAGCAGACAACGGCATCATGTTCGCGACCGACGACGAAGAGAAAGACCTTGACTCACAGGTCGACAAATTCGGCAAAGACGAGAACGCAAAGCGCGAGGGCACCCCCGGGCCTGTCGAAGTTGTCGAATCACCTTCGTCTGTTGCTACCGAGAAGTCTGTTGACAAGGACACGACTAGCAAGCTGGACACCCCTGCGAGCGACAAGTGACCTGACACAGCAGAGCACGTGTAGTATGGTTACGTTGTTAACATCTTTTTCATACCAATATTGCAGGCGGTTTCTTTTGGCGACGGACTTGATAAGATGAGTTATGAAGACACGGAAATGGGCAGTGGATAGGACACGATTAAAGATACCTGGCGTCGTAACATGTCGCCATCCCTAACTACTTATCTTTTGATTCAGCGGCATTCCCAACCGGTGATGATGCGGGCATGAAGGCGCATGAAGTGTTTCGATTGAATATGAGACGATGGTAATGGGTAACATACTTGTCACTTGGATATTAAGCCAGAGCAAACTTCTAAAGGAACGCTCAAGTCGTCATCTCGCTACCCTACTACTCTGCTCATCCCGCTTATATTCACTACTACAATTTGCTTGTGATAGGCAGTAATGGGTAGTCTTTTGGTCCGCTTTCCAGATGTTCCCTCCCTTCCTTCTTGATCTGATCGATCGACTGGAAGCCCGCGACATTCATCAGGATATCTAAATCAGCCAGCAAAGAGCGAACAACATGGTCGACGCCCGTCTCGCCCATGATTGACAGCCCCCAGATCCAAAGGCGGCCGATCCAGACGAATTGCGCGCCTAGCGCAAGCGCTTTGAAGACATCAGATGCAGACCGAACGCCGGAGTCGTACATGACGTAGGTCTTGTCGCCGACAGCTGATTGTGTCAGTTCTGCAACGACGATCGTACTGGGTGTGCGAGAGAACAGTCATGAGGGGAGGAGGGATTGACATACCTTGGACAATCTTCTCGAGGGCGTCTAGACTGGCAACAGCGCCATCGACCTGTCGTCCTGCATGGTTTGATACCACAATGCCATCAAAACCATACTCCACGGCTTTCTGCGCATCGTCCACGCTCTGAATGCCCTTCAGACAGAACGGCTTTCCGCCGGACAGCTCCTTCCATAGCTTCATCGCCCAGGCTGCTTTCTCCCATGTATGCGCTCGCCCATGCCACACATTGTCGATCCACATCGCACCCGCCTCGTTTGGCTGGGTCTTGGGATCAATCCCAGCCTCCTTCAGTCTCCGCTGGAAGACCGGATCGGTGAGGCCTAGATCCGCGCCCTGGCCGTGGTAAAACGCATAGTTGCTAGTCGCAACATCGTCGTGGCGCCACCCAAGCTGCCAAGTATCCAGCGTGAGGATACATGCGGTGAAGCCGCTGTCAACAGCGCGCTGTAGCAGCGACCGTGTCAGCTCGTCATCATGCGGCATGTATAGCTGGAAGAACCGAACTGCGCTGCCTGAGCCGTCTTTGCTGTGCGCCGCGCCTGCGTCGTTTGAGGCCGCAACATCCTCGATCGGCTGGCTGCCTGCTGTGCTGAGCGCGTAGGGTAAGCCCAATCCGCCTGCAGCGCGCGCGACGGGGAGCTCGCCGTGCGGGTGGTAGATCTTGTTTATCCCTACTGGTGCGAAACCGATTGGAGCGTTGACCTCGTGACCGAAGATGCTTGTCTTGGTGTCGCGCAGGTTGGTGTCGACCAGCATGCGCGGAATGATGCGGTGACGGTAGAATGCCTGGCGGTTGGCGGTGTGCGTGTGGGACTGGCCTGCGTTGGAGGACGCGTAGAACCAGCCATTTTGCGTCAGTTTGGCTTTGGCTTGTTCCTCGAGGTGACCGGGGTCTGGGAGGGCGTCAGCGAACTGTTCGAAGAAGGTGACAGTGTAAGGTGAGGGAGTTACCTGTGTTGAAAAGTGGATTTTCGCCTTCGTTGCTTTTCCAGAAGTTATGGCGTTGGTAGAGAGCGTATTGGGGAGTTTTGCGCGCCTTGAGGTTCTCGTTTTTTGGATCCATGATGAGGGTTCACTGTTCGTGCTGCTAGCAAGAATGAAACAAAAGGGTAAATGTGTACTTGATGAACTTATTTCATTGTGCGCGAGTGATCTAGATACTTGTATATAGGCGGCACGTTCGGAAACAACGTGTTGGTGACGCTGGACCATGACGAATGTGTGCTCACTACCTCATCTGCCAGGGTCCAGGACGTTACCTCGGCGTTCTTCCCGGCAGGCCGTTGTACGTTGAGCCATCTCAAATCGCTTGTTTATCTCCGTGTATGAGTAAGGTGATTGGATCTCTAACAGATGATGTCGTTGTGATGCTTCGCGCTACTTAGCGGCTGCATGTGGGGCCGGAAAGCTTGTTCGGCAATGCTTAGTTGAATATCACAAATCCAGGTCACAGTGAGTATCGGTCTCATGCCTAGAACTCAAAAGGGCACTTTGTTTGAAGTTTCTAGCTTGATAAACTGATTTTGGTCTGACTTCAGATTCCCTTCCGAAGTCCCATACTTTGACGCATTTCAGGATTGCCATCCAATCTGGCCACATCAAACTTCGCTCGACTCGAATCAGAAACCTTTCATAGCTCGGTCCTGAATCCAAAATTGGGAATATTGGGACGCGCCAGTCGTTGTCTCAGGATTGTTCTGGACGTATTTTGAGCGGCGCAAATGTGCCCCCCCCCCCCCAATAGGACATTGAAGTCCGGGTATGATGTTTAGTCCAGAACGATAACTTCGTCATCTTCCCTTGGACGATTCTGACGCTTCCTTGGCCTCTCATCTATCACAGTAAGTTCGTCGTCATCATCAAAGCCATGGGAGAAGTCGAGCTCGCGCTTGGTCGCATTTGCTCCCTCTCGTTTGACGTTTCGCGCCTCGGCTTCATGTGCCTACATGTGCGTCAGCGTATTGCTACGACCCAGATCGACGTTGAAACCTACACGGTATCTTTTGACCAGCTCGGCAAGCTCAGCTGGATTGAGTTCCTCAATCGATCGATCTTCGAGAGGTACAGGGCTAGGCGTTCGAGGTATCAAGCCCAGCGCTTTCAGAACCTCTGCCAATTAGTTAGTATCCGACTCCAGAAACCAATTATCACTTACTCAGGGACCGATATTTGAAGTGGAAGATGGCAAACGGTGCACATTCACCCTCAACATTATCGAAGTTGACATATCCCATCGGACGCCCGGGTTGCGGAAGACCAAGCCTATATCAGATGAGAACGAGCTTGCGTGTTGATTCCCGGTGGACTCACTGCGCCCGGTGAGTCACGTCGAGTCCTTTCAAGGCTTTTTCTGGGATGGCTTTGTTGCTTTGAAGGATCGGCAGTGTTTCTTCAAAGGTCGTCGAAAGTCGAACGTTTGTGATTCTGTAGAAGCTGATGGAAATCAGACCGACTTCGGTCAGTCGCTTCTTTAAAGCTGCGTTCACATCTTCACAAGTCTCTGCTGTGATCGAGTTATTCCAAGAAAGCACATCTCCAGCCTTCGGCCAAACTTACTTGTTTCGAATTCTGCGAATTGGAACTTTTGGCACATATCCTTCCCTTTCAAGCGCACGGCTCTCGAGTCACACCTATACTTTGCGCCCGCATATTTGTATCTGCGGCGTTCCCATACAGTCTCGTCTACCTCGATACCGTCCATCCATGTGACGGCTCGGACGCTGTGAGTAGTGAATAGACCTTTGGGAACACAGACACGAATAGCGAAGGCGGATCCTGAGCTAGCTTCCACGTAGTTTGATGTTGCCTTTTCGTCTTGCTCTAGCTCATTGTCAACATACTCTTGCAGAGCCTTGTCATTAACAATGACTTCGACTTCGAGCCCTGGGTGAGCAGCATGAATAGCCATGGTCGTTACTTGTCGTGGGAACGGATGACGTTTTGACGGAAGGTTCAACCCCAACCAGACGCAAGGCGAGGTAGGCAAGGAATATAAAGCGAAGGCGCGCCCTCTCACCGCGCTTCCCACAGCACGCTACGTGGCGACCTAAGGTCATCGCCGCCAACCTGGCTCTCACCTCATGCACTACTAATCCCCATTCATCACAACATTAGGTTCTCTCTCACGGCATTACGTCTTATCGTTAGCAGCTCATATTCGTTATCAAAAACTATGTTTCCTCCTCGGCGCCCACAGACTGCACCTCCTCCAGGTCATGTTCCTCTCATTGCTCATGTACCATCCCATGCACCGGGTCAGCGTCAACTATACGTGGACGACTACGACGAACATACTTGGCATCAGCATCCCGGCCAGACTAATCGTTCTGCCTCGAACCCTCAGCCAATACATCAGGGTCCTGAGCGCGGACTCATCGGCTTGGTCAATTCAGAGGCCCCAGGGCAGCCTGCTTTACATTCGTCTCAAAACACCCCAGACTGGCCCATACGGTTAGAGACTCCAAGACCTCCACCGATACTACTCCCATCGAACGTTCGCGAGCCGGTCACTTACGCTCCTGTCACGAACCCTACATTCAGTGCGCGTGAATGGAGAGAAGAGCAAAGAAGCCTCAGCACGCCCGTTTTGAGGCCCGGTGCAGCGCAGATCAATAATTCTCCAAAGGACCAGAACGATCTCCGAGCCATGAAATTGACTCAACAGTTTGTGCGCGTTTTTAAGCATAGACATCATTCGTACGTTGACGGTAAGTCGGTGCATGAAGAAGGCCAATCAAGTGACGCGTCTACGCACACTTGGATTACCATCCGCTCTTTTGGCCTTTCCGGATTTGCTTCGATGCATCTGGCCGCCTGGGAGCAATCACTTCTTGTGCTCGGCTCAGCCTTATCTGTCGGCGGTGTTGGCACTATCCTCATTGTATATCTCGTCGTTGCGTCTCTATACGGATTCGTTACCAAGTCTTTGTCTGATATGGTTCGAGACAACCCCAACTCTGCTGGGCCCTTCTACTGGACGGCTGCGTATCGGGAACCCTTTGAATCTCAGAGTGCTACACATATCATGACCTGGCTGTGCGCCTGGATGAATTTTCTAGGGGCCGGCATCAACCTGATCGTTAACATGCTTTTCGTCACAGACGTTATCATTTTCCTCTTCACGCTGGCTGGCCGATCCTCCAAATTTATATACTCTTCCGAAGAGCCGCTACAACACCTCAGATTGCCTTGGGCGCTGCCGGTTACAATCATTGTCGTCACCACGATTGCTCTCTTCGTCAATTGGAAGGGAGCTAAGCAACTGCCATCTTCAGGCCATGTATTCCACATTTGCCACTGGGCTGGGTTCTTCCTTTTTGCTGTCGCTATCCCAGTGCTCTACAACAAAATCGTCGGTAACACAGCGACGGTCTAGGCGACTTGGCGAAACTATGAGAGTTTCTCAGGCTGGCCGAATGTTTTCGCGGGCTTCCTCTCCTCAAGTGTTCTTATTCAGCCATTCCTTGGTGGCGGCTTCGTTGCACATATTGCGGAAGAAGTTGTGGATGCCTCTGTTGTGTTACCTTGGTCGATGAACGTATCTTTTGCATTTGAAGCTGTCACAGGCCTTGCGACTTTGATGGCGATTGCGATATGTATTGGCGAGGAGGGAATTCCCACGGCACGAGAATTGGCAAGTCTGATGCTGGAAACAAGTTACGTCCCATTGGCGTATCTATTCGGCGTCACACTCGCTATCCTACTGGTTATGCGCAACACTGCTCTTCTGGCAACTACTGCCCGTCAGCTGATGACAGTGGCAAGGAGCTCAGACATGAAGAGCTTTGGATTCTTGCATGACATTGACGAATCTGTTGGCCCTCGCGCAGCCTTGATCGCGGTTGCTCTTCTCGCCGCATTGACCGGCATTCTCACTCTGTTGCGAGACTATCGCATCGTTTTTGAGCAACTGCGCAGGCTGGGTGTCTTATGCACCCTCACCACTTATATCATCTGCATCGGTGCCAAACTTTTACGTAACCGCGAATCTCGTAGCGTGAACGTCACGACAATGCGGCAATGGCGCGATATTGCAGCGACAAAGAGCATAGTCGACTGGGTTGCGCTCGTGTTCTGTGTCTGCTGTTTCGTCTTCGTCAGTTTTCCACCAGAGCTACCTGCAAGGTGGGAGATCGCTCCTTGGAGTCTTGTAGCTTGGATTTTCATCATCCACTATCTGCTGGTATAGTATTGGAAGATAGGCGACGATTTTCTTGTTACAGAGAGAGGAAGCAGCGCATCTGGATCGGTCGCAAATGCTCTCTCCGCAGAGATCGGTCCGACTGAGTCCCCCCAGGGCATCGAGATGGCGACAATTGACCCAGTGATACCCGCACAGATACCCCCAGACGCGACTCGAAATAATAATCATCATCTCTCGAGTGTGAGCGACAACATACGCATCCGCGGTTGCTTGAATCCCTCGATATGTACAGAAATACTGTGTCTTCCAGACATGAGACCGCCTAGTACTTCTCGAAAACTGTGCAAGAATTGCAAGATCCGGCAAGCAACCTTGAACACAGTCACAGCTTCCAAAGCCCTCGTCGCGTCCGACCAGCCTGTTCAGCCTGTTCAAGAACATCACCAAGAAAGTGGACCGTCTACTGGGGTGATATTTCGTGATCGCATTGGAAATCAAGATCGAGAATGATGAGAAATTGGTCCCTTTGGCATGACTGGGCGTCAGAACTAAGCAGTGATTATTATTGGGAGCAAAGTGGGACCCATACAAGGTACAGGACGCTTCCACTGTTGATGATACAGGCAGTAATACTGTACTGTATGTAGTAACGGTCACTTGATCGACAAATATCATTGAAGTAACGCGAATCTGCGTCGTGAAAGAGCCTAAATGGTCTTACCAATATTGTATGGCATTCGCTAAATATCTTTGCTTCCTGCACAAACTAGGCCTAGCGTCGGTATAGAGTGAATCGGAGGATGATATTGAAAATGGGAGTGGATGTTTCCCTGAGCATAAGTTACTATGCCTTTCTTATGGGCATGTGGCTATCACCAATAGTTTGCATGTCTCTTGGAATCAAAATGCCTCATTAGTCCCTGTGGGTCGGAGCTGAAGGCGCCAATGGCATTTTTGCAGCGATCAAGAGATGACATCATTCTCCAGGGGGTGGTAAGACTAGGGCAGACCATTTCTCGGTCCTCGTGAGTGAAAGGCGCTGGGCACCCATCATTAGTAGTATTGATGATTCAATTAGCTAATTCGATGGAAGCCCTGTGAATTTCACTTTACATCCTCACTGGACAGACAGTGCCTTGCTGGTATTAATTGTATCGTACTTTATCGATTTATAACTACGGCCATCAACCCAGAGTTCCTGCCATCAACCTAACAGCGACGTGTTGCTTTGACATACCACCCTCGAACAGTGTCCTTAACTATGCCGGATTCACACTCTGCTTCCTCAGCTATCGCTCCTGCGTCCGCCGAGGAGCGCGATGCCATGTAAGTTCTCTTCCAGCAATGATGATCTGACGCACAAACTGACAGAGCGAAGATGTCTCGCGAACCAGAGGAATTCGCCACTTCTACGTCTACCGGCCGAAATTCGTAATGTCATCTATCAGCATGCCTGTGACACATTGATATACGACGCTGACTTTGAAATACTTCACTGGAAAAGTTCAAGTAGTGGGTTGGCTTTGCTCAGCGTTTGTCGTCAGGTGGGCAGCGAGGCCAGCAAGTTCATCAACAAGGACTATATTACTCCACTGGGACCGAAGCTTTCGACCACGAGGCAAACCTCTGACCCGAGACCATTAAAAGGAAACATCAAAGTACTTCAGCTGCCCCCACTCGCATACTTATACCTCTGTGTTAAGCTTAGAGAGATGTATCCCCATGGATACGCGGCGCATCGTCGCACGATGGTTCGATTCCTCGCCGCCTTTCCTGACGTGCAGATCTTGGAAGTCTATGCGGGTACTTGGGATCAGTCTCAACTAAGCTCGCTGAAGTCTCTTTGGAGTTGGAAGACGTACAGGCCGAACGGAGAGTCGTTCACCCAAATCACAATTCTGAGGAAAGCTTTCCAAAACGAGGATTTGAAAGTGGTATTCCCCAAGAACGTATGATCGGGTTCTCAGACTTGCGAGCCTTAGCGGAGGTTTGAGATCAAACGGGTTTTGAGATTGGTATCGGGAACATTTTGGATGGCCCTCTGGTGGCGGTGCATGAGTTACTCTGCGTGTTATAAGGAAGTTCCCTTTGATATGCGAAGTTACATATATCCGGAGGATGTGATTATCTCTCAGTATCCATCAGGGCAACATGGTTTTTAAGGCTTACGACGGAGAATCTTGATCAAGGTACCCTCGAATGCATTGGCACATCATATGAGCGAGTAGCATAAACTTCAGATCCACAGAATTCATTTAAGTGATTTCATAAACTATATCTATTGAAACATGATCCACAGAAGAACTTTTGGAGCTTCATTGAAAGATTAAGGGTTGGAAAGGGACCGCAACCAAGCTTCGCGCACATTTGGTCGTTCAGCCCTCATTCAATATTCTACTGTGTCTCCGCAAAGTCGACCCGTACTTTCTAAACACCACAGGGATAGGGATCATGGCGACAGCCAGGCAACCAAGGAGTGTGCCCGCCCATTGAACTCCAAGGTTCTCGAACATCTGGACTGAGAACAGCGGAAAACCAGCGGCCACAGCAGAACGAAGCATGATGTTGGCCGCTACTGTCGAAGCCGCCCTTGAAAATACGATATTAGCCAGGTTCATTTTCGGCGCTCGATACAGGTGAGATATCATGAATGAACTTACAGAGGTAGGAAAGCATCGACTAGGTAGTTGAAACAAGGCAAAAAGATGCAAAGAACGCCAAATCCTATAAGGACTCCAGCAGCAACTGGAGACATCCAATGTATAGAATCGGTGAACCCTGTCCAGGTGAACCTACCATCGATGTTAAATTGAGTCAACTCTACGATGTCGAACTTACCAGAACAATCCAATTGGGAAGACAACTGCACCTAAAATGGGAGGTCCGAGTCGCCACTCCGGCACGAGCTTACCATTGTTTTCCTCCAACTTCCTTATGTACGACCAGTGTTGAGATAGAATGAAAGCTAGTGCCAGAAGAATCCCCAAGAAAAGTCCAAGGAAAGGGAGAGCTCTGATTCCCAAACTCATACCGTAGACGTGACTGAATACGTACGGATATGCCTTCAATAGAGCATATACCAAGCCATACAGAAAAGACATATACCCCGAAACGAGCAAAACGATTGGTTCGGTGGTAAGCATGCGCAGGGGTCGTGTGAAATACTTGCGCACAACTGCGTCAAGATCGAGCTCCACCTTTTCGTGTTCGGCGTGAACAGCCCAGTTTCCTGTCTGTTTGCGTAATCGTGCGGCCTTCTCCACCAACAATAACGGGGCGAAAGTCTCTTGCACAACGAACAGCAAGGATACTAGGCTTATGAAGCCCAGGATAGCGGGGAGGTAGAGCGTCCAACGCCAGCCTAGATAGCTTGACGCTATAAATTCACCCACTATCGGTGCCAAAAATGGTCCTCCAAATACTGTCAAAGCATAGAACTGTATCGCCATGCCTCGATAGGTGTTGTCATAGATGTCTGACAGGACAGCTGGTACCACACATAATGGACTAGCTCCAAACAGACCAGCGAAGAAACGACAGATGATGAGCGTCTGTATATCCTTGGACACTGCGCTGCCGATAGTGAAGATGGAAGAGCCCAGCATACCGATGCAGAGAGGCCAACGCCGCCCAAAGAGTTCCGATCCGGGAGCCCAGATGACTGGCCCGAATGAGAAGCCTAGCACAAACAAGCTGGTTCCTAGGGCTGCTACCACTCGTCCAATATTGAAGACCTGGCGAACTTCGGGTTCACCAGCAGCGAAGACAGCACTGTTGAAAGAAGCTACCAGTGTTGCACAACATGCAGTAGTGGCTATGCAAAGCCTATGAAGGATGTCAGTGTTTTAAGTACATTGTCGAAAGACGTTCTATACTTCTTTCGTGTGTTCCATTCGAGTGGGTTCAAATGATCGTGTGGCTCGTCGAAGGTGACTACAAAGTCTTCGCGCTTCGGGCAATAATTCGGATGTAACCTTCCACCCCCCATAGATGTCCATTCATCTTTTGATACCATATCTTCAAAATGCGCCGATCTATAATGCTGGTTGGGGATGAGGAGTCGAGTTGCTGCAATATTCGATTGTTTGCAGAGCCGATGACAAGAAGCAGATTCGGCGACAGGAATCTCGAGAACAGTTTCCGTTCCTCTGTCAATTTGCTTGAAAGTTGAGATAGAGATTTCACCGTTATCTTGTTGCCAAATTTTTGACTTCCGTACTTCGGAAATAGCGGATGTCATTGCGGGATGTGCGGATAAATAAGACCTTATCGTGAAAAGCTCGCATAAGTTTCCACAGATCATCAACATGGGCTTCTGCATCAAGCCGAATCCAATGATAAAACAAACCCGCTCGCAAGTGCATTGTCGTTAATAATTTTATAGGAGTGTGGAGGAAGATATTCTACCCGCTCTAATGGATGATATGCGGCCTCAAGGGCTTGGAAAACCCATGAGTGACTCCTTGTATCTGCATCTACGATAAAACGTAGTTGGATTCTTGATGGTGTGCATGTATGTTGCTTCTCCTACGTGGCAACACTTTTGATTGCTAGTGCGAAGACAATCGTTTAGTGTGACACGATGGTCCTTCTTCCGCTCACCATGTTTCCTATGACCAACTGAAAGGCTACAGTTGTACAGCACGTTCGAATACACTCTGTGAAGGCAGGCAAAGCACTACGACTAGTCAGGCTGGAAGCCACATACGCTCATGGCGTCAACGTTACTGCTGGGCTGACGTTCGTTGTGCGGTGACCATTGACAGCTCGGTAAATCCTGAGCCTGCAGAGTGCGGTGATTGTACAGTAGCAGTACACGACTTCATTCCGCGCCCGAGGTCTTTTCGCCGAGAATCATCGGGTTGGCACGTACAAGCGGAGCCCTGTAATCTTGTCGGAGCGCAAGAATTTATTTCACAATCCCGGCAACAAGAGGTGAAAGTAAAAGCATGGCTTGGCAGAGCTGCACCTGCTGCGGTTTGCTCCTCTTTCAAACAACGCGTTTCTCACTCACTTTGCGAACACCGGCTATTAGATCCCTGAAATCTCATGTCAGCCATGCGCGTCACTCGTCAGATCGGAGAGAACAGGTTCCTTGACGCCATGTACATGCCTACCGCGGAATCGTTGAATGACGCTAATGATGCAACAGCACTGTACAAAACCAGAAGCAGTCTCGGCTTCTACGCTTACCCGCTGAGCTTCGCAATCACATCTACAGCCTCGTCCACGCATCGGCTACCGTAAAATTGGTAGAACCTCGCTCTATTGCACAGTCTTCCCCTGTACAGGTGGAGTCAGAATTGTTATTCAAACTCCCAGCCTTAGCCATGACCTGTCGCCAGGCCTACCATGATTGCCAAACAGTGTGCTTCCGGCCTGAGAGATTTTTTATCAAGGGCTCTGGCAGATTTGAGAGGCTTCTCCAAGCAATGCCCCAGCTGGATTGTAGCATCTGCGAAGTTCAAGAGATAGAACTGGACATGAGCATTATATGGAGTTTGCAGGAATGTTACACTTATCAGAAATACCTCGATCAGCACAGCTTGGCGGCAGTGATGAGATTTGTCGACGACGTGGTTCCAAATCTTACGGTTATCGTGCTTCGTCTCGATGTGGACCTAAACGAACTCCTCATTGATGCTGTTCGATGGGCCTTCGGGAAGAGAGACATCCAGATTAGCTACAGATACATACTTGGGGTGGTACAACACGAAGATGGAGTTGCAAGGGAGCTGCTATCCAAGAAGTACAGACTTCATGTCTGATTCTGTAGTCTGCAGAGCACTTTTGGAACCAGAAAAAAGGAGTCCCAAATACTTCGTACATCAGATACGAATATTTTCGATGTCAAGCTAGAAACTTCAGAGGGAAGAAGACAGGACGATCAGATATCGTCAGTGCGCCGATATCAGGCCATGGTGTGAATCGAGTCAAGAGTAATCATGACAGAAAATCGATAAGGCATGGAGTCAGCTGTGTATCGAACAACTTGGTCGTTAGCAAGTATGCTGATTCTATCAATACTATCCCGTTGCATGTGCTTTTGGTTGATGTAATGAACAAGGCCTTATCACAAACGACCTGCTCTGTCCGATTCGGCTTCTCTCACAACCATCGCCCTACATAATCCCAAACATGCGACTCATTTCCACCAAAATGTTGTAACACAGCTTGGCGAAGGTTCGAAAATGTAACCCAGGCCTACGGGAGGGCTTTGCGAGCCATTGAGAAAAACCCTACTAGAAACTGCCAAACTGCGGGTAGGACCCCGTGTAAGTTTTAAGGAAGGTTTTTCGGGCAGCAAGAAAAGAAAAGATCTATTAGGCTCGCTGTTTCTTTTTGCCCCAGGCTGGAGGGTGGTGGTGAAACCACCCCTGCGCACATGCATACCTTTCAACATGAGCCATCAGAAGAGCTAGAGCAATGCGATGTGAGTTATCCCCGTGCTGAAGATTTCTTTACGGACTTCATCGACCCTTAGCGCAACGCTGTACTGTCATCCTTGTTACCTCTTCCGGGTGAGAAACGCACACATTAGTGTAGCAAAATAGTGGAGCAAAACGGAGCTCAGCACTACGAGTGAGATTGTCTGCAAAGGTGAAAGTGAAAGAAAGTCTACTCGCTTGGCTCCATTAGTCTGCCTGACTCTCAGTCGCGTACTCGAGACCTTCACAACCCGACATCAACTCCACACATTCTACTCAACCGCGCAATGGATGTAAAGGAGAGCGAGCAAAACAAAATCTAGGTATGCTGCTTATACGACTCTGGTACCAGCTAATCAAAGTTCTCAGTTCGGAGCGAAACCAGAAGCAGTCGCCATTTCTGCGTCTTCCACGTGAGCTGCGTGACATGGTCTACGGCTTCGCTCTCGACACCGCGATCATTTGTTTGTACTATGAGGATAATGTTTGTCTTCCTTCCAGTCTGATCCAAGTGTGCCGCCAAATTCGCCAAGAAGCGCAACCCTATTACCATTGCATCACCGTCTTAACTCCAAGACCCAAAGCTTTCGATGTCATTCACGCGCTGGAGTTCGATGAGCCAGCAAGTTTTCTACGCGAGGTCCGAGTAATTGAGCTTTCAGACGCGGTAGCTCGGGAACTCGTATGGGCTGAACGACTCAAGACGTTGTCATTTGAGGGTGTTCTTGACAGTATGATTGGCAGCTTCCCAGCTCTTGAGACTATCGTATGGCCTTATACGGTCAAAGGCGAATGCACCGCAGGCGCAGGCGAGCTAGCTGCTGCTGCTCGTGATTTGTGCATCAAGCCAGATCTACGAGTTATTGTGAAGGTACCGCGCAATGCTGCCCACCAGAAGCTCACTATGGGCTGAAGGAATCGAAAGCCTTTGGAAACTCTCGTCAGTTCAAGCGTCAAATAGTATCATCCTCAAATGCGACTTTAAGATGACAATGTACACTCCATGCTCATTGCCAAACTCGCTCACTTTTTCCAATCGTGTTCTACGCAGCAACTTCCTTCTTCTGCACCACCTCGACCAAGTCCGCCACGCCGCGCTGGCGCCCAATAGCAACCTTGCGCATCCCCTCCTGACCCTCGCTCCCGACCTCGCCGCCTTCGTCCACACCCTCGCTCTTCTCCTCCTCAACATCGCGAGGGATCTTGCTCAGGTCCATGCGCATGCTATACGCATCCTCGCCGTCGGCGTAGTACTTGGCTTCCACCTTGTCGACGCTGAAGCCCAGGGTCTCACGGTACAAGTGCAGAGCAGCAGTGTTGGACATGCGCACGTGGAGAGAGACGTAACGCGCGGCGAAAGTCTCGGCCATTGCGCGCTCTAGGCAGGATATATTAGCAGTGTTTCGAAGAGGGGTGTTACATGAGACTCTAAACAATCAATGGAGACTTACGACTCTGACGCATCAGCTTCTCGGCCAGTCCCAGTCGACGGTGCGTCCTCATCACGGAGAGCGAGGTGATGTGTCCGTGAGGGATGCCGTCGGCCGGCTCTTCCTCCATCTTAGCGAGTACGTAGCCAACAATCTTAGGGGGATCGTAGGGTGTTTTGGGAGGGCGAGAGACCTGTTGTCTATCAGTCTTGTGCGATAATAGAAATGCAGAGCTGATGATCGATGTTTGAAGATATATTGCGAATGGATCTGAAAGCTGGTAGAGGATCCAAAAGAGAGAGTATTGTCTCATCTTTCCATCTTGGGCAGATCATCGTTCGCTTTTTTTTTGAGCCTCGCTCTTCACCTCTTGCCAAAGCCAACTCTTTTATCGATTCTTCCCAGGCTGCATGCATTCGCTTCTTCCTTCCAATCGTACTCATCGCACACCCCGCATCGCAGCACAAAAGTTCAACAATATATCCATTCGTACTTACATCAACGGCGACATAGCTCAACTGCGGCCAGCTCATGGCATGGTAAAGATAGTACTTGCAGAAGTAGTTCTCTGGCAGGTTGGTGATGTTCGCAAGCTGCACGTGGGGGATGTCTTCTGGACGGAGGAGGCGAATATCCATTGTGAAGAATGTGGGAGCTGACCAGCCTAGACTATCTCTTTTCTATCCGGATTCGGTGATTGCAGGTTCTTAACACACGGATGGTGGGTTGGGAGCCGATGTATTTTGTAAGTAGAGATCCGCGCTGTTGTGTACAGATGTTGCGCTTTGGTGTTGGTGCCAGAAAGCTGTGCGTTACGTCAGCGAAGTGTGGCCAATCAGATGCGCGGCCGGTCTGCGGACGCTGGATAAGAGACGCAGAATTTAGGAGAAATGACGGTTGAATTTTTGGGTTGATACTGCATATCCTTTAACTCTCGTACTTGAGTTGTGTATGATTTCGTCGTGCAACAGGATGTGTCATGTTCAAGCATGTCACGGTAGTGCACATATTCTATTGAGCAGCTGTTGATATTCTAAGCAGATGAGAACAATGAAATGTCCTGTATAAATTCGATCCATCTGACCCTGCAGAGTACATGCTTCCAACATAATATCTAAAAGTATATGCAAAACGCCTTCGCTATGCAGCGACCCTACGGGTATCATAAAACCAGCCCTCCTCGTAAATCATGACTATGTCCCTAGACGAACCCATCAGTCTTCGATCGGCCCTCATCCTTACTTGACGTGCGTAGCATCACATCAATCCACCCAACACTACTTTTCCAACACCTCCCACTTCGCTCCTCACGCCGATGCGACAGCTCTCCTCAAACTCTCTCACCACGCCCGCAAGGATGATCTTGCGCACACGCGCGTCGGCCTTGGAGAAGAGATCGCCCACGACACTTGGGACACCCTGACCGGCCAGTGAGACGCTCTCTGGAGTGGACAGCATGCTCAGCATCTTGGTGTAACAGTCGATGAGGACGTCACACAGGCTGGCAAAGGTGGAGAAGAAATCCGGATCGAATGGCAGACTGGGGGTCTGGAGGTACGTGTAGGTCTCGCCTGGATTAAGGTCATCGCTAGGTGGGTCTACCATGCCTGCCAGACTGCCACCGTCGCTGCCGTAGCTCGATTGCGGTGTAAGGAGGGGGAAGTCGCCTGTAGCCGAGCTGCTGCGCCGGCCTTTGCCACCGAGGTTCGCGCGCTTGAACATCTGCGGTATGCGTGCGCGGGACAAACTAGGAGCAGAGCCATCTGTCGGGTGCATGGCCTGGTACTGTTCGAATTCGAGGAGCAGGGCGTTCAGGGCGCGTAGGTAGTCGGCGGGCGAATTGGCGTGCATGTCGAGGATTGTCGGCAGACTGAAGCCCAGAAGAAGGTACTGTGCGGCGCGGCGAGCCTGGGCACGCGGTGTAAAGGAGGGTAGACGGGTGAGGTCGCCCTTGGAGAAGAGCAACGTGTTGAACCAGTATATGCGACCCTCGTGGCTGTATTGGTTAGCACCACACAGGCTATGCCACAACCATAGCTATACTTACGCTTTTCGCAGGTAGTCAAGGGTGGAGATGCGCTTGGAGGCGAGCTCCTGGATGTGCTGGAAGATGATGTTGGGGTTCGCGCCATTGGGGACGGGGATAGGGGCGGCAGGGGCCAGGCTGGCGTTGGGAATGCTGTTCACACGCTGGGCCTGCTGGATCTCCTTCTGCGAGGGCGGGTGACGCAGGGGCATGGGGACGGCCATGCTGAATGACGACTTGGGCTTGTCGAGGGCGCTCAGCGGGGCCTTGTCGTAGTGCTGCAGGCCACCACCATCCGGCTTGACGTTGTCGCTGCTCTTCGCCTTGTTGCGGGCAAAGGTCGAGATGGACAGGGTCGGGCGCGAGGCAGAGATGGGGGCGGCAGGGGGCACGCCTTTCTCTGGCGACAGGGACACCGAGTGCATGGTCGAGGCTGAGGGGTGCCTCTTATGGTTTGACGAGGCCGCGGACCGCAGGGACGTGCTCCGGCTCCTCCGCAGCTGCAAGCCGTCGACAGTGCTCGAGATGCTGTGCCGGGAGAAGCGCTTCTGTGGCGTTTTCGGCGGATCGTATTGGCTGGTGATGGGAGGGGTCGCAGTCGCGTCCGCTGGCGGTGTGCGGACGGATGGCAGACTGAGCTCTGCGGCGTTGGCAGGCGCGTTGTCGGACGCTGGGGGCAGCTCGAGGGTGCTGGGGATCTGGGCGCGCTGGCGAGAGGCCTTGTTCCTGCCAAAGAAAGACGGCTTCCTGAAGACGCTGCCTGAGGAAGGGTCCATTTCTTGCATTCCTCGTCCCCACACGGTCAGGGGCTTGTCGCAGGACGGCGCGGGGTGTTAGTCTAGCGCATGCTGCTATCGAGATCGGTTTCGCTATCGATATCGGCAGCAATGCAGGTACCAGGCCGGCGCAGCCCGTGTACTTATGTGCGAGCCTGCGTTTGTGGAGGAGCGGAGGCGGCGGCAGAGACGAGCCATGTTGCAACTGCGCTCGAGCAGCGAGCAGCGTCGCACCGGGCGCGCGACACAGATACCGCTGCACCAATCGAGTCCGCACTCCGGGCGCGTGAGGCACCGCGGAAACTATCGCAGGTGAACGACAGCCGCGCCCAGCCAATGAATATGCCGCAACACCGCGACCCCTGCCGCCTGCCCTAGCCAGGGTCCACGTCCCACGCCGCGCAGCCAAGTGCGTAGTGACGTCCATGTGCTGGGCGACGCTTGACCGCTGTTGACTTTTGAGTTTGATTCTGCTGCGGTCTCCCTTGCCTTGCCAGCTGCATTTCCCCACTCTCCGCATTCCTCACTAGATAACATGTCTAATCTGCAGCGCCGCCAGAGCGCAAAGGTGCGTCCGGTGCTCGTGTTCTGACCGACCTGCCACCTGCTGCCAGCGCTAACAACAACATGCAGGGCGAGCTCGTGCCGGTGGAGGGCGCCTGGCCTGTCGACCCGCAGCAGGACGTCGAGGTTTCACAGGACCGCATCTGGGTCGACGGTTGCTTTGACTTTGCCCACCACGGTAGACGCCTCTCATGTCCTCTTTGAACCACTGCTCACAGTCACCCTCACAGGCCATGCCGGCGCCATGCTGCAGGCCCGTCAGCTGGGCACCGAACTGCTCGTCGGCGTGCACTCGGACGAGGCCATCCTCGAGAACAAGGGCCCGACCGTTATGCGCCTGAACGAGCGCATCATGGCGGTCGAAGCCTGTCGCTGGGCCACCAAAGCCATTCCTCACGCCCCCTATGTGACCTCGCTGCCCTGGATCACCCACTACGGCTGCCAATTCGTTGTCCACGGCGACGACATCACCTCCGACAGCGACGGAAAGGACTGCTACCGCTATGTCAAGGCTGCCGGCCGCTTCAAGGTCGTCAAGCGTACCCCAGGCATCTCCACCACCGATCTCGTGGGCCGCATGCTGCTGTGCACCAAGTCGCACTTTATACAATCGCTGGAGAAGCGCCTCTCGGGTGACGAGGGCCCAGGCGGCGAGCTGGAGAGGCAGAAGGAAGGCGAGGCTATGCTGCAGCGCATCAAGGACTATGCCACAGATGCGAGCGGAAAGGCTCCTGGCTGCGATGTCTGGTATTGGCACGCTTCGAAGCCAGCCAAGCTGCGACGCACTACTACAAGCAACGGCACCTCAGCTGCTTCAAGTGAAGCGCGACCGGGTGTGGCACGAGCCCAGACTACCCAGTCTATGGGGCCCGTCAAGGAGGAGAAGGGTAAATTCCACGAACTTGTGCAAGGAAAGGGTATCAAACCAGGCCAGGTCGTCGTCTATGTTGATGGTGGGTGGGATCTGTTCTCCTCCGGCCACATCGAGTTCCTACGCAAGGTAACAGAGGCTGAGGAGTCCGCCGCCAAGCAGCGCGGATGGTATACCGAAGAAGCCAAGGCCGACAGGATATCAAAGGCGGGCGAAGACTACGGACCGGTCTTTCTGGTTGCAGGCATCCACGATGATGAGGTGATCAACCACTGGAAGGGCGTGAACTATCCCATCATGAACATCTTCGAACGTGGTCTGTGCGTGCTACAGTGCAAGGTACGCAACCACTATAAATTACATGCTTCTGCTGACATTCTCACAGTACATCCACGCTACCGTCTTCGGCGCCCCCTTCTCCCTCTCCAAAGCCTTCCTTTTGACCCTCCCCTACGGCACCCCCGCCGCTGTCTACCACGGCATTACAAAGTTCATGCCATTGACTTACGACCCCTACGCCGTCGCCAAGAAGCTCGACATCTACCGCGAAATCGCCAACCACGAGTACCAGAACGTCAACGCTGCCCAGATCGTTGCGCGTATCATGAAAAGCAGGGCGCTGTACGAGGAGCGGCAGCGCAAGAAGGGCGAGAAGGGTGCCAGCGAGGAGGCGGAAAAGATCAGACAGGAGATGGAAAGGGAACAGCAGAGGAGAGAAATTGAGGGCCAGTTCGGCATCTAGTAGCATGTTTGCATCTGAAGCATCTGGAGGGGAGTAATGAGCGTTCAGGCCCAGATATTCGAGTCTTCGGCGTTTAAGTAGCTGGCGTTGCTTAAGCCCGGCGTTAGCGCGTTTACATGCGCGTCCAACTCCAAACTTCTGCGGAGTCGTACCTAGTATACAAATCATAATCTTGATTCGAACTCGAGTGCGCCACCAACTTCCCTATACATTGGAATTCCCTCCATTCGACACGGACCTGCATATCCACACATTGACCCATCCATCCTGCGTTCGCCTAGCATGCCGCCAGCCCGCATGAGCGACATCCTGCCCTCGTCCTCCAGAACCACAGCACCACAGCCCTCTATACCCACAACAACACCTTACTCAAGCGACGGCCCCACTCTACCCATTATCGGCGCTTCGGAAAGTAGCAAGAAGCGGAAGCGCACCACAACTACCTCCAACACCTCCCCCGCGGCGACCGACACCAGCACAACAGACAAGAAGCACGCAACGAAGGCGCCGGTAAGAACAAACCACGCTACGCTATACACACCATGGGAGCTTTTGTCTGCGAGGGAGAGGAAAGCAATTGAAGACAAGGGCACAGAGAAAGTGGAGGTGGTGGTGTGGACGCGGAACCAGAATGTGAAAGCGGGGATTAATAGGTTGAAGAGCCTCCTATGCGCTGGGAAGAGTGCCGGTGGGGAAGGAGATGGTACCCGGTCTGCAACCGTGGGTAAGGCTGCTGAGACGGTGGGGGAAGAGGATGGGGAGGGTGTCATTGCGGTTAGTGCGCAGGGAGAGGGCACGGTGAAGTTGGTGGGGATTGTGGATGTTGCGTTGAGGGTTGTTGAGGAGAGCAAGGGGAAAGACGGGATGGATGGGACGAGGTGGTTTGTTTACACTGTGTTGAGTAGTGTTTCGGTGCCAAGGGGAAAGAGAGAAGATGCTGCTGAGCTGGACGGTGCTGAGGCGGCGCAGGACGGTGTGGAGGAGGATGCTATGGATGTTGATCGAGAGGCAAGTGAGGCTGTGGATGGCGGGGCTGTCAAAGAAGTTTCACAACGCACAGAAGAGATGAAGAGAGTGCCTGTGCTCACTGTCTGGATGAGTAGACAGCGGATGCCAGGATGGAAGGAGGTGTTTGGGGAGAAGGAAGTTGTGGTGCTTGCAGGTGTGGAGTAGTTCCTACATTCTTCACGTTTAATATTGTGCATAACCAAGGTGTGTAGACTCTCCTTCGTTGAGACTGTCATGGTGCTGGGAGAGCTTGATCAAGGCTTCGTCAGCGAGTAAAGGAAAGAAAGGGAGGTTGCAGTGGTAAGGATGACTAATCTTTCTGCTGAAGATCCATGCGGGGTCTATAGATTTCAAAATTGCCACCCATTCCGCCTCCTCTTTTCTTTGGTTTCCCTCGAAGGATAGTCAGGCTCCTCATACTCTTCGTAGTTTTCTTTACTGATCATCCTCAAGTCCGGCCTCTGGAAACAGTACCGAGCACCTGCCTGTACATCATCCCATAACATGTTACGTATTCCTGAGTTTGGCCATACTACGACTTCGAGCAGCGGAAAGTTGCGATCTGTAATCATAATGCGAGGCAGCTGACTCAGATGCCATCTACGCCATCTTTCCTTCGAGAATCTTGATATCCCATGAAGTGCATCACTTTCGATCACAATTTCTCGAACTCCTTGAAAGCGGCTTGCGCAAGCGAGCATGGCGCGCAGTAGATCCTCGAAATCACACCAGCTGTATGTTGGAGCAATTACAACAGATGTGTATTGGTCGACGTACCTTCCCGCTTCTTGCTTGATTTGGCGACAGACAGACAATAGCGTCGGCTTTTGAAAGAAGAACCTAAGTCGAGCGTAACGATAACGGGGTAACATGCCATGCGCAATCAATTCTCTGACAGGCTCGGGCACCTCAACAATAGCAGTGTCGAGTACGAATCCATATATCATATTCCTTATCTCTCCCGGGAGACGACTCAACAGCGGTGATTCTGCTGCATTACGTGTGGAACTGTTATAGAATTAGCAAAAGACATCAGGCGAAAGTGCTAACATACATCGCATTGCGCTTCTTCTGCCTCCGTGTTTCAACCATGGCTCAGACCAATCGAGACAGGGCAGTTAGCAGTTCAGGTATAATGGATCTAGTTGGACGCATTAACGTGAAAGGACAGGTCGATGGAGCTATATGAAGTGTGACGTAGGCAATTGTCAGAGCAATGATTGCTTAAGCCTAGATATGAGACGGCAAACATACCAGTTGGAATTTGAGAGTTTGTAGCTGTGTAGCGGCACAATAGCAGAGTTTGGATGTTGAAGGCAATCACTTATCTTTGTTTACCGCATCCTGTTGATACCCGGGCCAAGCAATATACCAGATGGCAGCTGGATTGATGCAACTTGAATTGCTATAGCTCATACATTCTGCACAACAACGACCAATATCATTACTGTCTAGGCTGGACCCTGCTAGATTCCCCACTTGTAGTCATCCCTCCTTTCTCTCCTGTAACTCCTGTAGGGCTCTCCAGATCCTTCCGGCTGGCAATATTCATTATCAACCTCCAGGTTTGATTTGCGAAAGCAATACTGAACAGCTGCCTTTTGTTCAGCCCTTGACCAATGCAAGTGAGGCTCTGATTCTCCCAGCCATACAACAGTCTCGAGAACAGGAAAGCTCGTTTCCAAAATTTCGTCATTCTCTTCGTCGCCGTCATCATCATCTTGGTCATCATCATCTTGGTCATCATCATCTTGGTCATCGTCAGCATCTTCATCGTCGGTATAGTCATCTTCATCAGAGGCATCTCCATAGTGTTCATTGTCTTCCTCTTCCATACCCTGAGCCTCATCAAGCATCGTCATCGGCAGCCTGATCTCTCGAACACTGCAAAAATAGCTTGCTCGATTACGCATTGCTTCCAGCAAATCTCTGAATGGGAGTCTGCAAACAGCTAAGGGCCGGCGGTAAAGCACGTAGCTCAAGACGTCTAGCTCGACGATGCTGTACTTGTCGAGGTAATCCTGTGCCTCGCGGTGGATTTGTGTGCAGACAAATAGGAGGTGTGGCGTCTTGTGAAAGAACCTTGGCTTAGCAGTCCTGCCTCGTAGGCGTGCTTTGGATGGCATTAATCCGGGCGGCTCAGGCACATCGACAATGGCAGTATCGAGTGCGTATCCGTAGATCATATTGCGTAGCTCTGCTGGAAGACGCAGTAGGGGTGACTCTACTCCATTACGCTTGGAGCTATACTACCGTTAGCAAAAAGTATGATACGATGATACCGACATACATTGAGCTGCTTTTGCTCTCAGCCTCCATTGAGGCCATGGTGGATACTACTCAATGTAAACTGATGAATGCAAGAGTGTGGTGGCTTGATCTGGAGGACAAAATCAAAAGATCAGACCGGTGAGCATTATAAAGTGTGTAATTTGAAGTTACTAGAGCAATGATTGTTCAAGCCAAACAACAGTGGTGACAGCAACACACTATTTGGAGGGTCTGATCGTAGCAATGCGATTGTATGAGAGCAAACTTCTGATAGTTGAGTCAATCACTTTTCTGTAATCTTCGAAGCCTGCCGTTTGCCTGTGTCAATCAAGATACCAGATGGTAGCGGGCGTGACTAGGTCATACGGTTACATGTAGGTCTTGTGGGTGATTCATCCTAAGATAGTGCTGGCAGTCTCCATTGCCGACTCCCGTCTGATAAGGTCTGGGCTCTATCATGTTTAGCCTCAATTCAAGCTATTTGAGCCGTACACAGGGTATCCTGCGAGACGCGTATGGTTTGTCCTGCACAAACGTCGCGAAATTGGTTTGCTCGTGAGAGCCCAGCGTTATGGTTCGACAGAAGTAGCATAACTCGCG
This sequence comes from Epicoccum sorghinum, assembly GCA_020272525.1. Taxonomy (NCBI): domain Eukaryota; kingdom Fungi; phylum Ascomycota; class Dothideomycetes; order Pleosporales; family Didymellaceae; genus Epicoccum; species Epicoccum sorghinum. The sequence continues at coordinate 2,251,699 of VXJJ01000011.1, read as the reverse complement.
TTTCTCTATCGAAGACTGTAATTTGGTTCGTACCAAACCACACGGCCGAAAATTTGTCATCACCCTGAATGCTCATAGTCCCCTCAACGCTTCAAGCCAGTTGCCTCGCACGCCATTACTAAAATACATCATTGAAAAAGCATGTTTTACAATCGGGAGATAAGACCAGCGACATCACCGTCCAAGAGCAGCGTCGACTTTCGCTTTGACCGTCGGCAGCAGCCCCTCGGTAAGGGGAACGTACAGGCCTTTCTTGATCCCCAGATCCGCCCCTGCATAGTACAGCATGCAATTTAGCCATTCGCGGCGCGCCGCAACATCGATCATTTTGGGCTTAGCTTTATTGCACTTCAGCGAGGGCAGGTGAATGGGGTGGTCGTACGGGTGGGGTGCTGAAGAATCGAAGATGTGTGTTTTTGGGGCGGCAGGATTCCAGACTGGGGTAATATGTGTGTTTGCGGGGTGGACATCTTCTTCTTGTTTCACAGCGGCAGGGCTGCTGCCGCCTTGGTAGGGTGGCGGCGTAAGGTAGGACATATGCATGTTCTGTGTCAGAACGTCGGGTACAGGAGCGGGCGACCCTTGATGCTGAGGCGAGTGTTGCCCCGTACTCTGTGGGCTGATGGGCGCTTGCGAGTCGGGAACGAGGCCGGAGCGAAGTATCGCATCCATGATTCCCAGTGGCCAAAGATTGACATAGCCTCTCATGCCCATGACATCTTCATACGATTTGCCATATACGGGAACAGTGAAGCTTGACAAAATGGCAGAACAACACTTCTCAATCATATCCACGAGCTGGTTGGTGGCAGAGGAGTGATGAACGCGCAGAGTGGTGACGTCAAACGTGACCGGTGCGACTTCATTGTCCAGCGGGAACGGACTGGCGAAGTCGGGCGATAGGGGAGCTACCATGACCGGATCGGCCTCCGGCAACCTGAACATCCAGTTGAGGATCTCCAGGAGATCACGAAGCAGGAACATGCGGCTGGTCCGATAGAAGCCCCAGACCCAGCATCTCTTCAGATTCTTGTATGAGTGAATTTCTTTTGGTGCCCCTCGACTGCTCAACATGAGCTTTTGCCAATTGATATCGTATTTAGCGCGGGCTTCTGGCGTGTTCGGTTCCATCTGATATCTCCACATGTCCGGCATGTTAAACTCCCAACTTTGATATTTGTGCCCCAGGTCCAGCGCAGCCTGCAACAGTTCTGCAAGATCTCTGCGCGTTGTTGGAGGGTTCGGGCTTTGTTTGATCTCATGCCACTTGGCATGCAGCCGTGCTTCCCGATGTATGAGCTGCATCACAAATAGTCCAGCCTGGTTATACATGCTCGGCAGGTGTTGTCTCACGTTGTCGACATCATTGACTGGGAGCGGTGGTGCCTTCGCAGCGTGTAGATTACCAAGTAGCTGTTGCCATCACATCAGCTGTTTGAAGGGTATGAATGCCGGTGAGCACAATGGGAAATTTACCATCTGTGAATATGCCACCTCGTACAGCCTCGCGGACACTGGGTTGCTATAGAACTGCTCGATACTGCGCATATTGACAAGAGCATTAGCACCATTTGAGTGGGCGATATATGTGCCTTGACGTTGTTGTGAGCTGATGTTCTGCGGTTGGGTCAGATTCTGTGATGTACTCGCGCGGCCATCCTGGTTTTACCTCATAAGCTCCCATCATGTATACGGAGCACAAAGCTTCGTCCGATAACGCCTGCTTTTTATCTGCAATCATCTTTGATAACATGCCCATGGCTTTGCCCATGCATTCTTCTCCGAGGGCTTCGGCTTGCGGCGCATTGCATCGATTTGCGAAATTGACGTAAGCTACAGCGTTGACAACGGCGGCAACACATGAGTCTTCCGCCGCTCTACCATACAAGATAGGTACGAAGCTCCAAAGGCTATCAGAAGGTTCATCCAGCGGTTGATTGGGCGATTCAGGGAGAATAAAATCGTACACGAATCGCTCATAAGCTAGCTGGCGGAGGTCGGGCTTGACATTGGACGTAATTGATAGTTGATCGAATCTATCGATGCTTGGGGAGCCATCAGTTGAGTCCGTGTGATATTCATAGATGGTTGATGACAGGCGTCGAGCTCCACTAAATGATGGCTGTCTTGTCCGCGCTATAGGCGAGATACTATCACTGGGTGGTGATTTCCGGCTGTCGCTACTTCCACTCAAGGCTCGTTGGTGGGACTTCGATCTTTTCCTCCAGGAATCTTCGGCTCTTTGCGCTGCGAAAGCAGTTTGGTTCCGGAAGAGCAAGTCTCCTTGGTCGCGATATTTGCACTCGTGGTGTGCTTTTACGCATCTATTGCACGCTGGCTTTGTCTCATCACACTATTGAAAATGTCAGTGATGTCCGGACATGGCAAGGTTCCTTTCTGACTGCCGTTCAGTTGAGCAGCAGGCTTGCAAGGACGAATGAATCGGATACAGAGCTGCCAACAAATCAGGAAGCAGTTGTGCAAAGTAAAAGCTCACCTTGACCTTGCGAGCTCGACAAGCCTCGCATCCTTTGCTCGGTCGTCCACGATACGACATCACGAATCCCGAAGAGGTCCCGTGTAGAAGAAGCACACGCAGACTGTTGAACTGGTCGCAGAAGAGAGCGTGTGATAGAAGACGGCCAGCAGGGATCGCAGGCGAGTGAGGCGAGCTTCACAAAGCTACCGAACTTGGACCGTGACGCGGAGTACCACACCAACAGGCTTTCTCCTAGACTCTGTATCGCCGTTTTCGCTTGATTGGACCAGGGATCAAGTTTGAGACCGGGCGGCCCGAACAAGTGGAATTGTTTCGGTCTGCTGCACGTGCGGAGCACCGCAGCTGAGGAACGCTGGAACGGATTGGGGTGCAGACATGCAGACAGACTGGACTGGGAGGCTCGGCTGGCTACCAGCATTTGTTATGCCTGGAAAACTGATCTGCACTATCCCGCAAGTCGAGATGAGGTCGTTTTACCGAGGCCAATCGTAGTGCTCTTTTTGCTATTGGTCATTGACCAACCGTTGCTGGAGGCTAGCTCTGCGTTCACTCGATCATCTTGAAAGACGATCGGCGAGCTTATTGGACTCTCCGCATCCGTATCGGCTCCTTCCGTGCCGAGGACTGCAACACCATACAGCAGACATCACCTGGCAACGTCTCGGGCATCATCTGGCCGTAGCGACCTGTATGCGCCAGGTAGCGTGGACGGTGGATAGAAAAGCCTGGTCTGAACGCGCAGAGAGGGGTAAAGGGATAGCGCCCGCCAGACCAAGCAATGAGAAAGGCCCTGATTTGTCTTGGTGACGTGCCAACACCATCACATTATCGTGACGAGTTTTCGTTGCAGCACCTGGGAGATCTTAGACTCCACGATCTGACGCGAGTCATGAGCCGGATACGGTATTGACGGGGGGCGGCTGGATGATCGACGAGTGCTCTTTAGTGACATTGTTGATGTTCTGTTGCGCATTGGCATTTTACGTCGGCGGCTTTAGGTTACGCTGTCTCCCCACCGCGAAGTTTCTCATTGGAGCCGCACCAGTATCACTGATCTTTGACACTGAGCGAGCCTCAAGGATTACTTCGCAGGTAGCTCCAACAGTGTCTCGTCTCAGCGCACGCGGCTTCTTCCATTGCCGGTACTGGACCCTCCTGCCGACTTCCGGAAGCTAATTTGCGGCAAGCATGGAGTTGTATGTAGGAGACGTATGGAACTGCACGCCAAGACTAGAAGACTGCAGACATAAGGCCAATAGACCAATCGTTTTTTTTTGTCAATGCTGTTACATGCGCGCGAGCCTTAAGAGTTGCATACTGGCTCCCGAGCTGCAGCCACACCATCGGGGCTTCAGGAAGCTAGTCATTAAATTCGTTTTAACAACTCAGTGCTTTGAGAAGGAATGAAGTTGTGCAAGGATGCTTCTTTGCTGGGTCGAGAACACCAGTGTGATGATTTGCTGATGTCGTGAAGTGACACTGATGGCTCCCCCGGATATTGTAAGCAAAGGGCAATGGCTTCGCAAATCAATTCGAAGACGCTCGGCGTGCAACAGCTTTTGACCTAATATAGGAGCCTCTCTACTCAAAGCAAGCTCAATCTCTCAACCCCTTTCACGATCGGCGCAATCCTCTTTCTCTCGACCTCCTGCAGGCTTTCCCATAATGTCGCGTCACCCCCAGTAGGCTTCAAAGTACCATCGATACCCTCGACCTCTTCTACCTTCTTCGCCGCTTCGGGATCTACTGGGTACATCTCCCTCACCGCATCCTTGCACTTGTCCACAACCTCCAGATGCGCTCTGCTAACAGCATCAGCACGCTGTCGCATACCCCTTCGAACCAAACCGTCAACGAGGCGTTGTATTTCATCTTGCATGCTATTGATGCGCTCGATGAGGCGCTCGATGGAATTCGTGAGGTACTCTTCCTCGTAGACAGTACCCTTCTTTCCTCGAGCACGCTTGCGCTCTTCGCGGCGTTTGTTCTTGCTTGTCTTGCGGGTGGCGGTGGTGTTGACGGTACCGGTCTGTTTGGTATAGCGGGTCATGAATGTGCCACCACTTGTTGTATCGGTAGGCGCAAGCGAGATGTTGTCCGGAATGTTGTTGTCGATACCATCCATGCCATCATAAAACGCCATTGGATCCTCTGCTTTCTTAGTGCGAAGTTCCTGAAGACGCGGTACTTGAGCCAGTAGTTGTGTGCGCATATCCGCAAGAAACTCTGTCATATCCGCACTGCGCTCGACAAGAGAAGGATCAATGACAGTCTCGATCAGAGACGGGTCACGGCGCAGAACGACCAGACGCGTGGCTTCGGCGAAGTGGTGGCCGCGACACATAAGCCTTGCAGCCGAGGGTAGATCAGAGAGATAGTCGAGGGTGATCGTTGCTGCCGAGTAGTAATCCTTAGATTCTGCAAGGCCCTCAGCCAGTGAGGACGCAAGCTCTGTAAGCTCCTCGTCAGAGACCTTGGCCAGTGTGGCGGACGCGAGGGCCTCGCGCCAGAGGTTTGCCGAACGATAGCTAGGCCAGGCCGAAGCATAGTCGGAAAGATATTCGTACGCGAGAGCGGCTTCCCTATGCTTGTTCGTACTGCTCAAGTAGTTGGCGTAGATATGCATGATCGCGTTAAGCCGGGCAGCATCGTATTGATACATATCGAGGGCAGCTGTGTATAGAACGTGCTTTTGAATGTATTCTTGCGCTTCTTCGAACGCCTTCAGCTCTTTCAGATATGAAAGTGCTTTTGTGTGACGGCCGAGCTGGTCATCGATCTGGAATTTGCGTCGAATATCGGGGAGATCTTGAAGTGACTGGAGGTGTGGGAGGTATTCTCGAGGGTCCTTCTGCGATTGCTGAGCTATCAGGAGGGCAAGATCAAGATTGTAAAGTCCCAGTGAGGTATCGTATAGTTGATTAACATCTGCAAGGAAGCAGATATGTTCAGCCGCTTTGTCTGTGAGAGGATCTTGGGACGACTGCAGCCTTCCAATCATTTCCAGACCAGCCTCCAAAGCTGGCGGCGTTTTGGAGACATGGGATGTGATGATGTTCTGGAGATGCTCGTCTTTATACTGCGGCAGTCCCAGTACAGCAAGGAAAGCATCCGAGACACGGTTGACCTTGTTCGCAATCTGCTCTTGCGAAAGCTTGGTCTTGTTGACTAGGTCCTTTGTCTTCAGTGTTTCACGATACATGGTCTCCGATACGTCCTCGTTACTGCCAGTCTATCAGTTCGTCGCTCTGGGAGTTTCTAAGATAATATTTACCGTAGCTGCGATAGGAGCAAGTCGATATGCTCAACTTTTTTGATTTGGTTGACAATCAGCTCAATGCTCCTCATGAACCGTTCAGGGTCATGATCGTGCAAAATGTTCATGTCCACGCGCTGATTGCGGCAAGCAAAGAACGCATCGCTGTACTGATTGGTCTCGATACTGCGTCGAATAGCCGCCAGTACCAGAGCTCGAGGATATATGGTTTCAAGGTTGCCACGAGGCATCTGCAAAACTACAGAGTAAGTCGTAGGCATGACGGTCACTAGCTTTGCGCCACGTTCAATGCTCCTGCAGCGTTCGTCTGTTTGTGGTTCGTCCCCAGGTACTTCTAGTTCTATTTGTAAATCAGCAATAGGTTAGTGATAGAACAACCTTGGGGATCTTACCATCCACGTTCGTCAAGTGAACGAATTTGAGAAGGTGTTGTGTAGTTGTGAAGATGAGATGAGCGGGTGTCACTACGAACGAAGTGCAATTTCGCACTAGAACGCGATCGTTGGCAAATAAGGCTCCACTCTTTGTCAGACCGAAGGCAATGTCCTGCAGTCATTAGCAAAAATTGTGACGCTGCCTGGCACTTTGCGCACCTGTCCATCGATGCTGATGACCTTGAACTCAGGTGCAAAAGCAGGAACCTTTTGAGCCAAGGCAGTCTGTGGAGGAAGATCGGAAGCAGCCTCGCTGGTGTCGAATCGGTGTATTGCACCATTCTGTAATTGGATGTAGAGGTTCTGGTAGTCAGCGCCGCTCGCGAGCGATGATATGCTGTCGGTCTCGATAAGAGGGCCCTGTGGGAGGAGCATCCGATCCTCACTTCTCCACACTGAACTCTCGTCATCCACCCAACTATCTGTAAGCACGTATAACTGTTCATCACCGAGGAATGCGACATGACGTGCCGACTGCCCTTCGACAGCATCGCTCTGCCACAGAAGTGACGGTTTTGTTATCGGGCGCTTGGTGACATCGAGTGCATATACAGCAAGGTGTCGGTCTGAAAGCACTGCAAGCCGTGTACCGGACTGAGAAAGCGCAACATCGGTAGGCTTATGTTCCAGTTTCAAGGTACAAAAGGCCATTGGTGGAGGCACGTTGGCAACACGTAGAGGCGTAAGTTTCAGAGACACTATATTCGTTAATTTTACCCAGCAGTGTTGGAGAGTGGAACTTACAGCCGTCGATAGAGGCAACAAGACCGTAGTCATTTGGAGCAGCAACGGAACCACCAGCTGTCGCTGAGAGGAATTCGGCAATCTGAAGAGCTCCTACATACGTGTTAGGAATGGCTTAATCTGATTTGGCAAAAACATACCGTAGGTTGAGATAGCAACAGCTAGTGGTCGCTCGGCATGCCATGTGCACAAAGCTGTCTGCTTCGTTGTCTCAGGAAAGTTGAGCTCTTGCTTTAGGTAGTAATGGTAGTTGCTCATGGTCCAGAGCTGTACTTTGTCTGGATACGAGACCGCCAGTACACTGGAATCGTTATTCCATTTGACGGCCAAAGGACGAGCCAGGGCTGCAAGCTCTTCTTGTGTGAGGCGGAGATCGAACTGCCCATGTCGGAGACCATTGCGTTCGAAGAAAACAACTTCAAGCTTGTCACTGGCGCGACGTACACTGGCAATGAGATTGCCGGAAGGTCGCCAGCTGAGTGCGCCTTCTAGTCCATCGACTGGCTCGCTTACACTGTCCAATTGTCCTTCTCTTGAGTACACGCGAATCATACGGCGCTGCTCCTGCTCGACCTTTGTAAGTGCAAAGTAGGCACCGTCCCCTCTCCAACTGATGGTGACTGATCGATCGTCGTAAGGACTCAACTCTCCAGCATCGATGTGTTCAGGCACTGTAGGATCCTGTAGTGCCCTTGCTCTCTTGCCTTTGAACTGCGTCTCTTTCTTGCCCCAGCCGACAGAGACGTGGTTCGAGACGTTGACATCCTCCGGGGCGAGTGTGACGCTTGCAATATTTTCGATGTCTCGGCTCATCAGCAACAGTGTATCTGCCTGCGTGGTGATAGCAAGTAACTCTTCGTCGGGGGACCATGCTGCGGCAGCGATACCAACGTCTACAGAACCCACAATCTCGACTAGCTCTTCATTTGCAAGGGGGTTCTCTCGAACAAGGATGATGTCGCCGCCAGCCAAAATCAGACATGAGGTGGCTGTGTCGGCAAAGTGGTGCAGGCTCAACACAGAGTCGTGGGTGAGCGACGGCAGCGGACATGGTGCATCCCATGCGGCTATACTTTCCAGACGGTCCTCTGTGCCGGTGCGTGTGTAGTGTAGTCTCTTGAGCTCAATAGATGCACGTGACTCAGATGGTCCGAAGGCGCATATCAAGGCATTCGAAGCAGCGTCCCATGCTGTGGCAGTGAGGGGTAGCGGGTCTTCCCCAGAAAACTGCAAGAGCGACCTTGCGACGACCTTGAGGTTTCGCATCTTTCCCGGCCCTTGTGAATTTGGCGATATTCAAGTTCGCCTGGCAAGATGGTGGAAATCAAACAATTTTCATTCGAGGTACGACTCACGCTAGTGTGCCCTCTTGCCAAGACTGCATCATCACGAAGGCATGCATGTGTAGCTATGCCGCTGAGGCGACAGCTACGAATTCAGCAATAGGCGCTGTAGTGACAGGCAATGAAATTGATGCTGTTGTGTCTAGTACAGTTGTCGCCGGGATCTTCACTTATACTACAATTCCCCATATATCCCAATGCCCCCAAGCCATGTCCATGATTCATATGAAAGCATTTACGGCTTGTTCTTCTTTGTCTGCCAGACTGTACGAGGAGAGCGGTCAGTTTGGAGCGCGGACGAGTTGCGAGTACAGGTGATAGCTTACCAGCCAGGAGGAAGGGCAAAGAGAAGCCAGTAGCTGTTCCCGTTAGCCTTGCCACACGGATCCATTGCCTGTGCGCCAAACTCACCCATGAAGCCCCAGTACTTGAAGGCGAAGCCCTTCTTCAGCGGGTCAAAGGGCAAGTTGCTGCGGGGACCCTCGGGGTAATGGTAGGGAGAGGACATCTGCGCGCGGGTCGACTGGAAGCCACGGCGGGCGACGAGGGTGGGGGCCGAAGCGGCGCGGAAGGTAGCACGGGCGAGCATCTTGGACGGTCAGCGGAGACTGCAATTGGCGCGGCGACGAGCGTACTATGGCGTTGTGGTAGAGTGGAGAGGTGTCGTTGCGGGTGGAGTGATGCGGGTTTGACGAGGTTGCGAGCAGCTCTCGCGCACGCCAAGACAGGAAGCCCCGACGCACCGACACGCTCGGCCGCTGCTGTCTGCTGCTATCAACTTTTTGTGATCTGCATTTCCAGTCGAGGGCGTCAGTCTGCCCGCGCACGCACAACCGCCCCCCGCCTCGCCCGGCTTCGACACTCGCACACCACCAGGGCCGCTGCCGTCTTCTTCTGCCGACGCGACGGTATTGCCCGCCACCACCATGGACGACCTCTTCGACGTCTTCGACGGCGACAACGGTGCGCAGACGGCGCCGAAGAAAAGCAAGAAGCGCCAGGCGAATGGCGCTGTCAAGACCCCAAGCGCTCCCAGCGCTCCCAGCGCCCCCAGCGAAGACGCAGCCATGTCAGATGTGCCGGTAGCTGGCAGCGAATCTCCCGCCGAGCACGGGAACGACCCCAAGCTGCAGAAGAGACAGAAGCGCGACGCCGAGCCTGAAGCCATAGTCACCGATGACTTCGAGACAGAGCAGACCCGCGAGGTCGCCGCCGCTGCGGGCTTGCAAGCGCAGACAGTATCAGAGGGACAGGGTGTCGTGCTCTCGCATCAGGTCCGCCACCAGGTCTCACTGCCGCCCGATTACGACTACGTCCCTATTTCCCAGCACAAGGCGCCCGCCGAGCCTGCGCGCGTCTGGCCCTTCACATTGGATCCCTTCCAGCAGGTCTCCATCGCATCGATACAGCGCAACGAGAGTGTACTGGTTTCGGCGCATACATCTGCCGGAAAGACAGTGGTTGCCGAGTATGCCATTGCACAATGTCTTAAGAACAATCAGCGAGTTATCTACACAAGTCCCATCAAGGCTCTAAGTAACCAGAAATACCGAGAGTTCATGGCCGAGTTCGGCGACGTTGGCCTGATGACCGGAGATGTCACCATCAACCCCACTGCAACCTGCCTGGTCATGACGACCGAGATTTTGCGCTCCATGTTGTACCGCGGTTCCGAGATCATGCGCGAAGTTGCCTGGGTCGTGTTCGACGAGGTCCACTATTTGCGTGACAAGTCCCGCGGTGTGGTCTGGGAAGAGACCATTATCCTGCTGCCCGATAAGGTTCGCTACGTTTTCCTGTCTGCTACGATTCCCAACTCGATGCAGTTTGCCGAATGGATCACCAAGACCCACAGCCAGCCCTGTCACGTTGTCTACACGGATTTCCGTCCGACCCCTCTGCAACACTACTTCTTCCCCAAGGGGGCCGACGGTATCCATCTTATCGTGGACGAAAAGGGTGCCTTCCGCGAGGAGAATTTCCAGAAAGCCATGTCCTCGATCGCAGACAAACAAGGAAGCGCCGCAAACGATTTCCTTGCGAAGCGCAAGGGCAAGGGCAAGGACAAGAAGACAAACACTGGCGGCAACAAGGAGGGGTCTGATATTTACAAAATTGTGAAGATGATTATGCTTAAGAGCTACAACCCGGTCATTGTTTTCAGTTTCAGCAAGAGGGACTGCGAGAACTACGCTTTGTCCATGAGTCAGCTTTCTTTCAACGACGACTCAGAGAAGGCTATGGTCTCGAAGGTCTTCAGCAGCGCCATTGAGATGCTGTCAGAGGAAGATCGCGCGCTGCCTCAGATCCAGCACATTCTCCCTCTACTCCGAAGGGGTATTGGAGTCCATCACTCCGGTCTGTTGCCTATCCTCAAGGAAACGATTGAGATTCTGTTCCAAGAAGGTCTTATTAAGGTTTTGTTTGCGACCGAGACCTTCTCTATCGGATTGAACATGCCGGCCAAGACTGTTGTTTTCACAAGCGTGCGCAAATTCGATGGTGTAGCACAAAGATGGGTAACACCTTCTGAGTTCATTCAGATGTCCGGTCGTGCGGGTCGTCGTGGACTCGACGACCGCGGTATTGTCATCATGATGATCGATGAACAGATGGATCCTGCTGTTGCAAAAGAGATTGTTCGGGGGCAACAGGATAACCTGAACTCAGCCTTCTATCTTGGCTATAACATGATTTTGAACCTGATGCGTGTAGAGGGCATCTCGCCTGAGTTCATGCTTGAGCGCTGCTTTTTCCAATTCCAGAACACCGCTGGTGTTTCAAGCCTAGAGAAGCAGTTGGCCGAGCTTGAGAACGAGAAGGCAAGAACCGCCATCACAGATGAGACAACCGTCAAAGAATACTACAACATACGCCAACAGCTCGACAGCCTTACCAAAGACATGCGCGACGTCATCATGCATCCTAACTACTGCTTGCAGTTCCTCCAGGCCGGCCGTTTGGTCAAGGTCAAGTTCAAGGACTACGATTTCGGGTGGGGCGCTGTCGTTGCTTTCACGCCTCGAAGAGCGAACAAGGGCGAGATTCTGCAGCCGCAGGAGTCTTATGTCGTTGATGTCTTGCTTACCGTTGCTAGTGACAGCAAGTTCGCCCCACAAGCAAACGATGGTCTGCCACCAGGTGTACGACCGCCGCCAGAGGGCGAAAAGGGCAAGATGGAAGTCGTGCCTGTCCTGCTCAACTGCATCGAATCGATCGGGCATCTTCGTGTTTTCCTTCCAAACGAATTAAAGTCTGCAGAGCAGAAGAACAGCGTTCGCAAGGCCCTGGACGAGGTGAAAAAACGTTTCCCAGATGGCATCGCTATTCTCGATCCTATCGAGAACATGAAGATCACAGATGACAGCTTCAGACGATTATTGAGAGTGAGTGGTTGCGGATCCTTCGTCCATTGTATAGCTAACAATCTTCAGAAAATCGAGGTGCTTGAATCCCGTCTGCTGTCGAACCCTCTCCACAACTCGCCAAGGTTGCCAGAGCTGTATACCGAATACGCGAACAAGGTGGCTTTGTCAGACAAGATCAAAAAGGTCAAAAAGGACATTTCCGACGCATTGTCCGTTATTCAACTTGACGAACTGAAGAGCAGGAAGCGCGTGCTGCGCCGTCTTGGATTCATCGACGACGCCGATGTCGTTCAGCTCAAGGCTCGTGTTGCTTGCGAAATCAGCACCGGTGACGAACTTGTGCTCAGTGAGCTGTTGTTTAATCGATTTTTCAACGAGCTCACACCTGAACAATGCGCAGCCTGCTTGAGTTGCTTCATCTTTGAGGAGAAGAGCACTGAAGTTCCAGCGCTCAAGGAAGAGCTCGCCAAGCCATACCGCGAAATCCAGCAACAGGCGAGAGTCATCGCAAAGATTTCGCAGGAGAGCAAGCTTACAGTCAATGAGGAGGAGTACCTTAAGACCTTCAAGTACGAGCTCATGGATGTTGTCTATTCGTGGTCGAAGGGTGCGACATTCGCGCAGATTTGGTACGTTTGGAGCTCTACTTGCATCGTGATAATACACTAACACATCTGCAGTAAAATGACCGACGTCTACGAAGGCAGTTTGATCCGTCTCTTCCGTCGTCTGGAAGAGCTGCTGCGACAGATAGCCCAGGCTGCCAAAGTAATGGGCAGTGAGGAGCTCGAACAAAAATTTACAGCAGCGCTCGAGCTTGTTCGCCGCGACCTGGTGGCTGCACAGTCTTTGTATCTCTGATGCAGGCAGCAGCTTTACTTCAAGGGATTGATTGCGGTAAGATTTAAGTTTTGTATAGCATTTTCATTGTTCTCGGGTAGTTGCGTTACTGTTTGCGGCGTTGCGTTTCTCCATGTGTAGGAGACGCCGACGCCACAGGCCTTCCAATGTCTCAGGTGCACGAGCGACGGCTGCATGGGCGCTATGCACACCAAAAGGCGTTGGGGTGCGATTGCTGTTTAAGTAGAATATACTAGGTCTAATGCTGCCAGCAATGTTGGTGAAAGACCCCCCGAAGTATTGCTCTTTACCTTTTGTTTCACGTGAATCTAGTTGGTGATGTCCAACTTGCTCGTTGCTGTGCTGGAAGCGTCTGGACTCAGGCGGGCGGTGTGCTGTGATTGGCGCCTGGGCGACTGATGTCTGGCGCGCTAGCTTCCTTGACGTTCGTCTTGTGGCTTTCCTCCTCGAACAACAACATAGCCAACACCCCCGCCGCCGACCTCACTTCACACGACCCTACACCGCTGCCGTCGCTGTCGATTCACTCCTCGCGCTTCCCAACCCCACTGCCGATCACGCAGACTGAGCGCCCTTTTATTGTCCGCCGGGCTGGCCGCCATGTGTGACATCAACCAAAACTTCCCCTCCGCTCCACATCAGCTTCACAACCGCTATTCGCCCATCCGCAACAGTACGTCCGTTCCACGCCAAGGTTTCCACGGCCCTGCCCGAAATTCCCACCTGCTAACAGCACTACTGCAGTCCTTTCACCCTCGACCGCCATGTCTGGCCGTAAGCGGAAAGCCGATGACGATATCGAGGATGAGCGCATGTCGCAGTCACCGTCCAGTTCTCCGGCCATCTCTTCTCGACCACCTCCCCGCTCTATGCAGAAGCGTGTTCGTTCCAACATCTCTGGTCGGGCACTGCCTCTTCCCCGTCTACTCGAGACACTTTCCCCCGACCAGATGCGAAACCTGCTTCAATCCATATGTCAGCGCCACCCGGATATTGGTAACGAGGTGGTCACTACGGCACCGCGGCCCAGTATACAGTCGACACTGGAAGTACTCTCAAAATACGAGTCGGAATTCCAGGCTGCGTTCCCCTTCGGCGGCAGTTCGTCGTCAGACTACGCATACAATCGGGTACGCCAACAGCTGACCGAATTGCTCGAAGCTATGAAAGATTTCACTCCGCATTTCCTCCCGCCCCACGAACAGCAAGCCGCCACATCGCTCGCCTTCCTTGATGGAGCTACCGATGTTATCCACCGCCTGCCTAATTGGGATACATACCAACACAACCGTCAGAAGGAGGAAGCATATGAAGAGATGGCGAAGGCTTGGGCCATGGTCATTCGTGAGGCAGCTAAGAAGGCAGGAGGCATGCAACTGTTGTATGGTGGTTGGGATCAGAAGATTTCGAAACACAATGAGATCTCTGGTGGAAAGATGCAAGAGGCCGTCAACGAACTGCGAGGAGGTCTGGGTTGGATGGCAGCCGAGACGCCAGCTCCAGCTGCAGGGGGCCAAGCCGATGCCATGTCTATCCGACAGCAACTGCTGAATGGCAGCTACGGCTCCAGCTCTGCCAGCATCGGGGCATGGTAAAAGACTACATTGTTCACTTAACTCCACCGGTCGCCGATTTGGGCGTTATTTCTTCTGGCCCGAGTGAGACTTCTGGTCGCCATCGTGCATGAGAAGTCTTCTCACCGCTCTGAGCTGACACGGCTCTCGGTCTTTCACATCTTCACACACAGCCTTTGTCGCACCTCCACCTGGTTGCATCACTACGGATTCAAACATATTGTCATTTGCATGGAGGCAGAATTTTCCTTTACACCTTGCATAGCGTTGCTTTTTACTTTATACACATCACTACCACCAACAGCATCAGGCGGTTAGGTCTTTCTTTTGTCATTGCTGGCGCATGGGATCTGTCTTCGAGAGGCCTCGAGCCTCTGACCTCTTCTACGGCGCACTGCTTTGCTATTGATACCGCGTTCATGATTGAAATTGGCGGTTTGCGGTCCGTCGGAATACCAAATAGATAGAGTACTTTGTTTCGGAATGCTTGATACTGTACAGCTGCATCTGCAGCGTGCGCGTATAATAAGAACATTCTAGGTGTTGGATAGCGAGGTAGTATCGACGAATTGAAAGAACGGATCGATATTGTCGACTTGCTTGTTGCGCGACGTCATTGGCAGATTAGGCAGGAGTGAAGGTGCCGCGCGTGACACCGCGTCGACCCTGCCCCACTTGTACGTGTTTGCTTGTCTGTATGCTTGCCTGTCTGCCTGCCCTGTCAACTCGCACTCCTCACTTACTTGCGATGGCAGTCCTTCCTTGCCATCCTAGCATCAGTGTGTCCATCGTATCGAGCGATGGAAGAGCCCTTCCAGAGTTTGTAGACGACGATGCAGACGACGGCAACAACAATGTGGTATGCAGGTATATCGAGGCAACCTCCGCCATGGAATTCGGCATTCGTTGGGAGGTCGCACCGCCATCACCCCACAGTGTCATGCTACAGTTCAAGGTCGACGGCAAATGGGTCGGAGGAGTTTATGGGACACTTGAGATGCTCGCACGAGGCCCATATACCAGCATTCATGCTGGTGTAACTTCTGTGGTGAACGGCCAGAGCTTTCTGCACAAGTTCGCGTTTGCTGCACTCGACATTGGCAAGCCTACTGAATCAAAAAAATGCCAGTATTGCTGCTAACGTTTCCAGATGACAGCGTACCTCTTCATGGCCGGGTCATGGATGATACCAAGGGCGTTGGCGAAATCACAGTCCGCACTTTCTATGTCAAGAACATCCGCCCAGCAAAATCCGTTGATCGTCACCCTGTTTGCGCCAAGGACCTGGGTAAAACGTCTGAGAAGGCTCTGAAAGGGCAAGCACTGTCACACCAAACAACGTTGGTCTTCCTGAGTGTTTTGAAGCCTGTAGAGACACTGACCATGGTTTAGGTTCCGAGCCGGACAACCGACAGGCCTAGACAGAGGGGCGTCGATTCATGAATACGTCGATCCGGCAAAGCAACCTTTTGCTACATTCACGTTCAAATATCGATCTAGAGGCGAGCAAATCATACTTTGGGGCTATTGTTTGTGCCACTAACGCGACTCAGATGCGCTAAAATCTCTCCTCGTCGTTCCCCGAAGCCCAAGCCCTGTGCCTCTAGAAGAAAGAGACATCGATACATTGAGCCCAGAGGAGATGCGCGAGCTTTTGAGGCGGCAGAAGGTAATGGCATTACACTTCGGAGGTATATGTGCTGACCTTTCACAGGAACGTGATGCAGCAGCTCAGGCTGTTAAGCAGGAGCGTGGCGTCAAACGTGAACGTATGCGAGAACGAAGCAGCACAGTCGCGAATGAGAGCAACGAGGCTGATCCAAGCGTCATTGCATCTAAGAAGAAGCGCAAGGGCTATGGAACTTCAGTGAACGAAGACGGCATAGAACAGATTGATCTCACTTGAGCCGTTCTGGGCCAGGCAACGACTGAACAATAGTTTAGTGGTACAACAGCTTTTCCACACGTGGCACAGGTTTCGTTACAACATCACCTTTGAGCGGTAGTGTGAGGTGAATAGTAAATGACTCTAGTATACGTTAAGAAGCCTTCTCTTTGCCTCTCCTGCTGTTTGTGTATATCTCTTACTTTACTCTTACCTGCCTCGAGGCTTCACCTCGAGTCGTACTCAGAAAGGCTTTGCCACCAAAATTCGCAACTATTTGTTCTTCTCTAGCTATCCCTTGCACGATGGCGATCATACCAGCGGTGCCGGGACTCGAGGTCACCATCGAGGTTGACAACGTCGCACTGCCAGAGCACCAATGTGACGATCAAGACGCTGAACCCATTATCACTGATTCGATCATTAAGTACCTTGAAGTTGCCTCCGGTTCCGAATTCTCAGTGCGCTGGCTCCTTAAAGAGCCATTCGAGACCACTCGAGCAACCTATGCAAGTGTGATGCTCGATGGGTCGTACATACATGCTCCCCTGAGAGAGACGGGTGATCAGGATGGCCATAGGGGATACAAGTATGCGATGGCAATGTCCGAAGAAGCAGGCGAGGTGTTTACTCAGAAATTCCGCTTCTCAGAGATTGAGATAGGTCGGTACAACTACGGCCTCGTGTCCCTCCGAGAAATGCGTCAGCTGATCAACAGCCAGATGAGCAGCCGCGTTCTATGGAAGGAATTAAGCAACAGCTTGAGAACATCGGTACTATCACCGTCTACCTCTATTACGTCGTTGCGGAGACAGAGCGTCTCAATCCCAAAGTGCCACGATCCAACCTTTCGCAACTTGATCCCTTAAACGAGAAGATCAGCCAGAAGTGCGCGCCCACCCGCGGTGATGTATTGACGCACCAAGCAAGGTACTCGTTAATTCGCTGGTCTTTGAATTTTAGACCACTGACAAACGCCAGTCTAACCGTGCCGCAACTCATGCGCAGCTCAGCGTTTCATGATGTCGAGACAGAACCCGAGCCATTTGCGTCTTACACGTTCTTCTATCGTTCTACTCGTAGGTTTGAATAATGTGATTTCGCACTTCACTTCGCCACAAAGCATACAAAAGTACTTGCTGATACTTACAATGCGCAGGCGCTCTCAAATCTCTTGGCATCATACCGCGTACTCCTTCCCCTTCTCGCTCTCCTACCGCCGAGCCCATGGCAGAGTCCAATCTGAGAGATCCGGAAGATATGACCCGTGAAGAGCTCATTGCAGCGCTAAGTAGGCTCAGGGTATGTTTCCTCTCTTCTGTCGTGAACTTTGACTGATGGGGTCTAGGAACAGGATGAATCGCATGTCCGCGTCAAGCGCGAGCGGGAGGATTGCATTGACCCTGCTGGCGGCGAAGAATGTGACGAGTTGGTGTGGATGGGTACAAGACCTGCGAAGAAGAGAGATCATGTGGTGTTGGATGAGTAAGGCACAGCAGGGCTCGATACAGAATATGAGGATGAGCGATGGATGAATCTTGAAAATAGGTCGGTGGTTTCAGATCCGGGACGAAATATCGACACCGAGAAGCGTTGGTGAAGGTCAAATCTAATTATGGCGTAAAACATCATATGCGTCTACCGAGAGGATGGTCCAGTTATTTGTGGTTTTTGAACACTCATCAGCTTGGCAAATGCGACATCATCGGGGCGGTTTGCTACATGACACAGATCTACACTATCTTTCAATTACTGATACGGCTTAATAATCAGATCCTTTACAAAAGAATGCTTGTTATTCGACGTGGTTCCATGAGAGTTAAGCCTGATTATGCACTTCCACCTGCCTGTATCCTGCAACTTGTCTTTGCGGAGACTATGCCCAAGGCTATATGACCCAGGTGTATGTGCCGATCAACACGCTGCAGAAATGATTCGTTGTATAGTAAGTTTTGCGAAACGATAATACAGACCTTTGGTGAACCCCACCCCTTGTGCTCACTAGATAGAGCCGTGAATTAGCTGCTGTTTCTACTAGTGGCTAGCACATGAGCGTGTATCATGAAACATGATCGGAGCATACATTGATATTTGCAGTCATAACATCGTACATTCATCGCTAAGTGATAACATGCGCAAGCGCATTACGAAAGAATGGACTCTATCTCGTGTTCGTATATACTCCCACTTTCCTATATTTTCCAGCGCTCTAGGTAGCGAAGCGCCAAGTAGTGACCTCACCGGTGCGCTCCTCCTCACGATCAATTGCTTTGTTTTTGCGTATGGCCCACCATCTGGCAAGCAGACAAAACACAATTGTGAGACCACAGCCAGCGATGATAATGCCACCGCCCATCTGGTACCTAGGCTCTTGGGAGCGTAGGAAGAAGTAAGGGCTGAACCAATGGGAAACACTAGAGACGCAGTTGGCGATGGCGATGAGTGCAGCGCGCTTAGTACGTGGGCGTGGCACAACCGTGGTCTCCCAGGAAAGTTGAATGTTCAGGCCGACGAAGGGACCGGAGCAAAGTAGGATAAGAGAGAAGTAGCGAGCGCCGACGTTCAAAGTGGAGATCATAAGAACAGCACCGACGAGGCCGACGGCTATGCTCCCAACAATATGCCAGCAATGCTCAAGTCTCCTGCCGGATGACCAAGAGACAGCCAAGGTGACAAAGTAGGCGATAAGGTAGGGCGGCGCTTGGACAAGATAAGTCTCTACCTTGCCAAAACCAAGGGTACCAACGATGGAAGGAAAGAAGTCCTTGAAACTCTGCGCAATGATGAGAGCGAAATGCATGCCCGCAAAAAACCATGTAAATGGGTCCTTGACTGCCATCCACACACCGGACCACATGTCACCTTCATCGTCTTCAGACTTGCCTCCAGCCGAGACAAGAACGCGGTACTGCGCCATTTGCTGCTCTTCCGCGGTGAAGAAATATGTCCCGGTATTGTTTGGGAAATTGGGAAGAAGCCAGAATCCAGCAACAGCCACAAGCACTGACACAATGCCTTCGAGGAGGAGAAACCATTGCCATGCGTGGAGGCCTGCAATGTTATCCATGTTGGTGAGGATACCTGCAGCCAACAAGCCGGAGAACACATTTGAGACGATAGTGCCAGCATGCCAGATGCCCATTCGCAGAGGAGATTCTTCTTTAGTGTACCATGATGAGGTCATCAGAGTGATCACGGGAAAGAATGGCCCCTCTGTGACGCCGATGAGGAAGCGACACAACATGAACCCCCAAGGTGCTTTGACTGCTGGCATAGCAAGTGTGACAGCTGACCAAGCCAACATAATGCATGGCATCAGAAGTCTTGGAGAAGACTTTGCGACAATGACATTGCCTGGGACCTGGGAGATGATGTAGCCGACGTAGAAAAGAGAGATGCCAGCAGACCACTCGACGTCTGTCATGTGGAGGTCCTCTTGCATGCCTGCCAGACGGGCATTGGACACATTGATGCGGTCAAGATAGCTGATGACGGTCAGTATCTGTGATGTGTGATCTAAACGGCACAACATACTTCATAAGCAGCATGATCGTGATACAAGGCAAGAACTTCCAATCGAGCTTTCTCAAGACTGCCTTGTTCAGAGCTGCCAGCTCTTCCTCGGTCTTCTCTCGGAGTAGTGGATACTGCTGAATCCAAACAGATGCATCGGCAGGGGCCGCATTTTCGATCTTGACAATCTCTGCACTTTCTTTCGAAATAGAGATCCGATTTTGATTGGTAGTCATAGTGTATAATTGTGAGAAGTATTGAGACACTGATCAGGATTCGATGAAGATCCTGTTGATGGCTATAAAACCCCAGGATTGTGGTCAGCTTTATACAATCCAGTGCCTCCCAATGTATCGTGGATTGCCTCCAATGAGCTCGGAGTCCAAGGCTCTGCCAATGTTTGCCAATACCGCGATGACCTTCACCACCGCTTGCCAACCCCGCGATAATCTCAGCACTTTAACGGTATCTCTGGGGAAGCATGGAATCCCCCCATACCCCAGGATTTTGGCAGGTCAGTGCTCGTCACAGGGTGCGGAAAACCTTGCCGCTGGGCAACGTCGGGGCTGACCGAGGGCGGGGGTGGTTTCGGTGGTGGCCCGAGCAGACTCTCGGGCGCTTCGGAAAACCCCAACGTGGAGCTGCATTCAAGCTTGAGACACATTAGTCCGCGCCTCGGTAGATCAATCGCGGCTATTGGTATGTGACTATCATGAAGCTTTATACTTAAACCCAAGGGGAGCTGCTGGAGTGTAGCTTTTGCAAAACAAATCATTCTATCACCCCATTGCCAATTCATCATCTTTTAACCAGATATTTTCAAGATGTCCGAAGTCACAATTGCCAACTCGCTTCGCGAGAAGATGTTGAGGGATGAAGTCGCCTACACTCTCTCGGTCAAACTGGTTCGTAGTGTCGAACTGCCCGGCATGGCCAAGACTGCAGGCTTCGATGGCATCCTCATTGACATGGAGCACTCGTCATTCGATCTCGACACTACAAGTCAACTCTGTGTCGCCGCCTTGTACGCTGGTATCACACCTATCGTCCGCGTCCCTTCCAAAGATCCCTTCTTTGTTTCTCGGGTGCTCGACGGAGGTGCTCTTGGTGTGATCGTACCTCACATCCGCTCAGTACAAGATGCCAAAGATGTAGTCATGGCAGCAAAGTTCCAGCCACAAGGTCACCGATCATCCACCAACAACTTGCCACACTTCCAGTACCGAGCAATCCCTGCCAAGAAGTCGAATCCTGTTGTCAACGCAAACACACTGGTCATCCCCATGGTCGAGACACTCGAGGCTGTTGAGTGCGTCGAGGAGCTTGCTGCTCTGGATGGTGTCGATTCGCTGCTCATTGGCACAAACGACATGACGGCCGAGATGGGCATTCCCGGCGATTACGAGAACCCAAGGCTTACAGAGGTTTACGAGAAGACGATCAACGCCTGCAAGAAGCATGGCAAGTGGGTCGGTATTGGTGGTTTGCACTCGCGGCTGGACCTTGTCGAGAAGTTTTGTACAATGGGCGCGCGTTGGGTCATGGCCGCAACAGATGGTCCATTGCTTTTGGGGGGTGCCTCGAAGAGGGCCGGCGAGATGGCTGAGCTCAACACAAGGGTCAAGGCTGCATCTGAAAGCAAGCCTGCGACGCAGACTAAGAGCAACGGAGTAGTAAATGGTACCAAGAATGGGACAATCAACGTTGGAGTCAACGAGGTTGCTGTCGAAGTGCGATAGGCATAGGGATGGATTGTCAATTAGAGGGTATTATTGATAGACTAATGTGCATTTGAATTCAGCGTTGAATTATCTACAAACGCCTTGTTAGTTCCACAAGCCTAGGCAACTTGATAAAATCCAATATAGAAAAAGTAATCTGATGGAACTCATCGATTGTACCATATCACCCTGTTTCATGGCTTTGTGTGTAGTGCGAGATGTCCATTGTTCCCGAAGTACTTAGCCCAGAAAAAAAAAATTACTGTAGTCTCGTTTCATTTTGTCAAGTGGCTGCTTAGAGTTGGCAGTGCATTGGGACTTCCAAGGTCGGAACCGCAGGTGGCGCACGTGACAACGCTAGGATAAGGTTAGCTAGCTTTCAAGGTTGCTTACGAAATCACCCTTGTATCTCTAAGCACTGCACTGCACTCCATTTCTCCAACTGCAACAAATTTGATCATGTCATGACGACCCCTATGTCTCAAGCGTGTGAACGATGCTGGAGGCGAAAGCAGAAGGTCCTTAGTCCCAACAATGTATAATTAGGCCTGTCGATTGACGCTATCGATGCAGTGTGATCGCAACTTCCCATGCCTACAGTGTCGGGTAGCATCCAAAGACTGTGTACGTCGCCGGCAAGGGACCATTGTCGATGACGCCAGGGCAGAAGGTTATGTTGAATCCCTCAAGGCGCGCATTGCCTTCTTGAAAATGCGCATCGATGAAGGTGTCGGAACACCTGGGGCCAGTTCTGAAGCAGTAGCATCGAACGCCTCTGCAAGTGCAAATACTCCTCTCCAGCGTCAGACTCCACGAGAGCCACGAGATGATATGCTCAGTACAATGCAAGAAGCATCGTATCTCACTCTATCCGCCATGGCTGAGCGGACGGACAAGCAGCGAAATATCGCTGAAGGATTGTCTTTCCGTTCTCTACTCAACGCGGCTGTAAGATATGGACATGCAGCTCTTGCATTGAACGACAGCAACAGCGTTCAGCCTCGCGACTTTAAATCCGTGGCTGATTTCCTCCGGACTGATACGTCAACTACTGCGTACCAAGCTTACCTACACTACATACGCGGTGCTTATCCATACATTGAGCCAGCAAAACTAGACAGTGCATTTCACTCTGTCTCCAAGGTGCAGTCTGGCGATTCGGCGTCACCGAGGATAGATCCTGCACCTGAGCAGCATGTCATTGTCTCTCTCGGCTTAGCCACTGGCATCCTTCTGTCACCAGGGTATGACCGCCATGAAAAGCTCGTTGATGACTTGGTCCAGTGCAGCTTGGAGGCATTTGGCTACGTCCTGGACGCTGCGGACGATCTCGCTGCAGTGCACTGCCTCATTGCACTTACAATTTGCTCGTTGTTCTACGACAAAGCGGGGTCGACATGGCACCTCCTTGGACTGGCAATGACCCGCTGCGTAGCTTGCGGAATGCACATAGCGAAGGATCCACAACTCGAGCCGCATGCTGAGCCCACGGAACAAGCTCGCGCTTTCTGGACACTCTTCCTTCTTGACACACGCGTAAGCAGCACATTGGATCGCCCTTTTTACCTAGATGACTCTGCTGTCGCGACTCCTGAAAGTCTTCCGCCCGGAGAGGATGCTTCCTATCTTGTCACTCAGGCAAGCATGACCCGCACCATCAGGCATTCAGGACAACATAACCCATTGTGCACCTTCATCAACTTGCAGCATCTGCAGGAGACAACAGCCAATCGATATGCGTCCCAGAAGATTGACAGCACCAGGGCCTATGCGGCCGGTCTCGTAGAATTCTGCAAGTACTCCACAATCAGCGATAATGCCGGTTCCAGGATGGTACTCGATGAGATAGACGAGGTTTTTGCCAAGTACCTTGTGTCTCTCGAGGACAAACTTGTCTCCAGAGTCGGTACGCCACCATCGATGGACGTGATGCTAGTACTTGCTATTGGTACTGTGATTTGCCGCCTATACGCTCTTGGCCACATTGCCCAACAGCAAGTCGCATATCAGGCAATCAACATACTGACGCTCTTGTCAACCCGCTATGCTCACGCTCGGGGCTTCCGCGATATTCTGATGGAGCTAGTGATGGGCGGGACAGGTGCCGAGCCACGGCAGCCAAGCGCGCGATTGTGCGAGCTGATCGGAAAAGTTGAAAGCCAATTGCCAAGTCGCATTGAGCTGCTGATCCTAGGTCGGAAACCGTTATGAGCGCAGCCCCACAGATCATACTGTGGGGTCGGACGTCACCCGAGCTTGCGGGGTTTCGGACGAGGCCCGAACACTCCCCAACCCTGGGTAGATGCATTTCCGGGACCGGTTGGATTCGGAGACTGCAACCGTTTGAATCGCAGTGTTATATACTCGACTATCCCAGGGGCTTACTTGTGACTGCAAACACTTCAATTACCATGGCTCCTGGACGCATCGATGCCCCGACCGAAAGGTCCGAGACCATTGCTACAAGCAAGCCTACTGTTTACCTTCTCGATACATTTCACCCGACTGCTGTAAAGCATGCGCAGACCAAATTCAACATCGTTCTTCCTTCAGATCCTAAACATACACACTGGCGCGAGAATGCAGAGTATCTGTTGATCCGGGGCTCATATCTACGAAAGGAAGATGTTGATTCATGCCCAAGACTGAAGGCTATTGGGAAGCAGGGAGTTGGTATGTTTGCATATCTGCCTTGTTTTTTTCTTTACTATTTCAAACTTTGATCAATCTACAGAGACTGATTGTGATGTTGATAGGGATCGACAAGATTGACGCAGATGCTTGCAAGTCGCGTGGCATTCCAATCTTTAATACACCTGGTGTAAATGCTCAGGCAGTTGCGGAGACCGTATTGTCATTGACAATGTCTGTGGCTCGACAAGTAGGTCACATCACTGCGCGTCAGACCGAAGGAGAGGTAGTTCCCAAGGAGTCGTGCTCGGGACTTATCATCTGCAATAAGACTGTTGGTATTGTAGGCATGGGCAACATTGGCCAGAAAGCCGCAAAGATCTTCCAGGGTGGACTCGGATGTAAAATCATTGCGTACGATCCGTTGTTGCCAAAGGATGCATGGGCAGATATCCCACATGTTCGAGCTGCCACTCTCGAGGAGGTTCTCGATTCTTCCGACGTTGTGACATTACATATTCCTCTCCTGCCACAAACTCGAGGGCTCATCTCATACCCTCAACTAGAGCGCATGAAGAGCAACGCTATCTTGATCAATGCGGCACGAGGTGGAATTGTCAATGAGTCGGATCTGCAACGCGCCCTCGAGGAGAAGCTGATCTTCGGTGCCGGACTGGACTGTCATGAGCAAGAGCCGCCAACGAAGGAGCGATATGGAGGTCTGTGGGCGACAGGGAGGGTAGTGAGCACACCACATATCGGTGCAGCTACTTCTCAGACACAGATGGAGACTGCCATGGCTGCAGTTGATCGGTTGGCTGATTTCATAGCGAGTTCTTCTTAAGCGAATGGGAACTGTGTCCAGAGATCTCCATCTATTGGCATCGAACCCCATGCATACTCACCTAATCCTGCCTCCAGCTGTGTCATGAGATCGTCGGTCAATCCAAAGTCGTTTCCAAAGACGTTGTTTCCGAGTGCATCGACTCCAGGTTCCATATACGTCCAGTCGCCATTTAGCCCTTCACTATGCTGTGGGAGCATATTCAGAGTTGGGTTGGAAGTAAAAGGACCGTCATCGCCGTTCATCTCCTGCCTAGAGATGGAGCTTGATGCGCTATTCATACTGTTGATGCACTCTTCTTTGAGAAGATCAAAGACTATCGCAAAGGAACCCGCATCTGGCATTTGATCTTTGAAATGGTTGAGAATCTCTCCACATCTTGCAATCGTATCGATGGCCTCGTTCTGCCCTGACTCGTGGCTACTATGCGTAAGCATTCCCAACCCAATGCAATAAGTGACAGTCAGACCCGCGGTAAAGATGACCTGAAAGTAACTGCGTGTCCAAGTGATGGCTCTCTTGTCCATGAGGTCACCATACAGCTGGATAACTCGAGCCGCCGACGTATAGCAAGCGTTGAGCAGTTGTCTAGTACTACTACTAGACAGGAACAACGGGGTGGGGAGACTGTGTATTGCACCGCGCGTGAGCAACAGCATGTCCTTGTGATACATGAAGTCGTGCCAATCAGAACGTTCGTAGAGCGATCTTGCATCGCTGAAGGTTGGTAGAGTGAGTCGCCAGGCGTCTAGCTCAGATTTGAATCGTAAGAAGTCGACATAGATATGGCCTATAGACTGCGTCTTTGTATGTTGGCTGTCAGCGTTAGACACTGCAGACTTTCGTGTGTAGAATGTAGTGTGTATGCGCGAGCTGATCCGTCGCAACTCGATGAGGACGACGAAGATAGACATCTCTGTTATAACCATGCCTGCGGACGGGTAGATGGTATCCAAGGCTTCAGATCCAGCAGTGGCAATATGATCATCGTAGGCATTGATAGGAAGCGATACAGTGATGTCCCTCTCAGCGATGGCGAAAGGTCTACCAAGAATTCCCGAGCTGTATCTGTCAAGGACATAGCATTCCCAGAATATTCGCCGAAAGTGTTGTTCTCTTAATGGGTCCAGTGCTTTCGAGGGCTTTTCGTGGAGACGAAGCTCGATGCATTGGCGCATGCATACTTGGGAAATCTCCCAAAGTGAGCATCCAATCTGGTGATACATGCCAAACCTGGCAATAAGAAGTAGGTTCTGTAAGGACTCGATGTCCTGAATCAACGGAATACTGCTATGCCATCTTTCAGCAGCAAGGTAGTAGCCATAAGGATGCTCGGGACAAAGTCCAGCGCGATACCGAGTCGTTGCGCTGATAGCGAAAACCATGAAGAGACGGAACTTGTCTTGCGCACTTGGCGTCTCAACATGTGGTACGATAGCATCTGAGGGGGGTGATTGGCCGTATAATTTGTAAAAAATATTCAAGACTTCCTGACGGAGAAGAAAAGTGTGGTGGATGTGAAAGCGTGTAAAGTAATTCTCGAGCAGTTTCTCTGCCTCAGACAATGGTGGAAACTCATGAGGTGTGATTGACTGCTTAGAGATTTTTGGGCGATCTGCAAGCTGTTCTAGTATCCGTGCTCGGTGTTGTTGCCATTTGTCCTCAGACAATATACGATGTAGGAACCTGGAATATTAGCATTTTCAGAGCCCAGAAAGGTTGACACTTACCCCAAACCACTCCCATCACCCACATATCCGCTGTGAGATGCGACTGTTTCGGCAGTCAAAGGTCCCCGAGGAGTCGGCTCATTATGGCCTGCGTGCAGTGGAGCTGATCCATTTTGTGACGATATAGTGCCTTCTTGGGTCTTCAAACGAGCTTCCTCATCTTCAAGCTGCTGGATATAGTCTCTTGCGTACTGCTGCCCAGTGACGATGTCCACAATGATGCACGCGACATTGCCTTTCGTGCAATTGCCGCACTTCGGAGCCTTCCGATCACAACGGACTTTTCGCACCCTGCACTTCGAGCAAGCAGGTAACTGTGATGCGTCGATTGACATTCTATCATATATGGAAAAACACGGTTCGCGCCATAGCCGAAATCCGACGATACTGCCCAGAAGGAATAGATGGAGAAGGACCTGCCCGAGTGCGGAGATCATGCGCTATCGGACTGGCGCGAGCTTATGTAAGCAGCCCTATGCACAGCACCACGACTTCTACAGGCGGAGGATGGGCGCAAGTGCGCCAACAAGACAAACAGCATGAGTCAGGAATCAAGCACCTGATTGAGCTCCTGAGAGGCTCTTGGCACTGAGCTACAGAAGGTCCAATCCAAAAGACTGATGAGTCTCTCTTCGAACGAACCCCAGGTCGTTCAAGCTACAGTGGTGCGCCGCTGGATGCAGATGAGACCCTTGTTGAACGACCATGAGGTTTTTCGGGTTACAATGGCGCGCCTATCGTGCCTGGCACTTCGGTAGCTGGTATCGACGAGGCCGCGTAAGGCCCGAATGCGCTGATCGAGCGCGCTTTTCGCTAATAACTGCTTTGCCGTTGGTGATCTGCATCTTGTCTGAAAACTGTAAGCAAGAACAATGTGCAGGTAGATCGTTGTATCCAATTGATTTATGGAGATATGTCAATGGACCGTGAGAAGTGCCTCAAGGCCGGAGTCGTGGAAGTATGCAGAGCCTTCGTTCAGTGAGAAATACATAGGCAATATCAATCACTATGCGTGTAAAGATGCGCCTCTCAACTTACTGTGAACAAAGTGATATATTGCTGAAAACTCTTTCCAAGTACTACAATGCTGAGTCTCCCAGCCTCAGAGCTTGTAGCTGCCGGCGCCCCTTTTCGCACTCTCCTTAACATCCTTGCCCTCAACATCTGTGATAACACCCTTCCGCCCAATGACTTGCACACCTCCCTTCTTGAGATCGCTCACGAGCTGCTTCTTGTCGCCTCTCATCTCCTTGCCCTTCTTGCCCTTCTCCTCCTTACTAGCCTTGGGCTTGTTGAGGCCAGCCTTCTTGCTCTTCTCCTTCTCACGCCTCCTGCGACTAGCCTTCTCTTCCCTTGACAGCTCCTCTCGCGAAAGAGGCATACCGCTCTTGGTGACAATTTCGGCCTTGTTCTCCTCGTCACCGGGCTTGTAGACTTCCTGGGGAGCAAGCATGGAAGCACCAGCGACTTCGCCGCCTGCGGTGGGTCGAGCATCTTCCATTTCGATTGCGGGTGCGTCGACGCGGATCTCCAGGTTTGGTGCCGCGGGCTTCGGCTTGAAGTGACTCGAACTGAGACTGTCGAGCTTGGCGCTCAGTGTCTTCCACAATGCGGTAATCTCCGCGTGTTCCTTCTTCAGCTTCTCATCTCTCGCGTCGACAAAATTGGGGTCGTTCATTCGGAGGTGCTCTTCTTCGTACTGCTCAGCCAGACTCTTCTGGGCCTTTGTGTCATCAAGTTCAAATTTGCCGCGGCGGACAGGGCCAGTGGCAAGATCGTCCGGACGTCGACGATGAATTTCATCGAATTCTCCAGCCAAAATGCGGCGTTTGATGAGTGCCTCAATATCTTCTGACAGCTCGGCGGTGACGACGTGGACGGGCTTGCCGGCGCGCTCAAATTCGAGATTCTCCTCCAGCAAAGAGTTGAGCGGACGATCCGCGGCGCGAGCTTCACCTGATAATTGCCACTGACGTTTTGCGACGTTGGCGGCTTCGAGTTTGCGGATTTCTTCTTGCAGTTTAGCCTGGCGGCGCTCGTGGGTAGATTTCCGGGATTTAGGGTCTGATGGATCAACGTCAGAAAGAGCGGCTTCGCTTTCAGCATCGTCGTCGTCTTCAAACAAATCGCGGTGCACTCTCGCCATTGCCTTCTCCATGTCTGCGTTCTCATCTGCCTCCTCGTCTGCTGCTGTCTTGGCAGGGAAGTTGTGCGGATTCGGCCGCCCGCGCTTCTTCTTGTTCTTGCCAGCTTTTTGCGCAGGGGGCGCAAAGAAGTCGGCATACATGACGTTGTTCGCATTCATGCCGTCGTCCATACCGTCGAGATCGCCCTCTTCAAACTCTGCATCGTCGTCGCTGTCACCCTCTGGCGCATTAAGATCAACGTTGCCGAATGTTGGTCCACCCTCGTCCGACTCGTCCCCTGACTCGCCCCCTTCAGCGTCGCCCTTCTCAGCACCTCCTGCCATTGGGTCTGCTGTCCAGTCGACCTCCTCATCATCACTATCAGCGGGTTCGCCGCGAGCGTCTTGCTGCTCCAAGAACTCCGATTGCTTGTTGAAGTCATCGATAGAGAAGAAGCCGTCGTTGAGACCATTCGGGTCCGGAATATACTCTGCAGGGGGTTCGGCGTCCGACTCTTCTTCGTCAGAAAACATTTCACCTTCTCCGTCCTCCATCTCAACATCCTCTGCGTCACTCGGCTCCTCATCCGAGGGCACGGCATCCTCGTCATCGTCGATGCCGTCGACCTCGAAATCCACGCCCTCTTCGCCCATATCCGATTCGGTGTGGTACTGCTCCTCCGGGTCTGACAGCTCCTCCTCAGCATCGTCGCCGTCAATGGCTACGACGTCATCGTCAGAGTCGGGCAGAGATAGCTCGATCTCTTCAGTCGCAGCCTCGACGATTTTGCGTGTCTGCTCGAAGACCTGATTTACGCCAAAGCCGTCCAGGTGCACTTTCTTTAGGTGCAGGATGCGCATGTCTCCATCGTAGTCTCCTCCGCGCTTCCTCTTCTTGCGTGCATCCTGCTGGCGCTGCGTTTGCGACTCGCTCACACCCGCAGCAACAGGGTCTAGGTATCGTTTCGCAGCGTTGAGGAAGGCGGCATTGAGCTGTGTGGTAGGTTGCAGGAATGCGAGAGGGCTGGCAAGCAGGCTCGTGGACGGATTCGAGGAGAGCTCCATTGGTGTGGGCTGCGCGGAGCCTATGGAGAGCGTGCGCGATGAGATAGATGTGTCCGGCGATAGTGTCGAAGGCGCCATGCTCTGATCAGCTCATGCGTTTGCTGTTTCCGGAATACTGGAGTGGCCGCCTCAAGGTCGAGGGAAGTGTTGGCTGCATGTTCCTCAGAACTTTTTTCGGTTATCGATTGCAGTTCAATCACGCTAGCGCAAACGACGCTGATTGGCTCCTGAGCCACCCTGCTTCCTCTGCTGGACTTGGAATCCTGCTCCTTGCCACATTGGAGATGCATTGATTGAGGACTCGGTGTCTGGTGTTTTCATTTCTGCCTTCACACACCAAAAGGAATATTCCTCGATGTATGATTTACTGACTGGTCACGGTTTCTAGCATCCAGAGTTGGCGCGATGAGGAACCAGAAGAGGGAATTGCTCTCAATATATCTATCTACATGGATGGCTCAATATGGAAATACATAAATTCGTAAGCATCATTCATTAGATCGTTCCTTACAGGGCGATCATAGCAGCTCCAATAGCACCAGCAGCCATCAGCATTCCCCATACCGACCATTGCGGCACAAAAGACGCTACGCTCGGCGTGACCTTTGCTTCAATACTTGACACACCAGACGCCGTCGCCGTGCACTGCTCTCCGCACGCATACCCATTGGGACAGCAGTTACCTCCCTGCTCCGCCGGGCAGCTGAACCAGGCACTAGGACACGATCCGCCCTGGGCAGGGCCAGGAGTCGCCACACTAGCACCAGTGGGCGCAACAATGGTGACTCCGTTGGTCGCTAGAACGGTTGTTGAGGGAGGGATGATGCAAGACCCGGTTGTCTGGCAGTCACGCCCAACCCTGCAGCAGCCGGATGGGTAGTATGCGCTGCATACGTAAAAGCCAGTAGGGCAAACATCGCCTTCGGACGCGGGAGACGTTACAGCTGTCGTACCTTGGCTGGTGGGTCGCACAGGAGCCTCTGGTGCTTGTGTGCTGGTGGATGGGCCGCCAACACAAGACGCACCTGTCGCGCATTCGCGACCGTTTTGGCAGCAGCCACCACCGAGACTGACCGGGCAAGAGAACCAGCCAGTTGAGCACGTGTATGCCGATGAGACTATCGATGAAGATGGTGCCGGTGTAGATGTTGAGGCGGGAGGAGTCGTGGATGCAGCCGAGGACGCGTCAGATGTGGGAACCACTGCTTCTGTGGTTGATGTGGAGGGGCGCGCAGATGTCGATGGCTGCACGTACGTGATCGATGTGCCGACAGCGACGCCTGGTTTCGTTAGCATGACTTCATCTTGCGACAACTGGAGACCACTTACAGCCAATGCCGCTGCACTGAAACCCCGGCAGACAGCATCCACCGTTTGTAGAACCAGGGCACGAGGAGTAGCCCGCAGCCTCGTTACAGCTGATGCTGCCGGCGCAGGATTGTCCGTTTGGACAGCAACCGACATCGCCAATTGGGCTATTCTGTACTTTGACACATGTGCTGCTCCCTCCGCAGCACACATCTGGCGCCCCAATCGATGCACAACTCAGCGTGCCTTCTGGACATCTGAACTGCCTCTTGAGCAAGACATCCCTTATGCGCAATCGCTCGAACCACTCGTCCGCAGCATTTGGCCTTATGGCTGGTTGCGCCTGGTATGTGCCGTTCCCCAAATCCTCATATTCCGATCTCTTGTTCTCGCTGGACGCGAATATCCAATTATCGAGCATAAACATCTCTCCCTCGTCTGTGCTCATTTTCTTCATCCCCACTGGCTTCTCATGTCGCAGCCTTTCCATGATATCTATCCCGCGCCTCACATGCCTCTCATCTTCCGGGAAGTATTTCATGTGTTTGGGCAGGTTGTGGGGCCATTGCTGCTCTGCGGCGCTCAGTGCCGGCGTAGCAGCACATAGCAATAAGAGGACGGCCGATGGCAGCGACAAGAGGGTCGATATATGCATGCTGGAACGTGCTGCACGTTACGTGCTCGTGGCTGTGTCGAGATGCAGGGCGAGGAATGCGGAGGTCTTGTTGCGCAGGACTCTCGAGAATCTACTTTACACCGTGAGGTGGCTGGTGGAGCCGCGACCGCGCGAATCATTCAAATCGCGAGGCTGGGATGACGATGCGTTGGCGCCTCACCGCCGCCATGGTTTCAAAAGACATCTCCACAGCAGCGAATCAGCGACTGATGTCTCCGCGTTGCTACGGGAGTGCAAGCTGGAGCTCAGTGTCAAGCATCTTTTCCAAATTCAGGGTCGCGAAGGAGCCGCGACGTCATACTATTTGCGTCCAACTTCAGACTTCAACTCCCTCCAACTAACTCGTACTCGAAAGACGCGCATACAGATGCCCAATTTATCCTACCCCAGTGTTTCTTTCAGGCCATTCTAGTGCTCTGTGTTGACTAACATGATATTCTGTGTGATTGTTAATTCCACTTCACAGTGCCATTCCTGTATTGCAGTTTTTTTACGCAACGTGACATAGGACAGCCCAAGTCTGAACACGCCAGAAAGTCCAAGAACATAAAGTTGAGAGCATGTGTGATCGCCATGATAGACCTGGGTTATTTATACAAATGAGATTATATAGAGAGCGACTATGCCATTCTCAAGGCGAGGATTTGTATTACAGTAGGGCTGAAGGGCATGGATGCGGCTTCATTAAGCGAGCCGTTCATCTGCTCAGTCCGCTCCTTCCGAAGCTGCTCCATCCAACTGTCAGCCAGAAGAGTCATGCATATTCACGCACACCACGATGCGCAAGACTCTTCGAAGGTCCTGCGACGCCTGCGCCAAGTCCAAATTGGCTTGTGATCTACAGACACCGCGCTGCTCACGATGCGCCAAGAGAGGTTCTTTATGTATATACGCCAATCAGCCATTGTCTGCGACACTTGAGGACGGTGTGATTCCATCTTCAGCAAGAGCGTACTCTGTGAACAAGGATACCTCGTTCGTCATGTTGAACAACCCAGCCATACAATCCTTCGACCCTTTCGACACACATCCGCAAACACGGTTGCCACGTCCATATGTACAACGCCTTATTCAGCATTGTAGGTGTGAGAAGACCTCGCAATCATGACTCGTCTAATGAAGCTAGTTCTGTCTCACATTGCTTTCCAATATTATCCACTGGACCTTGACATTGAGTCGAACCCATTTGTTGTGTCGTGGTGGCCACTAGCCCTAGCGGATCCGACTCTCTTCCATGTGTCACTTCAAACTGCGTCACTTGACCTCGACTTAAGGGCTCAGAAAGGATTTGCTAATTCGGAGATACTTATGGCAGACTCAGTATCACTGGTCAGACGTAAGATCGCTGATCCTATGGAGGCAATGCGCGATGAAACATTGGATTCGATCATCACATTGGCTGCTATCGAATATGGCAAGGGCAATACTGTTGTCAGTGCGCTGCATATCGACGGAGTCAAACGTCTGGTGCAACTCAGAGGGGGCATCAATAAAGTCAAAAAACAAAGCCCTCTCACGGCCAGAATGATTTCCTGGTAAAATTGCTCGAAAACAAGATACATGAAGCGCACATCTACTAACGGCACACAGGGTTTGCATGGTTGTCACACAAATGCCACAATTTTTGACCCAAGACAATCACAGTTCTGACGATGGTATCGCACCCATTTCACAGTGGCATGAAGCTACTCACAATGCGCACGACCAGACTCCAACGATCCTTCATGTTCCACTCCTCGATCCTGACATCTCAGATATCCTTTATCGACTACATAATCTCTTCGACTCCGCCCAATACACACTGTCGACCACCGACTTGCACGACTTGACATGTTACGTTGTTCACAGGTTACTGCAGTGGTCTCCGCAGACACAGAAAGATGGTCTGCAACGCAACCTGTCACTATCTGGCATTGTCCGACACGCCCTGGTACTATACATGCTCATCGTCCATGGCCCTACGTACTTCTCTCATGCGCACCTCCAGTACGCCATCACTCTCAAGCTCCAGGCGCAAATGGAGCACACCTGGCGCGATATACTGC
This sequence comes from Epicoccum sorghinum, assembly GCA_020272525.1. Classification (NCBI taxonomy): domain Eukaryota; kingdom Fungi; phylum Ascomycota; class Dothideomycetes; order Pleosporales; family Didymellaceae; genus Epicoccum; species Epicoccum sorghinum. The sequence continues at coordinate 2,218,055 of VXJJ01000011.1, read as the reverse complement.
TTGATCATGGCTCGCTGGCACTATGGCTAGTATCAGTTGGTATGGTGGCTTCTGAAGGTGCGCCAGAAGAGCAATGGTTTATTGAGCAGGCCCGCTTAGCCGCGGTGGCCCTCAAGCTGCACTTGCCAGACGATGTCATATGTCATCTCCAGCATATTGTCTGGCTCAATTCACCAACAGCATCGTCTACGTTCAAGCAAAAATGGTTGAATATATGGACTGAAATACCAACATGAGTCATGAAAAAATACTCCATTTTTGCTCTCAAGCAAGTCCTAGAGCGATTTGCCGGACATGAATCGCACTGCAATTGGAGAGGCTTCCAAGGTTCCTTCCCAGTCATCTGATGCCCCACTATCGCATCGATATGGACTAGTCTCCGAATGCTCGCATCTGGCCTGATTGGCCAATGCACGAGGAACGGGTCGGACACTAGTATGATCTGATTGATGCTTTTGCATAAACCGCAACGGATGTGTTCTGCTATCGAGTTCTAAGCTTGAGCTTTGGAACCTTGGCACACTCAAATCCAAAGCAAGGTTCGCAGATGATGACCCTGGGTCTCTCACAGTCACGGCTGAGACCAAATCCTCTCTCAATTGTCCGTTTCAAAAAGTGAAAATCGTGCTTCAACATTCTGTCGATGACCACGATACACTCCAGTTTGCGGAAGATCTGCTTCATGTCCGGCTTCATAAGGCTCCAGTTGCTGTGTCCATACCGTGTCACCTGTTCGACCAGAAAATCGATCAAGCCCGTGTCCACCCTGAATTCGCAGACTTGCGCCAATCGCGTAGATCCAAGAAGCATTGCTGTCCTGTCTATGCGAAGGAAGCTGCTCAACTGAAGGCTGAAGTCAAGGCTAGCGAAGTTGTGTCGGAAATATTGAGCCTCGCGATAGATCTGTTGGCAGGTGAAGAGCAGTGGAGTACTGTCAGGGGACAAGACCCAGTCTGAGGGTGGATAGGTTAGGTTGCTGCCGGTGCGGTTGCGTATCGAGACTGAGTCGAAGGCGTATGCATAGATCTTGTTCCGCAGTTCTCCAGGGAGACTCAACAAAGGAGACTTTGATTGGTTCCTGAAATGCATTAGCGATGTGGCCGGAATATGTGTTGTGTTCAGCATACCTTGGTCGTTTTCTCCATACTTGGGTAGACACAGGGGGGCCAGCGTTGTGTGGAGCCATCTTGTAAGCACAGTTGAGAAATGTTGCTAAAATGGGTGAGTTGAGCGTCTACATCTCAGTGCGGACACCTATAATAAAGCCTCAAGCTTTCGGTGCGGAGTGAATAGGCTCACTATCTCTCCTCCTACTTATATGTTGCCTAGCCAACCACGCTGTGTAGTCGAGTCTGCAAATGTGCCCGACTCTACAGAATCTACTGCAAAAGAGTGAAAGCATCTCCGTGTATGCAAAGACAGTCTGTGAACAATGATCTTCCGAGCAGCCACTTCTTTATTCTTATCATGTGTGACTTGACTATTAGATACTCTCGCAGGATCGTCCTGCAAATACCCACTGGAACGAATATCGAAATCTCTGTAATTGCCTAAGAAGCCATGTAGGATTACTGCATCAAAACCATTATATGTCGCCTTTAGTTCAGTCAAAAGAGATTAGTTAGAATCACCACCACTGCGACTGCCTCAAGAACTGCAATCTGGCGAGTACCGAGGCCAGTAGATCGGGCGTATACCAGGCTCTTGGAGCTCTTCAATCGTGAACCTCGCGGAGTGAGCCGACGCGGAGTCCTGCCTCAACGAAAGATCAGGGCGAAAGGGTCACTCAGCCTTGGGTAAGTGGTACAATCCTCTCACAGTATCTTGGACCCGTGTTGCTCCTCCACTCCTTCTCCCACACCAGGGCAAGGCCTTTATCGGCACCGTTGAAGCACTCTCAGAATACTCACTCTCGATACACGTTGATTCCAGCTCTTCCATTGTCACACGGGTAACCCATCGTCTTCGATGTCTGCCTCCCGCATTCCGCGATTTATCGGACCAGAGGATCTGATTCCACTACTAAGCGATTCGTTCAACATGGTCCAGCGCCCACTGCAACCGGCCTTGCCTCCATCTTTCAGTGAGAGGTGTCTTGCGCATAGACAGGTAGTGTTCTTGATCTCAGGGTCTGGCCGGTCGGCGAATGACTGACTCTCCTGCCACATAGTCATCATGAACCGTGGGCAGAGGTCAAATACATCATCTGCATCAACGTCACCGGCTGGAGGGTCTTCACACCCTCCAGACACTCATCACGTGTCAGCTGCCCGTGGTGACGTGAGCAGGCCTCAGAGGAGGGCAGATTCGAGGAGGCCCGAGAAGAGGAAGGAGGAGTTTATTACATCTTTACGGTATGTTGACGCATTGACGTTCAAGCGGAATATGCAAAGGATGGAGACTAATGCAGTCAGCATGGTTCTATATAGGGTCGATGTCATTATACGATTACAGCCATTCAAGACCATGCGGAGCTCATCCCTGCATCATCTATTATTTACCTTTCTGATTATAGCAGCTCAACATGCTTCCATAGACAGATGCTTTCAACCGTCTTGCAGAATGTGCTTGTCAGATAAAATTATCTCGCACCCGAATACGGATCTGACAAGATCCTGGCTGCACTGTTGTCAACTCGATGTAAATCAAACACGGACCGCCCCTGCATTTGCCAATGATTTATTATGGGTCTTCCGGCAGAAATACCCGTAGCAGTCACAGCTTTGGAGTGACCTGACATCGGAGTACAAACCCTGCAATGATTGAATTCTTAGCTCTGCATGACGTACCGCTTTTATGCACTACTAAGGAAGGCGCAGCGCGGATCTCATCGTCTCAGGCAAGAGAATATGAGAAGGGAAAAGCACCGAAAATCTGTCGATGCTTTACTGCTAAAAAATTGCCTATCGATTTTTTTGCCTCGACCGTGCGTGCAACCAGGAGCCGCTGCAACCCGCGAGATCGAGAGTGCATTGACTCGCTAAGTCTATGACCACAGTATACGAAAACAAACAGAGACAATGTTGCGCCGGCGGCTTGGTAATCTTGATGACTGAAGACATGATCGGCGTGGTTCAATGTCGTCTTTTGCCGTCGTGTTCTCCTGGTGACAATGCTGTCCTAAGCCTTGTTGTTCTCAGCGTCGGACAGCCACTCTGTTACAGCGGTGCAGCGATGCAGGATGTCGAGAATACAGGCTCTCTGAGAAGCAATCTCAGCAACCTGTGCTGTGATCTTGTCAAGCTTCTCCCCATAAACGGTTCCCTCATCGAGTATCGATGAAATCCGACAGATCTCGAGATCCATGCGTCTGACTATCTCATCGAGCGTGAGAGACCTGTCATGGTGACATGTTAAACCTAACAGGAATGCGCTCCTCTCGTATCAAAACGTACATTGCGTAGAAGGCTTGGGATCATTTGCTGCAGGTTCGTGATGAGACTGGAAAGAACCTGGAGGGCAATCGTGTAGCATTATATACTGCAGTAGCTGGTGGGGCTTGTCATGGCATCGCCCTGACCTGAGCGTGCAGCATCATACTGAGATAATACATAATGTTTACCTGCCAGCCATTACCTAGCGCAGGTCCGCCAGGCTAGCTTGCTTTGACAGGCCCGTCCCGAGAAGCGACATTATAGTGGCCTCCCAGCCCTTGGCAGGCGTGACACTTGCATAGCATGTTTACATCCTGACGTAGTAAGCTTGAAGATTTGCGAGTCACGTTTCGCCTTTTGGAAAGCGGGACTGACATGAACCACAACCAGTTCAGACTTGAAGGAATTCCTTGAACCTAAAGGCAGCTGCGTGCAAAAATTACGTCAACCACCTGATCCAGCACCATTACTCCCATTCCTCTTCTTGAATCTCTGCACGCTTTCCTTGACCCCATAGCTCTCCGCCAACAACTTTCCAACCTCCTCCAGGCTCAGTCCTGCTGTCTCGGGATAGATCTGCCGGACGGCCACCCAAGCGCCAATACAAACCGTCGCATACAGCGCAAAGGTGCCACTCGGACTCAGCACTCGCATCATCGGAAGAAAGGTAAGCCCGACGAGCGTGTTACTGGCCCAGTTGGTGCTGGTGGCGAGCGCGCTACCTGTGGCGCGCACGCTTAGTGGGAACAGCTCAGACTGCTGCCAGGGGACGCAGCCGAGACCAATGGCGTACGCGGCGACGTAAATGATCATACTAAGAAGTATCAAGGCGGGCCATATCTTGCTATCTGACGAGGTGGGCGAGCGCGCGGGAGAGTCTTCTGGTAGTGAGACGAATACGAATGCTACAGCGCAAAGAGCGAGGCCCATGACCATGACGGGAATGCTCTGAAGCAGAATTCTACGCCGCCCAATGCGATCGATGGTCCAGAAGGCAACGAGTGTGAAGGCAAAGTTGGTGAGCGCGATGGAAAGCGAGGTTAGTGTAGGCGAGGAGAAGCCAACAAGCTGGAAGATTGTCGCGGAGAAATACATCAACGAGTTGAAGCCGCACATCTGCTGAGCCGCTTGCAGTGTGCATGCGATGACGAGGGCACGGCGATGCGAACCCACCGAGAGCAGCTGCGTAAAGGTCTCTCTGGTGAGAGCATAGCGCGCGGTCCAGGAAGTGTTGTCCTTTATCGGCTGCGGGCGCGTGACTTCCTCTTCCATCACTTCGACCTCTACGCGCCGCATCACGGCCGAGACAAGTCGCTGCATTTCCTTGCCACTGCCATACACTCTCGTCAAAACTTTCCTTGCTTCAACCACCGCTCCTTCTTGGATGAGGAATCTAGGCGTCTCAGGCATGAAGGCCAACATGCCAAATTGCAGCATAGCTGGGAAAGCGCCCAGCCCGACCATCCACCTCCATCCTCCAGCCGTCTCGCTGAAGCCCCAACCCACAATATATGCCACCACCTGCCCACCCGTGATGAAGAGACTGCTGACTGTCACAAGCCGTCCACGGAACGGGCTTGGGCTGAGCTCGCTAATATACAATGGGACGACGAAGCTAGCGCCTCCTACCGCCGCGCCCACAATGCTCCGCCCCAGGATCATACCCCACACCGTCGACGTGTAAGCTTGCAGCAACGCGCCGATGATGAAGAGGGCGTCGGCAATCAAAATGAGGGGCTTTCGGCCAAGTCCATCGGCAAGGACACCAGTAAGGGGCGAGGCGATGAGGGCGAAGAATGAAGTTGAGCTTGTAATGAGAGACTTGTCGAGGGTAGTGAGCGGGCGCGATGATAGGTCGCTGTTTATAGAGATGAGGGTGGAGGAGACGACTCCTGTGCTGATTGAAGTCAGTCGGCCGTAAATACTTGACTGGTCCTCTGAACCGCGAATGAAGATGCAATAGCGGAAACGTTCCTTCTCTTTGGCTCGTGAACGTCCACGTCTGAATCTGAGGCAGAAAGAGAAGCATACGTACTCATATCCAAAAAGCAGTCCACTCACACCTGCACAGAGCGTAAGACACCAGATGAAGACGCCTGGGCGAACCAGCTGGCTCTCGTCCACCTCTCCCTCCAGGAACTCATCTTGCCCTTCCTCGTCTACCTCATCAGCCGCCCGATATAGTCCTTCACGCTCCCCATGATTGTCCGAGTCTGTGTCGTTCATTTCCTCTCGGAACCTCGAAGTGTGCTTCGCTCTGCCTGTTGCATTGGGGGCTGCATCGGCGTCAGCGCTCAGCCGGTCAACAAGCTCGTCCGTAAGGCCTAGATTGGAAGGCGCAGATATGAGAGGCGCGCTTGCCTCATCCTCATCGTTGACGGTCATACAGCCGTGTTGCGCTCCAAAGCGCTTTCGGCTTCACATCTGTAGCAGCGGCTCTGGATTGTGTGTCGTCGGCGCACGGCTCATGCGTGCGGGCCGGACTTGCTATGTTTGGAAAACTGGGGTAGGAGGGAACAGCCCGTGCTAGCGCGGCGCGTGGCCGACTGGGATGTGGATGCATCGCTCACACGACCGCCGAAACGCCGTTTTTGACAGGAATTCTCAATGTGGAGTCATTTTGTGGATATCCAAAGCTAGATATATTGAAGCAGCGCAACGTATGCAAGACTGCTATGCTAGTTATATCATCTCTCGATCCCTCGTCTCCCTTCCTGTTGCTATGTAATGGCTTGCCTTTCGGAATCGCATCGCCGAAGCGATATTCTGAACCTATCCATGCTGGCTGGTCAAAGGGCGAACTAAGCCGACTGCTCTGGCTCGACTCCTCGACATGTCTTGTACACTCGACAACAATTTTAGACGCCGGCTATGCCCACCCATTCAACGCCTATCGCTAATGCTTGACATAACTTCACGCTAAGGCGCAAGAGTACACCATTCATATTGCACCCTCACCCACTATCGTGGGAGCCTGCTGGAATCACGAAAGTGTCGCGGTGGACTCCTCATTTCGGCTCCTCGGCGTTCTCTGCTCCATGGTTAGTTGGTCCGGAGGGAGGGGCCTGGTGCTGGTGTTGCGAGTGCTGGTGCATCATCGGCTGAGCGTAATTTGCACTCGGTGTACCGCGATGGGCCTGATGGGGGAATTGGTGTTGCTGATGAGGCGAGCCATATTGTGGCTGATGCGGTTGCGCATAAGGACCTCGCATAGGTGTCACTGCGTCGAGTTAGTAATGACCGAACAACAGAGATCGTAGCACTTACTGGATCCGGGTGGCATCTGGTACATCTGCGGGCCTTGCGCACCGGGTTGCATGTACATGACAGGAGGCTGCTGGTGTCCTTGCTGCGATCCCTGGTGACTCATCATCGGCGCTCCAGGGCGGGGACTCGGGAAGTTGTTGCTACCAGGCGGCATGTAACCGCCGGGATGCTGAGGGTAGCCGGGTGCCTGTGCATACATCTGCATCTGAGGCTGAGCTGGCATGCCCATGAAAGGTCCATTGGAGGGATTCTGCTGCATCATATGTCCACCCATCTGAGGTCCAGGGCCGTTGACAAACTGACCACCCCCGCGAAGACCAACATGCTGCATACCAGGGCTCATTCCGTACTGAGGAACCTGCATTGGCTGTGGGTAGCCCGACATTGGCTGAGGTTGAGCACCATACACGTAAGGCGGCATTTGTCGGGGCGAGGGGTGAACAGAGGAGTTTGACTGCGAGAATTGCATATGGGGGGCTTCGAAATGGGGTGGGACTTGTCCATGGGGAGGTTGTACGTGAGGGCCACGAGGGGTGTGTTGGGCAATGTGACCCTGCATGGCCTGGGGATTGTGGAGGTGCGGTGGCATCTGATGTGCATGGGGCATGGGACCGTTCTGCATGCCGTTGTGAGGTCCTACCATGGGCGGAGGTGGGGCATGCTCGAAGAGTTCCTTGTATCCTTTGTCCTTGTTCGATTGTGGGAAGTCCCAGGTGGGAGGTGTGCGATGCGAGAACGGAATGCCAGCGTTGTACTTCTTGTCAGAGTCGGAAGCGGACTTCGCGAGACGTTCAAATGGACTGAATGCCGTCTTCAAGTCAACATCCTTCAGAGTTGGGCGCTGTCCGCCGAAGAAGCTTGTGACCACCGGCTTGCGAGATTCTCGCCTGGATGCTGCAGAGTCAGGCCTGGGGCTCGAGGTAGCGCTGGTGTTAGTACCCGGCTGGAAGGTGTTGGCAGCGGGGTTTGGCTTGAATTCGTGAGCGCGGACATTGAAACGCAGCGACGCATTCGAGGTCGGTGTCTGTACGCCGCTGGACGACTGTGATGGGCCAGAAGGAGCGCGCATGTCTTGTGTGGGTATCGGTTGAGGCACACCGTTGTAGGGAAGCCCGCCTTGCTTGTTATGTTGCTGGTTCAATTGCAGGCGCGTGCTCAGCATACCTTGAGCGCGGGCAGGGATCTGAGCAGAAGCTTGATGAGAGCGGTCCCGTACGCTAGCAGACTGATAGGCAGCTTGTCCCGGGCGGGGACGTTGAGCTTGCTGCCGGTCACTGGGAGATGTGCTTTGAGCGTCGGGCTTGGCTGTGGTTCCTCGTGCAGCTGCTTTCGGGTCTGAGACAGCGCTAGATGTCTTCGGGGGTGAAGCTTTGGTTTCGGCAGCCTGCTTGAGGGCTTTCTCTACGATGGCCGCCTGTTTTGTCTCGTCTTTAGCGAGGATAGGAACAAGATCAGTAGGAACGGGTGTGCTCAATTTGAAGTTCAGGGCAAACTTCTTGAGATCATTCAGCTTCACCGCCTTGTTCTCTCGCGCAATTGTTCTTTGTCGTTCTGACATGCGTAATTTCTCTGCGGCCGAGAAAGCTTTGAAGGAGTCTAGCAAGTCGTGCTCGACGTTTGTTGTAGCGTCGTGCGGCTTCGCTGCCTTGCGTGGTGGAATAGCCGCGATGACAGGCTTGGTCGTCACGCCGGATTTCGGCGCCTGCGCGGCAACGGGTGCAGGAGTAACGACCTTTGCTTCTGTCGAGGGAGCAGCTTCTTTGGGTGCTTCCGGCTGAGAAGGCGCTGTTGCAGGGACCGTTGGCGGTGCAGGGGATGTGGGCTTCTCGGTGGCGGGCGGAGCAGGCTGCTGAGCGGCTTTGGCTGCAGCCGAGTCAGGGCGGGCAATAGTAGAGGAGAGAATGGCCGGATCGACAGGCGCGCCTGAGACGGTGGCCTGAGCACTGGGAGCACGTCTTGCAGGAGGAGTGTACTTGTTTGGTTGACCACTCGAGAGAGGGGAAAACTCTCTGCGAACACCGCTGTATCTGCAAAAATGTTAGCCTAGTGAAAGGGACGCTCCAGTGACAAACGTACTTGTCCTCCTCATCAAGACCCTGGTCGTCAAGAGGGTTGTACGATCCACGCTCTTCGCGAACATGAGAGTTTGTTGCAGAGCTGGACTCGATCTCGCGCGCGATTCTATCGGCACGAGCCGCCCTCTTAGCATACTCGGGGTCGTTGCGATCGATGGTGGTGGTGTATACGCTCTCGTCGTAGGTGCTCTTCTGACCCGTGAGGCGGTCATTGGTCGCAAACTGGTCCCAGCCTGATACACTTCCAGATCCCAACTCAAGACTAGTGTCGGCCTCGGAAAACTCGAACTTTTGCAGGTTGCGCTCGCGGATGGCCAGGTGGCCGGAGATATCTGTATCAGTGCGGAAGCCAGCCGTGCCGTTCTGGCCTTTGGCCTGTGTTTTGTCGAGAACAACATTGTTGACGTTGAAGTCGGCAACGTCGCTCATGTCAAAGGACATGACGTGAGACTCGCCCTGGCCGGCATACTCGTCAGAAAGCTGGCCATTGGCCTGAGGACTGCCCGCGGGCTGCAGCTGCTTCACCATCTTGAAGACATAGCGCAGCTCGGTGGGATCCAGAGAGGTGCCAGAGAGTACGCCGGAGTATCGTGCGCCGTTCTTAAGAGTGATGGTACCTGGCAGACCCTGACGCCATGTTAGCGCTGCTCGAACCCAAGTCGGTCGTGTTTACTGACAGTGAGGTTGGCCAGCAGGTACATCATGCGATCGCTGAGGTGCCGCATTGGAGTAGCTGTCTCACGAGGCGTGCTCGCGGAGGGCTTAGGGGCGGCTGCGACGCCGTTGCTGGGGGTGGGGTTCGTCGGTCGCTGCGTGATGGGGTTCGTTCCCTGGGACCATGCCTTGGGGGCTGGCGACTTCCTGGAAGCAACACACAGGTCAGCATGGCGCCTCTTGGAGGGCTCTTGGAGGAGGTAGGCAACACGAGCTGCAAATGTCGCTGCCATCAGAGCACACTGCGACCGTGTCTGGCAGACCGGCCTCGTTGCACTGTGCCCTCCATGTGACCGACTGCACGTCACACAGGCGTCCGAGCAGTGGCAGCCTCTACCTGGGCTCTTGCGGCGAACGGGCGAGGGCAATGCCAGCAGACCCGCGCCGTACGGGGGCGGGTCGCCGGTGCATGTATGCGAACGGGGCAGGGCAGTGCAGGGCAAGGCAGGGCGCGGAGAGCTCACCTCTGGGCGGCGTCGACGGGGCTTCCGGGCTTGCGCTGTGCGTCAATTCCCTTTGCTGACGTAGTCATATTCAGTTTCGAGCCGGAGGTCGCGGCGGGCTGGTTCAGAGCATTGGGAGCGCTGTGGGTGGTTGCGGCGGCGGACATGGGTGGACTGGGGAATAACGCGCGCACTGGGACAGCTCCGTGGACCGAGCCAGACAGAGCCAGAGCGGGGGAAGGGGGTGTGGTGCAGCGAGGGCGGCGGCGCGGGACGGGGCGCTCAGAGCAGCACGGCGGGGACAGCAGAACTATGCCCGCAGAGAAGGCCAGGCGGCGGAGGGCAATGAGGTGTAGTTCGAGCAACAAAGATGCCAGATGCTGTCGTGAGGGCTGCAACGACGCCAAGCCTGGATCGACGTTTGAAACGACCGAGTGCGAGCGGGAGCTAGGCCAGGTTGTGTCAAGCTGGCGTCTACTGAGCGTCTCCAAGTACGAGCAGACGGCCGCCGCGCGCAGAGTGCAGAGTGGCCAGCGTGCCGCGCGAGTGCAGAGTGCCTATGCTATGCTGTGCCACCGCGCAACGACGCCGGCGTGCAATCCATATGCGTTTGGGCGGCGGTGGAGACTAACAGACGGACATGTCTCACGCCTCATTCAGCAACCCTGACCCCATCGCCCACAGTCCTGCAGAACGCAGCCGCAGCAGCTGCACCTGCACCTGGGAGCACGCAGCGCAGGGCAAAAGACCGCCACCTCTTATATCAACATCTAAGGACGTGCTTCACTGCCGTGCAAACGCCAGACATTGACGTGCAGACTACAGTGTAGCGCAGATAGCACACTACCAAGTACTTAGTACTGTACCTCGTATGGTATTCACAGTAGCGCCGTCTGTTCCCGTCGCACCAGCGAATGACAAGCCCACGGCGGACCAGGCCGTCCACCACGACCAGCGGTAGTCTATCTGCTGTGACAGACATGTGCTGTTGTTTACTTCGCGCTGCTGGGGTCGTCGAGATGCACGCCTGAAGCTGCGGGACATGCTCATACGCACTCCAGCTGCAAGTCTGCCCGTGCCTGCACGCAGCTCAATCGCACACTGCAATTGCATTGCGCCAGCAGGCCCATGTAACGTCGCGCATGAGTGCAGCCCTGGTCAGCCATCTGAGACATTCGTATCCACCGAGGACCCTCAGGCCCTCAGGTCACGTGCAGACGGTGAGCCAACATCGACTCCATCACACCTCCCACGAGGTAGCAGTGACGCGACCGTCCGCTCGGCCCGATCACATACACGTCCTCGCAGCGCCGTCTGCAGCACAGCACGCACACGCTTGGTCATGACCGAGGAAACGTCTTCGGTGCGCTCTTCGCAGGGCTCTGGCGGCTCCACTCGCCGGGCGCCCAAGAATGTGAGCCTTTCTCCCGCTGCCCACGCCGCCGCCGTCCTTGCCTCGCTGCGTGCCCTCTGTCGCCGTATGCTGACCAGATGAAGCCCCAGCAGCAGCTCTCGCAGATTGAGAAATCCGTCACCCACCTGCTCGTTGCCACGAAGCAGCTCCTCGGTGCGTCACATGCGCCCAACCACCCATCGCGCCCCCACTGACGCTGCGCAGAAACATTAACATTATGGTCGCGCGGCACCGCCACCGAGAGCGAGGTCTCCGACGTCTACGTGCGCCTCGGATATGAGTTCAACATTGCCTCGCGCGCCTTTAACGCTATCGGCGTCGACACCAACGATCTTGGCAATGTCCCCGAATTGCTGCGCGGGATCCTCGAGGAGACACTTAGCCAGGAAGCATCGCAGGCAAGCCTGGACAACTTCCTTCCCCGCATACGAGACATAATCATCAATCTCTTGCATGGCCTGAAGAAGAAGCAGCAGCGCCTGCGGCAGCGCACCGGCCGAGATGGCTCGCTCAACGGCGGCAGTCCTCGCCAGGGCAGCATAGGGAGCACTGGCGAGGCAGAGGAGGTGCAGCAGCAGCAGACGCGGGCGTCGAGCCAGCGTCTGCCCTCGCGCAACGATGAAGGGAATAACCCCGACCTGCCCCCGCGGTCGTCCTCGGTCGCGGGCAGGGTTTCGCCCTCCAAGTATGAGTCGTTGCCCTCCAACCCACGAGCGAACCGCAACACCGGCGCGAGCCAGAACTCTACAGACTCATCCATGTCCAGCAACACTGCACAACAGATACCTGTCATGGCTCCATATCCCGCAGACGACACCATGCCCGAGGCACCCGAACCCTCGTCTCAGTCTGCCAAGCCGAACTATCCTGTCGACTTTCCGCCGCCTCCACCACCACCGAAGCAGGAAGATGCCCTTGCCGCCCTGCAGAGGGGTGGTGAGCTGGAAAGGAGGGCCTCGAGGCGCTTTTCAGCATACCAGATTCAGAAACACCTTGGTACAAATGGAATACCTCTTCCCCCTGTACAAAACTCGCCAATCCCGAACCGCGGAAGAGATGTGCGGGAGTCTATGAACGCTGTGAGGACCAGGGGCTCGACTTTGCATAGTCGGCAACGCTCGAACCAGCAGCGACCTACTGTTGACACAGCTATGGATAAGACGAGCGATGTGAGGCGCATATCCGAGGAGAGCGCGCAAAGCTCAGCTCCTGTATTTCCTCCGCCGCAAGAATCTGCACCACAGCTCAGTCCCATGCAGCAGACTCCCGAAGAGATGCTTGGACAGCCCGAGTTTCCGTCTCCAGATAAGCCATCTCTGGGAGCCACAAGCGGTCCCCTCGGAGATCCCATCGACATGGCTGGGGATTCTGTCGAGAAAGAGTCTGCGCAATTTGCGAACGTACCTACACGGAGTGGCTCGCGCAGAGCCGCCAAATCACCATCTCCGCAACCACAATTTGTGCCAGAGCAATCACCACAAGCTGGAAAAGAGCTCACGTTGTTTCTACAGTACAAGAGTAAGATCAAGAAGTACGTGTTTACAGATGGTTCTGAGCTCTCAGCTGGGCGCTTGCAATTGGCTTTCATTGAAAAGTTTGCCTGGGACACTCACCGACACGGCGAGCTACCTGAAATACATATCCAGGATCCAGTCTCGGGTGTGCGTTACGAGCTCGAAGATCTCAATGACATCAAAGATCGCTCCGTCCTTGTCTTGAACGTTGAACAGCTTGACGAAGTGAAGAATCACATCGACGATAAATTTGGTGGACTGAGAGAACTTGTGGAAAGCATCAAGACTGTCGTAACAGATCAACAGTCGGCCATTGACCGTGTTGCTGAACGTCAGCAACAGACAGCACGTGAACTTGCAGGTATCGCAGCAGCTCCACCGTCCTCTACACGTAACTCTGCGCTTCTACCGGCCAGAACGCTCAACGGTACACCACCTGAGGGCACGCTGACGTCAGCCGCCCAATTGAGCGAAGTGCAGTCTTTGCGTCGCGACCTAGCCGTTGTCCGACAGACATACTCCTCATTCGTCTCAGACATTCAAGCCAGTATGTCTGCTGTGCGCACTAAAGCCAACGCTGTCAAATCGACCGCTGTGAAGGCCGCGTTACCAACACTAGAAGGAGACACTGGCCGCGCTTATATCAACACTGGCAAGAAGAACCTGCAAGATGAGTCTGAGAAGATTGTAAACCGTGTCGATGATCTCCAGGATCTCGTAGAGGATCTGCGCAAAGATGTCGTTATGCGTGGTGTAAGGCCTCTGCCTCGCCAGCTCGAAGTTACAGCCAAAGATCTGTCAAAGGCTACTGCTGAGCTCAAGAAGCTGCAAGACTTCCTTGCCAAGGAAAAGCCGTTATGGACCAAAATCTGGGAGCAAGAGCTGCAAACAGTTTGTGAGGAGAGGGATCTACTCACTATGCAGGAGGAACTTGCGGCTGATTTGCAAGACGACCTAGAGAAGGCGACACAGACTTTCGAGCTCGTAGAGCAGGCGACGAAGCAACAGAACCTGCAGAACGAAAAGGACCAGGCCAAGGGGACCCGCTCTGCTAGCGGCCAAAAAGCACTGAACGCTGTAGCTTTGGACAAGGCTGTAGACCCTCGCCAGGCGCGCGATGGCGTGTTGGGCGAAGTTAAAGCTCTTCAGCCAAACCATGAGAGCAGACTAGAAGCTATCGAGAGGGCCGAGAAGGCTCGACAACGGGACCTTGAAACTCGTCGTGATGATGAGTTCAAACGCGAACTTGGCGATTTCGTTGCTGAGGGCAAGCTGAAGAAGAGTGGTGGAGTGGAGGAAGTTGAGCGCGTCCGCCTGATGCGTGAGGAACGTGCCCGCAAAGAGCATAATGAGCGTGAAGCAGAGCGTCTCAGGAAGAAGTCAGAGAAGATGGAGAGAGAACGAAAGGCTAGGGCGGAAGCGGCAGCGGCCGAGGCAGCCGCAGCCGCAGCACAGCAGAATGGGGCCGATAATAATGCTGACGAGGCTATTCCAGCAGAAGAAGTACCTGCACAGGAGGAGGCGAAGGAGGAAAGGGCACCGTCGCCTGAAGGTGCAAATCCTTCCTGAGACCGCACCTTCCCGTCCTAGCCTTCAGCCTTCTCCATTGCGGTGTGCTGATCTTCGTTGATAGGAGCACCTCGACTGAACTACAAAGTTCGTCCCTGGGTCCGTTCGCGCGTCCCGCTGCCCGTACAGATGCTGAACACACCTGGACTTGCTGAACAACACCCACACAATCCCACAAGACCGACGTCAAGAGCCGTCGGCTCTAGGAAAACATCCGAAGAATCCCAACTTAATGGTGAAAGGTCAGCAACGCCCAGGAGCACCTCCACTTCGACCTCCGGTCGTTCTAGCTGCCTACGTCGCACGCAAAAATCAGCATCTTTGAGCCTGCGCGCAACAGATAAGGGGAACAGCAGCCGCAGATCCACGCCCTCGAAGCGATTACGCGGCAACACCGTCCCGTCACCCAGCCCGCACAGACCGTGCACCCCCGAGTTAGATGGGAATCGCGCTGGCAGTGCGCTTGGCTTCACCCCGAGTGTGCCTGGACAGCAACTGGCGAGCTGGTTTTCTGGGCTGCTAGGTCGCGTGGAGTGATCAAGTAGGTGGATTTGAGCACGAGCGCGAGGTGGTTGTGTGGATGGACAGAAGGAAATCTCTATATAGGCACCCACACATAGCGCATGAACATAGTATGTCGGCATCTTTCCAACATACATTCTCTGCCCGTCAACTTCGTGATACCGCTTATATGCAACGAAGCATAGATATTATGCAAGTCTTAAAAGCATAGTTCTTCAAAAGCTCAACACAGCAGGGTTGATAGAAAGAACTCTTGCTTGTCAGTGCCAGGGTTTCGGGGTTTTCAAAGTTCGTGATCTCAATGAGCTCGTCTTCAAGGCCCATGTTCTCCCAATGACTAGCTTCGATAGTGAGATACAATATGGTAAGCACAAGTGAACGACAAAGCTTCTTGAAATACTCAACAGCACGCTGTGAGCACACAAACTGCCCTTCGGGTCAGTTCTACAGTCGATCCGCTTCCTCAGCTCTTCTGTTCGTTGATATAACTAGCATCTCTAAAAGCGCGAAGTAGCTGTAGGGTCACACATGACGCAGCAACGTGCGTCAGCCCTAGTGCGCCCCGCTAGCGCGAAAGCTCCAGCCTCTGCTGCCAACTCCGAAGGAAACAAGTTGCAAAACGCAAGAATGGCATGTTGATCGGAATACTCCGAGTGTAGTTGCCGCTGTCCAAGGGTATATCCCTTCTAGCCAGAGACCACGCAATCAATTTACACGCTGGTTCTTTGCTCCTCCACCCCTGAATCCTTCCAAAGAGCTCCCTTCCGCCACATCCGCATCGAGGGTCATCGACTGTGGACAATGCACGCCGCACGGAGGCCCACGCAGCGTCAGCGCCTGAGTATAGCATGTGACTCTTGTCGAGAGCGCAAGAGAAAATGCAATGGAAGCCGGCCATGCAGCATGTGTCTAGGGTATGGGTACGAATGTTCGTATCGAGCCACACCGCGCAGTCGACGAAATCAGCGAGGTGCAGTTCAACCGGAGATACAGGCCACACAAGAGGACCATTCTCATACACCTACTCGTACGCCACATTCGGAACTACAGCGCCAAGAGCAGATCGAACGGAGTCAAGAAGAGCTTCACGATCGGCTACTACCTGAGCAGCACACTGGCCAGCCTAGCTATCTCCGATCTGTTGAGAGCAACTCAGGTGCAGCCTTTGTGCGTCTTCTCATGATGACTCTCGAAAGCTCCAGTCAGAGCAGCTCGCCTTTGCGAATGCTAGCATGGAACCTCTTTCTTGGGGAACGGCAGGTTGGAACAGTCACCCACGTGGAGTCCATAAGAGAGATTCTAGATGCGACTGAGATTGAAGCCTTGATCGAAATATACTTTCGAAAATTTCACCCCTGTTACGGTTTTGTTGACAGGGACATGATTTCTCGTAGTGTGTCGAAAGCTTTCGGCGATGAGAGCCGTTCAGACGCGATCGAAGCTTTGCTTTGTGGCGTCGCGGCGATTGGAATTCTATTCTCTAGCCAGGCTGATCTCACAAAAGAGCATCGTCTTACTTCGCTGGCAAAGCGCCTACTGGATCCTTCTACGGCAGGGCCACCGTCCTTACACTTAGCAACTGCATGGCTGTTACGCACTGTGTATCTGCGACTTACTGCAAAGCCAGAAGAAGCTTGGTCAGCAAGCTGCACTACCCTCCATGTGATCGACGCAGCGGGATCGATAAGCAATTTTGGCAGTAACCCCCCTCCTATTACCCAGGGTCCTGATAATGTATCCGAAAACAAGAGGAGAATCACTGGCGTCGCACAACACCTGAATATCTGGTTGTCTTATGACTTGGGACGGAATCGTGTGGTTTTACCGAACTTGGACGCATTTCCGCTCAGTGTGAAGCCAGACGAATATACTGTAGAGCTGTTGGGTCTTCTCCCTCACTCAGAAGTCCTAGATCCAAATAACAAACTAAGCTTTGAGAGTCTTCTTTCGACCCTCGTTGAAGTTTTGGATCGGAACCATACAGAACCACCCTCAGTACTAGCCCAGTGCAACCTGTCGCTGTGCATCTATCGCAGATTGCACCCATCAGGCGTCAACGTTGCAGAAAGCGTCCGATACAAACTCTTCGGCCAGATGAGAAAATCCATCCACGCTGTACACTCTGCTATTGCACAGCAGATCCCATGGCATCATGTAGCCAATGTACCGTTTCAAATCCTCTGCATGCTGCTCTTCATCGATACGGCACAGTCATTTGAGCTTTTGGGCGAGTCGTTGGCGTGTATAGTTGCTGTAAATGATGCATATCATACTGAGGCCACAAGAGAGGCTGCGACAGCTGCATATACGTTGCTACAACTACACCGCCAGCGGAGGGAAACCGAAATTCAAACCCATACCAACATGCTCTGTTTGTACCCATCACTGGATCCGCAGATACAGGAAACTCATGGTGAATTATTGAGCGGGGATGCCCTCCAGGATTCTTGGTGGTTCAATGAGTTCGTGACTCAGGCAGACTTGCTTGGTTCGAGTCTCGAAATCCCAGGTCTGCATTGAGTTTCTAGACACTGAGAGCGTGCGAAACTTCGCTTGTTGCTCTCTACTCTGAGTATAATTCGGCCAATAGAGTTTGCAGCCTTTTTAGGGAGCTACCTGTCTGGTCCGAGCCAGTCAGAACCAAGATCCTCGATCTTTATTTATTTATTGACTATCGTCAAAGTGGCTATTAACAGTGGTACGGTACAAGGAAAGTATATCATCATATTTCCATTAGCGGCAAGGGCGGATATGCGGATTTCCGGTCCACCGGAACAGGCTCAGCATTTACTCCGACCCCCAACTTGCACTTACTCTTCGAGCAACCAATTCTCCGTACGAACCTTCCCTCGGCAGATTCTGCTCCTCTAGACGGTTATTGCTGTCAAATTTGATTCATCGAAAGAGATGGCATCCACTCTGACGTCAGTTATGGCCAATTCAATGAAACGTTTCCTGGCCCCTTTCCCATGGATGAGAGCACCTTTCATTGTCTCAGCACCCATGCGGGTTATGTCTGGCCCTGAACTCGCGTTGGCCGTCTCGGCCACGCACGGTCTGGGTTTCATCGGCCCAGGTGCAAAGCCTGAAGACACCATCACCTATCTAGCCGAGGCTCGCAAACTTTTGGATGCTGCCACTGTCAAGGCTTTCGATCGAGCGATCATTGAGGGAGGGCTTCCTGTTGGCGCTGGCTTCCAGCTCTGGAATGGTGATATAAAGACGGCTACTCGCGCTGTGCGCGAGTATCGCCCTTGTGCAGCTTGGCTATTTGCGCCTCGGAATGGGCAGGACGAACTGGATGAATGGACCAGCGCACTGCGTGGAGCATATCCAGATGTACAAATTTGGCTACAGATCGGGACCTTGCAGGAAGCTATCGACGCTATGAATAGCCGAACACGCCCAGATGTTCTAGTTATTCAAGGAGCCGAGGCTGGAGGGCATGGTGCAGCTGAAGGTGCGATGGGCTTGATGTCACTTTTGCCCGAAGTAGCAGACGCCATCCTTGACACCAATATGTTGCTTTTCGCAGCCGGAGGAATAGCAGACGGGAGAGGTGTTGCGGCTGCATTAGCGCTCGGGGCCGATGGGGTGGTTCTGGGAACCCGCTTCCTGGCATCAAGGGAAGCTCGAATCAGCAAGGGCTACCAGCAAGAGATCATACGCGCTAGAGATGGAGCACATAACACCGTCCGAACAACTCTATATAATCAGCTCAGAGGCACCGTCGGATGGCCAAAGAAGTACAGTCCGCGGGGCATCATGAACAAAAGCTGGCACGATCATCAAGCAGGCATTCCTTTTGATGATCTCAAGAAACTCCATGATGAAGCTGCACGCGCTGGTGACAGTGGTTGGGGTCCAGAAGGAAGACTTGCTACGTATGCTGGTGCAGCGATTGGACTTGTGCATAGTATCGAGCCCGCAGGCAAGCTCGTGGAACAGCTACGAAACGATGCAGCTAGTAGACTTCGGCACCTTTCAAGATTGTAAAGTGGTGAAGGACCAAAACCTTCGGCCCTATTTCAAGAATGATATCGAAGTTTCAAACCGAGCATCTCGTCAGATACCGCAGAACATGACAGCCCGTGGTAATCGAGAGGATTGGTGGATTCTTGAGAAGGAAACTGTACAATGGGTAGGTTCTATGTATGACATCGGCGAGTCAGAATTTGCATTGCTATAATGCTTCATGTGGGTTCAGAGTTCAGCAGGACTAATGGAATTACGATGATGATCTGTCTTAATTGTGCACTGTCCAGGCCTCTCCAAGCACCAAAATCTGCCCACTTCAGGAACGCTCTAGATATCTCTCCGCTCAATCTTACAGACTATCCCACTTGTCAAACTGAAGCTGGCATTGAAAGTCGACCATTCCTTGTCCTGTGGCATGGTTATCTTGAATCGGTGCAGAAGTTCGGGCATGATCTTGTAAATTTCTGCCATGGCTAACTGCCCCTTCAATCAGCATTCTATTCAACTCCCCTGAAAGTAGCTGATGGCCTGGAATTGACTCACGTGTTGTCCGGTACAGCGCCTCGTTCCTGCTCCGAATGATATCATAGTAGAATTCATCGCTTTCAATTGATCCTTATCAGCCTCCAGCCAGCGCTCCGGTCGGAAGGCTTTAGCATCACTCCCGAACAGATCCAGATCGCGCTGGACAATGTAAGGATTCAAGCCGACCCTGTATCCTGCGGGGACGAAGAAACCATTTGGCAGTTGAAGGCCCTGGGCAGGAGCATAGCGAGGCATTATGACCTGAAAGCTTGGCCACACGCGAGCTGCTTCTTTGCAAACCGCCATTAGATAAGGAAGCTTCGTGACTTGGGAATGCTGGGCAGGAGAAGTGAGGCTGCCATCTTCATACGCTGCATCGATTTCAGCGGTGAGTTTGCCCATTGCCGAAGGATTCTTCAATAAGTGATAGAGGACTGCGCGGAGACCGCCAGCTGTGCTATCAGCCCCGGCTATGACTGCAACCCACATCTCGCCGGTTATCTCGTGATGAGTGATCTCATGCTTCTCTCCTGCTTTTTCGATGATATTCAAGAGCCGAGTCAGCATATCGTAGCGTTGAGAGTCGGATTGCCTCGCCATAGCCTCCTCCGTCTCTCTGACTGCAGTTTTGCGAATATCATCCACTGCCAACACGGCTCGAAGTAATGAAGGGATTGTGGCAGCAACAATCATGAGAAGAGTCCGGGCATAAGCAGGGGCCATGGAAACAACCGAGAGAAAGGGCATGGCATTATGAACTGCAGCAATATAACCGCCATAATCACTGCTCGTCTCCAAGAAGCCAAATGGCTTTCCGAAGAAGACGGAACCTATGTTGTCGTAGGCATACATTTCTAGCCACAAGCCGAGGTCTACTTTTTCGTTCCGCTTGACAAAGCCGTCGAGACGCTCTATTAGTAGACTAACATTCTGGTCCATTTCTGGCTCGTTCTTGAGAATATTGGTCAACGAGTATACTGTTCCCACAACCCGACGGTATGCAGTATGTCGTTTCTCGTTGGTGATAGTGAACATGTCGATTTGGGACTTGAGGCCAGCCCCCTTCCAAGTGTGGTACCAGTCTGTCTTTTCCAGGGGATTGCTGAGCCGGTAAACGACGGGCACACCATCGGGCTTCGAGTAGGAGAGCTCATTAGGTGCGATTCGAATAAGTGGTCCGTACCTGTAGTCCCTGAATCAGCATGAACTATCTCAACGGCTGAGGCAAAATCACTTCTCGTGCAGTGCCAGATGGGAGAGCTGATAGTCGCCACGATACATGCGGTACATAAGCCATGTTCGTGATACAGATGCCCATAGCGGGCCAGGAACTTTAGCCAGTGGGTGAAACAAGCAACTGTAAGTAATCCAAATGAGCCAGTAAGTGACCAGCGTCATAGACAGGTAGGCGGCCACAGCTGGAGGGCTCCATTCGCTCAGCTGAAGATGAAACATTATGACTTTTGCAAGGCAGTGGTTGAGAGATGGAAGTCATCGAAGCGCGATTTTTAAGTGGAGTATGCGTAGGATTCCTGTAGCTCAGAGATTCTTATCCTTGTGCATTGCAGCGTCCAATATTGCAGCGAATGGAATCGTATCCTTCCTTTCTTGACGTCTGTCCACATTCAATCCTTGCCATGCATATGCAGGAGAACGCCTGATTACGACGAAAGGCGAGGCCGTGGTCCATGCCAAATTGATAGTTTATCGTTCGTTTTGAAGAGGCATGTTCGGGTGCGCATGGCGCTGCATGTGGTCAGGTCACTCAGCCCAACTCCAATGAATCCCTATGTCGTTACCAGACAACAGAGGCAAAAAAGGAACCTGTTTTCCATCGTGTGGGTGCGACAGGGACTGAGGTCGGTACAGGGATCTCGAATTGCCGTCCCCACATTGCCCAACCGCTGCTGACAATCGATAGGTGAACAATGCTAATCCGGACATAATTTTCTAGCCATCGAATCCTTCGCGTCGCACAATGGGATCTAGGTATAACGGCTGTGAAGAGATTCGTTGGTGAGAAAGCTGCGGACACTTCCACAGAATGTGCACCAACTCTGTCGTGACCAGCAACGCGCAGTTCGCGTGCGACATTATCCTAATTGGGTAAAGACATTGTATTGTCAGCTGTCAACTGTGTATCCCCTACAGGTGTTGTGTCGCAGTCAGTTCATCAATGATAGCGTTGCTGAAGGATTCATGTTCTGGTGCAGAGCGTGCCCGAGAGACCGAAAGGCCGCTTACATCATCCTCCAGGATCGCATTTTGTGGGTATCTCTTGCCGCTCCAATGAGGGAACCTGAGCAAATGTGCTTCTCATCTTCCCATCTTCGTGAAAATATCTAGGATTGCTTGCGCAGATGCCATAAAGGACGTGAGAACATGCCGTGTGCAAGAGCGCGTGGCTTGAGACGCGCTTCGAAACACGTCTATGTATTTACGCTCCGTTCTCACCACGAAGAGGAGTCGGCTTCAAGCTCATCCGAAGGCAAGAACTTCAGGCAAACATAATCACGACTAGGACCTTTATTCTGCAATCCATTTGCTGATCTTCATTCAATCTGAAGACTCACCACAGATTGCAGAATGCGCCAAACTCGCCATCTCTAAAGGGTAAGAGTGCACCCTTATCAATGCGCAAGTGTGTTAATTTTCAGTTCCCGATGTTTCCTAAGGCGTTTGTTTGTTCCTTAGAAAGTAGGTGTTCAAATGCGTTCCTCAGGCGTTTACAACGGCGGGTACAAGCGTGTTTCACGACTCGTGCCCAGCTGAAACACCAAGATCGTACCCCAAAGGTCGCAGATCAGTTCGGAACACGATAGTCCGACCCACTGCGCAACACACTACAAGCGTAGAGTTCAATGCTTGGCTACAATCAAGCATTTGGCTTGGGTCTTCGCTAACCATACCGACTTCTTACTGGTTTAAGTCGGCACTGAGCAGACCCACCACTTGATGCTTCCAAACGCGGCATGAGACTCGGCACGAAACTTTCATCAGCTAACTGTTTACCAACGTCTGGGAGATGATCTGATGCTGTCTCGTAGGCAAGAAGCACATGCAGCAAACTCCGCCTCTGCTGTTGGCTCAGCAGCTGATACCCTCGGGTGAATCGCAACCCAAAGTCTATATATCTTGGTCTTGGGGGGCCTCTTCCTGAGGATCAGAACTGCAGGCCGTTCGCATCAACCTCCTTATTCGCTTCTTAATACCTCTTTTCTAATTCCGAGTCTGTGACTGAATTCGATAATCATCTAATCCTCAACTCAACCACCGCAACCCCAAAGATGCTCTTCTCCACCATCCTCGCCGCTGGGCTTGCCCAGGCTATGACAGCTTCCGCTGCCACTATGATGGTCACCGTTGCTGCGAACAACAAGTTTCAATTCACTCCAAACTCGGTCACTGCCCAGCCTGGAGATATGGTTGCCTTCAACTTCGTCGCTCAGGTAAGGCAATATGAACGCTGGCAAACAAGTGTTCATTACTAATATACAGTAGAACCACTCTATCGTCTCATCCACTGCCAACAACCCTTGCCAGCCCGAGAGGAATGCCATCTTCTCGGATTTCCAGCCGATCCCCGGCAACCCTAACGGCAGCCCTAACGGTGGCGCTGCCGCCGCTGGCAACAAGGGCAAGAACAGAAATAACAACCGTCAGGCCAGCAACACGCCTATGTTCATGGTCCCTATCACCGACAATCAGCCCATCTATATCTACTGTTCTCAAGCCCAGCATTGCCAGCAAGGCATGGTCATGGTCATCAACCCTCCTGATGGCAATGCTGTCACCCAGTATGCAAACAAGGCTGCACAGGCCAACAACAACGTCTCACCAAGGGGCGGCATGTCTGGTGGATCCATTATCAACAACAAGGCCGGAACCAATCCCAAGAACGTCCTTGGTGCAAAGGCTGGCGATGCCGCCACTGCAAAGGGTGGTAAGAAGGCTGGTGGTGCTGCTGCTGGCGGTGCCGCCGGTGGTGCTCTTGCCGCTCTGCTTGGAAAAGGGAAGAACAACTAAATACATTTCGACGATAATTATGACGAAAACGGACTGAAGAAGTTCAAAAAGTAATTTGTACATAGAAGCTGGACTCTCTATCAATAATAACTCAGAATCACTGGCTTGCGTCTCCTTCATATGCGATAAAAAATCAAGCAGTCGCGACTTCATTCGGCAACTACACTTTCCATGCCTCTCAAACGTTCTCAACGGTATTCTCTATTGGTTCTCAGGGAGGCTCTTTCCGTCCATGCCGTCCTTGGTATTGTTTTGTTCCAGCATCAGCCGTGCTTGGCCTCCGCAAAAGATGATGCCGAAAGTTTCTGGTCATTCCCGAGAACTAGATGACCCACTGTTCCCGTTAAATGTGGTATGGTCTGTACATTCCAATCCATGAAGCCAAGACTAATGAATAAATGATACAATTTCAATTCAAGAATTGGTATTCGGCCAACACAGATTTCATCAGCCAAGCTCTTCGCAATGCAGAGTGACAGGAAGAAAGCCAAACTTTCCCTACCTCATCGTACCCTTGAGCTTCCAATGTATGTCGTGCTTTAGATACACCAACTGTGGTCTGCAGGAGTAGACTGGCCGCAAGACTCTATCTGAATTACCCATTGACTCATGAGACGATGACATCATGTCCCAAGAGAAAAGCATTGGAGAACGCTCAATCTTTGATATCTGCCTCGGTTTACGAACCTATAACGTACGCTTCAGGCGACTTTGCAAAATATGCTACCGGAACGTGTCGTCATCGGTCAGGTGATTTGCTCAAAGCAGCCTTAGCTTCGGGCGCAGCGCCGACCCCAGATTCTCCGATGCCCGGGACGGCGCGCATGACTTGTTCAAAATCCGCGGCGGCTCCACAAATGCCAGGGACCAGTATCGTATCTATCAACTCTATTATCGGCAACTGCCTGATCGCGTAGGTACAAGTGCTGATCTTCATGGATTCTCCACGCGACTGCATACGACGTTCACACCCTGCCTCTAATAGCCACCAATGAACTTTCCCCGCTTCCTATGAAACATCCAAAGCGAGAAGGAACCAAGATATTGCTGGAGGTGTATCCGACTAGGCATGTTGCCAGGCACTACAAGGCCGGCACTTTTCAATGCAACGTACTTCATAGAGCTGGATGTGTTTCCTCAAACAGAAGCCGGAGCGGGGAACACCCATAGAAAGGCGTATTTTCGCCGATCTCTCAAGGGTGGTATCAAGATTGCGGTACAGTACTTAAAGTACACTCAATGGTATACTGGATCTCTTCACGACATCGAATGCCCAAGATGCACGTCTTGAATCTCCTGTGCGCTGCCGCGCTCCCAGCGATCGCCTCTGCATTTCCCAATGCACCTTTTGTCACGGAGGGCCAATGGATCCACGACTCCACCGGCGAGAATTTCACCTACGTCGGTGTGAACTGGCCTGGCGCAGGCGATGTAATGATTCCTGAAGGCCTCCAATATCAGAGCGTTGCTTCCATCGCGTCGAAGATAAAGAGCTTGAACATGAATTCTGTCCGTCTGACTTTTGCAATCGAGATGATTGACGACATTGAAGACAATGGTGGAGACGTCACACTACAGGATGCTTTCAAGAGAGCACTCGGTGATGCGAATGGCACTACGGTCTATCAGCAAGTGATCAAGAATAATCCGCAATTTGGTGCCTCGACTACCAGGCTCGAGGTCAGTCCATACATGCACCACAACTCAGAACAACACTTAATGGTTTTTTCAGGTCTATGACAATATTGCTGCTGAGCTTGCGAAGCAGGAGATATATGTTCATCTCGACAACCACATGTCCAAAGGAGCGTGGTGCTGCTCTACTAATGATGGTAACTCGTGGTTCGGGGATACATACTTCGACGTTGCAAAGTGGAAGCGAGGCCTCGGATACATGGCCGAACATGTAAAACTTTGATCAACTTGGAGCACGTACAGTAGACTGACATGATATGCAGAGCAAGCAATGGCCGAACATGGTCTCGATTGGCCTCCGAAACGAACTTCGGCAGCCAGATGATGCAGGCTCCTCTCTACCTTACAATTGGCCTACTTGGTACGAGCAGGTCATCCCAGCGGCCGACGTGGTCAATGCTGCGAACCCGGATATCCTGATCTTCCTTTCTGGCTTGAATTTCGACACCACCTTGCAACCCATCCCCGGAGGTGACGATCTGGGCAACGGCAAGAAGTTCCTGCTCACCGACTTCAAGTATGCAGACAAGCTTGTGCTTGAGATGCATAATTATCAAAACTCTGCCACAAATTGCGGCGATATTGAGAGCGGTCTCTGGAACAACGGATTCCGTGCCACAGGGGATCAGGCCGTGAACAGGATGCCCGTACTCCTCACCGAGTTCGGTTTTAGCCAAGCCGACAGCAGTCACAACAGCGTTTACGCAACATGTCTACGCAAATTGATGCCTCAATGGAAGTCTGGCTGGATGGTATGGGCGCTAGGCGGCAGCTACTATATTCGCAGCGGAATACAAGACTATGAGGAGACTTGGGGTTTGGTCAACCACGACTGGACTGCCTGGAGGAATGAGGCTGCCATTACTGCTCTCAAAGGTATGGTTGACGCTACATTGGAGTCTGTACAATAGTCGAACTTATCAATTTTTGCTTCTGCATAAGTGTGTTCATTAGAACGATCTGTGAGTGAACAGTCATACGCATTCCGGATCCCTTCTGCAAGCCACTATACTACAAGCTCTCGTTTCGAGAATTGCAACAAGACGTTTATGGCAGCATTGATGGGAACCAGTACTTGCAAATATGCACCGACCCCTTCTTTCAAGCCTGGCTCCAAGCATCCGTACTTGGCGCAAAAGGCAGCGCATCAAGTGATTTGGAGTGTTCGACTTTGGTAAAGAGTCATACCAGATCTGTATAGCTGCCGAGATGAGCCCTATGGACGCCTTAAGCATATCAAACCGCCTCCTCAATTAGCGTAATGTGTAGATGTCTTGAGAGCAGACATTCATTTTATTCAGGGGATAAATATAAATCAGTGTGCTTATAGGTGACAGAAGGCTCGCATTTTTATACGGATGTTTTGTGCTGTTTACAAACTCATGAGATGTGTGCTCAGGCGCACAGCCGAGGTACGATGTAACGCATTGTATCTGAAAAGATGTCTAGCGCAGCGCATGCATCCTTGGCTGATACGCTACGATTACTCTATTTTTTGTTGTATGTCTCTGAACAAACAGTTTTCCATCTCTTTGGCAGCTTCAAAATCACCTTCAATGTGTTCTAACACCCTTGTCATGGAAGCTGAGACTCCAGGTCACCTTTGCTTTGCTTATGACTGCGGCTCAGCTAACTATGAGAACTAGATGAATACACAATGAGGAGCTCATTTCGCACGGACGGAGATGCAAATCCTTTCAAGGTGGGTCCATATTCAGGGTCCATCGCCAAACTCTTGTGTCGCTCTCATAAGTTTTCCAAAAGCGCACGTGAAAAGGAGGTTCTCTTCTTCCGTCCGCTCAAGGCCTCACTTTATCATTCAGCCCTACGCAGCACTTAATCAATCCAGGCCAATTCGTCCGATTTCACGCTCGAAAATGCTCAGCTCTGCTATCGCCTTGTTAGCTTGCTCGGGACTCGCACTGGCCCAGGGCAGCACAATAAAGTTCTTTTGGCCACATGCTGGAGACTACCAAACCCCGGCTGTCACTATTCAGTCTGCAAATGCCTCTGCAACGGTCTTCCACGCCGCCTGCGCCACTCTCACAACCGAAGATGACTGCGACTGGCGCGGCGGTGTCGACTACACAATCTTTAACAGCTCAACGTACGAAGCAACGATGACCGGATCAAGCTACGCACTCACCCGGACCTGTGTGGACGAGGGGCGAGGTAGTCTAGGTTGTTTCGTGGAGGGCAGTGATTCCAGGGGGGTTTATGCTGCGAATGAGCATTGGGAGGATGCAAGCACCGACACAATCACTGCAACAATCACGTCTGGTGCCGAGAGGTTGAAGGTTTCTCCAACAAGTTCTACCTCCGCCTCTAATACATTACCAACGAATGGCGCAGATGGGGCTTCCAGTGGGGCACCGGCAACCATATCGACGGCGCACCTGCCTCACGCTACAGGTGCGGCCGCCGCCAGTCGCGCAAACAATGCAGCAATGATCCTTGTCCACTTTGCAGGCGCAGCTGCACTTCTTCTTTAAGCTATCTACATCAGTTATCAGCTATTCCCAGAGCGCTACCATAGCGACCGCAAATGAACGTAACATACTTTAAGGATGACCAAACTCAAGCGACACAAAACGACATTGCCCTTGCTAGTCATTGTGCTGTCGATTACTTTCCATAGTAGAGCAGGGCTGCGTTGCATTATTATGTTCAGCTCACTAGTGGTTAAAACAAATCAAAATTCCATCGTAGCAATAGAGCATGATTCTGACAATTCCCGAAGGGAACCGTCACTGAAGCGACTTCTTTACATACAAGCTATTGATTGTGTTCCGCTTACATGTATCAGCTGAACGGGCTAAATAGGTTATCGTCCAGGAATTCGGCACTACGAAAATATTAGTAGTAAGACATATACATAGTGTATTAATGGAATTTTCTTTCTTTGGGGCTGAATTATCCTTCAAGGTGCCAGCTCAGGCATTTCCAGCGCAGGATGTTTCAATCAAGCATCTTCCAGAGCCAATAACATGCAGTAAGTGTGTGGTCTCCGACAGTTCACAGTGCTTCAGCAATACTTTCATAAATCCGTCACACATGTGGCGAAGGGGTGTTCTGCCGCCACTGGAATGGGGCGCTCATTGCAGCCGTAGCTGCTTTACTGCTTTAGACTCTCCGTCCGGAAGTTGACGTGAAGCTAACATTGCCAACCAGTCCTGAACAAGTGTCTTATCAAGCAAGTAGTGACACAGAATCATAGCTTAGCGCTACCATACACACATCGCGGTTGGTCGTGCTGTTATTGCCGCAACGGTTTGGGATACAAAGCTTGCGGCTAAGCTTACCAAAATAGTTACTCAATATATGTAGTTTACGAATTACGCGGACTGTGCTTTCCTGCTACTAACCAATCATGTCAATACCGGAAGTGTGCGGCGAGATGTTGATGGGGCGACGAGATTGCTGGTCGGCCTGCGTCGAATTGATATTGGTGAATAATCACCCATAGCGTTTGAGAACTGAGCCGTATAACCGGTGAGAATTACATGTGAATTCACATTGTGGAAGAAGAATACGGTGACACATTTTGTAGCTAGAACACTATTGGTGTATCCATAGTTCTCGCACATTCAGAGAATCATCCTTGCAACATCTGAACGATGATGAGATTCGGAATTCAGTTTTCATTATCGATATACACATCTAAAGAGCCCAGGCAGCGATACCCATGACAACAGCAGCAAGGCCGGTCAACTCAGCCGAGTTGCCGACAGCAGCGTTGTGAGTGGCAGAGGCGGAGGCGGAGGCAGCAGACTTGGAGGCAGAGGCGGCAGACTTGGATGCGCTGGCGCTGGCACTGTGTGACTCCGAAGCAGACGCAGAAGAGGCGGAGTGCGAGGCAGATGCGGTAGCTGAAGCAAGAGCAGAAGAAGCCGCGCTACGGACAGAGGACAGGAGACTGTTACAATATTAGAAATGTGCTCAGATGCTCAACAAGACATGGGTGTGCTCACGAGCTCTGGGCGGCTGCTCCAACAGCAAGGACGGGAAGGGCGATGACAGAGAAACGCATTTTGGCTTGTTGTTTTCGCGGGATTGATCTGTGAAAAGAGAATGGCAATGTTCAGTCAATTGATGATACAGGAAGCTTGGGTAAGCTGTGAAGCGCACTGCAGCTTTATATCGTTTGCCCCAGGTGCACGCACCAGGCTAGATCAATCATTCACTTCCTTGATCGCAAGCGCAAAGCACGTTTCCGTGTTACGGAGCAGTCTAGCCCTATAGTTCCCGATTCGGATGTTTGCTAGGTAGCATCCGTGGCTGTCTCCCACAACTGACCAATTGTGCACATCCTCCCTTTACTCCCACCCAATGGCAACAGTGCAGCCTCATATCAAATACAGCTTTGGTCAACATAGCTGGATCGAACGTTGCGATGACCGCGGAGCTGTGGTTGGCGCGCAATGGTGTGCTGCCGCCATGGAATAGCGTAGTTGACGTTTGCGTTTCTGTGCTTTGGGTGGAGGGTCTAGCCAATTACATACTCGGACATGGGCATGACCTGCGCCATAGTTCGAATACGATGGCTTGTGGCTGGTAATTTGTGTGCGCTGGTCGACAAAGATCGGGGCCCAGGCTTATGAGCTGTGTTCGAGGTGACCTTGCGCGATTTTCAGCCAATACTGTAGGTATTGCGGTGGCCGACCATCCCAAAGGTGCCGAGATTTGTCAATGATTCAATCGTATGTGAGCATCAGTACAGCACACGGTGCTTCAAAGGAGATGTAGCTGCGCTGCTTGTGCGCAGGCTGAACCGGATGCAATCGTATAACGGTCCCGGATAGCCAAGTGTGGTTGTGCAGAATCGACTCAAAGCCTGTTTGATCGGTTGAATTCCAGTCCCCGCTCGACCCCGGATTTCCGGTGCGATGTTGTGGTCAATCCACTATTACGAGGCCAAGCATTGCACTTACGCGGCTCAAAAGCTTAGTGAGCTTGAAATAGCACGGGTTTGCCTCACAGAATCGAAAAGTAACCATCTATCCGCATGTCAAGAGTTCAGCGAGGAAATCTCGTCTTCATTGCATTACATACCTCAATCCATGGGTCCGTACAACAGCTCAACATACAAGAATGCGACACGCACCAGAGGAACTTGAAGAAAAGACTCGTGTAGCAAGAAAGCCGAGAAACGACCGAACTTTATTGTGAAAAGCTGATTCGACATCCATCGCCGGGCCAGACCCAGAAGCCGCACCCCGCGCATCGAAGCTGCCTGTGCACGCCGCACCCCGCGCGTCCCATTACTATACGTTACTGTATGCGCACTTTCATCAAGCATCGCAAATCGCGACTAAAAGAGCCATGCGGCAGCACCGAACACAATTGCGACCCCGCCCATCTGGACCGGGGAGACAAGGGCAGCTCCTGAAGAAGGTGACGCGGACGCAGCTGAAGCTGATGCCGAAGCTGACCTCGAAGCTGAGCCCGAGGCGCTAGCTGATGCCGCCGACGAGGCAGACGCAGAGGAAGCGGAAGCAGATGCACTGTCACAACGTCAGCGATCTGATTGACCCAGAGAGCTACTTTAGACCTACGATGCCGAAGCTGAGGAGGACGTCGCATTGCCGCCCAAGGCTGCGACCTGCGATTCATCCAACAATTGGCCTCCTCGAAGCTGGCCTGGCGTCTGTGATTGCTGTACACTGGCAGCTGCTTGCTTGTACGCATCAATTGTCTGACCCGAGGTCCTAATCACCGTTAGCATTTTCGCGCCCTGAGCGTCCTCTGTAACTTACGGAACGTTGATA
The DNA here is from genome assembly GCA_020272525.1 of Epicoccum sorghinum. Taxonomy (NCBI): domain Eukaryota; kingdom Fungi; phylum Ascomycota; class Dothideomycetes; order Pleosporales; family Didymellaceae; genus Epicoccum; species Epicoccum sorghinum. The sequence continues at coordinate 2,187,171 of VXJJ01000011.1, read as the reverse complement.
CCTCCCACCATACCGTTTCTACAACATTAGCGAGCCCTTAGTTGGAGCTAGGTGCTGGTACTCACTCGCAATGCTTTTGTACACTACAATAGTAGTATACGGGATCATTGCTGGTAACGTTGATCACAAATCTCTTGGCTCCATTGTCCGTATTCGAGAATGGGCCGCTATAGACTAAACATTCCATCAGCTGCAGATCGTATGGACGAGGTACAGGTCACCCACAGCCGTTATCATTGCTTTGGCAGGGACTACCGTAATTGCCCTGTACAACATTGTGGCTGGGGTACAGCTCGAAGACAACGATGTCGCCCGGAACCGCAGTCAAAGTCTGGGGCTCAAAGACAAGACCTGATTCCCCAACCTCTACCGTATGCACTGCGCCTAAGGCAGCTGTGACGAAAAAGGGAATGATGGAACGAAGCATCTTAATTGGAATTGGGATGAAAGTGGAGATTGGACTGTGCTGGATCTTGCGAAATGCCACTTCTGAAAGAGAAGGATGAAGCTGAACAAGGCGCGAAACCGCAAGATACTTAAGGAAAGCATGGCCCTGCTCATCTCCTGTCCTTGCCCAGCCGCCAAAATACCGACCGACGCAATTGAGGACGAGTTCGTCCAGTGGAATTCAGTTGTCGTAGGCCAATAGCTCGAAAAGGCAAGACTCGAACAAAGGCTCTTCGAATTAGGCCGTTCGGTGGTGGCAGTGTAAGCGATAATAGTGGTACTGGGCTTACTGAGCTGAAGAGAACAACCGAGAGCCTATGTCGTAGAACTGTACGATCCAGAGAGCCGCGATGGCACGAACTACGTCCAACATCAGGAGTATCGCTTTGTCCATGTCGAAAGACGCCCAACGTGCATCTTCAGCAGGAACGTTGCCGACATGAGTGATAGCTACATTCCTTTGCTGGCTGTTCGTGGCTTGTGCGACGAAGAGGCCGAAATTCCAGCGCGAGGCCTGGCTCTTCTTCACGCTCAGCCCCGCGATTCACCCCGCATTCTAGCCTTCTAGGTTGGTCTTGGCTACAGTAAAGTTCACAACGGAGAGCTTGATTAGCAATCGAGAGATGCAGCAGCTTATACAAGCCTCTGTAGTGCCCTTGATTTTTGTCGTTGACAACCATGCGAAAGAGCGATGTGAAATAAGCAGGCCAAGGCGAGTGGATAGAGCTTCTTCGGCGCGGCTTAGAACAGCCAATCACGTAGCGCAGCGCCCAGCGAGGAGTAGACGGAGTGACCACATATGCATCCTTGCTTTGTTTCGCGAGCCTGACGCCACGAACGGCATTCATTCTCCGGGTTGAGATCAGAATATCTACCGCGTTGTCTCTGACATTTAGCACACTTATTAGCCGGTTGCAATTTGCCGTTCGATGGAAGATGAGGGTATCGCACGTGACTTGGCGGTGTTCGCCCAAATGGACCTGCGCATTGTCAGTTTCTTGACCGACCACGCGTCTCGCATCTACTTGAAGACCTCTGAAGCAGATCTTTGCTCTCAGTGTTCCACTTTAACGTGACTTGACGCGTCTCAGTGCGGATAATCCCAGGCCTGTGCCCGTCACGAATCTCTAACACGACTTGTCTCGCAATACCATGAGGGCCAATCCAAGCCCAAATCACACGTTTGATCTATCTCCTTAGCATTACAGGCACAAAAAGATGGGACGGCATGCCATCTGTCCGTTCAAAGCGAGAGCTCGCCTGGGTGAAAGATGCAGCCATATGCCAGGTTTCTAGCATTGACAGCCGAGCCCACAGACAAGCGGTGGACGTGCGAAACGTGACAGTTACAACGATGACCGAGGCTTGCAGCATATATGCCACACAATCGGGCAAGCGAGAGAATGCTATGTATTCTCTGCCGTATCACGTTGTCCGTCGTTCGTTCACCACCCGTTTCCTCTTCGTGTTTCTAATTTGATCTTCTACTACAGCTTGCCAGCTTGACTTTGAAGAAGTCGAGCTTGGGAGCTGAGTTTATATAATCATCTAATACGGGATCCACTCCAACAGCCTGCTGGGCGTACGGTCTTGCAAAGGGCAAGATAAGAGTCGTTAGCCTAGCATGGATAAGATCACGCCTCGAACTCAGGCTTTGGCCGGCAAAGTAGCATCGATCTTCAGACGACGCAGCAATCTTCCTTCGACCGGCCCACCACCTTACATTCTCAGTCGCCGGTGCCGCTTTGAGCGACTCCTCTCACTCGTTACACTCACACTACTATTGCTTTTGTCCATTCCGGCCCTTACACTCAAAGCCTACAGCTATAGCTTTATCGAATCCAATACGGAGATGGGCTTTTACCTTGTGGATGAAAAGACAGGAGAAGCTATGCAGGACGCTCTAGTGGCTGCTCTTCCACTAAAGGTATACCGTGTGCCCGAGAAGCTGGTATTGGTGGTGGCTATGATCAGCATTCTTCTTAGTCTATTGCATCTGGGATATCTTGCATGGGACTGGAAAACTTGCATACGAGTGAGTCAGCAGTTCATAGGTACCCCTAGGAATCATTCTAACAAGTGTACAGACTCAAACTCGCGCCTTCCGTCGTAACGCCACAGTTCTACACACCGTCAACGCTATCCTGGTGATGATTGCTCTCATCGCCCTGTCCGTATCGCACAGTTCGTCTTCAAAATTCCAGCCGGAGCTAATACCAAACGAACCTAATGCCGTCTCTCCTTCTGGCTATCGATACTTCCGCTACGACTCCGGCATCTTCGACCTTGAGACATGGACATGCCAATTGACAGTGCCCAAAGCCGTTGGAGATGCCCGAAAGGACTACCAAGCACAATGCAATATTGAAGCAGCAGGTCGAACAGTTATGATACCCTTGTTCCTTGTTGCGCTGGCCGTTGCTGGGGTCTCAGTATGGGCACTTGTCACCGGCCAAAAGCAGGGTTTTCAGAACGAGAGCCTCTACACAAAGGATGCTGACCTTGAAACGGGCAGAGAATCTGAAGACGGAAAGCAGACACACGTCGAAGAAGTTGAGCTGGCAGACTTGCAGAGGTCGGAAAGGCAGAGAGATGGCAGGCTGAGCAAGATTGAGGAAGACGGCGAAGAGACTGAGGAGGCTTCAAAGCAATTGCCGAAGACAGTCGAAGTAGACGAGACAGTTACCACTTCTGGTCAGCGCCAAGACGGAGAGGTAAAGAAACTAGGCATCGCGTCGTGAGCAGCCCACATAGATAACTGAACATAGAGAAAATAGCATTTGAACCCTGGCTTGAACATCCTTGGCTGCACTTTTCAAGGACATTGAGTCAATCCATCTTCACTTCATACTGTTGAAACGCTAATACAGGGACAAGCAGCAATTTTTTGTTCATCTGGAAAGCCGTTGGGCTTGACCATCGCACCATTCTACAAGTCAACGATGAGAAGATGGAAATTGGTTAGGTCAACGTGAGTCACGATCGAATATATAGCGCAAGCGCAATTTGGAAATTGTGGGTGCATGACTTGATACAATACAATATGTGCAGTTGGTGTCGCGGTTCACTGCTGGCCAGAAGCCTTGTGTTCCGGGGCCGTCAATGATTCCTGCTTCTTCACAAGTCAGGACAGCAAACCGCAATAGCTTGGTCTTAATCCTCGAACATGAGACAACGCAAAATTGTGGAGCGTATTGTACATCAAGCTTTGCAAAAAGAAAAAGCTTCCTGGTTGTGAACGATACGAGTAGCATAAATTTGCAAGGGTCGATTACAGTATTGTTAGTAATTGAAGTCAATCGCTACCAATGCTGCATCTCAAGCCACACTCGATGCGCAACTCTACAAACTGGCACAGATACTGTGTCACATCACCTCTGTGGAGGATTTGTAGCGCTCTTCCGTTAATGTTGATCTGACCGAAAGCGCCACCTAGCTCGGATGTCTTGGATTATGAAGTGTCGATAAGCTTCAAAGGGTCCTTCGGGTCCCCAGGTAAGCGCCGGCTGACCTGCATTTCTGCAATGCAGCCGCACATAAAGTCCGAATCAATGCGAGAGGTCAGCTGAAAGCTAGCATCGTGTTCCTCCAAATATTTCCGCACCAGCCGAGTTTGTCGCTGTTGGGGCTTCCGATGGACCATCGCCTCAGTAACACAACATCGACTTTACCGATCGTGCAATAAGGTGTGGTAGGCATGACAGAGACTGTGTTTTCGTTGTGCAAGATGAAGTCGTTTTCCGTGAGACATATGCCATTTGTTGTTCTTATCTCTTGCCTAGACGAATCCTGAAAGATCAGCGAGGTGGAATTTGGGAACGAGCTTCTGCAGCCTTGTCGCAGGATTCAGACCGAGATAGTAAGCCACATAATCCAAGATGCCAAAGCGTTCTATACGAGCTCGGTCCCGACCACCGATAGCCGAAGACCTGGTAGGGAGCCAGATTTCCGTAGATCATGCACTCATCAAGGACAGGCAAGAACGTAGCCGTCACTCTGTATCCACTGTCGCTGCGTTGGATTGCATCTGCAGAACTTCCTACATTCCAACGACATCGCAAATATCACAAAGACCTCATCATAGCCATCATTTGGCAGCAATGGATCCAAATAGACCTCATGTGTGTTGTGGGTGTCAACCTGTTCAGAATCTCGATACAAGTGCCAGGGCAGCGCCACACTCATTCATACTCTACGCCGATCGCGCAAAAGCAAACTCCGCAGCTTCGGTTCCGTTAGATAGCGACATTGAAAGCTTCTCGTACCCGTCAAGACGTGCAAGCACGCAGCATGAAGCTGAGAACCCTGACTCGGTTGTGGACCTGTTGACACCAGCGATGAGAGAGAAGGCCAGACAATTGCAGGTATCACAATCTATGCACGATCAAACTCCATCCGGCGGCGCTCATCCAAAAAGAGAATCACCAAGGGATCCAGGGAGCGAGGATGTGCAGGTGTATCCTTCCTTGCCAAAGACAGTGCTGATCATGCTCTCGCTCTATGTGTCGATCTTCCTCGTCGCGCTCGACAGAACAATCCTAGGACCAGCAATACCCGCCATCACCAACCAGTTCAATAGCATCACAGATATTGGCTGGTACAGCTCAGCTTACATGCTTACATCTTGCGGCTTCATTCTCTTGTACGGCCGCATCTACACGTTCTTCCCCACCAAGCCGGTCTTTCTGTCCGGTATATTCCTGTTCGAGATTGGAAGTGCACTTTGCGGTGCAGCACAGAACAGTATTATGTTGATCGTTGGAAGAGCGATCGCTGGCCTAGGCAGCAGTGGAGTGTTTACAGGAGCAATTCTCATCATGTTGAATACGGTGCCTTTGCATAAGCGACCCTTGCTGCAGGGATTGTTCGGCGCCTGCTTTGGTATCGCGAGTGTCACTGGTCCATTGCTGGGCGGCGCATTCACAGAGAGCGGGCTGACGTGGAGATGGTGTTTTTACATCAACATACCACTTGGAGGCATTACCATCTTGGTAGTCATATTTCTGCTGGACCTGAAAGAGAACAAGCCGCCAACGAAAGGCTGGAAGCATACAGTCAAACAGATGGATCCACTCGGCACCATTCTGTTCCTTCCAGGGATTACTTGCCTTTTGCTAGCTTTGGAGTGGGGTGCCGCAGACTACGCGTGGAATTCTCCACGGCTTGTTGGCTTACTTACGGTCTTTGCAATTCTGTTCACAGCATTCGGGTGCTGGCAATATTTCACGCGGAGTACCACTGCGACAATACCTGCTCGCATCCTTCTGCAGCGAAGCATCGCATGCGGCTGTGCATCACAGTTCTGTGTTGGCGCCACGATGCTCACGATATCAGTTTATGTGCCATTGTGGTTCCAGGCAATCAAGGGCGTCTCCGCTTTTCAGTCAGGTGCAAACTCTCTACCGCTTGTTCTATCCACGGTATTTGCATCGATTCTATCTGGCGGCTTGATCCAACGAGTCGGATATTATACACCCTTTATGATTATCGGCTCTTTCTGTATGGCAATCGGTACTGGCCTGATTACCACGTTGACAATGGACACGGCAAATCCCAAGTGGATCGGATATCTGATAGTCATAGGCATCGGAGTGGGCTTCTCAATGCAGCACGCCAATCTGGCTGTACAGACCATATTGGGGAAACGCGACATCCCCGTTGGCACCGCAATGCTATCGCTCTGCCAAACCCTTGGTGGTGCTGTGTTTACCGCCGTCGGGCAAAATCTCTATATCGACAAGTTCGCCGACAGTTTACGACACATCGAAGGAGTTGATGTCAGCCATGTCCTCGACTCGGGAGCTACAGCTCTGACAAAGAGCGTCCCTCCTCAGGTTCGCCAGCTGGTTCTAATAGCATATAACAATTCTCTTACGCAGGGCACCTTCCTTGCAGTTCTTTTCGTTGCTTGCTTATCTGTACCTGCAGCTTTGGGCATGGAATGGCGTAGTGTAAAGGAAGGTCAGCAGAGAGGTAAAGTACTAGCGACGGAAGACCTCGAGATGCGCGATAGCCAGAACATTGGCCCTATCGGTAGCATGAGCATGCATAACGAGGTTTCTCGCAATAACAGGATGGAATGGGAGGGTAGTAGCGTGGTTACTCCGCCCGCACCTGCCTGGAAAAAGATTTACCGGTCAAGTGGGCAATTTTCTCAATGGATGACAGCGAAAGTTAATCCTGATTTACGATCAGAGTTGGGGGCGGTAAGATGAGATGCAACAACAATCTCCTAGACTGGCGACAATAGAGTATACCAAAGTTGTTCTTGAAATTGAAACTCAGATTATTATCCGAAGCTGTCCGCTTAGATGTCAGACATTTGTGATTTTGTCGTGACAAGCTCATGAGCTCTGCAGTCTGTCACATGTGAGAACTCTTGACCTAGTACAAGAACAAATTCCGAGCTGGTCCACCAGTTACGTACATTCCCGAGCTTGCAGCAATTCTTGCCTGATAGGTTGCACACATTGCGAGAACGAATTCAGTTTATTCAACACTTAGGGATGGCACCAGAGCTTGTCTGGACTTGCAACTCCCTCTGATACTCCAATGACATGACTTCAACCAAGATGACTCTCAAACTCATCAAACTTTGCGGCTTTGGAAAATCATCCCAACTCTACCATGTGAATGGAAGATAGAGTTTGTGATGCCCCGCTTTCATGCATCATGAAAACCTGCTAGTCCTACAAAGGCCCGATATGCGCGCGGACGGTCGTCGTACAGGTTGCTTATGTTGCTTACTGAGGCTTGAATTAAGCCGCTTGGTACCTTGTCGCTTTCATGTGAGAGCGCCTTGCCCAAGAGCAAGCATCCGGTACATAGAAAGCTCTCCCAGAATCCAGACATCGTGACCTAGTTGCATGAAGGTGCATAGCGCGACAGAACATTCCTGTATCTTCCCGTAACAGCATGCTGTGCTTGGATTGATGCAGCATGCTACGATAAAAACCAGGCTGAGGCCTTGTCAGAGATTACGGGCTGCAGGACAGAGACATGGGCTGATGTGCCACATCAACTCCAGTGCATGACCGCGAGGTGAGATCAAGACAATCCGTCGATGAGGCTTATATTTACGATATGTAGTGTAGATCCGACCTGCAAAGCCAGCAGCTGGCCTTATGTTCGAGTGGATGTCTAGGATCCGATTGGAAGGCAATACGAGAATCGATGGGAGCTGAAGGCCAGCTGGTGCTTTGGACGCTCCTTCACGGTTCCCCGCACAGACTGGACTGGGTGCTGGTTCGGAGAGTTGCGCTTCATGTTGTTCTTATCGTTCAGCCGTCAGAACAGCATGCGAGAGGCTTTCCGACTGCCGATCGATAGCTACACGGCTCTGTTCGAACAATCCCGGAGAGTGGGGCCTGGCTACCGATTGTACGGCGGACTCTCAGGGCGATCGTGGATGCGCTGGCTGGTTTTAGGTATATAGCAAATATTGCTGCTCCAAATATGGTCAATGGTTGACCAGTGTCTTTCAAATTTTACAGAGACTCGCACTCTCTGAAGCGATGACCCTCACCTCAGTTCACATCGTACTCAGCGTAGCCTGGCAAGATGCTGGCGACACCACACGTGCTATTGCCATGGCAACGGCTCTGAGAGATCAATGCCCTCCCGGCTTAAAACTGAATATCGACTTCCTCTCGTGCGGCTCGCGGTTCGAGTATCAAATCACCGATGCTGGTTTCAACATCGTGGCTGCGCAGCCTCGGGTTCAGGGAATATCGGTCGCCCACGACCTTGGATGGGACTGGCCAGAGTTCTTTGGATCTGAAGAAATTGCCAGATCGTTTATCGAGGGCCAACTCGCAGCCTTCCAGGTCCTGAAGCCCGACATTGTCTTTCATGGCATGTGGGCACCAGCGTCCATTGCTGCTCGATTGTTAGGGATTCGGACCATCAACTTCCTTCCTGTACCTTTACATCCAAACGCCTTCGCACACGGGCTAGTGCGCGATCTGCCGGATATGATGCCATTATTCACTCGTCTACCGAGGCGGATGCGAAAGACTCTGGCTTGGTGGGCGAGTGGTCTGATGGTCAAGGCGCCTATCTTCAATCAACACAGGCTCGGAGCAGCAGCGGCAGGTGCAGGATGGCCAGTCAAGGGTCCTATATCACTGTTCGATATGAATATGGCCGATCTGAATCTCGTCAACGATCATCCCATCTTCCATCAGGAATATCTGCATCGGCTTCCAAAAAACATTGTGCTGACTGGTCCGTTATACGCTGGATCGGATGCGAAGCTGGATGCGGATATCGCAGCACATCTCGAGAAAGGTCCAGGTCCAACTATTCTGGTAACAATGGGAAGCTCGGGTACCGAAGAGTTCTTGCTGGAGGCTGTCAAGGCTCTGATTCTCGACCCGTCTGATGATTGGAATGCTGTTGTTCTTGCGTCGAAGTCAATCTGCTCCATTGAGAGTGTCAAAGAAGCTGCTCGTGGGGACGCGCGACTTCTCGTCACGGATCGCTTCATCCCCGCTCCAGCTGCAAATGCACTTGCTGACGTTATCATCAGTCATGGTGGTCAGGGCACTGTGCAATGTGCACTTGCGGCTGGGAAGCCAATCGTAGGTGTTGCATTGCAAGTCGAACAACAGACAAATCTTGACAACGCAATGAACGCAGGGGCTGCGATACGGATTCAGAAGCAGGCATGGAAGGCGAAAAAGATTCATAATACTGTGCTGGAAGTGCTGCGTAATCCTGATTACGCGGCCAACGCGAAAACATTGGCGGAGACGCTAAATTCGATGGACGGTGCAAAGACAGCTGCTGAAGTTATGTGGCAATTCATCCTTGACGAACAGACGGAGACGGTGAAGGCTTAAGGAGGGCTCCTTTTCTCGTACTCATGTGTTGATTAAACATATTGCTTAGTGTGCAAACGACGTATGTAATTGGTCATTGGGTGACAATTTGCTATGTATATCCATGCTTATGAAAAGCGATAGCCATTAGTGCGACATCGTCGCAATTCTCTTATCGATGTGCTTGTGTCAGCAATGAATGTGCGGGGCCGAGCGCAAATCAGTTGATTCACAATTGCGGCAGTTAATGTTATCCCATGCATTTGTTCAGCTTACGAAAGCTCATGGTCTCTTATTCTCTGAATTACACGACGATCGCTGTCAATACCTACAATTGAACGAAGGCTTGACGCTTTCCGCCGTTAATCTACTGATCGAGAGGCCCACAAAGATCCATCAATACACGTAGCGGAAGGTCCTCATCTCCTTGTCAGTCTTGTCCGCGAGATTCATGCTGCCATCCTCATCAGCAGAAATTCCCTCGAGGCCCGTCTCACGGTCGCGTTTGTTGTTCTCCCAGATCAAATAGATGCGTAAGACAAAACACAGGAAAAACGCCGCCCCACAACAGACCAGGATGGACAAAAAGCCAGAAGGGTAGCTAGGAGCCTCTTTTGCAAAGAATAGCTGAGGACCGATAACATTCCCTCCGCAGTAGGCTATGAAGATCTGCGTAGATTAGCCTGCTGATCTTGGAAGCAGAAAGAAGCCAGGGTGTACAAACGTACCATCGCGTTCGCTGTATTCTTCTTCGTAAAGCCTCCAATGTTGCCACTCGACATACTTAAAACCATTGGGAAGTTGGCTGAAAATGCTATACAAAGGCAATAGCCCATGAAGCGTGTCCAAACCTGGGTCGGGTCGATCTCACGGATCATGACGGCGCCTACAAGCGCCACCGCAAGGTTCCAAGCCATAAAGTAGGTGCGGGTATTCTTGAAGTATGTGCTGCCTGCCGTTCCTATCACAACGAATATACCTTGGAAGACCATTCCGAGCATCTGTACTAGTAAGGCGTTCAACGTCGAAAAGCCCATGCCTTTGATGATAATGGAGCTGAACTGCCATAAGTCAGAATGATGCAGACCCGATGGGAGGATGCACATACACTTTGAAGACCGCCATTCGCGATATTCTGCGCGACTTGAATGGAAACCAGAAGCCATATCTTGACATCGAGTAATGCTTCAATTGACTGGCTCCACTTCCAAGTGTTGTTTTTGATACCTGTCATGTTTTCCTGCACTCGATTGATGGCTTTGTCTCGATCGGATGCGTCAAGGAATCTTGCATTGGAAGGCTCGTTCGGAAGGAAGAAGTAGATGGCGGTGGATCATGCCATAGTAAGTGCTCCAAACAACAGGAATACGGCCTGAGTAGTCGTGAGTGAATTATCTTGGTTCCGGGAAAGCCATCTTACCTTCCATGGCTCGATGCTGCGAACGTGTCCAACACCATATGCGAGTATACCACCGAATATTCCCGCGAAAACATTTCCCATGTACCATGCACCATGTCTTAGTGGCTGTTCAGATCTTCTGTACCACATAGCCACAATCACAGTCAACCCTGGGCCTATTGCAGCTTCAGCCGCGCCGAGGAAAAATCGGACAGCTAATAGTCCTTTGGCATTGAAACAAGTCGCAGTAAGCATGAGAATCGCGCCCCATACAAAGCTAGGCGCTTTTAGTGAAGGAACGAATGGATGGTGAAGAGACTTACACCGATATCGCAATCGTGCGAGCTACGGGGAATCGCACCATCAAAGCTGCAGCAGGATACGATGCTGCGAGGTAGCCGAAATAGTAAACGCCGCTTGCCCAGCTGTATTGCTCTCCAGTCACACGCAGATCGGTCCGCAATCCCATGATTGCCGTATAGCCAAGGGCTGATTTATCGAGGAATTGAAACATGTATGATAGACCCATGATCGGCAATAGACTTTGATGGTGAGTGCTTTGGATCTTCAGGCCGATGACAGTACTGCTTAGACTTACTGCATATCAATCTTCCGCAAGATGCGCTGGTTCTCCTGAGGGCTGAGAGCCTCCCTGTATGCGACGACGTCCCCAAGTTCTGTAAGAACGTGATCCTTCCCCGGCTCCTCGTAGCTGACTTTCTTCTCGGCCATCGAAGACATGTTTCGGGGTAATTGAATGTAGTTTTGAACGTTATTGAAGGGCAGATGGTTATGGCGGAGCGTGTGAGGTGGTTGTCTTTATAGATCATAACTAGCTATGGAGGCGTCTGCGTCGCGCTTGGGTTGGCTAACAACGTCGAATTGAGATAACGGATACGCATATCAAGAAGAATGCGGGGATGCAGATAGCGATCGGCTTGCGATTGACGGAACTCACACACGGACACATCAATACCGTTACTAGGCGGCTGCGACCAAGGCGCACCAAATAAGCGCTCATTAGGTTGAATCGGGTCTGGATTGTCTGGGACGGATACATAAGTAGCGACTTGGCAAAACGCAATGTCTCATAGGGTGTCAGAAGCGAACGCGCTGATTTATGTCAACAAATAGCTCCCTGAGGCGGAAATCGTATTCCTTTGGCTATACACGCTCTCAGAATCTGCTTGATTGGAGTCCTCTATCATACATGTGCTGAAAGCCACGAACCCATTCGATCGATAAAGCTAACGCTTGAGCGATACATAATGGTAGGTACGAGGCAGCGCGTATTATCAGCCTAAGACAAATAGCTCACATTGCTCCATGTGTGTTCTGATGTCGACACGCTTGCCGCTGCGTCGTTGCATAGGAATTGCTGTGAGTAAAAAGCGGTGAGCTCGCTCATAGTTCTTGCCGTAAAGACGGAAAGTCTCAAAACGGTCCAATACAAACTTCTGGTGCATCATGTCCTGAGTTTCAAGTGCTGCTAAAAACAAAGGCCACGCCAATTTCAGATTGGGTTGGCTGCTGCTGTGTGTGAAATCTTGGAAACAAAGATTCATGATTTCTTGCAGAGCGTAGCGCTGACGCTCGTCCAGTGGTCCGTCAAAAGCTGTCAAGCGCTTGAACTCCAAGATAATGGCATAGTACATGGGTACTATGGCTCGCATGTTAGCCACCAGTCTGTGGTGGTTGTTGGTCTCTAGGTTCAACTCGTGAGCCACTTCCATAAGCTCCCGAAAGAGATCGCCGACCTCGTCGATCGAGTACTCAACAGCTTGCGCTTGGCTGACAGCCGAATCAGGATTCTCAAGATACAGAGTGGCGAGCTGAGCAGTCAGGAAGCGCAAGTACGCACAATGCCCAAGTAAAGCATAGACATTGCGATTCTCGACGTCATCAACTAGCTCTGATTGAGGGTATGCGTCGCCCCACGCGAGTCGGTACAGAGAATTTGAATAGTGGTGGAGACGTGCTACAGCCTTGATTGGATCTCTCGAACGCAATTGGGAATCTGTGGGATTTGAAAGCAACATAGTGAGGATAGCTTCGTTCACTTGTCCACCGACACCAGAAGTCGCCGCCGCCGAATCAAGTAGTACGATCCAGATGAGGACTCGGGCGGCGTAGATAGAAATTTTTGAATCTTGACTCGAACGATCAGCTCTGAGCGCCATTGGGTCTCTTCCTTGAGCACCGAGTTTGTGTGGAGGAATCTGGAGAAGGTTACCGCTCTGAACTTGTAACAACGACGCCACACCCTGAAGATGGCTCAAATATGCTCGACACCTTTCGTCACCGAATTGTTGCTCAAAGATGAGCATCAACCAAAGCGCGGTGAGGATTGTGTCCAAATTCTTTGCTGAGTTGTTTGCTGGTTCCACAGCATCTGCCAGCAGTCTGAGCGCTGAACCATAGTGATGTGAAGCAGCCTGTTGAGCGGTAATGGAAGATTGGGGTCGCCGGAAGTCCATCTCTTGATGTCCAACCGCTACAATCATGTGCATGACCATTGGCTCAGTCTGCCCCATCTTGAACATGAGGGAGATCAGCGAATACTCCGGATTCTTCGTGTGGTGTAATTTTGCAAATTCGGTTCGAAAATAGTGAATGGCCTCACAATCCTCGACACTGAAGTCCATCAAGGTAAAGCTGTTCGCATCTGTGGCCAGCTCTATAGGGGAATTGGAGGATGAGCTTTTGCTTGCGCTCCCTGGTCCAGGCGACGAACTAGATATCTCCGAGGCATCTCGGATAATTGGAGAAGTTGCATTACTTTCGAGGAGTCCAGCGAGACCTGTACTTCGGTTGATCTTGCGACGCTCAGCAAGTGTCGGGCGCGGAGCGTAGTCGCATGGTAGGTGCAGTCGCTCACAACGTCCACAAACTGGTCGGCGTTGGTCGCAGCCTTTCTTTACCGTTGGACCGCGACAAGTCCAGCACCCTGCTCTACTGCGACGCCGTGAATTGGTAACCTGCTCCACTGCATGGGTCATGAGTGATGGGGCACTCGCAGCCACTTAGTAAAAGCGACAGCATGTGTGAGAGGACGAGATGCACTTGCTGTTACATGATGGGACGAGGGGTGCTATGCGCTAAGTGAGCATGGCAGTGTGGGCAAGTGGGGCGGCGAGATGCGAGGAGAAAATAAGCGACCCGAGGTCACAGAATAAGCGCTCCTATCAACACGAGGCCAGAACTGCAGCAGCATCGACTGCCGAAGAGCACACCGAAGATACAGCGCTCTGTCAGCCCCGAACAGCCACTTGGCACTAAGTGGTCGGTTGGTGATGTGAAAAGCAAATATTGAAACGGGCTGATTGACGGCGTAGTCATCGCAGATAGCCGTATCTTTACTTGGATAGCACGAAATGGGACTCGTATGCTTGGAGAATGCCATGTATGGTCTCAACCTGGTAAGGCTTAGACACGCTATATACAGGCTATTCCAACCAGCGACTAGAAACGCTGCGATATCTCACTATGAACCATACCGGCCCATCGTCGCTTCCCAGGTCGGGTGGTTCAGCCGTCATAAGCGCTCGAAGGTTGCTTCCATTCTGATAATCGGAGATCCATCCCCACATTGACTTGACCTTCACCTGATAAGGCAGCAATGCGGCACGTAAGCGCTCCAACATCCTATAATAAGGCAACCGCACCTATGACCTTCCTACCTACTGACAGCCTTAACCATATTCCTGTGAGTCCTTCCACGATTTCTATTCTTCTCTGGTAAATCCCTATAAGTCCTTCGTATGTCTAATTGGCCTATAGCGTTTCAAGACGGTTTGATTTGGTTCCATTGTGATCCTTTCGTACCAGTTCCGCGCTAACAAGGCCATCCATCACTGATATTCAGCCTCTCTGGAACACTAACATCTGCCCCGTTCAGTCGATTGAAGAGTCCGTTAGGTTTTCAAGCAGGACCGAAGGACTATGGGCGATCAAAACCAACAAGAAAGAATCCTCGGGGAAGCGCGCTCAACCGTCACCTCATCCATCAGCCATGCTGATGCCGATCTTCATAAAATCAACAGAGCCCTGCACGGACATCCAGAACTTGGATACGAAGAGCACTTTGCTCATCAGACGATCACTTCTTACCTCTCCTCCGTTGGATTCGAGGTCAAAAAGCATAGCTATGGTCTCGACACCAGTTTCGAAGCCGAGTTCGGGTCTGAGGGTCGCCTTGTCATCATCTGTGCAGAATACGACGCACTGCCGAATATCGGGCATTCCTGTGGTCATAATCTGATTGCGACTTCGTCAATCGCTACATTCATCGCGGCAGCCGAGGCTATGAAGAAGCACAACATCAAAGGTCGGTTGAGGATTCTCGGTACTCCCGCTGAGGAGGGTGGAGGTGGGAAAGCCAAGTTGATCGATGCGGGCGCATTCCCCAAGGATACGGCAGCAGCCATCATGGTAAGAGAAACAAATGCGAGCGTACTGCAGATGTTCTAGTCTAACAGATGAAGGCGCACCCAATTGCAGCGCACCAGATCTTCGATAAGCCAGGCCACTATCAAGGTCTTGCTGGTCTCAAGCTAATCGCAAGTCACAAGCTCAAGGTGGAATTCAGAGGCAAACCAGCGCATGCTGGAGGGGAGCCGTGGAACGGACTCAACGCACTAGATGCAGCCGTATCCGCGTATGCAAACGTGGGCCTATTGAGGCAGCAAATGGAGCCGGATGAGCGAGTACATGGAGTCATCGAGGCTGGTGGAACCGTGCCTAACGTGATTACGGAGTACACAAGAATGAACTGGAATGTACGCAGTCCAACCATAGAGCGTGCCAACAAGCTGCTTGCTCGTGTCAAGAATTGTTTCGAGGCTGCAGCATTGGCATCTGGCTGCAAGTTGCAGTACATTGAGTAAGGATCCTTTACGTTGAAAGCTGAATTTCGAATTGACAATAGCAGCTCTCCCACCTATCTGAACCTTCGCGTCAATAAAACGCTCTGCGAGCTCTACGCTCAAGATATGGACGCCCTGGGCATAAAGATTCAAGTGAAGCAGGAGAAGATGATGAATGCTTCGACAGACATGGGCAATGTCTCGCACATTGTCCCCAGCTTCCACGGTGCATTCGTCATTCCAGCAGGAGGGGACGTCTCCGCCCACAACCCAGCATTTGCAGCTTGTGCCGGAACGGAGGAAGCGCACAAAGCCGCTTTGAATTGTGCGAACGGCATGGCAATGTTGGCCGTGAGAGTATTATTGGACGATAATGTCGCGCAAAGAGCGGCAGAAGACTTCAGACAGAAAGACGATTGAGGGGCAAACGTTATTGCCCATGTAACTAGAGCACATAGCAATTCTAGAGGGAACGTGCTTCCAGCATGATGTGCCATCTTTATCATTTGGGGCTGTTTGGTGGGTCATCAGCGGCGAGCTTCAACCCACAAGATTGCCAGATGCATTTGAATTTCCACTTTGTAAGCGATATGGCAAAAGATGAAATATATGGCCGCAGTAATAGCCTATAGAGAATATACACAACTTGGGTTAAGAAGTGCATCTAGACTATGCTGTATCTATCAATAGGGTTGAAGTCAACCATATTTCACGGCATCGTATTCTGAGACACAGCCTGCGCCGACGGAGCGTCGATGACATCACAAGTGTTGCATGCCAATCCGCAGTTCGTCTAGGTACGCCATCCCTCCATCACGCAGACGCTGATTAAGCACCACCGCGAACGTGTCATCTCAGTCTTCTTCTTGGAGACATCCATCGAAGGGACATATTCATAGAGTTATGGGATTTGCGCGCCAATCCAGCCGGTGCGCTTGATCATCATTGTATGTTGGGCGTCAAACGTGAGCACCCACACAGCTACGCCGGACGGCCCGAGGAACCTTGGTCCGGCCCGCTCCCAGCCTTGAAGAAAAGACTATCTTCCGAACAGTAAAAAAATGCCCAAAGGCCAGTGTAGGCAGACATCTTCCGAACAGCTCCTCATGCAAATGCGCGAGTAGTGTGACTCTTAGGTTGTTGCTGACCTCCCGAGAGGTCGGTGGTACGAGCAGGAAATCTCTGGTCAGGGTTCGCGAATAGGGCCCATAGAGTCGAAACAAACACATCTACACCAGAATTAGCAAACATGCCAGCTTATGCGTCTTCAGAGAATGAGCGCCTGCCTCGACCCATGATTTTTTTGATCAAGTCAACGCCAGCTCACGCGCATAGCTCTCAATCCGGTGGGCTCGACTGTCGAGGCAGCGAATAAACCGCACGGTCTCCACACCTCTAGCCAATCAGCGCCCGCTACGTTGAGAAACCTAGGCAGTGCTGGGTCACCGTACTTTGACGTGCATGCAGCTTAGGTTTAGGAGCCCGAAGGTGTTGATCATGAACCTTTAAATGCTGGGCAACCCCAGATTTGACGAGTTCAAGTACCAAATTTGGGTCTCATTCGACATGGCAGAAGTTCCACCTCCAGCACCGGCTCCGCCGCCAGCAGCATCAGCGCTGGCTTTGGTCCCCTCTCCGACGCCACCTGGATCTTTGACTTATCGCGAGCGGCTGGCTCAGTTTAGAATCCTCGAGGAGAAGAGGATTGAGCTCATCGAGGTACTTGATCGAGTCAGTTGTCTGCAACAACAACTCAGACGCACTAGGAACTACTCGATAAACTCGAGAAGACCGAAGCACGGCTAGCACAAACCGAGCTTGACCTCAACTCCGAGCAGAATGTGCGCCGCACTCTGCAAGCTGAGGTTCATGAAGCAAAGACAAGGGAGGAGGCTCTAGCACAGAAACAGGTCAGACTAGCCATCCTTGGCTAGCCTCTCAAATGCTTACGTTCCATAGGCCAAACGACCTTTTGTATTGGTGCTGATTGACGTTGACGCAGAGGGCTTCCTGGTTCGTACGGCTCGTACGTATCGACAACTCATGTACTGACTCGTTTAGTTCCAAGACAAGTACATCACAAGAAAAGCTCAAGGTGGTGAGGCTCTAGCCGACGAACTACTCATCCGGACCAAAGAGTATCTCAGACCACAATTTGAGGATGCAGACAGTTTGGATATCATCGTACGGGTGTACGCAAACCTTGAGGGCTTAGCGAAGTACCTGGTGCGACAAGACAAGATCAGCAACCTCGGCTCCCTGCGTGCCATGTCAACGTCGTTCAGTGGACGCATAGCAAGTTTCGACTTCGTCGACGTTGGAGTTGGCAAAGAAGGAAGCTCTGGGAGGAAGATTCGAGGTATGCAACTTACCCTACTTGATCAGGGTGGTTTTACTTACACACCACAGAGAATCTTTCGTTCTATACGGCAAACTCTCATCTGCGACATGTCATTGTTGGCTGCTCGCCAGCTGATCTTCCTGCGGCTCTCTTGTCGACTATTCCACTCGAGAAAGTGACTCTGATTGAGTCTATGCCACTCCCTACCGCTTTGACCACACTACCGCTGAAGGTCACCAAGTTCTCCACCCTATTCCCACCTCCACCGACGTTGAAGTCGCCACGACCAACAGGCCGGAGTGGTGGCCCACAGCTACAGCTCATGCAGCAAGAAGATGATAACGGAGGTCAGACCTGGCTTGTGATACAGCCCGATCGAAGCGACAGCCGAGATGGCCGAGGTCATCGCGAATTAAAGAGACGAGGCAAGAATGAGGATGAGGCGTCTAACATCAGCATTTCCATTGGCCCAGATAACAGCGTCAGTGTTGATAGTGGCCATACTAGACGAATTATGAGATGATAGAAAGACTTAAAGCAAAAGTCCTGGTTAGCACTGGACTCATTTCCCGGTAGTCACAGCATAGCGTAGCGTAGCATTGTGTTTCGTCTAGTTCAAAAACAATACAAAGATTGGAGGACCCTTTCTTACTAAGCTATTTGCTCTCATTGCGTGTTTACTGGCTCAGAAAGCAATGTGGCGTCATACCAGATACGGCAAGGACGACAGCTCTGTCATTGGCGTAGTCCAGTCCTAATTAGTACAGTCTAGGTAAGTATAGCTTTACAAAACAAAAATATTGCTTGATGGAACTTTCCTTGCTGCATCTCTTCAATGCACTGAGTAGCTGATCAGAGCTGCACAAATACAAACGTGACACCATTCGCGCGGACGCCATGAGTCAAGGGATACACTGGCCCAGCGCACTGCTTGTCTATATCCAGGTACAATGACTCTTTGCTCAGATCCCAACACGCATCAATGTCCAAAATCGATCTCCAGTCCGAAGTACTAAGTACCGAGGGGACATGGGCGCGGTATACGCACATCATTCTCATGCCGATCACGTCATTCGCTAACCAATCAGACCTCCAATACTTATCCGACATCGCCCTTGTCTCGACATGCGTGCAATACCAAGCATAGATTGCGAAACAACGTTCTTCGAATAAGTTCTCTAAGAACCCAGAATGTTGGTCTCAACTGTCGCTTATCACGCAGCCACCTTTCGCACATGAGTTGCAGGAAAATACAATCGCATTACCTGCTGCGCACGACCCAAAACGCTCTCATAGCTTGTTCTGTCGAAGACACTCATTATGTCTGATCACAGTCATGTTGCTGCATATGACAACACGTCAGCCGAACGCAGCAAACAACCTAGTAGGTACACCTTCGCTGTTCTACGTTCTACCGCTCACACCACGCCAAAGTCAAATGGTACCGTACACCTTTCTACAATGCTACCATCCTTGGATTTTGTAGTCTTGTAGCACCCGGACTATGGGGCGCGATGAATTCCCTCGGCGCTGGTGGTGCCCAAGAACCTTACCTCGTCAATACCGCAAACGCGCTTACTTTCTGTCTGATGATTGTGTCTTGCTGGCTCACTTCCTCGCTTGTCAAGTACGTTGGTATCAAGGGCGCACTCGTTGCTGGCACTATTGGCTTTGCACCATATAGCGCGGGACTGTATTGCAACAATCGGTTCGGTACCGAATGGCTCGTTATCCTCGGTGCAGCACTGTGCGGTATCTCGGCTGGTATCTTCTGGGCCAGTGAAGCGGCAATCGCTATTGCGTATCCCGAGCCCAGAAACAGAGGAAAGATGATTGCGTACTGGATTACTTGGACCTGTGTGGGACGAATCCTCGGCGGGGCAATCAATCTTGGCCTCAACCACAAGCAGAACACTGCTGGGAAGGTTGGATATACCGTGTATCTGATCTTCATAGGCCTCCAGTGTGTGGGCCCTTTTGTCGCTTTACTACTCAATCGGCCGGAGAAAGTGCAGCGTTCGGACGGCCTGCCGGTCGAGCTTCACATCTACAATAATCCATGGCAGGAAATCAAGGCCACGACAAGAACGTTTATGAACAAGAAATTCCTTCTGCTAGTCTTTTGGATCGGTCAAGGTGTCTTCAGCGAGGCTATTTACTACACCTACATCGCCCTCTGGTTCAGCGTCCGTGCTCGCTCTCTTGGATCATTCTTGGCTGGCGTTGTCTCAATCGCCGTAACGAATCTCCTAGGCGCTTGGCTTGATACCCATAGTGTAGCACTGAAGAAGCGGGCACGCTTGGCTTTCGTGGTCATTATGGCTACGCAGGGTGCGTGGTGGATCTGGCTCACCATCAACGTGACGCAGTATTCGCGATCTGGAGTTCTGTATGATTGGGCGGATGAAGGCTTTGGACGTGCATTCGCACCGTTCATTTTCCTTGTTGCGGGGTTTCAACTCAACTACAATTTCTCGTTCTTCTTAATCGGTCACATATCCAAAGACCCGCAAGAGACGATTCGTCTTGCTGCCCTTCTACGCGGAATCGAGTCGGCGTGGCAGGCACTCAGTTATGGCCTGAACGCAATTCCGGTAATGGCATCCGTTGGAGGAACATACATGAACTTTGGGATTTGGGCATTGGCGCTATTTCCTGCATGGCTGGTCGTCAAGACTATTGGGGTGAAGAGATACAATGACGAATTGGATCCTGGTGATGTGGAGAAAAGCGAAAACATTATCCACGAGAAAGCTGGAGTGTAGCTCTTTGCCAATGACAGCACAGGCATAAATAGCCCGCTAATATAACTCATGTCAAACAACGCCATATACGCAAATGCTATCATACACTAACTAGCCACAGAATAAGCCAGACCTCCACCACAGTGCCATTCAATGACCTCCTTGGATAAGCAAGGAGACCATGTTATTTCAATTTTGCAAGCAACCCTGGGCCATTCTGCCGACTGATTCGGCTACTTTTGGCATGATTTTATATAGCTTCAACTGGACTCTCTTGATCTCAATAACTTTATTACTACAAAGCTTACACTCCGTGCTCCGCACCTGTTTTAGTCTCAAACTCCACATTATCTTCTGCTCATTGAGGATCCGAATGTTAGTTCGCGCTTGCTACTATCCCTCTAGCTCTAGATCTGTCACCTTACCAAACCGAAAGGTAGGTCGATGCAAAGAGAGCGGATCATGATGAGCATGTCTCGGGTCACGTGATGCTCTCACCCGTATCGATACGCACGGATGCATTCATTCAAGGCTTCGTCTTCTACTTCTGATCGCCACAATGATTCCATTTGCACTTTTGCGTTTCGTCTCTCTGCATAGCCCATACGATCTTTGTGACCAGCATGCCAGCGTTGTGGCGTTCCATTGCACGGAATGCAGTAGTTCCCAGTCAATTGATCGATCGTGTACTAGTAGCTCCATTAGCTATTTCTAAATGCCGCTTCGCTGCAGGCCGGCATCTTGCTTTCCAAAGGCGGGGATTTCAAACGAGTCATATCGTCCTGAATGGAGACAAGGAGGCGAATGTGAGGGCTGGAGTATCACCGTCTGTCAATTCTCCCAGCAACCGAAAATCCTCCACAGAAGATCATCAGTCGAGCATTGACAGCTTACGAAACGAAGCTTTCAAGGACCATATTTTACGGCACACTCGCCTCGGCTTCCATGACGACGACCTTCCACATCTTCTCTACATCACGGTACCTCGGACTGCGACGGCTAAGGATGTGCAGACGTTAATCGCTAGAGTCGAGCTACCAAAGTACGTCTAAGAACACATGCGTGTTCCACCATATTGCTTACGCCACTTCCAGCGCCGAACTTATCATGTACTACGACCTCGAGTCTGGCAAAACCAAGGACTTCTTTGTCCTGAAGATCGCCGATAAGGACAAGGTGAATGCTGCCGTCTCATCTTTGTATCGCTTCACCCTTCTCGGTCAAAGGATCAAACCGCAAAAATGGGACGTGACAAAAGCCTTGATCCCGCTTGAACAGGACCTACTTTCGGGCTGGCTGCCTTCACCATCTGCGATGCTAGAAGACCGCATACCACGAAGCCCCATCACGGAACAACCCAAGCTCCTGCAACCTTTGCTCTCCGAGCAGTGGGTCATCTTCCAGAAACTGCCGCCCGTTGGTCCTGGAAAGGAAGCCTCCCTGCTTGAAGTTTTGCGCGCCTTTTACGAGAAGTTCTACCGGTACGACGTTTTGGGCATAACACCTCCACGGCAACACCCTACGCGGACGAACGGGTGGTGTTCTAAGATCCTCTTCGGGAATCCTTCTCAAGCGCAAGAGGCACGTGAAATGCATCTGAAAGAGCCGTTTCTGGGTTGCGCCACGCACGCCGCCGTCTTCAGAGGCGGACCCAACATCCACAAGGATATCTGGAAGTACCGGGAGTCCCTTCCTGCAGGGCTGTCCGATACTGAAGTAGCGGCGCTGCTGGACGAGAAATACAGAGACATATACAAAGTGCATCCGGCTGAAGTGCAAAGACGCAAGGACTATCCAACACCAGAATCGGCGATTGAGCTCAAGATCGAGCCGGTCAAGCCATAGGAGTAGCGCCTTGCATAGACATTCATCTGTAAAGGCTTCAATTTCTATCAACGTCTACAATCTTGTCACATCCTGGCTCGGAACTGTACCATCGGGCCGTCCTTTTTACTCGCGAAAACATCCTGAATCTGGTACTCGGTCGCCCTTGTCCTTCCAACCTCCAGGTCCCTCGCACCCGCACCCAGATTTGTTCCAGGAGCAAGCCTCAGATCATACAAGTACAGGACTCTGGCAATGGTGACGGTCAGCTCGACGTAGGCCAGACCCTTGCCAATGCATCCGCGAGGGCCGATGCTGAACGGGTTGAACGCGGATTGCGCAGCAGGCAGGCTGCTATGCATAGGATTGATGGATGCATCTGCGAGCCAGCGCTCGGGAATGTAGTCGAATGGCTGGGGGTAGTAGTTGGCGTTGTGGTGGATGGCGTAGATGGGCACGCCGACGTCGACACCGGCAGGGATGTGCTTGCCGTCGATCTCCATGCCGCCGGGCAGGACCTGGCGAGGCAGAGCACCAGCAACGGGCGGGGTCATGCGCATGGTCTCGTCGATGCAAGCCTTGAGGTATGTGCAGCCGCTGAGTCTTGGGCTGGTGACGATTTCTTCGACGTTCGAGAATGTCTCGCGGATTTCCTTGCACAGCTTCTCCAGGACTTTGGGGTTGTGAGCCAGGTAGAAGAAAGTCCCGGACATGGCGGTTGATGTCGTGTCTGAGCCCGCAATAATGAGGAGGTTAGACTCGCCCCACAGCTCGTTCATGTTGAAGCCCTCTCCAGTCTCTCCGTCCTTGGCGTTGAGTAAATAGTAGAAGAAGTCCTTGCGATCTGCCTCCAGACCAAGCTTGGTACGCTCCATCGCCTGTCCCTTGCTGTACTGCATGTACTGCGCTCTTTGGCCGGCAATCTTGCGGAAGAACAGCTTATCCAGATGCCAGTTGTGAATGGTCAAATGTGTGCCGCACTGCAAGGATTAGCACGGGAGTTTTACCCAGAGAGAATAAAGTCACTTACAATCAAATGCCTGTGCGCTGCATTTCCCACCAGCTGCGTTGCAAACCTGTTCACAGGGCTCTCCAGCATGCCGAACGCCTTGCCAAACACCAAATCACCCATGATATCGAACACCAACCACTCACACCAGTGCGCCGCATTCCACGCGCCATTCCACCCTTCTCCGTTCACAAACTTCTCACCTCCATCAACAGCATGCGTATCTCCGCCCGCCTTGCGGCCCAGCAACTCGCAGCCCACCCTGACATTCGCAAGGATGTACTTCTCAAGATTACGAATCGCCGCATCGCTGAAAGCAGAGCTCATGACTCTCCTCTTGCGCGCATGCTGCATCTTATCGATAGCACTGTGGACGCTCACCGCAGCCGGGGTGCTGGGAAACGCCTTGTAGAAGTCGGCTTTCTTGACGTTGGAACGGAAGCCGTAGATGGTTTTTAGTCCCGTGGCGGTGTTGACACTGAGCAGGTTGGGCCCCAGGCGCACGTACGGCCCATACTGGGCGTGTGCATTGTGGAAGGCGAGGTGTCGCGAGCCTTTGTAGGCGTAGTAGGCGAGGTAGATGTCTGTGATTTTGGCAAGGAAAGGGCCCGGGTAGGCAGCGAGCGGGTGGAGAGTTAGGCGGTAAAGGATGACGGCGAGGATCTACGTTTTGTGTTAGTCTGGCGCGGGAGGAAGGGTGCGATGATCCATTGTACATAGAATGCCAGGGTACCGAAGACGGCGGACACAAGGAGCAGCGGCGAGGTCAGCAGCGACCAGGCGAGACTGAAGAGCTCCATGATGCTGGTTGTGAGGTCGAAGTCGAGTTCGAATGCGCTATTAGACTCTTATATTTGCACGGTCATTGACACGAATTGTCGGTCAGAGTGGATGCTAAGAAAGGGCGGGCGCATCGATATATTCGTCTTTCACTTGAAGCCCGCAAGCAGAACCAGCTACTTAAGTAACTCCCCTCTTCCACCGCCATCCGCAGACCCCGCAGTATCCAGCGTCCTGACAAACGGGAATCTGGAAGTGGGTTGTTCAGAAACGAGGTCCCGTGCCCCAAAATTCCTGCGACGCTGACGACGGAAGGCTCAGGTATATGTGTAGCAACAGTACGGATATGCGCGGTAAAACAAGGATGAAAGTCACGTGAAGGGACGTTGCCGGGATGGGGGCGGAGCGGAGCGGGTAGTGCAGCGGAGAATTAACGCGCACGGATATTGGCGATGACACGCATTTAGCTATGAGTGCGGCCGGATAGGCTGGGGCCGGTTATTGAGTTGTGCGTCTTTATGATAATCATATTTGCTAGGCCAAGGCTCCGGCTAGCTGCTTCGTCTGTTGTGCGTCGTGTCACTGCAGCACGCTCGCGTAATTTAGACGCAAGTAGAGCGTCCCTGATGATCGATTTGTCGATGCAGTACCTATACGTCTGCGACTTGATCAGCGTACAGACGACCAAGGTGTCGATTCAGGATATGTGCTTCCTCTAGGTGTGAACCTTGGTGTATGTGATTGAGCATACAAAACCTCCAGCCTTCTATAAATTCGTAAAATGATCTAAACACATAATTCTAAGTATCAATGAGCGGCTCCTGGGGTAAGGGTTTCTCGGGTAGCGGCTTTGTTGGCAGAGGCTTCATCCTCTCATCATGCCAGCCCATACTGGCCCGACTAGGGCCCTCGTCGTAGCTGTCCCTGTAATCCCCACGGTAGCCGTCCCCGAAGCTGGGCTCCCGCTCACTCCACTGCTCCTCGTCAGGAATCTGGTCGTTGTTGAGCTGGCTGTATACAGCATCGATACCCTTCCAACGCGCCAGCCCGCTCTGCTGCTTCGCCCATAACCAGATGGCCTGGATGACACGCAGGGCAAGAAACCCGCCGACTACGCTTCCGATGATGATGAAGAATAGCCCTA
The DNA here is from genome assembly GCA_020272525.1 of Epicoccum sorghinum. NCBI lineage: Eukaryota > Fungi > Ascomycota > Dothideomycetes > Pleosporales > Didymellaceae > Epicoccum > Epicoccum sorghinum. Next base: position 2,161,796 of record VXJJ01000011.1, on the reverse strand, counting down.
GGAAGTTCGAGTGGAAAACATTGCCAACCCAATTCCTGAGTGTGCCTTTCTTGCCCCAGACGCCCCACTCGTCACTAAGAAACACCAACTCGCCCTCCTCTTTCCACACGTCGCCGCCAAAGAACCGCTTGATGCTACCAAAGAAGCCGAGTCCCGTGGATGCAAACTCGAATCGCCGCATCACCTGCTCGACCTTGGTAATCTCGAGCTCGTACTCCTCGCCGGGGCCAACATTCTCGAACAGACCGCCACTCTGCGAGTTGGGTGGTCGAGTACTGTGGTGTCCGCGTACGAGTTGGCCTGCAACAACGATATGCAAAGCTTTTCGTTCCGGGTCGTCAAACTTCCACGGCGCGTCTGCGTCGCTAGGTCCTGAGCTACGTCCGCCAACAGGGTCGAAGACAATGTCCCAGACACGGATCTCGGCGTCCGCTTCTTCGCGCTGAATGTGTGCCGAGTAGGAATAGTCGGCGAGCATGCGGCCGAGAGGGAGGTTCTGGCACCATTCCGTGCACTCGGTGCTGATCTTGCCCGAGCACGTTGGGTTGGAGCACGTTGTTGCGACAGTAAGGTTTTTGTACGAGAAGTCGGGGTGTAGTGATGCGACGGGAATCTGCGGCGGAGTTGGGATGGTGGGCAGGACCGGAAAGATCTTCTTGCCGTTGAGGTAGAGCGAACGGGTGTTGTTCGCTAAGGTGACATTGAAGAACTGTTCATGTCGTGGTCAGTAGAAGATCTCATGGTGGCGTGAGGAGAGTGATGGCAGGGAAGACTCACGAGCTCCTGGTCGCCATGCGTGATTCTGCTCTCCGGCTTGCCGTCACCGGGGTCGTCGGTCCATGTTTCCGCGTACGAGCAGTCCTTGCATGCAATCTTGGAGAAGTACGACACTCCCGGTGTAACTTCGAGAACGCTGTCGATCTTTTGGGCGCACTTGTTGACATCGGCATCCTCCTTGCTACAATCGGTGAAGTCAAAGTCGTCCTGCGCCAACGCGGCGGAGACCAGAAGCGATACGAACGGGAGCCCAAGCACGCGCATCGTGGGCAGGCTGTGAGTGTTGAGGATTCCAGGTTACGGCTGACAGCTGGGCTGGGGGATCAGCAATCTGCCGTTCGCCGGCAACTTCAGGGGTCTAGTTTGGTAGGCGGGCCCGCTAATCTATCGATTATGCACGCCAGACGCAAATAGCTGGGCCTCCGTTGCCTTCGACCGCGAACATGACGCAGCCATCACAAACTTTCAATCAACCCTTATGTTCCAGAGACTTGCCCGAGCTAGAGACGCCTATAGCATAATATCCAAACTGCACGTGACAGCCTCGAGGACATCAGCTTTTTGTTCGGGTGTAGCGCTCCAAAAGCCAAGCAGCAACTTTTCAAGTACCACAAACGCCCTTTTGCCCTTCTACAGATATCAAATGCTCATGTGTAACAGGGTCGCTCTCAAGCAACGCTTTCCACTCCACCACAGCAGAAATCATGGCTGAAGAAAACAACAAGTTGAGATACATCGACGTTGGTTCGCAACACGTCTATTCACGCGTCATCACACACTTACCACAAATAGATCGGTATCAACTTCACCGACCCAATCTTTCGCGGCATCTACCACGACAAGCAGCGCCACGACGATGACTTCGAAGACATCATCCAACGTGCCCTGGATGCTGGCTGCAAGAAGTTCATGGTCACCGGCTCTGACCTGGCCGAATCCAAACACGCGATTGAAATCTCAAAGGCGCACCCAGGCCTCTGCTATGCTACAATAGGTGTTCACCCATGCTCGGCCAAGCAATTCGATGAGTATCCCGGGGGACCTGCCAAACTACTTGAAGCGTTGAAACAGCTTGCCACCGAAGCCAAGGAGGCGGGCCATGCTGTTGCGTTTGGCGAGTTTGGACTTGACTACGACCGCCTGTTTTTGACGCCCAAGGAGCAGCAACTCAAGTACTTCGAGGCGCAGCTCGAGATTGCCGTCGATTTACAACTCCCGCTGTTCTTGCACTCACGAGCAGCCAGCGAGGATTTCGAAAGACTACTGAAAACCAAGCTTGAACAGCTGCCTAAGAGAGGTCTAGTGCATAGCTTTACAGGAACAGTGGAAGAGATGCAAAGACTGGTGGAGTTGGGCTTTGATATCGGTGTCAATGGATGCAGTATGAAAAGTGAGTTGATTGGTCGTGCTTCCATGCATCGTGTAATTGATCTTCTGTAGCCGACGAGAACATCGACGTTGTGAGGCAGATACCGCTCGAGCGGCTGCAGATCGAGACAGATGGACCTTGGGTAAGCACAAAGTAAACCATACGCTTTGCCGTCACTGACTAGATCCAGTGTGAAATGAGACCCAGCCACGCGTCTGCGAAGTTCCTCAAGGACGCACCCCCTCTGCCCAAGGCTGTCAAGAAAGAGAAATTCGTCAAAGGCTCAATGGTCAAGGGGCGGAACGAGCCGGCCACCATCCCTCACGTGGCATATGCTATTGCCCAGATCAAGGGCATCACTGTAGAAGATGTGTGTGAAGCAGCGTGGAACAACTCCATCAAGATGTTCGGGCTTGGAGAGACAGCATAGAGCGTTCATTGCAACCCTGCATGTAGAGGTATCTAGACTGCATATACTGCGCCTCATCAGCACCGAGTGGCTACTTGACAATACGAGCTGTGCTGAGTAATGAAGACTTCTTGGCTGGTATACAAGATCCTGTCAGGGGTCTCAAAACATTTCCTGGCCGATCATTGGCTTTGCTTGGTGTTAGTCGGGTCCTAGAAGAACCATGTAGTTCAAGGAACAGTGATAGCGACGATATTGAATGTTGTACTGGATTTGATTTGTACAGACAAAAGAAACGTTTGGCTCTGGCCCGCATGCAAAAAGACTCCTTGTTTCCTTCCCAGGCATGCAACAACTCTACTTCCTGTACCACATCCTTGTGATCTTGGTATGCCTCATCTTCTTCTGAAGCTGGAAAATTCCGTACATGAGAGCCTCAGCGGTGGGCGGGCATCCAGGGACGTAGATATCAACCGGCACAATCCTGTCGCATCCTCTTGTGACCGAGTAACTGTAGTGGTAGTAGCCTCCTCCGTTGGCGCAGCTGCCCATGGAAATGACCCAGCGAGGATCGGGCATCTGATCGTAAACCTGGCGCAAAGCGGGAGCCATCTTGTTTGTGAGGGTTCCGGCAACAATCATGACATCGGACTGACGGGGCGAGGCACGGAAAATGATACCAAGACGATCCTGATCGTAACGTGGGGTGGACAAGTGCATCATCTCGACGGCACAGCAGGCGAGACCGAAGGTCATGGGCCAGAGGGAGCTCTGACGCGCCCAGTTGGCCATCTGATCAAGAGTGGTCCTATTCCAGCACGTTAGCCGCTGTCGCCACCACATCTTCCACACTCCAGTTTCCTCTGCAGCGACGGCACGTACAGCGCGTATTGCATAGCACCCTTCTTTCCCTCCTGGCTGGGCAATGGCACTTCGCGGCGCGCCTGCTTCATCGGGGGCGGTGTCCCAGGGTTGCCAGGAATAGTGGCGGGGCTCTTCATCGTCGTCGCCTTGTTGGAGGAGCTGGACGAAAGGAAGGCAGCGCTTCCGGCGCGGAAGGGCAGCAGAGCTGTTGCGGGTTTGGCTGTCGAGAAATTAGCTGCGGGCAGCGGCAGCTTCGCGGCAGCGGTAACTCACCTCGCAGAGCCATTGAGGCCCCGTACCGTGTTGTCGACAGCATCTTGGCGACAGGTATGAAGGAGCGAGTCCGTGAAGGAGTGGAGTGGAGAGGCGGGCGTGGGGTGGCGTTCGGGAGGGCAGTCGCGATGAACGTCTATGATCCGTTTCGTTCTTGCCAAGCGCCGATGACCTAGCCTGTTTTCGGAGCCTCTGATAGGTCGAGGTTGCCGTTTCGGTCTACCCCGGCGCCCAGGCGAGCCTGCATCACCAAACCCGTGACATTCCCAGGGTCCAACGAACCTGCTGCATCATTCAAGACGTATCGCAAATTAGCAGACATGACGGGTCGAGTGCCTTCAATTGGTTGCATCGGCTTCATCGGCAAGCACGTGAGTACAGTCATGAGGGGTGACGATCTGGCATCTCCAAAGCTGGACAACAACATGAATGCTTCATTTGGAGACTCGACTGATTGGCTTGCAGAACAACCCGCTACACATCTCGCTGTTCCCGGCAGACGAGAGAGCGCCTCTGGAATTCCAGTTCCTACTTTCGTCATGTCTCGATATCTTTGAAGCTCGCCTTCCATTCAAGACTGCGGACCAGGACTTCGGCCTTCTTCAGGCAGTTGACGAAAGATTGGCTATGTATGGCTGGTTGACCAACACTGGCGTAAAGATCGTCATCGTGGTCGACATGGAGGGGCGGCCAGCTACTGCACTGGACAGCAAAGCAGCAACAGCTGTGGGACTACGAGATGCAGATTTGAAGCCGGTATGCCTGTTCAATCCCATCAAGGATTCCCTCTCTAATCTATTTTAGGCTTTCAGGGCCTTGCAGACAGCATACATCAAGCTCTTACGGAATCCCTTCTACAGTCCAGATGAACATTCACCAGTTACCGCAAACGCCGAGCAGAAGAATGGATCTACGCAAATCACAAGTCGCAGTTTCATCCAAGAAGTAAAGCGGATTGCAGAAGCATGGGTTCCTGGCGTTGTTAATATCTAAGCTTTTGTTGTTTATCCTTATGATACCAGATACCAATACCAGCACCAAGTGGCGTTCGGCGTTCGTAAGCTCTCACGGCACTTTAGATCCGATTGCAGTTTGCTTTGACCATTTTACTATACAGTAAAGGCAAAAACTACCAGGAACTCTAAGCCGACCCATCTTATATTGTCGAAGATATTGTGGTCTTCAACTTTGGTCGTTAGGCTAGAGAGCTTGCATGGCCAAGCTTTGAAGGGCTCCTCAGGTGCCACAGTAGTGGCTGGCATCCGCTCTCACTTACAAAGCGACAAGATCCAGTCATTTAAACATACCGATCCAACCTCACAAAACTGGGGTTTGTTCAGATGTTGCCTTCTCCCGAGGTAGCCGATTAGGAGATCGAACACGCTAATGCCCAGATCAGGACTAGGTCCATTTTATGTTACCTTGCGCCTGCAACTCTGCAGACTTCGACATCGAGTATCTCCTTCTCATGTCTCCCAAATGCCTCCCAATGGAACAGGCGTCGCGATCACCAACCCCTTGGTGCTCTACAGGAGTCTCATAGCTACACAACAAATTCGACCCGATCCTGGACAGCATCGCTTAGCTTGTATGACGTCTACCATTCGGCAAGTGCCAAGTTGATATAAACTACATGGACTGACAACGACAGTACATTTGCAAAAGCTATATGATCAGCTGATAGATTATGAACCAAGTATAGAATACTCGAAGCGTCTTGGGCAATTGACTCGAGCTGTCAATGCTGGTCAAGATGTCCCGCCGCCGCCATCCACTGCTACTGCAGAGCTGGGCAGCTTTGACCGGAGTTGGATATGGAAGACTCTTGTGAATCAGAAAGAACAGCGCGACTCCCGAGCACTGACCCGCGTTTTGACCGATCATGATCAAGCAATGTCTCTTCAAAGCCCAAAGGGTCTCATGCTCCACGGCGAGGTTGGCACTGGAAAGTCCATGCTCATTGACCTGTTCCAGGAGTGCTTGCCGAATCGAAAGAAAAAGCGCTGGCACTTCGACACTTTCATGCTCCATACCATATCCCGCTTGGAGCAGCTCCGCAAGTCCCGGTCCCTTACCAAAAGTGCTGATGGGCAGGATGAGTACTCGCTGCTGCTTGTGGCCAGAGATCTTATAGAAACCAGCCCAATCCTTTTCCTTGACGAGTTCCAATTTCCGGATCGTGTGGCAAGCAAAATCTTGTCAAACCTCATGACGAGCTTCTTCCAGCTTGGCGGCGTATTAATAGCAACCAGTAACCGCATGCCAGACGAGCTGGCAAAGGCTGCGGGTGTTGAATTCGCCAGACCGGCTCCAGGAGGCGCTTTCAGTAAGCTTGGTTGGGCAAATCGAGTGGCTGGCTTCCGAGCGAAGAACGATGGTGCCGGGCAAAAGGGCGAGTTCTTCCAGTTTTTGGAACTACTGAAGGCGAGATGCGAGATTTGGGAGATGGAGGGCAAAAAGGATTATCGGAAACTAGAGATCGAGGAGGATGGAGGCGTTCGAGCATCGAAAGCTGCATCGGATGCCATCTCTATCGCGTCTGCTGGTCTACCTTCTGGAACAGCAAACGAGTCCACACCACCAGAAGATGCTGTGTCGACTGATGATGTCACCCTGCCAAAGAACTATCTCATCCAGCCCTGTACCATTGAGGAAATGACCGAATTCGCTGAATCCTTCAATGCTCTTATCGAGCGCGCCACTTCCCAGGCCTACCCTATCCCTTGGGAACCCGCCACCCTGACCGTATATGGCCGCCGGGTTGACATCCCCGCCCAACACAACGGCGTCGCATTCTTCACCTTCGAGGAACTCTGCGGTGCCGTCCTCGGACCTGCCGACTACGTCTCGCTCGCCTCGAGCTACCACACCTTCATCCTCACCGACGTGCCCGTACTCACCTTTCTCCGCAAACACGAAGCCAGGCGGATGATCACGCTATTGGATGCGCTGTACGAAGCGCGCTGTCGCCTCCTAATCACCGCCTCTGCAGGTCCCGACGACATCTTCTTCCCCGCACCCAAAGGCGCAGACGGCACCGAGGAGCTCGTCGACGACGCCGTCTACCCCGAGACCTATTCCGAAATCCACCAAGACCTCACCAGCCCCTTCCGACCCAACGTCTCCTCCTACGGCACAAACACGCGCGCCATGCCCGACGATGCGCTCGAAGACGACCCACCCAACCGCGCGCGCCGCATGGCCGGGCTGTCGGAATCTGACCACGGCGACGAGGAAGCACGCACGCGGGCCAGCATGGCGGCCGAGGACAGCAAGAAGCCCAACTTCGCCAACCTGCGGGGGCTGACGGGCGAGGACGAGGTGTTCGCCGTCAAGCGCGCGCAGAGCCGCATCTGGGAGATGTGCTCCGCGCGCTGGTGGAGCCGCAGCGCTGCCAGCCCGTCCAACGCGGGCGATGTTGCGAGCCAGGGGTGGTGGCGCCCCTTGAGCAAGGAGAGCAGGCACTGGGAGCGGCCATCAAGCAGTCCCGCATCCGCTATGCAGTCCGCAGCACTGAGGGATAAAGTCAAAGTCAGCGTCCCGCCCAACACGGCCATCCTCCCAGAGACAGAGGTCAGACTCGTGGCCGACTCGCTCCCCGTCGAGCGGGAGAAGCCCACGCGGCCCGCAAAGCCGTATGAAAACTCGACTCCCGGCGTGCCCAAGGACAATGACGTCTTCTCTGACGAGGAGATGGACAAGATGTTCCGCCACGGCGCGAGCCCGTTTCGCACGACAGCCGACCCGCCGCCCAAGTTCAGCGAAGTGCATGCTTGGGGCGTCACGTCGTGGGGAAAGAAAGCTGGAGCTTGGGGGAAGGGGCCGGAGGGGTTGAAAGAGAGGAAGAAGGGTGGTGAGGGAGTGGGAGTTGGAGAAGGGGAGGCTGGGAAGAAGGTGGAGGAGAAGTTTGCGGAGGAGATCAGAGATGATGAGCGTGAGGAGCGTGGGAAGAGCGCGGGCGAGGCGCAGGCGAGCGCAAAGACAAGTAAGGGGGATGGTGTGCCCTGGACGCCGTCGTAGACGAGGGATGGATGGTAACTCGTTCTGTACTGAGAATACGCGCTAAATTTGTCTACAATGCTTCGTTTTGGGTGCTTCGCTTCATATCACACTACTCAAACCACGGATCGAGTCACTCGATCCTGCCCTTGTTGACCACGAACGCCTCCAGCACCGACAGCGCAGACCACAGCCGGTTCTCGGCCTCGCGGAAGACGACTGAGCGCGGCCCGTAGAAGACCTCGTCGCTGACCTCCTCGGGGTGGCGCGGCAGACAGTGCATGAACTGCCACTTGTCTTTCGCGCCTGCGCGCTTGGCCAGCTCTGATGTGATCTGGAAGCCCTCAAAAGCCTTGAGGCGCTTTGCGCTCTCCTCCTCCTGGCCCATGGACACCCATGTGTCGGTGACGAGGATGTCGGCGTTCTTGGCGGCCTCCTCGGGCACGGTGGTCTCGATGAGCTGGCCGGCGTGGGGGGCGGTCTGGGCGGCGTGCTGGATGACGTCGCGCATAGCCTGGGGGATTTCGTAGCCCTTGGGGGTCGCGACGCTGATGTCGATGCCCAGCTTGACGCAGCCGATGGCGAGGTCGAACAGCACGTTGTTGGCGTCGCCGATCCAGGCAACCTTGAGGCCTTCGAGGCCGAGCGAGGTCGACGAGGCGGAGGGGTGCGACTCGGTGATGGTGAGCAGGTCGGCGATGATCTGCATGGGGTGGTACAGGTCGGAGAGGGCGTTGATGACGGGCACAGCCGAGTGCTTGGCCAGGTCCGCGACGTCGCTGTGGGGTCCGACGCGGGCGACGATGGCGGCCGTCATGGAGGAGAGCACGAGCGAGGTGTCGTAGAGCGACTCGTTGACCTGCAGTGGACGTGTCAGTTCCCGCAGCAGCTCTCACACACACAGACTCATGTTGTAGGGGCCATGCGTACGCCCAGCTGGATGTCCTCCTTGCCCAAGAACATGGGGGTCGCGCCCAGGGCGGAGATGGCGCCCTCGGTCGACACGCGCGTGCGGGTGCTGCGCTTGCTGAAGGTCATGGCGACGGTGCGGCCGGCGAGCGTCTGGCGCAGGCTGAGCGGCACCTCGCCCGTCGACTTGATGCTCTGCTTGTGGGCGTCGGCATTGCGGACGAGGGTCGTCAACTCGGCGGGCGTGAGGTCTGCAATCGACAGCAGGTGGCGCGGGGCGAATGGCGACGTCTGCGTGCTCGACGAGGGAATGTATGTGGACAAGCTGTAGCTGCGAGATCGGAGCTGGCGGGCAGCGTGGGCAGCTTGAGCTTTCGCAGCTTTAGCAGCAGGGCGGAGGGCGTGCATGGCGGGCCAATTGGGGATGCAAAGCTTCACAGGCACAGATGGGAGCTTTATACGGCAGGTATGACTGGGAGCAGAGTCACAGCAGCGCGCCTTGTCTGTGTCACTGCGCTTAGATTTTCTGGTGGAGTCGCTGATCGCACACCAGTCATGGAATCTGGGGTAGCTTAGGCCCGGCCTAGCCGCATCCAGGCACGGCGCGATAGCCAGCAGCAGCCGCCGCTCATTGGCGTGTGATTGCGACTGAGCCGCGAACGACAGGCGTCATGACTGCGCCTTCCGAGGAACACGGCCAAGTCACCCACACCTCGCCTACAACTACCGGTACACGCTGCAGCTGGCCCTGTCGCACTGCTGTCGCTGCTGTCCCCATACCACCGCCACGCCTCCCTTTACTGCTGCTGCGACTCTCCTGCTGCAAATGCACACCTAGCCGCCTGCCCGCCCCGTCTCACCACCATGGACACGTCCGAGGGCCCGTGGGGCTCTACCCGCACGCCTAGTTCGCGTCCAACCTCGCAGAAGTCGACCCGCTCCTCGCGCTCGCGGCAGTCGCAGCCCTCCAGCCGCACCACAGAAGAGACGCCGCTGCTCGTCAACGACCGCCGCAGCGACTACGGCGACAGCGACCATGACGACCCGGAGCATACACCCGCCCAGGCCCGCCTGCTGCGGTCGCTGAGCGCATCGTCCGGCAGTGGCAAGAAGACGCCCGCTTGGAAGCGGAGGTGGCCCAGCATCCTCGCCCTTGTCGTGCTGTGTCTCGTCGTTTTGGGCATCATGTTCGGCTTCCTGGCCAGCGAGGGCATCGAGGAATACGCCATGCAGGCTGCCGACTTCAAACCCACCAAGCTAGCCCTCGACGGCCTGACCGACCACGGTGCCAAGGTTAACATCGAGGGCGACTTCACCATGGACGCCTCCAAGGTGAAGAAGCAGAGTATACGCAACATTGGCAGATTCGGCACCTGGTTTGCCAGAGAAGCCGAGACCGGCCCGATGGACGCTGAGGTGTACCTGCCTGAGTATGGCGATGTTCTGGTTGGCACAGCCAGGATCCCAGGCGTCAAGGTGAACATCCGGAATGGACACACCACCCACATTTCTCTGGTTGCTATCGTTGAGCCAGGGTCGCCTGAGGGTATCCGCAGCGTAGCCCACGACTACATCGAAGGCCGCCTCAAGCAGATACGCCTCCGTGGCAAGGCTCAGGTGCCCATCCGCTCTGGCATCATTAAGCTCGGCAAGCAGAATGTTGAGCAGACCATGGTCTTCCATAGCGGCGATGTCCCGGCGCTGCCTAAATACAACATCACCAAACTCAATCTTCGCGAGGCAGATCACGGACGCAAAGGACTGGGTGCTGATGCTTCAATCCTCGTCAAGAATACCTTCCCTCCTGTCTCGCTTGACGTCCCCCCTGTTGCCGTCGATGTACTGATCGACGGGTGCTCGCCTTCTGACAAGCATCTCAAGGTTGGCACCGCCGAGACACCGGAGCTGCACATCAGGCCCAAGACCGACATCAGGGTCAATGTCACAGGCAACATCGAGAAGCTCACAGATCCTCTGACAGAGGTCTGCCCTAATTCGGCAAAGTCGCCTCTCGATGCCTTCATTGATGATTACATGAAGGGCGAGGACGCCACCATCTACATCAACTGCTGCAGATTCCCGGACCCAGCCACCCCTGACTGGGCCCGTGATCTGCTCAAGGACATCACAGTCCCCGTACCGTTTGCCGGCAAAGAAATGGGTAACATGATCAAGAACTTCTCCATGGCCAATATGCATTTCTCTCTCCCTAGTCCATGGGCTGAGCCAGGCACTCCAGAGTCCAACCCGTCTATTTCGGCAACAGTCAAGGTTGACATTGGACTGCCTAACGAGATGAACTTCCCCCTCGACGTCAATCAGATCAAGGCTGATGCTGACATCTTCTACAAGAAGAAGTTGTTGGGGAAAATGAAGCTAGACAAGTGGCAGCACGCCAATTCCACACGAATTGAAGCACAGGGTTCAGAAGGTCCCTCTCTTCTGGTCCAGTCGGAGATCGAGAAGGCACCGATAGAGATTCAAGACGACGATCTCTTCAGCGAGGTCGTGCAGGCTCTCATCTTTGGCGGCAAGGCAATCAACATGGACATGAAGGCGGTCGTCGGCGTTGGTGTCGACACTCCCATGGGCAAGCTTGCGATCCGTGGCATCCCCGCCGAGGGCACTGTGCCTGTCAAACGTTAGTGACCTAGTTCGTGATCCTTGCGTTTGCTCCTCTGGCATGTGCTAACGTCTGTGACTCAGCGATCCGCGGCGGTAAAGAGCACGACGGCCCTGACGATGGCAAATCACCCTTGGAACGCTTGAACTTGAAGGTCGGTGACATGGCTATCATAGACACATCACCTACATCCATCACCCTTCAGATGAAGTCCAACTTCACAAACCCGACCAACTACACCGCGACTATTCCGTACTTCAACATCAATGTTCTTGTCAACGGCACCCTTATTGGATCAGCTACAGTCGAGAACAGTACTGTTCGTCCTGGCAACAATTCCGGCACCGTCGTTACCGTGCTGTGGGATCCTTACAATTATGGCGGTACTAAAGGAAAGGAAGTGGGCGCAGAGTGGCTGTCACAGTTCATCTCAGGCTTCAACACCTCGTTGACCATGCAGGCCCACAATGGCACCATCCCCTCCCAGCCAGCCCTCGGCCACCTGCTCTCTCAATTCCCCATCACCGTGCCTGCCCCACACATGTCGACGGACGACCCGGACGACGGCGGCGATGCACCTCCCAGCGATGGCAAAAATACTCACTTCATCCGCTCTGCCACGATGCACATCATCTCCTCTACCGCGCTCTTCACCCTCTTCTCCCCTTTCAAATCCACAACCATGTACCTGACCAGCCTCAACGCTACAGCTTTCTACGAAGGCCACGAGGCTGGCAAAATTCTATACGACCTTCCATTCGCGGTTCCCCCGGGCTTGTCAGAGAGCCCAAGACTGCCCGTTGACTGGAGTTTTGGCTCCCTTGGATACGAAGCCATCAAGAAGGCCTTGGGCGGTCAGCTAAAACTCAACGCGTTTGCAATCGTCGGGGTGCGGATAGGGAAATGGAGAGAGACTATCTGGTACAAGGGCGGGAAGATTGGGGCAAACGTGCGGTTGTGAAGATGCACCATACAACAAAAAAAGGACCATGTACATATCATTATCGTTTCGTTGATCGAACGTAGGATAGGGGATTGGCGTTTGTGGTGTTTTGAATGGCCTTGTCACGGTATTACTTGTGTCATATACAACTTTTCTATGAACCCTACAATTGGACATTACACATTACAAACCCCGGCATCTTCATAATCTCAGCAGCCCGAACAGCGCAGCATTCCTCACCGCGCCCGAGCTTGGTGTAGCATGCGCACCAGTCCCAGTCTCAGTCACACCCGTACCTGCCCCGCGCAAACTCGTCGTTGCACGTGTAGACGCACTGGCATCCCCTCCCGCCTTATCGTACCCCTTCGCCTCGAACACGCGCGTGCGGTTCGTGCCACCGCACATGACGCTCTTGTCTCCAGCACACGGCGTGCTGCACTCGGCTTGATCCGCAGCCAGCGTTCCGTTGTTCCTGTCTCCGCAGTAACATTCGTCCGCTCCCTTCAGCCCAGCTACCGGATACTGGATCTGCCAGCACTTGAACTTGCACGTCTCAACCGTCTCGTACGGATCCACAGGCCGGAAGCGGAAGTCGAGAATCCACACCCACTGGGCGGGGGGGAGGTCGTAGTCCTCGTTCCACGGATTCACGTAGCAGCCTGTGTCGGTCCAGGTGGCGGGGCTGGGGATCGGGGCGCGCGTGGTGGTGGTGCGGGCGGGGGCATCGTCGCGGGTGACGGGGATGCGCCAGCCGGCGGCGTCGGTGGTCATGCTGGCCAGCGCGAGGGTGAAGCCGGCCGCGGTGTCGGTCGTCGTCGTGTAGTTGACGCTGTCTTCCGCCTCCGCCCGCGTGCCCACGCAGTACGATGTCTCGTTGAACCACGGCCTGCAGTCCAGTCCTACCGAAGGGTTCCACGCTCGGAACCGCACCGGCTCGATACCCCAGTACCGTAGGGTTGATTCGCATGTCTGGGTTGACGGGTCGTCGATGTCGGCCCAGCCGATGCAGTCGGGCGTTGTGCGTTGGTCGTATTGGAATAGTTGTGATGAGGTATGGTGAGCGAGCACTGTCAGGGCGAGGAGAGGACGGAACATGGTTTTGCGGAATGATGCTGGTATCTGGAGGCGTGTTGGGTCAAGTACGGTGTTGTCGTCAGATATCTTGAGATTGTAGGGTCGGATTGAGGTGATAAGGTATTGCGTGAAGGAGCGAAGGTGCTGTGAGAAGTCGCGCAGACGGGGCTTATAGAATACTGATTTGAATTTGCTGGATAGGTGTGTATTGAGTTGAAGTCAGCAGTCCCAGGGAACAAAGATTGATGTTCTTTCCTGCAGCGTTAAAAAACGGTTGTCGTACTTCACACCTTCGCACTACGAACAGAAACAGAGGAGAAGAAAGGCTTCAATTAACATAAATCCGTCTCAGCGCATACTAAATACACATTGACCAGTGCGCGGACAGCCGCCTCTCAGCCCTTTTACCGTGCAATCTCGCAACGGGAGGGCTTGGCGTACTCAATCAGGAAGGTGAGAGCTGCGGCGCGCCTGAGAAAATATGACTCCGCCACGATGAAATACTGCGCCGGCAGCCTTACCCCATCACATTGAGGCTTGCACTTGATCCTGTCCATCTTGAGTGGCACCAGGCGACTCTTCGCAGCTGATCTCAATGGCTCCAAAAATCTAATACGCAGAGATTTCAAACGACAGTTTCGCAAAACAAGATTTCCTCATACCTCATACTCCGCATTGCGCCAACGTTCTGTTTGCAGAGCTGTAAGTTCAACAAGTCTATGAAGACTTAGGCTGAACATTCACTCGTAGATGTTGTCCGTAGAAGAACGGGAGGAAGGTATCCCGAAATGGCAACACCCTAGGCCTAAGAAGAACTGTCAGCGACATGGTCAACTCTTACAATGACAGAATCTTACATAGGCTCAGCAAGTGAGAAGTCGAACTTTCGAACAGTATGGGCCAAGCCAAGACGAAGCTCTGCCCAAGCAAGACTACAACATCCCACGATTAGTGGTTTTCTCTGATTGACATCTTCACAGGTTGGTCCTGTGCGCCTGCACTTACTTAATACCTAGACACATGCGAGGACCTCGAGAGAATGCAACGAGCCAGTTGTCCAACTCATCCGACTCGATCCACCGCTCGGGGCGGAATTCGGTTGGCTCCGAGAAGATGGCGGCGTTGTAGTGTACGAAGGTGCTGCCACAGGAGACGATCGTCTGCTCCACATCAGCCACACATAGCCTTTGCGTATTGAAGAGAGACTTACTGTAGGGGGAATCGTAACCCCATTGATTGTTGCGCCCGTAGGAGGTACCACGCGTAACAAGCCCGACACGACACCGGATGACATTCGCAACGATTCTTTGATCACGGCATCCAAGTATGGCAGTTGTTCGAGGGCGCTCAATGTTGGCTCATTAGAGATATTAGGCCATGCTGCTGACAGCTCATCGTTCAAATTCTGGAGCACGGTAGGATTTTGTAGCAGATGATGAATGCCCACCATTAGGGTGTTGCCAACAGTATCAGCACCGCCGAACATGAGCGCCTGGCCTTCCTCGTATAGGCTACCAGCGGATGGGACCGTACCATCGCGGAACGCCTTTGGATCCATCAGGCGATGATAGATAGTCATGTTGTGAGGCAGTTGGTTCAGCTTTTCCGGATCGTCGGTCAGATCATTGATCTGCTTCTTGAGAAGCTGCGTAATGTCAGAATCATGCGCGATGTCCTCCGAGTCTCGATCGATTCGAGCTGAAGATAGGCAGGGAAAGATACCTCTTGTAGATCTACAAGGCCCGCAGTAGATGGACTGATGATTCTGGATAGTCGAGGCGGACATTGCATAATCATGTTCTTGTAGACTTCCGAATACTTGAAGCGGATGAATACAGGCAAGGACGCATCCATAGCCACCACAATCGGTGCTGCAAAATCCGGAGCATCAACTGCATGTATAGGCTTGCCGAAGCAGAATGTGCAGATAATGTCCATACTGAGACATCGGAAAGCGTAGTAAAGGTCGGCGCTTTTAGAAGCTTCACTCGACCTTTTGAATGCCGCGCAAAGCGCCTTGGTCTGCTCAGTAAGTAGCTTCTCGACACCATCAATGGCGGCTCGAGAAAAGGATCGGTTCAAGACATCTTTACGGGTCTTGTTTTCTGCATACGTGAGAAAGCCGAAGCTAGATCTGTCTTCACCAAAGCTCTTGTACAGACGGGCTTCTTTATCCCAGCGATTTCTGTTATTGTAGATGTCATTGTAAGCCTTTGGATTGGCAAAGTGAAGCTGTTTTTGGAGTTTCAGCACAATGAACTATTGGTGATTGTAGGCTTAGTCGATCGTACCTCGTTGGGCCCAACACGAACGACATCCCCTAACACTTGGGTCAGCAGATGGCCCCACATCCATGCTGAAGCGTTCTTACCATATTGCCCATGCAGCTTGGCCAGCTCGTGGCAGAAGGACCGATTTGCGATGCATTCCACATAAGCTTTCCAATACGTCGTCGTGGCAGCCGCCCATGGTCCTGGGAACCCAGCCAACGGGTGGAAGTAGTTGCTATAGACAAAAGTATATACCAGATAAGTGATCGCAGTTGCAAGTGCAGTAACAAGCACGATGCTTGTGCTGCCGTTGTCAAGGGTCTGCATGGTGTCTCAGACGCAGCGAAGCTGTGCGATAGAAAGAACGAGCGGATGTCAGATACCTGTATAGGCAATCATGAGCTAGTAATTTGCCGACGTAACGCCTAATTACGTCGTTTTCGGCTGCGAAAGGCCGTGCTGCGACCGCGCCTTTGTCGCACGAGCTCGCATAGCAGCCGTGATGCCTACCGTGAGCTTACGTCTGTAGCATCTTTGGCAGATGCTGGTCTAGGAGAACAAAGGAAAAGGCCCCCACTGTTGCGACAATGGACCACATTCCGCGATCCAGCCCTTGATTATCATCTGCATGGACGTGACATCCGCCGAGCCTCGGTCAGAATGCCCTAACCCTGGTTGGGTGGGACCCTCAACGAGCCGTGCCGTGCCACCCCGCTGCTAATAACTGACAGCTTGAGCCTTCCGCGGCCTCCCTCAATACACAACATCATTCTTACACACGATGGCTGACCCCGCCGCCCAAATCGTCGTTGTAAGCTAAGCCTACACTCCTACTTAGGTCGATTGAAGACTAAAATTAGATTGAGGATGTCGATGATAATGATTCGACCTACAACGAGGACGATGCATCGTAGGTCCTGCGGAAGCTAGACTGGCGAGACTGGGCTCACCAGACACAAGCGAGACGACATCCTTGAAATCCGCCATAGTAAATTACAAGTACCGTAACGGTCGACGGTACCATGCGTACAAAGAAGGCTCATACTGTTTGTGCCTGTCCCTTGCACGTATACGTCCATCACTAAGTGAAACCAGGGGGGCCAAACGATGAAGAGCAAGCGGATCAACTGGATATCTTGTAAGTTCCCGTTGAGCCTAAATCTGTGCAGTACGCTGACCGGTATAGTCATCATATCTCCTTGCTAGTGCTTGATGGGGAATTGCACCTGGCGCCTATACCGGAGAACCCTATGGTCAGTATACTGAAGCTACCCCTCAGGACCGTTCCAAATCTGACGATCATTCCAGCGCGTTTTGGACTTGGGTACAGGTACTGGAATCTGGGCCATGTAAACTGATCTAGTCCACTGTCCTGTTGTTAACGCTGACTGGGTATGCAGCGACTTTGCAGACAAACATCCGTCAGCCGAGGTCAGTATGTGCTGCATTTACAGCTCGTACCTTTCTAAGGAGACTAGGTACTTGGGACAGATCTAAGCCCCACTCAGCCTTCTCTGATTCCACCAAATCTACGCTTTGAGGTCGATGACTTCACAGAACCCTGGGTGTTCCGCAAGAGCAGCTTTGACTTCATCCACGCGAGATCACTATATGGCTGTGTCGCTGATTGGTCGACTTTCTACCAAGAAGTCCTGCTGTAAGTGGGCAATACCACCTCTGGTCGAACCATACGCTGATATTCAAGTCATCTGCAACTTGGCGCATACTTCGAACAGGTCGAGATGAGCGTTGTTCCCAAGTCCGACGACGGCACTGTAGAAACCGATTCGATCTTCGATCAATGGGGCAAGACCTCCCTTTTGTTAGGTGACAAGTTTGGGAAGACGCTACGCGTCGTCGACGAAGCCAAAGGCAACATGGAGGCCGCTGGCTTTGTGGATGTCGTAGAGCATCGTTGGAAGCTACCGATAGGCGGCTGGCCGGCAGACAAACGTTTCAAGGAGATTGGGCAATACAACAGGATACATTGGGAGCAGGGTATCGAAGGTTGGAGCATTTACTTGCTTACCACCGTACTAAAATGGAGTATCGAGGAGGTTCAAGTCTACCTAGCCAAAATGCGAACAGCCTTGAAGGACCGCAGGATCCACGCATACCAAGAGCTGTAAGTATTGTGAGGCGGCAGAGGAATGACAATTATCGTTTGCTGACACAGTGTTCTAGGTCCTTGGTTTACGGACGTAGGCCGCCATCATCATGAAATTCCAACACTTCAGTGGTGCCAGTGACCTCGGCACCAAAGTACGGTTGAAGACTTGTAAGGGTTGAATGTCCTTTTCTTATTAGCGATTGCAACGCGTACAATACCCCTTGTAGTACGAGGTGCACCGTATTGCCGTCCCTCAAGGGCTCATTCGCGGTACTCTGCAAAACGTAGCATGGTCCTTAGTTCCCTTTGCTTGGACCAATATGGGATGTGGACTGGAGACTGTGAGTACTACCGAAGTGTCCGACCCTGGCATAATCAGCGAGTATTTAAGATTCATTTTGTACAGACAGGCGGTCAGTGGCATGTTGAAATACAATTCAGGAAGCTCGTCCCCCCAAAGCTGTGCTTTTCCAGTGATTTCGTGCCATCTTCGAAACCGGGGGGTCCCGCACAATGACTCTCTCCTCCATTCTTTCACAATCCACTAGGCCTTCCGTACTGTCTTGTCTCTTCAATGATTCAGGTATGATCCTATCTAACTCCATTTCTTTGGCTTCATGGTCAGTATAAGGATGCGATTCAGATGTAACGATGACCTCATGGGTGACTGTTATCTGGGTCCATACGGCCATCATTGTTGGCCAGAAAATGGGAATCGAAGCGCAGATGATAGCGAAATCGACTTCAAGGCAGCCGAACAAAGCCACCTCGGGCCACCAAAACGTGAAATCATACATGGCGTATCCGCGATTGTTATACCTCATGCCACTCCAAAGGCGCAAGGCAGACATTAGGACGACGCTTGACAATGTTAGCTGTTTACAAGTCCCTTCGAGAATTTCGAAAGCGACCCACATGAAACCCATGAGGAAGAGCCCCGTCAATGCCAGCACCTGCTTCCTCTTCAAATCTGGTTTGAGATACTCTGTTAGTGGGACGGAGAACACCGCTATGTCGAAGCCCATATTCGAGCCAGTAAAGGATAGTAGTGTCGTTTTTGCTTCCGCTGCTGTTCGATATCCAAAGCCATAGCATCTCGCGGGGGGGTCCATAAACTTGTCCCAATACCCTCTGACAGGAAAGCACGGGACCCACGTCATAAACATGAATACGCTGCCCCAGAGAATGATCATGATGAGAAGTAACATCGTTATAGACCGCCGGTATCCATTACGCCACAATTTCAGGTATTGACAGAGAAGGGAAAGTTTGATGCAGATCGTAGTCGTGATATAGGCGCTGCTCGAAACATAGAACCATTTCATAGTGATGGGAAATATAGCGAGGATCGAGATCAGGTGTTGACCTAGACCGTGCTTAATTGCTGCAAGGATTAGCTTTGAAGACAAACAAGAAGGACCCGTACCTCCTAAGAAGGCTGCTAATGCTATGATATTGAACACAGCCGCGATAACAACAAATAAATCATCCCAGCCTAGCTGGCGAGCAATCTTGATTCGAGTGTACAGCCGAAGCCCCACCGCGATCATGCTGAGGACCTGCGGATGTCAGAATGATAGTCAATCAATCGACCAAGCGGCTGGAAATACACAAAAAGGTATTGATACGCCACAAGCGGTTGAATAGTGGTTGGAAGGCGGTATTGGAACATCGGAATTGGGCGGATCCTTCACCATCCCATAGATGACTGACATGATATCCTGCGTCGCGGAGTTTGGTTCCATCGTGGTGTATCTCAGTGAGACATGTGCTTTCGTGCCAGACCTGCTGCAAGCATGCTCCGTGTTGGTACATATAAGGGCACATGTGGCCCCCCTACACGCGAACCATGTGTTCGGATACTCATTGGAAGCTTCTGCAAAGTCTGTTCTGTGGTCTGTGTCTTGAATGTGGGCCAATCCGTACGTACCCTTTTACCGTAAAGCTTATACGATTGGCGCGACTCTCGGTGTCGATGATCCAGCAAATACAATCCGGTAGCAACTCCGGACAGCGCTACAGCAAGCCCCTCACACGCGGCTACAACGGCGGTATTACAGGGATTCAACCACGTTTGACTTCAGAGCTCGTGCAATCCGAAGGAGCTACTTTCGTATTTGGACAAGCTCGAAACTGTATACCAAAGGAGACAATAAGATCTGAATGCAATTCCACCAAAACACAACATCTCTTCTTGCAAAGAATTATGTCTAGAAGTACGTTCTTATGACGCACGGTCTCGTCGGCATGAAAATTCGAGTTTAAGATGAGATGCAGTCAAAAATCAAGAATTTTATGTTTAGATGGTCTGTGCACTATCAAAATAAAATACGAAAAGAGCAATTATGTGCTGATGATGCAAGTCACTCCCCAACTCCTGCGCCAAAAGCACTTGTATCGTCAGATACTAGCCCCTCATTTTCCACCTGATAACGAGGGTGGGCCTGCGTTCTTAATACCTTAGAGACTCTCATACGATTCAGCATCGTCCAGATTCCTCTCCTAATTCATTTAGTATCTCTAGTCGACAAACAAGGTTTGCCAACGAGAAACGGTTGTTCGCTACGCGACTTTGCTCGACCTCCGGGGTTCGAACATAATTTGTTTCACATTGAGGTACCCCACAGTTAGCTAGAGCACTGGCCGCGAACGAACGTTGGATGGAAGAACCCAGGAATTTACGACCGCTCAACGATCGGATCTCCATCAAGCCGGTGACCATAGTCAAGGTAGAAATGTTCGAGGAAACGGAAACAACCTTTTCAAAGATAGAGTTCTTGCAGGATAGCGATCCACTGCACTGTCAATGACGCGTCCCTGAACGCAACGTGTAAGGGCTTTTCAATGGTCGAAAAGCCATGCGCTGTGTGCACACTCGGTGGAGAAGCAAAGACGAAGAATAAGCATTTCAGTAGGGCAGCACATGCATAGCACCCCGTTATTAGAGTGGACACTCGGCACTTGGTGGACCCTCGGCATTCCTGGAAGCTTCAACAACGAAAAAGCAAAGCGTTAGCACGACCAATCGATCGTATTGCCATCTTGGAAGGCTCTAGACAAACTTCTACGGCATCAGCCAGCCTTGTAAACGTTCGATTGAAATATTGTCCTTTACCCTTCCTGCGCATTGCCAAACGTCCGTTCGGCGCGGATGGGGTGCTGCACGTATTCTGGAGTCAATGATTTTGAACCACAATGCAGAAGCACGAAGCATTCATCGAAGTCAAGAAGCCACAGTGATCGACGACTATACCATTAAAAGGATTGCGAAGCGCGCGATCCGCAGTATCGTGAAATTTGGTCGCCGTAAGTAACCTCCCGTTCTACTCTCACTTTCTGAACACACCGCATCGTATCCTGGCGCTAGTAGCGGCGGTATCTACCGTCGGTGGACCACTGCGGACGTCTGCGGATCGAGAGGTGCGCCTGCTCCTGCTCTTCCAGTGCTGACGCCATTCATACTGACAGCATCTCCCCAGCTGCAAGTGACATTTGGTGTGATGCAGGAAAGGCGAAATGCAGTGTCTTAGCTGGAGCCCTTCAAGGCTCATAGGTCCCATCTAAGTATATTCACAGTCCTCGGGGATGACTTCACGATCAATCGATTCGCTTAGATTCTCTGACATTATTTTGTTTTGTGAATTGGATCCTTCAAAGGTACCGGTATCTGCCCGAAAATGACAAGGTGCTGTACCGAGCACGCATAGTCTACATGATCTGTTACTCCAGGTCGATTATCTGAAGGAACGGAGGTCTTATGGGGGTCCTTTCCAGGACCACAATGATAGAGACACCACGTTGCTCAAAAGTATCAAACATGGATTGCAGGGTGCTGTGTCTGCTACAATTGCTCCTATGACTGTCACTTTCATCGCTGCAGCTCACAAGAGATGTACTGCCCCCCCCCCCCTCATCACTCGGTCAAATTCTGTAGAATCTCCGCTTTTCAGGCTAAAGTACTTGGGTGGACCGCAGTGTTGGTCTGGTGTTGTGTCAGATCAGTTGTCAGAAGTGACTGACAATTGCTAATTCGTTATCTTCATTATACAGTCGTGTTCTGTCGTTCACTGACAACGACTAGAACCCATGAAAAAATACACATTTATCTACACTTCATAGAAAGACATATCTCATACACAAACTATGTTTCATTCAAGCAAGTTCTTGGTTCCGAAATCGCATGCCTCAATCTTGCCCGAGAAGAGCCTAACCAAGGCTTTCTTTCTAGTCTGAGTCGAGTGACATGTGGCAAGATCCATCAGCAGCGCACGATCTTCAAAATGATCAAGGATTCATTTCACCAAGCTTCAACGCCAATACATTGATAAGACTGAACCTGTAATGGCTTCCCAGATATGTCTCCGGGATAAGCTCAGCTAGCGGTCGGAATGATGTGGCCGATGCTGAGGGCTTAGGTGTTGAAATGCGTTGATAGGGTTCGAGGACTTCATGTGGAGAAATTGAATCTGGCATATAGATTCCATGGTGCTGGTGATGATGCGGACCTTGATCGAGGCAAGTTTATAAATTGAGATCACCCAGCTCGGTTTTACTGGAGTGCACAATGAACCCGTCGTGAGCTGATCAATGCAGAGTTTTCAAGGAAGCTATGGCTTGCCTCCTACTTTCGCTGATTCTACCTTCCACCATGTCACAGTCGTAGAAAGCACGACAAAAATTACAAATCCAATGTCGAACTTTCACGTTGCGACGTACAGTGTTTTGGATCCGATGGTGGCTGATGTGATTCTCAATGGAGCGAGAATCCTGTGGCAATGCGGTTTTACAGATAGCTGGATGCATTCTTCCTATCGCCGCTGCACTCAGTACTGTAACTAAAACTTTCAGGGATTTTGAACACATGTCTCTCATTTCTATGTACCGTCATGAGTTAGGTCGAATATTTTTAAACGTCTTAGTGATGTTTGTAATGGCTTCCTCAACTGGCAGCCTCTCCATTGAACTTGCCCCGTAGAAGCCGTGTACCCCTCTCGTCCTGCTGATCACATACTCTGCATCCTCGGGCTTTGCGATTGGTCCCCCGTGACACAAAACGATAATATCGCTTTTGATGGATGTTGCTGAATCTCTGATTTCCTGAATCAATTTTACACAGTCGTCCAGGCTCTTGCCACTCGTGGCCCCAATGCTACCAGACGTTGTGAGGCCCATGTGTGCCACGAGTATGTCCGCGCCTGCTTTAGCCATCTTGTTCGCTTCTTCAACGTTGAAAACGTATGGAGTCGTCAAGAGACCCATATCGTGAGCTTGTCGAATGACCTCAACTTCTGCATCGTAACTCATGCCAGTCTCCTCGAGATTCTGGCGGAATGTACCATCAATGAGCCCGACAGTAGGAAAGTTCTGGATGCCTGCGAAGCCGAGGTCCTTGAGTTGCATCAAGAACTTGTCCATGGACCTGAAAGGGTCGGTTGCGCACACCCCTGCCAATACTGGTGTCTTCTTCACGATTGGGAGTACTTCTCCCGCCTACACATTAAGTCATCATCTTGCGCATGAATACCTAATTATACCAAATCTTCGTTTTGACATTCGCGTTCCAGGGGATTCTCTTACCATCTCGAGGACCACATCGTTGGCATTGCCATAGGGCATGAGTCCGGCAAGCGAGCCTCTCCCGGCCATGCGATACCTGCCGCTTGTCAGCATGTCGGCGCAGCCGTCAAGTAATGAGTTCTACAATACCGGCCGGAATTATAAATAATAATCAGATCGCCGCCGCCTTGCTCAATAAATTTCGCACTTAGACCAATTCCAGCACCTGCGCCGACTATCAAGCGGCCATTGTCTATTGTCTCTCGAAGGCGGGCGACAATTTCGTCTCTGTTGTTTGGTGGTCCCATTTTGCTAGAGATGTGTATTGTCTGTGTAGTCTCGAAGATTGCAGAAATAGAGGTGCACCTCGATGACGTAAGTGCTGTGATGCGGGGCATGTTCGGGTTGTTCGACGTGCCTCATCATTCCAATTTTCTTCGTATATATATTTCAACAATCTTTTGAGTTGAGCAAAATGGTCTGTGTTGCTCTTCTCGGGACTTGCGATACTAAGCTCGAGGAACTTCTGTTCCTGCGCAATGTCATCCTTGAAGCCAACGTTGAGGTAACGCTCATAGACGTGGGTAGATCGTCAACAAACCATGCGGCCATTACCATATCGCAAGGGGATCTATTGAAAAACTATGGCGAAGGAGAAATTCTCCATGAGCGCGAGCGAGGGGATGTTATCAAGATTATGGCGAGCTGTGCAACCGAGGCAGTCAGATCACTATATGAGAAGAGCTCCATTCAGGGTATCATTGCTGCAGGTGGCTCCGGAGGCACGTCGATAGCGGCTTCTGCAATGAAGGACGGGTTGCCAATCGGATTCCCAAAGCTCATCGTATCAACTATCGCGAGCGGTGATACCGGTCCAATTGTTGGAGAGGCCGATATTTCCCTCATGTACTCCGTTGTTGATATCGCAGGGTTGAATCAGGTCTTGAGAGAAGTTCTCAGCAATGCAGGAGCAGCGATAGCAGGCATGGCTGCCGCATTCTCTCGAAGGACTGAACGTACAAGTCAGTCCACTCAGAAGCGGGTCGGCATTACTATGTTTGGTGTCACTACACCCGCAGTAGACGAGATCAGGAGATATCTTGAGGCCAACTACGATGTCGAGACTTTCGTATTCCATGCAACTGGCCACGGTGGGAAGGCTATGGAACGATTGATACGTGAAGGTCGTCTGGATGCTGTTCTCGATCTGACAACGACGGAAATATGCGACCATATCACTGGCGGTGTGATGAGCGCTGGATCGAACCGACTTGAGGCTGCTGCGACTGCTGGCATTCCCAACATCATCTCTGTAGGAGCAACGGACATGTCTAACTTTGGCCCAATGAGCACGGTACCAGATCGTTACAAAGGTCGCAGGTTGTATGAGCACAATCCCGTTGTGACCCTTATGCGAACATCTCAGCAAGAAGCAGCCGATGTAGGCAAGTTCATTGTCTCGAAGCTGAAAAGTCACACTAAGAATTCAGACATGGTTCAAGTGTGGTTACCAAAGGGTGGAATCAGTATGATTGCAACGCCAGATGGACCGTTCGCAGATGAAGAAGCAGACACGATACTTTTCCAAGTCATCAAGGATGGACTCGCACAGAGCGGAATCCAAGTTGTGGAGGATGAGAGGTCGATCAATGACGCCGGCTTTGCACGCACCATTGCAGATGCTCTCGTATCCAAGCTTACGCCCAGCCGCAAGTGAAACATATAATAACTTATTGCCTCGCGGTGGAAGGTCAGTTTGTGGTGACACGAA
Source organism: Epicoccum sorghinum (assembly GCA_020272525.1). Taxonomy (NCBI): domain Eukaryota; kingdom Fungi; phylum Ascomycota; class Dothideomycetes; order Pleosporales; family Didymellaceae; genus Epicoccum; species Epicoccum sorghinum. Next base: position 2,136,849 of record VXJJ01000011.1, on the reverse strand, counting down.
CTCCATGTCGCACCTTGTCACCCCTTTTGGCGCGCCAAGTGTGGACTCTGGCAAATTTAGCGATGGTGCTTCTCAGGCGCCCTATTTTTCATCTTAACTCGCGCTGTGATTGGTCTGGTGGTGCCTAACACCGCCACGCTCTGTTTGCTCCAAATCTGATTAAGAGAACACCTGCTCCCGCCGTCATGTGCGGAGTGTTACGTCGCTCTTTTGTTCAAGGTCAATCTTCTGAATAGGCACCATGTTCGTTGGCACGTGCGCCCTATCGCTCGCTTTTTCTCTCATTACTGGTTCTGCGGCGGCTATTAGTTTGGACCCTGCCAGCCAAGGTCAGTTGGAATTGTAGGAACAAATTGTGCAGCAAGCTAACGATTGCGCATTAGACTCAATCAAGTCCGCATCCAAAGTGCTTGCCAGTAGCGTGGTCGCATTTTACGATGAGACTTTGAAAGAGGATCTCGTCCCTGGTCTCTTCCCAGAGCCGTACTATTGGTGGGAGGCCGGTTTGGCCTTCAATACCCTGATAGAGTACTACGGTCTGACGAACGACTCGCAATTCAATTCTCGCATCTCACAGGCTCTCCAACATCAGCTTGGAGAGCCGGCTGCTTTCATGCCTCTCAATCAGACCAAAACTCTTGGAAACGATGACCAAAGTTTTTGGGGGCTCGCTTCACTGTCGGCACATGAGGTGCAACTCTCAGCACCTGCATCTGGTAGCTGGTTGGAATATGCACAGAATGTATTCGATACCCAAGCAGCGCGTTGGCATACCGAAAGCTGTGACGGAGGCCTCAAGTGGCAAATCTACACTTTCAACGCTGGATACAACTACAAGAACGCGGCATCGAACGGCCAATTCTTCCTTCTCGCTGCACGACTTGCAGACTTGACTGGCAACGCTACATACGCAGAGTGGGCCAATAAGGTCTATGCTTGGACCAACGACATTGGTCTTGTGTCTGATTTTCATGTTTATGATGGTACAGACGACACAACGAACTGTTCGCAGATTAACAAAATCCAATGGACGAGTAATCATGCTGAATTTACGGAGGGTGCTGCACTCATGTACAAATTCGTAAGTGCGGATATGGGGGTATTGTGACGGGGACCATACTTACACCAGTAGTCAAACGCCGCCAAAAACTGGACTGACATCGTCACCGGCTTCGCAAATTCCTCATCAATTTTCCAAGGCGACAACGGTGCGCTCACTGAGAAAGCATGCGAGAGGAACGGCAAGTGCGACATTGACATGCGAGCGTTCAAGGCTATTGCCACACGTTCTTTTGCTCGTGCCGCCCTCGCCGCCCCTATTGTCGCAGATTCGCTCCATGCTATGCTCACTGCTTCTGCCAAAGGTGCAGCCGAGAACTGCGATGATAACAGCGAAGGTGTTGCGTGCAGATTTACCTGGTCGACTTCGAGCAATGATGACTGGGAGCAAAAATCTGCTGCGGATGGCAACTTGGGTGAGACACTCAATGCTTTGTCGGCCATTCAGGCCTTGCTCTGGCCTAATGCCTCTTTCCCCAACGCCACTGTTGGATCTACCGGTACAACCAACAACGCAACCACAAGTGGGAACTCATCAGGGTCTACGGGTGCGCCCGAGAGCAGGGGCAGTGGGTCCACTTTAGCAGCGTCGATCACTCTTGTCTTAGCTATCGCTTTTGCCACAGCGCTGAGTTGTTAAACGTGCTATAGTCCGTGGAAGAGCAGGGTTTTCACAATATGGAATGATTATTGATGGAACCGCCAATTGGGCTGCTCGCTAGAATTCCGGTTCGCATCATCATAGACATATAGGTCTGCAGAAGTGAGCCTCAAGGTTTGCAAATTATACAGGACTTGCCCGCCAAATATCAAGTCCCCTGTTGTGACATTCCCAGTATTCTGTCGTTGCCACCAGAGGGCGACTCCATGCGACGTTGTCCTTGGCTATGTCGTGCTTGCCGCAAGGGTAGGAGTGACTTGAACATTACAGTTCTTCTCCGTAAAAGCCGCTTTCTTCAATGCAAGGGAAATGAAGTGCTGTTTGCCCAGTCTTTCGATCCCATTTCATTATTGCGGCACCGCTCTGGTGATATGTTTGTACTAGTAAGCGATTTATTATTCTCTATTATACTCTGCGTCTGTATAGTAATCTTGTGAATGCGCAAGTGACAACGGGCCATGCAAGGCATGGTCGTCCCGCGCACCTTGCGCTCGTACCTTTCAGCATCGGAGCCCTTGAGTGCAATTGTTACAACATGATTCTGAAGCGAATAACATCTCTATATGATCTCCGGCGCCTCTCTTTGGAGTCCCCCTATGAGACACCTGTCCTTGCCTAGAAGACCACTGTGACTGTCAAGGACTGCGAAAGATGCAAAGACTGCGTCACGGTGGATTCGTGTGGCTGAGTGGACTGGCTTCGTCTGCTTTGGGACGTCCGGCTTTCTATTATGCTCTATCGTGATCCCCGGCTCAAGCTGGCGGACCTGGGGGCGGCGGCTTGCTCGCAAGTCGTTTCTCTTGTTCTTCCTTCCCAAGAGTGTCCCATTCTGCAACGTTCTTATCCTGCACTCAGTTAGAATGTGATGCTCATCATGCAAATTGCTGTTTGACTTACCCATTCTGCAACACACTCTGGTTTCCAGTTGCACTGTTCCACCTCGCCATACATCGCATGGCTGTGGCGTGGGTGACGGGATGGCCAGCCTGAAGCGTGATAGTGGTGCTTGACGAGCGCTCCTCGTGAATCGTGATTGCCTGAATCAGAATGACCTTGACCAGCAGCGAAAGCTTCGACATTGAGCACAAGAATACCATTTTGGAGCCTAGACTCGGCCAGGTTGTGGAAGGGGTCCCATGTGACTTCTTTTCCGTGATTCTGCGCAGTCATCTGCTCGAGCACTGCTTTTGTGAAGGCCGAAGGGCCTGTTCCACTAATAACCTCATTGAAATCAAGCTCCAACTTGGCAATAGGCACTCCTTTCTCCCTAGATAGGTCGTGTAACCACTCTTGGATGTTCTCAATGAGTCGCATCATGACAGGTAGTCGTGGCTTGGCGGCAAACGTCCACTGGCAGAAGGATTTGCATTTGGAACCCAAGATTGGGTGATCAACGTACGCTGGCTCGTCTATCTCGACTCCAATTATCATGTCAACATCGTGCTCGTTGTATCTTTCGGGGATGAATCTTTCTACCGGACGGAGACATTCGACGTCGATATCAGCGTACACTCCTCCTTCAGCATACATGATGAGATATCGTAGGAGATCAGCCTTGATGATTGTGATGTCCAGTTCACGATAGAGGTCAATGATGTCTGGACGGTTGAAGCCATGCTTCCCATAGTGCCACTCTACGTATGCCAAAGCATTGTCGTCAGTGAGGACTTCGTATCGGTAGCTTGGATTTTTGGCTGGCCATGTCTTTGCCGAGTCCTGATCGCGTTGTTCGAAGGCCAAGGGGCTGGTCTTCCAAGTCTGCCAGATCTTGCGAGGTATCACACTAAGCTCTGCTTGAATTGGTTGTTGGTATTTCCTCTCTCGCCTGTACTTGTGCGCGGCACGGACCGGGGCAGTAAAGAGGTAGGAATTGGTAAAGAACAAAATCAGGAACACAATGAGCAGGTAGGCGGGCAGTACCCTCCTGACCTGTGTAGTGAATTTGCTGCGAAAATGAGAAGCGATTGGGGAGTGCGCAGGCATTTTGGTGTCAAGATGAAGCTTCAGTGGAGGCGGTCGAGTGCGCATCCTGAGGTTAATCACAGACGTCCAGTATCCACGCCTCTACCCGTCATTAAAAGACTCCCTGCCACGCAACCCTTGCTACTTCATTTCTCTTGGTCGCAGCGATCGCCAATATACCGAAGCCGGAGAAGCTTGCAATCTTGGCAAGTTCACCTCGCACAAGTCACGATAACAAGTTAGACGGGCTAAACGCAGGCACGGCAGGGGCAGAATCCTCTCATGATTCGTTGTCTCGGCCCAATGCACACAATATGGAAGCGCAAGGCGAACACGCCAAAGCTTGCGCAGCTTGATCCCGTTCGTGCAGCGGCCCACTTGCATCATTTGGGACGTGATGGCGGCGCACTTGCAGCGGGTTCGTACCTGCCTAACGCCCACTAAAGACCCCATCAACGGTCTAACAAGCCTTGCCAATTGGTGTGGGTCCGAAATTAGCTGCTTCCCCGCATCACTCGTGTCCAACGTTCACATTTTGCTAAAGTTTGGACGCCCGTGCCTCCTCGGCACCTCGGCCTGGACCACATCTCTGATGTTGATTTGACCGCCTCTTGATCCGAGCTTCCTGCACGACACTACAGATGGAGGTTATCGTCAGTTGCAGGATCAAATCTTGTATTAGTGAATTGCGCATCCCGTCACGCAAGCCGATCATCGCACATAGGCTCCCAAATGGCTTAGTGGGTGCGCAGTAGGGCTCGGAGCAGACAGAGCTCTGATTTCTTGAACTACGCGGCTTGTTCGATAATTCATTAGTTGTTTGACTACATTCTGCAATTCTGAGTTCAGTGTCAATTCTTTCGAAAGCATGCCGACAAAAGTTGAAGGACCTCTCGATCATGGCAAGTTTGAGAATGTCAAGTTAGACAGCGCGACATGGAAACCAGTGCGAGTCGGCCGCTGGAGCCTTGATATTGTCCGCCCAGAATTCATTGCTCTACGTCCAGGCAGCCCAAAGAAATTGTTGCGGCGTACTGCGTGGCTTGATGGGCTACGAGGGTTTGCTGCCTTCATGGTTCTTCTCCACCACAATCAGCTATGGGCGCACGACATTCACGGCAACTCAGTCTTTGAGAACTCGTTCGGCTACCAAGGTCGCCACTACTTTGCGGCTCTACCCTTTATAAGGCACTTCTTCTCTGGTGGACATTTTGCTGTTGCGATATTCTTTGTCATATCTGGATATGTCCTCTCCGTCAAATCACTGGGGGCGATTCAACGAGGTCAACATTTGGTGTCCGCGGACAGCATCGGTTCCGCTCTATTCCGCCGCTGGATACGTCTTTACCTTCCGATTGTTGGCGTTACTTTGACTTGGATGGCCATCCGACATTCGACCGATCTGTGGGTGGATTTTGGTGAACGCAAAAAGACATGGGGCGATGAAATTAAGACATGGTATTACGCTTTCAAGAATTACAGCTTCGTCTTCCTGACTGGAGATGCCGACTTCCCAGGCATGTACAATGGACACCTCTGGTCCATCCCAATTGGTCTGTGCACAAATATCATATCAGTAGATGCTTAACTAAAGACCTACAGAATTCAAAGGCTCGATCATCATCTACACCGCCATTTCAGCCTTAGCACGATGCACCAGGAATGCCAGGTTATGGTGCGAAATCGCCCTGATCTTCTACTTCCTGTACGTAGTTGATGGCTGGTACGGGGCTCTTTTTATGGGTGGCATGCTGTTGTCAGATCTCGACTTACTGGCCCTCGAAGATGAAGAACCACGCTTTCTGGCCAAGCTTCAAGACTTCAAGGAATTCATCTTCTTCCATCTATTCCTAGTCGCCATGTATCTTGGTGGCGTGCCATCATGCGAAGGCCCGGACCATGAAAACCTGCTTGCGTCCTCTCCAGGATGGAAGTGGCTCTTCAAATTGAAGCCGCAGGCCGTGTTCGACGTCAAATGGTTCTTCCTTACCTGGGCAGCCATTCTTACTGTTGCATCCATCCCCAGGCTGCCGTTACTGAAGCGTTTCTTCGAGAGCCGCATCTGCCAGTACCTCGGCCGTGTCTCCTTCGCGCTTTACCTTGTTCACGGCATAGTCATATACGTCCTGGCCGATCGGCTCTACGCCGCCGTGGGCTTCAAGAAAGACGGACACACAAACATTCCTGGATGGGTAAACAAATTCCCATTGGCGATGAATGGACCAATGGGTTTCGAACTGGCGTTTTGGGCCGTTCAGGTTATCAACATTCCAGTGACATTCTACGTCGCGGAGGTCGTCACAAAGCTTTTCGACGAGCCCAGCGTCAAGTTCTCCAATTGGCTCTACAAACAGGCTCTCGCACCGCCGCAGCCACAGAGACAGTGACCAGATTGTAAACCTTAAATTTTTAGACCGTCAATGATGTCAGCAAGAAAATCATAGCATCAATAAAGACATTCTCCGTACATGCATATTTTGGAAATCAAATCGCTCGCACACTGCATCTTCACATGTGTTTGCGATTACTCAAGAAGTTCATGGAAGCCTCGGCGCGCGGCCGGTCAGCCTCCGAAGAGCCTAATGGCGAGGCTCTCAGTCGTTCATGGTGACAATTCTTGTAGGATTCTATTGACTTTGCTAAAAAGAGCCTTGGCTCCGACGCTAATATCGGGTGCCAGCATGCGGGGTAGTGGGCCCTTGTACCTCCAGTTGCAATTGACCTGTCAGACTCCTCATTGTAGATTAGGATCGTTCCTGCGCTATCAAACGCGTGTTGGCTCCCCTCTTGTTCCCGCCGATGTAAGTGGCTGGAAGCCACCAGCCTGCTCGGGGGAACCCGTCCCTGACGGTTACATGTCGCCGATCACTCAACCATTCAGGCTTCCTATCTTCGCCGTCTGTTAATCTTGCGCAACACTATGACCTTGACTCATGCATGCTCTCCGCGGGAATTGTTGATTGCATGTAGCTTCGCAACTCCCAACACACGCATGGGAACTACCGGCCACCTGACACGATGAAGCGCCTACGACACATTTTTGCGGCGATTTTCGTCCTTCTGGGATTCGGATATTTGCTCACCCAGCATGACCTTATGTCAACTAGTGCAGAGACGGCTAAGCTATACACTGGCTCACTGACAAATAGCGAGCAAAAGCCTGACTTACCAAAGCAAAACGTCGGTCACGAGAGCAAGGGAAAGCCTGGCTTGCCGAAGCAAAATCTGGGTCACGAGACAGTGGGTCCAACGGTGGATGAGCATTGGAAGGGCGTACCTGCATCAGGCAGCCCACCTACTTCGAGTGAGGAATCGACGCCGCATACAGAGAGCAGCGGCGACCCAATTGCTCCGCTTATCGACTTCAACTTCCAAAAAGACCTTGACTTGGACCTTCCCATCGATACCTTAAGCAATTTTCGCAGACACGCTGCTCACAACTATGACCCAAACGGTCCTGCAAGCTACACTTATGCGACCTTTTTCGCATCTCATAATCCCTCTGTTGAGGATCCCTACTATCTCGCCATTCACTCGTTGATCTACCGCACGCTCTGGTCCCCACGTTCAAAGACATCGAAGTATCCTTTCGTTGTCTTTGTTGCCGACTTTGTGTCTCAGGAGCAACGAGACCTTCTGGCGGGGACCGGCGCCATAGTCCGCGAACTAGCGCCTCTGCCATGGAACCCCACAGACCCTGGAGTGCAAAAGAGGTGGAGAGACCTCTTTGCTAAATTGAACATGTGGAGCGAGACTTCCTTCAGTCGAATATTGTTTCTCGACGCGGACGCGTTCCCCCTCGCACCCATCGATGACATGTTCGAGCTCACAAAGGTGAGCGACTGCATCGAGTCAAAAATGCAACTCGACGACTTCCTACCCGGCGGCGAGGCTGTCTGCGAGCCGTATATCTTTGCTGGTGTGCCGCATGATCCGGACTCGGTATTTGATGCGAATATCAATGTGGGCAGTATGGTATTTACACCAAATAAGAGACAGCACCAGCGGCTACTGCAGAACTATCTGAAGTTCGATAAGTATGATGTCAAGTGGGCGGAGCAGGCTTTTCTGAATTGGCAGTTTGGTATCAATTCGGCATACCCGCCGGGCATGCTTGAGCGCGAGTACGGCGCTTTCTTTCCAAAAGAAGAGGACGAGAAGAGAATCAAGGTCGTCCATGAAAAGATCTGGGCAGCGCAGAAAGGTTATTGGAAAGACGAGTGGGACAACACTTGGAAAGAAATGCTTCAATTCTACGGTAGTGAGGAGTTCCGTGCTGCGAGACTGGCAGATGGAGAGGTTCTGACTTGACCCACGTCATTATTGTGTTTATAGATGTATCGGGAACATATATGGTAGACGTGCAGCATCGCGTGGACAACTTTGCAGTGTTCTTCATTTGAAAAATGTATTCATCAAGTATTATTGAATCTACAATGCCGCTAAAACTCATGATTATCATGCAACATCTCTCTCATCTTCTTTTTTTTTTTTTCAAAGTCACAAGCAAATCCTAAACCTGGATCTCATTGCGCTCAGCAGGCTCAAGGATGCCACCGCGGGTGTTGGCCTGCTCAGCCTTGCTCCAGCTGCGTCCACCGGGACCCATCTGCAGACGGTCGGTGTCGATGAGGCCATCCTTCTGCAGGGTAGTAGAATCCCACTTGGCAGAAGTGATGGGGTTGACGTGAAGCACGTACATGGTGTCGATCTCCTCGAGCGAGCGGTCCTTGGACTCGATCATGAAGAAGTAAACGACCCAGAAGAGGAGGAAGCAGGAAACACCGAAGACAAGACCGTAGTAGTAGTCGATGCGGTCGGTGACCAGAGTCGAGACGAACGAGATGATGAAGTTGAACAGCCAGTTGGAAGCGGTGGCGAGAGCCATGCAGATGGCACGGTAACGAGCAGGGTACAGCTCACCAACGATAGCCCAGACAAGAGGTCCCCAGGTGGTTGCGAAACCAACGATGAAGAGGCAGGTGAAGACGATCATGACGTTGCCGGCAACAGGGGTAGGAACGGGGGTACCATTGGCATCAGGGGTGGAGATGTAGTGACCGACGAAGGAGTAGATGAACAGGCACATGAACATCCATGCGGCACCGCACATCATGGCCATGCGACGGCCAACGTTCTCAACAATCCAGAGACCACCGATAGTAGCGACGACGTTGACGGTACCGAGAATGATCGAAGTGACGTAGGGGTTCTTGAGACCGGTAGCGCTGAAGATGGTAGTACCGTAGTAGAAGAAGTAGTTGGCACTGTGGAGTATGTTAGTGTTCGTTCGGATGCTGTGTGAGTGGAGTTACATACCCAGTAAGCTGCTGACCAGCCTGGAGGACCATACCGAGGAGAGTGCGGTAGAGCATACGAGGACCAGTGAAGATCTCGTGCCATGGGTGATCGCCACCAGCCTTCTCGGCGGCAAGCTTCTCCTCGATCTCGCGGATCTCGTTGTCAATGAAAGCGCTGTTGGGGTCGATGCCGTTCAAGCGAGCCATGTTGGCGCGAGCCTCGTCGATGCGGCCCATGCGGTAGGCGTAACGGGGGGATTCGGGAAGGAGGAGGATGGTGCTACCGAGGATGATAGCCCACAGAGCGGAAAGACCGTTAGGAATGCGCCACTGAGCATCGTTGGTGTAATCCTTAGATGTGCCGTAGTTGACCATGTAGGCAGTCCAGATACCGAGGGTGATGAGCAGCTGGTAAGAGCTGACAGTGGCACCACGGATACGCTTGGGAATCGACTCAGACTGGTACATGGGAACGACTGTGGAGAGAGCTCCAATACCAAGACCGGCGGTGAAACGACCCATGGCGAACTGAGCCCAGACGCGCTCGGAGGTGATCTCGATGATCACACCAACGATGTAGAAGAAAGCAGAGCCAGAGATGGTCAGACGACGGCCGTACTTGTCGGCAAGAGGCGCGGAGATCAAGCATCCGAACAAGGTACCGATACAGAGCAGACCGACAATGGTGCCCTGACGAATAGCAGAGAACTCGCCGTTCTCGCCGAACCTCTCGAGGAAGTCAGACATCTGGAGGAAACCAGAAATTTGTCCAGACTCGTAACCAAACATGAAACCTCCAATACTGGCAACGGCTCCAAGGATGACAGCGACAGCAGGGACGCGACCCTGGGGTTCGATCTCAGCACCATCACGTGTCGGGGAGACTGTCCTTGCGGGAGTCTCAGCAGGTGTCGATGTCTCGGGAGTTCCCTTCTCGGCCACCTCTTCAGGGGCCTTCTTGTTGAAGAAACGCATGGTGGGCGGAAGATTGGACACTGGGTCCTATATTAAAAAGATAAAGGTAATGCAACTGCAGAATACAGACAAAGACTGTAGACCTTGCAGACGACGCGAATCGTTGGAGGAGTAATGGGGGGAAACTGGAGAAGCAAACTGGAGTGCGGGTTTTGAGGAGAACTTATGTCGTGAGAGGGCGCGGAGACTATCGTTTGGTCTGGTGAGAGTGGAGCCCCGCTGTCAATTTCGACTTTGCAGCCGGGGCTTCATTTCTTCGTTAGCATCGCGACTCGATCGAGGAAGACCAGGAACAATGGGTCTGGATGATGTAATTCCAAGCTGAAAGATGTCGAAGCTTGTGCTCACGGACGCTTCAAGGACGGGTAGCAGGCCGGCAAACAAATTTGCCCAGCTCGTGACCGGGCACCACGAAAGAATGTCGGCAGCACGGGCAAAATTGTACGTTATTTGCCCCACGCTTTCCAATAGATGGAGGCCCATGGGCACAGCTCCCTGAGGAATCCATCTCCAGACAAAGTTCGCAGCAGCGGAGTCACCCACGAATGCGGGTGATGCGGTGGGCCGACAACGTGAGCCTCTGTAGTTCGGAGATCGGACATTGTTGTTGAGATGCCTGTGCTGAGCATCCCACGCCGTGTCTCCCAACAGTCGAGTGTCGTAGTGGAGTGACTTTGCAATGGTTGGTCGGTGACGCCGATCTTGACCGAGAAACAGGAATTTAGCGCCCGCAGAGCCTCACTCCTGGTTCCGAGGTTGCAACACTAGCGGTCAGCAGCTCGTGCAGGGAACAATGGTGCGCCGGTGTGCCTGAAGAAAATTCTTCGTGGTTTCGAAAAAAGGGGCCATAGTGGAGCGACGGTTGCAAGTTTTTGCATGCAATCTCTGTTCTCGGGACAAAACTCGGAATTCTCGATAACCGAAGAGGTGCCGGATGACGACGTGGAACTCGCTTCGTACGATAAGGTGACGGTCTCAAGAACCTGTGAGGCTCGTGGTAGTAGTGGGACTGTCTCGCGTGCGCTGTTCACATCGTTAGCGGGGGATACGCACTGCATGATAAAGAGGAGACAAGTATGGGGTGGGATGCGGGATGCCTGGACCGACTTACCTCTATGCTCATTCTACTGCACGCCCAAGCCTTGCAGCATGTCTTTTGACAACAAGCCATAGGAGCTTACGGCGAAGAGCCCAAGCAGATACTGCAGCATGTGCCATATTGCAGAACCTGAGAAAGGCGAAATCTCGAAAGTCTTCGCAGCCCCATGGGGGCCAGGCCCTCTTATACTCGTGCTCCGGACTGTGTTACTCCGGACTGTGGAGGGTGGGAGCCCCAGATCAAGGGGCCATCGACCAATAGGCGTGCGACATTTTCCAGAGGTGACAGTTTGGGAAGCATCTCCCAAATATTTGACAGGCGTGAGTCGTATCCTGGCGGTTGGGTTTCCGAGATCAGCGTAGCTCAACCGCATAAACGGCAAATGTCGTCGGTCAAATGCGAACAACCCGGGGGCCTGAGATGTATGTTTATGAAGTTGGGAAGCTGCTTTGAGGAGATGGCGGCTTTGAAGGTCTCTGCTCTAGTCTATGGCTTGACGGGCATCTCATCCAGCTTTTTCACAGAGTACAGGCTCATTCTAAGCCTAGATACATTATACCGCTGCGTGAGACTTCATTTCATCGCGGAGGAAAGCGGAGGAATGTGGAGAAGCTTGGACGTGGAGGCGTCGCGTGGGTGTAGCACTAGTCCTATTTCGTCTAAGTCATCTACTGAGGCTGAGGTCGAGAATGCGTTATGGAAGAATTCTGCCTGCAGCAATCTGGTGCAGCTGTGGTAGCTTGTCATGGCTACCTGCAGTCAAAGGAATCTCGTTGGGTTGAACAGGGCATCAGATGAGCCCGCTGTGCTCGCTCTGTGGCAGTCACTTCCAGCTTTCAAGTTGAAGGAGCGGCACAACATTACCATTACACACAGCCAAGAACACTTGTGGGTCATCTTTGAAGAGCCTCAGTTTCATTAGCCAATTCAATCAATGTCCTCGGCTTCGTGGAGGATGCGGCTGTCTGCACTTGGTATCCGTTCCGACGCGTGCAGTGCGCATTAGAGCTTTCGTATGTCATTCCCGGGTCTAACAGCTACCAGTGGCTTGACTAGATGGCGCGAGACTACCGCTTGATAGGTCAGTCGTGTTCGTCACAGTAGAGACAATCTGGCAACTCGCGCGGCCAGACTCTTGCAGTGAGTGTGGGTCATGTGTGTGATGTCTGAATCCTCAGGGTTCCGAGAAAGATCTGATGAGACACCAATATCTTTCAGAAGCGCTGTTTGTGTTACGCAATCATTCGAATTCTTCAATGAACCTTCACAGAATTTCGCGTTCGATACGTATATCACTTACCCCATAAATAACGTTAGAGTCCCCATTTTGGTAATAGTATCAATCTTTTTGAGAATAGAAAAAAAATCTAGAGCCGCAATATTCAGCTTAAAAACTTGTGAATTGCAAGCGGAAGATTCAAGGCTAGGAGATTGCGAAATGATCCAATTGAGAAGAACGCAAGGTTTGTGCTGTTCTCCATGCGCGTATCTAGTAAAGGCCGACTACGCTATCGTGAGGATGAACGTCCGCATTTAAGCGATATTCGAAGCACAGATGAAAAGAATTCACTCACGGTCTAATTTTTCATGGTTGCTCAAGTCAATATACTTCAATTGATGCCTTGCTATTGCGAAAAAAAAGTCCTTCAGTGTCCTCTTCAAGACGCCAACGCTATACGTCAATAGACAAATACCAGCCGAAACTTTGAAATAGCCAGATGTACCATGCTGAAAGAATCATCTGTAGCCCCTCATCTCTACAAGATCCCTTTCCCTTACCAAAGGACTTCCCTCACGCGGTGGTGCGGGAAGTGACAGCCTCTTCTTGTCAACGACCAGCGTTTCCCTCAAGTCAACTTCGCGCTCCAGCTCATCCACCTCATGATATGTCCCAACATGCTTGACCAGGCTCTCCACATTGCGGCAGATGGCATCGACCTCTCTGTTGCTACTGCAGATGACACACGCATACTCCCCATCTGGCGTGTGGCACTTCACAACAAACCTCTGCCCAAGCCTGAATTCGCGCGTCTCCATGATGTCTGTTTCATATCCCTTCTCGATGACTGTGATCGGTGTCCGTTTTCCGATCATCCAGAAATCGTCCCCTGTCACGTCGAGCCGCAGCCCGCACGCGGGGCACTCACAGCTCCCGCCTGGCGCCATGGAGGCTGCAAGCGGCTTGCTTGGTATGTATTGTAGGTCGAGGCTGTATCTACAGTACAAGGTAGTAGGAACATCGACAAGACTCTGGGAAGAGCGCTTGGGCGGGGCGGCAATGGAGCGCTGCGGAGAGGGGGAGCGGTTAGAGTAGCCAGAGGAAAGACGTGCTTGTTGGTCCTGGAGTGCTTTGAGAGAGCCTTCACGCGCAGAGTTCGAGGCCGCGACTAACTTGGCCATGTCGGCACGTGTGAGTTGGCGGTCATTGTTGAGCGCGTCTTGAAGGACAGTGATGACGGTCTGCTGAAGCGCGATGATCTGGGCTTGCAGCTGATTCTCGGTTATGGCTGGGGCTGTCAGCCACCTCTATCTCTTAAGACAACGAACTTTAGGGGAACTTACCATCGCCGCGAGCGAAACGATTACCGTACCGCCCATACATATCATCGTACATCCTTTGAATCATCATACCGTTCCTTTCAAAATTGTTTCCCACATCATCGTGGTACCCTATGCGGTTATCGCCTCCCCTTCCACCACTATCCCTCCCGTCTCTCAGACGATCGATTTCCTCCTGTCTCTTGTCGGCTTTCTTCTGTGCTTCATCGAAGCGCTCCTGCAGCTTCTTGATACTATCGTCTTGTTCCGTGTCGCGTTTCTTCTGTTTGTGGGCCTCTCGTCGATCATGCACACGTTCCCAGAGTCCCATAGACGCGGTAAACGTGCCCACAAGAGTCGAGGCTAGCGTGGCGCAAATGAAGGTTTTCTGAAAACCCGGGTAAGCGTCTCCCGTTGGCGGTTGTATCATGGGCAGAAATTCTCCGCCGGCTTTGCCTGAGCCTTTACCTTTAGATTCTTTTCTTCGATCCATGATGCGTAGTTCATGGCCAAATCAAGAGGTGTGGTTCTACTACAAGGTCGAGTGCACACACGAGCAAGCTCGAGAGGAAGTCTAAGGGAGCCGGCGGCGGGGTATGAAGGAAATAAGCTCAGTGGATATAGAACGATATGTAAAGGCAATGCAGATTGAGAACGATGCGTGTTTGGAAGCAATGACTCGCATGTAATCCGCGCCTTCACGTAGCTGGTTACACTGACAAGACGTGTGATGCTGTGACTGGAGAGAATAAAGGGAAGATGTGCATCCTACAACAGATGACGCTCACGCTCAGGAAGGGGTCGTGCGCGTGTGGCTGGCCCCGTGATTAAGGATCACCATAGCGGAGACAAAATTGCGTTTGATTGCTGGCTATTTCGCGCATGTCTGCAACGGCTCCCGCCATGCTGACCGCAAGTCCCACGTCGTGTGCTGCAGAGGCAGGTTGTAACAGGCGCATCCGCACGGTGATGTCATACGCTATAACGCTTTAAGCTAGACTCTGGTGGAGTGCGCATTGAGCGACCAGCCTTCGCGTCTTCCCGTGCCTGGCGACTGGATGGTCGATCTATCATGACATTCGCTGGCCAAGCACCGAACAGCTTCTTCAACTTCAAGTGATTTCCCGTCCGTGTTGAGGGTTTGCTTAGCCACTGTAAGCTGTGCCAGAGATTCTAGCCTACTTGCGCGATGTTGTCCACGTGAAGTCACCCATGCTCAAAGTTCGACCATTCGCAAACGACCCGGGCCTGCTGCACGATATGTTCATCAAGTGGTCATTGTTGCGCATAGGGCGCTATCACTGCTGTGTAGCCCTATCTGTGTTTGTCAGTCTCACATACATATTAACAGAGTAGGATTCAGAGTTAGGTGACATTCGAGGACCATTCACACGCGAAAATGAGCTTGCATTCGCATTGCATAAGCTGGCTATGTCCAATTACCCCGCGGCTGACGACCGAATACCATATATGGTTTCTAGATGGCGGTAGGCTCGACCAAATTGCCTGTGGCAGTGGCAACGCAGGAGCACACAGCCTGACCCGAAGCCTGGACCTGCAGCGCTGTAGCAATGCCGCAGTTGTTGACGACGCAGTTTAGAGCTGAGGCCTGAATAACGGAAGAGCTGGAGCAGCGGCAGCGATAGTCGCCATTACCACAGCCAGCAGCAGCAGCAGCAGATGATATGCATGGCACCTTATCACGCGTCAGCTTGTCGCGCACTAGTGTTCGACATACGATGATCTGATGTTTGACTGAGTGGAAGTTTCATACTCCGCAGGTGGGGATCGCAGAGGCAACAGGATCACAAGCTGTCTGCGCAGAGACTGAGGCCGCGAGAGTCAGAGCGACAGTACTAAGGATGGTAGAAGTCTTCATTATGACTGGAAATTGCAAAGAGCTGTTGTGTAAGAGGAGTTGTTGGGTGAAATTCGATGATGTCTTGAACTTTACGCTGGATTGCGTCCAATTTATATATGTTTGGGAGTACTGAATCTGTCGTAGCACCATCCAAAGGCATGTGTAGCCCGGCACACTTTTCTGTCTGCCTCCTGAGCATTCGACATGCCTGTCAAGCAAAGACTGTCACAAGTCGAGCCTCAAGCTCGGCTCATCGGCGAAGAGACGAGGATTAGGATGATCGTGAGGGGAAATGGTGACTGTCGAGCTGTGCAGTTATAGTGACTTCGGGGTATAAAGCAGTAAACGGCAGGTGTCCAACTAGGCACGCAGCTGGACAGACCGTCCACATGCACAAGCCTTGAAGGGTGAAGCCGAATGTCACAGCTTGGTGGCTCGCACTAGGTTGTCACCCCTGCTGATCCCCTGAGATGTGCTCCTGGCGCAATGCGGGGAAGCTTGAGTTTCCCCAGATTTCACGGTAGAGGCGCTCGCTTCAGGAAGGCTCCGACACGATGCAGAGTGCGCAATGTGCATAGGGTCGGAAGGCATGGGTTTGGGCCATTGATTGACCGAGGCCATGTGATGGTGAGGGGTCACACTGCGTATCTTGTTGGTGTTGTGGGTATTCCATGGAGACGGTTTGTTCATAATCGAGCTCGACCAGTGGATGGTGGTCGATTCTCACTGATGTGCATGTGTTCAGGCCAACAGTTCAGGGCACGGTGCAAAGATGCTCAACTTGACCCTACCTAGAGCATAAAAGACCGCAGTAGTGCCTGTTGGGTCGGCCTCTGCTCGTTGCTAGCTAGCTCTTTCACACATAAACACGAGGTCGATATTGCGCCCCCCGCACAACTCAAGGCTGGGTTGCCCACGATGCATGGTGGTTGCAAGAGCGTCATGCTCCTCGCAACAGAGCTGTGGGGACACTGGCCGATGACGGCGGCCGCCTCAGCTGCTTAGGCGATGTCGCAGTAATGACGGAGCCCCACGCCGCGGGGCTCAAGTACTCCAACCCCACTCCCGCCTATCGCGCGCAATGGAGTGCTCGGACGGAAGTGGATGCGTGCTGATTGCTAATCACCACATCATCTGGAGTTGATTGCGCACGCAAGCATAGCTGTATGGGCTGTCCTGCATTGAAGTTCTGAGTAGCAGAGAAGCTCCGCAGGCGTGAGCATTGAGATCACCTACACCCAGGAAGCTGCACATTGCATTGAGATCCGGCGCCATGGCAGACATGCAGAATAAACAGCGCGGCATCCGCATTGCCATAGACGTAGGTGCAGCATGCTCCATGGGGCGCGAAGAACAGTACTGATGACTGCAGCGCGGGGGGACGTTTACTGATTGTGTAGGCAACCCTGGGTCTGGCAAGATGGAAGACGACGTGGTGATCAAGCTGCTGTCGGTCGACCCTGCCAACTACGACGATGCGCCGCTCGAAGGTATCCGCCGCCTGCTCGAACGCTTCACGAGCACCGAGATCCCGCGGGGGCAGCCGCTCGACACCACCAAGATTGAGAGCATTCGCATGGGTACGACGGTAGCTACCAACGCCCTGCTGGAACGCAAGGGCGAGGACATGGCTATGGTGGTGACTAAAGGCTTCAAGGACTGCCTGGCCATCGGTAATCAGAGCCGCCCTGACATCTTTGCGCTGGATATCCGCAAGCCCGAGGTGCTGTACAAGCGTGTGGTCGAGATCGACGAGCGCGTGACGCTGGAGGACTACGCCGAAGACCCTACGCGTCACAAGACGGAAGCTGCGAGCATTGAGGAGGCAGGCGCTGACGCTGAACTCGTCAAGGGCCTCTCAGGCGAGACAGTGCGTGTCCTGCAGCGGCCACAAGAAGATGCCATTCGGAAGCAGCTGCAACATGTCTTCGACAGTGGCATCAAGAGCATTGCCGTGTGTCTGATGCACGGCTACACCTACCCACATCACGAGGCTTTGGTCGGGAAGATTGCCAAGGAGATTGGTTTCGAGCATGTCAGTCTGAGCCACGCATTGATGCCCATGATCAAGCTGGTACCTAGAGCAACTTCAGCCTGCGCAGATGCATACCTCACTCCCGCTATTCGCAAATACATCGATGGATTTTCCAAGGGCTTCGAAGGTGGCCTGGGGTCTGAGAGCGTCAAGCGTGAAGAGGGTGCCAAAGGCGCGCGCTGCGAGTTCATGCAGTCGGACGGTGGTCTGGTCGACGTCGACATCTTCTCTGGCCTCAAGGCCATCCTGTCTGGCCCAGCTGGAGGAGTCGTCGGCTACGCGCTAACTTCCTATGACCCAAAGACTAAGATTCCTGTCATTGGCTTCGACATGGGCGGCACAAGTACCGATGTGAGTCGGTATGGCGCTGGACGCTACGACCACGTTTTCGAGACCACGACCGCAGGTGTCACCATTCAGTCACCACAGCTCGACATCAACACAGTGGCTGCAGGAGGTGGCTCACGACTATTTTGGAGAAACGGCCTGTTCGTTGTTGGCCCAGAGTCTGCCAGTGCTCACCCTGGTCCAGCATGTTACCGCAAGGGGGGTCCACTGACCATCACTGATGCCAATCTATTTCTAGGTCGCCTTCTGCCGGACTTCTTCCCCAAAATTTTTGGTAAGAATGAAGACGAGGGTCTCGATGCAGACGCGAGCGAGAAGCTATTCAAAGAGCTAGCTGAACAGATCAACAAGGAGGTTGCAGGCGGAAACAAAGAGAAAGAGATGTCTCTGGACGACATCGCCAATGGCTTCATCAAGATTGCGAATGAGACCATGACCCGACCCATCCGGAGCCTGACAGAAGCACGCGGTCACGACACCTCGAAGCACAGGTTGGCGACTTTTGGCGGAGCTGGTGGACAGCACGCTGTCGCTATCGCGGAGGCCTTGGGTGTCTCGCAGATTCTCGTTCACAGATACTCTTCGGTCCTATCGGCATACGGCATGGCATTGGCTGATGTTGTAGATGAACGACAGGAACCAGAATCAAGGACCTGGTCAGACGACCAAGATGTCCGACAATACCTACAGAAGAAGATGTCAGATTTGAAATCAAAGTCAATTGAAACATTGAAGAATCAGGGTTTCGATGAGGATAGCATCCACTTCGAAGAGTACCTCAATCTGCGGTACAGAGGTACAGAGTCTGCCCTTATGATCATCAAACCGACCAAAGAAGAAGCAGAGAAAGAGTACAAGGGTGACGACTGGGCCTTTGGCCAAGCTTTTGTCAAGCAACACGAGCAAGAGTTTGGCTTCACTCTGCCGGATCGTGACATCATAGTTGATGATGTACGTGCTCGGGGGATAGGCAAGACCTTTGAAGGCCTCGAGAAGACCGTCGATCAGCAACTCAAGGAAATTAAGCCAAAAGATCTCAGTGGGGACGAGAAACGGTACGATACACGCAAGGTCTTCTTCGAGGGCGGGCGGCAAGACACATCTGTTTACAAGCTTGAGGATCTGGAGGTAGGCGACCGCATCAAGGGTCCCGCGATCATTGCAGATGGTACACAGACAATCGTCGTTACCCCTGGTGCATCAGCCTTGGTCATTTACACCCATGTGGTAATTAACATCGGCGAGAGCGACGGGTCTGAAAAAGAAATCAGCACAAGAGAGGTTGACCCGATTCTGCTCAGTATATTCGCTCACAGATTCATGGCTATTGCTGAACAGATGGGCCGTGCTTTGCAGAAGACCAGTGTATCAACGAACGTCAAGGAGCGCCTTGACTACTCGTGTGCGTTATTTGATGCCGAAGGCGGACTTGTTGCAAATGGTAAGCTCAGACAAGCTCTTCGAGTAAATTCTGACTGACCTATTTCAGCACCACATTTGCCTGTGCACCTCGGCAGTATGTCCACATGTGTCCGCAAGCAAGCCGCCATCTGGAAAGGGAAGCTCAAGAAGGGTGATGTGCTCGTGTCCAACCACCCAATGTTTGGCGGAACACATCTGCCTGATATCACTGTCATCACACCGGCTTTCAGTGGCGACAACATTGTGTTCTATGTTGCCTCTCGAGCTCATCATGCCGATATTGGTGGAATATTGCCTGGATCGATGCCTCCTTCTTCCAGAGAGCTGTACCAAGAAGGAGCTGCGATCAAGAGCGAAAAGCTCGTGTCAGAGGGTCATTTCAATGAGAAACGGATTATCGAGCTGCTCTCCGAGGAACCTGCCCAGTATCCAGGATGTTCCGGCACCCGCTGTCTGAGCGACAATTTAAATGACCTGAAAGCTCAGATCGCCGCGAACCAGAAAGGCATCAACTTGATCAGCACATTGATGTCCGATTATGGTGAGGAGGTCGTCAAATTCTACATGACGAACATTCAAGCCAACGCTGAATCGTCCGTTCGCCACCTGCTCAAAGAGGTTTACAGGCGCTTTGAGGGCCAAGATCTGTCTGCCGAGGAGTTTATGGATGATGGATCGCCAATTCGACTCAAGGTGACCATCGATCCCGATAAAGGTGAAGCTGTTTTCGATTTCAGCGGCACAGGACCGGAAGTATATGGCAACATCAACGCGCCCGAAGCTGTGACATATAGTGCCATCATCTATTGTCTCCGCTGCCTCATCAGCGAGGATATTCCGCTAAATCAAGGCTGTCTGAAGCCGATTCACGTCCTTATCCCAAAGAAGTCATTCCTTTCCCCGTCCGATAATGCCGCTGTGGTAGGCGGCAACGTGCTCACTTCTCAGCGCGTTACGGATGTAGTGCTCAAGGCTTTCAAGGCCTGCGCTGCATCGCAAGGTGATTGCAATAACTTGACGTTCGGCTTTGGCGGACTGTCCAGCGGCGAGGATGGCGGAGAGCGGAAAGAAACAAAAGGCTTCGGCTACTACGAGACCATCGCTGGTGGATCGGGCGCAGGCCCAACTTGGAATGGCACGGACGGCGTGCACACTCATATGACCAACACACGTATAACGGACTCGGAAGTCTTCGAGCGCCGGTATCCCGTGTTGTTACGCGAGTTTTCACTCCGCCAGGGCAGTGCAGGCAAAGGCATGCACGTCGGTGGCGAAGGCGTGATCCGCGACATTGAGTTCCGCATCCCCGTGCAGGTCTCCATTCTCAGTGAGAGGAGAGTTTACCACCCGTATGGTATGGACGGCGGCGAAGACGCCGCCTGTGGCTTGAATATCTGGGCTCGTAAAGTGAACCGCAAGAATATTGACAAGAACAGTGATTCAAAGAAGCCGACAGAAGACTCAGACGCTAAGACAGCTGGAATCCAGGAAATAAGCGCGAAGAATGCTACGGACGAGGATACTGAATACCGCTTCATCAACCTTGGTGCGAAGAACACTGCGAGTATGCAGCCAGGTGAACGCATTATCATCCACACTCCCGGCGGTGGTGGATGGGGCAAAGAAGGAGAGGAGAGCAGGGTTGAGCACAAAAAGGACCCGAAAGCTGCCTGGAGGGGAGGAAGTGTTGCTGAAAGACATGCCACTGGTGAGGCATCCGCCTAGGTCTGATCATACAGTGGACGGATGTGGACATGCTGGATGGACTAAGAGCAGGCATTGGCTCCGGATAATTGGAGGCGACAACAGCCGTACTGATGAAGAGTAGATCATGAAACTGAGGCTTTAATCAATAAGACATCCAATGCAACCCGCTTTCCAATTGGTGTCACAGTATGACGAAGACGTCTTGTACTTGAACCGTACCAATGGCATGTTGCTCGATGAAACTGAACACTGCTCACATCATATCGTATTAAGTGTCAGTGACGAAGTTCGTTCGATGACAGGCTCAGTAAAATAATTAACAGATGAAACATTTCCATCTAACTCTGCTCAAGAACAAGACTGTCCCACAGCCAGCCCCTCCATTGCGTTGTCCGCGTTACCGTGATATCGAGCCTGTTTGACCCATTCCTGAAGATCTCTGCCCCAATGCCGAACTCCAACAGCCTCCACTCGCCATTGCGCGTAGCGCCACGATACGTATCCTGACTATTCACAAGACTGGCGCTGGTGATGTTTCCGATCTTGACATCGTTGAGTAAGATATCACAGCTGGTGCCCTGGCTGAATCCCGCCAGCGAGACAGTAAGCTTTGCGGGTGCCGTAATGTTCGGAGAAGGGAAAGAGACGCTCCACGTGCCCAGCTCCGATTGCCCAAAATACCAATCCTTGTCTGTGCTAGTCCCCACTGTGTAAGTGAGGTTACCGGGAGCTTTTGCGATACGGCCATGTTCGAATGGCTTGGCTGAGTCAGCGAGCGCGAAGCCGTCGGTCTTGCGGTCGAAGGCGCCGATTTGAAAGAGACGCTTATTCTTGTCCGTTACCTTCCATGTCAGATCTTTGAGATTAGTATTGTCGCCTCTGCGGATCTCGATGTCGTTCTGTGTGAAGTTGGTGATGACATCGCGGATCGCGCCACCATTCCCCCATGCCTGCAGCGCGTATGAGCCGGTGCGGACATTCTTGAAGGAGAATCTGCCGCTCTCATCGGCGTAGGTTGTGTAATAGAAGTCCTTTCCTTGATCGAGAGTAGAGATCGTGGAGTTGTTGTTGTCACCGAGGAATACGCATGCACCTGCGGCGGGGCGCCCGTCTGAAAGCAGCAGGCGGCCTTGTACCTTGCCGCGCGACTGGTATGCTTTGTCGTTATACCACTTGTATGGCCACTTGCTCTCTTCCTCGGCGGCGCGGTGTGCGGCATCGTCCTTTGAACCATCGTTCAGGTACCAGAGCCATGGTCCCCAGACCTTGCCATCTGCGAATGCATCGCGCGAAACGGCCTGATAGTGGGTGCCATGGATCATGTTCAACTGCACCGCATCACCTGTCTGGGACTCGCGATGGACCTGCTTTTGTCAGCTTTCCACGTCTCATGCAGGGATTTGTGCACATACGAAGAGCTCTTGCTTCAAGTGGTCACCATTGAAATAGTCCTTTCCCGGGTTAAGATACCAGCTGCCGACCTCCTCGCCATACACGCCGTGAAAATCATTATCACGAACATTACTGCTCCAATCATACTTGGTGAGGAAAGTACCGTCCGGTTTCTGCCACGTCTCATCTTGCACCTTGGTAGATATGGCATACTCGGAAAGAGCGGGCAGGGGCCCGTCTCTCACGTTGGTGCGCGCATTCGGGAAAGAGACATTGTCCAGACGCCACAGCGTTCTGAATTCACCCAGAGTGGGCAGATCGCGATTGACGAAGTATTGATAAGAGCCGTGGAGGCCATCGTAGATAACCCAATGGAAATCCCCTTCAGCAGCTGTGAACTTGACATTGATCCAGTCGGCCCCCTTGTCGAATACAGAAGCAGACAGCCACTTGAGATCTGAAGCAGCTCCATCTAAACATCCTGTTAGTTTCGGGGTTTCCTTTCAGCTTTGCACATTTGACCAGATGGCGCTTACTGTAGCTCACATAGTGACCCACCGCCTGTCCGACTCTGTCTTTACCCTTATACCAAAGCTTGGTGGCATACTGAAGATTCTGTGTGACATTCCAGACATCGTTTCCAATCACCCACGTCGAATTGCTAACTTCTTTGAAGAAGCTTTTTGGCTGTTTTGCGCGCTCCTCGAAGGGTACAGCGAGAACCGAGCTGGCAAGAACAGCAAGGCCAAGAAACTTGAATGCACCCATCTTTATCTGCACCAGGGTGTCAAGATGTGCTTGGCATTTGACAGCCAACAACATAGTATTTATGTTACCATCAATGCATACTTGTGCGTAAGTCAAGCTTACAGGGTTTCGGTCATGGATAACCCGAGCCAGATCGTCGGTTTGCGGGGCCCCACGGCACATTTAGCCTGACAAACATTGTTCCTGCAATCGGAGCATTGGCAGTCGGAGGGCTGCAGTAGTCGGCGAAAATCACCTGGCAGGAATTGGAAGGTGGTAATTTTGAGATAGTAACGCTTCCTTGTCGATCTGAACCGATATTTTTGATCGTGACGGACTGATCTCGGTGTGGTAAGACACCCGGGACCTGGAATAGTTGCTCTCGAGATGTAGGTGATCTCAAGAAACAAAACCTTGTTCTCTATTACGACAGCAGACGAGCCTCTAGATTGGCGAATGAGGTCTGTCCGAAGATTGCCTTGCTGCCACTTCCTGACATGCAGTGTCAATATTTTAGTCGCGGCTATTCTCATCTGATACGATCACATCCAATGGAAACCAGTCCGGTCAGTGTTGATATAGCCCTGGGAACCTCTTCGAAGGGAAATAAAAACTTACAGCAGGTAGTCTTTGCGCTCCTTGCTATCTCGCAACACCGCTCAGCTCTATATGTCATCCCGTATGCTAGATCGCCTGCGCCTGCCCTTTATGTCGCGCCAGACCTCCTTGCCCATTCCCCTCCAATTCCCGACCTCATCCTCATCCCGGTGACGCTTGACAAAACTTGATTTCCGCGTCTCCACAAACCAGACTGTTGTCCAATACAACATCGAGAAGCCTGCAAACACGGCACTCAGCCACACGAACAGCAGTGCAGTATCTCCTCGCTCAATTTGAATTCCAACCGTGTTGCTGAAGTTATCCACCAGTCCAATCAACACAAAGACTGCGGAGAGCAAGACGGCCGCAACAATGCCGCATGCAGTGGCTAGAGAAGATGAGAAGGCGTTGAGATAAACGAGCAGCCGCGACTGCGGAAAGTATACTGCAGGGAAAATGGAGACTGTCGAAGCCATAGACCCAACGAGGGTCAAAATGAGAAATGCAAATACGGCTTTGCGCACTCTACCCAGGCCCTTGAGTAGATGTCCAGAAGAGGACATGACCTCGGTAAGTAGTGGTATTGAGATTCGAGTCTGTCCGATCACAATCGATGAGTGGATGTCTTCGCTCAAGTTTGACACATCTGATTTCGTTAGCTCAGGTACTTGTTGGGATGATGAGCATGTTACCTTCTTCAGCTTGTTCCCAGCTGCGACAATTGATCACTTGGCCTTCACTGGCGTTGCTGCCATGCGGAGCAATACGATTACTGGAACAGAGCTTTTGCAAGTACACAAAAAAGTGGTCTTGCTTCAAGATTTGGTCAGTAAAGCTTTGGATGGCGTCGTTCGTGGAACGATCTAAACCAGCGTTGATGGCGGCTGTTAGATTGCCAGAGAAATTGTTCAGCGTATTGCTGAGTTCACGGAGAGGGTCGCTCGTCGAGGTCGGATACAGGGTACTCGAAGAACTTTCTGTTTTTGATGGAGGGTCAGTTGTAGTTACCTCTGCTCTTTCAAAGGTGATGATATTTTGTCCGACAGCAGAAGTATTGATCTAGTCCACGTCAGGTTCTACAATATGTCATGAGCCTGCTGAACGTACAGCAATCAAATATTGACCCTGGACTGCGTTGATCCTGTGATCTGCCAACACCACTAGCAATGTGAGAACGAAGGCGGCAAGCGAAAAAATAAACGGGAACACCCCCGAAAATCTGTACTTCATCATCACCCTCTTCGGTGTCTTGGGCGGAGCCGGCAGCGCTTTGTATGTCGATCGTCGCTGATCTCCGAGATCAGGCTCGATCGAGATCTTTTCTTCCCATTGGATGTGCGAGTCGTCCGGTTCCATTACCATCTCTCGTACGGTTGCTGCTCAAAGGATGTCGCGTAGAAATAATGAGCGACTTGGATGGGACTTAAGCCAGGTTGAAGACGAGGACTATAGATGTTACAACTATGATGCAACGCTACAGCATCAAAACAATGCAAGTCTTTTATTTAAACTCTAAAGCACGGTGATCTTCACGGGCCGCAATCTGGGGTATGTGCACCGTCGCATATAATGAAAAAACCATAGATGGGAACGACTGCGACATGACGGGACGAACCGATATGAGCTGCATGCGTATTGATCCTGCTTGAAGTTCGGATCGACGATTATCAAGTGGGCGTTTGATATTTGCTGTCGAAACGTATCGGTACAAGCTTGGACCTTGGTCCACAGTGATGGTGAGACGTAGACAGCTTCATTTGCGCAATCGGAAAACGCACCTCCTAAATCGGTCCAAGTACCCGCATGACGTACACATATGGACAGAATTTAGTTGATCTTCCGAATTAGGTTGGCGGCTGTACTTTTCACGTTCCATATCTCGATACAAATGTGTTTTGCATAGAGAAAAAAAAAAGCAAAGGCGAAAATCAATTTGCGTGCTCCACAGACGCACACAGAGAAGGTCAAGTAGACAGCACCTTGGTACTGCTCTAAGCTATTCATTTAATCCGAAGGCTAGCATAAGGATCTCTACAAAGACTAAAAAAATACGTAATGACACGGAGAAGTGTTCACAAGAGCACAAAAGCCATGGCGCATGATCCAGTCGGTAATGTGCTGATCTTCTACAGAAATGCAGACAAACTTCTGGACACACTCAGCCTGGTGTAACACTCCATTATGAGTGCTTCTGATCTTTGTGTGTGACAGCTTCCTTAACGCCCAAGGTTCTATTCTAGCACGATTTTGGTCGCCAATATACTTCCAAACGTTGCTGATCCCAGTGAATTCATAACTACGTCTTCGAAGGCTGCAGGTGGACACGCAACGCCTGTCATAAAATTGAATTTGCCCGTATCAGTACGGCGGTTGTTGAGCGGGAAAGTGAACGTCCGAAGGGAAGCCACCCTGAAGACATTGTTAGTTTGAGTCTTGATTGCAGTCACCAGTGGCTTACCCAGCCAAATGATTCTGTAAAAGAGTCGAGATCCATGGGAATATCAGGCATAAGGAAAGGGTTCACATAGCCACTATTACCAAGGAACTGGTAGTTCGGATTTGCGACTTCATTATTGAAATCGTTGATGTCAAGAGACGATGCCGGTGACGCTGTATCATACTGTTCTGATACTACACTTCCTAGCCGAGGTTGTCAGAATTGTATATTCTCTCCACATGGTTCGGAGACAAAGGGATTCACCCACTTCTTTGATGGCTATGTGCCCCATTTGTGTTTGGAGTAGCTCTGTTGAGAATCAATCTCACAGCAGCAGCAGCCTTACGAGCTTCGTGTGATCTTCGGCTTGCCTTGGACCAAATCGTGTAAGCGTTCTGGAGTGCCTCTATTATTTCCGAACGCGTAGGGGGTCCACGATCAAGTTGTAGTCCGCTGGTAGGCGTTTCAGGCGTTGGCTGTATTGGTGCATTGAGATCAGCATCCAGGTCGAGTATCAAGACCGTGGTTGCGAGAAGGAAGTCGTGTGCCACTAATGACGACATGTACCAGCTGACGCTGAAGCTTTGCATCCCAGGAGACCACAATTTTCCACCGGGTCTTATCTCTCCATCGACCTTCTTTTGAAATCCCAGCATCTCGGTTGCCGCATTCAAGCAGACTCGCCTCGAGTACGCATAGCTTGGATCGGTACGACCAAACAATAGGAAGGGGCGATGCAGCTGTAATTCCACTTTGAGAAACGACAATCCCAGATAAAAGCGGCGCATCGATGCTGGCGATATTGTTTCATCAAAGTCCTCATCCGGTAGAGGCTTGGCACATTCTGGTAGATTGATGTATACCTCTCGAACCATTGCATCCAACTCCATGATTTCTCGATATGGAGACTGAGATGGAGCGTTCAGCAGGTCCATAACTTTGGCATGAACCAGCCGGACGCGGGTCAAAACCACGCTGTACAGAGAAGCTGTCAATTCATATTCCGGCCTGGAGGGAGGGAGTTCAGCGATATCTTCGTAGAGGTCTTCCTCGAGTAGATTGCGGGGCTCCCTTGTATCGCACATAAAGGGCTGAATAAGTCTGGGCAAGCCAACTTGAGAAGAGGTAGCCAAGTCGATGGACATGATCATAAGCCAAAGTTTGCGCCGCATCTCTGCCTTGAAAGGCGAGATGTCCGGAAAAAGGGACGGCTCCCTGTGATATCCCATACGGAATGCAGAACGGACAATAATCCCGACGAGAATGGACATGCTGAATTGTGAGTCCACCGAGCGCAGGAACTCTGTACCAAAATACAAAAGTAGAACCTCGACCGTGTATGGGGGGCATTTTGCATAGTTTGCTAGGACAAGGCACTGAACGAGCTTCTCGCGGTAGAAGTCGATACGCGCAGTGAAAAGTGAAGGTGCAACAGCTCCGTGGAGTGCAACATCGTGATTACCGAGCCCTGCTTGGAATTGTGCTCCGAGAGCAAGTGTAGCGAATAGAAGACCTAGCCACATGATGGGTATATCAAATGGCTGGTCCCAGAACCTGGCATACTGCTCACCGTCGTCAGTAACAGACTTGCCAATTTCAAGGCGTGTCTGACCTCCTTCATGAATGTAGGCCTGTGCATTATATCTGTATATTTGTCAACCGCTTACTTGTTTGAAGCAGTGGTGATTGTTTCCTTACTTGGTGAGGTGTCCATCGATGCGAAGAACGTAGAGACAAGTTGATCACATTCGCTACGAGGGGGCACGCTCGCGAGTAATTCTTGCTTCGAGGCATGCCTTTGGCGGCCAAACAAAAGATCTGGACCTGAGATATCGGCAGAATTGTCATCTCGTGAGTGTGCTGTAGTCGGCATCTCATCAAGGTGATCTCGGAGCTCTGATATCTGTGGAAGTTAGGGAGGATAATCGGGCTGCTTGCTGTTATCAACTGACCCCATCAAGAATACTGGTCCAATGGGCACTGTTAGCGTAGCTCGTGGTGTCGCCTGTAAATCGCACACGATCGGGCGTGCCTGGAACGTCTCCGCCGTTGTCGTGCTCCAGATGCGAAAGATGCGAGACTGGTGTTATCGTTGAACTGGCATCTTTGCCGCCCATAAGTGATGTAACGAGCTTCTCCAGCTGGTCGATGCGATCGTGTACGCTGTGAGGCGCTTTAGGCTCTTGAGCAGCCGGAGGATTGCGCATGTATGTGCACGACAAGGCCAGTCCTCTGTCAACGCATGTCTTGCATGGCTGTTGCCGATCACATTTCAATTTGCGACGACGACAAAGTGTGCAGCTGACGATTGGCTTGTCTCTTCGTCGGCTAGGCGGCACGACACGCGCCTGGGTTTCTGAACTCATCTCGCACTACAAGTAATGTCCGTGTGTAGACGAGAGTGTGATGTATTTATCTTGGCTGCAGGAATGAGGCTCTGTGGCCTTGCACGATGAAGGTGCGTGGAATCGGCGTCGGCCGAGATTGCCTACCGAGGGCGCATTTAGACGCGGAGAACCTTGCTTTCGGTGCTCCTTTTTCAGTCAACTCTGGTCAGCTGCGCCTTCAACTCATCTGACTCGCTCATGTGCAGTTGTTCTGTATATAATGTGTAGATACACATTGATGTGCGAAAAGTGTCATGGCGTGCGACGTCATACCCAGCCACGCTGCAGATCGCCTCTCTAACTAAGCAACGCCGTTTCCCCTCTCTTGACTGTTTCTCTCCCTTGTTTATGCCAGTATTAGCAATTGATTAGAATTTCCGGGAACTGTCTCAATGATAAGAAGTAAAATGGTTTGCAATCAGCAAACGGAGCTACCTACTCGTACGAACCGAATCGTCCGTTCAGTTTGCCACATCACGTGCATCCGGACTTAGCAGGCGAGGGGCGCGAGCTGCCGGCCCGCTTGTGGAGGGAACGTCGGCGCTTAACAGACCCTGAACCCACCAGCGTGCAGACTAGAACCATACTATTAGTACATACAATAAGAACTGTCGTAGGCTATCCAATTTACCTGCCTGAATTCGACCATGCAGGCTCAGAAGGACAGTCGTGCGATAAACTCGTGCACAGAATGTCAACGGCGTAAACAAAAGGTGAGAAACCCTGTCAATCCGTGGAATACTTGACTGACTAGACATGTAGTGTTCTCGTGAATGGCCCTGCAATCATTGCCAGGCGAGGAAAGTGGCTCACTTGTGCCAATTCGCGGTCAAAAAGCAGCCATCTGAATCTCACACTGATATTCCGAGGTATGTGGAGAAATATGGACATTACAGTAAATTCTAACACCAATCTTGATACAGGCAAAGGTTTACAGAAAGCAAGGGACGAAAACGAACCCATCCTGCTTCCGGAGAGACTTCTGGTCTATCACAAAATGGCGAACATGGTCATAGTGATGACGGTCTCCGAGCATGGGGTTACATGCCCGGCCACGTGCACTGGAAAGTTGGCGCCGTCGATAGTGTAAGACCTTTAAGGTCCCGCGGCACTCTCCACTGCTGACATAGATCTAGAAAGCCCCTCCCAAAGATGCGTCTTCTGGGCTACCAGCAGTGGACATCGTTGAGCAGGTGCTGCACGCTATCCCGCCCAGATCCATAACCGGTATGAGGCCGCCTGTTCCTGCTGCTACACGGTAGTATTGACTAGCTCCACAGATGCGTTCATCAACCACTTCTTGAGCGTAGTCAATTATCGATACAGCGCGATCTATCCTCCCATCTTCACGAACGAGTACGTGAAATGGTGGGCTGATCGGGTTGCAGGTAAACGATTATCCCCAGAATTTACATGTCTTCTTTTGAGGGTATGCGCGTATTCTGTTCAATACCTCACCCCGTCTTTACGTAAAATGATTGAATTTGAGCTGGCGTGCAATCTGCAGCAGCTCACTGACCGCTTCTCGAATGCTGCAGAACAATTGACCCAGAGCTTCAAAGCCTCGAACACTTGTATAGAACGTGTTCAAGAACAATTCCTAAAGGGCGCATGGCTGAAATCTGAGTCTAGAATTGTAGAGTCCTGGCATGCCCTTGGCTGTACGATACGCGAAGCGCAGGAGCTGGGTATCGATAGAGATGCGAATATCGAAGGTTTGAGCGAATTTGACATCGAGATTCGAAGGAGGATATGGGCTCTGCTTTATATCTGGGACTGGTAAGTGGCTCAGGACGTGTGAAGAGTATCATGTTGACTCTTTTGATAGGCAAATGGGGGCCTGGCTGGGAAGGCCCAATCTCATCGATCAGAAGAACCTCAGCTTCAAGCTACCAAACTTACGGCTGGACCAATCAAGCTCTAATCCGAACCTGCTTTCGCCCTTTGCACACATGGCATTGCAAGCAAGCCTCGGCCGACGACTGAACACTATAATGGGCGACGCACAATCGGTCGACGCCCTATCCGCTGATCACATTCTCAACATAGAAGCTGAGCTGGATAAGTTTATTGACGAGTTGCCTCCAATCTTCCGGCTGCATGATCCAGATACATCCCTAGACGTTGAACACCCATACTTCGTATTCCAACGCCTCCAACTACATACTGTATTGTATGTAACGAAGTTGGATTTCTTAAAACCGTTTCTTACGAGGGTTCGAGACGACAAAAAGACTGACAGAGACGACGAATTTCGAGTGATGGGTATAAACCTAGCTCTGGACGTCCTTGAGGTTGCTCGACGCCTTTTCGATCATGAATTCCCCATCAACGCCAAGTTCCACATGGTCGTATTTTCCATATTCGACACATCAACAATTTTGTGTTCCGCTATCATCCATGACACTCAACGCCGTTTGCCTCGACGCGAAGAAGTGGTTGATGCCATCGCGAGCTCCCTTGACAGGCTGTACCAACTCAGTCTGAGCACCAAGCTTGGGGCGTCATCCTATGCCTTTCTCTACAAGCTGGTTCAGTCTCACTCGGACCTGTCTCGTGGGAGTGGACCTTCCAAGCGACAACGGAAGCTGTCTTCAGCGTCTACGCAGACTCTTGAGCCTCCGCCTCTTGTACACCATTCTTCGTCAAAGGACTCTGTCACTAGTTCACTTGGGCAGTGCAGTCAGAGCTGGCAGGCCCCGGTCGTACCAAAGCCACAAGCCCTACCTGCGGAGGCGGCTCCCGCAATGCCAACGTCAAATGATGCTTTGTTTGACGTGGACGAGTTTCTGGCGCGGAATCCTATCGGGAGCGCCGCGGCTCTGGATATGGGAGGTATGGAGCAGATTTGGGACTGGGATGATTTGAACTTGGATCAGTTTCCATGTTGAGGTAGCTCCAGCGAACAACCTAATACAAGGATATACTATCCTATACAAACATGCACCTCCAAGCTAGGTGAGTGAGTGAGTGTGTGGGTGTGTGGGTGTGTGTGTGGAGTCGACGGTCGAGTTCCAACTGTGGCGTGACACATGGTTGGCTGGTCTGGACCCCGACTCAGCGGGGGTTGCGGCCAGTGCACAAGCTGCGCGCCCCTGGCGGGTGGCGTTAGGGTGAGTCCACCCACACAGCCTTTCTCCACAGGGACAGGCGCAGGCGTAGGCTCAGGCACACAGAGACCCTTTGTGCCGCCAAGCAGGGGAGCGGCTTTTCAACAACGGCGTTGCGAAGCCTGCCCACACGCTTACTGCACCCAGGCACGCCAGCACTTCGTTCAAGTACCGGTACACCTCGTACTTGTACCTGCCTCCAAGCACTCCTCGTGCTTGTGCCTGCCCGTCCACGCCCCGCCGAGCCGTCTTCCAGCACGATGCGAGCTTCGACCACGACCGCAACGGTGCCGCCCCGCGAGCCTGCCAAACGCAGCTTCACCGTCACGGCGGAGAAGCAGCAGGCACAGGCGGCCCACGACCATGAAGATTTCTTCTGGACGTACACAGAGGAGCCGCACCGCACCCGCCGCATGGCCATCATCAAGGCCCACCCAGAGGTATGTCCTTCTCGTGCATTACCATTGCCATTGCTGCCGTCGCTCACATCAATTGCCAGGTTACGAAGCTCTGCGGGCCCGAGCCGCTCACCAAATGGGTCGTTCTGCTCGTTGTATCGATTCAGATCGCATGCGCATACAGCCTGCGCAACACACCCTTTCTGTCGTGGCCCTTCTTCCTGACCGCCTACCTCGTCGGTGCCACCGCCAACCAGAATCTGTTCCTCGCGATCCACGAGATATCCCACAACTTGGCTTTCCGCTCGCCGCTCGCCAACCGCATCATCGCCGTCTTCGCCAATCTGCCCATTGGCATCCCCTACAGCGCTTCGTTCCGCCCTTACCACCTGACCCACCACAAGTCGCTAGGCGTCAATGGCCTCGACACCGACTTGCCCACTGCCTTCGAGGCCTGGTTCCTTGACTCGGTCGCCGGCAAGGCCTTCTTCTGTACTTGCCAGATCCTTTTCTACGCGCTGCGGCCCATGTTCATCTACAATCTGCCTCTGACCAAGATCCACCTCTTCAACATCGTCGTCCAGCTAGCCTTCGACTATGCTCTCGTCCAAATTGCAGGAGGGAAAGCCTTGGCATACCTCATTTTGAGTAGCTTCCTTGCGGGCTCGTTGCACCCCTGTGCCGGCCACTTCATCGCTGAGCACTACGTCTTCGAGAAGCCCGAGAAGGATGCATCTAACCCTGCCAACAAGATTCCCATCCCGGAAACCTACTCCTACTACGGTGTACTCAACTATCTCACCTACAACGTTGGTCTGCACAATGAGCATCACGACTTCCCTGCGATACCCTGGACCAGGCTCCCCAAGCTGAATCGCATCGCCCACGAGTTCTACGATGAGTTGCCGGTACACAAAAGTTGGGTCTACGTCATGTGGCAGTTTGTCATGGACAAAGACATTAGTTTGTGGTGCCGCGTAAAGCGCGAGGAAGGTGGCCGTAAGGTTGGCGCTGGTAGCGGTTGGAGCGAGGAAGAGCTCGGTAACAACGAAAAGAAGGGTCGCATTCCCGGCGTCTTCTGATTGTTGATTTACAGGTGTGAAAATGGATATAGATAAAGACATAGACGACTTGCATGGGACGGCGTTTTAGCGATGTATGACACTCATTGGCCCAAATTGGCAACGATCAGATCCCTACGATCAAATCACCACAGATGTGTTTGGAAATTTCGACTGACGCACAGCACCTCACCAGCTCCGAGTGGCCACCAAGCGTAAAGCAGGATACTGAAGGCCTTCACGACTGATTGGCGCAGACTTCCTAATAGTCATAGCTGTTACGACGGGTACGCCATTAATTGGTTTTCTAAGCCTTATGCGCTCTTCTGGTTGAATCCTTCAAAATTGTCGAGTGGTCGCTCGGAGAAGGCAAGATGCAGAATCATCATTACAGTGTGCCATTCACAGACTCATAAGTGCGGAGCAAATATCGATGTATCCGAAATAGCTTGATGCTGTCTGTGTCCCTTGCTATTGTGCATTGCGGCTGATGAGATACGCTCACTATGACGTTAGACACCAGCTCTTAGCCGCACCTACACCGTCAATCCCTCATCGTCAGCTGCTAGCAAGGACAACTCCTCCTGGTCATTGCGATGTGTCAGCACCATATCGTGCATCGCACACGCGATCTGAACCCTGTCCAGCCATTCCGAAGCGCCTCCTGCTCCATCGTTACCTTCAAGCTCTGTGTTAGCTACGAGCGTCCAATCCGTGCTTCTCCGGTGCTTCGCAATGACCTCAACAAGTCGCAGAAGATTTCTGCCTGAAGCAGATGTGAGTCTGGTCTTCTCTGCCTCGGTGAGAAATCGAGGCCTGGCAGGCCATGGCCTTTCCTCCCACACGTCCTGGCCGTTGATATTGAACGGAATTGCGCTCTGGAAGAGTCCTTTCAGGTCGACCTCCGCTTGGTGAAAGGTGGTGGGATATGTGAGAACGATGCTAGGTGAGACAGCAGTCCAGCTCTGGCACAGCGAAGATGCCACCTTGATTAGAGAGTCGAGATATACAGATGGGTTGCTTGATAGATGACTGTCGGAGATCTCAATCTTGACGTGACGGTACTGGCTCACGGAAGCCCACATCGTGGCCTTCAGATCATCACCAGCTCGTGCGACAGATGGGCGACGCTGTCCATTATGTCGGTAATATCCGAGATACTGCGTGAGTGGCTCGTCTACTTGGAGAAGCAGCAGTCCTTTGGAGAACAGAACCCATGAAGCCTCGAGTCTCACATCTTTCGAGACTTGCAAGACGCTGAACCGGCTGCCTGTGGATTCTGTGAGTCGTCCATGACGCCTGCAACGGTCTCGATCCCGTGCGTTACTACCGATGCCGTAGCACTTCTTGATTGTCACAGGTTCGTGAATGTCGAAGACGTAGCCGTAGATTTTCTGACGAATTTCCTTCGGCAAGATTGAGAGTGTACCACTGGGACCTGCACCGATGGACACGGATGTTGTGTTAGTAGCGACTTCTGCAATCCCAGAGTCAATGTCTTCGTAGTGTCCGCGTGAGTCATCCTTCGAGTGGGATTCTTTGGTCGTCGATGTGAGAGCACTCTGAGTCTGCGAGCTTGCGGAAGGACGAAGGCGTTTGCTGGGGCTGACACAAAGTTAGCATGTTCTTAAGAATCAAAAGAGATTGTGCTTTCCGTAAGTCAGTCGGAGAAGCTGCCCTCTTCGTAGAGTGAAGCGTGGAGTTGGCGCGCGTGGCTGTAAACGTATCAACTACAGTCAGGAATGTCGATAGCAGGAGCGAAGACGCACGACGAAACAAGTCTGTGTCCAAAGTCGGTGCCGGGCTGGGGCTTTGGGAGAGCACGGTGGGGTCTGAGGGTTCAGACAGCGTAGGCGATGCTGCTCTAGCGGCGACTTTGTTCTGCATGGCTGGGTACACTTTGTGACAAAGTACGAGCTTTTATCTGCTTCTCTGTCAGCTGAGGTTCTGACAATGTTCAAGCAAAGGGAAGGGGCCAAAGGCGGGTATTTAAGTCCAAGAGACTCGGGGTCTTCTCACTTTCACCTTCATCTAGCCTTTGCGTCATGACGTGATCTCACGGTGAATTCGACAACATGTTGACTTTCGACTCACGCCGCCAATACATTTCGTACTTTTGACAGGAAACACTATGCTCTCCTCACTTGCGTGGCGTCTGAGAGATAGGAACCGATGGCAGCCTTCCCGCCGAGCTTCAATAGTCATCATGCCTTTCTATCATGTGTTTTGGCGCGCAGGTAGCAAACTGCTTCCCTGTAGAAATTCCTCGCTAATTTCTGAAGATCATGACAAGTTATATTACATTTTACCACGACTTTACAACTCCCTTAAGCCAGATCGTTACAAAGTGACCGATTTGCATCAACAAAACATGAATCACTTTTGTAATGCGCAGGTTTGCATACTGACTACATGTAATAGAGGAGGACCGTAGTTTGCTCCGCAACACATGAGAGCGATAAGTATGCTGAAAATATCCAACCAGTAATCCAATCACGTCAAATGGTACTTTGTAGTAGCTTCGCAATCAAGGAATGGAAATGGCTCTTCCAGCTGCGCCTTGCCAGCTCCGATGATACACTCAACACTTGAGGATTCAATGATAGAAAAGCAGATACCTAACACACCTAATTCGCAGCGCAGGTTTCAAAAGAAGCTTTGCTTTAATTCAACTCACACCAATTAGAACTGAAGTCCTCTAGTCAAAATGCGTTTTTCTGCATTTGTCAAGTGTCTCATCGGAGCTAGCAAGGCGCAGTATATGCCTATACCTAAGAGAACCCATTTCAAGCTCTTGCCACAGATGCCGCTTCGAATATGCACAGTGAACTGATAGATAAAATTGCATTCCATCATGCGTATGCATTCAACAATCGCTAAATCTCCTCTAGGAACGCTTGCCTGACTCAGTGCTATCAAAATCCATCTTCTTCTTTAGAAAACTGCTGATCTTCGCACTACGACTGCCGCCCTCAGCCTGTGAGCCGCTAACAGGCGGTTCTTGATACGCCGCCTTGATAGGTGGCACAGGTGGCGCGTCGTGGGCGGGCGGCTTGTGGTGCTCACGTGACGGAAAGTGTTGAGATTGAATCTCCTGGCGACCAGCAGCAATTGTAGCCTGATTCTTTGCATGCACAGCGTTGTCGGGTGCATGATAGCGGCGGTCAATCGAATCGTTGAACGTTCCACGTAGGGCTTCTGATGCGCCCTGAATCGTTAGTACTTGAGTAATGGTGCACTTCTCATGAAGCTCTTACATGAATGCCAGCTGCTGCGGCTCTGAGATTTGCCATTGTCGATTGCTTTTGTGGAACATGACCTCCTGGCTGCTGTGACGATGGAGCGTGCCCCATTCTATACGGTACCGGCCGGCTGGCTTCATCTTGTGGCTGCTGTTGAATCACTTCC
The DNA here is from genome assembly GCA_020272525.1 of Epicoccum sorghinum. Taxonomy (NCBI): domain Eukaryota; kingdom Fungi; phylum Ascomycota; class Dothideomycetes; order Pleosporales; family Didymellaceae; genus Epicoccum; species Epicoccum sorghinum. Next base: position 2,100,342 of record VXJJ01000011.1, on the reverse strand, counting down.
TCGTGTTGACCTACTGGCACCTGGCGTGGGACACCCGGCGGTAGGGCTCGCGAAGGATACGAGAAGTTCGCGCGACTTGGGCTTGCGGGCGAGACTGGACTAACCGGTTCGTTTGTTGTCTGCCTGTTCATAGGATTCTGGTGCTCTACTGCGGGAGAGATAGAAGATAGCTCGACTCTGTGTCGAATATTGCTCTTATTAGGTATTGGTGGCAAGAGATTTGGATCATTGACTGACGGTTGAGTTGGTAGAGGCTCGATCTCGTTAAGATGAGGGGTTGGCGCGTGCGGCGCTGGTGCTTGGATTTCTGGTGATACCGAGGCAGGTGGTGGCGGACTGGGACCAGACATGCTCGTGACACTGGGAGTTACATCACTGCCAGTGGGTTGTTGTGTTGTGGTAGAGCCACCTGGTCCAGTAATAGTAGTAGTCGTCGTTGTTGTCGTCGTTGTCGTTGTAACGATATTCCCAGTTCGATTGTCCGTATGTGTCTCTCTCGTAACATTTTCGTGGCTTCCAACTTGTGGTTTTGACAGCTGCGAGGTTGGCGCAAAGCTGCCTTGGTGAGTGCGCGTGGGTGATCTAGCAGGTGATCGAGGGGGCGGAGGATGATAGTCATGCACCGTTTGCGGCGGCGATGCTAGGCTGGGATCGTGGATTGGCGCAGGAGGTGTCGGTGGAATCACTTCTGTTACCGGCCCTTGATGATAAGTTGATCCCTGCTGTTGCAGGTGCCCCTGTGGAGGCGCTGGCGGGGGCATGTACTGTTCCCCAGATATCGGTCTGCCTGTGAAACTAGGATTCCCACTGCTGCCATGCTCGCTGCTTGCATAAGCCGAGTCGAACGTATTCGCGGAAGACTCCTTGCGAATCGTATCTTTATCTCTGGAATCGTCTTTGTCCTTATTCTTTGAGTGAAAGCCTGACAGCCTCCATCTTGACTTCTTTTCTTTCTCGGCGCCTGACATGGTGTCTGAGGGTTCTTGAGGATGCGATGCAATTGTCGATTGATTGCCTAGTCCACCTGACATCTGAGTTCGTTCCAATTCAGCTCTTTCAAATTCCTGTCTTTCTCGACTTTTCCGCTTCTGAAGTTTCGCAGGTGGCCGCGATTCTTGCATCGCAATCGATCGAGAGCTAATTACTGTTTCGCAATGTTTTCTTGATTTCGTGGGATAAAGGCGCGAGTCTTGAGAATCAGAAGAGAATGACGGGTTCAGGATCTAGCTGAGTAGAGGTCATCAAGTGTTGACAACGGGTACGGACACCCCGCTGTCCATGAGCCATGATATCATTCTGGATTTTGTGGCGCGTGCTAACTGTGGCACCCAATGATGAGAGCCTCTTACGACGATCAGTAACCGGTGGGGTCAAGTAAGGCGGGAAGGCCAGGGCGATTTGACGTTCGATGGCGTCGGCGGCAGGGAAAGCTTGGAAGAGGCAGGTTTCTGGAGTGCGCTTGACCTTTTCGGAGTCTGGACGGTAGTTCACGCCGACTACCGGTTCCCAATCGGGAAGATGGAAGTTTGCGTCCCAAGGTGCGACTAAAGCCAGGAACCTATATCCTTTGCCTTGGGTTTTTTTGTGCTGCAGATAGTCCAGATAGTCCTAAGATGTAACGCGATGCCACAGTACGACACGTAGTGCGCATAAGCACTAGTACACCTGTGAGTGGAGCCTTGAGGATGACCCCACACACAGCTGAGCATTTACGTGCACTTTGTCGTGTCAATATTGCCCTAGAATTTACGTTATCGCCCAATTCCTTAACCAAAGCTACCGCTATTTACACAATAGCCGAAGGTTCGGGGCTCTTCTCAAGTGTTATACAGGACACTGGTGCTGGACCTCAAGTCTCCAAGATTTTATCGAATGTGTCGAAGGTGCTGTAGCAGATGATTGCAGGAAACAGAGATACTGCTATTGAGATTGAACCAACTAGTATCGTGACTGAGGATGTGTATTCAATCACGATAGGACGGCATCCTTGGTTCCCGCGAAAGCAGTAGAAATGGCAAAGGATGCAAATGGGGGGTTATCCTCTTCATTTACCCAGATCGACGCTACAGTTAAGAAAGATAAGATGCAAACACTCGGTCGGCTCACCTTTCCTCTTCGAAGTTCGAAGCTGGATGTTTTACGCAGTCGTCTCGACAGATGCTTACACTGGCGTCAAAGAAATTGGATCGCTGAAGAACGACAACGTACCAAGATAGAGCGACTGTTGATAAAAAGACTTGTCTGCTAAGAAGCATTTCCTGTATCTGCACGGGGACAACACACGGTCACATTCAGCACCATTCGAAGATGTAGAGTTTGCAGGTGCGAACGATCGGCGTCCAACCCGGACACGATGTTGATTGCGACGATTGCTGGATCATCCGTGCATAGACCATATTCGCAGTCTATTGGGAGATCTCGAGGCCTACAGAGCGTTCTTGACATACATGTTCTAGTTGTTGACGTTCAATAGTCTGGTTTTGCCAACAGGCAGGTTGTCTGAGTCGTCCAAAGCGTTCTTTCAAATTGCGAAGAAGAGAAAGAATACAAGCTAGCACTCTTGCGCTCTCAGTTGGTTCAATGGGCCATCAACAACAGCGCCGCAAGTTTTGATACCAAGAGTCGGGACAGGTGAGATTGAGAAGGGTAAGTATGTAAATGTTGAGATGATTTTGTTCTAACTCATGGTAAGCTAGGGCTCTGAGCATCCGGGCTCGAGAGTGAAGGAGACGTTGGAGTAAATGCATTGTCGGGAGCATGAGTGATCGCTCTGTACTGAGACAAAGCTGTGAAGTCATTACTAAAGTCTAGATCAGCCATGCCCTATACTCATTGAGGAGATCACATAGGAGCCCTTGCGTTAACCGGACTGCAGGGGCGATATTTGAAAACCTATCAACCTGCCGAGTAGTGCGAAGTGACTCCTTGATTGTCCAGCATATTCTTTCATCCTCTCCACTTGCCGAAGCTGAGTATCTGCCTCGCCTTTGTCGGCTGAACAGCCACTTGGGAAGGCCAGCAAGACTAATTAAAACTGGGATCTCTTTTAGGTGAGGCCTTGGAAATCGTTTAACGCGATTATTGGCAATTATCGTGCACGCCTTGGAGTGAGCTGAGTCGGAGAGGTGTAAAGCCTTCTGTAAGCATCGGCGTGCCATCCCACCAAAGAACAAATAGGATCAGATAAGATTCTCCCGGCCGCCTGCACCAACCGAAACATCTCCCGACCACTTTCCGACCTCACCCGACCCTCCCCTCTCTACCAGAACGCGACCAACAACCTTCCACTGCGTGCCGCCTAGCGCTCTCCGCAATTCCACATCACGTCGACGCGTTTCGCCGCGTCCCAGGGTCGTGAGCCAAGACCTGCAGTTTTTCTTACTCGATGACAATTGCGTGTCGTGCGCCGGAGAGATAATTACTCGATAGTTACACGTTTCCACACGCGCCATGGTGGCCGCCTCCGCGGCTTGCGTACAGGCGAGTCGGCCCGCCGTATGTGTCACAGAGTTGAGAAGTTGTGGAATGGAGGGGTGAGGGATGCTAACTGGAACCGGAAGAGGGACTGCATGCACAGTGTTGCTTCTTTAAGTTTTGCTAAGGCTTATTCACGTGCGATGCGTTTAGATTTCCCTGCGTCATTGCCTACTGGGTAGGCATTGCTCTTCCTTTATACCAGTGTAATGGATTGTGAGCTCTGTCATAGGGATGTTACCATCGTAATTGTCGTTCTATAGCGGGATAGCGATTCTGCATCAAGGGTATTCTTAGTCTGTACTGCAGTTGTTCTCACGGCAATGACAAACGGGCGCATATTTGTGAAAGAGTATTGTAGAGTGTTGTCAATCTATTCATCAAAGGTATCTGGTATCTATCTGATACGTGCCATATGCCAAACGCCGTGCCCGAAAGAAAGAGTCATAGGTATCATGTACAGAAACAGCGCCATTCGACAACGAGCTGTTTACCACCAGTCACCCTGGTCGTGCATGGCAGCGGCGACCTTGCGGAAACCAGCAACATTGGCACCACCGACGAGGGATGGGAACTCACCCTCAGCAGGGGTGATGTACTCCTTAGCAGTCTCGAGGCAGTTGTCGAAGCAGTCCTTCATGATCTTCTTGAGCTTGTTGTCAACCTCCTCTGAGGTCCACGACAGGCGCTGAGAGTTCTGGGCCATTTCGAGACCAGAGACGGCAACACCACCAGCGTTGGCAGCCTTTCCAGGAGCATACCAGATAGCCTCGCCCTTCTTCTCCTTGCGGTGAGCCTCGAAAGCATCGATGGCCTCCTGGGTGCAGCCCATGTTGGAACCCTCGGCAATATACTTGCAGCCAGCCTCGATCAGAGCCTTTGCCTCATCCTCGGAGACCTCGTTCTGAGTCGCGGAGGGCAGGGCAATGTCGACCTTGCCAACCTCCTTCCAGGGACGAGCGCCCTCGACGTACTTGAAGCTGTGGTTCTCGAGAGCAGAGAGGGCCTTGCGCTGAAGCTTCAAGGTAGCAATCTTCTCAATGTCGTCGGGGGAGAAGCCCTTGTCGCCCTCAGCGATGAGAGCGCCCTTGGAGTCGGACAGAGAGACAACGGTGCCGCCGAGCTCGATGATCTTAAGAGCAGCATACTGGGCGACGTTACCAGAGCCAGACAGAGCAACACGCTTGCCCTTAAACGACTCCTTGCCACCGCTGGCGTATGTGATCATGTGCTCAACATAGTAGACAAGACCGAAACCGGTGGCCTCAGGGCGGATCAAGGATCCTCCCCATGCGCCGCCCTTGCCAGTAAGGACACCTTCCCAGCGGTTGCGCTCAGCCCTGTATGTGCCAAAGAGGTACCCAATCTCACGTCCGCCGACGCCAATGTCGCCCGCGGGAACGTCTGTGTCGGCACCTGTCATTTACGTAAGTCAAACGTTCGTCGGAAATTCGACACGACCGCGCATCTCGGCAGAACACAGCCCAACAGCGTGGATGGAGTCCAAGCTAGCAACAGCCCACTCCGTCCCATTGGAACCAAGCCCCACAAGAGGCGCGACGCAGGAAAGAGTGTAAGGCTTACCGATGTGCTTGTTGAGCTCCCTCATGAAAGCAACGCAGAACTTGCGGATCTCGTTGTCGGACTTGCCCTTGGGGTCAAAGTCGGCACCACCCTTGCCACCGCCCATGTTGAGGCCAGTCAAAGCATTCTTGAAGATCTGCTCGAAACCCAAGAACTTGAGGATAGAAAGGTTGACAGTGGGGTGGAAACGAAGACCGCCCTTGTATGGACCGAGAGCAGAGTTGAATTGCACACGGTAACCCTTGTTGACCTGGCACTCGCCCTTATCGTTCTCCCAGACAACGCGGAACTGGATGATACGCTCAGGAACGGAGGCAACTTCAAGAGCCTTCTTGTACTCGGGGTTCTTCTGGAAAAGAGACGAGGACTCGAGTGTGGAAACGAGCTCTACATGCGGAAGTCAGCTCTGGTTGAATCAATTGATGATCAGGCGTAGAAATATCATCTCAGTATGAGTATGCTTTCTACGTGACCGCCGTCGATGATAGTACATACCCTTGCGGGCCTGCTCGAATTCGGGCTCAGACATTGTGAAGACGGATAATGTGGTGTTGACTTGAAAGAGGCAGCTGAGCTCGTAATGTTAATCGGAGCAAGTTGACTGTCAAGGAGATGGAGCTCTAGTCGAGAGCAGACAGCTGTATATAAATGTTCAGCCTAAGATCTACCTAGAGCTGTAGGAAACCGGCGGGGAGAGCTTGACAGCTTGCCGTGGCGAGCCAAAAACAAAGACTCAATTCGAAAACGTCAGTGGCCGCCATATCGCACGCGGAGACAGCACTCCCAGTGGTGAATGGCCGCTATGATCTATGCTGCTACTCGTTTCCATGGTGTACTGCCATAGATAAGGCAGCCGCGGCCAATCAGAAGCATCGCGCGGGCGAACGCATCGCGATACCGCGAGGGCTCCGGCCACTTCAAGCTAGCAGGACGATGTAATTCTTGACCGTCATCCATGGGCCAGAGCGAGCCAGCGACTGCCGGTTTCGGGCGCCCACGGCGCGGTGTCGGGGTTCTTACGTAGGGCTTGGACGTGGGGCAACTTAGGATAGATCCGGATCTTGATGGGATCACGTGAAGAGTCGGACCGTGGAAATGCACTGGTCTGTGGCTTGTGCTTGCAATTCTACCCCATGGACCATGGTTGGGGTGCACGCGACAGTAACATTTCGCGCGCCGACACCACCGTGAGAGTGTGCCGCAAAGACAGACTCCCTGCCTTCGGTTATAGAAAATTTTCCCTGCTTCTGTCACGACGAATTACTCTACACCCTGCCGCTACAGGCGACGTAGTCCTGTGACAACCCCCACGCCCACGTTTCTCCGCCCTCCACACTTTACGGGCAGTCTGTGGGGTCCCAATCTGAATCCTCTGTTAGCTCATGTGAAGGTGTTGAGGAGCTGCGGCCGACGTCGCACGCCCTTTCACGAAATGCGTGGGCATCACTGCGGTTATGACTTACCAGTCACCAGATATTCATCCAGGCCATCCATCACCTTCATGTCGCTCTCCTCGATTTCAAATCCCCCAACTTCGGAATTCTCGACGATTCGCTCCTTCTTTACACTCTTCGGCAGTGGCACATAGCCATGCTGTAAGCTCCATCGGACCAGCAATTGTCCCTACGTAAGCGGACCGTTAGCATACGACATGATCAAGGGAACATCGGCCACAAGCATAGGCTTCTCTACGACGGGTACAAGTTGGAGCGCAGAGGACAAGAAGCTTACTGTTACTATGTGAGCAGTGACATAATCAGATACGAACAGGCCAACATACCAGGAGTGCAGGAATATTTCTTGGACAAGGCCACGATTGTAGGATGCTTCATTTTCAGGGCACGCACAAGGGGTGCGTAGGCCTCGATAACAATGTTGTGTTGCTGGCAAAACGACGTGATGTCTGCCCGGGTGTTGAATGGATGCACCTCAATCTGATTGACCATCGGCGCAATCCTTGGCTTCGAATCGAGGAGCTCTTGCAGCTACAAAATCGTCAGTCCAAAAGCTCCATGTATCGACGTCAAGCCAATAGCTGCTTATCCCGAGCGATTGCGAGAGCTCCCGCAAGGTCAGTCATAACCGAGAATACGGATAAGACATGGATATGCGGTGGCACACAGACTCCGGGATTTCATCATCCGGTGCAGACCCAATACTGCTTGCTGAGAAATCGGGGAGTGGATTGGGAGGAATGCCTTACGTGCTTTACACCATAGTTCGATACACCTCCGATCCTTACCTCGCCGTCATTGATGGCGTCCTCCACGGCTTTCCAGCTCTCCAGCCGAGCATTCTTACCGCCATACGGTGAATGCAGAAGGAACAGATCGATGTAGCCAAGCCCACATTCTTTGACTGATCTCCTGATAGCTTTGCGGGCGGTGTCGTATGACGAATTGGACGCCAACTTGGAGGTGAAATGAATGTCTTCTCGCTTCAAGGATTTGACGTTGTCTTGGCTTGAGAGGAAGTCCAGAACGGCTTTACCACTCTCTTTCTCGTTGTGGTACATCTGCGCGCTGTCGACTCTGTTGCATAGACGTCAATGGTAATACAGATGCAGGGGCAATACGATGACCGTACCCACGATACCCAGCCTGGCGGTGTCAGCACGGTTGGCACGCGGAACATAGACCAGGAACAGAAGGAAGCATACCTCTAGCGCCCATCGAACCGCCTGGTAGGTCTCCGTTCCCGAAGTTAGGTAAACACCAAGGTGGATTGTGGGCATTGACAGGCCATTGGCGAGCTGTAAATGGTCAATTCCCGAATTGCCTGAATGCAGACTGGCGCTGGCAACGGACCTTGGTGCGCGAGGCCAATGAGAATGTATTTTGTGCCATACTGCAGTACACTTTGAACTGTGTCGTGCAGTGCAGATGAAGATGTGCGATGCAGTGGGGGAGCAGCCACGATGTTGACAAGTGACGTGCTGCATGGACATGCTCGGCATCTACGTCGGCGAATTCAAATCGTTACATCATCTCGCTTGCATCTGACGCCTATTCTAAAAGGTGTACCGAAGGAGCGGAAGGATTGCTATCCATCTGCAGCATGCACAGAACCTTTACGTATGCACTCCCTATGACAGTGCTATTCGGGAGTGCGCTGCAAACCGTGCCCAGCTGGACGAAAGAACGATGCGTTCATGCATAAAAGCAACGAACCATATGAGGCTGAGCTATAGCGTCCGGTGACTAGTGCCGGGAGCTGTGTATGTACTCGACAAGCGAATTGCTTCTTCTGCCTGCGGTTGCGCTCGCCGACCAGCTTGGTTGGATATGATTGGAATTAGTGAATCGACTCGCGTGCAACGTGTGCAGCCTCGTGGTCGCGTTTGATCGGCGAGCACACGAGGTGCATTGGTTGTACGAGTACCCTAGGACCTGGAAGAGACGGCTGTGCAGCAGTGGCACGCTGTTTCGTACCTGGTCCCCCTGCAATGGGATAACTGTCGCTGCCGCATCCGCCGCAATGGGTTCGTGCTACAGCATCCACCGATTTGATTTTACCCTGGGAGGCTTAGGAGGCGTTTGAGGCGCCTGTCAGTTCTGGCGCTGCGACGACAAAGTGAGTGCATGTTGGTGTTCGTGAGCCATTGCAAGAATCTGGACCTCGATATGGTGCGCCTGGATGGTCGGCGCCTCCGGCCTGTCTGGGATGCATCAGACTGCAGGCCTCCCAAACCAATTTGCAATTTACATGTCCACGACGCAGACAGGTGGAAAGGGAGGGCAGCAAGCAGCTGAGATACACAGGGATCGGCATCAACAGATCGCGCACCGTGGCAGAGACAGCCGATCCGTGGTTGCATTGGTTGCAGGGCCACAGCTAGAAAGTACAGCGCTTTGGCATGCCGGTGCGGCGCTAGAGCAGTTCTGCGGCGAATCTGCGCTGCATTGCAATGCCAGCACGACTCGCGTACGAACTCCCGCATCTACAAAGCCACACTCAAGCGCTCAGGCGGTATCTCCGTCCGCCGAAGGAATGCGACCTATTGGCTCGGCCCGGCTAAGTGAGATCATTGGAGCCGGATGATGCCTCGACTTGATCTCCTCCAGGATGATTCCAAAATTTGTCTACGTGAGGGCTTAATAAATCTACGGGAGGCTTGAGGGCGGAGGCCACCGAGCCTCACCCTGCATGCTCCTTAGCCTCACCAAGCTCACGCTCACGACGGGCACGAAGCTATAAATCCCCTATAACGCTCACTAGCTGCCCTCATCTCGCAAACGCCGAATCGCAGCGCAGGACCCGACCGCAAACTTACTTCGCTGTCGTCATTGACTGTCCGTCCTCTATTGCTTGTGGACCCTGAGACCCTGGCGGCTCAGCTCCTGCCTGATTACTAGCAAACACTCGACGATCCATCTTTCTCGGTCCTTGCGACTGTTACAGTAAGTCTGCGACTGTACAAGCTGTGAGCACCAGTTCACATAAATCTGACGTCCCGCCCCGCCCGCCAACCAGGCTTTGCTAACACCGTTCGTTCCTGCAGTAGTCACTTTGTCACTTTATCACTTGATCACTTCGCCAGCCATGGCAAACATTCCCGGCTTCACCACCAATTTTCCTGCTGGATATCCCACAATTTCACGAGGCTCAAATTTTGCCGGTGGTGCCAGCAACACACCTTCGACAGGATCCCCATCCGGCCAAAACCCGACTGCTGCCCCTCAGTTTGACATCTTCGACTGGCACCCTGCATACCAGAGCTGTCAGCGCTACTTCCTTGATCATGCCCAGCATGACAATACGGTCCAAGTTGTGGCCGCTCTGATCAACATCTGTCTTCCATTCCAATGGACACCCTACCCTATCATGAGCTCGGCAGGCCCGCTCCCACACTCATCTGGCCCGGCAGCCTACACACAGCAATGGCCTCGCCAAGGCCCAATCCTCAACTCAAAAGGTCAGCCCACACCGGCATGGGTATCGCTGATCCCATTCATCCGGCGCCTGGTCATCACGGGTATGGACCAGGCAGCTGTTATGCATGGATTCTTTGGCGACGACTGGAAGAAAGGGGTGGGTCCAGTCCACGAGTGTGAAAGAAGGAACTACCTTTTCGCAGCCAAGAGTGTGGGATGGGCAAAAGTGAAATGCCAATACGATATGTCTCCGCATGAAACAGTCCCGTTTATGAAACCCCTCCAAGATGTCCAGTTGGCCGAGATTGAGGGTGCCGAGAAAACTTGGAGTCAATGGCTAGCAATGGAAGATTGGATGGTGGGGCCGCGGGCACCAGATGCGGATGATCGATTCCCAGAATCTCGGCGCCGTGAATCTTGAGGGTCAGAACTAGCAGCCGGCGCTACATGGTGTATGGGGATTGTCAGGGTGTACGGGGTATACGGGGTGGACAGGGCGGGTCGAAGCGCCTGCCACTTGAACGAGATCGATTGCAGGGGGTTGGGCTTTAGCGGCGATGCATTGCTCGATCAGGCTGCACGGCGGCCATCTGCTGCTATCCCCTGTTATTCGAGTGGGGTACCTTTCGGATATCTTGGTGTGTAATGTGGCTAACGACGATATGCATATCGGGAAAGCGCGATTAGAAAGAAGCAATTTATACATCTATGTACCTTGCAATACCTGAACCCTAAGTGCCACAGATCCTGCGATGCATCCCGATGCTTTTTGTTTCTCATTGAAACGTCACGCGAACATTGCATCACACCGTAAGATATCTTCGATGGCGTAGTGGTGCACAAACGGAAATATCCTTGACCAGGGTTCAGGTAGGGCACGGACACGACACCATGAACTTCTCGGCTGTCCAAGAGCGCCCCTAGCTTCAACGCGCATTGCAGCACCCTACACCAACAACCCTGGACAGCGAACATTTAAATCCAGCCACACCACTCAGCTATCGATTCAGTGCTCGACTGATTCTCATCGATAGAGTGCACAGGCCTTTGGGCCCCTTGTCGATGGATCATGGACTCCATGGTCAAAGAATGGACAGTCTACGTTGATCGATGCTTGAACCAGCGCATTCCGGTCGATGTATTCGACGCTGCAACTGCACAGCTCTACCGGAAGTCACCACTGCCTGGTCGCAAGCTTTCTGCGATTTTGTTAAAGCCACGTTCCCCAGCCGCCAACAACGTAGATCCACGTGTGATCACCTATCTTGAGCGCTTGCTAGCGCTGAAGAAAGTTGATGCATCGGATGTGTTGTCTGCAACGTTCTATTATTCCAAAGATCGGCGGCCAAAGGTTGGTGGGGATTCCCTGGAGGAGGACTTGAAATGGACCAATGCGCCCGAGCTGGAGGAAGTTGTGTGCCATCGACTGCACAAGACTTTTGCGGCTGAGGAACGCCCTCTCAGCAACACCGAAGGACTTCAGACGTTGATTGTGGTTACGCGATGGATGCAAGCTATAGTTACTTCACACACCAGTGACACTATGATGCAAGCTATGGCAGGTATCTCACAACACCCACAGCAGCAATCCATTAATGTTCGCGAAGCCCTGGGTGTGCTTGTAGTCGGCCTGATTGAGAACTCTAAGGTCTTGCTAATACTAAATCATCCCACAGCAAAAGGTTAGTGCTATCTACTTTGTTCCAGTGGTAATGCATTCATGGTGTAAGGTGCCCTGCTTACACGACTTAGATTTGCGCAAGCGTCTGTCTCAGTCGCTGGCATCATTCATCCCGTTTCTGTCGCACAATTCGTTGGGCTCGCAGTCGTCTCTGGAAATTGCAAACAGACTAGAGATATCTCAAAAACAGCATGAGCTCTACGAGAAACCCGTATCCATCGAAGGAGTACCAAATGAGAACGCAAACCTTGAAGTAGCTGCTCTACAGTTAGAGGCAGTCATGGACTTACCCCTTGTATCTACGAGAGCAGGACTCTATGTATTTTTGAATTCATTGGTAGGTGCCGTTCCTGTTGCGTAAGTTAAGTGCTGACAGGGTGGTAGCTCATTGCTCGTCCGCTAACAGATGACTTCACCATCATCAACTATCTGCATTCAAGATATAAGGTATAGTAGCCCCACAAGAGTTCTTATCAAAGACTAAACTAGACAGTTGGACCCCCAAAACATGGGCACAGATCTGGTCACCGCTGCTTTCGACATATTGGCAAACGCAATGTACCGTAGCGAACCCGCATCGACAATGTTCTGCCTCAAGTCTTTCCTCATCAATAAAGTCCCGATCTTGCTGTCACAGATTTCGGGCTCGATCTTCCCAATGACACCCGAAATGTCAATCACGCAAGCTCTAAGCCACTTAGATCCCAACGCTTTTCCCGCTTTCTCGCAAGGCTTTGACGACATCATGGGTGGCAACAACTCACTCTCCGACGTCAGGCAAGACTTTCTGAATGCGTGTGCGCTTCACGGTCATATCACAACGACCACAGTGGAACGACTACTAGGAGAACAGCCAATTCAGGGGCCGCCAGCCTTGAGATACGAGAAGAAAGCGCTACTGAACCAGTGCAAGAGCAATTTCGACAAAGTCAACACTTATATTGACGAGATGGAGAATCTTGATGGTAATGCCGGGGCTATCGCCGGCGCTGTGACAGAGGTACGCCTTCGTCCACAACTGTAATATCAAAACACTGACGCGGTCCCAGTTTATTGCACATCTCTGCGAAACCCAAGGAACGATGCACCTGAAGCAGATTTGCAACATATTATCAAAGAAGCCGCAATGTCTGGATGTTATGCTGCAATTCACATCGCCTGCAAGCATCTTGCAGCCTTTGTGCCAGTTTCTCGATGATTGGCACTACGACAGCGACCAAGGTTGGTTTTTCCTGAAGCCTGGGATGGCCATCTCGCTGACTGTAACAAGGTGAATATCAGCCAGTGTATGACGAGTTCGGCGCTATACTCCTCCTGGTCATGGTGTTCATGTACCGCTACAGTATCTGCCCTCCTGATATTGGGATCGGCCACGATTCATTCATCACTCGATTGATCGAGAGCTGCAATCACAGTATCGCCCCAGATGATCTGACAGAAGAGCAGGGCAAACACCTCGCAAGTTGGCTGAAAGGCCTTTATGATTCAGGTAACGAGGGACTGAGCAACGATGTGTTTGCTTCGTGTCGCCCGCAAGACTTCTATCTTATAGTGCCCACATTCTTCAGCCAGACAGTCATGGCATGCTCTGCAGGAGTTCTGTCTCATGAGACTGTCAAGAGCGGCATGGAGTGTAAGCCACTGACGCCCATTTGGTCGAGCAGATCAAAGGAAAGAACGCTGACAAACAAGCTAGATCTCGGTGAGACCTTCCTCTTGCCGTCACTTATCGGCGGTTTAAGCTGGATGGCCAATCACGCCCTCAAGCAAAACCACAACGACCTCGATGCAATTCTGAGGATCTTCAACGACGCCATACTCACAGCACCCACTTCTGGCGACGCGCAGGCCATGCACTCAACCATCGTCGCCATGGTATCGAGCCGCTTGGAGAAGTGCCTGCGCACCCTACAGCGACGCGCTCCCGCCCGAACCAACATCGAGCCTCTGCTGCAAACCATCAAGGAAAACGCGCACTACGACCGCACAGTCTACGCATCCATCAGGGAGCTGGAGCAGTGGACCAACGCCCCCAACAGCACCCTGAACACAGCCCTCCACCACACCATCCGCCAACTGGCGCAATGGGCCTCCACCGCAGCCCTCAATCCCAACCCACCCAGCTATACCCACCGCCAAATCTACGCCTCTTGCAACACCCTCGGCGTCTACCCAACCGTCCTCGCCATCGCCGACGAAGTCAAAGCCCAGACCGAAGCCGGCAACGGCGCCGCCGCCCTGGACATCGGGGTCTCCATCATCTGCGCGCCCACTGTAACAGACAGCCCCATCGCCATCGACTGGATCGGGAGTCCCATCGCCGCACCGGCGCCGATCCGCACGCGCATGAACCTGCGCGAGATGCTGAAGCACGTAGTCGACAACACAGCCCCGTCGCTTGTCACCACCGACCCGGGCAGCGCAGAAGCCATGGTGCGGCTGCACCGGCGCGTCGAGGCGCAGCTTTCGTCGCTGGGCCAGGCGGCGCTGCAAGCACCGGTGCTGGATCTGCCCGCCGTCGGGGGCATCAACGACATGCAAGCCCAGACCATCAGCGACGATATCAACAAGGCCATGGAAGATGCGGCCAACGCCAGTCTGGCCAACGAGCTCGAGCAGCTGCCGGGCATGGACAAGAAGGCCCTGGAGCGCAGTATGGAGGAGCTTACTGGAGGCTCCGCTGCGGGGCTAGACCTGTCGAACATGGGCATGGATGCGACGGAGAATCTGACGGCCGCCGACATGAATACTAATCTGGGCAGCTTGCCCGGCCTTGACTTGAGCGATATGAACAGCATGGGCATGGACATGGACATGGATATGGACATGAACATGGGAGGCGGGGGCGACGACGATTGGGGGTTGGATTTCGACAATATGTAGTACATATACAGCCATTTACTACTCACCATATTTAGAGGGATATGTGACTGTCAAAGCGCTGTTTGTTGAAATAGATGGTGAGAATGACTCTCATCCAGCGTCCTTGGACGTCTTGTGATTATACTAATACGCCATTATCAACAGCCTTCATCTGTCTCTCTTTCGTCTTCAGTCTCGCACTCCTCACCGATTCAAACTTAGCAGCTCGTCCACGTACCTCCTCGCATCAATGCCAATCCCCTCGGCCAGCCCTTTCGGCCCCCATCCCGCGGCTCTCCCCCCTGTCGCCGAGGACCTCCTCCGGCTGGTCCCTGACGCCATGCCAAGTCCACTCCACACGCCGCCAGATATGCTCTTTGTGCGTGGCTGAGTGGGTTCGGCGTCACGCGCGCGGCGCACAAGAAATGCTTCGCGCAAGTCCTGCGTGTTGAAGGCCTGGCTTGTGCTGCTTTTGTTCTCCGAGGGTTGCGATGCTTCGGGCGGAGGAGGGGAGGAAACAGAGATAGAGGAAGGGCGCTGGTTTTCGTCGCTCCTGTGAGGAACGCTGGGTGGGAGTCGCATCCAGACGATCCACCAGCCGCGGGAGGTCTTGCATGTGCGCTCTATCTCGGCCATGCTGCGGCGGGTGGACGATAGCGAGGCGATGATCTGGCTGTGCACATTAAGCGCGTCGATGCGGCTCCATGCCCGATCGCCAGCCTCGCCGCTGCCCAGCCCTTCGGCAATGAGTGTGCCTGGGTCTGGGATGTTTGGCAGGCTGGAGTGCACTGTCAGTGTACGCGGGTCCCAGACAAGGTCATATATGGGCTCTGTATTTGGGCCTTGTGCCGAGGACGACGATGTTGTCGTCTGTGGGTTCGCAGCGGCGAGGAGGCGCTGAGCCACGCGGTCAGGGGCCGTGTTACGGTCCAGACTGCGGTGCAGGGGGGAGAAGAAGGCGTGGAGGGAGCGGTAGAAGGATGCCAGGGTGAGGGAGGGAGTGCGGTGGGTAAACAGGAACGTGTATATGAAGGGACGGTGCTGGGCATCTTGTTAGCAACTGACTTGCATGTACGAAAGAGAGAGCTTTAACAACATACAACATAGACGACAGGGCGCAGCCGCTGCTTGGTGAGTCTGGGACCCTTAGGAAAGCCAAGTGACTGGACCTCATCGCTGGGCGTCGAGTCCGACTCGGAAATGGATGAGTCTTTATCGACTTGCTCCACATAGATGGTCCGCAGCGGGATGCGCGCGTTCCAGTTTCCTTCATCATTCTCATCGTCCATGTTGGCCCCAGCCATATCGCCCTTGAGCCCAATCAAGAAATATCCGTTGTTTTCGGCCTGGACTTGGGCTTTGCGCTTCTCCTCGACAAGATCGACGTCGGGCGTTGGCTCGATGTAGCGCATGGCTTCTGGCGATTGCTCCCGCCGTACTGGCTGTAGAGCAGGTGCTATTGTCGGCTCTTCTGTGGGCTGCTTTTTTCCGCCCCATGCTGTGCCATATCCAAGTGTCATGTATTTGATCCACGTTTCTGTGTCGCCCAGAGACGCAAGCATATTTCCCGGCTCGTGCTGCGCAAGGGGCTCACTGCCTCCCTCTGCTTCATCCACAGCCTTTGATGCCTTGTCTAGCGAGCTCTCCACTGCCCTTACAATGGGCGGTGGGATTCGAGGTGCCTCGCCCGTACCCGAGTCGTGCGGTTGAGATTTGTCTTCCTCAGTAGACTTGGCAGCAGGGGCATCTGACTGGCGCGTGGGTGCGTTTGGATTCCTCCGCCGGCGCTTCCTGCGATCAGCAGTCGGGTTGTCTCGGATACCGTATGCGTGGTCGCCATAGTGATAGATGTTCTCGGCCCAATTGGCGACATGGCGCAACGAGGCTCGACTCAGTCCGCCAACGCCGGAGAAGACGACGCCGTCCCTAGCAGCGACGTTGCCTCCGCAGCCGAGCCACGGCTCAGCAGGTGCGTCAAAGCGCACCTTTGCCGCTTGCTTGCCCTTGGTTTGTTGCAGCGGCGACGCCTCGCCGAAGCGCGACACGACGACATCGACCAGGCCTTCGGTGCGGCGAGCGAAGTCCTCGAGCACATCCCGCTCGCTACTTCCCCACTCCTCCTCGCCAACACCCATGCCCAGCTCGCCGCCGGCGGCCAGCTTCAGCCCGTCGAACATGTCCACGGCCGGGCTGCCGTGCAGCAGGACGTCCCAGCTCTGGCTGAAGCGAGTCCAGTAGGTTGTGAGGATGCTGCAGAACTTGTTGCGGCCGTGCTTCTCGAACAGCTGATGCAGCGGCCAGCCGTGGTGGAGGGTGAAGGTGTGGTGGGCGCGAATCAGCTGCTGGATGAGCAGAGCGGGCGGGCTGACCTCACGCCCAGAGTACTCGGTGGTGTAAACGCCCTTGGTGGTGGTGTTTGCGGGGAGCTGGGTGAGGTCAATGGACGCGAGGATCCACCAGCCCTGCTCCAGCTCGTGCAGCACGATGCGTGACCGCTCCGTCTCAATTGAGTCGACCGTCTCGCCCGTGTTGGAGAAGGAACGCGCAAATCCCACCATGCCCTGCGCCAGCCCGACCTGCCGCAGCTTCTCATTCTCCTCCCCCCGCAGGTCGCGCTCTGCCTGGGTATTTCCACTTGCATTCCCACTGGCGAGCTTCGCGCGTGCCTTTGCAGCTTTGGCGTAGTAGAAGACGATCTGCTTGTGGAACGTCTCGTCCGAGTCGCCCAGCGACGGGTTGTAGATGGCGAGGAAGCTCAGCTGCGCAGGCACCACGCGCGGGACCGCTGTCGAGCTCATGGTATGGAATCGTGTCGTGTCGTGTCGTGTCGTGTCGTGTCGTGCCGTGCCGTCGTGCTGCCAGCACTGTGCTACGCTATGCACTGCTGTGGTGCGGTCGTGTGCTCGTCGTCTTGTGCTCGTCGAGTGAGGCTTGCGGCTCTTGCGTCTAATGGGCTGATCGTCGGTGGCCGTTGCCGTTGCTGGTTGCGTCACTGCACAGCCTAGTAATGGTAGCTATGTCTGCGGTGCGGAGGTTTCGGGCGTGGGCCCCTCTCGCAATGCTCCCAGGGAAAGGTGCTGTCGACCCAGGGAAAGAAGCTGTCCAGCTCAAGGCTCGCCCCCAGAGCAGTGGTATAGTACGGCAGAGTATAGAACAAGCAAGAATGCAATGCAACCCTCGCGCGGCGCAGACTTCACCAGTCCGTCACTTCGTCTCGTCGCATCTCCCTTATGTCGATCCGGTTCCCATGAGCCGGGCAGAGCCCATCTTATTAGCCCCAGGCCCAGAACTCTGCAACGCAAAAGTGGTCAGAGCCATGCAGAGGATCGCGATTGCAGTCGGCAGCCAGCGCGTCACCGCTCGCACGGCTTTGCGCTCTGGCCAGCTCGCTTGCATCGCGTGCAGCCGCCCTCATCGCTCACAATCGCGCCAAGACCCCCGCGGATCTCGATGTCGTAACTCGATTCGGGCGATATGCCTTTGCAAACCACGCCATTTTCCTCGTTTCCCATATTGAACCTCACTACGTGCATCCTCACTAAGCCTCCAGCGTCAGCCCTTGCCGGGTGCCCCCCACTCGCCCAACCCAACAAGCATTACTGCAAAACGTAGCATGAGAAAGGAAACTGGGAGCGCATGATGCTGTGGAGACTGCCGCCCCCAGTGCGCTGCTTGGCCGCAACGAATTCCTTCTCGCGTGCCCAAGGGCGCTGTCTGAGCACGAGCAGCAGCAGCCTTGCAGATGGTCCGCTGCGCATCCTGTTCTGTGGCTCCGATCGCTTCAGCATCGCCAGTCTGGATGCCCTGGTCCACGCAAAGCACACTGTCCCCGGCCTCATTGATGAGATCCATGTTGCTCACCGCCCGGCGAAGCCGACGGGCAGGGGCCTCAAGACATTAAAAGAAGGTAGTTAAGGCACCGGTTTTCCCTGCTTTGCTTTGCTTTGATTTGCGATCATCTCATCTGATCTGATCTGAATCCACGTGGTGGCGTCGTGTTGTAGCAACGGCGTGTTTGTAAACACCACTCCATCTTGAACAGCGGTGAAGTGAGGCATGCGCGCAGCCAGTGCTAGATCGCCCACCACTACAACCACGAGGCCAGCCCATGAAGGACACAGACTAACACGCACAGTCCCTATTCGCGCTGCAGCATCCGCCCTCTCCCTGCCCACCCACACCCTCGACACCTTCACAGGTTGGACTCCGCCAACGACCTACTCCCTCATCATCGCCGTATCATTCGGTCTGCTCGTGCCTCCACGCATTCTCAACCTCGCCCGCCATGGCGGTCTTAATGTGCATCCATCCCTGCTACCAGACCTGCGCGGCTCTGCGCCGATAGAGCATGCCGTGCTGCAACAGCGCCCCTTCACGGGCGTCAGCGTGCAAACGTTGCACCCGCGACGCTTCGACGAGGGCGTGGTGCTTGCGCAGAGTCCGGCGCCGGGGCTAGCCATTGGGGCGGATGAGACGGCCGATGCGCTGAAGGAGAGGCTGGCGCATGTGGGCGCACAGATGCTCGTTGATGTGCTCGTAGAGCAGCGGTACGTTGAGCCTGTGCATAGTGCTGGCTGGTATATGGGCGGGACTGCCTATGCGCCCAAGATCAGTAAGCAAGATCGGTTTGTGGATTTCGACATCATGGACATGGCACGGGTGTTAGCGGTGCAGCGCGCGCTGGGGGATATGTGGTGTTTGCTGCCCAATGGCGAGCGCTTGGTTGTGCATGAGATCGTCCCTTTGAATACGGCGACACTCACGACTGGACTTGGTCAGGCTGTAATGTGGTACGATGAGGCGAGGAAAGAGCTGCTGTTCCGTGCCGCCTGTGGGCGCATGGGTGTCATAAAATCGTCTACGTATCCTGGAGGCAAAACGGGTAAGGGGAACGCAAAAGTCGAGAAGATACTGAAGGAGCAGTCTAAGCTCTGAGCCCTTCTTCATCGGTGTGCGTCAGGGAAAAAGTGCGATTTGTAAGATTAGGAAGTTCTATACCCCGCAACGCCATCGCAATGCAATATACAAGTATATCAGCGCAGGAGGCATGCAGCTACCAGTCGTCGCCCCATCCTTCCACCTCATCTTCTTTGTTCTTCGGCTCTTCCTTCTTGATTTCTTTTTTAGGGGCCACAACAACCTTCCGTGTTGCTGTACTTGGTCTCCCAGCAACGATTGGTTTCTTCGTTGCTGGCGTCGTTGACTTTGTCAGCCCCTTTGGCAGCGCTTTTGTCACAGGTTTCTTGCTTTGGTTTTGCGCCGCGAGCCACCCTGCAAAGTCAGGCTCCCCCTTGTCGTCAAACGAGGTCGTAGCTGTGGGTTTCGAAATAGAAGGAGTGCCCCATGGGTCTTCCTCCTCTCTTGCGGGGGTGTTCTCGAAGTCGTTCGCATCGTCAAAGCCGCCCCAATCGCCATCAAACTCTTCAGCTTCGTCATTGAATCCTGCGGCTGGATCAGGCGATTTGATGGTGGGTACGGCTGCAGAACTCTTCGTTGCATGGAGTGGCATGCCGGGTTTAGAGGCTAGCGGCACAGGAGGTTTGCTCGAGGCTGCGAGTGGGACAGAGGATGGTCGCTGATCCACTGTACCGTTTGGAGCTGAGCCAGCCTCAATCGTGCCACTGGTTGATGCGAGCTTGTTAGTGAAGCTGGAGATGGCCCATCCCGCCCAGCCACCCTCGTTTGCTGGAGTACCTATGCGAGGAGTAGCGCCCCCAGCAGCGGCACTGGTTGGTGGCAGCACCGTGTCAGGCATTGTCGCAGCGAACTTTCGTATCCTAGTGATATAGATGTCCACGCTCTTTTGTGCTTGGTCGCGGATGAGCTTCTCCTTGTCAACCAAAGAGGGACACATAATTGGCAAAAGCTTAGAGGCGCAGTCCTCCTCGCTGAACAAGTCGACTGTTGCGGCTAATGCCAGGAGTGCAGCATTCCGGGCGTGTACAAAGGGATCACGAAGTGAACGACCGAAGGCTGCGGCAAGGACCTTCGCCCGGCTCTATGGAACTTTCAGTATCGCGGAAGTAATGGGCAGTATAATGACTTACATTAACGCCGAGGTTACGTGCTATTTTGCCTAGACAAATTGTAGTGTTTGTACGAATGCCAGGTTGCTCATCGTTTGCGGTCTTAGCAAGATGCCTCAAGAGCTCACCGTTGATGATTCGATCAGATAACTTCGGTACGACGGTCAGAACGGCTCTCACCGTCTGCTCGCGAACGACAGGTGCTACGTCCGAGAAGCCGGTAACCTTTACATGATTAGCACGACATACATCCAAGCACAAAATCAACATACCATCTGGGGGAATATCTTGTCATTGACAAGTCTCTGTGGAAGATGGTCAATCATCAGGGGCAGATTGTCCAGCAAGCACACACGAATCGCCCGGTCAGGGTTTGCGAACAGCCGGACGACTACAGGTGTGATCTGCGTCTCATACTCCTCATCAGACAGCTTTTGCCCGATTTGCATGACCGTACCAAAAACCTTGGCACCTCCGCCCCCAAATTCCACTGACTTGAGTAACTCAGGAAGCACTTTCATCTTGAAGAAGTCGGCCGGAAAATCATCAGCCACCTTGTCGAGTTGCCTTCAGATAGTCAGCCCAAGATAAAGTGCTTTAAGATATGAGCTTCATACCCAAGCAATTCGTTACGTTCGTCTTCTGCCTTCAGTCCTAGGCTTTCAATATCCTCGGTAACTTGGATCAAAGGTGTCTGGAAGAAACCTCCTATGCGCTTGCCCTGATCTAGGAATTGACCTACACTCATACGTGATTTAGGATTGGGGTTCAGAAGTCGCTTATACGACTGATGCATGCTCGGAGGGATGCTTTTCATTTGCGCCAGCTGGTCGCTACTGTTGTAACTGCCATTGAAGCATTCGAAAATCAGAATGCCAAAGTCATACGCATCAACCGCATGTGTTGGGTTCTGCTTGATGACATCCCATCCTGCTTTAGATATCTCAGGTGCCATGTATCGTGCAGCGTCTGGTATCAACCCGCCGTAGGTAGGCAGCATAGAGTCATCCTCTTTCACCGAGCTCAGCGCATCGAAACCGCCAAGTTTCCACTCTCCGCTCTCGCCAAAGAAAATCGAAGCCGGCCGGATGCATCCATGGATCGAGGTGGCGTCTGAGTTTATGAACTTGAGGGTCTTTGCGATATTGTGCAGTCCCCATTTAGTCGTCTCCTCTGTGAGGCTCTTGCGCTTGACGTGCCAGCTCAGCGGCGTCAACCTCTCGGTCGCAATATAGATGTGGGTCTCAGACTGTCCTTGCTTAGTTTCTGTCCACTACAGGTCCTTGTGTACCCACCTCTTGTGTATCGAGGACCTTCACCACGCCAGGGTGTCGAAGCGTGCGCAGTTTCCGGAGCGCATTGCGAGCGAGGGGCAATCGAGACTTGTTCGCAGTTATGTCGAAGGAGAAGATACTACACTTGGACCCGTCGTCCTGCACCCTCAGTCAGCTTGACAGTACAAGGCTGGCGAATGTCTGGGCCATACTCGCTTTGTGCCATTGTGTAGTGTCCAGATAGAGTCGTCGATGTCAACGCGGTCGCCGAAGCTGTAGCCCCAGGTCGGATAGCCTTTCGAGATTGCCGACGCGACTGCAGACTTGAGAAAGTCCATGGTCAGGATTGTGCTACTCTGGCGGGCGTGAGTGCGTTGAGCGTTGTTGACGCCTCAAGTCGCAGCTTCCATGTGGACAGATGCCCCACATGTCAGATCCCTGTTCCTGCGAACCGCAGGCGCGTTACTTGCATACACCGATACAACCCTCCACGTCTCAAGCCCGCGAGTGAGGTGAGCAGCGCTTTTCAACTCCGAGCACATGACCATCTCGTCGCATTTACAGTAACATGGTACAAAGAAGTAAGATAAAGATACTGTGTCCACTCCAGAGCGACACGATGAGTAAGCCTCTCTCCCTTCACCCCAACTACATGCACACGGTCCGAGATGAACCAACGGTAAAAGGTTAGATTGCTGTTGATGGTTTTCATTCGCATATCTTACGTGGCAAGTCCTCGTGACGCGTCACGTACTGAGCTGCCGAAGAGGAAACCTCCAGACGATATGCTACCAATCTTGAAGATAATAACTGAGACAAATGATTGCCCTATATACATCTGCTATGCGCCTTACCACTTACAGCTGCTGACATGTCGTAGATCATGTACGAGGTCTGTTGCAACGTTGAACGTTTGGTGGTCGCGGATGGCCGTAGGGCATACAGCACCTTGCCAGCTCCGAGTGGCTACTCGACTATTTTGAAGGACTCAACTAGGAAAGAGCATAAGGTTTGGAGGACCAATTGAACTGTGTCGGCGTCTCAAAAGCTTTAAGTTTCTAGAAGTCTGCGCCAATCAGCCTTAAGGCCTTCAGTATCTTTCATTACGCTAAATGACTACTCGGAGCTGGCAAGATGCTGCACATGTCCTGCGCGTCGCATCTATATAGGCAGTCCAGATCTTCACACTTGCGTCCGCGGAGGCTTTTATCGTGTGACGGTCGGAAACGCGGCTCAAAAAACAGAGGTCAAAGCATATACTGAAGTTTTACTGTTCTCATAGATGCTGACCCAAAAACAGCCCCGCTGCAAGGAGCAAGAGATTTGTTGTACCTCGTAAAAAGGTCCCAGAGAGCAAGCTCAAGTGCAAACAAACCTCTACACCTCCGCGAGCAAAAAGCAGAGAAATCAAGCCTCGGCAATCAAGTAGACATCCAGCTAAACCATACCCCATATTGCGGGGTCCAAACGCCCCACATCAGCCGTAGAAGCAAGCACAAAGTACAGATGTTCCTACTATTCACAGACACTACTACTCTTTACTCCAAACCATCTCCTTATTTGCACATTCCCCTCTGATCCTGACTGTTCACCCTCGAATTCAATCTTCCATGCCGTATTCACTCAAAGGCCGCAATGTGCTCGTCACAGGCGGCTCAGCGTACGTCGTAGCCACCCTTCCTCGCGCAATTGTGGAGCTGTTCTACCCAACAGGAAAGGGAGATCGCTGAGGCTTCTACAGTGGATTGGGGGAGCTGCTATCGATAGCCTTTGCAAAAGAAGGATGCAACGTGGCCATCAACTATTTCAATCGCCTTGAGCCGGCGCAGGAAGTGCAACGGCAGTGTCAAGATGTCGGGGTCAAGGCCATTGTGATCAAAGCTGTGCGTTCCTCATTTCTTTCTGTTCCTGTTCTACGATCATGGAGAGGGGATCGTGGCTGCTTCAGATGGTTTGCAGGAGAGGGCTATGTTGCTAAAGCGAAGGGTGGAATTGGGCTGATGCATTGCAGGATATGACCAACACCGACGAAGCGAGACGAGCTGTGCGAGAAACGCTTGAGCAATTAGGCGGGATTGACATTGTGCTTGCAAATGCGGTATGTATCTGCCCCTTCATCTTCCACAGTCATACTGTGTGCACTACTGGACGCTAATGTGAATAGGGCTGGACCAAGTTCTGCGACTGGAAGGATCACGAGGGAATGAGCGAAGATGATTGGGATAAGGTATGTATTCTCGGCACTATGCACCAGTATCTGCCATGCAGAGGTCACGCTAATGGATACACCCACCAGTGCTGGTCCGCCAATGTCAAGGTGCCGCGCGCGCTGCTTCTTGCTGCGAAGCCGACCTTTGATCAGAACCCGGACGGTGGGCTGATGATCACGACCGGGTCAATAGCGGTATGTCTGGTTTCGTGCTTACGCTGTATTCGATTCACATTCTGATTTTTCCAGGGTATCAGCCAAGGCGGCTCTTCAATGCCGTACTCGGTGACCAAAGCCGCGCAGTTCCACCTTGTCAAGTGCCTTGCTGCCACAGAGGGTCCAAAGATCCGCGTCAACACCGTCCTGCCCGGCCTTTTGTTGACCGAGTGGGGCAAGAAGTACAGCCCGGAGCGCATCGAGGCGCTGAAAGCTGCTGCCTCCTTGAAGAAGGCTACCGACCTAGAAGACTGTGTAGATGCGTTCTTGATGTTGGCCAAGAATAGCAGTATGACGGGGATGCGGGTGCAAGTTGATGCTGGGCTGAATGTGCAAGGGGCGTGATATGTAGTCAAATCGAACCAATTGCAGCCGCGGTGCTCAATCTTCGACTGTCTCTGTGTCGTCGAGTGCACGTACGACTTCTTCCATCTCCTTGGGGCTCGTGATGGCCCACACACCACCACCCTTGACGGCACCCTTCATGCCGACTTCCTTACCGACGAGGTTTCTGCCCACTTTGCCTGGTCCAATACCAACGTAGCGACGCACCCTCTCTTCTTCGTGCAAGTACTTGACGCTTTTCCACCATTGCACCGTCTCGACACAACTACGTGCCAGCAGGTCTTTCAGCTGCTCTTTGCTTTCGTACGGTCTCCCGCTGACATTGGACACGCAAGGGATGAGCCCCGGCCAAGTAACGATATCACGCCCGTCGGCCTTCTGCTTGTATAGCATGCGCTTGACCAGATCATAAGTAGGTTCCATGAGCGGACCGTGGAAAGGCGTGTCAGACTTTAAGCGCACAGCTCGCGGGTCGTGGCCTCCAAACTGACGCAGATTGGTGAGAAGGGTATTGATGCGCGCGATGCTTCCACTGAGGACGATTTGATTCTTCGAGTTGATATTCGCGATCAGGACCTGTTGAACAGCAGGCAGGTCGTCGTTCGAGTCAGAGCGCGAGCCGCCCAGGCGCAAAAACTCGTGTATCGCAGCCACGAGCGCTGTCATGTGCTCTTCTGATTCGCACACGAGGGCGACCATGCCAAACTCGCCGCCTTCTTTTGCGACAGCTTCTTTGCTGCACCTGCTTGCGACCTCGGCACGGCGCCGGACCATCCTAAGGGCATCCTGGAAGGTCAGGTAACCTCCAGCCACCAGCGCAGCGAACTCACCCAAGGAGTGACCCAAGGTGATGTCGATGCGCTCAGCGATCTTGAATCCAAACTCTTGCTCAAGGATGCGCAGGATGAGTATGCTCGTCGCCATGATGGCTGGCTGAGCGTTCTCGGTGTATGTGAGCTCGGCGTTAGTGCCAGATTCGATGATCTTGGTGAGCGGTGTGTGCGGCAGCTTGAGCGTCTCGTCGATCTCTTCGAGGATCGGTTTCGCGGTACGTGGGAAGGCTTCGAGCCACGGTGTGATCATCCCCACGCGCTGTACGCCCTGGCCTTGCAAGAATCAGCATCGTATTACTACTGATACTTTGCGTGCCTGTCTGCTATACCGGGAAAGAATATGGCAGTCTTCGGCCTCCGCGCTGTGCTTAACCACCTCCGTGCAGATGGTCGACTACGATGGCTCGGCCATAGCCCACCACATTGTGTACATGTCGCCTCGACACGTGGAACAATTCGAGACGTGGAGATGCATAAGTTTGACATAGCGCTGAGGGATAGGTTGTTATTGATTGATGTACATATTAAGGCATAGTGAATGCGCGGCGAAGCTGTGGAGGTTAACTGTGGGGGTGGAGGCCCAGAGCTTGGGGTTAATCCAAATGCCGCTCTCCCGCGGCCGAGGGCAAGTTTGCTTATCCGTCCACACTTCCGACGGAACAGTGTAGACCGAACTAATTCCACTGCTGCCGTGACGGCTATTTTGAATGTTGTGAGCACAACGACGATTTCAATTGGAAGAATGTCTCATCTGAATTTCCCTATCGATTCAGATCATCGACTATCGAATACCGGACGCCACATGCAACTGCACAAATGCTGCATGTCCGATCCGACCAAATATACGTCACAACCGATGCCTCAAATCCACGCAGCCATCCCCCATGGCTACTCCAAGCAGGTCGCAACGCCCAAAACGCCCACAATGCTCACTCAAAGGTTTCCAGCGCCAACACCTACGAGGTATCCATAGTCTCGGCAGCGGCAGTCCGCTCAGCCCGCTTTTTTGCCAGCACTTCCGCCTTCCAGGCCTGGATCTCATCGCGCAGGGTATCGTTGGGGAGCACGTCTTCGATCTTGAGAGGGGTGCGGTTGAATGGATCGTGAGGATCGCTGAGGAGATGACTCTTGATAGTGCTGCGGTCGATGATCTGCTTGCTAATGGGCAAGATGACGGGGTCCTCCATGAGCGTCGCCATGAGTGGATCTGTGTACTCATCCGGGTACTCGCCCAGATCGGCTTCTTCCATGTCAGCTGCCTCCTTTGCGCTGCTGATATTGCGCGCCATCGCCTCCCATTGCCTGAGCTGCAAGTCATTCTTGAGATAGAATTTGGCCATGATCTTGTGCGCTTCAATCCAGTAATCTGCACGATAGGAACGACCGTCGGTGGCCACCGCATCGATGAAAGACTGCTTGTCTTGTAGGTTGAGATATACGTCTGTCAGCTCAGCCAGCATTTGGCGAGGATTCCAGCCGTAGTCCTCTGGGTTGTCGACTTTGAGACTCGACTTCTTGGGTCCGACCAGCGCCTCGAGATTGTAGTCCAGCATGTGCGCAAGACGAACGACGACTTCCTTTTTGGTGAACGAGTCGGCAAGCGCTTCTGTGAAGAGCTTAAGCATAGCCACGGTTTCGTTGGTCAGCTGCATGTAGCTCTTGGCCTTGCTCTGAGCGGCTGTAAGCTTCTCCTCTTTCTCCTGGCGGACGGCTTGGTCCATGTTAGGTTCAGCCTTCAATTCTTTTGAGGTTTCGTGAATTTGTGTAAAGGCGGAGAACGACTCGTCGAGGACGAAGGTGACATCGTTCAGCAGTAAGTTGACGAATTGGACGAAGAAGTCCAGGTTGACCCTATCTGGATTAGCAAATGATACGAGAAGGGAGTCACATAGACATACCGTGCCTCTGTGGCAAGATTGTCTCGATAGACAGGGTTTGGCCAGATGCATTTGATCACTTGGAAGATCTCGTATCGGATGTTGAACTTGTCGTAGAATTGAGTATGCGCGCCAGTGCTCTCGCATTCGTTGTAAAATTGCATCAGAGCATGTAGCAAGTGTTTCATGGCAAACTTGTTTGCGAATAATGTGTCGCCGAGAACGCCCTTTGGGCGATGAGGTATCTCCCATACTCCGTGGAAGAGTATAGTTACAAGACCGGACTTCAGATAAGGGTTCTTGATATACTCGGAGCTTCGCAAGAAAACAATACAGATCTTTACGAGCTCTTCGCATTGAGTCCCAGTGATTATGTGGGGCATCATGCGTGTGATGAATTTGAAGTTTCCGACTATGTCTTCAACAAAGTATTCCGGGAGGCAGCGGAAGGCCAGTGACTGTTCCTGAGGAAGAGGCAATTGCAGGTCCTGCTTTGGGAAGTCGACACCAGAGACAAGCCGCAGTAGCCAGACAATGACATAGCGCATCAGTTGCATCGAACGAGCTTGCATGGTCTCGTCGCTGAGTACACCAGCAATAGCATAGCTGGTACATGTACCACGTTCGATCTGGTCTTTAATCTTTTTGACATGGGCATCAAAGATTGCCAACTGCGCAGGGTTCGAGACGTACTTGTGGCGCTCGGTCTCGAATTTCTCAAGTTCCTTCTTGAGCCACTTAACGTCCTTCTGCAGAGAACTGAGCTTCGCGTTAGCTGCTTCAGTACCGTAATGATGGGCTGCGACAGTCAAGAAGAAGACTTCAGATATGAAATTACTAGTTCCATCAGCTTTCGTGCTATAGAAGTCCTCTGAGGTCTTCTCGTCGGCGTTGATCTTGGTTTCATCCTTGATGTCAACGCGTGGTGATCGACGCAGGTAGTCGATATCGATCCGGTCGATCTTCGAGAAAGAAGCATCCATGAAAGGCTCACAAAGACGATCCAAGACAACCGTCACATTGACCATAAATCCGTCGCTGGAAACGGTCTTGGCATCGACCTGCAGCGCTCGTCGCTTGTGATTCTTATTCACAGTTAGAGCAAACCAATTCAACATTGGTTCGCGCGAGTCTTTGTTCTTGATAAACGTATTTGCAATGTCGAACAATTCGTCTTGATGCGTCTGGAGAGTCATACGAAGGGCCCGTTGCGCGTTGGCAATTGCGCCCTTGTCTCCTCCAGCTGCACCGGAGAAATAGTTGACAGCCACATCGCTTTGCATGGGCGACAGTCGAAAGAATGGCCCGAGCAAAGTGTGAGTCTCGATGTGTTGCGCCTCGACGTCAGCGGGCAAGAACGTCTCCGACTGCACCAAAGCAGTTACTAGGGGAGGGAAGCGAATGACGCTACGAAGTGCAAGCATGTAAGGCTTGTAGTCGCTGTTCATAGAACCCTTGGCCAAGCGCTGACTCAAATTCTCTACAGCGCTTACCAGCGCCTCTTTGGCAGCGTCATCGTCCTCGGCACGATTGCAAGTCTCCTGAAGAAAGTCGAAACAGATGCCTCTGTCGTCTTCAGGACCCAGCAATAAACGATCAGCAAGCGCATTCTGTAGCGGGGCTTCCTCGCCAAACATGTCGGGCATAGTCGCAGCGAAGATGGTGTAGTTGAAGCATATCCGTCGAAGCTCCCTCACGATCTCGTACTTTGGATCATTTTTATTTGTGATGCTCTTTGACTGCCGCACAACACGCTTCCAGCACCCAAGCAGGTAGTCCAGCGCGTTACCTTGTGAAGCAGCTTCCAATACCACCGAGTCCAGCACGTCCGTGGTGAAGCGCAATGGCCTACCCTCGTCTTGTAGATCCTGCTTCAAGCTTGACGCATAGTGGATCTTGTGACCATGAGCATCTTGTACGCGACCTTCATCGAGCGTGATCCTGAAGATACCGCTGATTGCGCGATCCTCCCATCCTTCAATGCTAGTATCTTGCGGCCGCGGCGTCGGGGCAGCGGACGGAGCGATAGAGCTTGTGGCGGACGCGGGCTTTATGTTGATACGGGACGCAGGCTTCGACTCAGTCTTTCCGTCTGTTTGCGATCGAAGATCGGAAGTTGGTGGCGTTTGAGTTCGCGGTTGTGGCGAAGGTGCCTGGACAGCTGCAGGCTTCGGTGATGATGTACCAGAAGCTGGAGCTGAAGCAGAAGGCGCTGTGGACGAAGGCCGTGAAGTGGAAGGGCCACCGAGCTTTGCAAGCCGCTTTGCACGGATCTGTGCAAGGTTGTCATCAGCCGGTCTCTTTCTTCGAGAGCTATCAGGAAGCTGTACCTTGTCGGCGTCAGACATGGCCGAATCTTGCTCCGGTGCTGGTGGTTGTGCGTCTGTCATTTCGTGGTCGGCCATGTTGTTCGATTACAAGAGGAAGGATTGCGCTTAAAATTGGAAAGACAATAAAGAGAGGGCGCGCCACAGGCAGTGAAGTTGAGCGATGATGTGGAGTGAACTATGGAGCAAGTATGGTAGGGCGATTGCCCCTCTCGCCATAGCTCCACCGCGGCGCGCAGCGCAGCCTCGACCTTTCACTCGTAGACATGGAAGCCTGTGGAAGCCACAACGGGCGCGCCAAGATATGCTGCTCTACTCAAGCGCGCATCTCTCTGTGTAAAGCATGCCTACAGCACCTTGCTAGCTCCGAGTGGCCATTTAGCATGATGCAAGATATCAAAGAGACAGCGCTTTAATTGGAGGTTTTCAAGGCTGATCAGCATAGAGTTTAAACAATGATAGGTCTCAATGTGACTACGTGATTGATCAGTCCTCTAATATTTTTGCTCTCTTCTAACTGTATCCTTCAAGATTGTTGAACGGACACTTGGAATCGATAAGGCGCTATAAAGCATGCCTACTTTGCACACCGGCCCCGGCTACCGCGTGCAACAAGAATCTTGTTTGGACGGTTGATAAGGCGCCAGTATATGCATGGATTATACTTGGACGCAAAATTAATAAGTCATCACACGGGTATAGCAAAATACCGGCAGGTATGTCTGCTGCCCAAGTGTGCCGTTCACGTTGCATGCATGCTGGTGAGACAGCAAAGCCCATTGCACTGTTTGATAGTGAGAAACTGCCAGAGCTCCATGCAGCCGCAGGTGCAGGTGCAGGCGGACCCTGAACGCCAACACAACACGAGAGAAGCGGAGGACAAAGACACAACCCAAAACACGACAAGAGCGGCCGAGCGAATCGATTGCTTGTTTGTGCGCATTTCACCGGCGGCCCCGCAGTTCCAAGCGCCGGCAAACGAAGGACAGGCCAAAGGCTGCGACTGAGCAAGCGGCCAAGACAGGCTTGGTTTGTCTTGCGAATGGAAGCGGTGACAATGAGTGAAGGCAGAGCACGCTTGCCAGCAGTCTCTAGTTCCTCTGTTTTCCTGCAGGACGCGGCGTGGGGAAATGACAGGCACCGGTCCTGAAACCAATGCCATATCGCTCTGCGATGACGAAGGAAGTACGCCAGGCCGCGACTGCCTAGCTGTTGAGCCAGCGTGCGGCGGTTGCCGTCGCCGTCGCCGTTGCCATTTGCAGCAGCACGGTGGGTGTGATGCAGGGCAGGGCAAGCAGAGTCGTACGGAGGAATAGAGTCGCTGGAGGAATGAGTGCAGACGCAGGTCACGAGGGGCGGCCTTGGTCTTGGAGGCCTGCGGGAGCCTTTATCATGGTGCAGTCCGTCTATCAATGCACTTCGTCGTCGTTGCCCGTCTTGCAAGCGCTAGCCGACTACTGGTTGCCGTGGTCACTCTTGCCTCCTCAGACAACACCCGTTCACCATCTTTGCTTGCACCCGCACAAATAGCCCCTTAACAGCTTGGTTCACAGGCTCTCTACTGCACTGCACGGTAAATACGCAAGCCTCAGCCACAGCCCCCGGCGGCGTTTGTGCTCAGCCGCCGCAGGCACGGTCCAGCGCCCAGCCTAGCAGCGTGGAGCGTGCCTTCCTCACAACTCTACAGCAACCACCCTTTCTCCATCTCACTTGCTAACTCACCGCCCGTCCAGCACCACCGCAACCACCGCCCACACCCACACCGTACTCTCCGACACATACAAAATGGCCGAGATCCGTCGCAAGCTCGTGATTGTTGGTGACGGCGCCTGCGGAAAGACCTGTCTGCTCATGTAAGTCGACGCCCAGACGTCTATCGCCGACGGCACCCCCTTTGTCCGCTCTCGCAACCACTGACAGCGTGCTCGCAGCGTCTTCTCCAAGGGAACCTTCCCTGAGGTCAGTCCCCAGCGCGTCCCTCCGCCCTGTCCCTGAGCTGCGTCAGCCTGGCGACCTGCGCCTCCTCAGAGCACATGCACTGACTTAGTTTCCCGCACAGGTCTACGTCCCCACTGTCTTCGAGAACTACGTCGCCGATGTTGAGGTTGATGGCAAGCACGTCGAGCTCGCCCTTTGGGATACTGCTGGCCAGGAGGATTACGACCGTCTCCGCCCTCTGTCCTACCCCGATTCCCATGTTATCCTGATCTGCTTTGCCATCGACTCGCCCGATTCGCTCGACAACGTGCAGGAGAAGGTGCGTCTCATGTAGCCCCAACACCTATATGCACCAGCAGCTAACAATCCCCCTAGTGGATCTCCGAGGTTCTGCACTTCTGCCAGGGCCTCCCCATCATCCTTGTTGGATGTAAGAAGGATCTGCGCTTCGACCAGAAGACTATTGAGGAGCTGCACAAGACTTCTCAGAAGCCCGTAACTCCTGAGCAGGTCAGTCAGATAGTCTCGAGCTGACGCAACGCTTGCTAACTATGGTGCAGGCAGAGGATGTCCGCAAGAAGATTGGAGCTCAGAAGTACCTCGAGTGCTCGGCGAAGACCAACGAGGGTGTCCGCGAGGTATTCGAGCACGCCACACGAGCTGCCCTGCTCACCCGGAAAGAGAAGAAGAAGTCCAAGT
The DNA here is from genome assembly GCA_020272525.1 of Epicoccum sorghinum. Lineage (NCBI taxonomy): Eukaryota > Fungi > Ascomycota > Dothideomycetes > Pleosporales > Didymellaceae > Epicoccum > Epicoccum sorghinum. Next base: position 2,068,123 of record VXJJ01000011.1, on the reverse strand, counting down.
GCACAGTCTTGTAAATGAGGTCAAGGGCGTGTGAATGGACCGCAGCCGCTACAGCCGCTCGATGTTGATCCTGGGCAAGAACAACACTGTGGCGGCCATCATGTGTTAATCGAAGGCGAATCGCATGTGAATCATGGGTGTGATGGGAGATGAATCGATCATCCTGTCCTGGCCAATTAGAGCCATTTCTTCCACGGCACCTGTTCGAGGCGTTACTGCGCTGGATCTTTCTTGTTTGGAAGTAGTACATCATCTTGGGGCAGTCTACGATGGGGTTATTTTCTCGGAGCGTGCGGGTCGAGATTGAGCAGCAATGGTAGGATCTTTCTAATATGTGCTTGTTTCCAACCTCGCTATCTCCCGCATCTGCATATACTCGCTCGCTGTTTATGCTCGGTTCGGTCAATGGAGTTCTGCTTGTACCATCGATGGTGCCGTGAAGCCTTGTTTCCACGACTGACGCGCGTTCCTATGCGATTTGATCCCCGGCCACTGCTCACCTGGTAGCCACTGTCCTCGATTCCCACGCGCTCTGCACTCAGAATACAATTTGATATGATAAGAGATGCTAATGTCCCTTGACGAGATGGCATATCGAAATAGCCCTCCTTTCCCATCATCCATCTTTACTCATCTTCGTCACCGCCCGCGCACGCCATGTTCCGATGTCCCCACATCTCTTACCCACTCCCGAGTCGTTTCTAGACCGCGTCGTTGGGAGGCCCCGGGTAAGCACTGCCGATTCTCCGCCCCACACGCAACAGCGCTCGCTAAGACGATTGGGATGTGTGGTTGCTTGGTGGGCTTCAAGTTTTCTTTGTGAAGGAGACCGATATCAGAGAAGGGCGCAGACAGTGGATCACGCTGCGACTTGTTCCTGTGATTGAATAGTTTGCTTTTGCTTTGTCCATAGATAGGCTTGTTGGCTACCATAATGTCGTCTCGCGTGGTCCGTTCCTGTAACCCATGTACAGTATCCGACGCCGTATCATGCTCTCCTGAACGCCTTATATATGCTTACAAACAACAACAACAACAACGCTCAAAAACACAAACGAGTAATCAAGTGTATAGAGAAGCTGCGACCGCAGCTATTACGCATAGCAGAGGCGCCCGCAGCCAATCAGCCCCGCTCTGTGCATTGTTGTGTCCCTGGTTCTCTGCAACGGCGCTGGTGCTCGCACCTGTACTCGAGGCTGGCTTAGGACTTCCTTCCACAGCTGCAGTCTGTGTGGCGCCGCCCACGCCACTCGGTTTCGCTGCCTGCGTTGACGAAGGTGCAGACGACCCACTACTCCCTGGGCTCTCGCTCTCCTCTCCATTCGACGGCACCCCAAGCCCAACTCTACTCCCGTCGAAATCGAAGACACCATACACATTCTTCAGGAACACATCGCCAATCAGCCACTGGCTCTCATTGAATGTCTGTCGACCAACGATGTTGCTCCTACACAGTCCGGAGTCGAGCCTCCCGCCCAGCCAGTCAGCCGTCGAGATGTTGTACGCAGTCTTCCCAAAGACAAAGGCGAGGGGCACACGTGTATCGCAGGGCACACTGAAGGTCTCGCCCGACTGCACGTACCCAGGAATCAGGGAGTGTAGAGCAAGCGCATCGGCTGGGGGCATCAGGATGTACGAAGTGCCCGTGTCTATGATGCCTTTCTTACCAGAGAGACCGATGTTTTTGCCATTTATTGTTGCATCTGCAACGGGTATCTCCCAGAATCCTGTCTCGTTGGGAATGCAATCGAGCCAGTTGAGGTCGCCAGCGTAGCGCGCCTTGTTGGGCTCACCGAGGTTCAGCTCACCGTCGTTGAGTCCGTCTTTCGCCCTGCTTAAGTGTATCCCGTATAGCTTTGTGCTAATGAGTTTATCGCTTTTCAGCACATCCATGAGCTGTGCTGCGCCCGAGACACCGTTGCCACGGCCGAGACCGAGGATGCCATCCATAGGATAGGACCTGAACTCATCGGAGACGTTGCTTGCGAGACCAAACGATACTGATGCAGAGATGGAGCCGATGTGGAGGGTGTCTGTGGCCAGGGTGCCACTAACAGAGCCGGTGCCATAGGTAACGCTGAAGGGTGTGTCTTGTGTCTATGTCCATAGTCAGCCACAGCAAGCAGCTAATGAGGAGCAGCTCATCTCACTTGAAGAGTACTCGAGTCACCCTTTCCGAGTGTTGTATGCGTCCCACACGCGTTGGTCTTGCAGTCTGCTCCCATGACCCATGTGTTGCTTGCGGCTGAATCGAGCAGAAGGTGGTATTCCTCCTTGCTGTCCCCAACAGTCACGGCGGCCATGTAGCTCAGATCGTTTCCGTCCTGATCTACCGCTACACTGTTCGGCAAGCTCGGGTCTTTCGAATTGACAATGTTGTATGTGTTCTGTTGACGAGAGCGAAGGGAGGCAGGGACGCGTCGTAGCGGAAGCGTTATCGACCCCGACTGGGATACTGAGGGTCTTGCACTTCGGCGGCTCGACGATGTCGTTGTGCTACCACTGTCGTATTGATACGGGTAGAATGCTGTGACTGTAGGCCATAACGCTGCCGACACAGCAAGCCACGTCGACAAGTGAGTATACATTATGAGTAAGTCTGGCAATTGAGATGGATGGATCCAACTTCATTTAAGAAGTCAGGAAAGGAATCGAGCAATGATTTCAATGCAAGGCAGAGTCCGTATCTGGGTGTCCTTAGATTCCAGCGAAGCAAGCCGGACGACGTAGGCCAGGGCGGAAGAGTGGGAGAATCACCGAGTCGGTGATGAGACAGAGAAGCAGGCTCTCTCAGGCGGCTCGAGGAAGGGATGAGCGTACAGACAAGCGGCAAAAGTGACGGCCATCTTTCAATCTTCACCATTCAGCTCGTTCATGCGCCCCTCGACCTTAGTGACGTGCGATTGTCCGCGTTGAGACGAACGACAGGGGTCGGGCAACCGATGTTTGGAGTAAGTGTGGGGCTGCTCGTACCCCTGACCAGCTACCAAGCTGCCGGATGGAGAACTTGAAACACCCAGATGACGCCGGATACACCAATAATGCTATGTGGAACCGCTGTCATGCGTAATCTCAAGACATTTGCGGCTCTTGTATACGGATTTGGGCGGGAAAATTTAGCTGTGATTTGCTGGATAAGAGCTGTCACCTGGTGGAGCACCAGCTCCGCTTGCGGGTTCATCATGATCCACTTTTTGAGGTTTGCGAACTACTATGGAAATATGCCGAGATCTGCACAGTTACCCTGGACCTCAATAATCTTGTATCACGCATTCGTGAGGGATAGAGTACGGTCCACCAAATGCATTGACAACGAAGGGTAAATGATGTTTGTATGCACTTCGAAATTTGCCAATGAACAATCCTGACGCCTTGCGTGCTGTGCTGTATGATATCTAAACCCGTCTTCAACCACGCCAATAATTACTGCAGGATCAAATCGCATTTACAAAATGGTTGCTGCTTAGTATCGCCCACGGATACCATACTTATCCAGCAAATCACAGCTGGGTTTTTGCATTTTCCTTGCCTTGGCCATGGCTTCTTCGTCTGTGCGGAAGAATCCTTGCGCTTCTTTCATCATCTGGACTTGGGTGTACTCTTCGTTGTTGCACTTGACGCGCAGCGTGTGTATGTAGGATTCTTCAACATGCTTGTCCAATGCCTTCCACCTCTTGTCCCTCGAGTTGCTGCCGTAGTCGCTGCACACCGAGGGTGCAACGTAGTAATTGACGCCTGTTGGTCCTTGCGACTTGTGAAGACATGTGTATTCGCGTTGTGGTGTGAATGCGAATGACGGGCCGGAGCTGGATGATCCGCCAGAGAAGAGTGACGAAAGAATCGGCAAGACGAAGAGGAACAGCAGCGGCAGCAGATTTGTGAAGGCGCCACCCAGGCCGGGTACCTCTTCGCGCCCGGGAGGCTGAGCTGTCCCTGGTCTTCTCCTCGGTCGCCCACCGCCAAACTGATGTACGCGCACGCCTGGTCCGCCGCCGAGGTTGAAGACGAAGCCTGGCCCTGTATCGAAACCGCCTATCTACATTAGCCCGGATCTCCCACGACCGCGCCCTATGTGGCTATGGCACTTGGACCTACCGAAAGGCGCGCCAAACCCACCGCCGAAAAACTGCCTGAACAGCTCCTCGGGCGTCATCTCCTCCTGGAACCCTCCGCCCCGCTGCCCTGCGAACCCACTGAACGGCGAACCCCCTGCGCCCGCTCCTGCCGCTGCAGGGTTGAAGCGCGCATCCGGATCGCCTCCGAACTGGTCGAACTTGCTCTTCTTATCTGGATCGCTGAGCACTTGGAAAGCCTTGCTGACAAGCTTGAATGCTTCGTCTGCGCCCGCGTAGCCGTTTTTGTCCGGATGTGTGAGGAGAGACAGCTTCCTGTATGCCTTCTTGATTTCGCCGTCTGAGCAAGTCTTTTTCACGTCTTCCAAGCCGAGGATCTCGTAGTAGGCAGTCGGGGCGCACCTCTTGATACGGAGGACTGCGGCTTTCTGCTCGACGGTGTAGGCGCGGCCAGCAGAGCCGTCGTGATGCGTGCGGTCGGACATATTTGTAAATTGTGTCGTGGAGGGGTCCGGGCGGCGGAGGTGGCCGCGGGGCTGCAAGAAGAGGCACCAAGCAGACGGCCGTTATGGCTTTTACTGGGGCGAGGCCGATGCGCGCAGAGGCACGGAAGCGTCGTGTGTTAAAGGCGATCTGTTGTTGTGAGATGGCAGATGCGGCTCGGCACCGCTGCTGTCGGTCGAGGCCAGCATGTCGCTAGCCCGCTGCAGCACGGCCTCCGAACTTCACGTCATTGAACTGCGACTTTAACATCTGCTCTTCAGACGCGTCAAGCGATTTCAATTTATACTTCCCTGGTTTTCTTCCCACTTCGCATCACTCGCATTCTCCACCATGTCTGAAGCAACCAAGAAGTCAACGCTGCAATCGCTGCGCAATTGGGGTGGTACGTTCCTGCTTCAGCTCGCACGTGCTTTCTATCTCTACAATTGATCATCATGTCTCAACATGTATACATGCTGATGCCGAGCAGAAAACTCTGTACCTCCCACTCTCCTCGCGACACTCATCACAGCCCAACATGCGCGTCCATTCCAGGCCCTGCCGATGGCATTTGCACCAGTGCTGCTGTTTTCTTCTTACTTGAACCTAAGCGACTACAAGACCGACGCCGCCGGCATCACTGCGGCATGGAGTGGTCTGTATGGCCTATTGGCAATGAGAAGGAGTCAGGTAAACTCGCACAATGCAAATTCAATTGGAATGTAGTGTGTGTATTGACCATGACAGAAACTGAGAAACAAGTTCACGGTTAGAGGCGCAGTAAGAGGAGCGTCTTTGGCTCTGTGCGCAGTCAACGTAGTTGGCTGTGGATTGGCGTATACATTCGGCAAGCGTGAGAAGGAGGAAAAGTCGACTTGAAAAAGTATTTAAGAGAGCCTTGTAATCTTAGTCAGTGTATGATACAATATTTATGATCAAGTTTCAATGCGCCTTGCCGGCTCCAAGTGTCTATTTTAAAAAGATACAATTAGAAAAGAGCGAAAAGATTAGAAGACCAATGAATTGCGTAGCCATCTTAAAAGCTTGAATTATTCTAATTTCGGAGCTAATCAGCCATGAAGACCTCCAATTGAAGCGCTGCATTTCAACATCTTGCATTACGCCAATTGGCCACTCAGAGCTGACAAGGTGCAGCAAGAGGAATTGACAAACATCTTAAAAATACAGCTTCTCCTCGTCATGCTAGTTTGGCATTAAAATGTACTCTAAAAACGCCATGCCATGATATACTCCAGCTAGCCCATGCAGACCCCCTACATTCATCGTACATATCATACAGAAGCTCCACCACTACCCTCAAAACCCCCAAAACCTACCCACCCTAGTCTTGATTGCATCCCAACTGTTCAACTTCGGCCTGACATCCAAGTAGAAGTTCAGTCCTTGACCAGGCGGAGCACCAGGCTGCGTCTTGCCTGCATAGAAGTCGATCACATATTCGATCTTCGTGCCGCAGCGATCAACAACCCAGTCATGCCGATCAAACGGCGCCTGATATCCCAGCAGCGCATTCCACCTCGCGCGGGGCGTCAGGCTTGTGCTCAGCCCGCTGAAGCTCTCCAGCTTGGGCCCGCCGCACTTGTCGCTCCCTCGCCCTGCCTCCCAAGCCTTGATCTCGTGCCACGCTCGCTCGTTCACAGCGTTGTGGATCGGTACGATGGCCTTCATATCGGAGGCTTGCGGGTCGAATTGCTTGCGCTTCATGGCGTCGAAGAACATGCGTTCACTGGGGTAGATCCAGTTTCCTGATGCTTTGTCTGCGCCTGTATCTCTCTCATTGTTTGCAGGACGGTCGGTGGGTGCATTCGGCATTGCGCGTGGGATTGTGCTTATTTCGCGGTCGGTGCCGAGACGCAGGTTGGAGAGGAGGCCGCTCGCTGTTGGCGCGGGAGATGTGGTGGATTGGTCGAGGGCGGAAGAGTCGCATGATTGCTGGACAGTCGAAGTGCTTGCTGCGGCAGCTGCTTTGGCTGTCGCTTGCGACTGTGTGATTGCCGCTGGCGGAGGCGCGGATGTGTGAGGATTGGGCTGAGAATTGCCGGCTGCGCGTGCTTGTTGAAGCCACGCCTCGCGCACTTTGTGATCTACTGGGCATCCAGCCGCGGCGGCTTCATCGTGCTGGGAAGACATGGTGGTAGTCGTGGTACTGTTGCGAGGCAAGTCGCGAATGACGATTCCCACAAAAGTATCGTTCGGCATACCGTGATTGCCGTCTTCCCTGATTGGCTGGATTGCACTACAATGCTTCGAGGCTAGTTCACCGCTTTTGGAGAAGATTCGCTTTACAAGTCGAGGGCTGGTAGAATTATCGATATGAGAAAAGGGGAGCAATCATTCCTTTTTCTTCAGCTCTCATAATAAGTGCATCACTTTGTCTACCACGTCGTGCTTCGTGGTCGAGTCTTTTGGACCCTGCATAAACAACCCCCACCACCAATTCCCCTTTCTTCCCACCCCTCCTCCGCGTCCTCACCAGCCAGACACGCACCACCGCCAACATGTCTGAAATCTACCGTGCCAGCACCACCGCGCCTGTCAACATCGCAGTCATCAAGTACTGGGGCAAGCGTGATGCCAAGCTCAACCTCCCTACCAACTCCTCCCTCAGCGTCACCCTCTCGCAGAACGATCTCCGCACCCACACCACCGCTTCCTGCTCCGCCTCGTATCCTGCAGAGGACTCGCTCCTACTCAATGGCAAGCCGCAAGACGTCTCTGGCGCTCGCACACAAGCCTGCTTCCGCGAGCTCAGGGCTCTGAGGAAGGAGGTCGAAGCGAAGGACTCTAACGCGCCCAAGCTCGCCGACCTGCCATTGAAGATTGTTTCCGAGAACAACTTCCCCACCGCTGCTGGATTGGCTAGCAGTGCTGCTGGATTCGCTGCTCTTGTGCGCGCCATTGCGAACCTGTACGAGCTGCCTGCAGACCCTACAGAGCTCTCCCGCATTGCTCGTCAGGGTTCCGGGTCGGCATGCAGGAGTCTCTTCGGCGGATATGTGGGCTGGGAGCAGGGCTCTGCCACCGATGGCTCCGACAGCAAGGCCTTTGAGGTCGCTCCCGCCAGCCACTGGCCGAACATGCGCGCTGTCATTCTGGTTGTCAGTGCCGCGAAGAAGGATGTCTCGAGTACCTCTGGTATGCAGACCACAGTGGCCACATCATCCTTGTTTGCCTCGAGGGCAAGCGAGACTGTGCCCAGACGCATGAATGAGATGCAGGACGCAATCAAGAACAAGGATTTCGAGACTTTTGGCAAGGTCACTATGATGGACAGCAACTCGTTCCACGCTACTTGTCTGGATACTTACCCTCCCATCTTCTATCTGAACGATGTATCGAGGGCAGCGATCAAGATGGTCGAGCAGATCAACACTGCTGCTGGTAAAATCATTGCGGCCTACACCTTCGACGCTGGTCCAAACGCTGTCATTTACTACCTCGAGGAGAATGAGAAGCAGGTCGCTGGTGTCTTCAAGACTCTTTTGGCTGACAAGGACGGCTGGAGCGGCGAGCGCGGTGCTGCCATCGAGGGCAACTACGAGGCCGCTGAGAAGGCCAACACCGAGGCTGAGGTCGCCGTTGGTCTGCTCAAGGAAGGCGTCAGCAGGGTCATTCTGACTAGTGTTGGTGAAGGCCCAGTCAGGACTGAAGAGGCACTGATCAACGAGAAGGGCGAGCCCATCTCCGTACTATATTAAGCGACGTACAGATAAGCATTAGATACCCTCGAATAGAAGCGACATTCACCTTGCTTGATTCCGAAAAAGTACTTTTCAGTCAATAATAGCAAATTGATGAAGGCATACGTGATGGCGTCGTATACTTCAAGAGCTGGACGGTCAGAACCGTATGACGATGGCACGATTAGGCTTTTCGCACATTCGACGTACAAGGAAACGAGTAGCAAATCCGTGAAGCTTCGAAGATAGCATCTGAACCGAGACGCTGAAGCGAGGTAGTGGGTCAGCGATGCGGCACCAGTCTTGTGAGAGGGCTGGCAATGATTGCGTGTGTAGCCATCCCACAAGGAGATTGAAGATACCGGGTTCGGCATCGTTGCAAAGCACCGCTGTTCGACTGAAGGTCTCGCGCCAGCTTCCAGTGAGGGGGCGTTTAAAGTACTCGGAATGATAGCATAGGAAGACCTCCAAAATGCAACCCTTCACTCGCTCTGCTCTCACCTCCACAGTGACACTGTCTGCGATAGCGGGACGTGCAAGACTAATGTTGAAGTAAACAGCAATCTAAGATCGCTTGGTCTTTATTCTACGTACTTGTAAAGTGGAGGCTTGTCCGAATTCTTAGGTGACTGGTGGAGTGGCTGCGCAGCAGCTGGGTCCAAAGAGCCTTAAGTGACCTGTCAGTTGCCTCGCACATATTGGATTCTGCAGTTCCCGTTCTGCTGTTGCAGGCGTGGGCGGGCATAAGTGCAGGCGTACGACACCCTGTCAGCTCCAACGAGACGCTTGGAAAGGTGCATAGAAGGCATTCTTATAGGAGGTCTTCACGTCCAATTGGTACAGTCCCGGTAGACGAAAAGCTCCTTGAGATGGCTACACATCCGATTGGTCATTTCCAATAATTTCTTTTTGACAGTTGAATCCTTCCACAATGCCCAGTGTCTCGTCGGAGTTGACAAGGTACTGTAAACATACGGAGCAGAAAGGAATAGCGAGCACCACCCGTTGTGGCCAAGCAACGAGGGCGGCAGCGACATTGGAAGCCGCAAGTGCGTAGCACGAGGAAGTGACAGAGAAGACGCAAGAGGGTGCAGATCAACGAACGAACGGCGCAGCTTCTGCATTGACTGTACACTACCATAACGCTGCGTGATATGCACATGGCTGTGAGCGATTACATTAAGAACAATGAAACGCCCCACTCCTTGGTATAAGATTCTCCGTATAATCAAGATCGCTAGTAAATGAAACATGGTGACAAAAAAAGTAGCTGTTCATCAGTCGATCACCACAGCCAGGATGATGATGACGAGAACGACTGCGAGGATAAGCAGAAGAATACAGGCCTTACTCCTCGCGCTCTTCTGATAGTTGCTTGCCTGCTTCAAGTTCACGTGAGCACCTCTGGAGGCATCATGTGTGACCTCAACATTCTCCTCAATGATGTCAAGCTGTGCGCCCTGTTCATGCACCATGTGCGCAACGTCGCGGAACAACTCATTGAGCTCACCAACCGACTGCTCAATATTGCGAATCTCGGACTCGCGCTCAATGATAAGAGACTCCTGGAAGTCGACTTCGTCCTGGTTTGCCAAGCGCAGCTGTTCCTGCTCTTGCTGCTGGCCAAACTCAGTACGTTCAGCGTTGGGCGATGCCTGGTCATCGAGAGCGGCTCGTGCAGCAGATGCTGAAGCACGCTCTTTTTCGAGTGCCTGCTTCTGCAGTTGCTGGAACTCGGTGAGGGATGCTTTGAATTCGCGACTAAGCTTCGACTGCGTGAATCTCTGTGACGGCTGCCTACAGTTAGCCTTGTGTCTGTCCATCACAGACAGACGTTCAGCGCACCCCAACATCAGGCCACTGGCTGATCTTCTTGACACCCTCGCCAATTTCCTTAAACTTCTCAGCCGTCTCCTCGGTGGTACTCTTCACTCTCTCGCGAACTCGTGCTGTCTCGTGCTTGGTACCCAGTTTTGATACCTCGGTCGATAGGCGCGCAACATTTCGTGTGAGCGAGAACAGGTCGTCGGAGATTTTGCTAGCAAAGTCACGGAACTCTGGATCGTCTGCGTACGACGGGTCATCTTCGCGTCTCCAGTTGGTGGGCTGGCTCTCTAGAGCAGAGCTGCGCTGGAAGGACATGCTGCCGTATACGTGCGATGAGGGCTGCAGTCGAATTGTGAGGAGAGAGATGTAGCGCCGCGATATGCGCGATCGGTCGCAGACAAAAGTGGGAGCCTGGAAGTCGCGGAGAGTATTGGTGTTGCTACCTTGACGTTGGATCCTCGGCCACGCTTGGGGCTGCGCGTCATGCCAAGCTGCGGCAAGTCGGTGTGGATCGTCTCGTGGACCGCCGACTGTTTGTTTGAGAAAGTTGCAGCTGAGCTGCTTTGTTGCTTCACCAGCCCCACCTATCAGTCTTTCCTTTCCGTTGGCGGCGCGACGCCTGACCTGTCCATTGATCTTGTCATGACATAGCTCTGTTCGAATTCGAGTTCCTGACCCTTGCGCACCACCACTCACACACCTATGGCGACCCTCGCACCTTTGGGCACTGGGACGCGCCCATACCGCGACTACCTGACTCCCTCGCTGCACGCGAGATTTATCAGGGCTAGCAAATACACGCTGTTGCTATGCTACGCCATTGCATGCTGGATGGGTGAATGGACCAATCGTAAGCTCCATTCCCATGCCTTGTGAAGCTCTCTCTAATCGTGCATATAGTTGTCTGGCTCTGGTTCCCGTTCGGCGCAACTGGCATTCGAGCACTTCTTCTCTTCATACCCGCTCTCACGATTTACCTGCTTCGTATCGCGCAATGGCACGTTGGCCGTCGACAGACTTTGACGCGTGCTGAAACCTTCCAAAAATATTTCGCCCGGAAGAACACACTCGTCACCCTCGCCTTCTACGTATTCTCTGCCTGGTTGTATAGCGAAGTCTACACGTGGTCACGCACCGCAGCGGATAGGCTCAACTTCACCGAGCTCGGGCGCGCCCACGAGAGGCTGAAGCTCAACGAGCGGCCACTATACCTGCGCTTTCTATTCGCGGCGCTTGCATTCGCTCAGACTGGCGTACATCTATGGAAAGACTACGATCGTATCGACATGCCGGCGATGCAGCCCAGGAAGCTCAACGAGGTCGCAGCTGAAGGTTCGGTAAAGAAAGGCCCCAAACCTAGAGTGGTGCTCTTGCAGCAGCTCAAATCTATGTTCATTACTGCCGCAGGACTCACCTTTTTCGTCACCATTGCCGGAACGATACTCTACTTTATGGGGCCACGTCAGTTGCTATGGGACTACTACTATAGCTTTAGTCGAAATTTCATCAGCTTGGCCAAGACCTCGAAACCGACAGGTCTGGCCCCATTTGCACCATTGGTAGCAGGCTTCATCATAGAGGGGGCACTATTGGTGCTTTTGTGGGAGTTTGCCAACAAGGCTTTCGACTTATACATCGCTCAGGAGCCATTGAAGAGGGATAAGCCAATTACCAATGATTCCAAGGACCCCAACGGAACATTGCTGAATGGTCTGAAATCAAACAAGGCAACAAATAAGGTATGCACTCTTGTCTTTTACATACATGTTTATTCTAATGGAATCTCAGGTGATGGCTTTCTGGGAGCTTGCTCTGATCACAGACGCATTTCCTGACCGCCGTAAGACTATTTACGCGGAGATGGACCGCAAGAAAGCTCCAACCTTCGTACAGGTTACCGATTTCTGTCTTGCAGAAATCAAGCTTCTCATTGAGCGCCTGAATGTTGGCCTTGACCCTACTTATCAATCCACAGCCGCCTCCGTCGCACCGCAGCCAACGCCATCGATCTACCTCGTCCCACAGATCTCTCAGCCTCTGAAGGACGACAAGCAGGTAGTCGCGCTGCCGCTGAAGCCCACCACAAAATGGGAACATTTCGAAGCTGCGACCTCAGGCATTGCGAAGATGCACAGTTCACCAGGCAATTCGCAACAAGCGTACGGTCGTGAAGCGATCAACAAAGGTCTCAGGAAGGCGCAGGAAGGCGCACAGCAAGCCGAGTCTGTTGCATCAACCGCGTCCGACAAGATACTTTCGTCGCCCTTTGGCTACATTTTCAGCCAGTCGCTCCCCCGACGGGCGAAACTTGTCGTTCTCGGTGCACCTTACTCTCGCATATCGCTGATCTGTAATGCAATCACTGCACTTACCAACCTTGCTGTGTTCTCCATCGCCGAAGACACGATTGGTCGGTTCCACGAGAGCGTGCCGTCGATCATCCGTACCTTTACCGCTGCCATCAACAAGATCGATGCATACATGAGCAGCCTTCAAGTTCTTTGGAGCGATAAGGATACGTTGGCAAAACCCGAAGCAATGCGCAGAAAGGTCCCAGAGGTCGACCAGGTCAGGGAATGTTTGCAGAAAGGCTTGGAGAGCATACTAGGTAGCTTTGAAAAGTACTTGGGTGGCATGGGCATGAGCCTGCTCGAGATTTCAGACGCGAAAAAGGCAGCCGCGGTTGTGAGACAACCAGAGATGATGCAGGCACCCGCAGCTCGGTGAAGAAATTGGGGGGGAGGCGCATACACGGGCACAATGGGTCTCGACATTCCTGCAATCAGGCCGAGGGACGAACATATTACCCAGAGATATAGACAAACTATGAAATGCAAGTCTCATGGAGGAAGTCTTCACATTGGTCAATTCCTTCTCGGTGCCTACTCAAAATGGTTATCGATATCCGGTGGTACGCACCTTCTTCCCAATGGTTTTGGCCTGGCAAAGTCTATTGGATTACTTCCAAATATCAAAACCTTACTGTCTGTACCCTTGGGAAATTCAAAACTTTGGACCCCGACAAGGCCATGCTCAAACTAGTAACAATGCACGACAATTGTAAGTCTTCCTAAATACACGACACTCATACGTATCACTACTTACTTTACGAATGCTCTGGCTTCGACTATACCACGTGGAACTTCTGCACCGAGTTGCAACCAGCACTGCAAGACGAAGCCAGTCGATCCTTGTGCCCGCAACATCATCGGCTGAAAGAAGGCTCTCGCAGGTTTTTGTCATTCCGTTGCTCCGTGAACGCATGCAAACATGTAGATCTCAGCGGGCGATTACGAGCTGCGGAACCCCTCGCATACGAAACCCCCTCAAAGTCGACATGAGCACGCGTTCACCCTGCGTTCCAGCGATTCCCTACGGCTGTGCTCCCGGCGCGGTCCGCGCTGTGCTCTGCACGGCTAGCATGCATACGTCTCGTGTGCCTCAGGTGACGCTACAAGGCTACGAGGCATGTGATTGGCACGGGTGAAATCGCCTGCAAAGTTTCCAGACGAGCCCGAACACTGTGTGCGTGAGAGTTGTGCGCTCGGCTTGTGAAATCTGCAAAAGGGTTCATGTCTAAGGTTTTGCACACACGGCGCAAGCTCTCGATGCAGCATGGTGACCTCGATGCTTTCGGTGTAATAAGAATGGTTGAGACCGCATACTTTTTTTTTCTGCTTGAGCAGACGTCAAGCAGCTAAGGTCTACAGGGATCATGGTAGGGACCGACTGTCGAACCAGGCTGGACTCCCGGAGAGATTCATTTTTTTGAGCCGCAACAACGATGCAGATGAGGCGCATAGGGCTTGCATACAACAGGTACGTGTGTACCACAGCGTCGGACTTTGTCATGCACTGCACGAGTCGACGGAACAGCTTCCGTCGGAGCCAAGTCCGCGAAGATAGAACGTAAAGTTGGAGCGTTGAATCTCTATTAGACTCAATCGTTTGCACGTCAGGCGTCGGCTCTATACAACCGATGTGCTCCTGCTTAGGAAGGTTTGATTTCCCTTTTTGGCCAGTGACGTAGATGGTACCACATACAAGCTTGTAAGGCTGTCGCGTGCGCTCTCCCGATAGATCTCTACGCTATGTTCGGCACGATGCCGAATGAGCAATGCATGCTTTTGGGAAATTTGCGCGAAGCTTGGTTCGTGTCATGGACAGAGAGGTGGAAAAGCGGCGCTCGCGCTATGACTCGGTGTGGGGTGTGCGTACGTTCGTGATGCGAATCGACCATTGCGAAAAGATAGCGAGTAAGCTCTCCGAAGGTTCGGGTCCGGCGCTTGCAGACTTTGGCTGAGGTGAAGATTAGGTTTGCCTGAGCGGATGATGTGCAGTAAGTATCGCGCCGCTACTCTGCGCTGGAAGCAAGCTAGAAGGTTAGGGTTCGCGCTGCGTACTAAATGTGGAATACGCGAACGAGCTTGGTCATTGGGCGTGCTGAGTGCTACGTGCTACGGGGATTTTGCGTTACGAACGCCCAGTAGATAGTTGGTCAATGATGCGGAGAAGGCTCCTGTCAAAACCCTTGAATGACACAACCGAAATGATACTTCAACTACGCGAGGGTGGTACATAGACACTGTTGACAGACAAAGAGAGATTTCTTACAGTGTTATCTTACATGGATGAGAATACAACGTCATAATGCATGAGAAGCTAAAGGCTAGCCAATTCGAGCCCAATGGCAAAGGGCAGATGGCGAGTGAGAATGAGACATGCGCGAACAGACGGAAGGGAATTTGGGTTCAGTCTGTCTTTGGCTTCTTCTTTCCGATGTTGTAGCCCCACTTCCTGAGCGTCTTGACGACCTTTGGCAAGACGGCAGCAGTGAGCGGAACCCTGATGAAGATCAAGGACTTGTGCACCAGATAGGCAAGACCAAGTTGTGTCCAAATTGCTGGGCCGTTGTCAGCTCGCATGCTAAGGGCAGGTTCTGGCTGAACTTACAGGCATCACCGCCGTTCCGTGCCTTCACAGTCGCTGCTTCGCCAGTATCGGGCATGCCCTCTCTCAATGTGGCATCGGTAGTTTGCGCCTGCGCATGTTTCTCTGCCGATGTGGTGCCTGCATCTGGAATGACTAGCCTTACGAGATTCCAAAAGCCGTCTTTGACTACCTCTTCGTAGTGGCCTATCCTATCGGTTCCGAGCAGGCGAACGGCAAGGAAGCAGATGGGGAAATCCAGTGCGGATAGTCCCAAATACACGCCCAAAGCTGCCCATCCGTACTCTTTCGAGAGCGCCTTGAGCTTCTGAGACAACGACTGGGCTGGCTCGGGACTGCCCAGGTGCGGCGTTGGGTCGTGATGTGACCCGTTTGGTTTGCTGCTGTTGAAGCGGATTGAGCGGAAGCGACGTGTGAGGGCGGATCGCTGGAATCGGAGATACAGCCGTGCGCTTTGCTGGAATGTTTTGTGCTGCAGCTGTGACCTTGCCGGCAGCTGTGTCGAAGAGAAGAAGGTCCTGAGGAACGGCGCTGACGTGCGTGGAACAGAGCTTCTCGCTGCCTGGGAGCTCCCAAACAGAAGCTGTTCGCTCCAGAGGCGCGCGATTCGCGTTTTCATTGCAGGCGACGGTCCAGGTGAAGACGGATCGAGCTTAAGTTCACGTGGCGAAGGCTGTGTCAGGTCGTTGTCGCAGTGTTTGCGCCGGGCTCATGTTTCGTCGTTGTGACGATAAAACTGTCAGGGTCCATCGCAGCTGCTGTCGGCGAAAAAAGAAAAAGCTCCGACTCGCGCTTGCCTCCAACTCACCATCCTGTCCTCAAGTCTTCCAGAACAAGAGCTTGCAAGAAGCGATTATAGTTCGTCCGAGGCACAGCAGAGACACTTCGAGTCTTCTAACTCATCGTCGCTTTCGTCTCACTAATCATAATCATCTTCTCTGTTGAGTAATGACACAGCAAGCGGGGCGACCACAGAGTCAGCAACACCTGAATCGCTCCCAATGACGCCGGCACCAGATGGTCCTCATGGCATCCTTCATTCACCATTGATCCTTCTGCTGCCGATACTTGGAAACGGGCATGTTGCGGCCCGAAGTCAGACCACGTGAGATCTCTGGCGTTGAGGAAGTCGAGGTTCCCCGGCCGCGCCGGCAGCCGCGGCTGTTGAATCCAGGAACCAGGCATCAAAATTTCCGAATCGCAACCAAGTCTGGAGAACACCCCTTGCTGCTGTCCGGGCACCGTTGTCGCCTCTTCTCGTATCACCGTGTGTGCCATCTCGATTGCGACTTGATGGCTTGCAGTCATTTCTCAACCTCCCGAACTAGTATCTGGTTCGATTGGCCATCAGGGGCTTCCTCCCGCGAGTGCTCGGGATTTCCCATGTGCAGGTGGGCGTCACAGAGCGGCATAGAGCGTCTCTAGCTGTCACTTTGTGGCGGCGCAATTTACTGCATCAACTGGACGTGGCTTGGCCTTATTAGCAGTCGTTGATGCAGTGGAACATGGCCTGAGCATCAACTGTCACAAATCGAAGCGTAAACACTATTCAATATCACTACAAACATTGCTGCAATAACTGCAGGGCCGCGGACCCACTGAACGTCTTTCGACGTCGCCTAATACTGCCTATAGCTGCTCCCTGCACTGAAGTCGGTCATTAAGCGTTTTGATACCGATGCTCTTATTGTTATACGAATTCATACGCTCAAATTCTATACTGCGGGGCAGACGCGTAGCTCTATTACTGCTTGTGCGGGTCCGACTCTATGCCATCCCGTTTGCTGGTGCGGTAGCGTGCTCATGGAACAAGGAGCTCACTCCGTTACACGGCATTATTACTTACTATGCTCGGATCGTAGTTTGCACGTCGCAGGTCCAGTCACCAAGCCTATGCTGTAAGCTGGCATATGTCGAGTAATGGTGCACCGAGAAATCGAGCGTCATCGTGTGAGCTTCACATGGTAAGAAGGCGTTGGACTGTTTGCGGACGTAGCCGGCTGCTAGCAATCCTCAACGTCTGGCGTTAGCCTCTTTTGAACTGACATGGATCCATACATGCTATACTGCTTGGAGAACACTCGCTAATTGGCTCATGCAATGCAGGATTGGCGTGGCGGCCCTGCAACAACGTGCAGCACTGCCGTTTACCCCAGCACACCGGGGCGTCAGCATCACACCCTGACTACATACCTACATAACACAACGTCTCGCTTCTCACTGGTAGCTTTCTTTGTCCCGCCTTTGCTTTGGCGTTCCCACCACCTGAGGGCTCTTGTGATCTCCCATCTACTAACTGAATCAAGATTCCACTCTAAAGCGGCTCGGAGCCTGACTGCGGGGCCTGCGAAGGTTTGCGGGCTGGAAACAAAGTTTTCGGCGCGCACACACAACCCTGCTACTGCACCAGTCTCAAACTTAGACCTTCCGCGTATCGACCATACCACAGACCAAGTACTTATTCATCTTCGATTCAGTCCCATTCAGGCAGCGCCAACCCCCTGATTGGCTGCGGGACCGACTCGTTCCCAGTCTGTCAGGACTCAGACGTTCCAGAGTAGCACACAGGGCTGGTCTTCGACTCGGAACGTTGTCTTGCGTACCACCAAAATGCTCGGCTGATCTCCGCAGTGCTTCTCTTCCCTCCTTCTTAGCAAAGCTCGGTCGTAACCTGTCTCCTGCTTGACCGGGGTCCTTGCCTAACGCATTCGTTGGATGGATAGTGTGCAGCTTGGTGTCGCACCCACTCCTTCGCTTCACAACTTGACAGCGCCCAAAACGGCACGCTCCCGGGACCCAACTGTTTGAGGCCTCGACCAAGCTCTCGTCGTACGTGGCTGCATGAGCTCGTGCTTGGATCTGCCTGCTTCTCCACGTGGACGTAGTCTCTTCCTTAAAATGACTATTAATATGCTTTGGTATATATAATCCCCGCCCGCACTACCCTCCCACTTCCCACAAAACAGCTGCTCCACCATTCTTGGTTCTTCCCATTCTTGCAAGCAACGAGTTCCAATAGCCTCCTTCCTTGACTATATTGCCGATTCTCTCCTTTACAATACCACTCTCAGTCCTCTTCAGCATTCCTTTTCAACAACATGGGCGGTAATCTCGAGAACATCGCCGGCTACGGTCAAGTCTCTCTTGGCCAAGCTGTTCACATTGCTCAAAACAGTGACGGTGGCGTCGACCAGCGCCTTGCTCACTTTCTCGAGAGACGGTTGGCAGAAGTATGGGCAAAACTCAACGCTCAACCTACCACATACATCCTGCCGGCAGACGAATTTGCTCTTCTGAATTATTACCGGCCACGTTTCGGCGACAACGTTATCATCACGGATGCTACAAAACGGTTTTGGGACAATCACAAAGGTACTGCTTGACCGAGTGCATCCCTGTTACTGAATTCCAGCCCTTTGCGAGGTACCCAACGATATTGCTTCCCGATTTTGAGCTTTGCTGCTAACAAGAGACCCTAGATTAATTCGTCTCGATACAAAGTTCTTCTACAAGCGATTTAGCGGATTGTAAAACATTGGATTCACGCACGATACCTCTGACGACGGCGTTATCGGGTTTTTCTTGGCGTGGGACTTAGGGTCCTACACTGCGTCATGTACGATTCAGAACAGAGCAGCCTCCAACCTTTCGGTCAACAAGGGAACGAGTTTGGAGCGCGATCGGAAGTGCACAGGTCGCCGCCACCACCGGCAGGCTGCGGCAGGCTGCTGCCGTTGTCTCCCTCTGCCTAATGCTGATTGGTCTACTTGTCGTACAGCTGCTCTCATCACATCATCACAATTACTTGTCAACGATCCTGCCCTCAAGCATCCCAGCAACAACGACGCTCCTCGCTCGATTGCTCGCCGGTTATGTTTGTCCGGCATATCAGTAATTCATCATGATTCACTCCTTCGGCTTCGCGTGCTGCTAGCATCTTTCCAGGTTCGTTGTGAAGACAAATATCGATCCCTCGATTCAGGAAGACGTTCTTGGAATTGAGGTAGAGATCTATCAAAGCAACGAGAAGCTTACGAAATGAGCAGACAAATATCATTCGCCAAAGTGCTAGTTCCAGAACACGGTATTCAACTTCATCATCCATCTGCGAAGAGACTGGTTGATCGGCTCGATGCAATCTCTCTTGACGATTTTGGACTTCCTGAGTCACCTGCGGCGATTTGGGGAGGAACAGTATCGCATGGAGGTATTGAAGACCTCAACAGCTGCGTTGCCAAAACAAATAGCCTCGGACGATTATTCCCGATGTTGGAAACCTCGTAGACGACACCTAGGATTACACGGGGGTAGCGCACGTCACCTGGACTGCCATTTGATTTGGTTCCAAAATTGTACTGGAACCGGCAGATGTCATCACCCCTGTATCTGCGCGCAGATCTCCCGCAAATGCGCCGAGGAACTTAAACGTTCCTGAGTCAAGAGCCGTCAATGCCCTGGCGATCCACAGAAAGCGACATTTTTCCCTTTCTTGCTTGCGATCAGGCAGCTGAGGAATTGTTGGTACAGCGATTGTTCAGGTCTGGCACTCTAATATCTGGAGACAACAAGACACGACGAAGAAAATTGTCAAGGGGTCGCAGTTGTCCATCGATAGGAATTGGCCAGCGCAGTGTATCCTCGCATTTTGAAGGCCTGTGGTGGACGTCGATGCAATAAGTTTACTTGAGGATAAGGCATCGATACAACGTTTCTCTGGCAACACTCCTTGACAATGGTGAACATAGAGTCTATATCGAGATAGTCAACATCAGGATTCCGGCGAGCTCTCGGAGTCTATCTAATTGTATTGATTATTAGCTGGGAAGATGTTTGTCCGTCTTGATCCCAACATCAACACGATCGTAGGCTCCTCCCTAACATTCAAAGCTTCGCCCCACAAGCCGTCCTTTCTCGAATGGTACGAAGGCTCACTACAACACAACAACTTACCTCAAATATTCGATCGGGATGTCTAGTCTAATTCATGTATCATTCATGTTCTGAGAATACTTCAAGTACTCATATTTCAGCGTATACTTCTGGTAACGCTCATCAACACAGGCATGGATCAAGATATTCCTCACAACACAAAAATGCTCAGCCTTTGCTGGGATGAATCCTATGGTAAGTAGTTTGCGTCCCCATTGTGGATCATCTCGTCATGCAACTTGCTTCTAAAGGGAGGCCTTACCATCGACGCTACCACGAGGCAAGGTAGACGCGTCCGGCAAATCGGATGACTT
Source organism: Epicoccum sorghinum (assembly GCA_020272525.1). NCBI lineage: Eukaryota > Fungi > Ascomycota > Dothideomycetes > Pleosporales > Didymellaceae > Epicoccum > Epicoccum sorghinum. Next base: position 2,047,846 of record VXJJ01000011.1, on the reverse strand, counting down.
GCCTTGCACAACGAACGGAAGTCAACGGTGCCATACGCCTCAGTTCAAGCAAAGAACATGACAAATTTGCAAAACAGTACAGCGTCCTTCATTAGCGTGCCAGGCGGATAGTTATGGCGCGGCTCTGGTAGCACTGGGTTGCACTACAAGCGCGCCAGTATTCAGGATGCTTCCGAGGGAATGTTTCACAATACCGAGATACTCTATGGGTGGGACCTGCTCGCAGTGGATGACTCTGTCTGATATGACACAGCATTCACGAAAGGCGTAAATAAAGTGATGACTGGTATACGAGAACATGATATTGATTTGCATGACGTTACAACGGACGATACTGGAGCGCTCATGGACATGGATTGGACCATGGAACAGCGTTCCACAAAAGTCACAGTAACAAGCGGTGCGGCATTCGAGACTGGCTTGGGCTTGAGACTCATTGAGCGACGTTCGATCAATACACGGATCCACCAGAGAGAAAAGATGCCTACAGGGGCTGGGAGACGCCTATGCGCTACCAAGTTGAGTGGCCGGGTTCTCTAATCTTTAGTCGCCAATTAGTGAAGGGGGCACCTTCATGACCATGCGCGTCGAAAACATGCTGTGCCGACCAAGGACTAAGCTGCAGAGCATTGAAGAGGAGCATTAGGTATGTGAAATGAACAAGTATTATTCCCGGCGAAACGCGGCATTGTGTCTTTCACTCGAACAGCCAGTATGCTGTTTTCTCTTTCTCGGAGAACTTTAATTTGGGATCTTCAAGTCGCATGGACGTTCCACGCGACAGGCTTGTCCAAGATGGTGAGCCTCATGTTTAAGAATGTGGATGTGGGAGCTCCCCACATGCGCTAACATCGCTAGTTATGTGGGTGACCTGGTGAGTGGACGTGTTGGCGTGTTGATCGTCTCACTTCCCGTGCCGTCCTATAACGCCCCGTATTATAGAACAGCTATGAAGCACGTTCGGGAAATAAGTCAGGCAGATAACTGGACCTGTCCAGGGTCTGGATCGATGAGACCGACGTTTGATCTCTAAGAAGCCCGAGTGCTCTATAGAAGATCGACGAAATATTTACCATGATAGACTTGGCACATACTAATTTATTGACTGAGAACGGGTTGGCATCGGTCACTCCGAGAAAGGGATGTTGAATCAACGCAAATGGATGACCTGGAGCCGACGAACGCTTTGCCAAGATTTGGCAACGGCTGCGAGGCAATTACGATGCAGGGAGGTGGTCCTGCGTAACTGCCTCAGACATCACATGCCCGTTATAGCGTGTAAGAAACGCATTTTCGTTGCGAGCATTAAGCTGCTCCAGAGTACACACTCAGTAAGCGATTAGGGCGTAACGCCTTCCCACTATCAGGGAAGGTGGGTCCGGAGTAAACTTTCCCGACATCCCTTCGGCTTGGAAGAGACACAGCAACTCAATCCAGTGACCAGCCGACAGAACACGCCAGGGCCCCCGCACTGGTATGCGCAAACATTTCGTGGTTGTACCTGGAAATGTCGGTCTTCAAGCTTGCTTGCTGTCTAGTTTCGAAAGAGCAACTGCAACCCAGACTTCGCACTACACCTCGTCAGCACAGGTAGGAACTTCTCGAGGGCGCCACGATCTATAGGTATCGTCAAACTCATGCAATCCTTTACCATAGAACAGAACCGACAGACAGGTTCATGCCCATAAGCCGTTCTCCGCTGTCAGTGGTTAGTGTCATGCTGTCCGGACTTGCACAGCCATTACTCACAGCCCCTCCACCCCCCTTCCCCCCAGACTGTCATATTCCCGTAGTACAAAGCATTGACACTGCGATCTCGATCCGGAATAGGATAGCGACCAGTAGACCTTACCCCCAATTCACGAGGAAGCCCCGAGACGTCGTACATCTCGCACATGCGAGTCGTTGTGGACGGCAAGTTACGTTCCCGTTCAGCTGTTGGGCACTATGGAAGATCAAATCGTTCCAGGGTACAAGCTGCCGTGTCTGCCCCTACGTTGTACCTTCGCTAACTACCGCCATTTAGCCCGCGCTGCACCTGCCCATGCGCAGTCACATTGTAAGGTTTCCTGCCGTGTTTCAGGTAGCTCAAGCAAGCCTCACGTACTATGTATGCACGCCTTGAGCAGCGTTCAGTGTAGCGCAAGATCAATGTAATGCAGCCTTGATTGGAGTCGTGGTTCGGGCTGATGGACGGAAACATCTACAATACCGAGCGACATGCACTGATCTATTCATCCCTTATTGGCGGCCTTGGGACATCAGACGGCAACTACTGCTCTTCGAGCTGGTGGCTTGAAGCATGTGCTCAGATCCTGGATGCATCTTCTGCCGTTCGTCCCGCAGCCCGCAGTAAGATTGCTGGGTCCATCATGCAAGCGGAGTCCCTCGACAGTCGCTTCATGATAACCATTGCATGGCTACACGGCATGACATAGTTCCCGAGCTAGTCGCATGTATGATAGCCAGCGCCTTCGGACGAATCTTGATCGGTGAAGTTGCGCGCCCCATGTCTTCATCATTAGCAGGTCGGCCGAGCGAAGCTCAAAGCATAGTGGGGCGGACTTACTCGAAGGCACGAAATTATGGTCGCCTAACCATACTATGAGGGCATCTCAGAAGATTGCACTGGATAGAGACAGAGCAGGTAGTGTAAGAAGAATGTAGAACCACGAATGTCGGCTCGCCCACTGGCGGTACTGGGTTCCGTAGCCAATCAGATTTTCGTGACATGACTTGATCGCTGATTAGCAGATCCAAGCATTCTGTACTCAAAGAAAATACTCGCTCCGCCTCCATCGACAACTGGCGAGAACCAGACTGATCAATCGGCTCAATGTTTCAGATCATGGTGGTCGCCGGATGGTATTTGATACCGTGAAGTAAAGATTCGATAAGATGAGCTGCTTGTCTTCTCACAAATAGAGGGCTGCTTACCCATAGCAGCCGGAATAAAGGGTTTCGCTGTATCTCTGGCAGGAGAGACAAGCTGGATGAGCGCGTTAATAACTTATAGTATGTATGCTATCTAAAACCAATAATGGTGCTACTTCCGTAGTGCCAGCACTCTATAGCTATTGAGAATGCGGGGTTGACTCACGTCATCAGTTGTGATCGCCAACAAAACACCACCACCTCCAGAGATGGCACTCAGATGAATTGTTACATTTTGGTATTCAGATACTCTGGTGTTCAACGGTAGTCGGAATAGTCGGAATGCTAAGGAGGATGAAGTGGGGCGAGTCCGGAGTGTCGTGTGACTTCTCACTCGCTGAATGTCATCTGCGGCGTTCCTTATTGCCGTATCGCGTGCTTGGCTTGGAAGCCGTCTTGCGTCTTCCATCATGACCTCGCAACGTCGTCACTACCTCCAAAACCTCACAAACTTGTTGCTACAGCGCGATGAGTGGACAGCCCAACAAAAAGGTCTTCGAAGACGATGACAAGAGCACTGAGGGAATCCGCTCTATGGAGCAAGGAACGGAGACCTCTGGTATGTCCGGCGAGAGTAAGGTGGAAGGACCATTGAGTATCCTGCGCGGGGCTGTACGGATACCTTCACCAGATCCGTCCTTACTTTCATCAGACGGCAGTAACAATATACGTTATGGCCGCAATCCCAGCAACTATCCTGGTCAGGGTGAATCTGGATATACTTTACACTCTCCGGCACCTCCAAGACATCTTAAGGGACGAGTGCAAGCGATATGGTATAGAAACAAAGGCCTTTTTCTGGTCCTCATATCACAATTCTTCGGCACGCTGATGAACATCACTACAAGACTGCTCGAAATGGAGGGCAACAATGGTGCGAATAGCTTCAAGTTCTGCCGCGGGGTGCTAATTGCATAAGCAGGTAAGGGATACCATCCTTTCCACATATTGTTTGCTCGTATGGGCATCACAGTTCTATGTGCATCAGTATACATGTGGTACAAGAAAACGGAACATTTCCCTTTTGGCTTGAGGGAAGTCCGATCTCTACTGATTGCTCGAGGATTGTTCGGGTTTTTTGGTGTTTTCGGAATGTATTGTAAGTTGGAGTCCTTGAGTGCGTGCTGCGTTTGATCCTTTTTGAGCCATTCGATCCTTCGTTCCTGCCTGTCTCAGGTACTGTCGTCGATACACCGCCATTGCATCTAGAGTATCATAAAGTGGAGGCGTCTGTATCAAGTCCATACCAGTCACTGACTCTGTCTAGATTCGCTATTGTATCTACCCCTCGCCGACGCCACTGTGATCACGTTCTTGGCGCCCAGCCTCGCATGTTGGGCCTGCTCGTATTTGATCAATGAGCCTTTTACTAGGATAGAACAGATTGCAGCCTACATCTCCCTGTTCGGGGTTGTTCTTATTGCCAGGCCTGTCTCGCTCTTTGCCTTCTTGTCACATTCTGACGAGCCCGTCCTACCAGCGAGTGGAGACTCTCCGAGCTCAACGGTGTCAAATGCCACCGCCCATCCTGATCGCATAGCAGTTGACTTCGATGAGGTCACGCCAGCGCAACGGGCGTCGGCTGTGGGCGTTGCTCTAGTGGGGGTCATAGGAGCTGCAGGTGCTTATACTACGATCCGATGGATTGGGAAGAGAGCACATCCGCTCATATCTGTGAACTATTTTGCAACTTGGTGCACCATTGTGAGCATTGTCATGATGATAGCTCTACCTGACGTTGGGTTTCTGCTCCCACGGTCGCTCAAAGATTGGTGTTATCTTACCTTTCTCGGTGTCTGTGGGTTTGTCATGGTCAGTCCAAGTGTCTTCTCTGGCTCAAGGCCAAGTCTAACATTTGACAGCAATTTCTCCTTGCTGCTGGTCTACAATACGAGAAGTCTTCACGGGCTACTAACATGGTATATGTGCAGATGCTCTTCGCGCTCAGTTTTGACAAGCTCATCTGGGGGACCACACCGGGGGCTTTGTCTATCATTGGCTCATCGTTAATTTTGGGTTCTGCAATCTATGTTGCAATGCACAAAGAGGATCCAAGAAAGGCGACAAAGCTGAGAGAATGTGCAGTCCAAGAAGAAGAGCAAAGCTTGATGGAAATGAATTTCAACGGGGCACCCGACAGCGTCGATCCGCCCATTCCGTTGTCTTCTGTGCGTGTCTAACTCATGAGTTTACATGCTAACAGCGGGTCGAGCTCATGTCATGCAAGGTTGTAGCATTTAAGATAGATTTTCGGATCAGCATATAGCATAAGACTCTCTCCTTTCTGGTGGATGCCCTCGTCTCAACAGGTACATGTAGTTATGCTGCACTCTTGCTACAATTCCATCTCAGGCAAAGGCAGACACACTCGCTCTTTCGCCTCAATTGTCGCTGTCAATGCCCACAGATAGAGAAGCAGCACCGAACCATGCCGCCGGTGCTTTACATTCATGCTGTCGGCTTTACATGACAAGATGCTTGAGCCTCATGGTCCAATTCTACAGGTACCTCCAAAGCCAGATATACTTGCTCCTGGAAAGCCAGCAATTTAGGGATCGTGTTGCGTGTACACAAACACATTCGTACAGGAAAGACGTATTTGCTGTGGGGTTCAACCCACGGCACTATTAGAAATCGGCAAAAGGTGGCGAATACGCTCCTAGCAGAGTGGGGCACCGAAGATTCACCGCAACCACCGCACAAATGCTGTCAGTCAGCGGGCCTCAGCGAAATTACTGGATTCCCTTTCACCAATAACAATATAGTGGTTATTTTCGTCCGAACAATCATCAAATGTCATAGCACAACCACCGACTTGACTACCAAGTTGATCCTCCGTGGCGCAATTGGCTAGCGCGTCTGACTGTTATCCGCAACTCGCTTGATTGCACATCAGGAGGTTGAAAGTTCGAGCCTTTCCGGGGGAGATAACATCTCTTTTTGCGCCCTCAGTCGTCTGAATTGTGCAGGCGTCTTGACTCCTGTCTTTTTTGTGCGTCTCTGCTTGTTGGAGGGCTATCGAATTGGTCACGCGGGTCTGTTCCATCCTTCTCTTTTGTGCTCTTTCTTTCTTCGACTCGTTGCGGGTAGATCCAAGCCAGTAGAGGTGTCTCACGGTACGGTGTCTCTCGTTTTTCTTGTGTCGGTCCGTCTGGCTCAGTGCCCTTGAATCTGTTCAAAGCTTCATTTGGGCCAGGATATTCAAGGTGATGCCACACAATGCAATGGAAATTTTCTAATTGGGCTTTTCACATCCTTCAAACCGCAGGAACTGCTGGAGAAAAGTCATGCATGCGCATCAATGGCCCGTTCTATGTAATACTACCACATACGTCTAGGAATGGCGATCGACAAACAGCTACATAACTGATCCTAGCATTGCTTACCTCAAAGCGAGACCAAAGTCAATGGTTGATTTCACACTAATATCTGCTCCCGGCTTAAATGGTATAACTTAGCAAAAATTCCGACGGCCTCGTTTACGCAAAATCGTGAGCCATTGTTCATCGTGATGCAGTACGTGGCCCCAGAGTAGCAATTGCATCAGGGCTGTGTTGACCCAAGAATAGAAACGCGCGTATGTGGTTCAACGCAATTCCATGGGTCCTACGTACGTCAGGGTCCTCAGACGTACGTTGGGGGCTCCTTGACTGCGGTTCGGATAACCATCGAACACATAATTCCAATGAGGACGACAAAGTCTACATAAAGTTCATTCGAATTGCACACCTTGGATCTGGATTGGCCTTTCAGACCTTTAGCTACAATTGTAAGACTGATGGTGTTTCGACCCATGTCTATGTATCTGAATACCTCATAAACAAGATCGTGGATGAATGGTCAAAAGTACCAGCGGTTGCAGCCTTTTGTCTTCATTGAATATGATGTGCATCCCTTGAATGGTTCGTGGCACAATTGGAAACGAATCTCGGTATTTAAAGCAACGTCATGCTGGCACCAACGGAACGAGTTCACTGTAGGGCTCTGCTGCTCCAAGGGAAAATCTACATCCCTTGAAACCATTAGACAAGATCACATCCACCTGTCATCGATATTGACCTAGATTTTTGTCAGAGTGTGGATAGTGGCTCTTGACAAATGTCACAAACGTCCTACTGGTCGCGTCAATTCTCTTAAGCGTTCGTTCGTAGCGAATTTTATCTAGACCAGGGACAAAAAATCACCAAGAGTAATGGGAAGAGCCCGCACCAGTAATGTCTGTCAGCACGACGATGAGCCCTGTGATGAAACATGGTACTTCAATGGGACAGGTTCAGGGAGACCTGTCCAAATGGTCATACTAGAAGCACCATGGAACCAACACGGAGCCACTCAATGTCAATCTGCCAGATTGCAGTGTGTGCCCTTTAAAAAGGATGTGGTGCCACCTGGTCAGCTTTTCTATTATCGCCTCAATTCAATCTTTGACATCAAGTATTGCTGTCAACGAAAATGTCTTTGCATCCAACTGCTCAATTCTATCATTCAACTCGAGCAAGCAGATCCAACAATCTTATCACAATGGGTCTCACAGAAGGACCACGCTACATCCCTCCTCAGGCTAGGGCTGCTAAGCCTGGCTCTCCCGAACTCTCTTCTATCCGAGCAAGAAGTGAATCTGCTCATGAAGCTCTTTCACAGAGGCATGAAACACCATCATGCCCACGAAGCTTAGAGAGTCAAAATTGGCGCCAACTCTCTAGAAGCTGGCCAGGATCACCAGCTCCCTTCCTAAAGCAGGACAGACCACCTATTTCCAGCAAGTACGATCAATTAAAGAGCAATTGGCGAAAGAGTTCTGTTGCATTTTCAACTTTCCAGTGCTGGAACGTCGGCCAAGTAGCACAATTGCCCGACGAGCATCAAATTCCAGCAAACAGCATTGCCCGCACAGAAGTGCGTGGTGACCCTTGGATTCACCCAGTAGTCATTACTGAAACAGGGGAGACCAATGGAATCAAAACTGTCAAGGTGCGAGTGTGCACAAGTATGGGTGGTCGAGGTCTTGAAGCCAAGCCAGAGCATCTTCACAAGTACTATCTAAAGGCTACTCGAAGTCGATTAACTGAAACATCTGGCGACTTCCACAAAGAGACCTTTGTCAACTGCTCGCCAACAGAAGGGTCCGAGTTCACCATTGAAGCTGATCTCCTCCTCCCATTCCATGGTGCTAGGGGGCGAGTGCCCATTGAATTTAACAAGGCCGCAATGGCTGAAATGGCAACTTTGCGTCCCCAATTCGACAGCGCAATTCAACCAGCCAGTCATTAGGCATGTCAGATTTCCCGTACATTATCTTCAATGGCGCTTGCCATGTTCTCATCCACGCGTTGTCTGTGACCGTCAAACAGTCTGCAAGTGGAAAGCAAAATCATCACCTTACCAACAAAGTACCTATCGCTTTAAATTCAACGCATCACAAGCTTGGTCCACGACTTGAAAGTTATCTGGTTTAAAGAATTTTCCGTCCTCTTCGAACGAATCGCAGCAAACAAGCCATTCTATTGCATCATCCACTCTTGGCTTTCAACTATGTTCAAGTATTCAGTATCAGTGTGGGATTTCCTTATGCGGGCTGTCAGGATCCGTGTGCATTAGTAGGGATGACAAGCCAACTACATGAGTGGTGTCAAGGGAAATGGATTCTACAGTCTTTGATGATGTGGGCTTGGATGGTGTTGTTCCAGAACTCAGACACCTCTTCCAGCACGAGCTGGCGAGATACGATTGGGCCCTTAAACGAAATCAACTTTTTCTCCTAATAGTTCCATTGCTTCCTTGCCGATGTTACTTGAGCTTTTTGTCAGGACCAGCCCAATTCTGTCCGTGAAGCTCTCATGCTGAGATTGACGGCATTTCACTCGAATCTGTTCAGGCTTCGCCAAACCGTATGACTGTCATATGTCTTTACAGCCTGTGTGTCTGTTAACTCTACTAAACGTTCGAATGTAAACTCCTGTCTGATCATCCAGCGCCCTGTAATCAATTATGATGAGAAATCCCAACGATAGAGGAATGTGCAGTCCAATTCACGTGAGCTCATGTTTCGATAAAACGCGATAGACAGCAAAGCGAGATATCGAAGTCAGAAGGATTTGATCACCGATTTCTGTCGATTCAATAGCATGCAATGTCCGCTTAATCAAGTCGCATGCCGATCACCCACATCAGACAGAAAGACGCAAGGTTTGCAGTGTCATTCGCGTCATTATCATTATGCGTATCTATCAGGCCTCGTATTAGCCCTAGCCTGGCCTCAGAACCACATCACCAACTAAAATAACAATGTTTTTGAAGAACCTTCTCCATTCTATAGGATCGCCACTAGCTTTGACGAATCTGACCTCGCTGTATGCCATGCCATCGAAAATGGCTTTCTCAATCACAATGTGACCATTGAGGCCCTGTCGCCGTCCATCTGCCATCTTGACTCTGATACTTGCACTCTCTTCTTGTTCACATTGCACGATCTGTTGCTCTGTGAATGGTGGTGGAGGCACGCCAAGTCGATGCAGAGCCTCCAGAAGCAAGGGGATCAGGAATGTGAGAGAATGAGGTGAGATGAAACGCGCAAGCGAGTACGAAGGCATGATATCAGCAAATTTGCGTGCAATTTGTGTCAGCGTAAGAGGCACTTGCGGTGTGGCGGTAAATTGCGCCATGCCCGGATCCTGAGAGAGCATATCCTGCGTCGATGGTGGGAGGTGTGACATGAACGGAGCTGAAGTATTTGCTTGTGATTGATAGACCGCGCGTTGGTTGTCGCCTACTGGTTGTGAGGCTGCCACTCCGTCATGAGAGGCAAGGCGTGGGGGACGTTCCCAGTCGAAGGCAGAGTCACCCGCTGGAGTCTCTGGCTGTGTCGAAGACAGGTAATGGACGGCGTTCGCAGGGTTTGCACTTGAGCGTCTGGGTGATGTGTCGACATCCATGGCATCCGGGTCCTGCGAAAAGCCTCTCTGGGATTGTGTGGGCCCGCGAGCAAAATCAATGCGCAGCTGTGAGAGCATTTTTGTGGCCATGCCTACTGGGTTGGCATTGCATCCGTTTGATGACAGGTATGGATTTGGTCGTCTGAACCATGGATGTCTTCGAACTTCGTCGAGGGTGAAGCGGGAGATAGGGTCAAGCTTCAACATGCCTCGAAGAAGAGATGTGATCTCTGAAGGCACCAGTTGCCACAGTTCGTCTGTTGTATAGCCATCTGTCTCAACGTATTCCTTGAACTCTTCGCTCCGCATTGTGGGTTCGTCCCATGGTGTGTTACCAACCAGCAGCACGAACAATACAACACCACAACTCCAGATGTCACAGACATTAGCTTGGTAGCCGACATCCAGCATGTCCGCTCTCTTACTCCTTCTGCCACTGACAATTTCAGGAGCGATGTAAGGTGGTGAGCCGCAGACGGTATTGCATAGTCGCGCCTTGCCATCTTTTTTGAATAATGCCGCAAGTCCAAAATCACTCAGTTTCAAGTCTCCTTCAGCACTCAAAAGAATGTTCTCAGGCTTGATATCTCTGTGTGCAATGCCTTTGGAATGCATGTATGAGACGGCACCAATCAGCTGGGAAAAGTAGAAGTGTGCAATGTCTTCTCCCACGCCCTCGTCTGCCTCGATCTTGTCGAAGAGATCACCGCCATCCGCAAGCTCCATAGCTATCCATGTCCACAGTGGGTCTTCGCCGGAGCCGAGGAGGTGTACGATGTTCTGATGCTTGCCAAGGTATTGATGCAGGACTATTTCCATTTTGATCTGCTTTGGCGAGAGGCGGCCCTGCTTGAAAGCATGTTCTTTGTTGATGAATTTGATCGCGATGACGGGCTTTGGCTTATCGTGGGGTACGGCTTTGCGTATGCTAGGCCCCGGTCAATATAAGTGTTCTCTCCGTGTAGACGGTCGACTGACGAAGCATATGCACCCTGTCCGATTGTCTTGCTGACAAGGCGAAAAGGAAGGTTCGATGGCAATGGAGCGACTTGGCTCTGTGATACATGTCAGCTACCGTATTGTAACCAGAATTGAAGCCATTCGAACAGTGGGTGGTCCCGAAATTGCGGTGAACAGAGCGTTCGCAATGTGGGCCTAGCAAGCAAACAAGAGGCACTTACCCCAGGCGGTGCGCCCATCGTGAATGTACATTCAAAGGTGCAAGCAAAGAGCTCTCAGAGAGCAATGTGAGGCGGATGCAGGACGTGTCGGATGGAAAATGATGATGTCGCGTCTGCCTGGTCGTCGGGCCCAGCGCACCTCCCAAACAACCACAAAACGCTCTGACTCAAGCGCGCCTTCCTCGCGTGTTATCGTGGGACCCTTATCGCGCAATCACGTGTGGTCATCTTCGCCTATCTAGGTACCTACCCCGGCCCCCACTGGTTCATCATATCACAAGTTGTCCCATGGATCGGTAGTAGAAAGTCCGATAGCCCTCCCCAGGTCGCTTTACCTGCTCATACTGAAGGTATAGTCTCTGACATCATTCGACGTGACCATCTCACAAGACGATCAGTAAGTCTTGCTCGCATTCTTTACTGGTAGAGCCAACCAATAGCATCAGCACAAGTCTGCAGTAGGTTCATATCAATATCTAAGGTGAGAATGATGTGGTCCGCCATGTCGAAGGTCCATTGTTAATTCTTGCCAGAGGGCTCTTGGCATCATGCACGCTGTCAGCCTGCGGATAGCGACGAAAGCGGTACTCATTCTGCCTTAACAGGACGTATATCATCCGCATTGAGCGTATGCGGTGACTCTTGTGAACGATACGTTTTAGGGAGACATTCGGTAGGCATCTAATCGAACGAGATGTTGGACCCGGTCAACGCATGACGAGTCCTATCTGTGGAGAGGCACAAAATTCTATAAATATGGGCATTACCCTTCTGCTACTTGTAAAGTCGTATCAAATCAGATCGGACCGTTTCACGCCAGAAATATCACGTACACAATTGCGATCTACATTCTGAAGCTTTTTCTGCCAGCTAGGCTCTCCGTGCTCCCACAAATTCAAATCATCAGGCCACTTCAGCCACAACACGTGTAGGCTCGCCACGAGTTGCGGACGGCGGTAAGCCACGTCGGCTCACAAGCAAACTTTATCTCTCAACCTTATCGCGCATCTCGCAGCCGCGGCGGCTCTAGGTATTTACACAGTAATAGTAATCCTGCAACAGTGTTTTTCTTGCAGACTGTTGTTGGACAGCCTAATGCTGCTAGTAGCAAAGTGGAGTAATTCTACGTGGCATTCTATATTCGAACGCTGCAAATTTCTTGAGTAGTGCAACCGAACGTTTCTCCACGGGAGAAGGGGCCGATGTTATTGACGACTTAGGTCTGCTACCATAAGAGGTATATAGGTGCTTCGCAACTAGACGCCCAAGGCTCTAAGGCTTCATTATCCCCATCACAAGATCAGGATACGAAGTACACACCCTGTGAGGTGAAATAGACACAAGGCATGTCGCTTCTTTGACCGGCTGTCACTAGCAGATGATATGCAAGGATCCTTGTTGCGAGCACAGAAAGGCATGTTGGAGGTCTGAAGCAAAATCAAGAGATTGGTAGAAAAGCCCCAGTCTTTCTCCACGGCCTCCCGCAATCCTTCCGCGGGCCGTTGAATCCTCCTCGCCTGACATGCAGCCTCTCCGCATTCAGACCCCTAGCATATCAAAACACCAGAAACAGTTGCTCAGTAATCTGTACCATATGGTGCGGCGTCTCCGCATTGCATGTCGGAGCCATGTCACCGACGATAGAATGAGTGAAACTCATTTTGCCTGTGGCCGGCGGTTTCCGCTCCAATACCCAGCAACGGAAGGCCTCCTTCCACACTACACCATGTCGGAACACTTAGCGAAGCATTAGCGAGTAGCATCACCTTCCAAAGTTTTGACAGCAGATGCTAGGCGAAAGCGTTTCCGAGAGAAGGTGGATTTTGCCAGACTAACAAAGCTTGCATCCTGCAGAGAAAAGGATCCCAGCTCAGGTTCGCATTGTAAAATAACACCGAGTAAGCTTCGGAGATGACATAGCCTATCTGCAGCGCCGGGCCGACTGCGCGTTCCAATGCTCAGAGAAGGCTGATGCGTATGTAATTGAGTCGGCCATTTATGCCAGCATGCCCTGCTCAGTGCTGTTCCCAAAGCTTAAATGAGCTGCCCAGACGCACCAGGCTCCGCCCAAGTTGGCGCCTCTGTACGCTATGAAGGTCCTGCAGCGGACATATCCATGTGTGCATGTGTAGTTTTCTTGGGCGCGGCGCTTCGGGCAAATGCAGCACAGCGTACGTAGCGGAGACCTTCCCACCGGTCAGAATGCCGCTTCGGACATAGATCGCGGGGAGGCGTTACAACGACGTCAGAAATTTCTACGAGGTGCGTTGGAGGCTCATCTAGAGGGCGAACTACGGAAAAGCCGATCCTAAACGCATCACAGCCGCATAGATGCGCAAACGATCTGGCCCTCAAAAAAGTGGAGATGCCTGAGCAAGAACATGCAGATGGGAAGCGAAAACATCGTCGTGAATCTTTCTATTGAGCACAGAGGTACACAGACAACTAAGGTGCCAAGTGTCCTATGATTAGGAAGTACAGCCGAGTGTACCACATGCTAACTCCCCTTTCCAGGGGAAGTGGAGCCGTAGCTATCATCTTGGACACCCTCGAGCCCGACCAAGGGAGCTGGACCAAAGCGTGAGCGTATCGGGTATATCGATCAGAGAATCGAAGAATCCACCAATGCCATCTATATATCCCGTATGGGCTCAGAAGTAATTCAACAAGAATCGAGTTTCCAATCAAGACATTGCTTTCGCAGAAAGCCCTGTGAGATTACCCAGACCCCAGACACCGTAACATATACCACGGTGGCAAAAATTGCTAGGAAAGAGTCGTACGAGCGTTGAATCCGGGCAGCTAGGACGGCGTGTCAATATTGCCTGCCGCAAACCCGGCAGTCAGGAGAATTAGGAGAACCAATCGTCCGCCAAATGCTAATATTTTGTCGAATCCGATAACGCCGGAAGTCTATGAGAATGTAGCGAGAAAGATGGGGAATAATGCATCGGTCCAAGGAACACGTCCGAGATGGTGAAGCAAATCGTCAGTTGGTGAATGAAGAATCTGGTACAGACGTTGCAGTCTTTCACCTAGAACCAGCGGGCAGAGCTGCGTAGGAAGAGGCAGCTGCGGCATCGAGGCCACGGAGTTGAGGAGCGTATTTCGGGTGCTTGACGAACTTGGGCACAGAGTCCTGTAACGCGTCAACTAAAGTAGCAACATATAGTTGCGGATGATACTTACGCTAGACATGAGCTTGAAAATGGAGTTCTGTGCCTTGTCAAACAAAGTTGCAACCTCGTTAAGGCTCTGCAACATTGCGGCGTCGTCGCCAACAGCGCGTGTCATCCTTGTTGCAAGCTGTGTGCGCAGACCGTGATCGATGTTGAGCTCATTCGGTGACCCTGGCGCCAAGAAAGCGTTGTAAAGACCGTAAGCAGCGGCAAGAGTCTCGCGAATAGTTTCTACCTTGTTGTCACCCTTGTCACCAATGGCAGCACGATATTGCCTGTTGAACTCCTGAACTTCAAGGTAGAAAGACAGGTTCTCCTCACACATGGTTTCCTTGAGAAATTCACGGTAAAGGAGGCGCCAGGACGGGTTGCGGATGATGACATTCGTTCGGTTGCTGTTCGAGTCGCGAGCCATACCATCACGGGTCTTAGCCGCAAGAGCATCTCCACTCGACGGAACTTCTTCAAGACTCCATCCTGCTACGCGCTCGCCGTGCGGGGTGACATAGTAGTGAACCTGTTTGATAGGCTGAAAGACGTGCTCAGCGTTACGGGGGTCGACAGGTGCAATGAGTTTAAGCTGCAGGAACAGAGAGCCAATCTCTATCGATTCACGCGGATCGACCATCGTAGTGCAGTCCATCAGCCATTGTGCAGCGTTGCGGCCATTGAAAGTGTATTCGTATTGACGGCTCGTTGTAGGTCGGTGCTTGACAAGCTTGACACCAACATCACACTTGGAGAACTCGTGTATCGAGTCTGAGTCGGATTGGATCTCGTTGGCTGTAGTACCAATGAATCGACGGAAAAGAATCTCAATAGTCTGTTCATCGTGGTGAAGCTTGTCGTTCTCTGTGTTGCGCTCGAGAATGACGAGCAGATGAGGGTTGCGGTTGGACTCGATAACAGCCTTCACGTGCGCAGACTGAATGCCATTACGCGTGCAAAAGCGTTCGAGAATGTGGATGCCCTTGGGTGTCAATTGCCAAACGGAACTCTTGTTTGTGAAGTCGAGCTTGCCCTCGACAGACTCAACAAACTTGGCCTCCAAAAACTTTTGGCAGACAGAACGGGCCATCTCCTTGGCCATCGAGAAGGTGGTAGTCGTTGTAGTAGTAACAACGCGGGAAGAATCTTTTGGGTCAGGCATCCGGTTTGACTGAGAGAACTTGAGTGAGCCGAGATTGGTAATAGCCTCATCCGAGGTGAAGGTATAGTCGATCATCCTGAAACGGACGCGGTGGGCGGTGAGGGGCAACGACACCATGAGAGTTGCAAAGAGATCTTTAAAGTCCTAACACAAATGTCAGTGATGGTCCCACGCAAGCAGTGACAGGTGCGGCAAAGCCAATGCGCAAAGTAGCGATCATGTTGGTGGGGGTAATGTGGGTTAGGGCCGGCTGCGTCCACGTGGGAGTCAGGCTAGTCAGAAAACATGTGGCTGTGGTTGTGCAGCAGCGTACCCGTGCAGCAAACATGTCGACGCAGCGGTGTCAAGTACGCGCAGCTTCTTTACGGCGGTGCCTACTGCTGCATTTGCTGCGGTTGGCGTACACCGATGTCGACGTCGCTGACCATCTCGATGTTTTGCAACGTTGAAGCATTGTCTCGAAACGAGGTGCGGTGCGGTTGGTAACAAGAAAAGGCACGTATCGCTTACCCTAGTATATGGCCGCTCATCGTCGGTCATACGCAGCAGTCTCGAGCTGGTCTGGTGCATTTTGGCGGACTGCGCTGCAGAGTGCAGGCTTGCGGAGTCTCTGTCGTGTGGTGTTCCGAGCTCTTCTCCTCCTATGCTGCCGGAGCGGAGGCTGGCGGGTATGGACGGGTCGCGGGGGGTCGAGACGTCAAGGGTGGGGTGCTCGGTGCGGCCACGCGAAACTGAGGTCCTGGAAGCCCGAGGAGCACCTGTTGCGAGGAAGGGCGAATCGGCGCGGGAAGGCGGGGTGGCGGCAGAGATGCTGCTGCCTCTGAAGTGGGCGGTGGTGGCTCTGGTGAGCTCGCGGCTGCCCTTTCGCAGAAGCGGAAAGCGGTTGAAGGTAAGGCGACGACTGTTGGTGCGGGTGGCAGGCGCAGGCGTGGTGGTTGCTACAGCTTCAGATACGGCTTCGAGGTCGAATCGCAGCTGGGGCTCGTCGCTGTCGGGGCCGATGTCAGGCGTCTCGCCGGAGGAGGAGGAAGCAGAGGAAGAGAGCGAGGCGGCGGAGACGGTCAGAGGCAGAAATGGAGTCGTCAAGGGCATTGCCGTTAGAGGCAGGATGGTCGCGGAGAGTCGTCGCAGACTGACGAAGGGCGAGCGAGTGGGTACTCTAGCAAGGATTGGCCGTCCGCTCGTCAGTCACTGGGGGGTCCGTGACCGCAGTGTCTGCGTCTGCCACACCGCCCTCCTAAGACAGCTTAGAAGGCGCCGGCCGTGGGCTCGCGCGCACGCAGTTCTGACAAAGGCCGTCGCCCACTAGACCGCAGCGTGCCCTAGTGCCAGCGCGAGACACATGGCGGCATGCACGCACACGCTCGCATGGGAATAAAGGGCCTTGGCTATGGCGGCGCCCACGAGGCATCCCTGGCCGGCGTGCATCGTGCACAGGGCGGAGCGCAGCCATGCCAGCCGCCCCCTGTCTGGTCGTGCGACTTGCGCCGAGCATGCTCTCACATGGGGCCCTGACTCGCTAGCTGGAATTTGGGCAGAAACTGTGCCATGGCCGCCACGTCTACATAGAGAGGTACCTACCTGCTGCCAGGTACTGGTACTGGTACAGCTACACCGTGTGATGGGACCGCACCAACTGTGTGTTTGTCGCGCGCGTGCAGGGCGAGACACTCCGCGGCATGACGCCAGCAACGCATATCGCGATATCACCGTGATGCTGTCCGTCTCACACTGCAGCCAGACGGCTGAGCGTGTGAGGCAGAGCCATGACGCCGCCGGCAAACACGTGCGAGACATTCCATGGTACCAAGCGTAGAAGTACTTCGTAAGTGGTTCCACCGCTGCGCTGCCAGAGCAGCAGCAGCATCGTGTGCGTCGCGCTCGGACGGTACGCTCCTGTCTCGTCTCGTACCGCAGCTGGGGTACTTTCGCGGCAGAGACAAAGACGCTCAACGAGGGCCATGCTGAGGAAATTGCACACCTTCTTTGTCCTCGCCGCATGCATCTGCATGCAAGCATTGGGACGGCCAGTGGAATGTGTGCCAATGCGGTGCACCTGGTACTGCAACACATTCCCCTGCCCGCGGACACAGTCGTCCTGCTGCAGCTACTGTCCAGAGCAGCCATCTGTGCGACCGCTTCATCTCCAACCGGCCGGTGGCCTCTCACAAGAGCATCTCCAGCCTCTCACGCATCAGCGACGACCAGGTTTGGCTGCTGCAGCGCCGTTTGCTCAACTCTGGACACGGCCCGTTTTGGCGTAACGTCTGTGGCAGCCCATTGCAGACATCCAGTCAGCGTTGTACAACATCGAGCATCTGCCAATCGCTGTCCTCCCACTCTGTGAAACGCATTCATGAATCTGAGAGGGGCGGAGGATTGAGCTGATTCCACAGAAACGTGGACGACACGTTGCATCCATGCATCACACATCAGTCTGATCGGTAGTCAGCAAGAAGCCGCACAGAATCCGTTGAGTAGGACATGTAAATGCAATCACAATGGCAGCAACAATCACACCGCAAACGAGCCGCCATAACGCCATGTCGCTACTGCCGCATCTGGCGGATTTAACATGCTGCAGATCAATACCTGGCGCTGCAAAACGTGGAGCTCCTCCCCCTGACAGAAGAATGCTTTCTTTTTGCTGCAGACTGAGCCCGCGGCTTCCACGTGTGTAACTCCACAATGCCTCACAATTACGCTGTTGGGCACTGCATGCGAGACATCTCCCCCGAGGAAGTACACCAATTGGCTTGTAGTGTTATACCCGCTATGCTGGACCCTCCAGGCTTCGCTTGCTCATCAACGCCGTTTTCAGCGACCTCCGCGGAGTCCCAGACGTCTACGAATCACGCTCTACAGAGGTGCGGTCACAGCGTGCAAGGGTCACCGCAACCATTAGAAGGTACAAGCCTGCAACGATCAACGTCCGGCAAACCCATGCATTACTAGTGGCGCAAATGTCAAACGACATCCTGAACACAGTGGTCGACGAGTCTCACCGGGCTGGAGTCCGGTGAACATACACACTGGCGACATGTTCGAAATCTCTGAGCATTTGACGACACGTGCGATGGCTTGACCAGAGACAGCCACACGCTTGTGTTTCAGAGCACGGCACCATTTCCGCTGATTCTGCCGGGCGGGTAAAACTCCGGCCTATTTTTGCGAACAGGTCGCGACAAAAACATTATGTGAGGAGCCACTTCGTTGCCACTATCTGAGGATACGCCATGCCCCATTGTTCCTTCCCGCCCTTCGAACAGTCTTCCAGAATACCTAGTGTGTATGTGAAGAGTTTAGGTATCCGCTGACGGATAACTTGCGGAAATCACTCGAGTACTTTACCTGGGCCAAGACAGAGCGGAATTAGCGAGCATTGTTCCACTCTGCCAGTGGCCCTAGAAATCACTTTGCCTGCACTTGTTCTCCCCTTACTCATTTACCTGCTTAAGCCTTCCAGAATACTGGGGATTAGCGGGACGCCAGACAGCGTCGTGAGGACCTTTAACTGCCGGGAAACATGGCCGACAGACGACTACACAGTAGATTACAACATTGCTGATGACCGCAAAGACATTTCTTCGGACGCTCTGGAAACGTGAGGACATAAATCAGGTCATTTCGATGTCATGTCACAGCCCTATCTCAACATTCAGGCCGTGAGGATCACCCGTTCTTTCGGCAGAAAAATCGCAGCCTGACAAACCGAGTCATGGTCTGAACCCCGACGAGTGCCAGGGGTGCCAACACGTGGCAATCGATTCCTTCTGTCTCGCGGGCCGCTCTACCCTGGCGTGAACGACAATGCTCCAGTCGTGCAACCCACGATGCAGCCCTTGCGTGTCGTTCAGAGGACGCTGACATGAACGATGCATTCCTGCCATGCGTGTCACTGGACGCAGAACGAGCTACTGCAGGCTGTCGCGTGGTTGACAGCGCTGCTGGAATTTACCCGAGCCTGTGGAGGAGGTCTTCCATAATGTTGTTCATCGCGGCTTCCAAATCATGCACGCCTCTTCATTTGCAGCTCGTTTCATGGAAGGCTGTGCGCATCACGCCGACGTTATGCGTCTCCCTCGAAAGTGCAAATCCCGTTGTTTCCCTTCAACAATACTGCCGATTGCTATGTTTACCCTTGGACTGCATGGACCAGGTGGAGCATTTGATTGTTCCGAGGACGGCCCCGAGTCAAGAATGTCGGTGAGAACAATGCTGTCCACGATTTTGGACAAGAAGAGATGGGACACTTATCGTGGCCCTTGGCGGGTCACGAGTTCGTAAAGGCTTTCTCTGGATGCGATTTGTAGCTGCAGGGACCCTTTACGCAGGGGACTGTCTCGAACCCGGTGTTGAGGCGAGTACCCGGAGGATGTATAGTTCCGGCTAGTGCTGGACGACGCGGTTATCGTCAACCACAATTCGCGGCGAACATCGGCACTGTGTTCTCGAACGTACTGGCTTGAAGAGGCTTAAGGATCGGAAGATCGTACGCAGGTTGTCGCAGTCATTTGTGAACGGCAGTTGAACCGGGCTCACCGCGACAGGTAGCGCGTAATGTTTTGATGCATGTTTGTTGACTTACTCGGGGCCATTAATCCCGAGGATCATGCGAGCGTCGCATAGTCTCGACACCATTACCACCTAGACAGAGCTTAAGAACCCAGTCGCTACGATTACGAGGTGCTGCACCGAGGCCTTTGTGGTGACGACAACGTGTAACAGAGGCTTGGGATCTAGATGCTCACATGCATGCTCTTATGCTGTGGAAACATACAACCGAATTTGCGCATCGAGCGCTTTGAGGACATCGGTCTGTTTCTGACAACGATGCTGAAATCGAATGAAATCGAGTGCCCTCACCCTCAAGGGCTCAAAGGGCAACTTGCCCGCGAATCGGGCTGGGTATTGTTTACGTATGCAATAGAGACGCTCTGGCATTGACTCTTCAGAATGCCTTGAGATTCACGGCGACAGCGCTTGGAGGCGCCTCAGATCTTCCCATAATGGCCTTAAAGCGCATATGGCAAATGCGTTCCTTGGAAGAGAAGGGTCCTCTTGACACGTTTTGTATGCCTAGTGATTACAGCAGACGTGTTTCATTTTAGGGGCTATTGCGCAGCCGCAGGGAGCCGACGCTTGAAACCTCTACAACGGACTGCACAGGAAAGGAGCAGGTGTTTGCGCACCTCACGAAGTATCAATGCGTCTGTTCGCTCAATGCATTCAATTACTATATCGTCAGGGCGCACGTCAAACAGAGCATGGGTTGCTGTTGAGGAAGACTGTGTGCAGCATGATACCGTGTCTGCGTTAGGAAGCCATACCATCACCGAGCAACGGAAGGGAGGGTACCATCATAGCGCGAGCCCGACCACAGATACAGTGAGGGCTGTGGAAGGCGGCATCAGGGGCCCCAGGTGCCTGGTGTTGACATTGATACATCGCTCTGGTTACTCCATTCGTACATTGGGTCCTTGACGATTGGTTCGGCATCCTCATCCAGGCATATGAGGACCCTCAATCTGGACTTGCCCATGAGTTGATAATCACTCTTTGCTGGGCTGATGGATTTCTCGCTCATTTGTGAGAGCAGGTTCTTTTGACCTTTTAAATTCCAGGAGCTCTAATACATTTATGTCAATTAATTGAGGCCCACAATGGACATGACATGGTGCTGCACAATACATCAAAAGCCAGAGAAGTCTGAGCGCTACTCGTTAGACGTGGCTTTGATCACTTGCAAGTGTCTTAGTGAGTTGCGCACGCTCTAGGCAAGTGAAATGTGCTACACGACTCAGAGCGTCTTTACAGCGTGTTGTCTTATCCTTCGAACGTATCAATAACATGGGAGATATCACTCAGGTCTCATCATCGATCACATTGTCATTTTCATCACCCCAATGGCATTAGAAACACTTGAGTTCGATCCTGGATTATCCCTACCAATTGCTCAGCGGACTCAAATGTCAGATGTGTAGATATGACATCCTTGATATCTAGAAGCACTGGACTCAGCTTGCGGGCATCAGCTAAGATAAGAGAAATGGATCTGCCGATCAGGAGATTACCGCCTCTGTATACGCAGCAGCGTCAAAGAGGCTGGATTTTACCGAGTGAATTGAATATACAAGATGGACCAATTAATCGTACGTTAGATGTATGCTGCTTTGTAACGACGAGGATCCAGCTGCACAATTCGCGTGCGGGTAGTCATCCTTGCTCAGAGCCTGCGCCAAAACAACTACGCCGTAGGTACACCAACATGCCCATGCCGTTCCGCATCGCCCC
Organism: Epicoccum sorghinum; assembly: GCA_020272525.1. Taxonomy (NCBI): domain Eukaryota; kingdom Fungi; phylum Ascomycota; class Dothideomycetes; order Pleosporales; family Didymellaceae; genus Epicoccum; species Epicoccum sorghinum. The sequence goes on along the minus strand of VXJJ01000011.1, from coordinate 2,026,176 downwards.
GCAACATGCTTGTGAACATGCTCGGATGTATGCATCCGATTGAAGAATGCTTAGAAGTGGAGCAAATCCGTAAAGGTTCGTCTGCATGGCCAAATGGGTCATGCCGAAGCGTCTGTGGTCTGTCTACTTGCAGAATGCGGCACTTTATTGTGAAGTGGGTAAGGTCCTATCTTGAAGATGAGGCTATTCCTGATGTAACCTTTGTGGCCTCAGCATCCATGATTTCTGATTGCTGGATGCTGCATAATGGTGTGCATGGGTAATATAAACGCTTGATTGCAAATAGGCAGTTTGGCATTTTATCCGACTCTTCATGACATCAGCGACAAAAGAGACGTCTAATAATCGCAGATGTGACAAACCCCCCACCAAACTTCATACCTCATGCAACGTGGTACTGATGGGGGTGCACAGTACGGACCTTCAAGCAGATAAGGCTTCTTGCCAGCAACAGCAGTCTTTTCTGATTGTTGTCTCTATATCGATATATCGAGTGATACCTTTGGATCATGTGTTGAGCTATATACGCTCTTCAAAGAGCTGGAGTATCCGCATAACACTGAGCCATCAATTGAGGCGCGTAGCGCTCACCGCCAACATCCGCTTCTTCTGAAGCCTTCCTTATGTGCTGCTCCTCTTCCTTGCTTAGCTTTACATTCAATGAGCCCAAATTCTCCTTGAGCCTATTGACCTTGGTTGTGCCAGGGATGGGGAAGATATCATCACCCTGCGCGAGTAACCAGGCCAATGTCAACTGGCTAGCCTCGACGCCCTTCTTCTTCGCCAATTCGGTGATCTGATCGACCAATTTCAGGTTCTTGGGAAAGTTCTCAGCGCTGAAGCGGGGCATGGACCTGCGGAAGTCGTCGGCCGCAAAGTCGTCAGGAGATCGCAAGGCACCACTGAGAATGCCACGGCAAAGAGGTGAGTATGCAACAACTGCAACACCAAGCTCTCGGCATGTGGCAAGGAGATCAATCTGCTTGGTCTCAATCTCGAGAGCGAATGGAGAGTATTCAACTTGCACGGCGGTAATGGGGTGTACAGCATGTGCGCGGCGCAAGGTGGCAGACGAGATCTCTGAAAGCCCAAGGTACTTGATCTTGCCCTCCTTCTTCAATTCAGCCATGGCTTCGACAGTCTTCTCGATAGGTGTCTTTCCGTCAACGCGGTGGCAGTAGTACAGGTCGATCTGAGATACGCCCATACGCTTGAGACTTGCGTCACAGGCCTTCTTCAAGTATTCGGGCGAGCTGTCAGTCGCAAACGTCTTCTGGTCGATGGCGAACTTTGTGGCAAGGAAAATGTCGTTGCGTTTCTCCTTGTTAGCAGCGAACCACTTGCCCAGCAGAATCTCATTGTCGCCATATCTGTTGGCGTGAGCTGGAGATTACGGGAAGTATATTGGTGATACTCACAGGTCAGATGTATCCCAAAAGCGCTCTCCGAGGTTGTAAGCTTCAGTAAGTATCTCCAAGCGCTCTTCGTCAGGCTTTGGTGCTCCATAGAACATGCTCAACCCCATGAGACCAAAGCCCAGACGGGGGACCTGGGGACCATTGCGACCCAGTTGTGCAGTTGGCAGAGACATGAGGAGTGTAGTAACAACTACGCTTCGATCTGTGATGGTTGATGTAGGATCCTAGTTTCTCAGACTACTACAATCTATGCGATAGGTAGCTAAAGTCGTTGAAGGGGAGATGGCGGGAATAAGGTAGTATGACGTGAAGGCGATGAAGCAAGACTATAAGTTCTAGGAAGGACGAACAGCGCCGGACTTAGCAAGAAGGAACAATGACTTCCGTACATCCGGATTACTTTCAAGAGGCATTTCTCGCCCGGCAGCTCAAATTCTTGGTTCCATACCTAATGCGTCGCCCCATGCTCCGCTGTCTGCTACTCATCATGACGCCGGCCGAGCGGGTTTAAGGTGTTAAATCCATGTAATCCCACCCCGCCAATGCCAACGCCCCGCAGACAACACAAATGCTTGAGGACGTAGTTCTTGGCAGAGTGGAATAGAACAATTGTTGCTGAGCTTGGCTAGGTAGCTCGATACTGCGAGACACCGAGCAATACGCAAGATTGCGTTGGTATCCTCAAAGCTGGTTTTCTGATTGGTGAACACCGACAATATGTGGAGCCCTAAGCAAGTAGAAAGACTGCTGATTCGCGGTGTTTTGTGCCTATTCCTTTTGATCAGAATTCTTCAAGGCTATTCGGTGTCTACTCGGAGCTGACAAGGTGCAGTAGAAGATCCGCGTGCCTTCTTATGCAATACTTGAGCACTCTGGCTGGTCTGTATAGCTTACCATATCAGCGCACTAGCTACACGTAGGTCGCGCTTGCAAGCACCACAACGTCATTGCCCGCGGACCAACTTTCCCAGCCCAAAACTGCGCACGGCAGTCTCACCATGTCGATACAAGTCAGCGACTTGAAGCTGTCCAAGCTCAAGCCTCTCGAGCACCAGCATTTCGAACCACCTACGCCATTTCGCAGCCGCTTCGAGTTCGACCACCGCGATGACAAAATCCACCTTCTGCTATGCGCGACAGGCTCTGTCGCGACAATCAAGATTCCAAATATGATCAGTGCGCTTGCGAAACACCCCAACATCGCAATTCGACTCGTGTTCACAGCCTCGGCGAAGAATTTCCTGCAAGGACAGAGCGATGAACAACCATCGCTGACGTCGATTGAGGCCCTGCCGAACGTAGAGGGGATATACTTCGACGAGGATGAATGGAGCGAGCCCTGGAAGCGCGGCAACAAGATTCTACACATCGAGTTACGCCGATGGGCAGACATCATGGTCATTGCTCCGCTCAGCGCAAACGAGATGGCAAAGATTACACAGGGATGGTCAGACAATCTTCTACTCTCAGTAGTACGGGCTTGGGATACAACTGGTATCATTGACCCAGTTAGAGAGATACCAGGCGTGGTTTGGCCTAAGGAGAAGGGCTGGATTGACGGGGTGAGCAAAAAGAGGATACTAGTTGCGCCGTCCATGAACACGGCTATGTGGTTACAGCCAATCACGAGGAAACAGGTACAGGTCCTTGAAGATGAGTGGGGCGCGAAGAATGGTGGCTGGTTTGAGGTCTTACAGCCAATGTCGAAAGAGTTGGCTTGTGGAGATGTTGGGGGAGGAGCGATGAAGGACTGGAGGGAGATTGTAGAGACAATCGAGGCAAGACTGGGTCTGGGCGCTAGTGAGGATTGAAGTCATACACCGGCCAGGACCTTATGAAGGTGCTATTTCCGGATATTCGTGAAGATGCAAACAACTAGAGACCCAAGTGTGCGATTCCAACGGCCTGGACAATCTGGACGGTTGATAGTCCAAACTGCCTTCAAATGACTGGCATTTGTTATCGAGCGTCATTCGTAAAAACAGCGACCTTGGCGGTCGAACGTCTCGAGGGCCTACCTGGTCGTAAGTGCAGTCGCAATGTCGATGCTGAGCTCTCACCCACTGTACAGTTGCGAGCCCCCACTTGAGAGAACGACCTTATGTCCATGGTTCCCTGTGGCAGATATGGGTACTAACTGAATCGGGACGAATTTAGAATACAAACTCACTATAGATGAGTAATGAGTGGAAGTTCAATACGTGCTATGGGCCTGCAAACTATCCAAAATATCAAAACCGACCATCCTGACCGAGCGTGCATGTCCGACCTCCACCACCCAGAACGCGCGTATCTTGTCCGTCCCTACAAAAGTGTGAAAGTGATCAGCGTGAGTCTCCTTGGTGACTCCAGCAATACGGTACCGCTGTGCGAGCGCCTGCAAGGCTTCATATGCACTGTCGAGCGTCGGGCAGTGAGTGACCGGAGGAACTATCTTGGTGTTTGGTGATTGGCCGGTATTGTTGAAGGTAGATGTCATGACGACGAATACTGAAGGGGTTGTTAATTGCCAGAGATCTTTTTGAGGAACACGAGTATACATAATTCGAACGAGTTGCGGACGGTGTGAGCCAGGTTTCGGTGGAGATCTTGTTACGGGAGGCGGCCATGGTTGGGATGCGCTATGTAATGTCAGTTGGATCGAAATGATCAGCACGGAAGGGACTTCTGATGGGTGACTGGTGAGAGGTGTATCTTTGTTCCGTTAAGACTCCGCTCTGATCGAGCAGATTGCATGTTTCGTACTCAGAACGAATCACTTCCCCAAATGATCAGTCATGAAATCAAGCTTTGTCAACCCGAATTTTGCGTAAGATCATTTGGAGGCAGCACGTTTACAATATAGCTTGTCATGTAAGTACGAGCGAGGTGTACTCAGTCCCTACCTTATCACGATGTGTCTCCAAAACTCTTTCTCAAGAGCGAGAGAAAATCACAAGGAGCCAAGTAAATGTCACCTGCACAACTCAAATGAAAAATAATCAGCTTCAATTTCAAGAACCATGAGTAGGCACACAGGCACAGTCCTGAATCCGACTCGTCATACAAGTATCAACATGAGCGTAGCTGCTTTCCAAGACGCGGGGCATGTCTGATCTGCCATTCAAAGATACAAAAATGAATCAAGCAACCTCAGATATCTCTACAACCACAACAGCTATGGGACATCGGGAAAGTGCAAAAAGAATGGTGAACAGAGTGGGATTCGAACCCACGCAGATTTCTCTACTAGCACCTGAAGCTAGCGCCTTAGACCGCTCGGCTGGATGAATGTTAGTTGTTGTTGGTGTGATGGTGATGTGATGCAACTTACCCATCTGTCCTGGTGATTGGATGAGAGCTTGTTAAAAAACAAAAAATATATACTTCTCAAATATGATCACACTTACCTTGTTTCTTGGTCATTGTGCGAGTTGACCACGGGGTTCGTTGCGGGGCTCCGGAGTAACCGAGATCAGATTGCGACCCACTTCGTCGGAAACATGAGAGATGGGGACGGACAGAAGCACCAGCATCGCTGCGTTTCAGCGCAGCAATACCAAGTAGGGCGTGCGGTTGTTTGCGCGAACTTGAACGGGATATTTTATTACTACAAATACTAGCAGCAGCTGTCGATTTGTGAGACCAAGAAATAATTGTAAACTATGTTTTGTCTGACTATGCTTTTTAGACGATGATATCAATCATAAAAACACGCGTTTGTGAGTATTTGCTCACTTTAACAGACTGACGCTTCATATGTTGAGGCAGTCGGACTGACACATTCACATTGCTGTATTCGGTGAATGCAAGCAGTCTGACAGGAGTCACCGGGAGCACACGCGCATACGTCCACTTGCAGGATTCATGCTAAAGGTCAAATGCTCCACAGTGTAGAGATGAGAGTCCGGGAGTTCCCTGATGCGATGCCTGCGCTTTGATAGTCGACTTGCGAACAGCTCTGTGCACAGTTCTCTAGCCGCTGTCGTTCATCAGTCGTTCGGGCAAATATAGCAAGGTCCACAAAAAGAAGCAATCGGCACAAAGGGATATACGGTATACATAACAAGCTATCAACTTTCAACGTTTACTCCACGTTGCCAGGACCGGCCGCAGGTACACACTGTACTCTGGTTCAAAATTGGGAATAAAGCTATCGGTATCGCTGGAACATATCCTTCAGTTGTATAGGCACCTCATTCGTCCTGAATCTACAAAGCAATAGCCATCAAACCAGCGACGGCCGCGGCAAGACCGATCTCAAGCTTGCCAGCAGCGCCGGTGGATTGAGCAACAGCGCCGGTGGACGTTCCGGTTGCGGAGCCGGCTGCGGCGCCAGAGGGCTTGGGAGGCGCGCCTGTTGCGGTGGCCAGACTGGAGTTGACAGAGCCAGTGCCCGAAGCAGACGAAGCGCCAGTGCCGCTGGGCTTGACGCTGCCGGTGGAGGTAGGAATGTCGGTGGCTGTATGTGTCAGTCATGGTTGCAGCTGCGTCGCGCATACCTCAAGGTTGCCGACACAGGTGAACATACAAACTTTGACGCCCTGGCCATTGCAGATGTCTGCAAAAGCACTCAGGGCATCCTTTGTGTTGTCGCCGCAGAAGCTGGCGATCTTGGTGGTGACGTCCTTGGCCTTGCAGACAGACTGCAGGTCCGCAGGGTCGGAGTACTGGTTGACAGCGCCGAGGAGGCAGCCCGGGGGCGAAGCGACAGCGAACTGTGCGAGAGCGAAGAAGGTAGCAGCGAAGACGGTCTTGGCGAGCATGTTGACGGTGCTTGTAGGGTTTTTGGGCGGCTTGGGCTGGTGATTCGATAGGGCTGGTAGCTGGAGAAGTGAAAACGGCTGTAGCGATAGTGAGCGTGTAAGAATATTAGTCTAAGGAGCGACAGTAAAGAGCGAAGGTCTAGAGAGTGACGACTGTGGTGGTTTAATTGGCGGTTGAATCCTCGAAAGCGACGACGAGACGATAGGGGCGTTATCCCGCAACTCGTCTCGTGAAGCTTGGACGTTTCCGGCGCTAGTCTCCCTAGCCAGGAACGACGTCCAAACGCAGATATGATTGGAGCGTTCCTGCATGAAACTCGCCGCACATGGAGGAAGCTCAGCACGCCACGAGGAAACGAAGAGAACAAGGAGCGTATGTTTTAAGCCATGCATTGCTGGTATCCAGAAACGACTGAGTCTCTATCCCATGCCTAGTACCCTCTTTCCTAGACCCTATATACTACAAGGAGCAGATCCGCAGATTGCAAGCGGAAGCCAAAACGAGTGGGTTCGAGAATGTGCATTACAAGTGATATCTTGCAGGTCGAGCAGGCCTCCAGTTTTCTTCTTCCCACTATGTCATGGGAGATCCCAAGGACTCATAGGTCCCATTCAACCACCGTAGATGCAGATGATTCACAGATTGATTTGTCCAGAAACCAACCCGAGCCCATGCAGGCTACTGCGACAGATGGTTGGTGCGCCCAAAACTCCGTCGCTGATATTATACAGATACAAACAGAAAGGAAACAAAGTGACTGTAGTCGAATGACGGCGTGAGCGTCGGTTGTAGATCAGATCGTCGTCAGGAAGCCGGTTTTGGGTGCTTATCAAGACGCGGGGACGCCATTCGAGAGTAACGAGGGAATTGGCTTTCGACGAGCCTTCGCGTTCTGGGGGCGAGGAACGCCTTGTATGACACGTGGCTCTTTCATGAGCGTGATATCGAGCTTTGCGGGGATACGACTAACGACGGATCGGTAATCTCCAGGGAAACGAGAAGTGGGTGGGTTGGCGTGCGCGGTGCGCCAGAGGTGATCACTGGTATCGGAAAGAAAATCGGCCTTCGTCTTGTAGAAATACGATGACGCACCGCGATTCTTCTTTGCCAAAATCACCTCATCGAAAAGTTTAATTTTGGGATCCTCGCCGGAAGTGCTTTCACGTTCGTGGATGAACTCGTTGAAAGCTTGCGTTTGTTGCAAGACTGTGAGGTACTGCACGTTCTCTGCTGGCTGAGTCTTCATGAACTCATCCATCTTGAACTGGTAGTGCATTCCAGACTTTTTGCGGTCACCAGTAGCTGGTACCATATGACGGCGGTATGTATACAGCAAACTGGCAAAGCATCGCACGAATGATGCACGTACTTGGTCGGGGCGGAAGGCTGTTGGGCAGACAATGCATATGGACGGCGCGCACCTGGCGTGGACGTGTGTGGTACATCCTGTGTGGGGTTAGACGGGAGCTATATTAGGGTACGATCTGAAACTGACCGGAACAGCGATAGAGCCCCTCGTCGGACTTTTCGTCGCAAATGGAACAGGACGCCTTGTCTTCATGGGGCCTCCACTGCAAACAGTGGCCTTCCTGCCATTGCACATTTGCCGTGTTGCGGACAGGTTGCGCCGCCATGCCGGGCATAATCGTCGATGCTGCCAAGGTAGATTGAGCGTAAACAGACGGCGCGTAAGACGATCCTGCTCGGAATTCCTGACTCAACGATGATGTTGAGGCGCTCGCGGCGTGACCTAACATTGGCTGACTTGGCCTTCTCATCGGCGGGACTTTCTCGAACCCGAACTAACCAGAAATGTCAGTTTACAAATCAAGTAAATAGCTGAATCGTGGACTTACCGAAGAACTGCGCCGCGACTGCGCGTCAAAGTGGGCCGACCGCTTCTCGCGCAAGTTTGCCTGTAGCGCATAGCCTGAGTCGCTACGAGAGATCGGGGTGCTAGGCAAGGGGGGAAATACGGTCGATACAGGAGAGGTCCTTGGGGAAGGTGGTGAATTCGAAAAGGTCCTGACAGTGGAAGATGTGGAAGGTCTGTCGTTGCCACGACTATGGGCACCAGATTGTAGGAATGCGTTGTAAATGAGCGGTCGCCCACTGGCAGGTCCTGTGACATTGGCAAAAGATGTCGAGTTAAGACCAACATAGGTTTGTATAGTCGATGGGTGTGCTTTGGGCGTGAAGACACCTGGGTTTTCAGAACAGAAAGTGTCGTATGGGAATGCCTCTACAGCATAGGCTGGAGGCCCAGTAGGAACGCCGTAGCGTGTCTGGTGAGGTGCCGAGTGTTGTAGAAGAGAGATCAGCTTTCGGCGTTGCTGGCGTGGGAGTGGAGGAGGCGGAGGTCCGTTCGAAACGATTGAGTTCTGGTCCAGGTCAACGAGGACGAAATCGTCGTCTGGATATTCAGTTGGTTCGTATCTTCGCTCAATGCCCACAATATACGGGCATGGCGCTTCGATTGTCTGTACAAGACGTGCTGGCAGAACAGGAATGAAGACACCACACCATTGGAAAGGGTACATGAGGTTGGTAAGAGCCATGCTTGCTAGGTGAAGCATAGCCGTGTGGGACGAGAGCAGAATGATCCTGGCCTCGGCTAATACATATTCGAAAAGTGTGACGATGTTCGGTATCGAAAGACAACGGAAGAGGGCGTAGATGTCGATATTTCGGGATCCCGGAATCTCGTTCAGTGCCTCTTTCCTAGCGTACATGCGCAATTCACGGACTGCCAATTCGACCTGGGTGATCGAAGTGATTGGACTTAGAGCCTCGGCGCAGAGGTTGACAACGTATCGTTCGAGCGGCTGCCACATACCCACTCGTGGAGAGCTCGGAGGAACACGAAGGATGGCGCCGTTTGTCATTGGAACAACAATGGCCTTTAGCCATTCTTTCCACAAAGGCGTCAGACTAGCATCTCTTCCCATGACTCCGTAAGCGCGCGGAATCCAGAGGCCGCTCTCTCCGTCAGTCAGTCCTTCAATCTTTGACGCCGCTCCGTGCCGTACCGGTCGAAGGAGATCAGTCATGAGTTGGATCTTTTCTTCAACAGCGCCGATCTCCTCGTCCAAGTTATCGCGCTCGTCCGAATCGGGCTGTACGGTGGGCAACTTGGCCAGCAGTTGTGACAACTTCGCCCGCTCCAAAGCCAGGCGCTCGCCCAAGCTGCTTGCAAGCTCCCTCTCCTCTTGATTCATGTGATTTCTCCTCCATTCTTCACACTGGCGTTCAAGCCCTTCGGCAGCGGCGGCATTCAATGGCAGCCAGACCACCATGGTAATGCCATAGAGCTTAGAGCTGTCACCATTGGTCATGGCGAAACCGTGCCATTGTGTCTTTGGTCGTTCGTCTGACGAGACTACGCTGACATCATTAGGAAAAGCAAACATTGGGACATAATCCGGGAAGGGGTTTCGTCGCTTGAGCTCCTCAACCATGTTCCTCGGAGGGTAGCGGTCAAGCAGCACAGGCTCGTAGCGCCGCAAAAGAGGGTGCATGTCGGGCTCAGGATTGAACGGCTGTGGCGCAGGGATGACCGAGTTGTAACCTGACATGCGTTTGGAGGTCCGGATTGAAGCTGCAGGGATGTCAGTGACGGTCGCCAAAAAGCAAATAATCCATGTCTGCACATGGCCTTGTGTCACCACAACTCCTCAGGGCTACACTTACACTGACGAGCTGTCGACGGCTGCCTCTTTAGGCTGCTCTGCATTGTCGACAAGCGCCTGCGGATGCTTCCAACGCCCGATCTCAAGTTCGCAATGCCGTCTTCGCCATTCGAGCTCGGTGCTTGCGACACACGCGGAGGCCGGGGACGTGGTCGGGTGGGGGTTTGGCGACTCTGCTGTGTAACACCTGAGGTGAACTGAATCTCTTCAAGGAAGTTCTCGCGCTCCGACGCGAATTTGCGCAACGCGTTCTCGAAATCGACATCGCTAAGGCCAGATCCGAGGGTCACGCCCTTGATGGTCGTGGTGCTGCTGCGGTTGCTAGCAGTGACGGATGATTTGCTGTCGAGGCCTGTAATGGTGCCAACCGATTGGCGGTTCTCACTCAGACGCTGTCCAGAACGCCGCCGTGTGCTGCCGCCATTGGGCAAACCATCCTGTGAGGTTGGACGAATGGAATCGGTTTCGAGGGCGCGGTCCTCCTCAATGGTCTCGTCAACGGGCGGGGACGCGAGAGGGGAAATAAGGCCGCTTGGCTGCAGGCGCTCGTCGTAGACCTGCGAGCTCTCGATGCCGGATATGAAGAAATAGTCGGCGAGCGGCGCGGAGGAGCCTTCGGCGGCAGACATGGGAGCCATGGTGGGCTGCTACTGGGGCATAGAATATCCAAAAACAAGACAAAGGAGTGTCGAGAGCGCGTGGCAGGCTGTAGGGCGTCGAGGTCGGCCGCGGCCTCAGGTCATTGGGGATTGGACGCCAGGCCCAGCGGCGGTGTTTGTGTGATGGGTCGCGGGCGATATGCACGGGAAGGCTTGCGATTGTGCGACGGTGACAAGGCGAGAATGTGTAGCACGGGTACCGGCAGCCTACAGTGCAGGCGGACGAGCTTACAGAAGCGAGCGTGGTGAGGGCAGGTGCACGCGGGGGGCTGCGGCGGTATTGGGCAGCGCGAGAGTGAAGTGGCTGGGCCGAGACGTGGGTTGGTTTGGGCAGTAGAGTATAGCAGCAGCAGCAGCAGAGGCAGACAGCAAGCGGGTGTATGGTAATAGATGCAGCGACGCAGCAGCAGCAAGAGGGTCCTTGTGGGCTCTCGGCCGGTCACAGGCCATACAAATGAGGGCTTCGCAGCTAGGCTAGATGCACTGCATTGCTCTCTGGGGCCCACATCCGTCCCGACCTTATCGTGCAGGTGTCTTGCGAGCTTTGGGCGTAGCGCGCAACGACTCTCACTCCTCTCGCGCTCAGTGGTCTGTCACAAGGAGGTCCATCCTGGACGCGAGGCCACCGTCTGCACCAGCGCGAACAGTGCCAGGCACGCCAGAGCCGGCGTAGGATGCAGCGGCAGGCCGCCCAGCAGCAGCTCCACTGCGATTCCTCCAGCGCGCCCGCGAGTCGCGGAGGCCTCCATCTTGGGGACCACCGACGAACAAAGCAGGCGTCTTGCCCATCGTCTGGTTTGGGCATTGCAAATTGTCCGCAAACAATCCTCGCACTGTGAAGACCCTGGTTCGCTGACGGCCTGCAAAGCACCCCTGCCAGGACGGCATCGCATTTGGACATCACGAGCTGGTCTTTGCCTTTTTGGGACTGCTCAGGGGGCAAGGATACGCATTTGAGTGTGCAGCGTGCTGGAATACCTAGCCGCGCCGCGAAGCCACCAACAGCTGGCAACGCAGCGCCGAACACGTCGCATGTGCTCTGTTCTGCAGCGAACCTAAGTGATTGCGACTCGCGATGGAGATCCCCCACAGTGCGTAATGCGCCTGAAGCTGGAGTCGAGGGGCGGGCATGGGTGTGGTCCAGTCGCCGAGGGCAGCCAGGGTTCCTGTCCAGGTGCAAATCATGCCCTTTCAACACAGTGATATGCATGTAATATCCTCCCAACTCCGGCTCTGGCGCCTCATGTTTCAAATGGAGAGCACCTGCTACCTGTCCTGACAGACCAGCAAGGCGTGCAACGTCAACAATGCACAGTGACAGATGTCAATGTCAAAATGCAACTTGCCGCCAACACAACGCACATCGCCTTTGCCAGCACAACGGCGCACACAAACCCGAAATTCCCCATTTTCTTAGTCCCAAGAACGCTTGTGTGTCGTCGTCTCCGACTCTGGCGACTGGAGAGCGCCTCGTAAAAGCTCGTTTGGATATCCACGCCTGACAATATCCCCTGCATGCTGTACGAAGTAGTCCCAACGTCTCGTTCAGAGCGTTGTCACACGCACAGCCGTTCACTTGCTTGGAGCGCAACGCTCAATATGGCATATCAGCGCGGCACCAAGAAGGTGCCATGATTGATGCGCATTGCTGATAGTCAGCGCCCCAACGGTCAATACACCCTCACGTCTGCAGAGTCAGGCGCGCGTCTCAATGGCCAATAGTCAAGACAGTAACTCTCACATCCTCATCTCCCATCCCAACTCATATCGCGTCGCCCACAACTCATTCCACCATCATCGTCATCATCTGCCCAGTTTCACTGCCTCGCCGACCCTGAAAAACCCACACGATCCCAATTATTCTCAGCCGGCGCTGGTGCAGATCCTCGTCAGACCCTTCAACGGTTCGCTGCTCGCAATCTTAAATTTCTACTAACAGGGCAATCTCACGCTCAGAGGGTGGAAGAGAGGCTGCTGGTTGCTGGTTGCCAATTCGTGCCGCGTCGCACCGAGACAGACCCCACTGTGATGGCTTGCGCCGGCGCGCGCCTCTGCTCTGGGGTACCTTGCTGGGCGACGCGTTTTGGGTCTTCTTGTGGACCTAGTGTGCTTGCGGGTTAGTGGGGTGGAGGGTCAGATCTGCGAAAGAGCATGTCATGTTAAAAGGAGTTTGTGGCGGCGGGCTACGAGTCGCAAGCGATGGCGTACGCACGCGCTACAGACGAGGACATGTCAGCAGTTGCATCGAAAAGAGCGACCCAGAGCATGAGTTGTACGCAACTGGGCAAACCGATTGGATACTGATTCCTCTGAACGCGTTTACTATGCCTGGCCCCAGTTGTAATCGATCGTGCAACGAGTAAGGGGTTCGTCCCAGATCTCAATTCAGGGAGCGGCAGCGAGGGACGCGATCCGCTCGATGAACATGGCAAGACCCTGAGAGAAACAATCTATTCAAATCGCGCGTATCAAGATCCGCAGAGCCCCTTGTAACACTTCCTCAAGGGTCAGCCGGATCAGTACGTACGCTAAATGGCTTGTACATCAATAAGAGTAGGTATTGTCGGATGCTCGACACCTTCAATAGTCTGAACGCATCTGTCAGAGGCGCATGTCAGCTGCGTTGATGAGGAAATAACTCTCCACCCTTGTAGTCTCGGCAGATCACCATTCCAAAAACCTCACTACCTCTCGGTTCAGTTACCGAGACCATAACTCGCCAATCACACGTCTTGGAAGCCACTTCCGCGTTAATCAGCAGCGAAGTTGCGCCGACACAATGGTCCACTGACTTTCGGGTGCCTGCAAGGTACCAGAGTCAAACAGCACGTCGGAGAAAAGGCAGGGCAAATAAGTTCCGTCGTCGAACTCTATCAAAGCCTCATCGTCGGCTGGTCAGCCAACCGGTGCTTAAGGAGCCGCGGTCACCGAGTGCGCTCCGCCACTGAATCGCCAATTGTCCGAGAACTCTCTTGGAATCGTCTGTTGCTGTGGAGGCATCGTCATGCGACTCTTCGACGCCTGACTGCTCGTTTAGCAGAAAAGCTACCTGTATGACATCGCGGGGTGTTAGTATGGGCGCCTTGGCTGGTCCGGCGCCTGGGGATGGCATATCCCAATTCAACGACGTCGACTTCAGGGGCGCTTTCGCGTTCACGGTGACTGCCTGTCTGGCGTCAGTTAACGCGCATGCTATTTCAGTCTGCTGGACGCGAATGGAGAGTCTCAGCTGCATGCAGCGGGAGAATGTCCGTAATGCACGAAAGCACTCCATGCAGAATCGAGAGACTAATGCTGCAGACAATAGCAACCACTGGATAGTTACAGATCATTAATCAAAGCCGAAAACTTTGCCACGATACGTGCAGTTGACTGTTTGTAAACAAAAAAAAAAGTGCTGGGTCAGTCGACGTACCTCTAGACTGACAGCAGCCTCGCCCATATTCTCCAGCTGAGCTTCCAGGAGGTACCTAGACATGCCGTTCTTCTGGCTCAATTCTCCAGCCTTTGTCCGCACACTTAGCAGCTGCTGCGCGACGAATTGGTACAGCTTGCGGAATGTCCGCACTCGGCCGCCCGAAGCCTTGCCTTCTCCCAGCGCCGTCTCTGTGTATGTGACAGTCACCGCAAGGACGTGGTTGCCCTCTTCCTTCAGCTCGAATCTGAGTATTCGCTGCAGAGACTCGCCTGGTGAGGGAGACACAGTATCGTCGACCGCCCCGTCAGCGCCAGCGAGATCCAATGGCGAGCCAGAGGGATTGGATGGGGTCTGCATGTCGCCTTGTATTCTTACGCCACTTATTGCCTTGGTGTGATCTGAGGGAAGGAGCTCGTTGTTGGCGCATAGCGTGCACGAGAATGTCTCGCCGACATAAGCGCTGCCAAAGGCTTCAGGGAGATTGAGTGCGGGGCTGAGGATGAACTTGTCGTTGGTGTTGGTGTCTGAAGGGTATGCGAGTGAGGCCTTGGGCGAGATACCAAGGTCTTGCGAGTTCGGAAGCGCATGCTGCGTTGCAAGTGATGGCCGCGACAATCTGAGGTTGCTGTCAGCTGTGTAACTTGATCATTGCGGCGCACAGCCCACCTCAGCACCTTCAAGCTCACCGAGTGAGGGGTTTTGAGCGAGTCGCCCATCGAGGGTTGGTTGCGCTGGTGAGCCATCTTTGCAAGCACACACGCTCAACATCAATGGGAAGCTCCTGGGCGTCCTGGCGTCGTATGACGGAGATGTGGGGCATCCCCGAGTTGATCGGCTGGCCAGTCGATCCAATCGCGCAGTCTTCAAATTTTGGCTCTGGTCGTGCCCACCATCTTCCCAGAGTGTCTGAGCAAGACCAGGCTATTTGGTGATTCAACAACTATGGCAACCCCGTCGAACAAATTGGATATTTCTCTGCAGCGCTTCCCGCATTTATACATCAAAGTTGATACCCCCAAAGGTCCAGTGCATCTCCATTCTAATATGTGAGTGGAGAGGGGCTAATCCAGAGTATAGGTCGTGGTGTATTTGCTACCCAAATCATCCCTGCAAAGACTGTAATCGAAGTTTGTCCTGTGTTGGTGTTGGGACTAGAGGAGAACAAAAAGCACATAGAGCAAACCTCACTGTATCACTATACATAGTACGTATTGGCTCAGGTTATGCTTTCCACACATTTTTAAGTTGTTATGCAGCAATTGGCCGATATTAGACGACGATGGCAATAAACAAGTAGCTCAAGCCGTCATTCTGGGCCTAGGGTCTATGTTCAACCACTCGACTCAGGATCAGAACGTTGTGTGGGAACGAGATCCCGAACGTCTGATAATAACATATAAAGCGTTGCGCGACATACCCGTAGGCGAGGAGCTTTGTAAGTACTCGATATGTATGCAATGACGAGTCTCACGAAAGAAAGGTATATCATACGGGAGTCATCTTACGTTCAAGGATGCCGACGCACCAATCCCTATGGCTCCCGAAGAAGAGCTTGAAATGTTCAATTCGATTCAAATCGACTGAGCCCGGAACACGTGCATATACGTACAAGACATTGTAACAGTGCGCGTAAGTACGACAAATACCACCTCAATCCTCCAAGGACGCCTGGCTGTCAATGACCTGAAACTGGAAGGAACGCCACCCAGATCAAGAATCTCAATCAATCATGACTGTGCTACTACGGGCTCGCTGGGCGTCTCGCTCTGCGGTGTCTCTACCGGAGTCTCGTCCGCGGAACTACCCTCTTCAGCGTCGTTTCTGAGTTCGTAGGCGAGATCGAAGCACTCTTCCAAAAGCTGCGTCACGCTCCCCTGCCCGTCTGGGATCTCATCGCCAATCATGAATTTTCCGTCGACGCGCATATTGTCAATGGAGTTGAGCTGTAGCTTCGTTAGCATGTGCTGTGCTAGGACTGTAAAATATGTACCTTCATGCTGTAAGGATACAGCTCACGCGGGGACGAGACGCCACCGAGCTTCTTGACCTCAAGCAAGCACTTTCTCAGGGTCGTCAGTTGATTGTAGATTGGCAGCAGTGCCTCAGAGACAGGCTCGGATGTAAGAAGCAGTTGATAAATGATAGCGTAGCTCTTGCGCAGTAGGTAGAGGAGCGTCTGTTGATATGTCAGTCTGCATGTGGAAAATCAACTGTAGTCAAAACATACCCTTTGCTCGTAGATTTCTGCAGGCCTACCAAGAGCATCGTAGAAGTTGCCATCCTCGCCTCGTGATTCGTCAATGCGGTCTAGCTGGCGCTGGAAATCCCATAGGTCCGTCTCGCGCAGAGACCAAGCCTGTGTGAGCGAAAGCTTGTCAAGCTTGTTCCGAACAGACAACAGCTTGTCGTAAACATCCTGAAACGCTGGATTGATTCGCCCTTGCCTGTTGAGCTGTCAGTCTTCGATCTCATCACATGTCATACAGTACACTGACTTCTCCTTGATCAGAGCTACCCAGAGAAGGTTTCGTCGGAGTAGTTGCGAAATCAGAGTCTCCGCCTCGGGCGCAGGATCCTGACTAGCTGCAGTCAATTGCATCTTCTCTGTCATCTCAACAAGCCTTTCCTCTGTCGAACCTGTGCTTTCGACGGCGGTGATCCCATCCTTCTTCAACTCTTCCTCAAGCTCATAAAGCTCTTTCGCGTATGCATCAACCTCGTCGTTTGGAAACTTCGACCTGGCATTGCAGCCAGCTAATGAGCGCAAGAGAGAGACAAGCTTGTCCCATTTTGGCGTGAGTTCTGGTGTGAGATGGGAGAGATTTAGTCGAAGAGTGGCAAGCGTCTCCTCGCAGACTTTGAGACGGGCGTCAAGCAGTGTGAGGAGATGCGGGCTGTATTCTTCTTTGCCTTTCTCAATGTATCGTCGGCACTCCTTTAGCTGGTTGGAGATACCATCTAGATCCTTGGGAGAGTAAAAAGTCGCTTCTTTCAGGTGGTCCAAAAGCCGCTGCAAATATGTAAGTCTTCGCTGAAGTGATAGCCATTCAAAGTAATACCTTCGCAGTGGAGATATACGAATAACTGCGTCACGTGGTCAGCAGAACGTCAGAAATGCGGCAAGCATGATGAAACATACACAGCTGGTGGTTCGTGGTTCTTGCCAACTGTCATATAGGCAAGGGAGATGAGCTGGAAGCAGTCGTCGAGCATGTAGTCAACTGTATCATGTGAGCTGTGTCGCATGGACTCGAGCCTCAACAAGTGCACATACCCTTGTTCTGCTCTAGTCGCTTCGTCACTCGGATTTCATTGAGGATCTGCACCTGCTCGATAACCTGGTCATATAATTGTAGGACATCCTGGCTTCGGACATATGTCGAACGATCCCGTTTCAGCAGTTCGAGCTGCGTCCTTATCGACTGCAGGTTGTCGAGGATGGGCTGCTCCTTCGGGTCCAACGGGATCCTCGGTAACGGCGAGTCGGTCATCGCGCAAGTCGCAAGGTGCAAGGTGACAGTCAGTTGGGGCGGAAGCGGATCAGTTCTTTGTTACCAA
Organism: Epicoccum sorghinum; assembly: GCA_020272525.1. NCBI lineage: Eukaryota > Fungi > Ascomycota > Dothideomycetes > Pleosporales > Didymellaceae > Epicoccum > Epicoccum sorghinum. The sequence goes on along the minus strand of VXJJ01000011.1, from coordinate 2,008,688 downwards.
GGAGAAGGGAGAGGTGGGTATAAAGCGGTCTGCAGTTCTTCGGCTTGCTGCCAGCGGGCTCGATTCGGCAGCCAAGTGCACTTGATGGTGGGGAAGCTACAGACGTCACTAGTCACTACGTCACGTGCGCCTGCCCCTCGGAAACCGCCCTAGTGCGGAAGTGGGTAAGTGTGCGCACGCACTTTAGGCGAAGCTAGTCGGCCACCATCAATTTGACTCCAAGCCCGCGAACTTCCACACCTTCGACCTTCAACAGATACTCCCATCCGTCGCCGAAATGTCTACCAGCGAGCTCGCCACCTCCTACGCAGCCCTCATCCTCGCCGATGACGGTGTCGAAATCACTGTACGATCCCCGCCGTCGACACGCGAATGCGATACCGTATGCGCAGTTGCTAATTCTCCCAGGCCGACAAGCTCCAGTCCCTGATCAAGGCCGCTAAGATCGAGGAGGTTGAGCCTATCTGGACAACTCTGTTCGCCAAGGTGCGCAATTGCGATTGAGAATGCTCTGGAAGAATGCAGTTTTCTGATACAGTAGACAGGCTCTTGAGGGCAAGGATGTCAAGGACCTGCTCCTGAACGTCGGCTCCGGCGGCGGTGCTGCCCCTGCTGCTGGCGCTGCCGCTGGCGGTGCTGCTGCCGGCGCTGCCGATGCTGCTCCCGCTGAGGAGGAGAAGGCCGAGGGTACGACTTCCTGTGCATATTTGACTTGAGTAGAACATTTACTGACAATCGCAACAGAGAAGGAGGAGTCCGATGACGACATGGGCTTCGGTCTCTTCGACTAAGCGTCTTATCTCGTCCCTTCTTTCGCCATTTGCCATTCTCGGGGTTGCTCAACACGGATCAACGGTGCATATTCCCATTTTCGGGGTGGAAATAGTCACGAACTTCATTCAGTGACAACAGCTTGCATTTTGGCCCAACCGGAAACACGATGACGGCGTCATGAGAAACGTATAGGTCGGCAGGTCAATGGAACAAATCCAAAAAAGTGCAAAAGCTGGAGCCACCCTTGTGATGTGCTGGGTTCCTCCAGACGATCTGGCTTTGTGCGGCATGGCTACAACCGAAAAGATTACGACGTAGCTGGGTCCCCTCCGCGATGTCCGCTCAATGTGATCGACTACTCAATTGTTGCTTTCTATGAACACAGTGATCCCATGCTGATCGTTTTGAGAAACCAATATTCGACTTTTTTCCTAATGCCCAATGTACTCACTTGCACCTGTTACACGTGCGTCTTCGCATCCATATTTAACAAGGGCTTATATCTCACTCTGCCTTAGGCCGATGGTATCAAATAGTCTATGCAAGCACGCCCTGTGCACCCCAAACACTCATCCTTTCGCTACATAATCTACTTCGTCGTACGCTCGACTTGGAGCTTCACGAGCTTCTCCATATTCCTCAGCCACCTCTCTGCAAACTCCTGATCGGTAAAGCGACCAGCAGACTTCCTGGCTCGTTGTCGCATAGCCAAGGTCTCCTGTGGACTCAATGTCAACGCTTTACGGAACCCCTCGGCATATTCGTCTGCAGTGGTGGCATGAAAACCTGATCAGATCAGTATAGGTGCTTCGGACGGAATGACGTTGAGAGGGGACTCACCAGTAGGCTTGCCGTCTATGTCAACAACGATGTCGATCTTGGGGCCGCCCGAATTATTAACAACCGAAATCAGACCTGCAGCCTGGTACTCGACAACACCGATGCCAAAGTGCTCGTTCCACATGCCATTTACTCCAACACTTGCTCGGCCCATCCACTCCAGCATCTGGGGCCAGGGTGCATCACAGAGGAATTCGACATTCTCTTTCATGTGAAGTTCGTGTGCTAGTAGTCGCAGCTTGTAAACACTCTTCTCGTCGATGGAGTCTCGCACAGATCCAATGAGAATGAGCTGAGGCTTCTCCCCTTGGTATGCTGGAAGCTTTGGATCTGAGCGCAGAAATTTTGCGAATGCTTCAAGTATGAGTTGGTGATTCTTTTCTGGGCGGAACTGGGCAATGTAAAGGAGGTATGGACCTCGTTTCTCTTCGCTTGATTGGGATACTTCGACCTCTTCCGTGACCTCTTCAACTGCTACAGGCGGGAAGACAACGTCAATGTCGTTCTTAACTGCACCTTTACGCTTGTTACGAGATGGACCCCAGAGAGAGCTAACATGACCTTGAGTCCAGGTCGAATTGGTCATTACGACATCGATGGTACTCCCTACTCTGCTGTAGATGCGTGCAAAGAGCTGCCAGTATTGCTGCTTGGCAGCGCCTCGATAGCCCCTTCCAGCGCCAGCATGCATGCCTTTACCTCCGCTTTGTAGCGAATCCAACATGTCTGTTGATATAGTGGGGTAGTGGACATAGGCGCCGGTCGGGACCTCTGGGAAGAAGAGTGTGGAGAGAGCAAGAGCGAAGGCATAGCCCATGGTGTCGACAAAGATATCCGGAACGAGGAGAGAGAATGCATCGTAAGCGAGGACTAATGAACCGAGTGACTGACCGAGCAGTGTGAAACGCGGCCATGTGCTGGCGAGAACCCAGTGGCGCGTGGTGAGGTAGAGGAAATGGACGGTGGGTGGGTGGAGGTGGATGTTGAAGCGGTCCTTGACACGCTTGAGGATAGCAGCCTTGTCAACATCGTGGTCGCCTGTGTAGATGACGCAGACAGCCTTCGGCCAGCGTTTCTGCGTTGCTCGAATGGCTGCCCAGAGGACTCGCTCGCCTCCACCGCCTGCATTGCTACGGGTCGGTCAGAGATGTGCATTTGACGCGGGATCGCAGACGGTACCAAAACGGGTGGAAAAAGCCCACAATGCCCTCCCACTGCTTGTCCGCCCTGTTCCCTACCCTGCCGCCTGTTGCAACAGAGGCAATCTCCTCCCACTCGTGGTCTTCGTCCTCGGTATGCTCGGCTTCGTGGGCCTTGGACTCGGTTGCAACTCTGGCCAGCAGCAGTTCGCGCCTGGTCCGCGACGACCGGCGCAAGTAGTGTCCCACCTGCACACCAAGGAAGCGCACAAGGGCAGGGAAGAAGGCAACGGAGAAAAGAACAGGAAGCAGTAGCGAGAGAGCGATAAAAAGAAAAGCCATAGCGAGCGCTCAGGCTCAAGTAACGCGATGCAAGAAAGAAGAAGCAGAGGGCGGCATGCGCAGGAAACGGACACGACAGCCATGACGCGCCATGGTGGTGGACCCTGAAGCTCGTGCCCTCTCCCGCGGCGAAACTGGCCCTGGCCGTGGCCGTGGCCGTGGCCGTGGCCCTGACGCGCAAAGTGCCCTCTCCCACGACGAAACTTTCCCAATTGAGCACCACAGCCATGTCTTCGAGGCTGCTGCGGCGTCCAGCATGCCAATTTGTCGCTCGGCGTCAGGCTACATCCAAACCAAGTAGCAGCTTCAGCTTACGCCCTGCAAACCGCGCCTTCCATGCCTCGGCACCGCGCAAGAACCCGCTCCTCGACGCCGTCCTCTACCTCCCCCACGAGATGATGACCTTGATTCATACCCAGGTCCCCTGGTATGCAGCCATCCCGGCCTCGGCCTTCATCCTCCGTGCTGCCCTCGTTACCAGCTTTGGTAGCTGGTCGCGCGCGCTCATGGTGCGCTACATTGGCTTGCAGCCACTTCGCCAGGCACTCGCGCGCCAGAAGCGCGATGAGGTCCTGGATCAGATGCGCAAGGAGGGTGGGGCTCGGTCGCCGAAGGAAGCGAAGCAACGGACCATGGGCGCAGTCAAGACGGTAGTCGCAGAGTTTGACAGCCGGTGGAAGGTTACTCTCAAGGCCCAGATGGGTTGGACCCTGGTACAGATACCCATTTTCTTTACGATGGCTGAACTCGTAAGGAAGATGAGCGGTGCAAGGGATGGCCTTCTGGCCTTGACTGCTTCCTCGCTGCAATCTGTAAAAGGATGGTTCGGCGTAGGCGCTGCTGATTCTATTGGCCCCCTTGATGCTTCTGATATGGCGACCGATGCCTTGGAGACTACAGAAGCGCTCTCAGCACCTGATGCACTTTCTGTAGCCGGTGCACTTAACAGCCCAACAGCTGCTGACTCGCTGGATGCCGTGGCCACAAGCCCTTTCTTTGAGCCGTCACTCGCGACCGAGGGTATGCTATGGTTTCCAAACCTGATTCTGCCTGATCCATTTCTGCCCTTCATCGTATCTGGCCTCATGTTCTCCAATATCTATTTCAGCACAAATGTCCCCACAACCGAAAAGACTTGGCCCAATCTTATTCGAAGGGTTCTTTTGGGTGTTTCGCTGCTCATTGGTCCACTCTGTCAGAACTTGCCCGCTGGCTTGATGCTGTACTGGGCTGGAAGCACGACTTCCGTTGTGGTCTGGAATAAATGGCTCGACTGGAAGTATCCTGCGCCTTCCGACTCTGCCGCTTGCAAGAGACCCCTCCAAATGCCGCCAGCCATGAAATCGAAGACTCGGGCCAGGACGTTTTAGGAGCGAGTCAACGGAGACCATACAGTCGCGAGCGGACTTATACCCTTATGTGATAGCAGTCTTGCACGGGGCTCGTGAGATGCCACATTACCTCGAGCACTGCAGATCTATTCCTGGGTCATTGACAGTACCTTGCGAACTCCGAGTCACCACTTGGTACTTTTGAGGATTTTGATAATAAGAGACTGAAGAATGGACGGATCAGTCAAACGCGTAGCCATTCCGAAGAGACGTCTGTCTCTTGTACCGCATCAATCAGACCTGAAAGACTTCCTCAGAGCTGGCGAGGCGCTGTGACTGCAGATACACAGACCCGTGTCAAGAAGACGCTTTGCGCAGTGGTCATGTGCGTTGGCTTACGGCCTCATCGCAACGTCCGCTGCAAACAGCCTCCGCCACGACGGCACGTCAAGATCCAGATCTGCATCCGCATGAACCATCTTACTTTGAGTCCAGTCTCCGTTAGCACGGATTGGTAACACGAGTGAAGTGCTCTGCGCTGCAATTCAGTACATAACTTTTTCTATAGAGGTAGATGCGCCTGTGAAAATGCATACAATAGTTGTTGAGGTTGGCGCCTCAGAAGTCATGATGCGATGTTGAGAGCATTGTAGAAATTCTATCAAGAGGCCAATGCCCAAGGGAAGGGCGAATGTCACCCGAATAATTTCGACCTTGAAGAAATTCAATAAAACATATATCCTCCTATTCAATCCCTACGAATCCGCCAAACTCATCCGATACTGCACAAACTCGCACGAAGCCAGCTCGTCATATAGCTTCCTCGCCGGATTCCCATGTTGCGTCGTCCATTGCAACCGCGAGCATCCCTGCTTCTTCGCTTCCTGCGCAACTGCCTTGATAATTTGTCTCCCATACCCCTTTCCTCTCAGCTCATGGTCAATGTAGAGATCTTTCCAGTCGTCAGCCCACCTATTCACAACGATCGAGAACTGTACGTACCGTTAAAGTGCATAAGCATTTCCTCTGCCCATGGTGTTTGTGTAGGGAAGAAATGGGCAAGTCCATAAAGTCTCTTCGGTTGCGATGCATCGCGTAGGACAAGGGCGTACAGATCTTTCTGTGGATCAAGAATGCGCGCGAACGTCTTTTCGTACTGGGCATCTGGGAGCGACGATTTGTAGAATGCGATGTATAGTCTGAACAACCGCTCCCACTCAGCGTAGTCGGACTTGTCGAGTGGCGTAATGTGCACTTGGATGGTATCTGGTTTGCTGGACATGTTTCTTGTCTGCGTTATAGGAATTCTTGCTGGAGAAAATGCAGGTAAGGTACGTGGTGTTGCGTAAGTAAAACGCGGAGACAGGTAGAGGCGGAAAGATCTCAACGAGGACTGCAATAGAGGCATTGTGTGCAGAGATACTTGAAACGTCTAATTTATATGTATAAGTAATGCTAGACGCTCCACACGCTCTCGCAGACTCATTTGTTCGCCATCTCGCAAAGTACTTCCCTGAGGATGGATCTTCGGCCTTGAATATCCGGCCAGGACGCCTAACACAGAAGCTGCATTCTGCAACCTCACACAACCACATTTTTTGCTTTCCACTCTCTCGCCGCGCTCTCGAATGTGCAGAACTCTACTTCATCACCCCAGCCCCGCAGATACGTAATGATTCGGTCCACCATGCCAATGACGTGCGCCATACCGCTCGTGTCGGGATGCAGCACTAGTGGAAACACCATGGTGTCCTGCTCACGCATCTCCTCAACTTCAGACCTGATCCACTCAAACTTGTCTTTCCACATGTTCTCCATGACCCGCGTGTCAACATATCCTTGCGAGTTCGGCGTGTGGGGCCAAAACTGCATCGGCGTCATGTCCTCCGCGTACCAATTTGAAGGGATCTCAACAAGAGAGGTAGACGTCGGCGCCGCCGGCTGGGGAAGGGGCTTCATCCAGGCTCTTGCCGATGCTGTAGCCTCGTATACTGGGGGCGTGATGACGGGAAGGTTGGGTATATAGTACGGCTTGCTGTCGTGATGCGAAAGCGAGGAGTCGTAGAGGAAATTGTGCTCTTCTAGGAGCTGCACAGTGGACTCACGCAGCTGGTACAGAGGAGCGCGGTAGCCGACAGGCGAACGACCGGTGAGCTTTTGGTAGAGATCGATGCAGTGCTCAAGGACTTCACGCTCCTGTGTGACCGTCAACTGCGGCGCGCCTTCGTGGCAGTAGCCGTGTAAACCGATCTCAGCTCCGCTGTCCTTGATGCTGGCGAACTCGCTTGGGAAGCTTTCTGCTGAGTGCATGGGCACGAACCAGGTAACCTTGTCTTGTATATTGTGTTTCTTGAACAGCTTGAGGAGTCGAGGCACGCCGACATATGCGGAAAAGAAGCCAGCGCTGTAGTCTGCAAGGTTGTTGTCTGGATGCTGCCCAGTTTCTAACCAGCCAGAGACGGCGTCAAAGTCGACAGATAGGAGAACTTTGATCGGTCGGGATTTAGCGGAGGAAATTGGAAGAGAGACACCAGGACTCGGGTGCATGCTGAATGTCTCGGATCGATCTTGCGTCTCCGTATTGTCAACCTTTGTTGACTGTGACTCTTGAATTTCTTCCACAGACCATACAACTCTCCCTTCCATTCCGCCGTCGACTGAGATGCATTGACCAGAGATGTGTCCAGCTGCCCTGTGAGAAGCCAGAAAAGCCGCTGCGCGTGCGACATCAGTTGGTTTTGCGATCTTTCTCAAAGGAACACTGTTACCTGTCAGCAGTCTGTCGATAGCTCCGTACAAAACACGCACGTAGCCTGCGCTTCCCTCCACATCTCTTTAGGGTCATCGAGACGTCCTTCGATCAGCTTGGTGTCGACCCATCCTGGAGCCACAGCATTAATCCTCGCTTTACTGTTAAGTCTAACGATTTCGTTCTTCACAGTCCTGACCAAGCCATACTGTAGACCAGCTTTGCCTGAAGCATACTCTACATGCCCTGCTTGACCAAATACGCCACACTCAGACCCAGTAATGATAATGCTGACGTTGTCCAGATCTTGCCCGCAACGAGCCTGAGCAGTCTCGACGCTCTTCAAGAAATATTTCACGGTCAGAAATGTTCCCCTCACGTTGATAGCATAGGTCCGGTCCCACAATTCAGTTGGCATATCCCAGATTGGATAATTGTTGGATTCATCTGTGATACCAGCGTTGGCGCAAAGAATGTGGACGGGTCCAAATCTTTCGACGGCCTGAGCAAAGCCTTCGGATATGGAGTCTTCGTTGCTGATATCACCCTGCAGGCATTGTAGCTTTGTGGATGCTGTCGAAGCAAGGGGATTGGGTCGCAGATCGTGCGCTGATACCTTGCACCCTTGATCTAAGAATTCTTGGACGATAGCGCTGCCAATGCCTCCTGCAGCTCCAGTGACAAAGACGTGTAGACCGTCGAGTTGTAGAAAAGACTGCATTGTGTGTATATCGAGCGGTATTCAAAACCCGTTGAAAACGTCTAGGTCACGATGTGGTTCTTAAAGGCCGGATATCTTCCCGCACATGCTTCATCACGATAAGTGGGCGACATCATGGTGCAGATAAGCCGACAGCCTTGTAAGTAGAGAAGACCCATCCTATTGGTCCAAAATACCGCAGCTTCACAGACTGCAATTGCAATAGTCGGTCCAGAGGTGCGAGCACACAGCGGCGCATGTCTCCAAACAACGCGTCGCGAGGGCGCTTTACCGTACCCCACCGCACGCATCCTCAAAAGCATTGGCGGTGCAGGTTGGAAGCACAGTACGCCATAGATGCCCCGTTGCGCCCCTGAAACTTCCTCTAACGGCAGGTGCGCTGATGCAGGCCGCAAAAGCGTCGAAGACGGCGGGCAAGAGAGCCAATATGGTGCATAATAGCGTTGCTGTCCCTGCCACGTGAAGGCTCGCGGAACATCAGCCATTCGTCGCATGTGGCCGGAGGCAGAAGACGCGGCCAATCACCAGAAGTGATGTGTAGGACCGCTTAGTTGAACAGGGCGGAGGCGCGGAGGTCGGGAAGAGCAACACTGGCAGTATGGGCCTACCCTAAACCCACAACAAGGCAAGAAAACTACTCGTCATTGTGTCCCTGTTAGTTGGGTGCAAATGCAGCATATTCACAGGTAGCTAGGGACTGAAGGAAGGTTCTCAAGCTCAAGCATCAATCACTGCGTCCGAGCGCGTCGGTGTTATGGTCGGCCCGCAGCTGAAGGCTGCTGCTACATTTTCTGCTTTTTGCGCGGCTCACCCCTCACACCAGCGAAAATCTTCGCAACCACCGTGCTGCGAGCAGCTTCATGTCGGCTGTCTCCTGGGTGTGTATCTGTAGATTGGCTCTTTCGAAGACTCGGCGATTCGACACTCTCCACGATCACGAGTTCAATTTGTAGCCTAGAACGAGCCCAACGACCTGCCAAGGTCATCCCACTCGTGTTGCAGTGTCTGAGCTGAACAAGCCAGGACGACTTTGCGTCTAAAGCATTGGGAGACAAACTCTTTGATATGAAATGTTTTTGTATTTCAGCCGTTGCGACGTGCTATGTTGTGGCGCGGTAGCATCTGCAAAGCAGAGCTAGAACTAGAGCTCCTTCTTCTCACCCGCTCCTGCTGCGGGCTGCTGCCCTGCCTTGAAGGCCATGGGCTCTTTCTCCTGCTTCGCTGTTGGGGTAGGCCTCTTCGTCGCGAGCACCCACACGGCGGCGCACGCCTCGGATGCCAGGGCAATGATAGCTGCACAGGCTGCGGTCCACACCTGGATGCTGATGCTGCCCAGCGGCGCACGGGGAAAGCTCAGGATCCATTCGACGTAGTATGGCACCCAGCCGGCTGGCAGCCAGAACATGGGCGACTTGGAGAACCAGAATTGCAGGACGAAACGAAGGCCTTGGGTGCCGAGCCAGCGCAGGGCTTTGACGGTCGAGTTGAACGTGGCTTGGTGGGTGCGCAGGGAACCATCTGCATTTGCACTGTCAGCTTCGCCTGGCAGCTCGCACTAGACTCGGGGAAACTCACCCAGCTTCTGGTACTCGGCCATGGCCTTGTTGTGCTGGCGGTCGAGCTTTGCCCACTTTCCAAAATTGTCCTGCGCCGATGTGTTTCCAAGCTCACGCTTCAGCTGCACAATCTCCTTCTTGAGCGCCTGGCATCTCTGCGCGCTTCCCGAGGTCGGGGTGGGAAGCTTGTTGTACAAGACCCATAACTGGACGGCAGTCAGTCGATGCCATGACGATTGCAGCTGCAGCGTGAAAAGAAGGGCGTACCAGCTCGTCCACGGTGCTTGCGCCCACCGTGTTGATCAGATGCAGCGCGAGCTGCAAGATGAAGACAACCAATAGCAGCGACGGCATGGCGACGGGGGAGGGCAGGGGAGGGGAGGGGATGGGGACGGGGACGGGGCGGCAGTTCGTGGCGTGGCGTGGGGTAGCTCAGCTCAGCTTCAGCGCATGCCCTGGTGTCTGGTGTTGCTGTTGCAGTGACCATGGAGGGGCCACGTTATGTCATATCCTCTGGAGCGAACACGCCCAAATTGAAATTGGCAGCGGCCCGCTCGCGCGCCCATCACGGCTAGCTCTCCCTCAGCGTCTCCGCAGGTCTAGACAGTCAACATTCCTGAAATCATGTATTCAAAGCCACCTCTCGTGCAGCTTCACCTCTCAGTGAACTGCCTTGCCTGCCTTGTCTGCCTTTGGAGCCCTTGTCATGGCTAACAGCAACCCCTCGGCGGTTGAGCACCAGCAGCATGCCTACGAGTCATTGTGCACCTACCTCAGCAAGCACGAGAATGAAGTCATGGAAATTGAGATCCTGCCTCCCGCAATTGCGCCGCCGAACGGCCTTCTCCTGGAAGATGGCTCAAATCTGGGTATACCCAAGAAAGTACTTGCTTCGGCGTTTTTAGCAGCCCGTCGGGCGTTCTTCGACAACAAAGACAGCAGTCAGACCGATCCAAAGGTACACGCGACCATTTTTAGGGGCTTATCTGTTCCGACATGTTCGTCTGCGAAATTTTCGACAGCCTTGCTGACCCACCCTTCAGGCCCTCCAGGCGACCAGGGTCCTGTTGCTGTTCGACCCGGAGCATATCACGGCTGCGAACTTCCGCAAGCGCAGACTAATCGCATTGAGAGATGCAAACGACGTGCTCGTGTATCAACAAGCAATATTGTCAGAGCTCTGCTTTCTTGACAGCATTCTTACTTCTCCGCTCCACCGACAGACCAAATCGCCTACCCTGTGGTTTCATCGTGGGTGGTTGCTGCGCCTCATCGCCCCGATTGAGTTGAGAAGCGCTTCAGGTAAACGAATCGCCACAATCATTTCTGCTGCCCTCGACTCTGTATGCAAGTCTGGAGAGAGACATCCAACAAACTACTATGCCTGGGCATATGCTCGCCGCCTGGTTTCTGCTATTGACAGGATCTCTTACGAGGTCGACGCACCTTTTCCCTTCGATTGGGTTGTGTCGGCCTTTTCCCATCGCGTTTGCGCATGGTGCTTCAAGCATCCCAGTGACATATCGGGGTGGTCGTACCTATTCTTTCTGCTCGAAAAGCTCGATCCCGTTGACGAGCGAGACGAGATCGTAGAAAAGGTCCTTCGGTACGCCACCAAGATCAAGTCCGAGAATGAATCGCTCTGGGTCTTCATTCGTAACGCGCTTGCGCATCCTAAACTCTTAGAAGACCGCCAGGTCTGCATCGAACAACTCAAGGAGAGTATGGAAGACGCAGATGAAACCTCTGCGTACTCAGACTATATTCGACAGAGTTTGCAATGGATTGAGACGTCCGGCAAGACCAGAGTCCGACCTTGAGAGCATGAACAACTCCTACTAAGCCTTGCATCATCGTTCCCGGCGGCGCAGGAACAGGCTGCCAAAAAGACGTACTATGAGGGACTGCTCCGTTTTCGAGTCAGGAGGTTCTCCTGGTAGAGCCTTTGTACGTCGCGCTCCATGACCACGCAAGGTTCGAAAATCCGACCCATATGTTGTAGGTGTACTGGTAGCTGAAGACGGAGCCACAGTTCCACCCTCAGTGTCTGGTGAGCCCATGTCAAATCCACCGCGGTGTGCGTTCGAGTTCGAGTTTGATTTCGAGTTCGAGTTTGGATCTGAGTCGGTCGAGGTTGACAGACAGGGTGGTGCCGTATGCCTCGATTGCAATCCTGGTACAGCTACTTGCTCGCCGGGCTCGTAGAGTGTCAGAACCTTCCCCTTGGCGACCATCCGCACGACGGATTCACGATCAAACTGGAAGAACGTAACGTCTGGTTTGTTGAGATTCGAATATGGCTTAAGATAGGCCAAGTCGGTCTTGTAGACATGTCGGATGTTAACATAGGAATCCCATCGCAGAGTTGTACCATCCGCCAATGCGAGTGTTGGAAAACGCTTTTTCGCCTTTTTCGAAGTTGCGTCTGGATGGTCGGGGCTGGGCGAGATGGGTAGATACCAGGATCGCCGGCTTGTGTGGAATTCGTTCGCTTTTGGGTAGAGTTGGTCGAGTCTCTTACCTTGCAAAGATGTGATCTGGAAAGAATCAGCGACAGTCTGTGCATCTGCGACTATAGACCTACGAGATGGAAGTGGACACAACGCTCATCGTCCAATGGTCGGGACACCACTACAACCGGGTGGTTATAGATTCCTTCTTCGACGGCACCCTTCCCATGTGCTCGTCTGACAGCACGTTCAGGAAGATCCTCCATTGCTGGCAGCCACATGATCCGACCTTGTGCAATACCAGCATCCTCTCTTTTCATCCCAGTCTGCTCAGTTTGCACTCGTTGTAACATCTGCGGGGCAAAGGATTGCATTGGCCCTGTGTTCATACACGCCCCTGAGTAGTATTCGGCGGCAGCCATAGCTCCTGATGTGCGTACCAGTTCAGGTAGCAGTCTTTCTCAACACCTTATACCTTACCTGCAAACTGTGTCATGGAGGACCCCATACGGACCGAGTCATGACTACGAGCACGGGACCGCGCGCTACAGTCATCTCAGGGGCCTCATGGCTCACAGGCCTAATGCACGTCGTCGTTGCAGCCTGAGCCACCTTTCTCCAGCTGCCTTGATCCCATCAGGGTCTAAAGGTTACGTCGAGAGCCGCCATTCTATGGCTTAGCACGGCCCAGTGTTCACCCGCGCCTCCAGGTACCTGGTCCATAGCGTATCTGGAACAATTTGGAAAGGAGTCAGGGCATAGGATTGGTGGCTGAGTTGCCCGTTCATCGGCATAGCCGACACAAGGGGTGGCCTGGGCCAATCAGAACGCTGCGTCACCTGTGGCGTAGCTATGTGGCTGTGCTGTAGGTAGTGATGAACTATCACAATATGCGTACGATTAGGCGTGCACACGGGCGCTAGAGAAAGGCTTTGCTTCGGCACGGACTACTGTAGAGATGTAGATATCAGCGATTGGTGGGTACGCGCTCGGTTAATGTATGCTCCTGGTTGGTGTACCAGTCTTTGATTCCATTCTTCCTTCGCGTTTCTCGACGGACTAATCTCCGCTCTCCGCCCTGCATATGTGTAGATCCTCAACCAGCAGAGGAGTTTTCATTGTTACAACCCAGGTACCCGTATTACTGATCGACGTAGTGGCGACCTCATCGCGATCACCGAAGGGATACATACAAGCAACATATCGCCAACGTGAACATGATCCAACCAGGTCCATCTCGGCCAACGCCATAGAGCCCAGAAAATCACACTAAGGCACGAGCAACATGGCCGGGTTCGCAGGCAGGGGTCTATACCAGCTGAAGTGACGTTGATCGCCTTATCCAGAGATTAAGATGTAGATGTCGCCTCTAGCGGAGCACGCCTCCAGGCATGATCCAATACGCTCACAAACACCCGATTCGTTCTCGACACTCAAGAATTCCACTCGCGATGTCTTGACCATACAGCTCACTGTCTTTGCTACGTTCTCCGTCACTACGTCGGCCTGAACGTAGCGGACTTCCCCACCAGGCAGGCATTCCTTCGCGCCTTGAGACATAACAGGAATAAGGCCACCGTCTCCAACGTCCTTGACATCCTGCCTGATGTCAGTGACAAGGGATATCTGTATGGTGCCTTCTGGCTAAATGCCATTCGGCCAAATGTTCGGTCTTAGCCAGCAAGTCAATCGGCTAGGCTACAGCTGGAAAGATCCCGCCGAGGCCAAGATTGAATGTTCCGAAAGCATCTCCTTACACTAAAGTATACTACCTCCTACTACGCTGGTCCATGTAACGGTCTAGTCAATTGCCGCGGGTCGGCATATGCATTGGCTGAGTCAAGCCTTCGACAATATAGCAATCGCTGTATCATTGTTGAAACATGATGTTCCCTACTTTGTGAAAGTAGCTCTGCCCCTTCCAGGTCCTCAAGCTTATATCAGTGTGTGGTCGGTTTCAAACAGCATAAGCGACTCTGCATCAGCGAATTGAACTGTCGAAACGTGCGCCTCGCCCTTCTATTCGGGCCTCGGGAACCCCGGATCATGATAATATTATATAAGAGAACCATCGCCTCGATATGTTCCGACATAGCAATGAGTTGGTTAGTGGTAGCCACCAAGAAGATACTAATGTCGACGACTGTGCAGCACCCTGCCAGCACTGTTCAGACATCTTAGCACTTTTGGATAATTCAAGAATGAAGTAGCAACTTCTTCAAATTACCAATTGGCTGCGTAATCATCTCAGAAACCTATTTATCTAGGTATAATGTGCTAGCTAGACTGGAAGTCCTCCAATGAGGCCGTCTTACCTGCATTTTGCGGAATGTCTTGTTGGAGCTGACAGCGTATCGGTCAACACGAACGTAGACACTCGGGTACAAATCAGAGCTAACATGTCATGCAGAACGTTCTGTCCGAAGGTTGTAGTGAACCTTAAGAACATGCAATTTCCATTAATTCGTGATTACTTCTGCAATGGCGCAGATTATGAACGTCCGCTCAGCCCGAATCGCAAAAAGCTGCACAAATATATCATAAGAAGAGAATTGAGCCAGGCCGTCAACGCCGAGCGCCGCATGATGTTGTGATCTGTACAAAGCGACGACAGGAAATGTGAAGATACCATTAGAGGGGTAGCACCTCATTGCCTCCACGATATCCAGGCATTATTCTCTCGGTTGGGACTCTCAATATCCTTGCCCCTATCGCCAAATCCCACTAACCTTTTCACCGAGCCCTATAGCCATCATACTCAGGCGCTTGCTGCCGCTCCTCTCTCGCCCGGCTCCTCTTGAACCTGCTCGCGTCCTTGTGTGGATCCTTGGCGCTACGCCTCTCAACTCAAGCTTGTAGGTCGCCAGTTTGGCGCCGTGGCTTTGGAAGTGCCGCAATGGGCGTGCAATCTGCTCATCCCACATGTCGCTTCGAACAGATTCGCCGTTTGGTCCATAGCTCTTCTGCAATGGGTGCTTGAATCGGTCCGCAGCCACATGATCATGCCACTGGAAGATCATGACTAATGCCTCTTCATCGCCAGCTCCGCTGGTGTCGTCCCTAGTCTCATCCTCGTGATCTTCCGCGAAGTAGAGCGACATGTTCTTTTCGTCCGAGTTGGTGTTAACGAGTGGAGAAGGTAGATGTGTGCTGCTCGAAGCGTTTGAACCGGACCTCGAAACCCGACCATCGTACGGCAGCTCGGCCCATGCCCAGAAATCTTTCGTTAAATCGCCCGGTCGGCTGAAAGCTGCAGGGGCTGTGTTCTGCATTTGCATAGATAGCGATGAGCGCTTGGGCTCCCACCCAAAGTGCTTGCCGATGGCTGCAGCAAGACCTGACGTGGGAGCTCTCAACTCCATGATCTCACACGGTATCCTCTGTTCAGAAGATGATGTAGCAAGTGAGACGACGGAGTAATCGAGATACACATGCTGTATGCTAGGACGGTGTGCGAGCAAATTGAGGATGTCGTTGTAGATGGGACACGTGGCGTCGGAGCATGTGTCGCTTGCTGTTGTCACAATGACAGCAGTTTTGCTGTCTGTCAAACATGGAGACCATGACGTGAATCGTGATGGATGCGATGTTGAGTCTGCCGC
The DNA here is from genome assembly GCA_020272525.1 of Epicoccum sorghinum. NCBI lineage: Eukaryota > Fungi > Ascomycota > Dothideomycetes > Pleosporales > Didymellaceae > Epicoccum > Epicoccum sorghinum. Next base: position 1,993,184 of record VXJJ01000011.1, on the reverse strand, counting down.
GTCGATGATGTCGTTTAAAAGAGTATTCAAAGCGGTATATGATTTCGTGTGAGGCAGGACATTCTCTTTAAAGGTGAGTGCGACGATGCACACTTCGACAAGTGACGGCGTGGATTCAGCAATTTGGGCGGTTTGGTCGCGATGTTTGCACGTCTGACAACATGGGTACGACATCCCGGCGGGTTGGTAAAGGGCGGGCTCAAACAGTGACGGAAGCCGTTTATCGTGGACTCTGCTTACGGCGTAATGGATATCGATTTTCCTTTCAGAATGTTGGGATTGTATTGGCAATGCTTCGTCTGAGTGAGTGGTTCTGGTTGTGCGAATGAAGGTAAGACAAAGGTTAGCGACAGACTGACAAAACTGAAATGGAGAAGATGATAGTAATGCGATTTTTAGGATGAGACGAGTTTCGTCTGGCAGTGACATATATGATGTAGAAGGCAATGGCGACTGCGCCGAATGCGGTTAGCTCGAGCGTTCCGCGTGCGTTTGTGCACTGCCTCTTGAATTTGGCACGGATGCGTAAGGTATATTTAGCACTTCAGAGCGATGGCAACCTGCAGCTCTACTGACACTGCGATCAGTTGGTTGACGTCTCTAGGATTGCGCGGTCTTCTTCACGAACGGTCACACCTGACCTGAGGTATGCGTACGCTATCGAGTGAGACGTGGCAAGCTGGGTAGCAGACCAAATCAAAGAAAATCGTCGCCATGTTCATGGCGACAGCAAGACTAGAGCGGCGCAAAACATCCCCGAGTACAGTAGGGCCGGAGAGCGGCAAGCTTGGAAAGGCGAGGTGGAGTGTGAATTTACAAGCCGTGGAGGCCTTGTCTGAGTGCAGCTGTGCTAGACCGCAAAAGGCGCGCGTCTTCCTCTGCCCAACTCATTACGCCGACCCGCGACGCTACAAGTCACAAGCCTATCGCGGTGCAACAGACCGATGTGGAATCCTCTTAGAACGAAACCAAAACAAAAATAATAGGAAAAGGAAAAGCAAGTGTGCGTAGCCTGATAAAAAAAAAACAATGAGCGAAACATCAGGACAGCTGTACGCCTGAAACATCTACAGATGGACTGAGCGCAGAGTTGAGGATGCGTATCCTGAGCAGTTGAACGACAACAAATGATATGGCAAATTGAATTGATAGGTTACATTAGTTTCGCTACTTCCTAACTCAGCTGAGGTTGTGGGGTAGCCGCACTCCAGTTGCATCCTTGATTGCGGTTCATCAGGCGTGCAAGACACAGCCCCCTTCAATGCTGTCGGGTGAAGCACGATACAGTTTACGAATACGATTCAACATGTCAATACAACTGCATTTTCCACTTTCAATATTGTTCAAGGAATGTGCCATGATTTAATCCCCAGGCCACTCACTTTAGCTACCAGCCTCTGCACCTTGCCAGCTCCGAGGAGATATTTAGCACGATGCAGAATAGACAATGGGCAGGGCTTCAGTCGGAGTGATAGAGGACTAATTGGCGCAGACTTTACGACTTCACAGCTCTTGAGACAAATGTGTAGCTCATCAGCCCCGCTGCTCTTTTGTTCTCTACTGGTTGAATCCTCCAAATTGCCAATTCTCGATCTGAGTCTGACAAGGTGCTGCAGCTGTGTAGAGCTCAGTCAGCAGCGATGAGAGTATGCTCGATCTATACCGACTAGCTGATACAGACTCTACACGTGCTGACCTCTCTGCTACTACAACAGCTGCTAGCAGCATACTAAGCTCGCAAAAGTTGTCAAGGCTGGCAGACCCATCACACAGGTTTCCGAGACAGAACTCTCGATATATCATAAGCTCAAATTTGCGCAGAAAGTTTGAGTGGTTGGTAATCAAGGAAATAATATTAAATAGGTAATGTTCATGTCTCATGAGCTTGAGCACTTCAAGCTATTCCGGACTTAGTTGCTCCATCAATAAATAAAGAAAAACCATGTAATCGCATAGAGGTGAGCAAGCGTAAGCCTACGCTACTGTCACGCACCAGTCATCTCGTCAAAGGATCAGGCCTTGGATGCACTGCCATGCTTGGGGCCGAAGATGTCCTCAAGAAAACCGTTCCAAATCTGCCTTGCCATGCCCTCGGCCTCCTCCACAGGCTTCTGCAGGTTCCTTGTAACCTTCGAAGCCATGCCTTGAAAGTCGATATGGTTACCCTCCGTTATATCAGCCATTGCAGACGGCGCATGGATGTGCGTGCTGTCGGCGGCGGCAGTGTAGATGGTCGGTTGCATGACCTGCATGATCAGTCCAAAGCTCTCAAACTAAGCAGTGGGCAGAAGTACCGGCTGGTCGGCCTCCTCAGCAACAGCAGCGCGTGTGGCCGAAGATGTGGGAGTCGACAGGATGATAGGTACGTTGATCTTGGTAGGAGCAGCCTTCATATCAGGATTGAAGTCTGGGATATACATGAAGTCGATGGTAGAGCTGTCGTTGACAGCCTTGAGCGACCGACTTGTGTTGAAGTGACGCAGGGCATTGCCCGTCTCGTGCTTCCAGGCAGCCGCCTCCGAAGAAGGAAGCTTGGGACTCAGCGAGCCGAAAGTAGGCTTGTCTGATGTGAGGAGCGAAGATGAGCTTGTCGCACCAGTCTCATGCAGGCTGCGAGTCTGGGTTTTGAGAAGACGAGGTCCCTGCGTCTTGAGAAGGCGGGGTCCCTCAGTCTTCAAGAGGCGCGGGCCCTGGGTGCGAAGAAGGCGGGGTCCCTCAGTATGCATGTTGCGAGCCTGGGTCTTGAGCAGGCGCGGTCCCTCAGCAGTGCGCAGCAGACGGGGCCCTTCGGTTCTGAGAAGGCGAGGTCCCTGTGTATCGAGAAGGCGGGGACCTTGTGTGCGGAGAAGACGTGGGCCAGACATGATGTTGTGTAGATTGTGTGTGTTGGTGTGTTGCGTTGTGATGCAAGAGAGATGGGCAGGAGCGGGGAGAGCAGGTGCAAATAAGCACTGTAATTAAGAAGACACTATTATATGCAGTGGAACCGGCTTGACTGGAATGTCACAGAGGACAGAAAGGTGAAGCTCGGAACGAGTCGGAAGTTTGTTATCAGGTGAAGCCGGAGGTGAGGAGGAATGGTGTAATGGTCGACTGAGCACCGAGGGAACTCGCGGTTTTGAACTCACCTCGGTACCCTAGCCCTTCCTGGTTCCTTCCTTACACAGGCGGTCAATACGCTGGCGTGAGATGTCAATTGCCTTGCGCGCGCGCTAGATCTTCATAAAACACGCATTCGTAATTGGCTTGATCAGCAACTCTGGACACAGCAGGCAGGCTGGACGTCTCAACATGGATGTGCATAGAGCTTGGGCCCACTGAATGCGCACGTCTAACGCTGGAATGGGCTTGGTTGTTACCCGGGCCAATGGTAGATGATCCACTCCACAGCTAAAGATGGCACCCCGCACTTTCAACGCTGTTCTGAAGCAAGAGTGATGCGTTCGGAACACCTGAGTCTCACGCGGCTAATTTATGGCTGCTCATTGCTCGCTCCATGGGCTTGACTGGTGTCTGCCTGCCCACAGCGAACTGACGGCTCGCTGCAGCCCCAGCAACAAAGTCGGTGTGCGTGGCGATCAGATCTGTTGACCTCGCGCACGTACAATGCCACAAGGGGTCCTCGCGAATCGTATCAGCAAGCCTACGCCGCGGTGAGGATGGTAATGCTTGTGTACTCCCGCGGGTGCGTCCCTGAAGATCGGGTCTCCGCCCGAGCGCCGTATCGCCTCACTTAGATATGACGGGTGCGGTCGCCAGAATGCGCTTGAAACTATCGCACTCTGACGATGTCTGTCTTAACAGGCTATGACTGGTGGAAGCTTTCGTCATGGGGCTTGTTGGCTGATAAGGAACTGCTCCACGTCAAGATATTGAGACTGACCGAGCAAGATCGATGATTTGGCGTGCTGACCTTTCCCGCGGTAACACTAGAATGCAAGACGTCTCCCGCGGGAGTGCCACGGCAAGGATCGCAAGGTCTTCTCAATAAGGTTTGGCAGCTGGGCAGTGTCAGGAACAAGGCTCGGCGGTGTGAACGGACCAACACAGGGCTTAGCTTGAACGCAGGCATGACCAGGTACAATCATAGTGACAGCAACACAACAACATAGCAGTAGCTACTTTTGGTGATATCTAATTGTGATCACTGTGTTTGCTTGGCCTGTCTAAATGCCAAGATAGGGGTCTTTCGAAGCTCCGTATGGTGCGCCAAGTCCCTGACCCCTTTTTTGTCGAATGGCGAAGAACACACATGATGCGAAAGCACCGTGACCCACGTCAGCCATCCGAGTAACTGTGATCAAGTATATAAATATACTATAGTAGCAAATTGTCATCAAATCTGAATGTGGAGATGATTTCAGACGGCCTGGTGGTCTAGGTAAGGAATCTCTAGTTCGCCTCCAACGAACGTATCTAACAGCAAAAAGTGGTATGATTGTCGCTTCGGGTGTTTCTAAGCCTGAGATATTGTATATCTTGCATGTGACAGGCCCCGGGTTCGAATCCCGGCCAGGCCCTTCAACTTTTTGCAGTTTTCGGTGTTGTTTTTGGGCCCCTCGGATCTATCGGAGTTGGTCCGAGGGAACAGAACAATTGGAAACGATGGAGCATGCTCCCTTTTTGCTTTGGGGTATCGTACCTTGGTTGCGCGGCCAGTAGATTGACTGATCTATGCTCGAAAGTGCGATTTTCACGCCCTACAACCGTCACTGCTAAAGTGTAGCAGCAACTCCACAACAACATAGTCAACTGGAAGGGAGAGGGGTCGCCTGTTCTCAGAGTGATGCCCCCACATGAGCGTCAGGTCTCGTCTGGCGTTCTGTGTTGGCTTTTGAATATAGTGGAAGATTCCACCAATGAGCGTCTCACTCGGTACCACCACACCTCCAATACCAAAAAAAATGCTGAAATAAGTGTGTCCTGTTATATTAGAGCAGCCAGTTTGCACATACTGCGCCTTATCAGCCTTGAAGTATCATTTGATACCCCGAAAGATCCCAATCGAGAAAGGGAAAGATGCTGTGGATAGACCATGTAGTCTTCTCAGAGTGACATAAAAACATCTACGCCAGGCCAGTTTGAATTGACTTACTCCAATTCTTGTTCGTCTTTCATTATCTGAATTGGTTGCTTGCTGCATCTTGCTTCCTCCGAGCAGAGAGCAAAGAAGTAAGTAGGCTGGTTAGCTGTGTAGCTATCTTGAGAGCTATAAACTTCGAAAGCCGTCACTCATCAGCCTTGATGGACTCCAATTAACATGTTGTCTGACGGCTTCCTAAGTGCTTTAGGTGCCGCATTGATCTAAACATGCAACGAGCAATCCATACTCGAAAATATGCGCAGTGGCTTACCAGTTCGATGTAGCCATGTGACACTTTCTCATGGATTCAATCGAAGAAAATTCTAGCAATCAAAAGCACTGACTAAATGTGTACCCATCTCAATAAGTTCAGTGTTTACATACGAAAAGCAGCTGCTGATACGGCGGGATCGTGAACATACATAGAACCAGACCTAAGCATTGATGCTCTGCAGGAATATCTCCTCCTCTCCCTCCTTCCAAATCGTAGAATGCGTCATCCCCCGCAACACTCTCAATCGCCCACCTCCTAACTGCTTGTCGATCCATTGCGCATACCCCAATGGCGCAATCCCGTCCTGATCACCATGCACCAGCCACACCTTGTCCCTGTTCTCCACCTCACCAACGTCAAAACCCCAACTACTCGTCAGAATCTCCCCGTCCAACCTCGCGCCCCCATCTCCCTGCCTGAACGCCTCAAGAAACTGCACCACTGCGTCATCCAAATCTCCCTCTTTAGCATCCTGATAGATGAACGACTTCTCTTCATCCGTCACGCATTGGTCCTCCAGCACACGCTTGAGGCCTTGCGCATCTTTGTTTAAATATGGCTCCAACACTCGCGGCAGCACCAAATACCTTGCACCCATGCCAACGAGCCAACTGGCCCAGCGCCCACCAAACGGCACAATAGCGTCTAGCGGCCCGATTCCACACACTATCGTTGTACCGCGCAGGCGTGTCTTGGGGATGAAGCGTGCGCACGCAAGCGCAAAGGGCCCGCCTCCACTTGCGCCAATAACGCTGAATTTGTCGATGTGAAGATGATCGGCAAGCGAAAGCACGTCAGAGGGCCAGTTGACCAAATTACTGGGGGAATGGGTAGATAGACCGTAACCGGGGCGGTCTATGCAGATGAGCCGCGCGTCGAGGCGGTGGCATAACGTATTCCAGGAGCGGCCGCAGATCCGGCTGCCAGGCATGCCGTGGAAGAGAAAGACAACACGGGAGGAAGGGGAGGTCGAGCCGTAGATTGCATATCCCAAAGTGCGATCAGATGGGAGAGTATAAATCAGAGATTCGTGTGGCTGGAGCTTGAGCTTTGAAGGGGAGGGTGGGACGCATGGTGGAAGGGGCGAAGATGAGGTGAAGGGCCACATGGCTGGAGCTTTGGCGACTTTCGTAGGATCCTGAAAGAGGACTGAAATTATTTTCTCGAAATATCTTCTTTTCCTGAGGTATTTACGATCAAATGTTGGATTGATTGTCAGACATGTTCTTCGGTGATATATGTGCCCTTGGGTTTGCGATATTTTCCGACATAATATTCACACGTCAAAAGTACGGAAGGAACCAATACTGTCTGTCAAGAAAGTGCAATCCTCCGCTGCTTTGGGTGCCATCGCGTGACGCACCTATTGTCAGCTTACGCCAAGCATGTTTATGCGATCGCAGTCGGCGGTGCGAAACCGCCGCGATTGTTGCCTGTTTCTCAACTACTGTGAGAACTAGTTCTCCTGCAGAGATCGAGATTGCAAATTGACTCTCAGGCGCAGTTGAACGCTTTCTGCAAGCTTAGGAATCTGGGAGTGAAATTTGTGTCCTTCTTGCGGTATCCAATTACGGGTATGTGTACACAAGAAGCTATCCAATCGTGCTCTGCCAACTGAGCGACTTTTTTCTTCTCGCAGTTATTTGTATTCAAATGTGTTACTTCAGATTCAGATCTGCCCAGTAAAACAGCAAAGGAAAGGTCGTCATCGAAATTCGCTCCTTCAACCACGAACGCAGGCACCCATGAAGGCATCAGGTACATGCAAACAGTCCCATCATTATCATTAATGGAGTATACCATATTAGTATCATTATCAGTCATTAGCCTCTCAAACTATGCAGCAGCAACAGCGACTGCAACAGCGCCCGTAGTCTCGCTGCGCCTGAACATCCTTTTGAAAATACTTTTACGCTTCTCTTTCGCAGGGGAGGCATGAGCAACAGCTGCCTCATCGCCGCTGTCGCGTTTCTCTTCACCTTTCTCAATGATACTTTTCACCACCTTTTTGGCTAGCTTCTCTCTCACAACCCTCTCCTGCGCCTTTTCCCAAAACTCCTGCTCGGTCTTGCGGTGCTGGATCGCATTTTGATACCACCCATCCCACTCCTCGCCGTCCCAGCCGCACCTGCTGCTCCACTTTTCCATCAGCTTAGCGCCGAAGCCTTCTGATTCTGCTCGGGAGCAGCTCGGACACAGCGTAGTGAGCGGCAGCAGCTGGGTCGAGGGATTGAGCGTGTTGTAGAAGGCAAAGTGCTGTATAGAGAACGGAGAGTAAGGCGTCGAGGAACAGTTCTTCTTTGTGCAATTGCGAAGCGAATAGCGCCAGTCAAAGCTGTCGCTCTGCCGCGGTTTTCCTTTCGCATCGACTGCAGGGAGAGAGCCAAGAACTCTTTGGCTCTGCATCTGCTGCAAACGCGTGTCCTCGGTCTTTCGAGCTTCTCGATACAGCTGCAAGAAAATCTCGAAGTCCTGCGCAATGGATCCAAGGGTTTTGCGGCCGGCATTCTGGCGCATCGTTTCATACTCCTTCTTACACAGTGCATTTGCTTCCTGCATCTCTCTGCTGGCGTGACGCGGACAGTACCCGTGGTGTCTTGATAGCCGGTATGGTTCCTGTGCAGCGTAGTAGGTCGGGCCTGCTTGCACTGGGGTGTAATGCGCTCTACACATCGCTGCCATACAGGGTACGTAGTTGGTCAGCGGATCATACTTATCTGGTTGCGACGGCGCAACTGCAGTAGATGGTGGCGATGAAGATAGATTTGACGCAATAGAGTGATAAGAAGTGGTACGTTGTGGCGGCGAAGGAGTCCGGCTTGGAGGTACGAAGCCTGCAGGAAGAGGTATACCGGACCATCGCGGATCAAGGCGATGGCTGGCTTGAGTTGATACAGCAGGTGCCGAGAATCGCTTGTCGACTCGCTGTCGGAGCTGCTTGCCTTGCGATGAGGCACGCGGCGACGCTGCTCGTGGCAAATTTGCTGTGTCTCCAGGGGAACTGGCGATGCTTGACCTCTTTGATGCTGGGGAAAGTAGTGGCGGACGTGTGAGAACGGATGTCGCAAGCCTCTTTTGTCGGTATTGGTGCGGTCCTAGGTTAGGTGTAGACAGGCCGCTGGAGTACCCAGGCCGTGCCAGATGCGATCCGGATATTGGGTTAACGAATCTTCCAGACTCAGTGGCTCTCCTATGAATTGGCTCTGGATCCATGAACCGGACTGTGGGCGGCGCAGATCTCCGGTTAAGGTCCGCTCCCACAGATTTCGAATGTTTCAAGCTTGGCTTCATTGATGACCGCTTAAGACCACCAGTCGACTCTTCGCTGCTAGCTGACGAATCCGCGGAATGATGGAGGGAGGACAGACTGGAGCGGCGGGTCGATGTGGGTGTAGTGTTATTGCTCGAGAGCGGAGGCCGTGCCCTAGTAGTGGTATTACTGCGGGTCATCATGATATTCTCTGAAAAGTGGCCTGAGGATTTGCTGAAATCGACAGTACTGTCAGCGAGGGCGACACGATTCTTTTGAGGAGGTTGTAAATGAGGGGCGGTCTGCATGATGGTGGTTGTATAAGGTGAAACATAGGGTACCATGCGTGCAGGGGTATTGCCAGTGTTCCTCCTGGTCACGCCAGCTATGACAGGTGGATTGAGGAACATCGAAGCGAACATGGAGAAATGCTCACATTATAGGGGATCGCAGTCAGTGCTTCTAAATGGGCTGCAATGCAAAAGGGGATGCAGATGACGAAGCTGAAAGACATTGGAGGTAAGGGCTATGCGGTTTCATAAGGCGGACAAGGCTGCCTTCGCCTGGCCTTAGCATCCAAGACACTCATAGCCGGAAGGCAGAAACAGAAGCACCATCCAGAGACACGGCAGACGGGCCTGAAAGGCCCACTGTAGCCTTGGTGAGATCCACCGGCTATGCTATAAATGCCACAAAGATTTACCAGATTGAGCGCCTCGCTTGAAAAACGCACACCGCATGCCGAGAGAAGCGAGCTTCAGTCGTGAACGGGCTAGGTGTGTGGAAACACAGCAGCACGTTCGTCAGGCTGTGCTCGGAGATTGGTGGTTGTGAGTCTACAGCTTACAGGTGATGAAGTTTTAGCACACGCACGAGTCAGAAGCGAGCCGCTAAGCTAGACCCTGAAAAGTTGCGCGATCTGCTCAGTTGATGAGGATTGTACAAGGGTACAAACCTCGGAGCGAGTAAGTATGGGAAAGGCGGGGTCAATGTTGGCAATCCAGTTTTGCTTGTGCGACGAATACATCCACACCTTCTGCATGAACGCCAAAGCATATGAAGACGCAACAAGATGGCGATTATACATAGAGAGTATCTACAATCAAGTAGAGTATATACATTCACAGCAGTATGTTTATATCTTCGCCTTAGGCTGCTTAAGCATAGCCTCGGCAACAAGGCGTCGTTGAATCTTGCCAGTCGCTGTCTTAGGCATGATGTCAGTGAAGAAGACCTGCTGACGGTTAGATTATGTTACACAGCGCTCAGTACATTGCAAAGGACATACCTGTTTTGGCAGCTTGAACTTGGCAACGCGATCAGCCATCCATGTCTTCAGGTCACCGGCGGACAGCTTCTGGCCTTCCTTGACGACGACCGCAAGACCGACGTCCTGACCGTACATCTCATCCTCCAGCGCAAAGCTGACAGCCTCAGACACGGCAGGGTGTTGCGCGATGACATTGTCGAGCTCGATTGGGCTGATCTTCTCTCCACCCTTGTTGATTAGCTCTTTGATGCGACCAGTAATGATGACATAGCCGTCCTCGTCCTGCTTGCCTTGGTCGCCTGTACGGAAAAAGCCACCTTTAGTGAAGGATGAGGCGTTCGCGGCAGGGTTGTTCAAGTAACCCTTTGTAACGTTCTCACCACGAATGCAGATCTCAGCCTCCTTGCCCTGAGGAACTTCGTCGCCCGCATCGTCAAGGATCTTGACCTCGACGCCCTGACCAAGTCCCACACTGCCAGGCTTGCGTTGACCGGGAGGCAGGGGATTACTTGTCATCTGGTGAGCGGCCTCGGTCATTGCATAAGCCTCCAGCACAGGAGCCTTGAAAGCCTTTTCGATGTCGTGAAACGTCTTGGGCGAAAGAGGAGACGAGCATGATCGAATGAAGCGGATTGCAGGCACCGGGCTCGGAACAGGGCTCTTGAGCAAGATCTGGTGGATAGTGGGCACTGCTGTGTACCAGTTGGCCTTGTGTGTCGCAAAGTCTCGCCAGAAGTCAGATGCGGAGAACTTCGGTGGCACGACTACTGAGCCGCCAGAAGCCAAGGGCGCCAGAAAACCAGCAAGCAGCCCATGCACGTGGAAGAGGGGCATAACGAGCATGGTACGGTCGTCGTGTGTCAGATTATAGGTTCCTTGGATATTGTGCATGGTGCGAAGGAGGTTGCGGTGCGTCAGTGGCACAGCTTTGGGGCGTCCCGTGGTGCCACTGGTGTGTAGCACAAGGGCTACGTCGTCGGGCTCAGCAGAAAGAAGAGGCGAAGTCTTGCCAGCCAGCTTGCCAGTCTCCTTGACGTCCAAAACGACCTCGTTCCCGTTGTAGTAGCACTCAGCAATGGCTGCATTGTACTTTCGCGCGGCTCTCACAGCTGCAGCGTCCTGTGCAAATGCGCCCCTGGGCACCAGAGCGATGGCAGAGCTCAAGTCATCGATGTAGAACTCGAACTCGGACTGCTTGTATGCGGGGTTCAAGGGTGCTGCGATTGCCCTCTGCCACGAAGCGGCAATAAAGGATACGATGAACTCGTATGTGTTGGGCAGCGCAATAGAGACGGCTGACTGCGCCGACACGCCAACCTTGGCCAGCTGCGCTTGGAAAGCCTTCACATCAGCTGTAAGCTTCTGGTAGGAGACGTCTAGCGCAGGCGCGCCCGGCACAATGACGGCGGTCGAGGACGAGCTTGGAGAGAAGGCGTTGGCGAGCGTTGTCGGGGCCATGGCGTCGTCTGGTGGAGAAACGGATCAGAGAGAGAGAGTACAGTAGGTCTGGCTCAGGGTCAATGTCAACGTCAACCAGCAGTGGCGCAATTGAGCATGTGTTACCTGCCTGTCTAGATGCGACAAGGAAATCTATCCCTCTACGTCTACGTCTACGTCTATGATGCACGCCAAAACCGGCTGGAGTGTCTTGGGATGAAGTTTGAAGGTAATGTGTAGTCCAGTCTAGCCTCCCCCAACCCGGTCTCAGATTCCTCGAGATAACAGCCGGATGACGCGATCTGGGCCGAACTGCCGTCCACAATCCCGCGGCGTACCCAGCATGATGCAGCGCAGCGGCCAGCCTTGACCGGGGTAGCGTCTTAGCGTGGGGTAAGTAGCGCGCAATGCACCTGTCTTTCGCGAACCCGCGCCTGCAGCTGCCAGCATCGATCAACACTACCCGCAGCGCAGCCCTCAATACGCACAACGGTGCAGCGTGCTGTCGCCGTCTGCAAGTGGTCGGTTGACTCTGTCCACTTCTTCTGAGCAGCGCACTGACCCCCAGAAGCCTGCGCGACCCCAAACCTCCAAACTTTCCTCTGCGACATCCCTAGCTGAGCTGAGCTGAGCTGAGCTGTGCTGTGCTGTCATGGGCTCTCAGCAACCGCAGAAGGCGCAGGCCTTGCCAAACCCTTATGGCCTGCCAAATCCATACGTGCAGGCGAGCCTGCCGAATCCGTACGCCACAGCTACTGTTGCCTCGTCCGCGCCTGTCAAGTTCACCGAGGAGCAAGCAAAGGCCGAGCAGCAGAAGAAAGCACCTGGTATCTACTCGACGAGCTCCATACCATGTCTTTGAACCACGACTCATGAGCCTTTACAGCTTTCCACAACCCCCACCAAATCAAACGTCCTCAGGCCAAGAAAGTCGGCACTGTGAAGAAACCCATCATGCCAGTCATGTCGGCCCCGATCTCCAACTCGTCAGAACCGGCCCCGACTTCAGCTCCAGCTCCGAAAGCCGAACAACATGGCATAGACTGGTATCGAAGTACGGCTGACGACGACGCTGCTATTCTAGAGGAGCGGCGCCAGCGTCAGTACGAGGAAGCGCAGAAGAAGAAGCAGATGAAGAAGTTTCAGAAGCAGTTTGGTTACTGGAATCCGACTGCTCCGCACAAACCAGAGCGCTGGTCCAATCTGAAGGCGTATCGAGCAAGCGGCGGGTACAGGCGCAAGCAGGAAGGCTTCAACGATTTTCTGCGATCAGCAGCTCGCCAGTCTGAGAGGGAAAGGGAGAGGGAGAAAGAAGAAAGTGAGGGCTCAAATGCCCTCAGAACTACATCGTCATCGGGCTCGACCTCGCCGCCGCCGCCATCGTTTGCTGCAAAACCCAGCTTTGCGCCACCGGCCATTTACGACTCACCCACGACATCTCCTGGACAAGACGACGAAGATCCTTACACTCGTCGTATGCGTTTGTCGCAACAGCGCTCGGCTGAAGCACCACCTCCACCGCCTGAGCCGCAGCCATCGGCCTTCCCGCCACCACCAAATGTCACAGACGATGTGCCTCCTCCACCCCCGCCGCCGCCACCACCACAGGTGACCCATGCAACCGCGTCTGGTTCGGTACCAACGAGCTCTTCAATATACAGCAACGCCACAATCTCCGCACCTCCAGTCCGCTATGCCAATGCCACCATCTCTGCGCCGCCTGTGCGCTACGAGCAACCACCCGCCGCGCCTTCAAAAGATGAACCCGAGTACTCGGAACGTCCCGCCAAGCGCCCCAAGATCAGCAAGGCGGAAGCCATGATGGCCAAGATGGGCTATGTCAAGGGACAGGGTCTGGGCAAGAACAATGATGGCGTAACTACGCATCTGGAAGTCAAGATTAGGAAGCCCGCGCCGGGCGGGCAAGCCAGTATTTTTGACGACGGCGAAGGCAATAAAGTCAAGAGCGCGCAGGTCTGGGATGTACACGGTGGCGAGCGAAAGAAAGACGAGCCGGGCAAGTTCGGAGAGGAGAGCGCTGTCGTTGTTGCATGGGGCTGTGTGGATGGCGTCGACTGGGGTGAGAACGCAGAGCGAGACGACGGTGGCATCAGGCAAGACATGGGGGAGGTGTTTAGCACCAAGGTATGTCTGGCACAAATCTTACACATCAAAGTTGGATCTGACAGAAACGCAGTTCGGCCCTGTCGAGCGGCTGCACGTGGACGAATCCAACGCAGACGGCGTGATATACATCCACTTCAAGTCGGTTTTGAGTGCTCTAAACGTAAGCTACCAATTTTCTCTGCTGTATACTTTGTGTCACCCCTACCAACATGCAACGCCAGGCTGTCAACCGCTTCGACGAGGGTTTCCAGTACCGGGGCAGAAATATTCGCGCCCGGTATTACGACGAGCGCAAGTTCCATGCAGGCATATACGAGCATTGAAAACCCCCCAAAATGGATTCTATTCCGAGTATCGTGGTGAGCAACCCAAGGGGTCAGCGACGATAGACGTCATGTGATCGAAGTAGTGGAAGTAGAAGAAAAAAGAACTGGATGGTATAGAATGCTATGTCTATGGCAGGGAATGCCCATGGTGCTTCCAGAGCTAAACTTCCCGAGCACATGGCTGCAATGTACAGTGTTATAAATGCTTTGCTATGCTGCAAGCTTGCACACGCAACACGCACATGGTCTCGATCTATGAGAACAATAATCTTACAGCCCAAACTCCGTCAAATGCGTCTATGTGCGCTGGCGACTGACTTGCACCTTCTCGCTCACCTTCAGCGGGGGACTTTTTGTTGGTTTGGTTTGCTTTGCTTTAGGCATTGCCGGGCTTCTCATCCGTGTCGATATGCCAGACCACATAATTAGGCAGTCCATAAACGCCATACCCGGCCCTCTTGGCCATTTTGGCGAAGCCCTCGGTCTCGGCTTGATTCTCGAATGCATACGCGGGGAAATTGATACCGGAGCGGTGGACGTCGGCTTTGACGATAATGTTAACGCCGCCAATACCGTCGAGGGGAATCTCTTCGTGCGGATCGTTGTGGCGGTCGCCCATTCTGGCCATGTGTTTCCGGTTTGTCTTGTACTCTTTGTAGCCTGGAGACTGTCAGCCACGCAACGGAAGCAATGCGTACGGAAACACCTGTACCTTCAGCGAGAACAACGTCTTTGTCAAGCGAAGCTGCGAGCTTGAGGGCATCTGGAGATTCTTGCCAGGAGTTGTAGTCAACTGTCGAATGTCAGTAATCGGTGACACAGATGTCGGGCATAGACGTACAGCGGCCTTCGATATCGATCATCTTGCCATTCTCTTCCTTGTACCTGTGGAACCAGATGTCTGTGTCTCATCAGTATGCTTGTCCCGTGGCGCATGCAGTCCCAAATACTCACTAGGAACGAGGATGTCTCTGTCATGCATGATAAAGTCTTCGATGATGTTTGGCGGATTTTCGACAATATCCACGTCTCTCCAGTACACCCAGCTATGGTCAGGTTTCATGGCGGCAGAAAGCAAATAGTTTCTTGCTTTGCCCATGGCCTTCCTGCGCGGGCCCTGGGCGGCAAAGCTATGTCGCTCCTCGACGCTCTGCCCAGATGTCACGCCGAAGCTCTTCTCAACAATCATGGTCGACCTGAAGGCGATTTCCGGGTTGTTCTGCACACGTTCCAGCTCCATGGCGAGCGCGGCCATGGTGTCGTCGGTGGTGTCGCCAACGAGGAAGGCGAGGTCAATCAGCTCGTGCGGGTAGGTGAGCTGGGTCAGCAGGTCGAAGTACTTGGCAAGATAGTACGAAGCATCGCGCAGGGGGGTCAAGATGAGGATCTTCTCCTTGTTCCGCACTGCGTCGACGGTCGACTTGATCGAGTCGAGCTTGACATGCTGGATCTCGGTGCCATTGATCTCGACGGGCTTGCGCTGGTTGAAAATGACGGGAGTAGCAAGATGACCGTACCATTCTTCGTTCTCGTTAGGCGTCACGCGCATGGGCGGTTTGGAGGGGCCGAAGCAGTAGAATCTGCACAGAAGACGTCAGGTTAGCCGTAGCACAGTCACTCACTCGATGCGGCGCGATAAGGTGGGAATTGTCCATACCTCTGCACCTCACTGGCGGCGCTGCCCATGGACCGCCATAGTAGCACAATGGCTGTGACAATGGCCAGCGGCACCAGCACCCGCGGACTGCGCACCGTGTGTGTAATCTGTCTGTACGGCGGTATGCGCGCCTTGGCGGCCTTCCACGAGTAGCCTCCTTTGCCCGCTACCATCTGCGGCAGCATGGTGAGCGCTGCAAGGCCCGCAGGCTGCTTCTGCGCGTTCTTGTCCTCGACCTCGTCCTCGTCGCCCCGAGCCTGGCTGATGCGGATGGATGAGCTCCGCGCGCGAATGTCGCCAGTGTTCCTGCGCTGGCGCTGAGTGTGCAGGGGCGGCGACGACGACGACGGCGACTCTGCTGAAGCCAGCGTGGTGGTTGGCTCGGTGCTGCGCGGTGCGCAATGGGACTACAGTATCCCTACAGACGAACAGTGACGGTTGCTATCGCGAGTGGGGCCGTAGTTGTGGCTGCAAACGAGTGACGTGACAGCACGTTCCTGCTGTTCGAGATGGCGTGTGGAGGGAGCGACGGGCAGCTGGCAGTCAGTCGCGGTCCTAGCGGGGGTCCTGTCCTGGTCCTGGTGGTGCTGGCCCTGATCTTGCTTGTCGCGTTGCCAGCAATGTCGAGCGCGAAAGTGCCCCGGGAGCACTAGCCAGATTGATCGTCCACAACAGGTCCACTGATGACGACGCTTGCGAGAGGCCGGCCCTGCGACGTTTCAGGCCGAGCGTGTTGATTGTCTATGTTGTGTTGACTTGTCAATGATCCGGCATCGTTGCCTCGCGGGCGCTGTCATGTGCTGTGCTTATCGCGCAGACATTCAACGACGCCCGTTTTGGACATGTTGCCATTGGACCTGGAGACAGGACCCTGAGTCCTGCCTTGCCCTGACACGTGAAGGCCGATGACGCGCTAACCCGCGCTACAGCTGACTCCTACCAGGTGCCTGGACTTCCTCAACGACCGTCACATAAAGCGGGAGTCTCGTCTCTATCCAGAGCCTCAATCAAAGATGCAGCACACGTCATAATCAAGATGGGTAAGCCCTTAGCTGCCCGCTGCGGCCCGCGCAGGCCGCCTCGTCGTACCGGCAGCTTACCGAGAGCTTTACGAGGCAAGCTAACCCCACCGAGATACAATGACTATGGTCGACCTGGAGACTACACGGCTGTCATCGAGAGCGTAGCCTCTCTAAAGCTTTAAGTAGGAGCGAGTTTGGAGAGTCTGCGCCGACTGTCAAGGCTTTGGGATTGCGGGTGCTATGTCAAGAGGCGTGTACCATGTGATTATCTGATCAGCGACAGCTGATTACAATTCCATCTTCATACCCTATGCACCAAAATACCTACCCGTCTCAGTTCGCACAGGGACCATGTTGGTCTCACCCCTTGGAGTCGTTGAAACATACAGACCACGCATGAGGATGCCGATTGTCGAGAGAAAAAAAGCAACGCACCCTGGACCCCTTCAAGCCTCTGCGAACACGCAATACTACGTGGACAGGCCTCATCCATGATCGCCTCGTAGGCCCATCTCCTTTCGCGCCACTACTGCATGTCTTGCTCCTGAACCCTATTTCCCTGTCATCGGCACGGCACAGTACTTCCCCAAGCTCTACGACCCACACGCTCTACTAACACGAGCTGCAAGCCCCATGCTACAACGCTGGCTGTATACACGCCAGTGACCAAGTAGCTCCCGCGGAAGCAAGTAATACATGGTAACACGGCAGTACCTGCAGCTCTCTGTGAGAGTCGACGTCTGCGCGATAATGTTTGTGGAGATGCGACATCATGCTCAGACCGAATCGTAGATAGACCGTCCGACTTTGGCTACTTGCAGCACTGTCAAGATTCCATCAACCACAATAATCCCTAGATCTTGATTGCAGACCCTGGAACATTCGATCAACTGACTGTCGAACCGTATCTGGTGTGATAAATGGCGAACGAGCCGTGCATGTTGTCGGTGACACTTCGGACGACGACATATAACGGCCCCAACGCGAAAACAACGCTGACATGCCCCTCTCGCGAGCGTATCAGTCCAGTCCAGTCCGGGCTTCGAAACAGAGCGATGGCCACAGCAAGGCCCCTCGGCGTTTGGGGAACATGGCAAAGACAGACCTTGGGGTGAATTAGTGCGTGCATTCGTGGGTTGATCACGGCCTCGACCGCCATTTGACACGTAGCACAAAGGATGTAGGGACGTCTGCAAATTTTCACTCTGCTTGATCACTGCAGCAGCAGATCTGTGGCTGTGGTCACCATTGGCATTCATGGTGAAGAGCCGCAGGGATCTTGACCTATCTCTACAACTGTAGGATGTCGAACGTGTGGAGATGTTATGGAGAGTTTGCGTGCGCAGCCATATGCATCGAGACGAACGAGCGTCAGGAACACTTCCCATGTCATCTTCTGGCGAACGGTACGAGACCATGCTGAAATGGCGATTCGATAAGTTACTAAGTATAAAGATCTCTCGGGGGAAAGGACCCGCACGGGAGGCAAGCTCCACGAGCCAATTGCGTGTCTTGAAAGGGTAGGGAAACTCATCCCGGCCTGCACGAAGGTTCAGGGATTCGGTGCTCGGACCACAAGCAAGGTCAATGTGGAGGAAGACGCGAGCTTTGAGGTTGCACACTCCCGTCCCAAACACGTTCCGACGCAACTGTCCGGCCGTTGAGTCGACGCTTTATGCAGGCAGCCATTACTGCTTGTACATTTCAAGTTTGACAGTAATGACATATAGTCTGAGGCAGAGCACAGCAAGGTGTGCGACTTCATCTCTAGACCAACGAACAAGTAGTGGCAGGGGAGAGGGCCGGTCAATACGATTATGGTTGGTGGTGTATCGGAGAAGAGCGCAGAACCAGCTGTCATCAGCTTCAGGCTGAACTCGATGGGAGTACAGAGCTGCAGAAAATCAGCCATCAAAGCATCTCGAACCGCGCGATTATTGGGCTGCGTCAAAGGCGCTACTTGAGACAAGACAGTCTGGGCTATCCCATCCTCGTGCTCCATATCCCCACTCACCGTTTAGACAAGCCGTCCGCAGTACAGAAGTGAGAATTCGCTGCGAGTTGCAGTGGTGCACATTGACGGATCTATCCGTTTTAGGCTACGTTGTGCAGCGGCAGATCACTTCCGGAAGCCGTATTAAGCGAAAGTCTTGGAGCAAACATGAGCTGCGATGGAGGGGCTGGGGTTGGAGATTGAGCTTGCATCAAGATGGAGTCGAAGGATTTAGTGTCGACAATCCTAGATAGGTGTGGTGAAGAGTGGGTCAGTTGTGAAGAGAGACGAGAACGCGAGTGTGTTTGAACTTGTTTTGATTGATTGATTGATTGATCGTGCTTTCCTCGAAAGAGCAAAGGGCGCTGACGCATCGGGCCACGACGCGGGTATACCGAAATACTAAGCTAAATATGTCCATGATTAGGATGGCCGTTGATATCGTCAGACAGGACATTATCGGTCGTGAAAAAGGCAAAGCCGTAAGGAAAAACTAATGAGACAACCACCCAATGATGCGCTGCAGAAAGCCATGTGTGGGACTCAAAACCGAGCCTATACAAGGCCCAAAGAAAGATCCACCCATGCAGTACAATGAAAAGACTTTTGGGGAGAACGCCTCTTAACGCGTCATTCGACGCTCTGTACACACATCCAATGCCGCTAAAACCAAGGAAAGGCGCAATTCGTATTCGTCGTAAAGAGAAGTCTAGTGTTGGCGAGCCATGCGCTCCGAGAAGAGCATGTAGTCGGCCTCGCCACGAGTCTCCTTAGATGCCCGCAAGCAGTGCTGGTACCGAAGAAGTTCGTCTGCAATCTGGTCGTGGGACATGTTCGGCACACGTGTGATGAAATTTCCAACATAGTTGATCTCATCGTCAAAGTGGGCATTGGAGTGATCAAGGATGAGGATTGCTGAACCGTTGACTGAAGATTTGTTCCATCGTGACGGCTCCACGCCGTCTTGTCGAACATCCGCAGCAATGTTGTTGGCTTTGAGCATAACCCATGGGCCAGCACTACCGTTCCGCGGTGCTGCGTTTTGCTCAATGTTTGGGTTGGATTGTTTGCATGCCCGTGCAAGGTCGCCCATGTCAATGGCCTGACAGTAACGGTTGCCTGCTTCGTTGTCGCTCTTTCGTACCTTGGAACAGTTGGTTCCTGCCAGAGCCCGCTTGGAGAACTGCTTGCGGTCTTCGCGCTTCTTCTTGCTTGCCTTGCCGCCGGTGTGAGCTGGAAGAGCAGACGCGTCAAGCATTGTTGGGGGGTAAGGGAAGTCCTGCACTCGTAGACGATCAAGCGGCCTGGAAAGTGCGTACTGAGTTTCTAAAGCGGTAGACGAGAACGCTGGAGAAGCAGAGCGGGACGGGTGGAAGCCAGATGACGAGATCGAAGACACTGACGGACGTCTGGACATGTCCGAGTCATAGTTGGTGACGCTCGAACTGCAGGTGCTGAATGACTTATCAGGAGTGACTTGTCGGAGGGGTGGCAGTTTGATGCTGGTGAGTTCAGGCTTGCTGCGCAACGTTAGACAAAGTAAAAACACCAGACGTGTAAATCATCCTACACTTCACTGGGCGCCTGATGAGATACCATCATCGCCGGGTTTGGTAGATGAAAGTGATGCATTATGTAAATGTGCGAAAAAGCGATGATGTATAAAGAGGAACAAGAAGCCGCCAAAGTACACAAGTGATGAAGGTGCAAAATGCAATGTCGTTGTGGTGTGAGTCGAAGAGCGGAGAAGGATGTCCTTTATATCCTCTCCAGACTGGAAGCTATGATATGATGCACCAGATGTCAGTGACGGCAGCGCGGGTGCGGGTGCTCACCCATGTCCGAGGCCGTTAGCTGATGGTCATTGCAACCATTCACCCATGAGGATACGAATCCTTTCGGTACCAAACTTTGATCTGCAAGATTGGGGAAGACAATCTGTACCTAAACGGATATATCCAAAACGGCATAGCCGGTGCGACTCGAGGCTGTGGGGGTAGACTCGGCGATGCGCCCAAGGTCCATCGGCAAGGGACGCCGTGTGAGACGTCTGCAGAGCGCAGCTATTTAACAGGGGCACCCTGCACATGCTTTGACGATTTCGTAGATGACATCTAGAGGATGCAAGGCTGTCAAGCGCTTTTCACCGCCCGCATTCGCTTCGAGAAATGCAATGAATGATTCGAGCATGGCAACAAACGACATGCATCCTCCGACTTGTCAATGTAGAACAGCATCTTGAACTGCAGAACGTGCAGATGTAGCGCCCCTCGCTGAATGTGTGTCTTAGGGTGCAGCAGATACTCTGTTTTCGGCCTCAAGGCTGAAGAGAGTTCTCGATTCGTGGTCGAGGTATCATCCGTGGCTTGCTACACCGTAGCGGTAAAGGTCCCGGTTGAAAAAGCAAACCTTGACGGCTCCGTTTGCCGGGTTCACGGTCAGCGGTCGATCTATGAGTTCTCTAAGCCAGCGGGTCGTCAATTTGGGCGATGCCAGTGGCGACCAAGTGGAGCAAGATACATGGAGTGCCTGTTGTGACAGCTGAACTAGGATTGGGAGGTTGTGCAACCTGAGGTGATGTTTGGTGGCATGTCAGCCCGGCCCAGACGCTACGCGGACACTAGACGCTGGGCCGCATTCCCCGGCTCGAGCAGCCTGTAGATAGAAGTTGGACTAAAAGTGACAAAGATTGTCAGGATTCAACTCATCGGTGACGGATATACGCGCGGGTCTTGACAACGGCTGGGTGCAGGAGGATTTCGCTGCTACAACAAGGAGCGGCAACATGATCAGTGTACCTTTAGATGTGAAAGTAGTATTTGATCCTATACTCGAAATTGAAATGAGAGTTACAAATAGGCAGGCGCAGTCAGTTCAGATATAATGTCATGCCATTCCGGGCAAAGACACCGGAGAAACCGACTAGTGTGCACTACAAACTGAAAGTCTACTATATGCGACCCAATAGCCAATTGATACATACAGCTGATGCTGATCCATCAGCACTTCACCCCAACCACGCTAGTTTCATCATCTTGAGCTTGAACGTGAGCGCTCATTTGAAAGATGCCATACGCTATCAAGGAAACCCGGATTGTAAATGATGATGATTAGTCTACGCAGATACAATGGAAACGCCAGCATCCAAAACCATTTACAGAAGGAAGACAGCGGCCATGGCAGCAAGACCAAGAGCACCGTTAACGGCGCTCAGGCTTGTGGCAGCACCAGTCTTGTCAGAGCCGCTCTGGCTGGAGGGCTTGCTTCCCTGCATACCGGGGTCGACGAGCTTGCCCTTGCAGAAGTACTTGCCCTCAATGAGCTTCTTGTCCTTGAGGGGCTGGTAGAAAGCGCAAGACTCGTTGACATTACCAGTGGACTGCAGGTTGAAGGTACCCTTGACGCTGTCGAGGGAAGGAGTCTCAACACTGAATGAAGCTTAGCACGAGTACCTAGAATTAAGGGGTATGCAATTCCACTTACTCGCTCATGTTTCCGGAGATGTCGAAAGCACCACCAATGCTCTTGAGCTTGGGGAATCCGTCGATCGTAGAGAGGTTGGTGTTGTTGGCGATTTGCAGGTTGTCGGTGATCTTGGTAAGAGCGGGGAAGCTGATGTTGGAGACCTTCTCGTTGGCAACAATGGCAAGAGCCTCGCCGATAGCAGTGAGGTTAGGTGCGGAGAACTTCTCGAAACCGTTGTTGTACAGACCAAGAGATCCGTTGAGGGTCTCGAGGGAGGGCATCTCCAGAGAACCAACGAAACGGAAAGTCATGTTGGTGGCCCAGATGAGGTTGGGCAGGGTGATGGCAAGGGCCTCGTTGTTATTGGCGAAGGTCAACGCGTCAGAGACGTTACCAAGCTGCATGTTGACTTCGTTGATGTAGCCGTTGTTGGCGACGAAGATGGTCTCGACCTGCTCGATGTTGATACCCTTGAGGGAGCGGATGGCGGTGTTCTGGATGTCGATCTTATCGGCCTGGGTGACCTCTGCAGTGAATCCGATGGTCTGGAGGTTGGGGAGGGCGTTCCACTTGATGCCCTGGACCTTCTTGAGCATGGGGAACTCGACGCCGTACAGGCGGGTGAGGCCATCGAGGGTCATGGTACCGTCGATCTCGGTCATGCTGTCGGCGCTGATGCGCTTCATGTTCGCATTGTTGCTGGCGACGAGGTTGCCCTTGAGCGTCTTAATGCCGTTAAGCGCGATGTCGTCGGTGGTGCCCGTGGCAATGGCAATGCTTCCGGTGAAGGTCTTGCATCCAGCGAGAGCGGTGGCGTCACCAGCGTTCTGGATGGTGGCAGTCGCCGAGGTGGAGCAGCTGGACTGAGCTGCGGAGATGGATTAGCAACGGCTCGACATGCAGCACGGCTCAATTGGGTGGGTAAACAAACCGTAGGCAGAGCCAGTCAGGGCCAGAGCCGGCAGGACAGTCTTCATGAAGGAGGGCATGGCGGTAATGTGCAGGGTGGTGTGGTTGCTAGAGGCGCAGAGTCAGTTGCTGGTCACTGGCGAGCTGAGAACATTGGCTGCTGGTTGCGCCGTGGTGATGTGGTGTCTGCAGGCAAGGGCGGGTTCGGGGCTGCACGAACCGTGGAGATTAAGACCTAAGTTGCTCGTTGTTGAATGTGTGGAAAGATGGGTTGAGCGAGAGTCAGAATTAATTGCAATCGAAAGAGCACCGTATTAAAAGAGTAGCCCCAGCGCCGACGGGGAAAGTGAAATGGTCTGACGAGCAAGAACGAGGGTGGAGGTCGTAGGTAGAAGAAGGAGAGGGCAGCACTCGGCCTTCGAAAAGAAAGGAGGAAGGCAGGCGCGGGCCCCGGTCGCACTAGCGCGCCGCCGACGGCGATCGCCATTGGCTCGCGCATGGATGGCATTCTTTTTGCGTCGACCATCAACAAGCCTCGCGCTCGCAGGCCGGTGCACTGTTGGGCCTCGCGCTGGCAGCTGATTGCCTCGTCGGACTCGTGCTGCTCGGGATTGCACCCACGGCATAAAGCAGCCGTCCTGCTGCTGCTGCTGCAGCCACTGAGCCTGCTGCCTCGTGCTCGTGCTGTGCTCTGCGCTGTGCTGTGCTGTGCAGCGCTACCTGCAACAGCTGCTGGCGCTGGCGCCACCCACGGCTCGAGAGGCTGTCAGGATCGTCTTGACAGACAGGCACTGAGGACGTCGGCGTTTCCAACCAAGGATAGCCCTCACAGGCCCACGCTCGTCCCGCTACCAGCCAATCTTGATTTCTTGGACTCTTGGAAAGAATGGACGTTTTGCACCATGGGCCGCCTCACAATGCGCGTTTGGCCCACTGCTCTCCTCTCATGCTGCCTCCAGCTTGGTTGCAGTCCAGACACTGCTGTGCTGTGCTGTGGTGCGCTGGTGTGCATTGTGCGCTGGTTTGCAATGTGCGCCACTGGCCGTTCATCCGTAGTCTCCGTAGTGCATCTCTACGACTCCGCGCCAGCCAGCTCGTTCCAGTTCCAGTTCCAGCTGCTGCGGGACGCTAGCTACCACACTGCACTAAGCATCGAAGCCGCCCCTTGCAAGCAGGATCTGCCCGAGAGCCTCCTTCCTGCTCGACGTGCTTATCGATTCTTGACGAGAGCCTCGATGGAGGGAGCGGGCATCATGTCCATGGTCTGACCGTGCACGCTCATCTCAAACCTCCGTACGGGTCCCGGACAACTCTGACACAAACCCTGCTCTCACAACCGTCGTCTTCTTGCAGCTTGCGACTCCATCCCCGCCCGCCTGCCCAGCCGTGAATCGCCATTCTCTGACTGGCCGTTGGCTGAGATGCCCAGCCGGCAGATTGTTGAACACTGAATTGCGCGTCGCCTGGCCACACTCATTCCCTGCCAGCCATCTAACGCTATCCCAAATCAGACCCAACCGTCTCTTTTTGGGCAAGCGCGCCCGGCGCAATCTCTAAAACCCACCTGCCTCTGTGCGAACATCATCATCGTGATTAAGTATATCCACTTAGGGCTCGACCGTTGCTGCTACCCGTCCCCCCTGATCGACCGAGGCTCCGCTTTTAGGTCATCTCATTTCTTCCCAGCTTTTGCAAACTTCGCTTGCAGCGCACTCCAGCGTTGACTGGCAGCCGAACTACCATTGATGTCATCTTGGACAAACAGTGGCTCCCGTGTATTTATGCATCTGTTTAGGATCGCCAGCTATATCGCTGAAAGTTGGAGCGTTGTCCAGGATACGTGAGACGGTCGCTGCCGTCGTGGTGTGCAATTTGCTCATGAAATCCACCTCCACAATGATCTCCAGGAACAATCAGACATGTGCCAGCTCCGCCGAGACCTTTATCTCAAACAAACATGCCAAGCCTAGTCACTACGAGACAATATTCACGGATGCTTTTTCCCTGGACAGCTCAAAGACGACAACCCTGAGTAGGCTGCGCAATAATTGTACGAGATTGTGTTATGCACCGCTCACCATCTATCGTCAACGATGGTAAATTGTGAGATCCATTAGCCCCACAGGTAGCTTTAAGTATGTCTCATGAACAACACGAACAACAAGTCATGCACTTGACTTCCTATAAAGCTACAATGTTGTCGTATGCACACACCTCTGACCCCTCGTTGGCTTAAAGGTCTCTTGGCAGATCCTCGCTCCTTAATGAGGAGCCAACTCTAAATATATGTCTGCAGCATTGAAGCGTATGATTTTCACAACACGGGGTTTTTTCGCGTTCATACAGGCTGAGCACATGAGCCACAATTTTTATCGCCCTCCCTCTTCTCTATACGAAACCCATCTCTCGCACACATAAGCGAGAGAGGATAACAAGACGCCTCATCTCAACATAGTAACACAATTCACCACCACCACCACCACCACCACCACTTGATTTCAGTCTCTGACTCCAGGGCTTGCTCCGCGCTGTCAGTCTTTGCTTGCACAATTATCGCAGAAATTGTCTATGTCGCAAGGGTGTTGTCTTTATTAAAGGCGATTGACCCTCGTTAAGGGCTGGCCTATTCCAACCACTTCTTACAGATAAGAAAACCGCCGGGGGATCGAAACTTTAGCGCTCTTCCTTTGGCGGAGACATCTGGAGATTCAATCTCACCGACGCCTGCGTCCTCATACGTCACGAGACACGAGCTATCGTCTTCATCTACCCGGCGCACGTAGCACAGGGCCCGTACTCTACGTGCGAGGCGCTATGATCTACAGAAATGTTTCGCATATGTCAAACAGGGTACATGCGCAGTACGCACTACACTCCGCATCGCACAGCACAAGCAATTGCTACGTACTTGCAAATGACCTGGTCGACATTCGCTGCGCGGCGTCCATCACTGCTGCATTGTCTCTAGCAGGAACATACCTGGCCAGGCTTCACTGAAGTCAGGAGGGTCACGTACGGGTAACGTTGTACTACACATGCAAACAATTGTCTCTCCGCCTATCAATTGATCACCAGAATCACTCCTAGCTTCAAGGGGCAGGTCTTCTCCAACCGGAGCCGCGCAGGCCCCTGCCCATCGTTTTGTACGACTTCAGCTTCTGACCCTCAGCAATCTGGTCAGGATCACGCTCTGCCGCTCGATCTCTGACAAACGCTCGCTGCATCAGAGCGGGCTCAGTCCCCACTCCCTCGCAGCACGAATCAACCGACCCAGTCTAGATGACAACCCGGGTCTACGTTGCTTTCAAGGATGTACAGACCGCTTTTCTTCTGTTTACGAGACGGATATCTGCGCAGGCCAGATCGATACGTCGTTCCTTGCGGCAGCGGCCGCGGTCTGAGATACACAACGTGTATGTTGTAGCTGGGGCGCAGTCCCTGTGGGACACTAAGTACCTACGGCTTGCCGCATCCAGCAATGCCTCATGTTTTTGGTTGAAACGGCAGACTACCAATGGAGCGTGCCCCTAGGGAGTCATCATGCCCACGCAACCGAAGCAGCTCTTGCTTGGCACTGCTGTCTTCATGGAGGCATAAACTTGAATGTGCCACGGCAGCAAATGCATGGGGATTGGAAGCGAGGAATGCTATGGATGCGTCGGGAAGGCTACTGCGTGTGCTCCGCTTGTCTGCGACCTGCATCGAGTGCACGCATTTGGCAGGCGTCAATTGTATCACGACCTCTCATACTGCTACGTGCACTTGCTTGCCAAAGGCGAATGATTTTTGGTGGATTTCTTTACTACAAGCCAATGAACTCACCGTGCAACCAAAACAGATTCTCTTCACTCCAGAACTTCAGTCTCCACGTCTGCAATTCGCCACATATACCACATGAATAAGGACCTACAGAGTATCAGGCTTGTGAAACATAGGTCATAGTTTATGCCAAATGGCAAGCGCTCTGCACACGGAAATCGACGCACCTATATGGCGAGAATTTGCTCGCGATGGACAGCATTTCTTGTTCAGACATGTACCTGGGTGAATCTGTCAGTGCTGCTTCAATTGGTACAATTTAAAACGTCGCTGTATGGTCAGCAACAACCATCAAGCATACGGGGGAGAAGTAACGTCTGCACTTGTACACTTTTCGAGTCACCGCTTCAACACACAAACGAGCGAAAGAGACCGTGCAACAAAAGAAGGACAATACGTACTTCCATTTGCCACCCTTGTTCTTCAACTTGGCAACGTCCCGCCCCACGTATGCAGCCATGCCTCGCCTGTGTCGTGTTAGCAACGTTTTGCTTAGCGCTACTGAGGTTGCTGCTGCCTCGCGCTGCACTAGTATGCTGTGTAAAATGAACCGTCTAGGGGACGCCCTCACTTGACGCGCGCTCTCACCGTCCCGCGCGTACAACATTTGCTGTGCATATAGCCTGGCGTGCATGGCGGAGCAACCGCATCCGTTGCGGTGCACAACACAGCATCCCACTATACTATATGCATACAACAACAAAAATAATGACATTGCAAAGGTGAAGGGAGAACAACAATGAAAGCGACCGGTGTTGGGATGCACTCTGGAGAACAAGAAAAAAGAAAACTCACTGTACCCCGAGGTCTCCTGTACTGAACACGTCCATTCGCTTCAATCCGAAGCACGCAAACATCTCCACGCTCCATCGTCCCAAGCCCCTCACTGCGACGAGCTGCTCGATCAGCGCCTCGTCAGATGCACTCACAAGGCCTTCCGCCGTGAACTCGCCAGACGCGAACTTCTCAGCGAGCCCGGTGATGTACTCTGCTTTGCGCTGCGAGAGGCCTGCCGTACGTAGCGTAGGGATATCCTTCGTAAGGACTTGGGCTGGCGAAGGAAAGGCAGGGTGCGTGTCGCCGAAGAGGGCGGTAAATTTCTTGCGGATCGAGGCGGCGGCTGCGCCTGAGACCTACCTTGCGCGTCAGTTCTACACGAGAGCTCCTCGTACCATAGACTAGTAACTCATGGCGATAGAACGAGAGTCTGCCTGTTTGTGTGCTGCACTTTGGAGCCAAAATCATTGTCGTGATGCAACGGCCAGTACGTACCTGCTGTCCTATAATACCGCTCGCGAGCGCCGTAAAGGGATCCACGACCTCTCTTAATCCCTCCGGATTAAACATTTTACACTGGTGCCCTTCGATAAGTCTCTCTAACCGCCCTTTACCCATGAAACCCTTATCTACCTCGATCAGATGTGCTTCTGCATCTTTCAATAAAGTGTCGATCGTCGAACTCCCCTTCTTTAATGGCGATCCTACATCAGGAGGCGCCTCAGCCTTCCTCTTCTTGCTTGGGCTTCCATTGACTACAATTGCATCTCCATCCGACTTCAAGACTGGGGCATTGGTGACAAGAGGATTTGCGGAGCGGGTTTGGTTCAGGCTTGCTAGATCGTCCAGGACATGGTCATTTTGAATTTTGGATACATTTGCGCTGCTGGCGATCAGGCCGACTCCAGATGGAGTGGGCGTGAATGGAATTGGTTTGATCGGGCTGGCAGTTTTGGCAATCTGACGGCGTTGTCTTTTCGAGGGTAGCGGTGTTGATGGGGCTTCTGATGTTGGGTGTGTTTTGGTGGATGCGGCTGCTTTTGTTGTGCCGTTTGTACTGGCTTTCTGATAGATCGACTCCGTGGCTTTGATGACAGCGCCATTCGACTTTTCCACGTCTCGTGTCGACTTGTCCACATTTCGTGCTGAGCGTCTTAGAGACATTGTGATACTTCTGTGCGTTGTCTGCCTGGATAATAGGAGGGTCTGACGTCATAAGTAAGTGAGTGCGAGAGAGCCTTACGGACAATCAAAGAAGCCTACTGTAGCAAAATAAGGGATCCGAGGCGATGTAAGGCTACACATCGACCTGCAAGTCGGTGGTTTTGATGGGTTGTGTCAGGTCTTGACGCGGGTACGCGGGGAGTCCGCACTCGCGACACGACGTCCACGCCAGAACACGTGACAAGAGTGGTATTGCTGACATCCATGGATATCATCAAAGCCCTGATGCGACTGTGTGACTGTAGACTTGTATGAACTGCTCATGAAAATGTCACTGGAGATATTCATGTAGCATCAGTAGCTTGGGACTTCTGATTAATACAAAGGATTGCCTCGATTTAATGACCATTGTAGTACCCATTCGACATCCCACCTCCTATCAGTCTGTCAGAGGCTATGTAGTGACTCAAATCCACTCGTCGCCTGATACCTGCATCTCCGCCAGTTGATCTGTATCAACCATAGTCATCGACTTCCTCTTTGAGGAGCGGACGGCATGAGGATTGAGAATGGTCACAAAAGCACCCTGCCCATAGCCACGAGAGGACGAGGCTCCACCAAATGAGCTATCTACAGGCGATACCATCGTTTCTGGGAGCAGAACAAGGGACTGCATACCAAAATGGTCGTTCGATATCCTGGGACGCTGCTCCGTGTGTGTGCATGGCCAGCTTCTCTTGCGTGTCTCATTAAAACATTTTGTCGTTTGGAGGAGCTGTGAGTTTGATAGCGGATAGCCGTCTGTCAATTGGAAACGTGACGAGATATCCGCATTGAAACTACCGTATTTCTGTTGATATGTCATGTTTCTACCGCAGCTTACTTGACTATTTGATTCCGTACTAAGATCCACGTCATCTGGCATTGCGAGCATAAAACGCAAGGCTCGTCTCATGCCGTAGGTAAACTTCGAGAAACATCCATTACGAACTGTGGATGAGTCTGATTTCACGATACGCTGCCAGGCATCAGGATCGCGAATCTGATATAGGGAGCTGTATATTGCGTATCCAACGGGTCGCTTGATGGCTTCTCTGACATCGATCTCGTTCGTGAGTACCTAATGAACCGTCAATGAAAGTCTTTGTATCGTTTCCAAGGCTGAAGTACCCTATAACCACTCACACATTCAGCATCCAGCACTCTTCTGTCCATCGCAGATCTATACCTCCATTTCTCGCGTAAAAAATGGTCTTTACTTGTCTCGCCTATCGCATCTGATGTCTGGACGACTCGGTCAATTTGCTCATGGTAATCTTTTACGATCCCGAAAAGATCTGCGTAGAAAATCATTTCAGGTGTCAAAGCATCCTCTGGTAACGGTCTGTGGAGGGTATTACCATCAGTGATGGTACTTCCGGATCCTGCTCCATACCGACCAAGCCTGTCGTGCGGTTGATGTCTTACAAGCTTCTGTTGAGCTTGACGCGCATTTTCCTCGTCGATTTCTGGGTCGCTTGTGTGGTAGGGTTGGATGTCCCATACCCCCTCACGAACGCTGTGACTATCTGTCAGGCGGTGGACGTTTCCAGTGCTGACAAGGTCGGTCGCTACGTGGCGTGGTAGTCTAACATGATGCAAACTGAGTCGCTCTGGCTGCAGTGAGTTCAGTATTTCCTCAATGTCAGCCAAGTCGTTGTGCACTCCTTCCCCTTCGAGCGTATTGTCTTCACGTGACAACCCAAGCGCTCCTACCCCAAATTGCAAGAGTGGAGGGCTAACCCATCTTCTGTCCATTCGCGCATTGTAAGGAATTGAGGTGGCATCGGGTGGGGTTCTAGAATGTCTTGATGCAGACGGTAGTGTGTTCAGGGAAATCCCAAGTCGGGGCGACCCAATCCTTTTGTCTCCGTAAGTGACCGCAGAAGCGAGACCACACTCAGTCTGTCTAGTGCTCTGAGTTCCACTTTGTAGATTCGTCAGCTTTCGTAACCTTTCAGTCAGGCGTGAAACCAAGCCACTGCTCCGCTGTGTTGTTGAAGGAGGCTTCTGTGTAGCACCGTAAGACATGCTATTGATGACTGCTTAGACTGTGAGCTAAGTACAAGCTTTCATGGCGGGAGCGTTAAAACATCTGTGACTGCGAGTAACTCTTGCGACCAGCTTGAGTCCAGCTTGTGACCACACTCATTCATAGAAAACGGTGAATGTACGCAATTGTAGCGCCGTGTCGAGCAAAATATTCGTCACTGGTTGTGCCACAAAGTAAGTTTACTGAGCACATGCAGTGTGACTTTTTGTTCTCATGAGTCAAAATATCAAAAATGGTATTGTCAATACGTAGGTGATGTGAGATAATGTCGAACCCGCGTACCGCCGGTTTCCCACCAACGCCCTAAGCTCCTATGCCGCCGCTTGTTGCGCGTGAGATAATGCTGACATTTATGTACACATGTGTGAGAATGAAACCGGAATGCTCACTGGGATATCGTGCCACTACTTTGCTGAACGCCCTTGATGATGCCTTTCTCTGAACTTTGTATAGGATCGTGGCTATGGTCCACGATACTCGCCTTCTTCCTCTCTGATATTGTTTCCCTCCATTTTCAGCTTTTGATGGACCAACTTTAAAGACTCGAAAGTCATCATGGTCGTCACGGCAGCTGGAACTGCGCGCACCATATTAGTCCCCATACCGTTATAGAAGGCTCTCCAGCCTTCTTCCTGCAGAATTACTTTGCAGGTCTTGAGCACTCCGCGATACCTTGGCAGGTTGATCATGCCATCGGAGGAGGCTGTGCCGGGTGGACGCGTCTGATGTCCTATACCATGTCTACCTCCTTGAAACGATACTTGGTCGTGTGATGCGGATGGCAGAGATCTTTGCTGAGTCTGTAACCGGGTGCGTAGAACCTCGTGGGGATATGTCGCTGTGGTAGCACAAACTTTACTGAGCACAGTGGCGGCCATGATGCCAACCCAATGTACTTCCTCCGACCTCCCACCTGCCTGGCCCATCTCCAAACCAGTAAATCTCATCTTTAGGTACTCATAGAGCGGAAATTGAATGGCAACGTGGGTGAGCCCCAGAAGTGCTGGCGACAATCCGGAATAAAAGGAGCGCACGCCTTCAGTGGTGTACATTTTGCGGAATGCATCGAATGTGTTCTTGTAGTGCCACGGCGGCCGGTGCTCAGGCGAGGCGCGAGCGCTGACCTGCGACATAAGCCTGGTCTTGACGACCCAGATGGGGTTTGTGACGAAGGTCGAGGAAGCGCCTGCTGTGATTGAGGCGATTGTGCGGGCGAGCCATTTGTTTTCTTCACACAGGCGATTAGCAACGCGGCGTTCTGGTGGAAGAGCAGCACTTACCCATGCGCTCGTTGAGCAGGTCCTTGGTGGACTCATATGTGCTCATGTAGACAGCCCATGTGGGAATGTAACCCAGCAGCATGGGACCAAGCCCTCTGTACAGTCCGCGTATGCCGTCTTCTATCCATATTGTGCGTGCCGTCCCCGTAAGGCCTTTGTATACAACTCGGGCGGGGCCCGAGTAGGTGCGTGGGCGGAAGGAGCCCTGTGCCTGCAAACGAGTTTTGATAACATCGAGCGGGCAGGTGACGATGCCGGAAGCGACGCCGGCGGAGGCCCCGCACAAGGCATTGACCGGCCCATCTGGCAGAGTCGACACTTTGACGGCGAGCGCAGCAAAGGGTCCGCTCCAATTGGGACGCTCGGTGGTGGTGGAAGTCATGTCGATAGCAGGAGGAGCAGGAGCGGCTAGGCTCGGCGCATACCGGTCGGAGACGATAGTCGGGGACGGCGGCTCGGGGCTGTGTTCAGACATGGGAGGAGCTGCAGTCACGACTGTGTTAGAAGCGTCATGGCGCTGTGCGTGCGAGAAGAGGGATCCGTACTGGCCGTCGTCCCCTCGAGCGTGCCTCAGTGCGCGGAGACCCCGCAGCACTCGAGTAACACAGTAGCTAGCGGGTGGGCAGCTCCATTGACGGGCGGCGCTGCAGAGGGTCGTGAGAGCGCGGGACGTAGAGGACAAGGTAGCGGAGGGAGGGCTGACGGGCGCGGCTCGAGGGAGGGCTCGCAGGGGCGGGGGTGCAGGCGGTGGTGCGGGTGCGGGTGAGAGCTGCGAGTTCGCACGTCAGTCGGGATGCGAGCATAAACGCGGGCAGCACCAGCCAGATGCCAAGCGCGTGGCCCGTGCCCTGCGTCGCAGCCAATTCCAGCTCACGAAAATGGATGACAAGCTCTCGACGCTCAGGAATCTTCACGTCTCCATTGCCGGCACGCCGCACCTCGACCACCCGCACACGCCCGTCGAACACCGCAAACATGTCCGCGCCGTCCCTCGCCCCCGCCATCATGAAGCGCCCGT
The DNA here is from genome assembly GCA_020272525.1 of Epicoccum sorghinum. NCBI lineage: Eukaryota > Fungi > Ascomycota > Dothideomycetes > Pleosporales > Didymellaceae > Epicoccum > Epicoccum sorghinum. The sequence continues at coordinate 1,960,221 of VXJJ01000011.1, read as the reverse complement.
GGCTGCAGCGCTGGATGAAGCCCCTCTCCAACTGGTACACCAACGCCGCCGGCTACAGACAGCTTGGCCTGAGGTACGCTGCACCCCGGGGGAGCACCGGAGATGGGTTGCGAATGGCCGTCTGGAGGAGTTATGGGATGCATTGGATGCAATGAGCGCGGAAACGGAGGGCTACAGATGTCCAGGAGCCTGAGCTGACGGAATGCCACACAGGGCCGATGACCTGCTCCCCGAGGAGAACGACGTTGTGCACACCGCCCTCAAGCGCCTCAATCCCCAGGAGGCCTACGACCGTGTTTTCCGCCTGCGCCGCGCTTTCCAGGTACACACGCCCATCAATTGCAGATGGAACTCGTAGACTAAGACATTGCAGTTGTCCATGAGCCATCAGCTCCTGCCCAAGGAGGAGTGGACCAAGCCCGAGGACGTACGTCGAACCACACTTCCAGAGAAGATGTTGGACCGCTGGAGCTGACCATGTGCAGGACCGCCCTTACCTCACTGAGTACATCAAGGAGATCGAGACCGAGTTGGCTGAGCGCGAGGACCTTGAGGCTATGGTCATCACCAAGAGGCAGTCCAACGCCAACGCCGGCCACTAAACGTGTACATATGGTGCTGTGTGATCGAATGGAAGAAGGAAGCAGATGAACGAGTACCACGGTTGTGCATTAGAGTGTATAACACAACATCTTTCAAATTTGATACCGCAATCTGGTTGTTTGTAAATGCAATCGTGGAATTCTGTTTCATGGCGTGAATCTATTGAAGCTTGTCGACCGTGTCTCTAGGTTACGGCATCGGCGCACCTTGCTATCAATCTCTTCTCTTAGAATCGTCAAGCTACTTGCACCAGCTATAGTCGGAGCACTTTGCTGCAACCTATCAGTTTCCCAGCTACCTTCTATAAGGCTGGGCCGTCTTGTCAATACCTCAGGGCGCTATAATTTTGCAAGACGAAGCTCTCACGACACACCCACCAACCCGAACGAAGCTGCCAGATCATGGAAAGCACAAACAAGTCGGTCCTCATGATTGATCTCCGAGTAACGAGATGCTTAGCTCAAGACTATTGAGATCTGGCTATCATTGGTCAGGGCAGATTTAACAGCGGACACCCCGAAGCTTCTCGCTGCAGGTACGCAACCTCGACAGCTACGCCTTTGCGACACAAACAACCTTGGTTCCGACAGTGCTTGCCATAGTGTTGTACCTGCTCTTTGAAGCGTGTCCCTGAGTAAAACAACAGTCGCACCCATTGTTCGAACTGTACGAATTGGTAAAGTTCCAGAACATATACGTTTATTACAAGGATCGCCTTATTAAATCTAGAGCACTAATTAGAAACAAAGACACGAACATCGTTGGTTGCGAAAATTGTAAACTCATAAGTGCAGTTGGTGCAAAGAGAAAGTAGATAACTGAGTCTAGCTCGACTTCATAAGATAACCAAAAGGCAAATATCATACATAATATTTGGTGATAAGAAGTTATTTTACTGATTGTATTGGAGCAATAAAAAAGTGCAAAACATACAACAGCGGGTATTCGCTAGTGGTCACCCACCTAACTACTAATCCGCCGGTACGTTGCTTAAATAGGGCTGAGCGAACGGGAAGCCTTGTTTTCAACGTCCTATGGTCGTATGTGGAAAAATCAACGGACAATAATCAATATATAAATATTGTATCTTGTGTGCTCTTTACGATCTGCCAATATAGTCCCAATGCCCAGCGCAGGTGTATCAATGCCCGATCTCGGGGCAGTTCATTGGCAGATTGATCATGTCATAAGTCCATGGTCATCCTCGTCAGGACGTCACACCAGTCGGGTGGCATAACGTGCCCAGCCACGTTGTTCCAGAAAGCAGGCGCGTCAATGACGTAGCCCACCAGTACCTGGCAGCGGACGAACGACAGATCATTCATGTGTGCTTTCTCACAGCCACTGTATTAATCGTTAGCAAATTGCATTGCATTAACCTTTACAGCGAACATTTTCTCAGTCGCCGTATTTCATCTTTGGTCTTTACGTGATGTTTTCCACAAGAATCTTGTTGCTACGAGCTCCACCTCGGACTCCGTGCCAGATTATTTATTCAACAGCGAGGAGATCATATGGAACAGACTATGATCAGCGAACAAAGCAAACACTGGAGACATCTTCCAAATTGACATGGTGAGTTCCCGGAAGTGCACCACAGACAGTGCGCGCGTAGCTCTTCGCAGCTTGATACCTTGTCTGTTGGATACTCCTTTTCATCTTATGCACATCCAGACCTACCATACTGAATCCTCCTAGGCTTACCGCAATCGCCGCCGCCGGTGCTGCAGCTGTCTACTATACTACCAACGCCAACGATACCTCCTCTCCGTCTCCAGATGCGCCCTCCCATGATGTTTCTAGTGCGACTCTTCCAGGCCATCGCCACGAATCTGCCTACGCATCTGACGTTCCTAAGCCTGTCGAGGACCGTCACGGCGATTCTGTCGCCAAGCACAGCATTGCCGCGCACAAGAATCAGAACAAGGTTCGCGAGGGGAAGTTTTCGGACAAGGAGTTTGATAATCATGTGCAGGTCCATTCGCCGGGGAAGCCTGGAGGCGACTTTGAGAAGCGATAAAGCAGATTTGGAAGAGGCAGGGTGGTGAAAAAGACAGCAAACTGAGATCAGACAGGCGATAGATCGTTGTAAAGTCGCTGAGCGTACCTCCATTCTGTATCGATATTGTACTTATATTCTCACCCACTCTTTTCGCTCTCTTTTGGACCGCAATGGGTACTCCTACACAGGTACTTTGTTTGGATCCAAGCGTTCCCGATATTCTTCGGACTTCTTACTAGGATTCATATGGGAAATATACTCAAAAAGAGCACTGGCACGACCGGACACTTCGAAATCGATTTTATCTTCCGAGGTGGTTGAGTTCTCTTCTCATCTCGTTTACAAAAGTGATTACTGAGCGCGATTATTTCGGTACCACTGCACCTATCGATAGTAAATAGGTAACACGCCTTACCAGACTGCCGCGCGTATTACTTCGACTGTCCTTTCAGATCTCGACCGTTCCAATTCATCACATCTTGCCTTCCTGCCTTCGCTCTGATAGACCGCAATATGCTGGCGAAATCCTGCGTCTGACTCCCTTACCGCAACCTTCGGATGCCTTTGGTTCTTACTTGTACTGCTTGCATGTATATTCAGAGCTAGTTTGCAGCAATCCCGCGAAGCAAGCCCGGCCCCTACGAATGTTCTGAAAAACAGTTTCGGCGCTCGTGCTGTTCTTTGAACCGATTTGAGGGAGTCTTTCCATACGGGAGAACGCACTGGAGATCCATTGGACGAGGTGAGCGGTGTTCAGACGTGCTTCCGGTAGCTTTGCTGATTGGTGCTCAATGTTAACAGGAATCGCAGTCCTGCACTGACAACCAAGTTCATAAGATCCCATCTCCTTCCGCTGCCAATTAAAGCTGATTCTAAGCTTCTCTCGCCGATTTTCGGACGTCGGACATTTGCTAGATGCGAAATGAAAAAAATAAAAATTAAGAATTACAGCGTAAGAATTGGCATACATACAGCATGGCTTGCATGTTGCTGTCTGGAGCCAGATGACATGTTACCAGCGTCTGCAGGACTTTGCGAAGCCATCGGGCGTGTCTCTCTAGGATTGAGATAGACGGTGGTTGATGTGCTCTGTCGAACGCCCTTGTGCCATTCCATTTTCGGAAGGTGCTCGGCTGGCAAATTGCCTCACATCGTACCGGGCCACCGAAACCCGGGAGAGCCGCATCTCAGCCACGAATCAGCAGTTCCAGCAGTCAACTTTATCTCCACTTCATATGCGAGCTAGCACATGGAGAGTAGCGAGCGGCAGGTACACCACCATGTTATCACACGCTAGTGCTCAGATTGGCAGGAGCTTGACGTATATCCAAGCTTCCTCAAGACCCCTCATGTGAGGCTTGTCTTTGCTTGGACCTTGCACCGGATATTGGCAACGTGCATCATGGAGACTTGGACTAACTGGAGAAGGCAGTTGAGCAGCGATGAGTAGCGATGGTTGCCACGGTCATGAGTACTTAAGTGCGAGAAGATCCCATGTCAAGCACCATTGCTTCCGCTCAAGTCAATCGTCCCGGTAGTAAACATGGCACCAGTCCTTAGCTTCCTCATCGGCTCTTTGTTGGCTGCAAGGGGTCTTGCAGAGCCATTCGAGAAGCTGTTCGCTGTCCCCGAGGGTTTGTACTCCCATGACGCTTAGACTTTGTATACTAACGAGAGTAGGATGGAAATCCGCGGGTCCTGCTGCCGAGTCGCAGATTCTTAGGTTGCAGATTGCTCTGCAGCAGGGGGATGTGGAGGCGTTCGAGCAGCATGTCATGGATGTGTCCACGCCGAGCAACAAGAAGTACGGACAGCACTTCCAGACCCATGAGGAGATGAAGCGAATGCTTCTCCCGACCGAGGATGCCACATCATCTGTGACTGCTTGGCTCAAGGCTGCTGGCGTTGAGGAAGTCGAACAGGATGCCGACTGGATGACCATCAAGACTACCGTTGGCGTCGCCAACAAGATGCTTGAGACTCAATTTGCGTGGTTTGTTTCCGAGGAAGCGAACCCCCGAAAGGTCCTGCGCGCTCTCGAGTACTCGGTTCCCGAGGATGTTGCTGCACACATCAACCTCGTCCAACCAACGACCCGCTTTGCAGCCATTCGTGCTAGCCACGAGACCGAGAAGGAGATCTTTGGCCTTCAGCGTATTGATCTTGCTGCCGGCGCCAACGTGACTGTCAACTGTGATACTGCTATCACCCCGCAGTGCCTGCAGCAGCTTTACAAAATCGATTACAAGCCTGACGCCAAGAGTGGAAGCAAGGCCGCTTTCGCTTCTTACCTCGAGGAGTACGCCCGCTACAGCGATATGGCGCTGTTCGAGAAGAACATCCTGCCGGAAGCCGTTGGCCAAAACTTCACCGTTATCCAGTACAACGGCGGTCTGGACGCTCAGAACTCGTCTGACGACAGTGGTGAGGCTAATCTGGATGCGCAGTACATGCTCGGTCTGGCTCAGCCTCTTCCTGTTACCGAATTCAGCACTGGTGGCCGTGGCCCCTGGGTTGCTGATCTTGACCAGCCTGATGAGGCCGACAGTGCTAACGAGCCCTACCTTGCATTCCTTCAAAATGTTCTCAAGATGCCGCAGAAGGATCTTCCACAGGTCATCTCCACTTCCTACGGCGAGAACGAGCAGAGTGTCCCTAAGTCGTACGCCTTGTCCGTCTGCAACCTCTTCGCTCAGCTCAGCTCGCGTGGTGTCAGCGTTATCTTCTCGTCTGGTGACTCTGGTGTTGGCTCTGCATGTCTGAGCAATGACGGAAAGAACACGACTATGTTCCAGCCGCAGTACCCTGCTTCTTGCCCTTGGGTCACCTCTGTCGGATCGACCCGCTACCTGAACGAGACTGCTACTTACTTCTCTTCTGGCGGTTTCTCCAACTACTGGAAGCGTCCTTCTTACCAGGACGATGCCATCAAGGCATACTTCCACCACCTCGGCGAGAAGAACAAGCCCTACTTCAACCGTCACGGCCGCGGCTTCCCCGACGTTGCGGCTCAGGGCGTCGGCTACCGTGTATATGACAAGGGCGTGCTGAAGGGCTACCAGGGCACTTCTTGCTCTGCGCCTGCTTTTGGCGGTATCGTTGCCCTCCTCAACGATGCTCGTCTGAGGTCGAATAAGCCTTCTCTTGGTTTCCTGAACCCGCTGCTCTACTCTAACCCCGATGCGCTGAACGACGTCATTCTCGGTGGTAGTAAGGGATGTGATGGTCATGCCAGGTTCAACGGTGCGCCCAACGGAAGCCCCGTTATCCCGTATGCTAGCTGGAACGCAACCGCTGGCTGGGATCCTGTGACAGGTCTTGGAACACCCAACTTCCCTAAGCTGCTGAAGGCAGCCACTCCCAGTCGCTATAGGGCTTAGACGCCTGCTCAGTTAGTCGTGGGACGAGTCTGGTCTGACCAATGGATTAGGACGACATACATCAAATATAACAAAAACATTCAAATTCTCCCTTGATCTTGCACTCGATCTCCCGAAGTATTCATTCGTGAGACTTTAATTGAATTAAAGAGCATATGCAAGTCTATTGCATAACGAATTGGCTTATCAAAAATGTCTAATTGATTGTGAAGCAAACTCAACCGTCCAATATCGAATGGGGAGCAATACCAATCACGCTTCGTCCAATTTTGATCCATACTGCACCTGGCCAGCTCTGATGAGACACTTTGTAAATTGCGGATAAGCGTTTTGACTGGAGGGCTTCAGCCCTAATTGGCGCGATTTGAGCAAATGCAAGGCTCTCCAAGATGGCTACGCTGCTGATTGGATCTGTTAAGTATTTGCACTTCTATCATTGAATCCTTCAAAATTCTTAAAGCGACTGTTTCCGTGCCCTGTAAAGCCAGTGGTGCTTGGCTGTGCTCAAAGCGACTCGTATACACATGTCCAGATATTTCCCGCTATGTGCAGAGCGCTACACAAGGAGACGATGCTTCCCCACAATTCGGAACCGGGAGTGAGGCTTGGCCCCTTGCGGTTAGTATCAACGCGGCGGGCGCAGGGGTGGTATTCACGAGTCGTAACAGCGGCCGGGCTGACACCTTTCAACAATCGTCATTAAAGCGCGCAGACTTCGACAATGCTAAAATGAGCGAATCCCGACAGCTCTTGCACGAGCATAATTCCGACAGCGAGGACGACCTCGCCTTGAGCCCGCATGCAGGGCCACGACAGCTGTCGCCTTCGCCGACATCATCACAAGCGACCTCGACATCCCCTGCATATCCCGACACACGACCGAACGGCAACGGCTTCAAGCGGCAATCTTCGTTTGCGCATCCTCGCCCAGATGGCATACCGCGGACACCCAACAGGGTCCGATTCGACGAGGATCCAGTTCGCAGGAGCATGAACGGCGGCACAACGGGGGCGGAGTGGATAGAGCTTGAGGGCGAGGACTATATGGACGCACACGGCGACGAGGGGCGGGACAGAGTGCAGAGGCTTCCTCTGCTCACTGGCATCGAGGCGCCGAGCGTCACGGTCGCTGCCGACTTCGACCCTGAGGATCATCTTGAAAGTGCGAAACCGAGAAGTGGCATGCGCAATTCCTTCATGAACATGGCGAACAGCATCATGTGAGGCCGCCCGGACAACATGACTTGGGACAAGAGGCTGACGTGACCAGCGGCGCCGGTATTATTGGGCAGCCCTATGCCTTCAGAAACGCCGGTCTTCTTTCAGGCACTGTTTTGCTCATTGGCCTTACCATCGTTGTCGACTGGACTATCCGCTTGATCGTTATCAACTCGAAGCTCAGTGGCACCGACTCCTTTCAGGCGACGGTACAACATTGCTTCGGCAAGTCCGGACTCGTAGCCATCTCGCTTGCACAGTGGCTCTTGTAGGACAACTATACCACTACAAGTTGCGCTGCTAACTTCCTGCAGTGCGTTTGGTGGGATGATGGCCTTTTGCGTCATTGTTGGAGATACGATACCTCAAGTTATGGACCATCTCTTCCCCGCTCTAGAAGAAATGCCCTTTCTATGGCTGCTCACAAATAGACGGGCTGTCATGATTCTCCTAATCTTGGGCATTTCTTACCCTCTGTCTCTCTACCGCGACATCTCAAAGGTAAATCTTCGCTTCAAGTCCATGCAATATAGCAACTAAGAACCAATAGCTTGCCAAAGCCAGTGGCTTCGCCCTAGTCAGCATGATTGTCATCATCATTACCGTTGTGACCCAGTCCTTCCGCGTTCCTACCGAAGCCAGAGGTCAACTGCGCGGCCACCTAATTATTAACGAGGGCATCTTCGAAGCCATTGGCGTCATCTCCTTTGCATTTGTCTGCCATCACAACTCGCTCCTCATCTATGGCTCATTACGAAAACCTACCATTGACCGCTTTGCCCGAGTCACGCACTACAGCACTGGAATCTCACTTGTCGCTTGTCTCGTTATGGCGTTGTCCGGCTTCTTGACTTTCGGCGACAAGACCCTGGGCAACGTGCTCAATAACTTCCCACAAGACAACCTGATGGTCAATATTGCACGACTGTTCTTCGGTCTGAACATGCTGACCACACTTCCCCTCGAGGCCTTTGTTTGCCGAGAAGTCATGAATGAATACTGGTTTGCGGACGAGCCTTTCCATCCGAACCGACACATCATTTTTAGCACCTCACTTGTCATTTTAGCACTCACCCTCTCCCTAATGACCTGCGACCTTGGAGTTGTTTTTGAGCTTTTTGGCGCTACAAGCGCGTGTGCGCTTGCGTTCATTTTGCCGCCATTATGTTTCATTAAGTTGACGAAGAAGAGGACGACGGAGACTTACATGGCTATGGGCGTTGTAGCTTTTGGGTGCACTGTGCTTGTGATCAGTATGATCAAGACCACCACAAAGTTGGCCATGGGGACCGGCGAACCTGTCAAGTGCAGTTAAGGAGATGCATAAAGGGAAAAGGAAGGGCATGGGCGGTGTCTGGTGTTTTCTGTGTTGCTGGGTTGACTTGGGCATTACAGGCGCCTGTATTATATGTATGAAATTCCAGATGTCCATTAGCATATTGCGGCTGCAAGCGTAAAATTTATCATGGCTACACATAATATGCTTTTAGTCCAAACATCAAGCCAACCTTACTAGCTCTCTGAAAGCTGGGACGCCAGGGTCCAGTTGCCGCCAAAGCCGTCGCAGACCCACCAAAACGCTAGTCGACCATTAGTCTGCCAAATGCCTACTTTTACGCATAATCTTCGAGAATCATACTCCATTTTCATGGTGCCGCGCAATAACGTTAAGCGACTGGGACATGATGATCTCACTTTCGCGCTGCTGCGTTGGAAGGGGTGAGATCGCCGCTGTTGACGTCACGCACGCTCCACGATCCTGCTTTCTGAGGCATGCGCAGTGAACACCATCTCATACACACCGACGCCATACATGCAGTAGAGCAAATATAAGAACACCAATGCCGACTCATCCGTCTTGTCATTAACTTGGTCCACTTCATAACCTTGCCCTACTACATCACCCCTTTTCGATTTCATCCTTCCTGATTCGGCTACTTGATAGTAACAAGTAACCCCTTCCGCACATCATCATGCCTCTCTTCGGCCGCCGCGAGCCCTCGCCTCCACCTGCTCCTGTGGCATCGCCCACGCGCAAATCAGGCCTGTTCTCACGCCGCCGTTCCTCAAGCTCAGACATCCACCGCTCTTCGACTCATCATTCCACTTCAACCTCTACTTCCAGCACCAAGCGCCACTCCTCTGTTCTGCATCGCGGCTCAGGAGACCCCAGCATCCACGCTGCCACCCAATCTCTGCGCCAAGCCGAGGCCGCGGAGCGCGAAGCTGACGCTGCACTATTCCGGGCGAAGAATGCAGTCAGAGACGCAAGAGAGCATGTGAGGAGACTGGAGAAGGAGGCCGCTGAGGAAGCAAGACTGGCGAAGATTAAGCAGACTGAGGCAAAGGCTTTGGGGAAGAAGGGCAGGGCGCTTGGAAGTAAGTATTATCGCTATTCGGAAAGGGAAACTCGCTAATCATCGACAGGACATGACCACGTTTAGATATATTTGTGAGATATTCGATCTGGGTCGTGGTGATGTCAAGGTGGAGTTGTACAATATACCTGATAAGGGTTACGATTTATGATAGCGAGGCGTTATTGCTTGGTCCCGCGTTCAAACCCACTTCCAATTCAATTTTATCTGTGTTCTTCCAGACCTTCCTTTGGTCCCAGTATCGCGATGATTATGAGATATGTCTAAACATTAAATTAAATATTGAATGAAGATAAATCCGTACTGTCGTCAGCCTCGCAACGAACTGTCAACTTCACAGCATCACGGCGCATGGTAGCCATCTTTCGAACTATTTTTTTTCCATTGTATCCCTAAAAGTGTTACTTGCGGAATTGCACCTTCCCATTCCTACGACATGTGTGCGCCGGTAGAGCTTCCCAATCAATGGAAAGAGCTCCACTCACGTTCCTGCTCCAAATAGTCCAGATCAGCCTGCGACATGGGACACTCGAAACGATCAAGAGTCCCGTGCGCGTACTGAGTGATGATCAGTTCTGCTGCCTTTTGCAGACTTTGGCCCTTCGAGTTGCGTGGCCCAAAGTGCTTTCCTAGGCACCACCACATCGTAATCTCTTGCCCGTATTCATGGGGAAGCCGCCAGTCGCCCTCGTCATCCAGAAACTGTTCGAACCATTGCTGTACGAATTTGTCAGGAATAGGACATGTCCACAGCTGGAAGTAGTCTGCGATGAACAATACCTCCACAAGCACATCAATTGACACGCTCTCGGGGAGCTCGTTCTCGAGATTGCACTTCTCGACCTCAGTCTCGTCCCACTCTGTCTTGTGCATTGCCAAGAGTACAATTCTCAGGGCAGACATAGAGTCAGAAAAGGCGCTTGAGATGGGAAATGAATGGTAATCAATTCGGTGCTTGCCATGTTCGGGATGGATGTCCGCCCATCGCAAGCGAAACATAGTGCTGAAATATGTCGACTCACGGCGCAGGACGTGGGATGAGACATGGAAGATGTATCCATCTGCGGGCTCAGCGGGGTCGGGATTGTGTAGCACCAGTACAGTATCGGCTGATTGATCTATGATAATGTCAGACATTCCTAAGGAACGGAGAGTGGGGAGAGTAGGGAGTTCGACGTGGTTGAGAGAAGCCATGTTTTGTTATCCGTATGAATAGTTCTGTGTGCTATGGGAATAACTGAAATGAGCCTTCTCTCATCTCTGGTCCATCGTTGCTCATGTAGCACTCCGCCATCTGTGCATGCACAATGTCCTCTTCAGCGCCTGTTCACCTAGTGTCCTCCTAGTGAATTCGCACCCAGATCACGACACCACACACAGCGATCACCAGCACGACAAGAATCATGCAGATGGCGAACTGCGCCTCCTCCTCGAAGTTCCTTCCCCTATCCCAATACTGCATAGACGCCTCGTCTGTCTCGTCCTCCCGCTCTCGCTCTGCAGGGCGCATGTTGGATAGTGTCCCGTAGGAACTGCTTTCGTCTTGAAGCCTCGCCCACAAGGACTGTTGTTCCCTCATCACCGCGCGAGGAGACCCTGTGATACGACGTCCGTCGTCACTACTTCCAATGTAGGATTCGATGTCTTCCCAATCGAGGGGCGATGGACCTGAAGAACTAGAAGTGAGCGAAGGGGCTGAAGGAGAGTCAGGATCGGAGCTTTCACCTTGGATGGTGGACGGGTCGGTGGACTGATTGGGAGAGTGTTTAGGAGAGTGGTTAGGAGAGTGGTTAGGAGAGTGGTTAGGAGAGTGGTTAGGAGAGTGGTTAGGAGAGTGGTTAGGAGAGTGGTTAGGAGAGTGGTTAGGAGAGTGGTTAGGAGAGTGGTTAGGAGAGTGGTTAGGAGAGTGGTTAGGAGAGTGGTTAGGAGAGTGGTTAGGAGAGTGGTTAGGAGAGTGGTTAGGAGAGTGGTTAGGAGAGTGGTTAGGAGAGTGGTTGGGGGAGTGGTCAGGAGACATTGTGGGTGATTGTGTGGGATATGTGTTCGACTATGTGACTACCTGCTATATAGATACAGGCTTCTTGTCTATCTCGCGTATGCGCTTTGCTCCTTTTCACTTATCTTGCCGGCTTTCATAGATGCAGCAAGGAAACTTTGATCACGTGCAACCCTTTTGTGAGCTCTTCGCGCCTTACGGCAATACGTCTCTCTATCTTTAGCATGACCAGAAGTTCTTCAATCAGGCTAATCAGAGCACAAGACCATGGTTACTACAAGTAAGACGACTACAGCCACGAGATTGCCTACTTGCGTTAGTATTTCTTCTTGCCATCATTTCATCTCTCTAACTTACTCCAAAACACGAGGTCAGTGCCAAAGCTGATCGCATCGCAGAAGTCATCTACAAGCTGGACAATGAGTGGCCTCCTCTCCCAGCGCCCTGAGGGAACCTGACCCAGAAGCTCCGTTGTCTCAGCTGGCAGAGGGCCTCCGTGCAGACTCTGGATTGGACCTTGAGTGCCGCCTTGATAAAGAACTTGAGCTTGCACCTGGCGGCGAAAGCCTGGATCATGTGCGCGAGGCGAAGTGCTGCCTTGAGCTTGAGCTTGAGTTTGAGCTTGACCCACGGCAGTGCCAGTGGACAGGGCTGGAGAAGTGGAACCAGCTTGTAGAGTTGAATCAGCCTCTGCAGCAGGAAGTGGCTGTAAAGCAGGAAGTGGCTGTAAAGCAGGGAGTGGCTGTAAAGCAGGAAGAGGTTGTAGAGCAGGAAGAGGTTGTAGAGCAGGAAGAGGTTGTAGAGCGGGAAGAGGCTGTAGAGCAGGAAGAGGTTGCATAGCAGAAAGCGGCTGTAGTGTAGAAAGCGGCCGTAGAGCACGAGCAGCCGGTAGAGTGGGAGTAGCAGGCGCAACCCCTTCATTCGCCGGAGGTGGGCGAAGACCAGGCAGGAGCTGCCAGAGAGGGACTTGCTGGTGCTGGTCTCCTTGCGTTGACGGCCTCGGTATCCCTCGTCCTCTACGCCGGTTCTCTTGACGCAGATAATGTTCGCGAAGTATCGCTATTTTCATGGCCTGCGTCCTGTTGTCGACAACGGAATCATGCGCGTTATGTGATGCTCCAGTATTGTGTGGCGGCATAGTGCGATGTTGTCTGTGCACAGCTGGAACCGGTCAGCAATGTACATGGCTACGGAGGCCACTTGTGGGCGAGATTGATTGCTACGTTGCATATGGTGCAGCGAGCTCGAAGGGCTGGCTTACTCTTGGGGATAACTAGAGATATGAGCAGACTCGAGCGCGTCGTGAGGATGCGATGTTACTGATATGACGCTATTCAGTAGAAGGCTAGGTCCCGGAGAGATAACAAGCTAGGTATAGTGGTTTTACAAGCATTCAGTGAATGGAGAGCATGAGGGGTGCACAGACGTCACTCTACTATTCACTGACGGAAGTAAGCGGGCTCGGGATTGGCAGCTTTGCAGTCACAGTGTTTTGATTTGAGAATGAGCAACAGCTATAAATATGTACACCACTTCCAAAGATGTGCCAGATCTTCAACATTGTAGTCTGGAAACTCTATGATCTACTCATTGGATCGTTCCACGGACCGTGGGTTACCGGCAGCTACCAGAATTGCTTTCGCCCAGCAGATGTTTGTTCCATAAGAGTTTTCGTTCTGAGCGTGCCATGATATAGAGCACCTGTGCGCGAATGCCAGTCACAGCAAAGCTAGCTGCCTACCAGTTATTCGACTTGAATATTTTCTTCGACAACTGTGAAAGCTTCCTTAACGTCGGCTTGCGCTCGCTGTGGCGTCACCTCAGGGGCAAGACGGCAATTACCCAGGCTTTGTCGAAGGTCTACTGCCCGTCGCAGTTGTCCCAGTAAGACCGGCCATTCTTCTCTGTTCTGTAAGTAGGGTTGTTGAAGTACCTCCAGGCTATCAATGGACATCGTTTGCGAGAGGAGGTTATGTGATGGACGGAATTGGAAGACCTGCGACATTTCGAATGTTCGAAGCAGTAAGTCCGGGGAGATTGCGGGTAAGCAAGCATGTTGTTGAGGGCCGTACTGTGATGATAGTCGAGGGAGCAGGCTTAGCGAACGTTTGCCTGCATGGGGCGCTTCTGCACCTACACGCGAGAGGGTTAGGTACAGGGTGGAGAGGATCGCACGATGCTGTCGCTTCCGAGGTGCAGTCGAGGGACACATGGTGCCATTATTTGCAATTTTGAGCACAACTTACGCGACGTCCACAGTGTGGTCCTGCCTCAAGTTTCTCATCAGCATCTGCACTGTGTGATCGATCATCAATGACGCAGAAGGCCCACCAAGCTTGCTCTGACAGTAAGACACTGTGACGGACGAAAGTCTCCGTTCAAGGAGAGCTCCGTGAAGTCTCAGACCCACCACCATGAGCGGTAGGAGATTGCCTAGCAGCAGCCCTTCTTCTCACCCCGCACGTTGTTGGGGTTGCGTTTTGCAGCTTTTCTGTAGAACACTCAATGTTGACATCGCTCTCTCAAGATTGTGTCGTGCGCGAATTGATCACAAGACGCAGAAGACGCGGCGAGTATGTCGATAGTAACTCGTGGACTCGATGTGTCGCGAGCGATATGCAATAGACACGTGCCAATCTTGCCGATTCTTCACCCCGCCCCCACTGGTCAGTTGCGTGCCCCCGGCGTTGCTATGGGCCCTTCATAATCGTCTCCTCCCTGGTCGATTCCCTAAAGCCCAACTCATGCAACCAGATGAGCTGGGTATGAGAGATACAGTGATGCTAGCGCTACCTTGCAGCGATGTCTCTCGCATTGTAATTCAGCCGTGTGATGTTGCACCGCCGCTCGAGCTTGGTGCAGGTGAATATGAAGTCGCGGTCGCGACGTGTTTGCATAGAGGGCCGTGAGCAGGGCTGCGGCTAGGTATAGACTCGACTTCCAGCCCGCAGCTCCGTCACCCCAACACCATATTTGTCACCCCTTCTTCCTCAAGACGCCATGTCCTCGATATGATCTTTCTGACTCTTCTCATTAAGCGCCGGGGGGTTCTGGATCTTGGAAAGCTTTGCCCGGTGGAGACTGGTCCGCAAGAATAGTGTCCCTTCGGCCAGCTTCTGCTCTGTTCGGGCTGACTCTTGCTTCTCTGCTCGCATTGGCATCCGCATGTAAGAGCCTATGGCTCTCGATCCGGCAGGTGTGTAAGTTCTAATGTGCGTATTGGCAGCCGAACTGACTTGAAGGTCTCGTATCGCGTACGCCCGAACGTACGCCCGAATGACCTCACCCGGCGGCCACCCAGACTCGCTATTCCACCCTCGGCTGTGGGACACCATAGCGACCGACTCGAATCGACCCAGGGACGACGGACACGGCGGAAAGAACCTAAGACTGCAGAAATCATTTCTTTGCTCGAGTCGCTTCGAAGGAATCGCAGGATAACGTTCTCCACTTCGACACTGCAGCCACGCCCGCAAAAGCGTGATACGAGATCCGAAGTACTTGATATGACTGTACGCGAATATTAGGCGGCTTCGTCAGCGACTTACACCCAGAGAAGGGGTCTGTAGCAGTCCTTCGGTACACAATGGTCCTTCGATTTACCATGAACGCATGCGATGGAGGATGACCCGAATGACTCCAGCCACATTATGCCTGTGAGTCTTGCAGCACGAGCTGTGCTACACGGTTGGCCATCAGCATCGATCGCTGCGATTGCGGCAGCACCATCAGGCTTCCTATCACAGGGAAGCTTCGACAGAGTCTTCAATTACTGTCAACCATCTGACTTGGCTGTTTCAAAGCACGTATCCATCCATGCAGGGCCTTGCACTTCCTTCGACGCTGATGGGCATCGCCTCTTTATGATGTGTTGACCTACTGCATCCGATCACGGATGCGAAGCTGTTATACATATTCGTGCGGAACGGGTTTTCGCACAGTGTAGTGTGTCAGCAGATTTGTCCGTTCGCGCTCAAGTTTTTCTTTGAACGCCCAACAAGCGCATTTTGCCGAAGAACTATGTACGTACCGATGCTCAGCTCGATCAACTCATTCGGCTTGCGTGTCCGGTTGCCTCGCGAGACCTGCGACAAGGCCATCGTCATGGCGCTGTATCCACAAAGCGCCTGCGTATTTGGCTGATGAATCGAATAAAAGCGTTGGCAAGCACGACAGCTGTGAGATCCAATGCACTGGTGCAATCAAGGGAGTAACCATTGCCGAAGACGGCTGGTCAGTTCAGCATTTCTCCTTTCAAATTGACACAGCCTCGTCAAGACCAGCCAGCTGTATACGATACTGCAACGAGGAAGATATTCAACGGAGCGACTGTTCACGGGAGCTTGAACGAAGCTTTAGTCGCCCGACGCTGTGGGATGATGTCGAGGAAACCCGGACTCAATGTGCGCGGTGCGCTCGTACCGACCCTGCGACGTCCATACCTAACTTGTGAAGGCCTGATATTTCTCCTGATTCAACTCTTTACAAGCCCCGTCCTCATTCTCGACCTTGAACGTGCAAAGTTCCGACGTGTGCACGCGAGCCAATAATGTTCTGTCATGAAGCTTTGCGATTGATGGTCGCTGAACTTTGCAGCTTGCCCGTCTCGCCAACAACGCGCACACTGCAAGCCATTATCCGGATGCGACAGAGATGAGGTCAAAAAGAAAAGAGATGGGTTGCTTGAGAGTCTGGTCCGAAGTGGAGCGATCTTGCCAACCCCGCTTCGCTTCGCTCGCGGAATGTCCTCCCGAGATTTGAACGTCTCGTTGTATCTCTGTACTTCAAATATCCTTAGGTTCAGCCGCAAAGATCTCTATCGATACATTTCGTTCGGTCCGTGTGGTCCTCGATGGTAAATGATAATATCCTCTTCCGCCGGCGAATTCGCAGCAGCTCTACCTGCTCTTCCCGGCATTGGAAGACAGGAGCCTTTCATGAAACGAAGGCGCAGACCGGCTCAGTACTCTGGAGAAACCCAAGCCAGCTTAGCCTGATCTCAGACGAAGTGGTAGCTACTGCACTTCTTGCAAGGCTCTCGTTACTGCTTCCTGCGTGATCGCATGAGCACAGGACTGTTCCGCTCGTTACCAATGGCCGCCACGACTGCATGAGGTAGCCCAGAAGCTACATTAGATCTCCTGTCCTCGCAGGCGCACCGGGAGGTGCCATCGTCAGGCTGTTCCATATACCTACCAGCTCGAGGAAACCGAGCAGGTGGCTCAAAGCGGACGTTGACTCGAGCAGACTCTGGCGACGCGTATCGAGCCACACAGGAAGTCATCATCGACCTGTCAGCAGGCGCTTAGCTCCGTGCGCAGGCGGGTTATGCTGCAGAAGCTGGGTTGCGGGACGTCGCAGCCGTATTAAGCTTCCTTGCGCGCGATTCGGAGGTGCGAGGGGAGATCCAGAAGACACCCGTGCGATGGCTTCCTATCCGACGGATAATATCGACTGTAACCAGGACTAGTAGAGCGAGCTCTTCTATTTCACGAGGTGCAGCGACGTGGGATGTTGTTGGTTGTTTTGGTGGAGTGTGACAGTGAGCAAACCGTTAAAGCGGTGGCAGGAGAAGCTACCACAGCACCCCACAATCGAGCCGTGCCTCAACGAAAGGCCCAGACGATGCTCAGTAATGGCGGCACTGCGACTCATATATGCAGAGGATTACCCACAGGAACCCACGAGGCGACACAGTATGGAAGGCCTTGGCCGTGGTGAGTGCTCCCAGGTCCATAAGTCCACTCGCTGCTGCTACAGGGCTCGACGCTCGTACGGAGACACCACAAGCATGGCCGGCGAAGTCGCACAGATAGTATTGCAGCTTCATCTGAGTGCTCGGTCTACCTCCGCACCAGCACGTAGAGCAGAAGGAGATGAAGGGTAGGAATCCCCCCTCATCACCAGCGCAGTACTGGGGAGCTGTGGGCACGTGTATGATGAAAAGGTCCCCCGATATTGCCTCCGATTTCGACTCTGGCACTCAAAGTGAAGATGAGTCCCTACTAGCTGCACAATAGCCACCACATGAATTTCGCAGCCCCGTTCACCTCCTACACTCCAACCTCCTTCACAAGTTGATTCGAAGTTCTGCAAACAGTCATGCAGTCACCACCACCACCACCACCTCCGCCTCCTCCTCCTCCCCCGCCGCCGCCGCCAATGCCCGCCCTGTACGGACAGGCGTGGTCTCTCCACGACCTGTTAGTGTGGGGAAGAGAGCGGCAATGGGAGGTAGTCCTCCATTATCTTGAGGCGGCCACATCTGCCGACCAGCAAGAAAGAGAGGCCCTGGCCAGGCTGGACGTCGCCCGCCATTGGGCTTATCTGGTACATTAATTTGCCCTACATGGCACAGTAAAGATCTAGAAGAAGGTACTCAATGCTAACTTTTGTGAAGAATGCCACAAACCCTGGCTTGGCCCAGGCCTTGTCCCGGTTCGAGTTCCGCTTCGGCTGAGTGGCAGCAGCAGCAGCAACAACAACAACAACGGCAACGACAGCAGCAGCAGCAGCAGCAGCAACAGCAGTAGCAGAAGCAGCAATAAGGAAGAAGAGGAAGAATTGGGCCCGAGGCCATTAGTTCAATTAAATACAATTCCTGATCATCATTGAATTCTTCATGTTCTGTGATGTTGTAACTTGCAAACAAATCCGTGACAGCAAAGCCAACATGGGTCTTTGTGATTCTTCTGCAACACTACCTTGATCTTGGGACTTCTTCCATGTACATAGTTAGATAGATCTGGAATTACGCAAATAGAAAAACAGTACCTCTCTTGAAGACCTTCAAGGTTGATTGGGGCGCGTTCAAAATATCTACAGTAATTAAGATGGCTACGCAATTACTCGGTTCTATTTTCTCTTTCCTCTATACTGGTCGTCTCCTTTAAAGTTGTGTATGTGCACTCGAGGCTTGCAGATGATGTTGCTGTAGTGTGAAAGATTCAACGAATGAGAAGGCTCCAAGCGGCGCTTACCAGAGCCGGCAAGTGCCGCCTTGGCACTTACATTCGAGCTTCACGAACATCATCGAGCTTCGCGACGGCGCCGCATCGCACGTAACACCACCAGTCCCGCCCATTGGCCTCTCTCCACTCCTCGAACTTGCGATCCGCTCCTGTCTGCGCAAGATGGCGTCCAAGAAGGTCACCACCACGTTCTCGGTACGCTCCACGAATCCTTTCGCGCCTCTCCCTCCGCCAGAACCCCTCCGTCGCAACATACCCCAGCCGCGATAGCGACCTGCTGACGGCACTTTTAGAAGTACACAGTCCAGCCCACTGGTATTTATGCGGCAATCAACAGACTCTTCGCTCTCGACTCGAAGCGCTCGACTGGTATTCCCATGAACCCGCAATTCCGCAACCCTCCCCCCGGCGGCCTCGACCCTGCTACCTACGACGATCCCGTCACCATCCCCGCCGCCGACATTGCCGAGAACCCTTACTGGAAGCGTGACGTTCGACGACAGTACCCCAGGCTCTCCACTGTCACCCAGGCCGATGCTGTGGCGCTGCTCGAGGTCGGCAGCGCTGCTGCACCCAAGCATGAGTTGATTGGCGAGGCTGGATCTAAGCAGCTCGTTGCTGCGCAAGAGCAGGGCGCAAAAGGTCTAGCTGTTGCCTTTGAGGCTAACACTGGTCTGGCGAAGGATGTGCTCGGTCCTGGTGGCATGCCGCCTCTGCCAAGCGGCTTGCACGTCAGCGAGACAGGATCCAAGAGATACGATCTAGAGAAGGACCAATCCTACGGCGACAGGTACGTGAAATTCCTTTAGCCTGTTCAGCTTGAGCAATGACTGACTTGTACAGCTACCCTTGTAGGACATTCGCGTAAGCCACTGTTGGGCTTGCCAGGGTGCGTGGAGGGCGTTGAAAATACCTGTAAATACCACCACAGCTTTTCGTTATGTGATCTTATGTCAATCCATCTTTCCTATGCACAATCTTCTAGTTTTGATCATGAGAATAGTACCGTGCCCAGCTAGTCTAGGTATTTACATCCATGCGCTACTTCTTGCTGCAAGGCAGGCCCGCTATTCACCACATAGTCATCACAGCACCGCGTAGGGTTGCCCTACTACCGTGCTCAGTGCTCCGCTTCACTTGGC
The DNA here is from genome assembly GCA_020272525.1 of Epicoccum sorghinum. Taxonomy (NCBI): domain Eukaryota; kingdom Fungi; phylum Ascomycota; class Dothideomycetes; order Pleosporales; family Didymellaceae; genus Epicoccum; species Epicoccum sorghinum. Next base: position 1,940,531 of record VXJJ01000011.1, on the reverse strand, counting down.
AGGCGCGTGTCTTGGCATCACCTGCGCAGCGATGTCCGTACAGGTCTACACCTTCACTATCTGTCACACCCCGCACTCTACAAGCATCGCGTCGATGGCCGCCGGGGAGCCCAACTCAGGTCATGCTACGCGTGAGCCTGAGCTTCCGCTGCTCAACTTTATTTTCGCCTGTAGTGTCTGCGGCGCCACGTTTGCGGATACATATCAGGGCCATAATGAAACAGTTCAGGGTCTTTCTGACGGCATCAACCCCATCAATCGCCTTGTAACAAAGCTTTTCATGGGCAGTTGTTGTCATGTCTTTTGTGGCCAGCATATCGAAGGAGGAGGTGAGTTTGGGGAGAAGCCACCGCCTGTCGTCAACTGACCAGAGTTTGTGCAGCGCCTCCCTTTCATCCTGCTGGGCAAAAGCCTCGGGCGCCATGTCCATGGTGTATCAGAAACGATGGCAACCACACCGTGCGCGACTTGTACTCTATCCGCGGCTTTCATAGAGACGAGTATGACCCAGCAATACCGTCGACGTGGTTCACGGCGCCACCAGCGAGCCTCGACATCGGTGCTAAAGAGATGGAGGCTTTTCGAGTATGCCAGTCGTATGTTTCATATAGTACTAACGCTGATCATGCGTAGTTCCAGTACATGGCATTGGTTCGCTATTGTCAGACAACTTACCAAACACGAAAGCCACTCACGGACGCGTTGAGCCGCACCGAACAAGAGCTGGCCTCAACGAGGACGATTGCAGCAGAGAAGCTCAACTCCTTACAGCACGAAAACGAACAGCAGGCAGGCGAGGTTAAGACGCTGCAAGTCGAGGTACAACGGCTACAACATCTAGAGCAGGAGCGCAAACAATTTGAGGCAGATCTAGAGGCTTTCCGGCATCTCGAGGTCGACGTACGCAATCTGGAGACTTTCCGTAAGAACAAATCTGCAATTCTGCAATATTTGAAATTGCTGCCCACAGTAATCGAGTGAGTGTAGAGAATTTTACGATCCACTCGATATTGACCTTTTTAGGCAGAACAAGAAGATGAAAGAACGCCTAGCCTCTCTAGGTTTCGCAATGGCCGTCGAACCTGTTCCCAATTACACACAACTTTTGTCGGACGATTTGGACGCACTCGAAGGCATCACGGAAGCCTATACCGTGGGTCAGAAGCACTTGAGAAGACCACCATCAAGCAACGCTGCGAGATGCTCGGCCAGTGCCTTGGACCGCGCAGTTGACTCTCAAGAACGGCCGCTCAAACGTCAAAGGATCGACTCACCTTTGCCTCCCGAAATGCATATCGATACACAGAACAGCCGCGACATGATGCCGCCGCCATCAAAATTTTCTTCCAAAATGCATTCAGCCAGAGGTTTGATACCCACAATACGCAAGAAGCTCTCGACCAGTCGGTTCTCACCGAAAGATAAATTGATTAGCAGGGGTGTGGTCCCGAAGATTGGGCAATTGGATGGCGCCCAATCCGCGAGCCAGAAATCTAGCGAAGATAAGGAAGGACTCCTGAAGAGCGCCCAATATGCGTGTACTGGACAATCGTGCATGCCCAGTGCCTTACCAACACAGGGGTTCTCAGAACCATTTAAGAGAGCGGAGATGGTCGGAGCAGAAGCAAACGCGTCAGAATTCACTTTTCAGGCCGCTCCACGTCTGAGGATGGTCGACATAAGTCGTGGACATCGTCCTGGACAATTGATTTCTGAACCATCGTATCTTCAGCTCATGGATGGCTTATCTCATGATAGTGGCATCAACTTAGATCTGAAGGACCCCAGACAGGACAAATTGGATAAGTGGAAGGTCCAAAGTCGCGGGGCACAACCACCCGCGCTCATCGACGATCAACGTCAAGATACGGACCTCGAGCATCGGCAACATTGGAGGCTTGGTCATGCCTTCCTTCATCAATCACCCAATGGACCCACTCGGCCATCGAATGGTCAGCAGCACTCTTCGCCGTCGCAGAGGCGCGGCATGCGCTTGTTCAATCGAGCAAATCATGACCACTCCACCGCTGTTGACCACATGTCATCTCTACAGCTTCGACAACCTGTGCGCCAAACACAACATGTGGTAAGTTCTTTCTTCGGCCGCAATCAATTTGATGCACCTACGACGCCATGGCCTAGACGCACTGAGACTCGAACCAGTTCAATACCTTTCAGCAGCTCTCAATTACCGAGGGACCCGCCGTTGCACGCTCTTAAACCGCGCCCTGATGAGTTTATAGAGAAAGACCAACCTCTCGTCTACCCACCCCATATCCCACCGAATCCACCTAGCCTATACAGCGAATCTATGCAACCGTCATCGCGTGGTTCGACGCAGAGTCTCCGAAGGTCGCCTTTACGTCAAGTGCGGTCCGGAAGAGGCTATTCTCCTCCTTTTCGAAGCATACATCGTGTTCCGCCTGCGTTCACCAAGTCATCTCCCCCTCAGCTACCGCGACAGATCGACAGATGTCAAATAAAGCTGCCACCTGTGCGTATCGATTCAATTGTGCCTAGACGAATAGGACAGCCGCCTTCAGTACAGTCAAATGCTGTCTCAAGTGACTTAGCGCAAAATCGTGCTCTGTGGGACAGGCTGCAACAAGCAGGCGTGAGAAGCAGTCATGTGGTTTATGGGCAAAGGAAAGTCAATACATCTGAACCTTCTCTCGCGAAGAAGTCTCGTGTCGGACGCCACAAAGTATGCCGATGACCTACTCCCGCAATTCTTTTCTGCCTAATCTAAGGCGACTGGACCGCTAACAGTATTTCGCGACTAGGACAGTGAAATGAGAGCCGTTTTTGCAAGGTATGCGTGATGTTCTTCTACAGACGCCAATCCGCATCGTAGCCATTACAGCTGTGATCTAGCGGAAGCCACCAGAATGATCACCAGCCATCCGTAACATATCAACGCGCACAAGTTCCATAATCACGCAAGTTGCTGGTCGGCGTGCGCCTAACCCGTTCGAGCGCGGAGGCTGCCCTAATGTGCGGGCCCGCTATATTACAGCCTCCGAGGGGTAGCTATATAGTAGGTGACTATGGGTCTGGGGCGCACAATTCACCATTTGCTGATTGTACGGCAGGTGCAATGCACAATAGGCTGGAGCGACCGTTCACAGGCCTGATTGGCAACCTCGTTAGGATTTGCTTGTTTTATGAAGATCAATGCATCTGCGCAGATGTTTGCACGACGGTGCCGGCTGTTTTGTGTTTCAGATGGATGAGCCGGTGCTTGTTTCCGCAATTAAGCACATGGCTACCCCTGCTTCCCCATACTTTGTTAGACTCTTGACCCACCTAAAGTATTCCTTAATACGCTTAAGCAATCTATTCTCCGCTGCCAGGTCTGAATTCATATTGCTTATGCCGTTTTCAGCAGCTTGTGATCATCGCACCATGACTCTACTAACCTAATCCTGCGTAAAGACGGTAATGACGGTCCGTGGTGCTCCATGCCCGATTAATGGTTCCTAAGGAGGATGGATTCAATATAAATGCAGTCGACCCGGTGTCTCGATAACACAATAGATCAGAGTAATCATCGGCACTCCCCAACCAGCCATCATGCTTCTCAGCAACATTCTGGCAGCCGCTGCTTTGGTCAGCGCCGCCTTCGCCGCCCCATCTAACAAAGAAGCTCGCGCAAACCGGAAGTTGAAATGGTTCGGTATCAACGAGTCGGGCGCTGAATTTGGCGAGAAGAATTTCCCTGGTGTCTACAACAAGGACTACACCTGGTATGACACCAAGACCATCGACCAGTTCATCGGCCAAGGCATGAACATGTTCCGTCTGAACTTCTGTACGCGGGCTTCCAATTCCTTTCATGAGCTCTACTAACGAGTCAAAGTGATGGAACGTCTCACACCCAACACGCTCACCGGCTCATTTGATAAAGCGTATCTTGGCAACCTGACCCAGCAAGTCAACTACATCACCAGTAAAGGTGCCTATGCAATGATCCAGCCACACAATTATGGTCGCTTCTACGGCAATATCATCACCGATACCGTGGGCTTCAAGACATGGTGGAAGAACGTAGCGGCGCAGTACAAAGACAATGCGCTCGTGGTCTTCGACGTGAACAACGAATTCCATGATATGGATCAGACTCTCGTTTTCAATCTCAATCAAGCCGGTATTGATGGTATCCGCGCTGCCGGCGCGACGAAGCAATACATCACGCCTGAAGGCAATTCGTGGACAGGCGCTTGGACATGGGTTTCAAGTGGCAATGCCGCCTCGCTCGTCAGCCTCAAGGACCCCCAGAACAAGCTCATCTACCAAATGCACCAGTATCTCGATTCCGATGGCAGTGGGACATCAGAGGCATGTGTGTCCGCTACGATCTTCAAGGAGCGCCTGCAAGCGGCGACCAAGTGGCTTAAGGACAACGGCAAACAAGGCGTGATTGGTGAGTTCGCGGCCGGTAACAATGCGCAGTGTATCTCAGCGCTCCAGGATGGTTTGACATACTTGGCGCAGAACAGTGATGTCTGGTGGGGTGGTATCTGGTGGGCTGCGGGCCCGTGGTGGGGTGACTACATCTACAACATGGAACCTACAACTGGCGTCGCGTGGATCAACATCCTGCCGAAGATCAAGTCGTACTTCATTTCTTAGGAAAGTCCAATCTGAGCTTGTCAAAAGGATGGGAATGTAAGAGAAGTAGACTTATGTACATACCTTCCGTTCTTACAATCGTTCAACGAAACTGTGCACTTCTCTGCTTACACACTTGCAAAAGACTTGATTGCATATGCAAAATGATCGAATCGGCGGTCTTGCCTCGGCCGAAGAAGGATAAGACAAGACCGCAATCCAAATGTCGAACGCATGCCTTACCCCGCTAACGCCGTAATACATCACTAAACAGCTCTCAGTCGTATATTACAATTCATTGCTAACTCCGTTAGCGCCATCGTGCCAATCCAACTCCAACTCCAACCAAGTACGCGCCACTACTCCTGATCTCCAAAGTGCAGGAAACTCCAACACCACACGTCGCATGAACGGATTGTGTTGACATCCCGGGCAGGTGGAGCTGTCTGTTGTCTGCATTCGGGCCGATGCCGTCATTGCCCGGGCGGTGACTATGAACGTGGGGCGGTTAATGGGGTATAAGTGACGAGGCGCGTGGCAGTAGACTGAGAAAGCGCTGTCAAATTGAAATATTCCGGCAATCAGGCACAATGGTCAAGATCGCAGTCGCAGGCGGAACAGGGAGTACGTAGTCCTTCCTCGTATATCCTAATACATCTCTACAGTCCTTCCGGCCATACTTTATCTCAACCTGCCTGACGATCAGCGACTGACACCTCACAGACGTTGCAACGGAGCTTCTTCGAGCTCCAATCCGTTCAGGCAAACATGACATTACCATCTTCACCCGCTCGGGCGCCCCCCTGGATCCCGTGCCTGGCGTTTTGTACAAGAAAGTCGACTATCAGAACCTCGAAGCCCTGACTGCGGACCTCCAAGGCTTCGATGTGTGTCTCTCGTTCCTTATCGCCCATCTCGACACCGACAACATCGTACAGCGCAACCTCATCCATGCATGCAAAGCAGCTGGCGTACAGCGCTTTGCCCCTTCAGAGTGGGGCATCAAGAACGACTCGGGCGTGCCTCCATACGCAAACAAGGATTTTATCGCCAACTACCTCGCCGAGCTGAACAGGACGCCCGAAGGCAAGACATTGGAGTACTGCCTCTTCCAGCCCAGTATCTTCATGGACTACTTTGCGCACCCGTACCCGCTGAGCCCGGAGCTCATCACGTGGCCGTTCTTTGTGGATTTTGAGAACCGCCGCGCTATTATTCTCGACGACGGGAACCAGCCCATTGTTCTCACCGCCATCGCTGACGATTCTGAGATCCTTGCCCGCGCGCTGGATGACGAGCGGCCCTGGCCCACGATTGGTGGCGCTGTCGGATGCAGAACGAGCATCAACGAGCTGTTGGAGTTGGGGAAGAAAATCCGTGGTGGGGATTGGAGTGTCGAGCACGTGCGCGGTGAAGACATTAGGAAGGGCGTGTTGAAGACAAGCTGGGTTCCTCAGATGAGTCATCCTGTGATCCCTAGTGACGACCGGGCGCAGTTCTCGCGGGATTTCCTGATCATGTTCTTCGTGGGCATTTTGAACGGCGCGTGGGACGTCAGTGCCGAGTGGAACGAGAGATTTCCTGATTACAAGTTCACCAGCGTGGAGGAGTACCTCACTAAGGCGTGGGAAGGAAAGCCATGAGGGAGCTATTGAGTATGTGAAATAAATAGGAGCTCAATTACGACCGAACATTGACTACGACCCTGACTGGTCAGTCTGATACGGCAATACCCACCACCATCATCATCGTTACTGCAGTCTTTTCCTTTCTAAGCCCCGCCCTCGCGCTTGGCGTACTCATCTTCCATTCTCTCCTCGTACAATCGGTCATTTTCCCGCTGCTGCTCCTCACTCACGTCCGATACATCCTCAATTCTTCCCCTGTTGCTTCCGCTTGTGCTGCCATCGGCAATCCGACGCCCGCTGTTGTCGATTTCGAAGCGCTCTTCACGCAAGGGCTGGCCTGGGTCTTGGCTTGTCTGATGGACGCGTGTGCCTGTGTTGTCGCTGATGGTTGACTGTGTACGCGAAGTGGTTTGACCATTGATAGAAGAGGTGGTCGAGGAAAAGGTCTGGGAGGAGTATGACGATGGCATTTTGACGTAGCGTCGAGACTGTGGAGTCGTAGAGACAAATTTGGAACCTTTATGATAAAGAGTCTGACGGGTGTTGGGGTTTAAGACGCGAACTTGTTCTTGCGCAAGGTGTACTTCATAAATGCGGAGAAGAAGACAAGTGACGTCACAGGGTCCATAGCGTGCTGCACCTTGAAGCAATTCACCACCCACAACGTAGCATCGCGGTCACAACAAGTAGCAACGTGATGTGATTTACTAACAATTTATTGGATGTATTACGCTCCACGGCATCTGTCCCTCAGCTGTGAAGTCCCAGACCGAGGCCGCCAGCTGTTCCGCAGCCGCCGCTATGCCAGTATCCATCAGCGCAACAACCAGAAACATAACAACGGGTCAAAGTACTCATAACTCTCATCAAGTATACGGGCCACTGACATAGACTTTGATCTCCTGGCGCTGCGCTGTCTGGACTTCTGGCTTTGTAAGCTTCTCTCCCTAATGATCTTGCCCACCTAGCTATTTGCTTTCAGACCTTTGGTGGGCTTTGAAGTCTCAGCCAGAGACATTGGGGGGCAAACAGCCTGGAGACTGTGTCCAAAACTTTGGGCGAAAATGCAAGTCATAGAACAATCTGTAACGCTGTAGATCTACGAAGGGGCTGCTTGCTCCTGGCCGATAACTAACAGCAGTAGTAACTTCATCTCTCCTCTGCTGCTTGCGCCGCCACAACAGCACAATATACAGAGAATATGACAAGTCTCATACCTATACATAGAGGATAATGCACTCTATAGCTGTGTGTGTGTGTATGGTGACCTAAAGGTGGTCGTGGTACTGACTCAAAACACGCAAGAGTCAGGAGATTGATGCGGTGTTCCTAGTGGCCCTCGGCCATAAATACCGAGCTCCTTCGTATGCAAGGCTGACCGCGCAGATCATGCGGCAGGATCAATTTGCTTCAACTAAGCATCATCGGCTGTGAAGATCATATCGGTCCGTGCGATAGGCATTTCTGGTCGAGCGGTACTGTCAAGAGTGTGGCGCTGATCTGAGGACAGACTGTATTGAGTCACGAACGGAGTGGATGTGGTTCTGAGATGAGATGCCATAGCAATTACTCGTGAATTTGTGGCTATTTCGCTCAGGTAACTTTCTCTGGGCCTATCATTGCGAGTTGTGAACCAAACAGAACTTGGAGACAACCTTATTGGCTAGGATGGAAGAGATATACTCAAAAGTGATGAATCTTTGCTTGGAAGATTACTCCTGGAGTATCTCTCACCTGGGGTTTACTGGTGGCTGGCGAAGAAAGGCGAAGCACAAGAGGCACTTCCTCAAGTCCAGTCATTGTTTCAGGGGGCTTGAAATTTCGGGCTGTTTAAACTAAAACGTCTCCTAGCTATCGCGGCGAAATGCGCCTTCTGCTGAGATGTAAGTATGTGTCTACACGATGAGCCCAGCATCATTGGCTTTGGTGTTGGCACTAGGCGAAATAGAGGTTAGATCGGGCCTCTCCAGGAAACCGCCGCAGGGCCCGAGATCCATCCACGACACCTATCAAGTTCCTAGCGACAGAACACAGCAGACTCCTCAACTTGCATCTCTGCAAAAAATATATGCGGCTTAAGAGGATTTTGCTGTCTTGTTCACCTGTATGCGCCACTTCAGTTCTTCCCTCATATTTGTTATCGAGTCCTAGGAGTTCCTAGTTGCGTGTGCTTCCGCAATGTCAAAAGCGCCATTCGAAAACACTTGGTATCACCGCAAGGTGGCAGAAAATGCAACCAAACCTTGCAATATCTGTTTCAAGCCGACCTCAAGTGTGCTGATCACACCTAACAACAAGGTATGGGGGAGTGAATCTTGGCCTCGTCATTTATTTATTTGACGACAGGATTTCTTTTACGTATGCATAGGCCATCTATCCGACCGAGGATTTTGTCAGCCTGATGCAGAGGAAGCTGCAGAGTTAGCTGAGCGCAAGAAGAAAGATGAATTGGATCGTGAGATTGAAGCAGTGAAAAAAGAGTATGAAGAGAAGCAGAGACTCAAGAGGGAGAAGCGGAAGGCGAAGGACAAAGACAAAGATAAGGAGACTAAAGCTGCCGAGGAAGAGGAAGATAAAAAAGACGACAAAGCGAAAGAAGATAAAGTATGTGCCTTACCCGATAACGGGGAGAAGTAGCTGACAGCCTTGTAGATCAAAGAGCTCACGAAGTCGGGCGATGCAGCTTCAAGTGAACCTACTGCGCGTATCTACCATCTCAACAAGTAAGACTTTGCTCGTAACGCGATACTTCAAGGTAAAAGTCACCTGCTGACCGATCCGTCACAGAAGCTTTTACCAGATGCGTCTCGACAGAATCCGCAACGCTGAAATCGCAAAACGCAATCGCGAACGCCTCCAGAATCCAGCAAACTTCCCCTCTGTTCCCAAGAACCTCCCTTAATCCTTCAAGAGTCATGATCACGTCAAGCTTGTGTCGTGCATCATAAAGTGACCCGCTCCTCGACCATTCCATCATCACTCAGCCCGCATCTGCAAACCTGGCGTAACCAGAACAACATGTGTGGAGTTGGAGTAACTGCAGTAAGCAGTCAGCTTTAGCTTCTCACCTCCCGCTAGTAAACGCAGTCAGCAAGTAGTGGCCGGACGATTGAGTGGCCATAAGAAACGCAAGAGTATCTGGGCGTGTATCAGGTGGTACGTGTCGCAGATCATGCGAGGAACTTAATGATGGAAGCGATGCAGTCAGCTTTGAAGATGTTTCGATGCTGGGAAAAAGTCCATAGTATCCAATTAGGGCAGAACGCGCGAAGCGCAGCACAAAGAAACTTCACTCCGACTCCTCTTCCAAGATGTGAACGCAATGTATTGACGGGGATGGGGATTCCAGCTGACGACCAATCGAAGATTGCTGTTTATATTACCTCCAGTTGCATACAGTGGTGATACCAGCGTTCCCGTGTCTTGCCTCAAAGGATTCCATCAAGCTCCTTAAGGCGTCCCTAGCCTGACTCATTACACCGTGAGACTTTACAATGCGGTCTTCTCCACGACTCGCACGTGCGCGCTCACCGGTCCCCGCGGACCCCACTTCTGTCAACGGTGCTTGTAACACCAGGATCGCAACGTCTCGCTACATTTACCCCATATCGTGGAGTTGTATACCTACCTACCTGCTTATGCTCGTCCACATCTCATCCTTGTCAGCCCCCACCTGCCGCAACCCCATCTCACCACGAGAAATCTCACTGCCTGCTGCCTTTCTGAGAGGGGTTCGGTAACACTGACTTCTCACTTTGGGATCGCGGTTGCCGCAAAGAGGGCATCAATTGTGGTGTGGTGCTTGGCGGCATGTGTTTGTACGCATGCGTGCTGCTGGCTTGTGTGATCAGGCCGGCTGTTGCCGGCCGCGCAATGCAATGCACATGCAGAGCTACCTATCGGGACCTGGGCATTTGCTGCTTAGGGAATGCAAATCGTGTCAAGAGTCGGGGTTGACGAAATTTGGAGTTCACGGGTAGCTGACGCCAAGAGATTCTTGCCGTCTTGCTGCATTGATGCTCGATGTCGTGCATGCGTGAAAGCAGCGCGATGTCGCCGCTTGGCTGCGTCTAATTGCCTATTTGCCATGTCCCCCAGCACCGGGGTTATACCATGCCGGTGTGAATGTCACTACATGCTTCTCACAGCACGCCAGCATTTTTGTCAGACTGTTGGTGTGGCTGGTGGACGGTTATCGTTTGTAGGCCAGCAAGTTGCGTACCATGTGGGTATACTCTCGGCTACGTTCTTTGCGTTACTGTGGAAGGTAGTACCACAACGCTCGCGACATCATTGCACACCAATGTGATAACCGATTTGTGCGTCCTCTTGGGAGTCTCCATTTGCTTGCTATATATAGATGTAAAATGACACCGTAATACACGATTGTGGCATTCACCGGTGATATCAGAGCCTTGCAGATCTTGTCCTGCACAACCTATAAGACGGATGTGTGTTGCTGATGCTGCATCCAAAGACCCTGGATGCTTGCTTTGTCATGGAGGTTTCTGGGTGCAACCGCCTCTGCGAGGTATGGCAACGATCTGTTAAGGAAGTAAAGCCTGCTGGATGACGGCTTGCCAGACTATAGGAGAACGTTATCACCATATTGACAATCGGTAAATGCGTTTCATCTCGCCATGCGATCTAGCCGATGTAGTAGTTGGCACCATTGTATGTTGTATTGTTTTAATATGCAGATCTTACAATATCTTCAGGATCCACGAGCACTGTATACACATATGTAACGACGCCTTGTGCTAATATCAAGCAAAATGATTGACGACAGAACGCCTCTTGAATGCGTAAGCCACAAGTTCGACTTTTGTAGCATGTACCATCATGAATATCGTGGATAAATATTGTCAAATGCAGTCAGCACCATAAACGCCCCCAAAGCGCGCTTCTAGTTGTTGGGCCCAGGTGTGTAGATGTATGCGGTATTGGAATATCGGCAACGAGCTTGCCTTGAATGTAAATTGTGATGAACAGTCGCCGACATTTGGTATATTGCTCGACCGTAATAATGCGTAAGCGTCAACGCTAAATGAGTTGATGTTCCGGAAATGGTATGACATGTCACTTGAGAGCTTTGGTGGAAGCCTCAAGACTCGTTGTGCGCTTCACTGATGACGCCAGGTTTCGATGCAAGAGGGGGGACTGAAGGGCCTTGGGCCGACCCCACTGAGCCGGTGCGCTCCTGAGGGGGCGATTCTTCCCTCATACACGCATTCTCTAGCATATTTGTCCATTTGCCGCTTGTACCAGCGTGACTATGCTTCAGATGCTGTCGGAAGTGGTCCGCACGGAAAAACTTCTTCGCCTGGTTGCACTCGCCAAATTTGTGCGCATGGTTCAAATGCTCTGCCCTGGCATCCCAATTCGGCGGATTGGGGAATTCGTGGCCACAGAAGCCGCACAGGTCAGCCGCAGCTGGAGAAGTAGGGTTAGAGTGGAACGCAGCCTGAACGCCAGCAAGCGCAGCGCAGGACCAGGAATGCCGTCTTAGATGCAAAGAATTCTGGTGGCGTTCAGCCTCATTCTTGTTTTTGAATCGATTCGGGCAATATTGGCAAATGTACTGCTTTTCTAGCTCGTGTGATCTGTGCTCACAGGTCAGCGCATGTCCGCATGAGGCGGGCAGATTGGCGGTGGGGAAGCTCGGATGCCACTTACCGCAAATCGTCCTCGCTGTCAAATTTTTTGGGCTTCTTTGGGCAACACTCGCATATATATGAACCTGGTATGCGGCTAGCCATTGAGTTCTGTCGTGAGTGAATGTTGCTTTCTTGGGATAGCCTCCGGATTTGAGCAGGATGCTCGGACTCTGAGTAGCCTCGCTGGTGTTGCGGTCTTGATAGAGAGCCGCGGGGGCTAGGGTTTAACGATCTGCTAGCTGCATATGGAGAAACAGGGCCAAGCTCCGGTCCCGAAGGCGACAACGCATTGGGTGACAGGCGTTGATCGCCACCATAACTTGTCATACTGCTTGCTGTTGTAGAAAATCCCAGGGAAGAGCCAACCGAGCCTGTACGAGGGGCTGATGACGACACCGAGGACAGTGACCCATGATGCATCTGGAAGCGCGAAGCAGGAGTGTTGCGGTTCACAAGCATCTGCGCTGAACGCCGATGATATAAATCAGGGTTGCCGCTGGTTGTGGGCCTGTCGTCGCGCACAGCTTCTGGAGGAGGCGACGAGGCGCGTCGTTTTAGGCTAATCTTTTGCTGCATGTAGTATTCCTCAGAACCTGCAGGACTGCGATCATCAATGTTCAGATTGCGCATCCCATTCTCCTCCATGCCACTGAAGTCGTGGTCTGAGAAGAAACTGTGGTCGTAGCTACCACGATGAAGCGGAAGGGTGTCGTCCAAAGGGCCCGGGGTGGAAATGCTGCCGAAACGCGCCCTGTGTGCATCCGAACTGTCGAAGACAGGACTGCGAAAGCCAGTATATCCTGGAGATATTGCGCCAGATTGTGGCCACTTTGTCGCTGGAGATTCAGGATGTAGTCGGTCCGGCACGGACAGAGGTTTCAATTGATGTCCGTTCAGCTTGTGTGCGGGAGGGTCGGCAGGTGAGTCTTGAGCGCTGCTCGATAGTTGCGGCGCAGCAGTCCTTGTTGGAGTATTGGGCCCACCGATCTTGGACAGAAGCTGCTTATCGTAGGCATGTGAAGAGTGATCGAGAGCCTTTTGGCCAAGCTGTTTCTCACTGGTAAATCTGTATATCATCATCGTGGTCAGTCGACGTCTGGTTCAGTTGTGTACATTATGTACATGTGCAGATGGTGGGCTGAGCATGGAGGCAACAAGGGCAAGAAATGAGATGGCGTCAACCACAGAGAAAGTGCCAGCGAGGCAGGTGGCATATTCCCGGTTTCATTTGCACGTCGGAGGCAACAATGAACGGGCAGGGAATGTACGGATACAAGACGATATTTCTTACCTGTGGTTGGCGAGGGACGGCCGAGTTTTGCCGCTGCGGTCCTCGTCGCTGTTGTGGTCCCTGCTGCCCTCAGAGCTCATGTCGTCGAGAGACAGTGAGATGGAGGGCTCGCGACCATTGAAAAGATGGTCGGCCGACGACAGGTCCCGCGGATGCGGATGATGCACCTGGCCGCTGCCAGATCCACCGTACAAGCTCGAGCCAGGCTTGACTGTTGCCAGCCGATTTCCGCTAAAGCCGTTTTCTTTGGGATTGTCTGTGTTACCCCATTGCCAGCCGGGATCAGAGTGCCCAGCCCTGAGGTCGTCGATGTGACGTGGAGGAGGCAAGGGCGGAGGCACAGGTTCGCGTGCGTTTGGAATGGCCATGGCAACGGCAGGGCTTGGGTGGGAGGGTCGCTGGTAGCGTGATGATTCATATACCCGGATGCTTGGGGTCGACGACATGGCCGTGCACACTACTACAGCAGAGTCCAGTACTCGTGGCCGCTGATGATGTCGCTACGGCCCGCCACTGAAGGGCAGCTGAAGCGTGCCCTCGCAGCAGCAGCAGCAGTCGCGCCGCAAGTGTGGCGAGCGCTGCGGCAAAGGTGAGGAAGGTGCTCGCTACTGGATGGAAGCCGCAGCGGAAGCGCACAGACTAATGGGAGTTAGCCGGGGCACAGGCAGGCACCTCACGGAACGGCCGAAACAGGCAGGGACGACACCGGCAGCGCGTGCAGCAGAGCTGAAAGGCCACCAGATGGCGATCGTCTGCGCTGCAGGTTGCGTAATAAAGTGCGGCTCACCGTCAGGGCAAGACAGGCAGGGCAGGGCAGGATACGACTACGTACGCGTCGCGGCGCTGCAATCAATTGCGCGGGCGTGACCGGGCGGCGAGGCTGGCAGGGCAGGACAGGGCAGGCACTGGCAGGGCAGTCGAGACAAGGGCGAGCAGCGTTGGGGCTAGCGCCCTGTTTCCGTTTCCTTGCACCGCACCTGTAGCGGTAGGGCTGAACCCTCTTCAGACGAACGGTGAGGCTCCGATGCAGCTGAACGTCTGGCCGGCACCGCCACGCAGTGCTTTTTTCTGCTCAATTCAAGGAGGGTAGGTCGGGCCAGGGAGTCCGTCATATGATCGATGTCGCTTGCGGCCTCAGGTCGTGAGCATGGTACCACCGCAGCCCTTGGGCGAATGCTGCTCCAGTCCAGGTGTTGCGCAGGAAGCACGCTCTAGCTCTAGCTCTCGCTCTAGCTCTCCGTTGCAGAGGGCGGGTGGAGGGTCGAAAGGGAGAGACGAGGTCCCTGCACGGGCATCGGCGATGCAGGCGCAAAAAACTGACACTGAGAAAAGGCCGCGGCCACGTTATGGTGGAATGACAGCAACAGCGTCCGCAGCGAACAGAAGAGCAGAACACGCTGGGGACTGCCTCAGCATTAACCACAGTCTACCGTCGGTCCTCGTCGTGCCTCATTGGCTGCGCTTGCTAGACGGCGTTGTGGAGCTCGGACAAGGATTGTGGTCGTCTGCAGCCCTTACTCGACACCATGTCTTTGGGGCTTTTCGAGAAGTCTGCCGGAGGGCCTCAGCGGCGCTGGCAAGTCCGAGGCCGCTCCCACCAATACTGCCTCGTGCAGGCTGGCCTCCAGGGTCATGCCTCCGTTGCAGTGCGTGCTGTTGCTACTGCTGCTACTCTGCTGCGCTCTCGCTGACCTCGCCATGCTCGCGGTAGAACGCCTACTTGCATTCTATTCTACCAAGTCGACAGGGTGACAGCGGGCACTGGTGTTCCAGCGCCGCGGCAGGCATGAGCTCACCAGATGAGCTGGGCTTGGCTCAAGTGCGTAGCAGTCGGTGGTCAGTGGTCAATGGTCAATGGCTCACAGCACTGCTGCACGCTCTCCCGCCCGTTGTTGGCAATCCCGTATGCAACCAGCGATCGACATCGGCCTTTCTCAACGCTGAGTATCGCCAGGCGGGCGGGCGGCGTGGGTGCTTGCTGGAGGGCCGCATGCCGGGATCTGACGAGTCATCCTGCATGCTCTGCTGCACCCCTCCGCATACGACGCATGCGTCAGATTGAACCGTGCAAGGTTGGACTTGAACACGGGTAAGGAGTGTAGGAGTACCTAGCGGGAATGGTCCGAGACGCCAGCCCCTCTCAGCCTTACCACTCCAGCCCACTCCTGTCACGTCTTATCCTCGCCGTCCCCACGCTTCGCTTGTAGCTCTGTGACCAGTTGTTTAATCAGCCAGCGTGTTCGCCGTATCTTACCCTCTCGGGTTATGTAGATCGGTTGATCGAAATGGAATTCAACGAAGCCAATGGCTGCTGAGAGATGGCACATCATTCTCGGAGAATACTACGGGTGCTCACAGCGATCAGGCATGTGCTGCTGCAGTGCAGTATCTCCGACCACTGGATACGACACGACAGGAGTCAGAGCCTTGGACGCAGCGCCTGTCCACTCGGGTTCGTGTACTTACCAAGCCTACTAAAGACGTACACCCGCCGTGCAACAGCCCTATGGGTCCTTGTAGTATTGGATACTCCAAGGTCGGCACCGACTGACTTCCCCTTCTGGTACCTCACCAGTGCCTCTGATCAAATGGAGCTGCGTGTCATAGGACGCAGATCGCAAGAAGCCCCTTTGTTGTTATTAACCCAGAAAACGACGGCGTGATCATGTTAACCGGTCTGAGGTCCCACCGTAGACCTGGACTGAGCTGGTGCGGTGTCCCTGGGTAGATACGCCCATTGGCGTTTGGCGTGCGATTTTGGGTTCAAACGCACGGTACCTGCCACTCCGCGGAGTCGCGGGAGACTGCTAGCCTCAGCAACAATTCCAATTGAGGGCCGGTCAACGTGACAGATCATCTGCGCTTTTTTCTGCTCTGCTTGACTTGGCCCCATGATGCCCTATACAATCTGATATGCTGCTTTGAAGGCCCCCTTCGCCCTCTGACCGCTGCTGAAATGGCCAGCTTGGCCAGTTTGCAAATCCTCGTCTCTTCTTGCCTACGTCAGACGGAAGGCAGACGGCAATAACGGAAGGCGATACTACGGTGGTTTGGCGTGTCTCCGCCAGCCCTACTGCAGTTGCAAATATTGACGAAACCCTCTGTGTTGGGTCGCGCTGGGCTTCAAATGGGTCCATCGCCGCTAACTAGCCGCTTTACATTTCGCCGTTTTGGGGTCACCACAGCCTCGGTCAAAATTCAAAGTCTCAACGGCTCAACCAGGCAAGCATCACCAGTGCACCACGTCGCGCGCAATCCTTGGTTTCATACTCACAGCATCATTTCCGCGTTTGGCCATCTTGGAACTATCCTGCTTTGGTTCTCCGAGCGCCATGGCTCTCATTGACAGAGTTCCTGGGGACTTGGACCTCTACATCGGTGGGTACGTAACGGTCCCCTCGCGTTTAGATGCTGGTCCCATTTGATTTGCGACTATCGTTTGAGGCTGATTAGGACAATTCAGCATGTTCACCCTGCGGCGGCGCGAAGCACTGCAGCAGGCAAAGATCACACATGTCCTTTCTGTGCTGCGAACTCCACTTGATTCGGATCTCTTTGCGCCGTTCAAGCACCATGTTGTGGAGGTTGACGATGTCGAAGACGAGAATCTATTGGAACATTTCCCCGCCACCAATCAGTTCATACAGGAAGGACTCGATGGCGGTGGCGGGGTTCTTGTGCAGTAAGTCACAATCCCAGTTCAGCTGAAAACTCGCATGAACAACCCTCGATCTTCACTGCAGACTGCCTTCCTTGGCAATTTTGCCATCTTCACAATGCAGGGGCTTCGACTCCTCTATTTCGCGTTGCACGCAGTCTGTCCCTGCTTTTCATGCGTGTTGCATCCAGCCTCTATGAAAGTTTCTAATTTTTCCTTCTTCACCTGCTTTTCCAAGTCCCTGCACACCGCTCGTTTGCCACTTCCGATCTCAGCCACTTGTTTCGTTATGCCAACCGCATTCCTTCATCTAGTTGCGCAATGGGTAAATCGCGATCCGCCACAGTTGTCATCGCGTACTTGATGCAAAAACACAACATTAGTCCGTCAGACGCTTTGGCTCATGTCCGGCAAGCCCGATCTATCGTTGAGCCAAACGAAGGATTCTGGAAACAACTCGAGTTGTACGCCGAAATGCACACACCTGACAATGTCGAAGAGACTCCAGCCTATCAACGCTGGGTATATCAAAGAGAGCTCGAACTGAGCCGTGCATGTGCCCAGGCCCCTGAGGCTGACAAGATTCGATTCGAAGATGAGCACGCCACGGAGCAGGCTTCAGGCTTTGAGATGAGATGTCGAAAATGCAGGTGAGTGGTACTTTCCGGAGCTTTCAAGCATTGTCAAATTGCCTTACATAACTGGATCTGGTCTGTGCTAATACATTGCCAGACGGCCGCTTGCAACATCCCAATATCTTACTCCACACAGCCAAGACCCATCAAAGACCAAGTGTGCACACTACTTTGTGGATCCTCTTTCTTGGATGCGTCCCGAGCTTGAGCAGGGCAAACTGGAGGGCCGGATCGAATGCCCGAACTGCAAATCAAATGTAGGCAAGTACGCTTGGCAGGGGATGCAGTGCAGTTGTGGAGACTGGATGGTTCCGGGAATAAGTCTTGCCAAAGGACGAATTGACGAAGCCAGGAAGGGTGGAGTCAGTGGCATCCGTCGCCCACCAGGTGCACCAGGGGCGCCTCTACCGAGCCAAAGTGTGGGACGAGAAAATCTATGAAGGTGGCCTCTTCTCAAAGGAAATCTGATGCAGGCTGGTGGGGTATAGTCCCATATCGGAGACTTCTCCAGGTGATCTTCTCATAGATTATGACAGGCCGCACTTCAGGTTTATTTGCGCATCGGACTCCACTAGAGAACCGTTTCACATGTTTCGGCCCCCAGAATGAAGAACCGGTTGTGTCCGGTACCTAGTACCCACACTGAATCGCATATGTCGGAGTGGCCGACAAGACTGCCATCGAGCAAACTTGGTCCGTGTGAGACATCTTCTCAGCCGGAACCAGCGTCGAAGAGGTGTCTCCACGGCGCGCTACGAGCGGTTCGTTCTACCGAGAGGGCTACCGGAAATGGGAATTCTCCAACAGGAAGCATACTCTAAATGCGAATCAAGAACTTGAAAGTGATGTTTACTTGTGACCAACCCACACCTACCTAATTCCTACACTAGCCTTGTGACTGTACGGCTTACATCCCACTTCTTTTGTACTTCGGATCCGATATGTGCTCACCGGTGAACACCTTCGTGCCTCTCTCGTTCAACTGAATACGAAGTTGGCGAGATCACGCCGCAAGGTCGGTCAGACACCGCGCAGGATATCATCTGCCAAGCAGCACCCTTGTGATGCGCGCTATCAACGGCTGCTTACTCATGTCTCCTCGTGCTCGATACGGGCTTTACAAAAGCTAGCGTAGTTCTGTCATCTTATCGGCGATGATATGGTGCATTGTATTGAGAGTCCTGGGGTATGTGTGCTGTTGGTTCCCAGCCATATCGATCCCAAGGACGATCAGTTTGTCCGTCTTGATTGCTCTCGGCAACAGCAAGTAAAACCTCTGTTGATGCTGCCTACATTGAGACAGCCTCCTGTTCTGCCGTTCAACAAATGCTACCGCACGATTTCTTGGATGTTGAGACATCCAGCGTACGTGTTCAGGCCAGACAATGCTATTATCAGCGTTGCGTATGCATTTACTTGGCGTATGGTCGTTCTTTTGGAGCAGGCCTTCAATTCAGCAGATTGTACGCTATCAGGAGCCTGAGAAAAGTGCCGCCAACACATCGAAGTTCAGACAAAGTCAAATACTGCGTCCTTCACCCCGTTTTCACGAGTCTGCCTGGCGACTTCTTCGCCCTCCATCCAATCCTGGACAAAACACTCGCCCTTGAGCGTCCACTGTCCATATCCAGCTGCAGAGAGAACGAATGGACACTGGCCGCCCCAAAGCACCGCAACCCTGTCTCCTTGACTCAAGCCGTGTGGTCCAAGCCCCAGCCTCCCCGTCTGTGTAATGAATGGCTGGCGGTACGCCATGTAGTGATGGATACTTTCTGTGAGCTCAGAATCAGCTGCATGAGAGGTGCTATCAGGCACAGAAGGCGACCGAGATGTGTCGAGCTCGAAGTTGCGATGGATCAATGAGTAAAGGGCCGTAATGTACACTTGTTTCTGCTGCTGAGAAAGGAGATAACCGTTCTTGTCTCTACCTGCAGTCAATGTCATAGCGAGTGTGTTCACCGAGACGGCCTTGTCCAAACACCATTCGATCCGCGCGCGGTAGTACGGTGCTGCTTTGTCAAGATCCACATAGGGTGTGTTTGGTCCTACTGCTTCGATGGTATCCATCAACACACCACCCAATCGCAGTGTGCCATTATTAACATCACTGGATTCAAGACAGAGAGGCTGCGAGAAACCGGCAGTGTATTCGTGGCCGATGTTGGCGTTTGAGAACGTACATGCTGTGGAGGTGAGGTCTGGTACCCATGATGGTAGTTGGCAAGTCTGAGGGTCCGCATCGGCATACCCTGAGTGCTTGTGTAGTACTAGGGAGAGCACTTGTAGATTTTTCTCCGACTTCAGCAGGCAGTGAGTCGCTTGCATGTAGATCTGGCATGTGCTGAGCGTGTAGTCTGGATCAAGAGAGAGGACTGCCGTGTTATCGTCCTCTCCAGGGAAGCCAAGAAGTGCGTAGATTTTGTCCTGCGGATTGGTGACTTCGAAGGTACGAGCTAAATCGAGCAGCTGGATGAAAGGAACGTAACTGTGATGCTTCTGTTGTTGATGGGTGACGCAAGATTGACAAAACCAATATGTTCGGTAGACGTTACTCATGCGCCACATACGGAATGCATTGTGTCGATGCCTGTGATTGAACATCATCGAAAACTTCGCGCTCTCTTTAATGGTCTCCATGGCAAGACCAACGTCCCTCCACAAGATCGATTTCTCACCCCACACGAAGGTAGCGTCTTGAGCTAGAGCAATCTCTTGCAGGACCCAGAGCCGAGAGAACCACGCTTGGAGGAAGAATGCCATAACCTTTGTGCATAACTCGGAGTTCCGTTCAAATGGATCGAGCTTTCCTGGATCGACAGGTTGCATTACTCTACCGGCAGGGTGAGGCGAGACATCTCTGGCATCAGCCAGGGCACGCAACATGTAAAATGCACCATCTGCATCTCCGGCATCGTCAGGACCAAGCCAGACAATGACTTGCGATGCGCGTGCATAGAGTTTATTCATTTTACGAACTTGGGCGCTCTTCTCCTTCAGATCCTGCTGGTTGATACACAAAGCGTCTACCCATATTGCTCGGTCTCGATCGACCCGTCGAAGGCCTTTGAGGGCATCGTACAGATTCTTTGTGACCTGGATCGGCGTTTGCGTGGACTTGTGAATAATTTGAGATACCGTAAGGCTTGAGCCCCACGCATAAGAGAGTGCCTCATACTCCAGGTTTGCGTCGTTCAGCCGGACAGGTTCAAGAGCGACTTCAATGGTGTCTTGAGAAGTGCCCCTATAAATACGTAATAGTCGTATGAAGTCGTCAGGAGGTAGTTCTTCGTACAGTCTCGGTGTCTTCGATGATTCCAACGACGAATCTGCAGTGCTAACGTGATTGATCGGGCGAGGTGCATTTCTCAGGCTACCTTTGATTGATGACTTTGCGATAGATATCTGAGAGCCATTTCTATAATCGATCACAGAAAGGTGTGCTTCAAGGTCAATTCGTTGCTGCTGCTTTACCTGGTGGGTAGAAGTTCTATGACGAGCTGGCTCTCGAGATGATCTCCGAATTAAAGGCGATGGTGTGCAGGAGAACACCGACCCAATCCAAGTTCCAACAATCTTTCTTGCCGAAGAGAATGAAGTGCGTGAAGCTGGACTTTGAGTTGAAGCTAGGAGCGCTTTCTCATGATGCTGGACATTCGCCTTCTCGGCACTCATATTTGATCTTGTGTAAAGAAAGAAGGCGTATACTCTACAGCTGCTGAAAGCGATAGAAACATGGCCAGTCTCGACGCCGGACATGGTGTTTGAGAGCATTTATATTATGACGAAGTCAGGAGTGATGCGCCCATCTGAAGGTAATCAGCTGCGACCGGGCGTCTGCAAGTACCCGTCCGATGCAACTCGGCCTTGATATGTTGTCCATAGACTGCTTGTTCCTCTTCCCCGAACATGTCCCGATGCCAACACTGATGCACAGACAGGGATTCGGGTTGCACATGTTGCAGAGGGCACGGGGGCTGAGTGCGTACGAGGCTGCAGTCGGGTGTTAAAAAGGGCGGCTGCAGCAACTGCCTGATTAGGGTGACCAACTGGACAGGAGCGAAGTTCACGAGGGATTTGTGTATAACATGGCAACCCTGTAGGTCAGGGTGTGGGTCATTGTTCGAGAGTAGAACGGCATGGCTGGAGTGTCGTGGAGACTAGAATGGCATGGCTGATGCAGACTCGCCATTGACGAGAGGGCTTTGCACTCGTGAAAGCGGTGCAGCATCTTGATGCGATGCATACCTAGGCAAGCATTGGCTTCCTGGCCTGGGCACAGCAAGAGTTAGCTTGTGCACTTGTGTGATGATACCTATGTCGAGAACACGATCCTATCGGCCGAGAGCCCACGTCGCATGTGCTCCAAAGATTTGTGATGTTGCGACAGGTATGTTGTGGAGTAGTTACGCTCAGCAGTACAGTACTGAAGGTGACTACAAGGCACATGGAAGCTAGCGGCAGCTGCATGTGACTGCGCCATGTATGCGGCTGGGACTTGTAAGGCTGAAGGTGCCGCCCGCGGTGGAAGATGTCGATCACGTTCGATGGAGTTCCCCCCGATCGATGTGCTAACGTTAACCTAGTGGGCAGGACTGTCACCCACAAACAGCCCAGCGTCCTCCAGGCTCAAGCCAGGCAGGCGAGGGCTAGCGCAAGACACCTCCGTTATGTCATGTTGGTGGAAGGCACGCCATCCCCAACCCCTTCCCTCACCTTGCCTTGCCTTGGCTACTGCAACGGCTGTGGTCTTCGGTCGAGCGCGCCTTCCCTTACTTGATCGCATCGCAAAGGGCACGGCTGCTGCTAACCATAACCACCCCACCGCTTATCAATCTTGCAGCTTGGGCGCTGTCAACACGCACACGACCGGCTGACCACGGCGCCCGTGCCTTCGCTCTCTCCGCTGTGCTCGTTCTACCTTGAGGTATCCATTCTTGCTGCATGCGCTGCTGTTCCTGCTGCTGCTGCTGCTGCTGCATCGCTCCGTGACTGCTTGCGGCTGGTTGCACAGGGCCATCGTCATCGCCGAGGACGTGCTTTGTTTCATATCTTGGTCGACCCCAGCGTCGCTGCGCTCTTGGGCAGACTCGACACATTCCCGCGACTCCTGAACCAGGGCCGACTCTGCGGATTTATTGCCATGTCGTTTAGCGACTCGGAGATAGAGCTGGTGAGCTCGCAGCTGGAGCTGGGCAACGACGACATCCCCGAAGAACCAGACATGCTCCTCTCCGACGACGCCGGCGACGGCCAGACATTCGCTCCTCCCCCACGAATCGCCGCACGCTTCCACCGTCACGCAAACAACCGCCGCAAGTCATCCGCGACGTCGTCCCGCCGTAACTCGCTCTCATCGACCCACTCCCACACCTCGACTCGCTCCACAATCCGCAACAGCTGCCAGAGCCACCACATCGCCCAGCACCTCCGTCGCGTCTCCATCCTCGAAACCCGCAAAGCTCGCTTGGCCGACAGAGCCGCCCATGCCGAACAGGTCCGTCTGCGCGCCGCAGCCGCCAAGGCCACGCCCCGTGTGTCCAACAGTGAAGAGAAGGCGCTGGCTGCCAAGGAGGCTCGCGAACGGCACCTCGCTCAGGTAGCAGCATCATGCGCCGAGGAAGTGCGCAGAGCGAAGAAGATCGCCGAAGACATGAAAGAGCGCAAGGCTGCCGAAGAACGCAGGTACCGCCTCGAAATGGAAGAGAAGCACGCAGAAGCCGAGCGTAGGAGGCAAGAGTACAAACGCAGCCCTCGAAGACCAAGGACGGCGAGCTCGCCTCCTGCTGATGCTGCCAAGGCCGATCGACAGCTGTCAGTCCCGAGCTCTGAGGACGCTGCTAAGCGCATTCAGTCTGCATGGAGGGCAAGAAGTAGGAAGAACATTGTTGATGCATGGCTAGAGACAGGCTTGTCAATTGAGAAAATCAGTACCACGACTTTCGAGGCTATTACCACCATGCTGGCAGACGAGAAGCTCCTGCAGATAACAGAGAAGGTCATGGAACTTTTCGTCTTACTACCCGATCCAGATCCAGCTGCTCGTAGTACAGCCGTTCGAACCTTCCTTTCCGCTTATCTGATCTTGGGTCATCCGACCAACGTGCTTAGCCGCGATGGCGATCAGGAACAGGATCTCATAACTAAAGCCAAGGATTTAGTCCTCTCTTTCGAGTCAGCCCTTGGCAAACTTACTACCTTCAACTACTACACACCCTCGCCCACACGGACCGAGACAGTGCTTTTAGCTCACAGCGCTTTTGTAACAGCTTTCAATGACTGGAAAGCCCGCGATTCGTCCGCCCTTATTGAGACTATGGTGGCATCCTTTGTGAGTCTGGACGAAATTTGGCAGAGCGTCAAGGACGCCACTGTCGAAGAAGTCGCGAACGAGTACCGAACAGGCATCCGAGACAACCAGGCCATTTTACTCAGCAGAATCAAGAAGCTTGCGGGACCGGATAAAGCAATGACCCTCATTAGGAAGGCTATCCGTGAAGCTCGAAGATCTAGGCCAAAGAAGCGGCCTGCAGGAGAGATAGCACGACCTCGAGTCGCTGCTGACGTGCCTGCCGGCACGCCTGGCGAAGGCGAGAATGCGGCTATGCAAGCTGAAGCAGCCTCTGAACTGGCGGCTTCCGGTCAAGCGCCTCATTTGGGGTCGGCTACGCAAGGACACCAGGCTCAATCGTTATCGAAAGTCTTCACCGTTGTGCCTGACAACCGTGTTCTTGTGCACGAGTTATCTATCGACAAAGAGTATCGTATCGATGCATCACCGACAGCCGACTTGAGAGATGCGCTCAATCGTGAGTTGTGCGATGCTATGCGTAAAGGCTTTGAGGATGGTGACAGCGCCCAATGGACAGCTGCCATGGCAGAAAACATTCGCACGAAGCTGTTGCGTTTGCTAAAAGCAGGCAATTCTATGCACACTCTGATATCGGAAACTTTGGACCCTGACCACATCAATCAGCAATGTAGCCAAGGTTTGTTCTCGTATGAGAAATTCTTCGGCTTCATTGCAAACATACTACCTAAGCTTTGCGCGCCTTTTCGAGATGCTCAGGTCAAAGGGCTAGCAGATGAGCTTAAAGAAGAGGGCGCACTTCCTGAGATGGTTGAGAAGCTCTTCAAGCTCTTGCATGTCATCGACCTACTGTCTTTGGATTACTCGAATTTTCTCCTAATGAATGCCGCGCCAACCTTGATTAAAGAAGCTACTGGGTATGAACAGCGTATGTTCGCACAGGATCTGGATGAAGGCAACATCACTTTGGAACGGACTCGGCGTTGGTGGCGTAGCGCAGCTATCAATATGCATACCGAAGCAGATCGCCGGGATCCGTGGGCACAACCAAACCCCATGAATCGTCCAACAGCCCACAAGATCTACGCTCGTGGCCTCATCGATCTTGCAATCTCTGTACCACCACTTCGAGACTCCGAGCTCCCAGAGACTCTCGCCTTGGATCGCGCTCGCATCTCGCAGATTCGTGAAGATGCGTTGCGCATCACTACCATTGGCGGCATCCTGCTCACGGCGAAGAATCTTCTTAAGCGTGACGTGCGCTCGCAATGGAAGCCTCAGGCGAACCGCATGTGGGATGTTCTCAAGGATGGCTACTTGAAGGATCCCACGACGCCTTCCAAGATTTCTTCACTTCTTGAATCTTCACACAACATGCCTCCTTCAACTCGCGCTCAGCTGTCCGCGACTGTCACGCGTCTTCTCACTCAAGCCGAGTCTGGAAAGCTGTCCGACCCGGTGACAAAGGTTCTTTTTCAACGACTCAAGACGCACATTTTCAACCGCGTGTCAGCTAGTAGCTCAGGCGAGCGTGTCAAGGCTGCCAGCACCGCTACCGAAGGACTTGCAACAACGGGTTTGGCAGAGTTCGTGCCGCAGGTTGCGGATATTTGTGAGCAATTGAGCAGAGTCGGCGAAGTCGATCGCAAAGCGCATGGCAAGTGGTACGAAGAGATTGCCGAGCAGATGGAGAATGAGCCGCTTGAGGGCGATGGCGAAGAGCTGCGCAGGTCCGAGAGTGAAGGGTCTGCTGCTTCGGGTTTTTCTTAGAGAGGTTCGCGTTTACATTGGGGTTTTATACAAGGTTCTGGCCGGCGTCGTGCTTCTTGCTCTTTTTTGTATACAGTCCTTCGTCATTCCTCACAGTCCATTCATACCCGTTCTGGTTCGGCATGGCGTTGGGGTTGCTTTATGCTGAGTCATTGTATATGGCATGGCGCCAATAAGGTCTCTCTGACAATCCAAGAATTTTTCCTCGTTCAGCCAACTTGGTCCTCCATCCCTAAGTGACACGGAGTAGTACTTCACTGATCAGGAAGCGACAATTCGAGCTGGGGACATGATTGCAAGCACCGTGCCCTAGCAATAAAGGTCAATGGACAGCGCACACGATAGTATGATAATCGACAGGTGTAGCCGGTAGCGGCGACAAGAAATTCAGGAGTTCTCTTCACAGCATCTGGCCACCGCAGGATACTGAAGGCCCTCAAGGTTGATTGGTATAGCTTTTAAGATAGCTACGCATCTAACTGGTTCTCTGGTCCTTATGCGCTCTTATAGTTGAACTCTTCAAAATTGTCGAGTGGCTACTCGGGGCTGGCAAGGTGCTGTATATGATGAGCAAAGGGGTGGTCGAGCAGCATGGTGGTTGAAGAGATTGTGGGGTTCTCACGCTTCGCAAGCGGAGAGTGTCTGGATGTTCCGAGGTTGCTCATCCCGCGTTTCTCCCGCACTCCTCCCCCAGCGGCCAAGAAGTTCCAAGACGGGCGATCTTTCCTGTTCGGTTCGAACAATCTGGGGTTTGATTGTTCCACCACTCATTGAAGCCATTTGCAGCCTCATCTCGTTGCTCGAAGCCATCACCCGGCTTGTCAAAACTTGGTCATGATGAGATTCAGCTGTACTCCATGGACGAAGAATGCATGAGCGGCACAAAGCCTCCTCTCCTCCAGTCATTCGAACGCCACGGCGCGGAAGAATTGTACCTGAGCCACGAAGTCATGAGTTGATTCAGACTAAGGGAACTGCCATTCTGGGATAGAAATCCTACTATAAGTATCATGCTCAACAGTCTTCATTTTTGCCAGCGAGAGCCTGCTCAGTTCTTGCCAGATTCACGCTAATTTGGGTCAGCATGAAGTTGTCGTTCATTTCCGTTCTTTCGCTTGCTCTTCTAGCAACAGCTGCTCCATCGGGAGCTGACTACAGTCTCACCGGGTTCGCCAAGGACAACCCTATTGGCCCAACCACAGGCGGTTCCGGTAAGTATAGTGAGACTGTCACAGTCAGTTCAGTCGACGCCCTTGTGTCAGCCGTTGCTGGTACAGAGCCAAAGATCATCTACGCCAAAGGGAACTTCAACCTCACAAAGCGTCTTCGTCCTGGTAGTAATAAGGTATGACGTGTCTATTGGGTCAACTAAATATCCTCTGACATATGGAAGTCTATCATCGGTGTTGGAAAGGGTGCAGAGATCACGAGTTTTGGCATCTCCATTGTCAATGCAACCAATGTCATCCTCCGCAACTTCGCGATCCGCAACATCGTCGATAATGACGGCATCACAATCCAGAATAGCACTCGTGTCTGGATTGACCATAACGGTACGGGCTCTCGAGATCTATCTCAAGTCACTTTCTGACACTAAAATAGAATTCAGCTCGGAGCTGTCCACCGAGATTGGTCCTGACTACTATGACGGACAATGCGACATTGTCCGTGCTTCAGATTGGATCACGGTGTCTTGGAATTATTTCCACGATCACTGGAAGAGCTCACTCGTCGGAAACAGCGACGCCTTCCGAGATATCGACTCCGGCCACCTACACGTAACCTACCACCACAATTACTGGCGGAACTCGGGCACTCGAGGACCCGCAGGTCGCTTCGGCCACCAGCACATCTACAACAACTTGTACCAGGATTTCTTATATCAAGCCATCCATAGCCGAAGTGACAACCAGGTTCTCGTTGAGGGAAATGTGTTTACGGGAAAGACGAGGGAGGCTTTGAGCACGTATGGTCTCGTTATTCCGGAGGACAGCCCTAATACAGGCCCTGAAGGTGATTTTGAGATTGATGGATTTGCCAACCTTGGCGCTAGTATGTTGAGCATTTCTTTTGGCAACTTCCAATATGAACTGACACGATCTCAGAAAACGATTTTGGCAAAGCCACGATCAATATCACCCAAGTCGGAAATTTCACAAAGGCGCCTTATAAATTCAAACTCACGCCACTCAAGGATGTTGCCAGGACGGTAAAAAATGGTGCTGGCATCGGGAAGATCTGAGCGATGAGTGCGCAACGGGAATGCGATGTAATATCTCTTATCGATTTCAGTCCAAATCGGAACCAATAATCCACAGAACAGGATCTATCACATTTCAAAATCAATGATCTATACTTTACTGACGCGACTCTGGTCCCTACAAGCTCAGTACCTGTCTGAACATTGATTATTACCAGCATATCTCTGCATCTCTTATAACTCTACATATTAATACGCCTCTCATTCACTTTTCAAAATCTCAAATACTGACTTGAAGGATAGCGTTCCTGCCACAAGGCGCGCTCAAATTGTTTACATTGAGAAAGTCTCGATCACCTGAGTATGCTCACGGATGTATGATACTTGTTTTATGAGCATCCAATTCCGCAACTGTCTGTGATTTCGCGTCTGAACCATGCCCACTCAGCTCATGCGTCATATGTATGCCATCGGGAGCTCCCACGATACGCGCAGAATCGTCTGACAAGAGATGATGGGCATCCTTGGCCGGAAGCTCAAAGTTGGCTTTTGCGCCGCTGGCTTCGAAAGGCTGCTGGTACATTTCGTACTTCTGCTCCGTCGGCAACTCTTCTGGTGGAGGTTGCCAATAGGTTCTCTCTCCAGAAGGCGCCTCATGAATGGTCTGAACACGGCGGCGACGACGACACCAGATGATTCCAAGGAGTGCTATTACCAATACCAAGATAGACACACCAACAGCTATACCAATCGTCGCAGATTTGCCAAGCCCTGCATTGCTGTCGGGTTGTGTTGGATCGTCTGTTGAGTCCTTCTCTGACGGTGCATGAATCGTGATGATCTGTTGCTCCGTAGATCCTCCTGATACAACTTGATGCACAGAGAAGTTAGATCTTTCATAGTCAGCAATTACGTATGCTTCTTGAAGGAAAGCTCGGCCTAGTGTGTATTGGGTCTCGTTTCCCGCCCGACGAATGGGGAAATAGTTGGTCGTATTTGGATATATCGGATCCGTTGCCTGCAGATCGAGGGCCGCATAAGGCAATGTCACAGATATTAAGTTTGCGGGGTTGGCGTCATTCCCGAGAGAAAAGGTGACAGATGGCTTCAAAGACTGCAGTTGCTTATGTATTGTATCGTTGACGACATATAAATCTGTGTCCTCGTCGAATATCAATCCAAAGGCCTCCGCAAAGCTGTCACATGACTCTCTTGGAAGCCAGATATAGGGCAAGGTCGAGTCGATAACAGATATGATGGCAGAATTGAGGAGACTCCGCGTCCCTAGTAGTGTATTGGTGGCTGTGATCTTCTGCACTCCTGGGCTAAGAACGATAGAGTCGTCCTTGTTGAATGGGAAGGTCTGCTCGTTGGCGACGAAGCGCGACGCGTCGTAGCCTCCTAAGGTGAGACTAGAATACTGTTGTGGTATGGCATATGCTGCGCCTGCTGTGTATCCATACGATAGACTCGGTATCAGACGTTTGTCTCTCAATGTCCGCATGAAAGACGGGACCGGGTGGTCGTAGTTGCTAAGATTCGTCGGTTAGAATCACTGCCACGAAATTAGATCCTATCACGTATGCGCACCTAAAGTTTGAGGGCTTTGGTCCTAGGCCAAACGAACCGACGTAGTAACTCTTAGTAGCAATCCCCGCGACCACCTGGTCATCCAGAGTCAGACCATTGGAATTCTGAACCTGGAGACCAACTTTATCGAGTCCATAGAGACCATTGCCATCCAGTCCCAGTCTGTCACTGAGATCGAGGGTGTACAATCCTATTGAGTTCCACGTTGAAGATGCATTCACCTGGAACCCGGTCCCTATATTGCCGTTGAAAGGATACGCTCCCCGCAACTCTGCGCAATTGCTTGGATCGTCGGTGGTACATCCTTCCGGCATGGGTACGAGTGACTCATGGCCAACTGTTGAAGGAAGGACAGCGAAGTTCTGTTCGGGCGTACCAACGCGCAGTATGAAAGATGACCATCTGCCATCATTGCCATGAAAAGCCTGAGAAGGAGCGAAAACAAAGGGCACGGAACTCGAATTATTGTTGTCCCCCATTGTAGAGGATTCTGGTTCCAGCGAGAGTCAGCACAGAATCTTGCTTAACGTAAGGCCTTGTGGCTGCGAGCTTCGTATACGCATGCATGGCTGCCGCGGCCCCCACTTCATAATGGGCAAGGTGCAGCACATCCCTAACTTTCAGGCGTCCAAATGTGTGCCTTATCAAAAACGAGCCAGGGCATGCAGACACATGTCGAATAAGCGCATGTTGCGAGGTCGAACGATGCGGCTGTGCACGGATAGGCGGCCAAAAATGTCCTTCTTTGGTAGGTCCGCGGAGAATAAGCCCCATGTCGCCAAGTTCTGGTTGTCAGCACATAATATGCTATCCACCTGCAAGGTACTCAAGAGGCTCAATATTGTACGGATCTCGAGCTTTCATTGGATGACTCGTTCCGAAGCCAACCGCCTTCGTCAGAACGCTAACCATTTTGGTACCGAAGCGCTGATGCCTGCCATAGCCAGTTGTCGACCATTTCTCCACTGCTGTTCAGCATACATCAGTCATGAAAGCTTTGATACCTTAGAACTTGTCCCGGATATAAGGTATGGGGGCTGAGAGATATTGTATGCTGGTTCAGTGGGCTGACGCGCCCACCATAAGCTCTGTAGTATATTTACTTGTTCGCCTTGTATTGAATTGTCATGCAACTCTATGTTTCTTCCCAATAGTCCTTCTATGTTCGTTTGCAAAATCTAGTCTATACATCACTCACTCAATCTGACGATGCGTACCATACAAGCATTTGCAGGCTTTATTGCGCTGCTAGCCAACTCTCCGGGGGCAGTCGGACTGTCAGTCGTTTGTAATAGACCCAGATGCCAATCTCTATCTACATGATTCTCTGACAGCCTGCAGCAAGTAGCCTCAAATCTAATTTCTCGCTAACGACCCTTCGACCGTCTGCCTCGCCCACACCCACTGGTTCATTCTGTTGCGAAATCTTCCCTGTGGGAGTTGGTTTGAACTTTTGGGCTAATGAAACGGCAACTGCTTATACGGCGACGGTGATCACTCGTTATATCGAATATAACAACACTGTATCCACCGAGCTTGCCACTGTCACTAATGTCAATGCAACGACGGGTGGCAACATACCGACGGACTTGATCGGAAGCTGGAATGAATATGGAAGGACAAGTATCGTAGCTGAGACGGTTGCATCATATGAGACGACAGTCATGTGAGTATACCGTTGCTTCCGAATTCGTGTCGCAAACAAGCGGCCTGACTTGTGGAACAGAGCATCTCCGACACCCCATCTTGCTTACAATCGCCTTATCTATTTGACTGGCACAAAAGAAACCAATACAGCAGGTGTTCCAACGTGTATCATTGATGAGGCTCCCACGAACTCGGTTTTGCTTCCAACTACGTACGTGTATGTTGAAACTCCCCCGACAACTAGGACAGACGGGGCGTTTCTTCCTGCAGCTCCATCAGATATCATACAATCCGCTGTATCACAAATCCCAACAATAGTAGAGGAAGTGCCTTTCTTCACCGACTGCGAGATCGCCGGCGGTACTGGCCAGCCTACAGTCCATATTCCTGTCACAGCTTTGACAAGCCATTCATCCACAACGATTCGCAGAGGTGGTAATGCACCAATCACAACTGGTACCAGTGCAAATGGACCACCACCAATCACAGGTAGCGAAGTTGTGCCTGCTCCAACGACTACCAGTAGCGAGGCACCGGGTCCGACAGCCACTGGGACTCCCGAGATTCCGCCATCAGATACGACGATAGTAGACCCAATTGCACCTGGTTCAAGTGCCACTGCAGACGAGCCAAGCGAGTCTACGACTCCGACGATCCAGACTTCTCGAGATCCTAATCCAACGAGCGCTGCAGACGCTTCACCTAGCAAGGTCGTATTTCCTTCTTTACCGGGCAGTAACCAACCGCCAGTAGGACCCAGCATCTTACCCCCTATTCCAACTGGCGTTGTTGTCCCTTCTTCACCTGGTAATACTCAGCCACCAGCGCAGTCGCCTTCCCTGACTTCTGTCCCGACAGATGACGTTCTACCTCCCACCGCTTCTTCGACTCCCAGCAACGAACCTGGGCTACCCTTTCCTATAGTCCCCGTTCCAGACCCTACAGGAACAAATGCAGGTAGCAGCCCGGACAGTACGGCCAAGCCCGGTGCAGTTATCCTTCCCGGCGATCAGACACTCAATCCAGGGCAAGAAACAACCATCTCTGGCGTTGTGATCTCAGTGCCATCCAGTCAACCCACTAGCCCCGCTGCCTCACCATCTGTTGTCGTAGTCGACGGCCTCACGACAACCATAGTAGCGTCAAACGCCCCTGTGATCGTTATCAACGGACATACGACAACCGCAATGGCAGCAACTGCACCCGTTGTTGTCATCGATGGCACTACACGGACAATCCCTGTTTCAACACCCACATCGACGCAAGCCGCCACCGTTGTGCCCATCACGCTTGGTTCACAAGTCGTCAATGTGCAAGCAGCCACGGCATCAGGCCAAGCTATTGTGCTGCCGAACAGCGAGACGCTTGCAATTGGCGCAACCATGACGTACGCAGACAAAACGCTGGTTGCGAATGTTGTCACGTCAGGCACTGCGGTTGCCACCGTGGTCGAGGTGCTAGGCGAGAGCCAGAGCGTGGCACAGACTGTGACGCTGCCAAGTGCGGCTGCGCCAACTGGAGCGGCAAGCGATAGTGAGACGGGAAGCGTATCTAAGACCCGGGATGAGGTGCCGCCGGAGTATACTGGAGGCGCTGGATCGCTGTTTTATGAGCGCTGTGCTTGGATGCTGGGAGGTGCCGCAGGGGTTGTTTTGCTGGCTCTTGCATAGAGAGGAGAGAGTCAGGTTCGTTGACAGCACCATAAAGTCAGTTTCACGTTTGAGAGACCAAAAAGTGAGCAAAATTCAATCAGAAATGTTCATTATCGATGCCAAAGCATCGTGTCATATCTATAACCTAACTCCATTCCATGCATATGCGTCCTCGACCTCCATTAACACTTGGTTCGTATCTGCTCGAAATCCTACAAGATAGCAATCCTCCTGACCGGCTGGGCCTGCGCTCTCGGAACAGTGATACTGAGTACACCCTCCTTCAAGCTTGCACGAATATTGTCAGCATCGATGTGCTCGGGGAACCTGTAAGTGCGCTCAAAGGATCCGCGGAAAGGCTCCTCGGCTTCCTGCTCCTCCTGCTGCGCAGGGACCTCTGGCTGAGATTGCTGCACGACGGCAGTCTCAGTAGGAACGGAGATCTCAGGGTCCTCAGCAGGCTGCTGTTGCTCAACGGGCTCAACAGCCTTCTCCTTGCCCTTGGGTTCAGATGGTGTGGCGGGCACAGACGGTGTGGAGAAGAGAGTTGAAGCCTCAGGGCCGAGATCTTCGAAGTCGTCTTCGACAGTAGGCTGGTACGATTTGCGGGAGGATGTATCGCTATCTGGTGTTCCGGGGCGAACAGACTCGGTTTCAGTAGACTCGATGGCGGTCTCAGCCGCGAGCTCAAGCTCAGCAGCGGACTCAAGCGTGATGCCCTCCATCTTCTCATCTGCAGACTCTTCCACTGTGTGCTCGGCAGTTGGCTCTGATGCATCCTCAACAGGCTCTTCTGCAGCAGGTGTGACCTCTGCTTCGGCCTGAACATCAACTTGAGGCTTTGTGCCCCACTCCGTGTTGCCGGCAATCTTTAGGGTATTCTCATCCGTGACCTCGATGGTGATGTTGTGTTGCTCGAAGCCTGGAATCTCGGCATCAACCTGCCATCCCTGCTCATTCTGACTGACGGCAAATTGCGCCCTGAATGCACGCTTGCGAAGCTGACGCTGGCGATGCGCCTCGCGCTGGGCAGCGATGTGTGCTTCGATCTCGGCCTGGTGCTGGCGGTACGCTGCCCGTTGCGCCTCGACATGCGCGCGATATGCTTCGCGCTGAGCTTTGATCTGTGCTTCACGTTGAGCTTCACGTTGAGCTTCACGCTCTGCTTCTATGCGCGCCTCAATCTGTGCCTGACGCTGTGACTCGCGATCGATCTCGCCAACAAGTTCATCGAGTTGATTGAAGAAGCTGGTTAACGGCGAGCGCTCAGGCTGGGGCTGAGGTCGCTGCACGGTTCGGTAACCATAGGTGGGTCTTGCGGACGGACCGCAGAATCCGAATGGGCTACACTGCGGAGCCTGGTAGGCGGGAGCAAATCGTGGGGTAAAGACGTAGGCCATTATTGGCAAGTTGTGTGGTATTGATTGCTCGAGGGCTTGCGTAAAGAGTATGGCGTCGATTTAATGAGGGTTAGAAGAAGCTCAATTTATGATAGATCGAGTGTAGTGCTGGAGATCTTTGGAAATGATGATGAGCCCTGAGAGAGCCGCGTACAGGGGTTTTATATCCATAGTGGCGGGTCTGCAGGCAGCAGTGCGATTGCGAATCTTTGCTTAGAAAGGTGGCCTCCGTAAGAAGACAGATGGTGCTGGAAAGCTGGAGGCACTTCGCGTTGCTTGGTGATGGTTCGAGATGACATAGGAAGCTGCTCGAACATTCGACGTCAGAGCACGACGGATACGGACTAGCGTCAAAACGGCCTTCAGTCGCATCCTTCAACAACCAATTGACTCGATGATAGCAGGCAGGAAATAAAGTCTCCATCATGGTGTTCCAGACCTGAATTCGCGCGATTTTTCATCTGACATCGGGCGGATACTATCGCTTTACATTTATACTACTACCATTGTAGGAAGCCCTTCTGGATAATATGTACAATATAACTACAAGGGCTCATGGTAGATGTAGAGGTTTTGTATGGTATTTGAGGATAAGATGTCTCCATGACGTATCTACTGCATGACTTTTCACCAAATCGAGATCTGTCAAACAAACCTCCTTGGGTGCCCAGCGAACGACGCCGACTGCCGCCCGAGGGAATTTGAAGAACTGGGCAAGGTATCATTGCTGCGTGCCCGGATGAAAAATGCCTATTTTCATCAGAATGATGCAGCTTATGCCCTTCGCAGGAGCTGAGGGTATCGGAAATAACTTACTCAGTCTACGGGCCTTCCGCGATAGCTTCTTTGGCAGTCTGCATGTGCCTCAGATTCAGACCTGCTACTCCACAGAGGGCTCTGTAGGTCACACCCGCCACGTCAGTAGCCAGATCGCAGCTGATAGGAGATTTCTTGGGCGGAGAATCAAATATGCTACTGGATGATCTACGATATCCACTACTGTGCTTGCTGTCGTTGATGTAAGTATGCCAATTCGTAAATTCCGCGTTTCGAGCGTTCCTGTAGATTCCGTTGAAGCTCATATCGTTGAATGGAGATTCTGGGCGCGGAGAGAGAAATGACCAGCTGGCTAGTTTCTTTGTCAATGCACCAAGCATGAATGAGCCACAGGTGTCCGATAGCTTGCTGTCTTGTGTACAAACATACACGCTGCTTTGATATTTGTCGGTCAGCTCATAAAGTCCGCTCAACATCAGTTTGATAGATTGGCAGCGTCTGATATCTCTCTCGCCTCGAAAAATGTTAGCAGGCCCTGAACAATTCTCATCGCTTTCGAACTTACTTGACACAGAGGCTGGAATAGGCAATTCCAAAGTATCCATAGCCATTTTGCCATCTTTAATGGCCACGATACTTGCATATTCAAAGTGCTCATGGAGATCAAAGATCCACGCGATCCATATCCATAGTACTACGCTGCGGCAGAATGTTGACGGAATGTCGGTCTTCTTGAAAGTCGCGATCCACACAGCAGTAAACATCTCGACCGCTTCGCCACACTCATAGTAGTCGACCAAGACGCCGACTTTTGCGAGAGTCTCAAGAGATATGACCCGTGGAACTTGCTTGTTGCGCAAATGGAATACGTTGAGTAGCAGGAGAAAGGTGCCTTCGTCCCAGTCATGCGCAACGATCTGGAACTTCCCATCCTCGGACCTAGACTCCACCCAAGTGTCTTGGGCCATGGCGCGCTTGAACCAAGGCGATGCTAGCTGCAGGTGTCGTGAGGAAACGTGATAGTGGATCTCGCAGCTCTCAGAGGTTGAGCACGTCTCCACTTCAGCGAGTGTGATTGACGAGTCTTTCAGTGTAATGACAGTGTCATAGTCTGGATCGAGTACATGTATAGTAGGGGCCATCGTGTCGTATCAAGCCGCTGCTAAAATGTCAGAACCCAGGACTTCGATCGGCACAAGGTATACCAGGCAGTACTGGTACGAAGGAGTTGACAGAGAGTGCTAGGGTAAGGGTAAAGACAAGTCTTTGCATACAGGTGCTCTTGTTTATATATCAGCCATAAGTCGGCATCATTCACTCCTCTGGAACGCGCAGGCTATGTTTGGTACTTTCACCTCGTACGGAGCGGTGGCGAACATACCGGGTATCTTATGATCACATTTGATGGAAATTCAAGATACCTACAGCACTGCCAGGCAGTGAAAGACAACATGTAATCTTGTATATAGTAATGTATAGCCAAGACAGCTTTTGTCATGTCCGCACGTATTCTTCAGGCCTCTTGATAGGGTGAGCCTGATTACATGACTTTGGTGCCAAGTATTCTTCAACCCGGGACATCCAATTAATCCTGCATATCTGTCAAAAAGCAAAAATACTGGGTGTTCACCAACCCTACTTTCACCTACACCAACTTCACTCAGACTTTCTCAGGATCAGCCCAAAACCTATAGACAACGTGAACAGAGTACTGCAGCTTTAACTTTGGCAACGATCCAGTATACGACTGCTTCGAAATGTCTTCAAATGCCCTCGTCTAAGGATCTCGTCCGAGGATATTGACGCTCACAAATCGTGCCCCGGGTACGCATCCCATATGGTTAGTCAAGTATTCTGTACATATGGATCTGGACTTATGAGTTTGGCATTGAAAGTAATAAGATTCCATCAAATGTCTTGATGTTGAGGGTTATTCCATATGCATGATACCTTGTGGCGCCAAAGTATCAGCAAGTTTTAGCAGTGGTACCTGACATACAGAAGTCACAACATCCTCCTACCAAAAAGGGGCCCCAAAACCCCACGCATAGTGATTTTACTTCGGGTTCATGTGTCATAAGTCTCACTGGAACGATTATTGTCAGCGGAACTGCTCACGCTTGTTTGCACTTCTGTGGAAGCACCACAGATAATACAGGCTCTTGATCCCAGCTGATAGCACTGTTGTTAATGATGTGCGCTGATCATATGACGATGTTGATCCAGATAAAGATGCAAAAGGGCAAGATGAGGAGGTGGGTGCGCTTCCCGTGGTTTATCTAGCATCCTGACTGGGAAGATGATTGGGCCTACAGCGCTTTATGCTGGTGGAGGTAACAGACTTCTCATTGAAGAACCCTTACTTGATGAGGAATTTCGCAGCACGAAGACAGGGGTCTGGAACGTGCTGTGCTGTAAGGACGCACAAGTATCATGCGATCGTCCCGGTAGTAAGGATTTGGTGTGTAGAATGACGACAGTACTCACTTACTTGACGCTTGCCGCGGTTATCGTTGTCAGCCGAAATGCAGTGCGCAGTGTTCTCGGTCCGCGGTGGCTGCTGAACGACTACAGTCTTCTCGTAAGTACAATCTGACTGTTGTTGGCGTCACTAAACGTCAGTCGCACGTCAGACCTACCCATGATGGATTTCTCCTATAGCAAAAAGTGATAGAGGTATACTGAAAGCACGACGCACCCGTTGCAGCTTATCTAACTGCATAATGGGCCACACCATCGGGCAACTCTGCTCACTGTACTGATAATTCTAAGACTGGATCTTGCAGTTGACCTAGATCCATGTTGCATGGGCTTCCTGTATGTGCAACAATATCGCGCGACTTGCAATGGACCATTAGGTTGCGCGGTCTTTCACAAGCCATCAGCAATGTGAGATTCTGAGACCTTGATCAGCGCCAAAGCAAGCGCCGTCATGGCAGCGGGATCGGAGTAACAATCCAAATTCTTCTTCTGACGAAAGGATCATTGCATTTTCCCACAATTATGACCACAGGTGCCCAACCCCCTATGCACTGTGGACGTATGACTAGCTGCTACCACAGTGAGGGATCCCTCGGGGCTTTGCTTGCAGGAATGCCGCTGCACGTATTATAACCATTTTAAGCGTATGACAATAGGTTGTGGTACCAAGGAAAGACTTGTCGACAGAAGATTGGCTAGCAATTCCGGTGTGGTTCTGCAAAGCACGTGCAACCTGCATCTGCCTCAAACGGGAATTTTGTGGTGGCACACAACGTTTTCTGGCCCGAGGGTGTATGGGTTTGTCTCACTTCATGCGCTAACCAAGAGACTCGGACGATTAGACTCGTCAATAGTTGACTGTTCGGCACTCGAAGCACCCAGCGGCTGCCAGAGCTGCGTGGCGGAAATTTGACACCGCCTGACATCTGTCGCACTATACAAGCGTGACTTCAATCCCATGCACAACGCAAGTACACGAAAGGAAACGGTTTCTTGGCCGAAACTAGGAAAAATTGTTCATAACTTCATTAAAATGTACGAAATGGTAGAGATCGCACCCCTACACTCGTCTGCCATGTGATTGGCTCATATGTGATCAAATCCCAGCGACCTGGTAGATGGCCGGGATCGCCGTAGGCACACCTCGATCTTACATTCCTCCAACCCAATGCTGTCTTTCTACTGGTCCCCGTAATCCGGCTCCAAAATCCCTGTCTCGCTTCTTTTAACGCAGAGTAGTCTAGGAAAGTGCATCGCGATGATGCAGAAAGGTTCCAAAGTCTTCGAAATGCAGTAGTGACTGTCATGGTGTAGAAAATCCAACGCTGATTATGAAATCGTAGGATGCCCACTTATCTTCCTCCGCGGATTGCCGTTGATGCAGTTATGTCGAGTGGTGCCGGTTGTCTCTGTAACGCTTGAGTCGTGCATGTGTTTGGCCATGTGTACTCTCGTGCTGCTCGATCACTCTTGTTCTTGTCGCACCCAATTGATAAGTGCATATGCGCCACTGGCAAGAACAGAGCCCAGAAGTGGGCCCACCCAGTAAATCCAGTGATAGCTGGGAAAGCCCACACAGACAGCTGGACCGAAACTGCGTGCAGGGTTCAGACTGCCGCCAGTGAAATACACGCTGCAGATCTCAGCTACGAAGAGGGAGAAACCGATGTACATCGGCTTGGCTGCTCCACCCCTGAGCATCAGGATAGTGAGTACAAGCTGGGCGGTGACAAAACACTCCAGAAATAGCCCACGAGTGATGGATATGGATGGGTCGAGAGTTGTACCAATGATGAGTGGACCCGGGAGCAAGCCGCTTACAAAGCCAGCGGCTGCCATTCCGGCAATCATCTGGGAAATTATCGTCTGAAAAGCGCGGTGCCATGTGATTTTGCCAGTGAGAAAGAGCGCTGTTGTTACCTGCATTGTCAAAATTAACTCAGAACCTCAGAGTTCAATACTGTACATACGGCTGGGTTGAATTTTCCGCCACTGATGTCGGCAAATATCGCGACATTGATAGCGAGAGAAACGCCGAAGGCGAATGCAATATAGATGAGTTTAGAAACATCAGGCGCAGGGTTATCGGAGCTTGTAAGTTGCTGGGTGCCAGCCGCATTGAGCGCAATTTGTGTCCCTGTGAAAGCGAGAAACAGGAACATGAAAGTCCCGATCAACTCCCCAAGAAATGCTGCAATCTCTCGTCGGAGGAAGCTGTGGTGTGGCGCCGCCTCTGATGGAGGTGCGGTTGAAGGCTCATGAACCGGAAGAGTCGGGTCTCTGCTACTATATTTCTCGGCCGCTGTGTCCTTTCCTGTCATGAAGGACATGAGACTGTGCTTGCTTCGAACAGTCATTATGATGTGGTTATGATAGTAGACGAATGAAGTGTAGAAAATGAAGTTGCTGATGAAGATGCGCCGTGTACTGGATGAGAATTTGGATGACAGGTTATATGCGTTCGCGCGGATGTAAGGAGCTTGAGCAACGACGACTCCTCAGCGTCTGTGCGACTCTACCAGGGGACCACCGTACAAGCCTTGGAAGATCGTGCTTCTGTCCGAGGGTTTGGATGATGTTCGCTGGGTCTGCGCGGGCCTATCTGCTGACCAAGCTTGTGCCAATGGGGGACGATGTTTCCACTGCAGGGCTTCGCAATTTCATTATAGAACGCAGCAAGTGGAATGTTCAGCCAGCAGAGATGGTATGACAGAACGTCATCTCGTGAGAGCGAATACCGCCCAACCCCCAGGATCGAAATCTGTATTGTGCATCGTCACGATCTCCGTCAGTGACGCGCTCTTTCCTGCATGTCTTGTCCGGTAGCATGGACTTGTCTTCGGTGTCGACGCATGATTGTTGATCGTATATACGGATATTGCCATCTTCACAGCCTCAGAAAATCTCAACTGAAAAGTGCAAAACGCGTATGCACGTTTCATGCATAGATGCTCGAGCATATTCGACTTTGCTTCCAGAATGCCGTTCATAAACCGATGTTTTGACAGGTGGCTTCGAAACAGTAGTTGCCACAAATATTCATTCCCACCTTTTCAGCCTCACATAACGCCACATCAGGCCTCCTATCGTGAGTCGTGCTGCGATCGCTGTCGAACGATAAGTGTTGCAGTGAAAGATTGCACGACCTGTGGCCAGAGTCGCACAGGACTGCGTGTGACCGCACCCGCGGAGCGCACCAATCCTTCCCAGAAAAGAGAAACTTAGGCGGGAGGCCCCGCAGACCCACAACCCGCAAGGCGGGCGACAGGGTTGTTTTTACATCAGAGACCTGCATTGCCATGACTTTGTGTCGTTCCGGCGAGAAGTCTCAGGTGCTCAATGGCCATTGCAAGCATCTTGGCAGCCGAATCGTAGATTCGGTTAATCGTACGCACCCTTGATCCTTTTGCCTTTGCCTGGAAGCACATTCATGGATTCATTCGGAATGGACTTAACCGACCTCACCGACCTTGCTGAAGCAAACAATGACCCCCTGGTTTTGCACGCGAACGCACGCGCTCGAGCCAGATAGCCTGAACATACTCCGGCGAAAATTACCATTCGCCGCAACGGCCTCGTGACAAATGTAGGTTGCACCAGCAATGTCCAGGCTGCAAGTCACTGCAGCTCATCGCCCTTTGTGGTGCGAGAAGCGTGCATATGCCAGGCGATAGCATCACCCAAGCAAGGATGAGACATATCCAACACCTCCTCTATGCATGTGCACTCAGGCTTGAAGGGAGGTTGAGATCGGAGTGTTATCGCTGCAAGTCTTGGTGGTGTAGTGCGAAAGCCAGTGAGGTACTGCCATGACACAGAGTCCGAAACAACCAGTCGGGAGAGTTTCAGGGCCACTCTGCAAGCCGCTCAGGGTGATTTGCAAGGTGGAGGGCTGCCTTTCTGGTGATGGAGGCCTGATCGCGTGCGAAGTAGTTGAGCGTTGGTCACCGTTTCATGATTGACAATTTTGACACAAACGGTACAGGCGGGTGAGAGCCGAACAATAGAGTTGTGCCTGTTTCAGATCAACGTTTTCGAGGCCTGGTGTTTTGGGACCACCTAATTCCGCTGCCAGACCGCTGGTATTGACATTGACATTGACAGAAATGTTCTCAGAGAATAATATGGGATTCTGAACGCTCCGCCTCCCCAATCACGCTACGCCTTTCAGAGATAAGAGACCGTTCAAGTAATCCCAGGCGTCTCCTACTCTCAGTCGCTGAGCGCCCACAGTCTTTCAATGACCTAGGCATTCTCAGAAATGAATCCTGAGATGCGTAGCGCATAGGGAGCGCTGTGGGATGGATGAGATGCACGCTGTTTCGCTGGTTGTGCAGTGACAAGAGAATCTGGACTGGAGAACGAGGGTCCATGCTGCACCGTGCACGGGTCGCCTATGAACGATGCGAAACCAGCTCCTTTCTGACTCGCCACTTCAGTCCAAACCACAAAGTTTATCTTCTCATGCGGAAGGAAGTCTAACGATGCTACGCGGCCTTTCAAGCCGGCTAGCCGAGACCGAAGGACCAACAGGTCACGTGATTATTAGGATATGCTCAGTGTTAAGACCTCAGAGCGAGAGTATCATATTATGATGCTAAGTGCTAGAGGAAGTTTACGTCGACCCAGTGTTCTGTCCTGAAAAATTGACCAAATAAATCGTCAATCTTGACCGCTTTGGTAAGCTGCGAGCTAAAGTTTGCTCTTGGTCCAGTTGCACCAGGACCGTGGTTTTTGTACTCTTCGAACACGACGTTTTCGACAGGCTGTACATTATCCCATCTCGACCAGGCCTCGGGCTTAACAACATCCCCCAAATAGCTTCTCTGGAAAAGAACGCGGCTCCATTGACGCCATGGACGACCCAGATAAGTAGAGTTGGCGCCACTGACGCCCCGGACGTCTGCTTGATTGAAGACAAAGACACTAGTATTATTTGCCGCGTCGCGACCGTTTGCTGTGATGTAACCGGGTCCAAGTGTCTCGATGTGAACTTTGTCAAACCAAGCGGAAGCGCGCAAGCCGAACACAAAATCTACTGCGCCTGAAACTTGTCAGTTTCGGGAGCACAGCCTATTTGATTTGGAAGAGACTCACCGTTGATAAAGCTTTTTGCGTAAATCTGACGGCCCTCGTTGGCATAGATTGTGTCCTGATAGCCAGTAAAGCTACAACCGTAGAATCCTTGATTGGTTTTCTGAGCACTGAGAGCAAGAGCTTGGCCACCAGTAGCTGCTTGGCCGAACGTGTTGGCAATATTCAGATTGTAAAGTCTCACGTTCGAGGTCCATAGACGGACAGTTGCAGTTGCGTCGTTACTGGCCAGGCCCGGCGTTTGGCGAGATAGATTACCAGTAATGGTCACTTTGTTGTCTTCACATGAGCGGGTGTCCTTAGTGTAGCCTTGTATGTCGAGTGGACCAGCAAGAGGAGGTACATAAACCTGTTCATCGTAAATGCCGGGAGCGACAAAGATCGTTTGGCGAGACTGAATATCAGCAAGAGCGCTGACCGCAGCACTGATATTTCGATAACTTCCTGGGAGTTTACCATAGGTATCTACCACCAGTGCCCCTTCCGGAGGAGTCATGCGTTCATTCTTGCTGTCGGCAGCACTCAACGAAGCCAGTATGGCAATCGCAGCAAGATTCAGCAGCATTGCGTTTGATCATCAGCCCCTGGAGGTTGCGATCCAGTGTCATATATTGTTCCAAATACAGTCGGGCCGGCCGCGCTGTAATCTCGTATTTTCTCCACTCAAAGGTTACTTCGAAATCACAAGATGCATTTGTGCGTATCAAAGTGCTCTCAAAAGAGATTACGGATATCATTAATCTGATGCCGGAGCTTTCATTCGAGGTCGATAAATTCCCACCAATGGCAATTTACCCCGGATCTGCGGAAATCTGGGGTAAAGCAGCTCCCACAGACCTTACCGTCTTCCGGGCCCCTCATGATTCCCGCTAGGTATTTCCAGTATGTCTCTGTGTGCACTTGTATTATGGGGCAAAAAAATAAAAGTTCCCGAATCGTCGCCTACTTTCAAGTCGCTGCAAGAGCTTCCACGGTACCTCATTTCGATCGCCATCCTTCATGTGTGTCTTGTTTACGTGGTATCTAGAAGCTGGTTCACAGCAAGAAAAATGCACGATGGGCAAGAACGGTTTCTTCGTCTGTTCAAAAGATTGACTCAGCAGTGAGTGCTTGTATGGATTACCATTATGGACTAGCGTACATCGACGAGGCTTAACGGAGTACGGCGAGAAATTAAAGCACTAATCATTACACATGCAAGAGATCAGATCATGCTCGGAACTTCCGAGCTGTGGCGTTTTGCGTTGCCGATCGTTGTGAGCTGAGCTGGTTCACCGGGCCAATGCCTGGTAGCGGCTTGAAATCTGCGAAGTTTGGCCAATTTCCCAACTGACCTGGATCGCCACCGATACGGACCCATGTTGCGTAAGATGGAATATCATCGGCAAGTACAAACATGCGGTACCAGCCAGCTGGTGCGACGTACGGGCCTGGAGGTGCAGTGACAGTGCAAGACGATCCGCCGCACTGGAATGCAGGGTACAGGATACGCGCACCCATCGAGTTACCATGCGTGCTTGCCTCGGAACCAAGAAGCGAGACCTTGATATTCGAGCTGCCTGCAGTCACCACGAAAGGATACGTCGCTCCATTAGTCCAATCCTTGTTATCGATGGTGAACGACGGGCGAGGCTTGCCTGAAGTCAAATA
This sequence comes from Epicoccum sorghinum, assembly GCA_020272525.1. Taxonomy (NCBI): domain Eukaryota; kingdom Fungi; phylum Ascomycota; class Dothideomycetes; order Pleosporales; family Didymellaceae; genus Epicoccum; species Epicoccum sorghinum. The sequence continues at coordinate 1,896,483 of VXJJ01000011.1, read as the reverse complement.
AGGCGGAATGAAAACCTCAACACGGTACTCCTGAGGATGAGTGTCATCTTCCGGGTCAGACCCAGAGACAAGCACACGACCATCGTCCAAGAGTACGGCTTCTGAATGATACATCCGCGCAATTGTGGTGTTCGCCATGACGCTAATACGATGATGCTTCGGTTTCCTGGAGTCATAGATGAGGGCGTTGAGGTTCGGTACGTTGGCGAGGCCGAAGCCTGCAACGCCTTCTTCTGCGCCGTTGAGGATCATAAAAGTACCGTCGGGCAGAGTTGTCATGCACGTCATGACACGACGAGATGGCATACGCTCGATAGTCCACACGGGGTTGGGTGCATCGGGCTGAGTCGTAATGCAATTGTCGATACCCCAAACTGGACCGGGGTCCGCTCCGGCTCCTCCACAGATAAGCACCTCGAGAGGATCTGTGTAGGGGGCGCTTTGTGGCAGCAACATCATGCTACCTTCCATAGGGTAAGTTCGACCACCTGTGTCGCTGTTGACGGTGGCCGGGGTCTTTGGTAGGATTTTGATAGTATCGAGCGACCGTTCGTCAAGAATGCGAGCTTCGTTGTAGTACTGAACAAAGATTCCGCCCGAAGGCAGCACAGCCAAGAAAGGGTAGAGGTTGTTTGGATCGGTATCAAGCAGCCATTGGGCAAACTTGAGCGGCCCTACCTTGGGCAGAATCTCCATGTTCGGGACCGGAGGTCCATTGGATCCATTCTCACCACCAACGACTAGAATCGAACCATTCGGCATGATGAGACTGGTCGGATACCAGCGGGTAGTCTGGAGGCTGATCTCTTTGAAGTTTTCCTGCCAACCGTTGTTGCCATTGACACCCAGCTTTCCATCAGGCGTGAACAAACGAACGCCATACAATGAGTCCCCAGACCACCCACCGATATTGATAACTCGTCCCGCTCGATCAGGTAAAGTCAGACTGGACGAACAAAAGACGTCGGTCTTTAGACCTTGCATTTCGCGGAAGGCATGGAAAATATCAGAGCCAATAGAAGGATCGAACTCATACGCGCCGGTACTATTACCAGGTCCAGTACCATGCTTTTCGACGAGTGACACTTTGCCGTTGACCAGGGGCTGCGAGATCAAAGGAATGATGGGACCTCCCACGAGAAACTCATATCTCCCAGCAGCGGCCCCTTGAGGATAGTCGAAAACGTACAAAGGTTGATCTCCTGTATACTTGTACCACGTGAGTCGATTTCCTTGACCACAAAGGGCTTCTGGATTTCCAGGACAGGGCGTGCTGCAGTCTGATTCAGGAGCTGGCTGCGAACCTTTCGCGACCATGTGATCGATGTCACCACAATAACTACCCAAGGGTCAATTATGCATACTCACTTCAGCCAACGAAGACTTACCATTCAACGCCATACTCCATTCCGCCAGCCATATAGCCGTACTTCTGACATCTACTCAGGCACCATTCGGGACTGTTTCCCGTTTGGTTGGAAAGCTTCCAGGGCAACGGCTTGTCCCATTGTCCTCCAAAGCTAGTAGCACAGCCTTGATAGGTCCAGTCACCAACTTTCTTGATAGGAGCCGGTGCTCCAATAATCTTGAGTGACTTCTGACTGGAATAAACGCTCATGCGGTTGCCACCACCACATTTCTGTGCGGAGTTTCCACCACAATTCACATTGCATTCAGCATCAGTTTTTGCCAGAGTTGCATTCATCCGCAACATGGTGTCACAGAAGCACTATCATTAAGTCAGCCGATTGAACATGTGATACCCTGCAGTACACTGACCTGTGTTCCATATTCCATAGCCGCAACATCGTAACCCAACCCAACACATTTGTTGGAGCAGGAAGTTATAGTCATTTGGCTATCGTCGGGCTGCTGGTTCTGCATGATACGATAGCCTGGTCCATCAACGTAGCAGCCCTTGTACCCGAAGCCTGATGGAAGGCCGGTGGGCAGTGGCGCCGCGCTTGAGCTTACGGATGATGCTAGAGCTGAAGATGAAGTAGCTCCGTTGCCAGAGTAGAAGCGAAAGAGCGTTAGACGGTCGGCACCACCACACATCTCAGTTGCGTTACCTTTACAAGCCATGTTGCACTTCGCCTCACCATCAGGTGCAGGAGCGCCACCTGCCTGTAGTGCATTGCCGCAATAACATTCTCCGGCATATTCTGTACCGGCTAGAATATATCCAGCTGCTCGGCAAGCAGCTTGACAATTGGCATTGGTCATCATGCCTTGTACAGCAGTACCATACGGAAGTGAGCGCCCACCAGCGTTATCAACATAGCAACCTTCGTAGTACCAGCCCGATTTTGGCGTAGAGGTCGGAATGCTGGAGGTTATGGACGATGCTGAGCCCTGCGCAGAAGAGATAGGAGTCGTGACAATGTCTTTGACAGGTGACACAGAAGCTGTGGATGAAACTAGTGGCGCACTCAAGGGGGAAGATGTTGATATCAATGTGGAGACAGGCGTGGAGGACTTGATAGCAGTAGAAGTCGGCGTTGATGCTGGCGTCACACTGGTGGAGGATAACTGTGCCTTCGAGATGTACTCATAGATGTTGATGCGATTGGCGCCACCGCATATTTGTGTGCTGTTGCCGTTACATTTCATATTACAGCCATCGCTTTTGGGGCCTTGATTGTTGCTCAGTGTATTTCCACAATAGCCTGAGAGTCAGTTAGTGAATCCGATGCAGTGGGCGGTAGCAGCTATGATTACTTACATTCGCCGCCATACTCAGTGCCGGCGTAAATGAAGCTTCGGCGTTTGCATTCGGCTGTGCAGCTCTGGGCGCTGTTGTTCTGACTTCCACCTTGCGGGGCGACACCTATGGACAAGATGCGCGCGCTGGTAGAGTCGGAATAACAACCACGGCCAATCCAAACACGATCAGTACCGTCTTCAATGATGACTGCGGCGCTGGACTGAGCAGGTGGCGGGCCTGTACGGTTGTAAACAGAGAGACGATTCGGCCCACCACATGCTTCGCCAGACGCCCCTGAACATGCAGTAGTGCAGCCTGCGCCATTGGGATCGAGCGCTCCAAGACCGGCAATAGCATTACCGCAGTAGCATTCAGAACTTCTCCGGATTAGCTAACGTAAACGATGGTAAGAGTCCCGGAAATGCTTCATACCCGTATTCGGTACCAGCTAGACTGTACCCCGAGCCAGTGCAGAATTGAATACAGGCACTGGAATTTTGTTGGCTTCCCGAAAAAAAGGCATCCTTCAAGGTCCTGTTGCCGATGTTGTCCCTGCATGGTCGTCAGTGAATACTCCGGCTCGGGTCTGATCTGACAGGGGACGGATAAAAAGACCATACGTGTAGCATCCTTTGTACGACCATCCCGCCGGGAAGGTACTGGGAGGGCCCGGAGCTTGGCGTTCGTTAATGTTAGCATTGCAGCCAGGGACAAGAAGTGACAGGCTCAGTGCGGCCGTAGTGAACGACCGAAGAAAGCCCATAGTGGACAACGGGATCAAAGACCTTGGAGTTACAAAATGGGGCAGGAGGTCTTTGTTACTTAAAAATCAAGTGCGATTTGCCGCCATTTGTGCAGCCCGTATTCGGCTTTTTCCTGCCGTCAGCCTCCGTTATCGAGGATAAGAATCACGAACACATGACTAGATCTCGTACAGCTGGCTCGTCTTCACGCTACTGATACGAATCGTCTTGGAAGAGGGTGTATAGTTTCCACCATGCAATATTGAGGTTATCAGCTCGAGCATTGGGTTCGGCTGAGCCAAGCGCGTCCAATCGGTTTCGAGGTGCATTGCATTGGCTCCATGCAAGACACAGATTTTGACATAATGATTAACTCGCATAAGTTTGGGCGAAGCAACGCTGTCATGCCCGACTTCCAGCTTAGCGAGATCGTGCATCTCCCACTTTACGCTATCGGCGCCCCGTAGCGATTCAGTGTTCGTACATACAACAAGCGAGGCTGGTCACCGGTTAAAGCACCGTAAGCCCTAAGCCATAACCTACACGATTCCGTATGTGGTAAGAAAGAGTTGCCCGGTATACTAGCGGCGGGTCGGTCGATCTTCCGACGATAACGATTTGTTTCCAGGACGCATCAGAAGCCAAAGACCCAATGCTTGGCACGGGATCCAAACCTCAAATGAGGAAGGCCCATTTGGAAATTGCGGGCCGCTTGCAAGTTAGGCTCGTGTTTATGCGAAGAAGGATGGAAGCGAAGCTAGAGGCGGCAAATCAAGTTTTGCAGCCTCTCGTGATGCCTTGTCGAAGCTCTTCCCGTGTTTATAAATAAGTCACGCTGGAGAACGCCGAGATGCTGGTTAGACATCAACATCAATCTGCAGCAATTATCCAAGCTGAGATCCACTCTTAGCGTGTTCGTTGGCACTTCTGTAATTCAGCCCTATCATATCCCAAAGGTCAGCCCTAGCGGCGAACCCTTTTTCGGGGATTTCCCCACACTGGCGGCATTCGATAGTCGCATTCAACGGCCACTGCTGTCTTGGTGGGTTGGTAGCGACATCAGCTCTTAGTTGCATGTGATGACGCTCTCTGTCTCGTCTTCCGCACTTATCTAAATATCAAGCCCGAACACGATCACAACAAGACGAATTGATGAGAATCTTCGCCGTTGACGATGTCTTGAAAGAAACAAAGAGGCGGGAGGTGACCCTTATGATGCGGCTGAACGTAAAAGTTCGATCCCCGCCGATCCGGAAGTCCTCTCACCGCGTAGTCGGAACCTCACCGAAGACGCTAAGAAAGGCTAGAGCTGACCTCCAGTCTTGTCATTCTTACTGCTTAAGCGCAAAGTCTAGGTACTGCTACGCCTGAGGGATTATTTTTCGAGAGTCATGTACATAGTGAGCCGAGATACCATCCTAACTAGAATCTCACCGTTGCAGGCTCGGCGACGAGTGCTGCGGCAGGGCCTTGACGATTGTCACTCGCTCGTTGCTGAGAAGAATTTCAGCTGTGAGATGCTGCTCATGCATGGCGTGTTATAGAGTTCCATGCAGAGCTGTCCAAGTGCAATGTCTGGAGCTTGCAAATTGCCAAGGAAGACTCGCGCCGGCTTGTCAATGGCCAGGTCCATTCTCCAAGACCCATCAGTGTATTGAAACCTCAGTTTGGGAGTCAGTCAGATGACCTGTGGGTGTCATTCTCAGCCCGCTCACGCTGCTTAGCCACCCTGTTACCTCCAGTGACGGCTCAGCTCGTCGTTTTGCAGCCAATGAAGAGCTGACGTCTGCTGCTGAACAGCTCAAGTCATGTCAGCTTTCATCTTTATCGATTGTAAGAAAACTGCAGAGGCTATCACGAAGGATCGGACGCCGGCTGTGGCCAAGCAGCCCAAACGCAGGATGCAACATGCTACGTGTATGATCCCGCATGCCGACTAGGATGCGAGTGTCAAAAAGGGTAATAACGCCGAGTCTGATAATCAGAGGTATTCCATGGGCCAGTTGTCGATAAGCTTCTATCAGGGCAGGGTCAGCGACAAGCATGAGGCACTACGTTGTGCTCCGGTGACGCTGAGCGCACAAATAGATCCAAGGCAACGCTGAAGGTAACATGAAAACTTACTTGAGTATTATGTGTGATAATGTGCCACTGCGAAGATGATAGTTGTGAGCGGCAAATGGCGGTAGATAGCGGGGCAGTCCCTTCCAAACAGCGCAATTGTTGGGAATCCTGCCAAACCCCTGCGCGGTTCCAGTCTGCGGCCACAAATGGAGCGTTACTTATACCAAAAGAAAGAGTGAACAATATTATTCAAGGAGGGCCATCACATCCGATCACAGTCTCATCCTCGTGTTGCTATCTACCGTGGTCAGTGATCCTCGGCTATATCTTCAATCGGGAATACCTTCTTTGATCAGTGGGTTCAGCACAGCATCTTAACGCTTGGCTTCTATACAGTGGATATGCTAACACCTTTATCCATGTGCCGGGACCGGTCTTCGAAAAATAAATTAATCTGCGTGAGCTACCTCATTTGAGTACATTCATTGGGGAGTCGCTTCGGACTCCTTCAGCTACAGGCTTGCCACCTGAGAGACTTGCACCGTCTGGAAGTGTCTGGCTTGATGGCGTGGTCATCCTGGCGAAACATAGACTGGTTGTGTCGCTCGAGAACGCCGGCTTGTTACGGATCTTTGACATGAGGATGCAGATTCCTAGAGACCAGTAACAAAATTCCAAGCGCGGATCATGCTAATATGTCTGAGCGATGCTGGGTTGCAAGTTGTGTTCCATGCAAGAACCGCAGTGCGCGGCACGTTTGCAGAAGGCTCAATTCAGCTTGTCTGACCGGCCTGTTCAACGCCAGCATACCTTCCCGCGGAGAAATGATGCGCAAAACCTGTCAATCTCGATTAGGAAGTAACACCTCCAGTGTCTGACCGTGGGAAGGGCTCAATCAGAGCCGAACTTATTCGCAACTCATGCATGACGTCACCAGATTCTCTCGATCACACAAACATGTTTTGTCCAGATGTACCTGGAGATTCCAGCTCTACCTGGAGTTAAGAGGCACGACATCGAGCTGCTTATGAAGCCTGACGCAAGACGGTATACCTAGAAAAGGCATGCCGCTGGACCCACAGCATTTGAAATCTCAGGGTCCACAATCAACAACGAAGTCTACCTAATAGCCATTCGGTTATCGGTCCGGCTATGTACTACACACCAGTGACGTAAAACCAAACGACATCAGATACTCAGATTGCTCAACTCTCGCTCACTCAAGGTAATCATTCTTGTTCTTTGTAGAGTGAGTTTGTCAATATGTCTCCCAAGGCATATGCGCAGGTGCAACGTGGAGGCGACAAGCCCAAGTTCGCGCTTGAGGAAGTCGAAGTCCCCCACCCTAGCGAACACGAGGTGTTGATCAGGAACAAATATGTCGCACAGAATCCAACAGACGGTAATATACAACGTGCCAAGCATCAAGAGACGGCTGACATGATACAGTCCAATCGCTGGACGGAAACGCTTTTGGGGATGGCACAGTCCTAGGCTGCGATTTTGTCGGCAAAGTCGAGGAAGTAGGCAAGGATGTCTCACGATACAAGAAGGGTGACACTATCGCTGCACTGATCTGGGGCGGCGAAGTCAAAGGCCATGGGGCCTACAGTAACTACACCCTGGCCAACGAGTTCATCAGCTTCCCTGTGCCAAAGACAATCTCACCCGAAGCCGCTGCAACCATTCCGCTGGCATGCTGCACGTCGTGGCTTGCCCTCTTCTCGAAAGATTGTTTAGCAATCGATCGGAGTAGTGGCGAGCAGACTTCCGTCCTCATCTGGGGTGGAAGCTCAAGCGTGGGTCTTTACGCCATCCAGATTGCGCGCCAGCACAACTTCAAGATCGTCACAGTCTGCTCCCCAAAACACCATGAGAAAGTCAAGTCTCTGGGCGCGACTCATGTGTTTGATTACAAGTCCGATGACGTCGTCGATCAGATCAAAAGCGTTGCACCCCGGCTGCAATACATTTTCGACACGATCGGCGACAAATCTAGCTCAGCCACTTCGTCTAAAGCTCTCGGAGAGGCTGGAGGTACCCTTTGCACCGTCCGGCCAGGCAAGGCGAATACAGAAGGAGTCTCGGGCCAGGCCAAAGTCACGGATGTGTTGGTTTGGACAGCGTTCTTGAAGGATCACCAGTACAAGGACTTCAAGTGGCCTGCACATGAAGCAGACCACAAGCTATCGGCGGAACTGTTTGAGAAGCTCCCACAGTGGCTGGAGGATGGGACAATCAAGCCAAACGAGCCGAAGGTGCTGCACGGATTGGACAAGGTGCCCGAGGGCTTTCAGGAATACAGAGACGGCAAGATTAGCGGATACAAGATTGTGTATGATGTATAGACAATCTCACAAGAGCTAGATAACCACAACTTTCATTTGAGTTACGAAAGGTATGGTCGCTGATGCTTAAGGCATATAGCTTGGTCTTTGCGCAGCGCAAGATAGAAGGCTGGCATGAGTGACCCGCGAAGGCGTGTACTGAGACGTATAGGTGATCTCCACCACACCGCTGAAAACGTAAAGCTCCACAATCCGCAACCCTGACGAAGAACAATCAAACCTCCACACAATTTGTATCGTTGCCTCTGTCACCAGCAACTTCAGTCCTTTCCTCCGATAATGTTGCGGTCTCCCTGAATACCATCGTATCCTCTCCATCTTCTCGACCCTCCTCACATGACAAAAGACTCGCGTCGGTTGACTTCTCCATCGCTTTGAATGACCTCCCACAGAGTGCTGAACTCCCAGTCCTCGCAGTCCTCCCATGAAGTGTCGTCGTCGTCGTCGAAGTCGTTGTCCTCGTCTTCGTCGTCGTCGTTGTTGTCGTCGTTGTTGTCGTCGTTGTTGTCGTGGTTGTCGTGGTTGTCGTGGTTGTCTTCGACTGCTGTGCCACTGTCGTCGATATGTTCAAGGACCCCAGTCGCTTCGGCTCCCAAGGTAACCCTATGGATGGAGCGAAGAGGGGAAGCGCCATGGGTGGACACATGTTGGAAATCAGTGGGCGAGCCAATGATCATTTCCTGCTGCTCTCCATGGTCTTTCCTGCCGCTCTTATCAAACCACTTGAACTGGAGCAGCTTCTTGACCTTGCTCGACACCTTTCGCCAGAATGATTTCTTAGCGGACATCGTGGTCGTGGGAGCATGGTTGTTTGAGGCTTTGGCTTCAGACACAACTGCTGATGCTGGACCGTTGCGGAATCGAGCCGGGATTGGTGGGATACTGTCCAAGTGTTCGGGCTCGATACGCGGGAGGGCTGTGATCATCGAGTTGGGAACTGACACTGTGGACACATTTGTAGCTGCGACCTCTGGGCGGTGCGGGGTTGTTGGTGCATCATAGAAGAGGCTTGCAGCGCCCTTCGATTCCTTCTTAGAAGCCAGACTGACGTTTGAGAAGCTCCGACTGAAGAATCTGGTTGGAAATGAAAAATTGTGGCGGGAGTGATTTGGTGCCATAGGTGCTGATGCGACTCGCCAGTTGCTGATAGGGTCGGAGTTAGGCTTGATAGACTGTGGTTGGATCACAGGACGTTTTGAAGCGGCGGCAAGCTTGTGTGCGATTGCTTAGGACCTGTCTCAAAACGTTAGCTTTGTCCTGTTGTGGTGTTGGAGCCAGGCAGCCGATCGACGTTGCTTTATACCTCCAGCGGTTGCCATGGGGAACGTGATGAGGTGAAAGAGAACTTGACAAACGGTGAGCAATCGACCGTCGCAGCCTAACTTCCCCGGTCACCATGAACGTTCATTTGCCATACTACCACCGCCGCTGCCGTAGCTCGCGGCGTGAGGAGGGGGAAAGTCGCAATGTGGCCGAGCTGCTGCGTCAGCTTTTGCAGCCCGGATCGGTCCGCGTGAGTATCTGTGGTAATCTTTGGCAGTGAAGAGTGAACCACATTTGCGAGGAGTGAGGACTTGAGGAGCGCGTAGCGTGTCGGACGCGACCGGCAGCATTGCTTCATCATCACAGTCGGCAGTGCATATTGGGGTCGAGGGGTCTTCATTGACTTTGAGAGGAAAGTGAGTTGTTCGATGTGAGTACTGAGGACGAAAGGCATTATATCATAGTATGATCACATGACTGGGTTCCATTTCACCTGCAGTCACCGTTGCCTGGATGCTCATGCCGGGGCCAGGAATCGCAACTTCGGTGAGCCAGAGGATGCCATTCTCCGGCACGACCAATTCCCCAACTCACGGAGATTCAATATCTTTGAATTCCCAATCCCGCCAAGGCTTCGTCCAGGAAGAAAAGTTTGAAACATCAATGAAGCGTGCCTCGTATCTCTTCTATCAAGCATACAGCGTATGCTGATAATATGCTGTATGAATCTAAAATTTGCAAGAGCGTGTTAAAATCCTGCGCAGAATGCCAACTCAAACTCCAGTCATCATACCGAACGCGACCATGACTTGGACAATGTGACCAGACTCGATGTCTGGGGTGAAGACATGAACCTAAGAATCCTTCGTTGCATCAGCTGCTGTCACACCGTCTGGTGTCGTGATCAATACTGACGTGTTGGGGCGCGAATTCATTGTGCACACTTAACCATTGGAGATATCTGGAATGAATTGATTTAAAGTACATGGTATCTTCTACTTTTGAGCAACTTAGATGCGAGCTGGCCTGAATCGAGTCCGATTTACAACAAGTCATGAGCTCCAAGTGAACACTTAATGATGTGAAGGCCAAGCCCCTGAGAGAGCAAATAGACAGCTGGACCTACTGAGTGCGCAGTCTCTAGGAGCCGTGAACCTTCAAGTCTGCACCGACCAGTACCAAAGCACTCCGGTTGAAGCAATTGCTTTTCAACTTTCATGCATTATGTTAGGCAAACACTTCGCAATCCAGAAGAACGCAGTCCTGATAGAGCAAGCAGCTGAGTGGGCCTGCTGACTGCGTGGCCATCTTAAGTACCTTAATCTTCAAGTCTGCTCCAATCGGCCCCGATGGGTTGCGCTTAAAGCGACAGCTCTTCGGCTCTCTCGCATACCAAGTGTCCACACAGAGCTGACGAAATGCTGTAAGTGATTTACAAGACCTATTTCATGAAGCCGTTGGGTCCGCCCCACTGTCCCTTGACCATGTATTTCTGGTAGACCCAGGGAAAGAAGTCCTTCTTCAGGTAGTAAAATGCCTTCCTCGGAACACCTTGATCGAGGCCAAGAATGCGTCCAAAGGTCTCTTTGGGAACACCGCCGTATTTGAATTCAGCAAGCAGGACTTCCTTCTCACCTGTCGTAAGAGGACAGGATGTGTAGCCATCATAGTCAGCGTTGAGCTCCTGCTGCTTGTTCTCGATCGACTTGAGGACGTTCGAAACGAGGATAGGCGCCTGCGAGGTTACGGCAGCGGCGGTCTTCGAGGTTGGGAGCGATGAAGCATCACCTGCAGACCACACATTCGCAAACTTCTTGTGGCGGAGAGTGGCGTTGTCGACGTCGACGTAGCCTGCAGCATCGGCCAGCGCACTCTCCTTAACAAATGCGTGCGGGCCCATCTTGGGGACAGCGTGCAGCAAGTCAAACTTCCTCTCGATCTTCTCGCCAGAACCATTCTTGAACGTCGCAGTCTGACCGTCGATGGAGACAAGGTCATGCGCGAAGAGTCCCTCGATACCGCGCTCGACACGCAGCTTCTCAAGAGCTGCAGCGTACTTGGGCACACCGAACATGGTCGGCAGGCCAGTGGCAAAAGAGATGTCGATGGCGGAGGTTGAATCATTTTTCTTGTACAGACCCGCGTTCGACCATCGGTCCCAGGCCAGCCACATGACTTTCTGAGGTGCACCGGCGCACTTGATCACGCCTGCCGGCTGTGTGAAAATTGCTGTTCCCTTTTTGAAAGCCTGGATGTTGCGAGCGGCCTTATCACATGTCTCGTATGTGTAAACAGTCGACACATTAGAGGAAGCATCAGCGAGAGCTTCTGGCAAGCCGGTAATGCTGGCTGTGTCAACCTTGATTCCAGGAACAACAATAAGATGCTCGTAGTTCAGCTTATCGCCATTGCCCAAGGTAATGCTATTATCCTCGGGAGTAAAGCTACCAACGCTGTTGGCGTAGTGTTTCAGCTTCGGATCGAGAATTGGAGCGAGCGGCTGCTTCAGGTCTTCTTTGTTTTTCAGCCCGCCACCGACAAGCGTCCATCCTGGCTGGTAGTGGTGATATTCTGCTGGGTCGACCACAGCGATGTCATCAGCCTGGAATTTTCCAGTGCGGAGAAGCTGATGTGAGATTGACGAGCCTGCTGCTCCGGCGCCAACAACAACGATCTTATGGCTACGTGATGCGGTGTTCACAGTAGCAAACGTACGAGTAGGTGCCTTCTGCGCCATACGGCACGTGACGCGAGTGCCGAACATGGTGTCTGTGTGGTGATAGTCCTTCTTTTCAGAGCAATATCTCAGTCCTAACTTTTCTCAATTCAGGTCATAACCTCTTTCTCTGCCTTCTTGACAATACCTGACAGGCAAAACCAAAGCCTTTGAATGTGTTTGCTGAGAAATCGCGCCCCCATAAGCTGTAGATTTTGAGACCCGCAATCACATCATGCGCGCTAGCGTTTAGCGTCGCCGCATTGGCTCTCGAATTCGGTGCTGTTCTTGCCTCCGCAAACATACGATCATCAGCCGTGCGACTTGGCCCCTGGTCTCTCGGAACATCGGCTACATATCGTCGGCTCATCGGTGATGCATGCTTGTGGTGTTGCTGCGCTTCATCGTAGCGGAGACGCGACGTCGCCGAGCTGCCGTGGAAGCAACGTCGCCGACGCTGCGTATTGCACATGGATGTTGCGCAAGTTATGATTAAAAAGTCGCATGCAATTGCGATAATGGGCTGATTGATGACTCCTCTCGTGATGCGCGATGCGTGTGAGCTGTGTCGACCGGCTGTCGTATACGCACAATGAACGGCGACGTGTATAGCACTGACTCCGGAGACGAAGACTCCCCGGAAGTTTTGTACGATTAATGTATATTTATTCGTGCAGGTTCACAGTAAAGCCCATCCCTCATGAGCATATAAGGACTGATCAGATGAAGAGAATGGTTTCATTTCGTTCAGCTCTACGCTGGTCATCACGAGCAGCAAAGCTTGCAAGACAGACCCCAACATATGCTTCACAGTCCAAGCTACCACTCTATATCATGGAAGATAGACAGCATCACGAAGCACCACAAGTGCAGCGGCAATCTCATTCTTGCGCAACAAACAATCCTCCGAGGCATCATAACCCCCAACAATACAGCTCATCCAACACAACAGCTGGTCCACGCATACAACCCATCTTCGAAGCCAAGACTGGAACATTCCAATACATCGTTCAAGACCACTCAAGCAGCGCCAGCGCCATCATCGATCCAGTGCTAGACTTCGACCCCTGCACGTCTACCATTAGCACCACATCCGCTGACGCTCTTCTTGAACTGGTCTCTAAGGACGGCCTCGATATTCAGTACATCCTCGAAACCCACGCGCACGCTGACCATATAAGTGCTGCATCCTACCTGCAAGCTCAGCTCAGCAAGACAGGAAGGCGACCTCAGATCGGAATTGGCCAGCGCATTGATCAAGTGCAGAAGCTGTTTGGCGCGCGCTACGATGTGCCATCATCAGAGTACTCGGTGGCCTTCGACCGCTTCTTCATTGACGATGAGGCCTTTACCGTGGGCGACATGCAGATCACCGCCATGCACCTGCCCGGCCATACGCCCGACCACTTGGGTTATCGAATCGGCGCCAACGTTTTCTGTGGCGACTTGCTATTCCATACTGACATAGGTACTGCGCGGACTGATTTCCCAGGCGGCAGTGCCCCAGCTCTATGGGCTTCAATACAGAGACTGTTGGCTTTGCCCGATGAGACGCGGATCTGGACGGGGCATGATTATCCGCCGGAGGGGAGGAACGAGCCAGTACCAGCTATGACGGTGAGACAGCATAAGGAATACAACAGGCATGTAGGAGCCGGTCGGAGCGAGGACGATTTTGTCGACATGCGAACGCGGAGGGATGCCGCGTTGGGAGCACCGCGGTTGCTGCATCAAAGTCTGCAGGTGAATGTCAGAGGTGGGAAACTACCGAAGGCGGACGAAGACGGACGGCGCATGCTGAGAGTGCCTTTGAATGTACATTCTCCAGAGGTTTGGTAGGGGTGATTTGAGTCTGCAGGCAATCTGGAGGACACGTCTATAGCTTCCAATCTTCGGCCTTGCGGCGAGTATCTTTGCTTCTCAACTGAGTATGTTCTCCCTGACTTCACGTTTGGCAGCCCAGAACTCTTGCAAGTTGAAGCATCCGGACTCTGCTGCCATCATATTGTCTACATGCGCAAGCCAGACAAATTTGTACCGTTGCTCTCCTTCGCATGTATCGTCAAATCGAAATAGCACAGGAACCCCTAATCTAGGAAGCGCATGTATGACAGGCCAATCTGTGTGATGGGAGGATCGCTGCCTATGGTACCCTCGGCGGTGATGAACAGTTTTCGCGGAGCGTCATTCCAAAGGAGTCGCTCGAACGATTCTGTGAGACGCATGTTCATGTCGTTACTTGCTGCAGCAACAACCCCTCCACGTGCTTAGTCCCAGGCTGACGAGGAAACCTCACCCTGCGCTATTATTTCGTTGGGGTAGGTTGGAAACCAGTTTCCAGCTTGGTAGAAAGCCAAGAAGCTCGCGTTCGCTTTTTAGGCGTTTCGAGAGATCTCGTCACATGGCAAGATGGAGCGTATGATTCGAAAAGTGATCAAAATTGAACCTCGTTCATGGATATACAACCTTCTAACGCCAAGCCCACCCATTCCTTTTGATAATGCAACGCAAACCGGACACATGATAAGGTATCTTGAAACCATGCACTGCAACTTTTTGTCCAGTGCTACTCGAAGCTCGACGGCTGAATCATCGCGAAAAGCAAACAAATACACGCTAATTGTTCAGCCAATCCAAGAACTCAGGCGTGAAATAGCTAACGATGATGGTGGCGCCAGCACGCAAGATACCTTGCGTGGCTTCCTCGGCCATGGCGCGGAGATCGAAAACCCCGGCGGCAGCAGCAGCGTGAATCATGGCGTATTCTCCGGAGACCTGGTATGCGGCGACGGGCATGTCCTTGCCAATCTCCTTTGCATCGCTGATGATGTCGAGATATTGGCTTGCGGGCTTGACCATGATGATGTCTGCACCCTCGTTGATGTCGCGGGTAATGGCTCGGCGGGCTAGGCCGCGACCACCAGGAGGCAGTTGGTAGCAGCGTCGATCGCCGAAGGACGGGCATGAGCCTGCGGCGTCGCGGAAGGGGCCGTACAAGCAGCCGGAGAACTTGGCCGAGTAGGACATCAGGACGACCTGGTGTGCGATGCCGGCCTCGATCAGCTTCAACTTGATGGCACGGATGCGGCCATCATTCATGTCTGACGGCGCAACGCATTGAGCGCCAGCCAAGGCGTATGAAAGGGCAACATCGCTGATGCGCTCCACAGAGAGCTGGTTGTTCAGACTGCCGTCGTCTCGCAGGATGCCGCAGTGGCCGTGTGATGTGTACTCGCAAAGGCAGACGTCGACGGTGATGAAGAGGTCAGGGAAGGCGCGGCGGAGGAGGCGAATGGCCTTGATGACCGGGCCTTTGGGGTCGTCTGCGTTGGTGCCGAGAGCGTCTTTCGCGCCGGGCGCAAGCGGTACACCAAAGAGAATAACCGACTTCAGGCCCTTTTCGACGAGCGGCTTCAGATAGGGCACGAGCCTGTTCAGCCCCCGGCGGTGCTGGTTGGGCAGAGAGGGGATCAGCGTCTCCTCGTCAGGCTGGTCTGAAATGAAGAGCGGGTAGATGAGCATCGACTACATCATGTCAGTGGGGAGGGCGCGCGACACAGACGGAACGATTCCGAGCGCACCTTTGTGAGCTGACGCTCGGCCTGCCATGCGCGCGCAAGAGGGTGCGAGTAGCCTCCGTGCAATTGGCTTTTGATGTCGCCAGAGATGCTGACGCTGGTGGCAGCGGTGCTGGCATATGAGCGACCCGCCTCCGAGGCTGCCGAGCGCAGTTCTGGCCTGCTGGGGTTGCGGTACGCAATGTCTGATACGAGTGACGAGAACGACATGGCGGAAGTGGTTCGTGTTGGAGGTCTGGTGAAGAGGCAGCAGTGCGTCGTGGACGTGGACCTTGTAACGCCGGTTATAAAGCAAGCGTTCTAGGTGCAAAAGCTGAGTGAGAGTAAGAGAGGCAGAGGCTCAGGTGGCGGGCAGGGATCGGCAGCCGAGGTGGTTCCAGTACTGTCTCTCAGCGACTAAGACTGCGAATGCGAGTGCACAGCCAATCAACGGATCGGCGGCGAGTAGGATGTACAGGAAATATATTTATTTGAGGCTGCAATGCGAGCAACTTTGATTGTTTAAATTGCTCCACTGGAAGGAAGGCCCGGAGTGATACTTGACGTATCGCTCCTTCCGGCTGACTGCCGAATCATCTCCAGCCAACGACAAGCCAAGGATTACCGAATGTATGGGCACCGCATGCGATTAGCGTACAGGAAGCTCCGAGCAGCCACTCCGAATTCCGGGTGATTCAGCAGTTAGATTGATTTATTCTGGCTTGACTACATAGGAAGCTGACTTTCGCAGCTGTCCATCAATGAATGTACTCCGAAACACCGTACCATGCAAGGTGTATCGCCGGAGAGAAGTTTGAACAAAGAAACCAATGGGTGACGCCAGCTCATGCTTGCCTGTGTCCTCCAGCGTATGCCCGATAATGCTATCCTGTACATGAAGTGGTATCGTGGAATATGATGCACCGAAACGCCGGTGCGCTGATGCAATGACAAAAAGAAACGGATAATGAGTAAAAGAGAAGAAGAAGAAAAAAATCTAAGGTGCTGTCGCAATTACTGCGAAGATTCCTCGTGAACGACATGGCTTCCCTAATGAGTCTCCAAAGGTTCGCCGGTCTTCATACACGATGGAACTGACGTGTCGGCCGTCTGGGACGGCATTGGAGATGTCGAGAGTGACATGACTGAGTCGTCTTGTACGTACGCGATCCTACTCCAAACGCGCCAGTGTAAAATGACGATATGCGATATACGATTCGTGATATTCACGAGCTTATGAGAGTCTGGGTGGAGAAGAAGATTGTTGTGGGGAGAGAACGTATCAGCGGCAGCGGGCTGCATGCTTTGTAATGGCGAAATTTTCTTCGGTGTTGTAGTGGGAGCGAGGCTGTTGAACAACTCCATAGGCGAGCAATTATTATACTTGTCGATAGTGGCAAGAATGGTGGGTAAGATGGCGGCCTCGACTTTGCGTGCCTGCGTTGTAAAGGTGCTGAAAAATAGGTGGCGTAGATGCTGGTCAGCGCTCGACAGATTGTCGTAATCATATGCAGTTGCTCTGCCTGCGACATTCGAAGCGTGCCTCAATATCTCTAAAGCCAGAGCCTCAGAGTTAGCCATCCACTGTTGCGGTCCAAAACCCATGTTGAACTCCCCCATAATTGCCTTGAGCGAGGTCACCAGCTCCTGACGTGTTGCTGTCAAGGTCGGCCCTCGGAAGCCAAATTGCTTCGCAAGGGATGCAAACATCTGCAAGCAAACCTCCAAGAAGACGTGGTTTTCGATCTCTGCCTTCATGATAAGGAGTCGATCGGTGTCGAGATACATAGCGTCCGGGAAATCAGACCGACCGTCCTTTCCAAACAGTGTTGCAGTCACGCCTCTGACGAAAACTTCAAGACTCAGACGTGACGAAGTGCACTGAGCAGTGCAGTCTGAAATGAATTCGTCAGCTGCAGACTGGTACCATTTCTGAGAAGTCTGAATATTGACCCGAGCTCGACCGTTGACCAATCTGTCCAGGTGGTAGTGTGTCTCAAAGTTGACAGTATCTTCAATGAGGAGCGTTTTAAGATTCCGGATTTGGTGGTTTGCGACGTCCAACTTCATCGACTCCAATATTCCCAGGAGCTCACAAAGACCTTTGACTATACTCTCCGGCTTGTTCTGTGCAACACCTGATCGAGTATAGGCCACCATCTTATCGACCCAGTGATCTCTCATGGGGGCACAGTGTTCTTTCAGTAGGCAGGACATCCACTCAGATAGTCCCACAAGATCACAAATGCCTCTCTCAATCTGCTGCATTAGCATGGGTACGTCCAGATGCTCGTCCACTCTGCAGTGATCGCGGTCAGGGACCAGTCCCTTTATTACATCTCGAATGGTTTGGAAGATGTTGGGAATTCGTCGCTCAGCATTCCGGACAATAACAGACCAGTCGCTCGTGTCCAATTCTAGAAGTGGGGGCGTTCCGCGGAACAACCTATTGTAGAGTTCTAACTCTGCAACCAACGCGCTCCAGTATCTCTGTGCTGCTCTGACTTTCTCTTGTCCCTTCGCGCCATCCAGGTTTGGTCGAAAGCTGAGATCGCGGTCAAAGTTAACGTCGTGTCGTAGCCTGATGTTTGTGATGATATTTTGAATGTCAAGCTCACTCAATGACTGGCGGGTGATGGGTGGGAATTCCGATCCTTCACGAAATGCCTCGGCCAGCTCTTCCCCTTCAGACCCCGGTACCATAGTAATGAGAAGCTGAGCAAGCTGTTCGGGAACGTCTGGGATCTGTGATGGCAAATCGGGCACTGGTCGTGAAGACTGTACAGCGTGCTGCTCCCTCCTTGTCTTTTCGTTGCCGGCGTGAGACGTTGCATCGCGACTGGTGAGCGAACCGTGCCATGACGACACTGACGCAGTCCTTTTTCTTTCTGTAGCTGGTCGCACAGCGTAAGTGTGTTCGGTTGCCCTGAGAGTGGAGGGATTGCTGCCTGCAGCTTTAGGTGTTTGAGCCCCCATTTCTTCCTGACGAAAGCGGCCACAATTATTTTGTAATGAACGACCTGCTGTCATGTGTCGAAAAGCTTGAAATACGCGCTGTATTGGCAATAGAATATGTAGCGATGACGAGGAATCTTGATGAGGCGATTGCCGACAAGTTGTTCCAAGCGCGACCTGGGACAAGTCAGCGACCAAACCATACAAGACACGGCGTTTGCAAGACCCAAGCTGAGAACGTGCTCGCGGTATGTTTGACAGAAGCTGTGAGCTTCTACATGAACCGACGAGACAAATCTGAATCAGACTTGTAAGGTGCGGCTGTATGATTGATGAAGTATACCTTTTCAGCGTATGCCTACGTCGATGGCGGATCTGAGGATCTCTGAGACGCAAGTCTTAAGGCTTGTGTGATGTTGACATAGTAGAAGGGAGGACAAAGAGGTCAGTTGTGCTAATTGAACACAACGACGTTTGCGGAAGCTTGATGAGACGGCTTCGTAACAGTGCAGCTTTGCAGGAAAAGCAAAGCGAAAACGAAACAGGGCCAAAGGAGACAGAAGCAGAGAGACAGACAGGCGGATACTACTGGAGGTAGCGGATATGCTGCGGCAAGGTGTGAGACTGCTGCAAGGTGTGTTGCGGAATTCAAACAGCGTCTGACTCGTTCTTGGGGAAAGCGCTGTTTTGCTGGTTGTGAAAAGAGGCTGAAGTCAGAAGGTCAGCCCTTGCATTACTTGGAAGAAAGGAGGGAACAAGCAGGTCAAGGAGCTGTACAGTGCTTATGCCCGGCCGTATCTTAAGATGTGCAACAGCCAATGTCTAGGTCCAAAGCGCGGAACCGATCGCCACAGCACGACACATGGCGCTGGGGCGTTCGCGACCCGTTGCTTGGGGCAGCACTTGCCAGTGTGAAGCTGCGATACAGGTCCTCCTGGCGGCACACCGCTGGTTACCCGCAGCGCAACCACGGTCAATCGCTGGCACCGTCGCGGAGCCGCAGTAGCGGCTGCTCGGCTGCTGTCAGAAGTCATGGCCGTGGCTGGAGAGCGGAGGCCAGATGCAGGCATCTCATTCCGATCAGCGCATGCGGTTAGCCGGAAAGGAGACGACAGCCGAGATTGGCTGGCGACGCCGCAACCGTCACGAGCAGCCTCACTTTTCATAAACCAGGGCGAGCATGTCGGAGCATTTCTTCGCCAACCATTATGATTGCGTTTGACGAGGGCAACCATTCCTGGCGATGCTTGCAGCAGCTGACCATTCGCCGGCCTGGTCTATCATGACGTCGAGCCGCTGTCAATAGTACATGGCACGCCTCGTACTCGCGTCCAACGCCGTGGCTTCGAGAGTAGGCTCGACGTCGGCCAAACTTTGTGCAATCGTGGTGAGCCTCTGCTTGCGAGAACGGAGACTGAAACGTCAGGATCCCCCCTCCGATCTAATAGACGTGCCGACGAACAGCCGTGTATTGGTGTGACATGTTGTTGATCGGTCCACCGCGAGATATAGCATGCAGACAATACCGCGGTGGAGAAGGCGGACGTTAGAGACTGCACAAGTCAAAGACAGAGCGACCTCTCATGTCCGGTGAGACAGGCATCGTTGGTTCGGGAAAGCTGCGGGTAGGATGATGCCGGTACCGAGAGCGAGGCGCGCGGGTCTTGTACGAACTGGACTGGTCGGCGATGGGGCCATCTTTTCTTGAGAAAGCAAGAGCGACCTGAAGCACAGACCGAGGAAGCGGGACAACAAAGAAAGTCCCCACAGATGTATCATGCACGGGAGTGTAGGGCTGAAGAAGGATCTTGACCGAGGCAGCAGCCACCGTCTATAGAAAAGGCAAAACAGCATGTCTTTGCTAGCGTCTGCCTTGTGCCTGACTACAGAGTGCATCGTGGAGAGCGCCATTGGCCGCTCCGTCTGTTGTCGGATGAGAGAGGTTAGATCATCCGACTGCACATTGTTGGATGTTTTGCTGCTAATTCTGACCATGCCTGTCAAGTGGACTCTTCAAACATAGCCACAGACAAGACAGACACTGATCACTGCGTAGGTACACCACACCGCTCACGGCTTGATATGCCCCAGCAAATAGATTTATTGGCGATCAGATGAAATCTTCGCTCCGACTGCCTCGATAGGAAATTCCGAGCGGAAACTAGCCTTTTTTGGAGTATACGAACTTTAGGTTCAATTGATAATGTTTATCAGTCTGTGTGCCAGAGAGTTGCTGGCACACAGCCACGCGCTACCAAAGCATGCTCTGCCTCAGGAGTACTTATACTCTTCATTGTAGCGAGGCATTATCTTTTTCCAAGCTGATCCTCGCTCTTGCATTTCACGATTTACTATACACCTTGTCACAGTCAATCACAATCTCAACCTGGTACGTTGATCAAAGCAGCAGCAGCGATGTGACAGTATACAGCTGCGCCGTCTTCTCACTATATCCACAAGCTTTGCTGAGTGGCCGCTTCACTCCTCCCACGGACTGTGAATCACGTAAGAGGCCACCACAAGACGGCAATCCGTTGGTCCTGCTCATCACGCATCGCCGCCTTGCTGCTATTCGTCGCAGCAAGCTGAGGCATATAAGCAAAACGAAGTTTAAACTCGAGTGAAGCAACAAGTCAAGTCGCATGCATCGAGACGTCCCAGCACACATGACTGGATGCATGCAAATCCACCCCAACAACACGCCTCACAGCATACAAGCCACGTGGAGTGAGAGCCTGCCAAAAGCTCAATTGGCCAACAGCAGTAGGAGTCCAAGCTTCCCAATCAAATTTGGTTGTCACTATCGGCACATTACGCCGCATTATCGTTTCTTTGCCCATTCTGACACTTCCCTTGTGCTGTACAATTATATCCAATTCCACACATGACACATGCTGCATCCAACTCACTCTGCCGGCATCGCCAGCTCCTCAATGGGCGAAATCGCCTCAAGGCTCCTGATGGTCTCAGCGTCCTAAGCCTCGATGTCGAGATCATCGCTCTTTTTGGTGGAGCGGCCACGGCGCGGCTCGGATTGAGGGCTGCGGTCGTCGCGATCGCGCTCGTCATCACTGCTGTTGGAAGGAGACTGCGGTCTGCTGTCATTGAGGTTGCGGCGGCTTCTAGCCATCTGCACAAGCACGACAGGTCAGCATTGGTCTCTTGTTTTCTTTGTCTCGAGGTTGCTGCGTAACATTGAAAGGGGAAAGGAAGAAAGAAAGGAAAAACATACCCATGCCCGTACGCCGCCAATCAGACCGAGGTTGTACCCAGCAGCGAATTCAGAGCTTCCCCGTTCGCCAGCGCCTGCGCGTGGGATGTCAAGATGGCTGAGACGTGAAAGTGCAGAGGGGGAGCGCGCGTCTACGGCAGCATGCTCCATGGCATTCGATTGCTCACGCGTAGGCGTCCTGGCCGGGCTGGCGGGGCGACTCGATTGCCAGAAGTGGCGGAAGTCTTTTGTGAGCTCCTGTCCCGTGGTGGCCCAGTTGGCCTTGATGCTGTCGCGGAACTCGACCATGTTACGCTTGAGGTCGAGTTCGTTCTTCTTGAGCCACGACACGTTAAGCTCCTTGCGCGATGTACCACGCTTGAGCTGGCGGTCGACATACTGGTCGTAGTCGCGGACGATTCTGTGTGAGGTTAGCTGCTGTGGCATGGTGCCAATGTTGCAGAGATGCTTACTTGGTGATGATGCCTGTCGTACTCAGGCCCTCTGTGCGCTGCGTGACAAGGAACATGCCGCGCTCCTTGATAGGCCCGTAGATGTCATCGCCCTCGTCGGCGCCGTAGGGAAGGTCGTCGTGCGCGACATAGTCAATCTTGTGCTTCTCGAGGAAGTCGGTTGTGACGATCCAGGGGCAGTCGGGAATGACCTCGTCGACCCATTTGCAGTGTCGCACGCTCTCTGCGCGCTCTCGCGCCGACAAGACTGTCAGGCCCTTGCGCTTGTGTGTCTCGGTGTCGCCTGTGACGCCGACCACGAGCTCGACCTGCGGGTTGTTGGGCGCAAGATGGGCGAAGGCGCTCTTGGCCTGCTGCAGCGCGCGCATGTGGCCAATGTGGAAGAGATCGAAGACACCGTCGGCGTAGACGCGAATGGGGCGATCCAGCGCGGGCGGATTCGTTTTGAAGCCTCCCGCGGGGTCGGTGAGGCCTGCGCCTGGGGGTGCCTCCATGCGCATCGTGGCCGCCTCGCCGTTCTCGCCATTCTTGATCCTGTCGGCCGACGAGCACCGGCTCTTCTTGCTGACGCGCTCCTCGCCGCCCTCGGCGTCGCTGTCTCCGTGCTGGCTGGCAGCGCGGCCGCGCTTGGTCGACTCGGTCTGGCTCTGGCTCTGGCGCTCCTTCTTCGACGTCACTTCGTGCAGGACCGCGTCCTCAACGCCCTCGTCGGACGCGTCGCGCGACGATGGCTGCACGGCGTCCATGGCGTCCTTCTTGACTGAGCCGACCGTGTTAGATCGCTTGCGCTTGGGCGGCATAGGACCAGTATGGGTAGGGTAGCTGTGTGGGGAAGCGCGTCTGGGGTCGGCGGTCGACGGTAGAGGGGAGCTTGGGCGCCGACGCGGGTGCTTCCGGTAGAGGGTGGAGGGAGGGCAGCGAGCACGTCGCGGTCACGGCAGCGAGGTCTTGTACTGCAGGTGCACAGTAGGGGCAAGCAATGGACGCTCGAGCAGAAGAATGCCAGGAAGTAGGGACGACCGCGAGATGTTGACACGGTGCACGCGAGATTGCATCAGTCCATAATTTTGGAGCCCGTTCCCTGATCGAGCGCAGATCCTCCAAAGACGGTGACGTCGCGCCGCCTTCCGGCCCAAGCACTCCCCCCAACCTAGGCCAGCCACAGACACCGCAACGGTGTCCAACCCCACGTGCTGCCGCTCTTGATCCACGGTGGGTGCAGCCTGTCATCAGCCTGGCTCAAGCTTGCACCACTACTTTTCTTCTCTCTTCTTGTACATGAGTGCTTGCTGCAGTCGCCCTCTTGTCCCACAGGACGAGCCTGACTATGGACGCTTCGATTCGTGCTGGCAGGATACCCCTGAGTACCTGAGAGATAGATAGATGCCTGAGGCATTTACATAGTACTACCAATTTGTCGTGCAATTCACAAAATTATGCGGCACTGTAGTCGTCGTACATACAACAAGGCTGCATCTGGAGTCTAGGACTGTTTGCTTCATGTCTTGATATCACTTCACTGCCTCAATACTGCCTCGTCCAGCGTCCATACCCGCACTTCACCTTCGTCTCCAGTGCTCACAATAACCTCTTCCCCTTCCCATCTCTTGCCTTTGTCCGCCCTCTTCGCCCAGGTGACGTGGTTGATCTCGAACACGTCGTGCGCAGAGAAGATCTCAGCGACAACGACCCATTCAGTGGGACACGTCTTACTTTCCATCACAGCGGTGCCATCTGCCCCCTCGACGCCTTCCATCGCAGTCTGCTGTGCTGTACCGTTGGCCTCCTGGGCCCTCCACCGCTCCTTATACACCACAATCTTGCCGTCACTCCCTGCGCTTACCAGCAGTCCGGTTGTGCGACTCCAGCTGACAGAGTAAATAGCACGGTCGTGAGCTTTGGGTAGAATCGCGTCCTCATACCAGTCCTCATCGATAGCCGCAGAGCGGATGATGGAGGGCATGCCTGAGTTCTGGGCATTCGCGCCCTCTCTCGGCTTCCTCCTCCAGATGCGAACGGTGCAGTCATCTGAGCAAGTCGCCAGCCTGGGCCCGCTCTGCTCCAGTCCCTCTATGTGTTGTATTTGCTTCTCCTCGAGCCCATCTCTTTGCCTTCTATAGTCAAGCTTCGACAAGCCGGACCCCTCAAATTCAGCCCACCAGACCGTCATCCCATGTCCTTCGACAACAGCCACCTGCACCCAATCATCCTGGTCTTCTCTGTAGAACCGCACCGTGTCGTCGTAGCTGGTTGAAACAAGCAAATCTTCCTCTGGATGCCATGCGACGCACTTGACGTCGCCGTCGTGCTCCTGCAGCACCGCAACTGTCTCGAAATTGTCGTCTTCGAGCTCTTCCCATATCCAGACACTCTTATCACGGGAGCACGTGGCCAAATACTGACCGCTGGGCGACCAGGTGAGTGACTTGATCTCAGACTCGTGCCCGTCGAGGATGCATGAGAACTGGTACTCATCGGCGTCTTCGTCCTCCTCATCGCCCACCTGGCGGCCCACCTCGTGCTCCAGCCTGTCGCCGTCCTCTTTGCGCCAGATGCCCGCGCTGCTATCAAATGACCCCGTCGCGAGCACAGACTGTCCCTGGGTGTGCGGCTTCCAGCTGCAGGAGCGCACCGACCGCTTGTGTCCACCTGTGATCGAGTGCAGCAGCGTAAACGATGTCAGGCTGTATACGCGCACGGAGCGGTCCGAACATGCTGTTGCGACTACGGGTTGCGTGGGGTGAGGCGCTGTCTGCCACGTGCGCGAGTTTGAGGGGGGCGAGAGAGTCGAGAGGAGTGCGAGCGTGGGCGTTGGTGCAGCCATTCTCAGCTTTCGAGGGCGCCGTGGGCCGTCTGGGAAGCTGTTTTGGTATTCGTGCCTCAATGACACAGTTGTTGGCTCGAAGCTGAGATTGGAGGTGAACGGACCCCTGGCTGACAGCAAGCAAGCGCCAAAAAGGTATTCAATGGCAATCCGTGAGTGCTGTGAGGTTTGAACATGTCGCGGGGCAGATCTCGACAAAGTTCGGCAACGCGTCATTTGCTAGTCGCCCCGCGACAGGGGTATGATGTCTGCGTTATCGGACGATTCGACCATCACCCATTGCAAGCCGAACATTCAATGAGAGGCCGCTTCCATGCACATATACTCACATTATATTTATATAGCTCATGTGGTGTCGTTTATTCTCATGAAAATCTAAATTAACCATGAATCGATTTGTGTGCGCCATTCATACGTGGGTATTTCTAACAAACCGAAAACGCCGAAAATGCTGATAAAAGGCATCATTCGTACTATACACGATTACTTCCTCCCATA
This sequence comes from Epicoccum sorghinum, assembly GCA_020272525.1. Taxonomy (NCBI): domain Eukaryota; kingdom Fungi; phylum Ascomycota; class Dothideomycetes; order Pleosporales; family Didymellaceae; genus Epicoccum; species Epicoccum sorghinum. Next base: position 1,871,124 of record VXJJ01000011.1, on the reverse strand, counting down.
TTGCAGATCCTTGGGTGACGACCGTGTGGCATGCGGATCGCGGAACGCTGTTGTGATCGACATCAATCTATCGGCCAGCGTTAACTGCTCTGTGTCGGCCACGCCAGCCTCGGACCTGAAGCCCATGTCACGCAGCTCTACCGTGGAGCCCCCTCTCTTCGATTCGTCGTGAATGATCTGCTGAGTTGAAGTGACCATGATTCCTCCCCACAGGTGTCCGCTGTTTGAGTCCGCGGAAGGTGATGTCAGATTGACCAAGCCCTTCTCGGAACAGGAATCAGGCTGCAGGGCTACGACAGATGGCTTCGATCGGTGCATCCGCAGCTTGAAGTTCCACCTGTTGCTACGCTTTTCCGGTTCCTTCTCGTGAGATCGAGTTCTCGTAAGAGCGGAGAATTCCTTGTGATTTCGAATCGCCAGAATCTGGTGGTCGGGAGAGCCGGGAAATGACCTAAGATAGGTCTGGAAGAAGGACATGGGGATGCACTTCAACGTCATACTCTGAAGCGACTGTATGTAGATCTCTTTGATACCACAGAACGCAAACACTGTCGCTGCACTGCGTTCAGTGTGGGCCCCGGCACCGTGGGCAATATCCAGTTGCTTTGCCGAGAAGATGGCACGATGCAACGCAGATTCAGGAGCGTCACGTACGAGATCAAGAATTCTGTTGCGGAAGGTTTCCAGAAATGCGTCCTCTTCTTCGGTCTCCATACCAGATCTTTGACCTGTGCGCGCAAGGCAATCGTCGAGGGATAGGCCGTTAAAGGTGGACAAAAGCTTCAGCATACCCAAAGTAAGTTTACCGTCAGCCAACTTGACCATTGGTAGCCTGTCTGGGGTTGCTCGAGGTACAACAATGTCAAGACCTCGCATGCCTGGTGAAGGCTGCAGAAGGAACGATGCAAGGTACGTTCCGTAAGGTGGTGTTGATGGCGACCTGTCGGTGAAGGCATGCCAGCGGTCGACCATGTCATGCAAGTCATCTCGAGTTACCTGCAGACTGCGGGCGAGGTTTTCTCCAACCTGATCGATACTTGCAAAATGGTAGCCCAGGTTCTGCAGGCGTCTTACTTCGTTCATATCGGCCCGCTTTGTCAAGACTAGCATCTGTCCACGGCCAAAAAGAATGGGGTTTGCCATACCAGTCTCGATGTCCTTGTTCGCCAAGTCCGCAGCGAGGATCTCCTTGCGGTCGTGTGGGTCCTTAAAGACAGCCCTCGCCATCGACATGGAAGTACCTGTCGTAACAACTTCTTCATATAGGCTTCCCAGGTTCTGGAGACCGGTATCCAACGTCTTTGCAATATCATAAGCGGTGACGCAGAAGAGTTCACGGAAAGTAGCAGAGTATGTCGAATCCTCCTCTGAACTGAAAGAGCTGCGACTCTCTGCTACTGTAGACGGTGTTGTAGACTGTAAATAGCCTGTGCTGTGAAGATGTTCACGCATCGTTGGGATCAAATCCACGATGCCACCCCAGTGACGGGATACTCGGAAGATCCACTGGAACACAGGATGCGCATTGTTGAACTCGTCGTCGAAAGTCTGTCCGGTTCAGTATTGCTTTACGAAGAGCTTGGACATAGTACTCACCCGTTGGTGGAACTGCCGAGTGATCGTTTGGCAAGGCAGAAGCCCGCCCTGGCTGACCAATAACTTGCCACTTTCATCGAATGTGGCGCACGCGAGTACGACTTGTTGGGCACGATCCTTGAGCAGTCGGCGATGACGCTGCTTCAGAAACCCAAGCAAAAAGCAGACAAAGCAAGCACTCAAACACTGAGGAAAGATTAGTGAGAACAGCGCGGCCGCAAGGAACTGAGCTTACCAAACAAAGGGCAATGATTAGTGTAACGTTGCGCTCGTTGCCAGAGCCATCGTGGTAACCCCGGATTTCATACCATGTCCCGGCAGCACCAGTCCAGTGCATCCCAGAAACAGCCAAAGCCAGAAAAAAGGCAACCACGCCGCGCCGAAAAATATTGTTTAGCCAGGACCCACTCCAATGGAAGAAGAGACCAAATGACAATAAACTTGCGCCAACCGCAATACCCGCAGCACCAAAGACGTGCGGCCAACTAAGATGAAGATGGTAATTTGTCGTACCGTTGTTCCCTAGGTAATGCATCTCAGTGATGGCTGCACCGGCGCAGATACCGCAAGCGACAAGAGAGGCGATACGGATCGCCGCATGCTTGCTTCGTCGATAGAATCGGTCGGCTACCATCAGGCCCAGGAAGATGACCACGACAGGAATGATGGCGGACAGTGCAGTGTAAGCAGGACTGTAATAGAGTTGAATCTCCTCTTCACCGTCTCCCAAGACAATGGCACGGTTGCCGACGAAATGCATACACCAAATCGCTACCAGGCCAAATGAGACTGAGCAGCCCACAACTTGCACCCTAAATTTGTTAGTCAAAGTTCAGTGTATCAGGATGTCCAACTGACCAAGCTCTCCATCCTGAGCCAGAAACCCTTCGATGAAGTAACTCTACTGTCGTCGCGGAGCCAATCAGGCTGACCAGGTAAGAACAGAATATGAGGTATGGTGTGAATGAGATATTTGGCCTGCTCCCAATGGGATATTTGGCCTCAAGTTCGGGACTTGGACCCATTGCAGGCTATCTCGCTCACGCGCACCGATAGAATATCTGAAGGCTCCGCGTAAAAGTGCTGTAGTAATGGACTGCCCCCGATGTAGTATCAGGAAAGATTTTAATGAACTCTACGGGTTCTCAACGACAGGCCTGGGAAGGGGTACAAGAGATCGTGGCGCAGGACGCCTTCCGATATGCAGGGCGTTGCGGTATGTATACTGGCGTGCCAGTCCACAAGAACCTAAGACCAGGTATCCATCCCTACAGGCGGGAGACCCTAGTTTGGAACGACGACTGTAACGGCATTGACACCATCTAGCAAGTAGGTAGGTGCTCAGCTCCGTGGGCATAGATGGCTAAGCCATCGCCACGACCAATTGAGGTCCCGGCCCCGGGCAGCCACACCAATGGAGATGCCGCTGACATAGGTGGACCATGGTGCTCCGAGGAGATCGTTCTGAACAAGCGCGATTTGAAAGACGAGAAGGTTTGAACGTCCCGCCCAGTCGTCAATCTGCAGACTTGTGGCTTGCAAATTGCTATACACAGATTTATAGCTGCGTCAAGCTCCTGTGCACATTCTGATGCTACATTCCTTCTCTTCGGTTGATGGTACTGTGGGAAGTCAGAGTGGAAATAAGCCCTATCCCCACCCAACGCCCATCCCACACGGGAGTTGTCAAATGTAGCCTCGCGTGTCGTCGGACGGCTAGAAGCTCAGATTTGTGGTTCGTCGGTGTGCCGTACCACGGTACCGCACTCCAAACGAGATCGGCGAGCATAGCGTATTGCCGAGGCGCACTTAGTGCCCTTGTCAAAACAGCAATCCCTCCTTCGTCCAGAGATCATCATAGCGTTTGTGTAGTCATAGTAGTAGTAACACCGCTCCTACAACGGATCAGCAGGTATAGCTCTTCTCCCTCCAGACCATAGCTGTCGATCTGGTTGCGGCTGCGCTGAGCTGCATCCCACCTCGCAGCAAGCGAGTATGATCTCGCCCAATTTCGCCTGTCGAGTGGTTGCAGCAGCACGTGTCGTGAATGATCACTCGCGATGAGAATATGTCACCATCCCTGCACAAGCAGTTGTCTAGCAGGCGGCAACTCTGATATTTACCTTCCATGTGAAGGTCCTCATTTGACATGCATTTATCCATGACACGCCAATGCGCGTGAAGCACAGAGGACTCCACTGTAATCGCGTGCGCCGTGCCAGCCGTGCGCTGACGGTCAGCACTCACATTTCGAATTACGGTGTCTTGAGCACATTCAGCACCTGCTTGTGCTTGATGAACGACAATCTGTTTGGTAAGACTTTGCAAGAGTCATGGAGAAGACGATTTGGTTTCGGACGTACCTTAGGTACAGTAGGGTGAACGATATTCGAATGGTTGAAGATGGGTTCGCTTAGGCTTTGGGTGATCTGCGCTAGATCTGGGAGATTGAATGGGCTATCGATCCTCCCGAGATTGCTGAGGCAATGAGCGGAATTCGAATAATTGAGAAAGTCGTAACTGGACTCTCTGTTCAGGTCTGCGAAAGGCAGCAGCAGCTTGCACCATTCCCTTGTATGAGCAAACCTTTGCGCGCGCAGAATTCGCTTTCGCTTGTTCCTGCGTGAAAAGCGCGGAAGCTTTCGCCGGTGTTTTGGCTGCGAAACAGATCGACCCGACCAACGAGATGGCCGCGGCAGACCCCGGATAATCCGGCTCATTGGATGCTAGCCACGTTTTTTGACAGGAACCTTTCGCTAGCCTTCTCGCCTACACCAGCGTTCCTCGAAATTTCTTCCACCGAGCAATGATCGTTCGCCGTCATGTTGGCAACCGAGGTCCCGACCCAGACAAAATCCGGTAGTAGCCCCGTGATGATGGATCGTCAAAAATGTGTCCTGTTGAATCTTCCTGTATCAGTGTTTGGTGTCTATCGTGGGTTGCAGCGCCAAAGTCATACAAATTGTGTGAAACTGCGCCATTCGTCAATAAGTCGCGATCGGTCCAGAACAGACGCACGATGACTTGCAGATTCCGGAGGATCGAGCTGCTTGTAGATTAGGCTCAGCTTATCGTTGGATTGAGCAGTCTCGTCGTCGAGTGGATCTTCTGGGGAGGCTGCTCCGGGCTCTCCTTTCCTGAGGCCAACTAACGACGACTACTGACAATGATTCGTGACTTTGCATTGTTCGTTGTCTTTGCCTCCAGCGAAACTTCTGGGAAAACTTCTCCGAGTTTTTTTGTCATGTCGATAAGCCTCGAAGACTACTGGCAATGATTCGTGACTTTGCATAATGATTACTTGCATTCCTCTTTGCACAGTGCTAGTGGTAAACATTGCTCTAGATGCAGCGATTTTCGGTGCTCTACGTTAGGTATGTATCCTCTGGCTTGTGTTGGAGAAGTTGACCATAGTTTGAGGGTTGCGCATCGCTTCATGACGACAACACCCCCAGCCAAAACCCGTTGGCTGAACTCAATCAGTGGACCCTGCCGCGGTGCTACCGGTATTTCCTCTTCCTTCTGACAGCAGGACCCCACTGACTACTACCAAGGTTACGGAGGTCGTATCCGTCAAATCATGAGCATTACGGCAGATGTGTGTTGGGCCTAGTTCGGCCGAAGAAGCTCATGCAGTCGAGGCGTGGCGCGTGCTCGGGGAGGAAGCGGAAGTTCCCATGCAAATGTCGTGGAACGAAGGAGAAGAGATTGCGTCTAGGGCAAAGTTAATGCTGCAATTCTTCGTCGTTGAGGTACGTAGTCGGGGCCAGAGACATGAGACCAGCATCGGCCAGAAGCATCTCGTCATTGATCGTCTTTACAACGTGCTCAAAGTTGGCTACGGTGTCGGGGGAGCATTTTGGAAACAAGGCTTCATCAAGCGTCGATTGAGAAGCATTATCATCCCCTCGTATGCGGTGAATGTAAGACACTTCGTCCCCTGTGGGCCTCACAGCGCCGGGCCTAATTGTGCGGTCCCTCCAAGTTTGTTGCGACAATACTTCTGACCATTGTCCGGATTCCGAAGTCGATGTGGGCACTGAATTTGCAGTCACGAAGGATTGTAAGCATGTCGCTGAATTCCGAGGAATAGTCCTTTGCAGATATTGCCAGAGCAGAGGGACAACGTTCGAAGCCATCGCACTTTCACTCGTGAGTGTAAGATCTTGCCCTTGACCTATAGTGTGTATTGACAACGAGGGCCTGACTAATGTTGACAGCTTCTCTTGCAAAGACTTTGAGACGATGTGCATGGACAGAGTCGGCCGAGAAATCGAGCGTACGATGACTGGTAGGAGCTGCACTCGTTGCAACATTGTCTAAAGAACAGTGAGCGTGATTGACGACGAGCAAAGATCTCGCGTCCTTACACGTGCGTAATCTGGTCTCCACAAACAGGGTGCAATATCCATGAGGCCCAGCTCGAATGTATTTGCTTTGACCTTCAAATCAGGGAATAGCTTGTTGTTGATCCTGCTTAAAACTGAGAGCCGTAGCGCCCCATCAATCAGCAGTCGCAGACCTGCGCAACTGAGGCTTGGCTCTGGGTTTCGTCCTTCTCCCAAAGCTCCAGGACCCCACTGTCCCGGCGGAGCTTTCATGTGGTTTTCGCTGCTAGGTTCTGCTGGCGAGAGGTTTGGTCTCTCTGTAGTGGAAGCGATGGGTCGTTTCCTTCCCAGGGCCAATGGAACCGCTTCATGGATTCCAGGTGATGGCGCGTCAGTCACCGCATCGCTCGCATCACCTGTCGGTTGACTGAATTTCGTTTCCCACACGATGTCGAGATCTTTCGAAGTCCTCGGTCGCTTGGTTCTTACGACTTTCCTCTGTGACGTCGGCTGGAAAATATCCGCGGAAATTCCTATCGAGTCAAGAGTCAGGGAACAGATCCCTTCAGGTGGTCGCAGATCGGCTGCGGCGACATCTGTGAGGATGCCCTTGTGTGGTCCTGCCGTGACTGCTGCGGTTTCAATGGCATGATTGACCAAGAGTCGCAGCTTCCCGGGCCCAAGAAGTCTCTCATTGGGGACTGTTGGCTGCAATTGTAGCTGTCGCCAGACCTGAATGTGCTGTCTGAGCAGGAGTTGGAGAGGTCGTTCGACGAGACTTACTGGGGCACTGAGTATAGTGTCAGATAGCCTTCGAAGTATCGCATCTCCAACAGGCCGGCCATTGAATGTAATGTCTATGTCAACATGCAAACCATTTCCCCGACCTACCCAGACCTTGTCAGACGAAATGAGCTCAAGTAGAGAAGCTGCGCTGTGTTGTTCAAATTTAGTGCACTGCTGTTGTGGTGAGATTGTGATCAAGGTTTTGCACCAAAGCTCAAGGTCGGCTGCTGATGTCGCGATGACTGCTCGTCCCAATTCAATCGAGGCATGCATACTTGTATGTCATCGACGTACGACGCTGGCATTCAAAATGTACAACCACTCGAAGATGAAAAACAACAGATGTGCAAGAGGGCCATTGGTTGTACGACGCTAGTACCCCACACCGCGACGCTAGCTTGACTGGGGGCTCCGACGTCGTTTCCTTCCGAAGCTCGAGCTCGGCGATCAGTCAACGACACACTATGAGCCATTCTACAAAGGTCGCGCTACAGCGCACCTGCCAGGTCGTGCGGAACAACGGCATTCAGTGGCAATTGCAGTCCACTCCGACAACGCGACGGGGCATCAGTAGCAGCTCTCCTAGGCGCACAGATGGCGTGTTCCGAGAGCTCACCTCCATGCGCGTACGTACGCCATGGGTGAAAGCTTTACGTGAACAACAGCAAGGGGGAAAGCAACCAATCGAGAAGCCAGAAGTCCCCAAGAACCGCGACCTGCCGCCCAAGCGTATGAGCGACAGCTATCACTCTGTAGTGCTACCCTTGGCTCGAGATCCCTGGCTCCTCGACACGTACCTGAATTCATCTGGGCATATACGTCTCGGAACCATCTTCATGGATCTCGATGCACTTTCGGGTGTCATCGCGTAAGCCTCTGTAATGTTTCAGCTTGATCATCCCCTCTGATACCATCTAGGTATAAGCACACCGGTGAAGATGTAACCACGGTCACTGCTTCCTGCGATCGAATTACCATTCACCACCCACTAGACGAGATCTGCGATCTCCAATTGTCTGGCCGTGTCACGTATGCCACAGGCCGAAGTAGTCTAGAAATCACGATGCAGGTCGCCAAGGCGCCCCAAGAAGGTGAGACTGTAAAGGACACAGACGTTCTGATCAATTGTACTTTCACCATGGTTTCCTTGGATCCCAGCACCAAGAAGTGAGTCATGTCTGCTATGGTGCACTGTTCGTCCTAACAGAGCATCCAGGCCTGTAAATGTAAATGCATTAATCGTAGAAACCGAAGAGGAGAAGAGGCTCTTTGCCCTGGGTGAACGCAACTCTCAAATTCGTAAAGAGAGACGCAACACATCTTTGATCAAACATACGCCCAACGATCTAGAGAGTGACCTCATTCACGCATTTTGGCAGAAACAGCTCCAATATCATGGTCAGTCACTGACCAGCGATCCTGTTTCCACTGATTCTAAGCTTCCAGATCCTCACGACGCAATGCGCAAACCTGACAATCTCCATTTTATGGACACGACACGCCTCCAGACCGCCACTATAATGCAGCCACAATATCGTAACAGGCATCACTTCATGATCTTTGGTGGATTCCTTCTGAAACAGACATTCGAGCTTGCTTTCACCACCGCGGCAGCATTCGCCCACGCTCGACCTACTTTCGTATCCCTCGACCCATCAACGTTCCTGAATCCTGTGCCTGTGGGTAGTATACTTTATATGACTGCCCACGTAGTCTACACGGATCCTCCGCTCATTGGTGCTCCCGGAGAACATTTTGAAGAGAACGTAGAATACACGAGGGTACAAATACGAGTTGATACCAAGGTAAGAGATGTGGAGCACGGACATTCGAAGCCGACAGGGCAATTCAACTATACATTCAATGGTCAGTAAAACGCGACTTCGCTTGACTTCATATGCTGATAACTTTGGCAGTGCCCAAGAACATCAGAGTGATGCCGAGAACGTATCAAGAATTCATGTATTACCTCGAAGCGCGCAGACGCGCGGAACAAGTCAGACGCACATTGGATGAAGGTATCAGTGTCAGCCCGAAGCAAGCAGCGGAGTCTCTCACGGAGTAATAAGCCCTCATCGAGTACATGGGGATAGATCACGATGTTTGAGCATCAAACCTAAACTTGACTGTGGCGCTACACGTATACGCGCTAGTCCCTAATTTGGTAGTTGCGGGTTTGGAATATGTACATACAGCGTCTTGTCAACTAGGAGACATTCGATGCCTTTGGAAGATTCAATATATTAAGGAGCGAGCAAGGACTCAGCAGCGCCGATCGAATACGGAGTCATCCTTTAGAACTGTGTATTTACTTAAACTAGGCCAATTGAGCTTGAAGTAACCCAATTAAGACGATACCCAATGTTCGCTAGGAGCTGCTAAGGTGCTGTAGGATTCGAAGATGATCGATAAAGTCGTTGAGCGTAGAACAACGCGAAGAAAATGACAACCTGCGCCAACCCATATCCCTCACCCATGATCGTAATAAAAAGTCTCCATGCGCCGGCGACCCTCCAAGACTCCAACGCCAAAATATGCGACAAGGCTAACTCAAAGCCAAACCTGACTCAGAAGCTAAGCTTTCGATTGTCCAAGTTCAGCCCGCGGGATAAAGCGCAGAGTAGTCATGTGACTCTCATTTGTCAAAGTGAGGCTGACATGACGCAGGACAGATACGAGTCGTCCAGGGGAAAGCCGCTCACTGATGTGCATAAGTCAGCCATCTGCACCTCGAACAACACTTCACACCGCCTTCTTGTCGCCACAACGCTGCTTTCAATATGCTTACCTGAACGTCCAAGCCACGACTCTGCTCCAAAGTCTAGGCCGATGCTAGCTGCATCTTCACCACTCGTCAAGCTGGAGCTCCAGATTCACGTCCTCGGAGCATTCGCTGCAGTAGTAATTGGAGAAGCCGCCACATTTGACTGTAGGGTTTTTGCACATATCGATGCTCCAGGCATCGTATGAATAACCGGAGAGCAGGCGTGACGCGCAGATTTCGATCGAGTTTGCCCAGATATAGTAATCATGGTTGCAATAATACCATGAATATGTATAGGAGCACATTTTGAAAGAAGATGACGGGTTCGGAAGCGCGGTAGAGATGCGTTCAAGCGTGATAGGGTGTGTGGTAGAAACTATATATCTATTAGCTGACCGCTTTTTTGAATATGTTCAGAAGATGCAGGTGCTGGAGCGCCTGTTCTATTGAATGCAGGTACCGCACAGTCTCGAATCTCCTTCATTGGTCGAGAGAGAGTCAGGAACGCCCTATGCAGAACGCACAAAGCCCACAACTATAAGACAGGCTACTTACAGGAAACTTTACGCTCTCACTTGGTGTTATATTGCGGGGTCAAAACTGCTATCAAGTCTCGCAGGCCGGCGAAGCAGAGAGATCCCACTTATACTCATACCTACTGCTCGCTTTGACTCATGCAGCCTTGCCGTCTGAGGTTGGCCGGCCATGCACCGCGTTATCTTCCCCGGATTAGTTGCTGGAAGCGCTGATAAGACACGAGGCGAATGAACGGTCGGACCCTTTGTCCGTGCGCTGTGAATGTTGCGGTGAACGGATCAAACTTTCCGAATTACCCCAGAACTACCTAGACCGATGTTCCCCGCTCCAACCAGCTCGCATGCTGTATCGCAAAAGCATCCGACATGCATACGACCCTTGCAGCTTCCAGGGCTTTTTGACCTCTTCGCTCTGCAAACCCAGGTCAGACTGTGTCTGCACTTCTCAGGCACAGCAAGACCCTGCAGGAGCTAGCGCCGTCAGCTTATGCAGGGACTGGTTAGCGCGTCGCTGGGATGAAAGGATGAGAAAGCCGACGACCCAAACTCCCAAATCTGGTAACTCTCGCTCGCACTACAGATAAGACAGTGTCTCAAACATTTTATCTCGCTTTTTATGCCACGCAAAGGTGATACGCCGGTGCAGACCAACGACTGCACTCAGCCGAGGTGTCGGCATGGCTGATCTTTGACATCGGCAACTCACACGTCGCACGGCGCCGAGCAACCACCGACGTCTCACCAAAGTCGGCTGCAGGGCTCGACAATCGCTCATGCGGCGAGACGAAGTGTCCGAAGAAATCGGGCAACTCACCCCGCAATGCCGAACGCTTCCTACGCTTATTCCACGAATTTCCTATTTTGGTAGTTTGGTGTGGACGTTCGGGAGCGTGGGGCGGAGGTTCGGTGGGCGGAGTCCGATAGTTGACCGAAGAAAGTCGGCATGATTGACTGATTTCGGCGTGTAGAATGAGCTGTGAAGGCCTCCCCTGGGTGTAAGCACCCTCATCGCAATTACGCGCGCCAGCGGTCGAGCCTGGATGGATATGGTAAGAGGTGCTTCTGTAAAGTATGCAGTGAATCCTGAACTAGGCAACTTCATATTGTTATTGTTATATAAACGCACGACGTACACAACGATCACAACGTTGTTCTACGCCAATAAAGGCTCACGGGCTTCTTCGTCCGCTGCCCCGGCCTCGTCATTGTTCGAGTTGTGTATAAACGTCAGAACAGGGACAGCGAGCACGAAGAACGACCCAGCGACCAAATAAGGCAAGCCCAGCCAGACTACTCCCTTCTGCTGCAGACCGACAGTATACAGCCATGCGTAGATGGGTCCACTGATGGACCCTCCAATGGCGCGTAGCATCGTGATAGCCGAGTACATCGTGCTTATCTCACCTGCGGGTACCATCTCAGTCGCCATGGATCGCGTCAAGGAGTCTTGACCCGACCCTAAGGCCAGCACAACAATGCCAGCTATGGCCAAACCCACCACGGGAGCGAGGCTCAGGCACAGCAGACCAATTGCGAGTACACTAAGACTCCACTGAGCTAGTAGTTTGTCTTTGGTAAACACAGTTCCCCTATGGAACGAGGCGGGCAAGCTGGAGGTCAATGCTGGCAAGATCAGCACCAGCGATACGAACTCGACGCTCATCTCGAGTGCGCTGAGGAAGCTGGCCTGTGAGACAATTGGTCAGTTCGGCGGGCTCAACGTACGGATTAAGACTTACATTTGAGAACGTCCATCCGAAGCGTTTCGAGATGTATATGGCCAACATGGTAGGAACCGAGTCGAAGCCCAATTGGCATATGAATACCAATAAAAGCATGGCTAAGACATGTGCATCACCGAAAAGTAAGGCGGCAATGTTCCTCAGCGCTTTCAGCGAGGACCCCAAGGTCCAGCTTCTCGCCGCCTCATCAACGCCAGACTTGTTTGTCTCATGAATGGTGGTCTTCGGAATCAAGGCCGCAGTCACACTTCCCAGGCCCACGCTTGCAAGTCCTACAGCCCATGGTAGAAATGCACTTGTCCTCATCATCAGACCACTGGCAGCATAGCCTAGAATGCTCGCACCGACTCCTGCCGCTCTGAGACGGAAAAACAGTTTTGTTCTTACTTCGGCACTCGCAACATCTGCAATGATAACGTGCAGCAAGGTAATCACGACTGTAAATCCACCGCCGATGAGGCTGAACACAAAGTGCAACCAGATCAACCGGATGGGAAACGCAGCCGGAAACCAGCAGATCAGGAAACCCCATCCATCCTCCAGACAGCCACCAAATACAGCGATTGCCAAGATAAAAGAGTGTCCGTATCGATCTGCAAGCGCTGCAAAAGGGATCGCCAGAATACTAGGAATGATGATTGAAAGACGCTCGATACCGCCTAGGAGCGCGAGTTCTTCTTGCACGGGCGCGATCTTGCAGTCGTGTGGGCCAGGTGATCCATAATGTTGCTGACAGACAATGGATTCGTAAATAGCGATGCGGGGCGCTGGCTGCAAAGTCGTGCCAAACAGGAAGAGGAAGCAAGTCAGATAGACTAGGGGAACTGTGTAGGACGCAGTCATCTTGATCAACCACGCGACCCTGAGAACGCTGACTGTGTTGGAGAAATCTATCGAAATATCTGATTAGATATCGGCAAAATTCGCATGAGCCAATGGGGTTAGTCGTATGCTGATCACAACTCTGGGCCGCCGTGCTCACATGCATCAAAACATGAAATAATTTTAATTTTTGACGAACTAAATTCTGAAGCAATCGCGCTAGACTGTATGAAACGTAGAAACAAGCTCCCGTCTTGAAAGACAACGCCTATAAGCTTATATGTGACTGGGGTATCATCGCTACAATCCGGTAAAACACCATTCATCGCAACCTACTACTGGTTCGAAAAGACCCTAAGTTGCCATGTCTCTCTAAAATGTCCCTTGCTTCATTGTTGGACCAGATAACGCCAAAGTTGGCAGCCGAATGGAAGCCCTCGACTGTCTCATCATCTGCGTCCAAGTTGGCGCCTTACCCAGAAAGGATGATAGGTCGAGTAATCTCGCTCGCCACTCAAACCCAGTTGACCAGCAACGTTGAGGTAACCATCCTCATTCCTTTGCAAGCCTTTTGTGTCAACGTTCCCCAGATTGCCGTTAAAAGCTTCTTCTGTGTCCCACTTCGCTCGACAGTACGGGCAAGTCGCCTTGCCTCTCGCTGTGGCCTGGATCAACGATTTCATACAATCCTTGTGCACGTTGTTTCCACAGCTAGCCTTGCAGTACACGATCTCATCTTTCTTGGCATCAAGCTCATCATAGCAGATAGGGCACTCGCCCTCGATAGGCTTGCGGTTGCCATCCTGCTCTTCGCCGGGCTTGTCATTGCCGTCTGTTTCCACTCCGGGAATGAGTGGCGCGTTTTTGATCAGCTCGCGCAGCTCGGCACCAGTGAGAGCAAGCTGATATGCAACATCCTCTCGAGCCTTGAGAACTCGGAGCATGATGTAGACGATGTGCTTACATTGGTTGCCTTTCTTGGCGTGTGGACAATCGCAGGTCGGCACAAGCCTTACATTCACGGTGTAGACATTCCCAGTTGAACCAGCGATGACGACCTTCTCCTCAGGGAGCTCGTCTGTACCACACCGTTCGCGCGAAAGGACCGTAAGTCGTTGTGTGAGTGCGCGATTCTTCACTTCGAGGTAGCTGCCTGGTGCGCGAGCGCGGTGTCGGCGGAGACGCTTCTCTTCTGTCGGCTCATCGCTGTCGCCTTTCGCTTTTTTGTGCTTTTTCTTTGAAGGTTCTTGTAGAGCAGTCTCTTCTGGTGCTGCACGAGTTTTCTTTGGCTTTTTCACAGGAGATTGATGGTCATCGTTGAAATCGTCCTCGTCGTGCTCGACATAGCTTCCGACTGCCTTCCGCTTACGCGTTGGCCGCGAAGGTGGTGAACGTGTAGGCCCCATGCCGCGAAACTTAGAGCGCAAGAGAGGGCCAGAAGAGAGTATGTTGGAAAGGCGAGATCGCCGACGACGGTGGGGAGAGCTGCCCAGTGGATTGTTGGCAAGAGAAGGTAAAGGTGAATGTGGCAATGACGACATATCGATAGAGGCAAGCGCGTCAGCAAGCGCGTCAGCACGTGACTATTGATCCGCAACTATGTATGTTTCCCAGCGTCTGGCAAATAATGTTTGTAAATTCTGCTGACTTCTCTAGACCCCCAAGCCACCCGACAACTTTGATCTCGTTCTTACACCCCCAACGCCGCACTGACAGCAGCCCAGTTGTTGGCGCAAGAGAATATCTTGCCTCTACCGGTCACAGTGCGGAGTTCGTACCCCGAAGACCACATCCCAAGAATAAACTACTCGTTTGTCAGATACTTGACGCAATCCAAATACATTGAGATACAAACAATAGCGATGCCGGTACAGAACAAAGCCCCGTTCAGTGCTGACAGCATGATCATACGCTTGTCCTTGAATAGGGCTCCTTTATGCTGGTAGAACCACATGATTATAGGAAATGTGTCTAACACTTGTCAGCTCTGCACACTTCAAAGGTACCCAGATGTTGATTTACAGCTAAACCAGACGCCAAAGAGCGCAGCGATAAGGCCCAGAAGGACATTAAAGCTTGGAATAGACTCGGCCAGTATCCATGCAAGGATCCATAGTCCAGCGCATATTGCGACCCAGCTTCCCAGGCTCTTGACATTCGTCTGATGAACAACATTTGTGTTTTTCCACACACGTATGTAGATATACTTGCAAGCAACGTTTCCATTAACCACCCCTGCAATCAAAATCGTAGGAATTGCGAATCCGAAGGCGATCTTCGTGAATAACTCGTTTGCTGATCCGAGAGCTGGAGATGTCACCAGAGGCCCAGCATAATAGTATATCACAGCTGATATGAGCATGTAGAACATGATTGCGATGCTCTGTTCTAGAAACAGGGCTTTTTTGAACTCACGCGGGTCGCGCAATTCAGACTGGAAGGATATGAAGGCGACATGACCGGCTGTGTACAATCAGTATGAATCTGATATTGGCCAACATACCGTCATTGTGGTGACAGACGTACTATAAGCAAGGACTATGTTGAGGACAGGTCCCAGCCCTTTCACAAAGGGGACATCAGGGCGCACCGCAACGATATGACCTGCATCCGGCTTGTCGATTGCGATGCTGATCATGGCAATGAAAACTGCGGCAATGATACTCACGCAAGCTTCGATGATCAGCTCTTGATGGTTGTGGATGCATGTAATACTTACAAAGTAGGGACGATATGCTGACAAATTTAAATGTCCTCGGTAGGCCGAGTATGAAGCAGATGATCATGCCGACGAAGCTGAACACCATCGTGCATGCTCCATGGTCTGTCAAAGCATTCATAGCAACGGCGAACGTCAGCACATGAGCGCCGCTGACGAAGACCAAGATAAGTATAGATCCCATGGCCGCGATTTCTCTCCCTATGGTGCCTGCGATGATCTCTCCACAATCAGCAAATGACTGCACTTGCGGATAGGCCAGTTTGAATTCGCCAATTATCCACCCGGTATAGGTCGCAATGATCCCGAGAAAGTAGATGCATAGCAGGCCTGGAACGAACCCAAGGATCGCGAGGGCTTGTGGCAGCGCAAGGACGCCCAGTGAGATGTTTTCGGCGATCATCACTGTAGCACGTTAGGTGCGCATTATATGCTGCAAGGGAGGTCGATCTTACAGACTGATGTGTGCCTTTGACTCTGTTAGTAACAATAGAAATACGACCTACAACCTAAGGCTAAAGAAAGGGTTGGGGCTGTACTTGCCACCATTTACAAGTCTTGTATTGTACTTCGGCACCTTCCTCGTTACCGAAAGCATCTTCGTTGGCTGTGAAAGATGGCTGTGCTTCAACATCCGACGAAGAAGTGAGCTGTTGGAGCTCACGCTCGCTCGAACGTTCGTTCTTTCGTTCTTGTTCTGTGTCAGTCATAGTAGGCTTCTAACAAGACTGGTCGAGAAAGGGCTGAGATGCTTTGAATGCAGCAGATGTAGAGGCAACTAGAAGGCTTCTTTGGCAAGAACACTCGTACGGAGTTGAAGTACTGAAAATATATGGTGTCTGGCAGTGGGCCAGTTAACAATGGTTCCGAGGACCCTCGACTTGCAATCAGGAGAGAAACTGAGATCGACCGTGATGTTATGCCCGACGGTTGAACTCATATCAATATGGCGCCTGGCCTCAACCATGGTTCACGAACTACGACAACAACCAGATCTCCATCGCTCATTGCTGCGGGGTCGTAGCATAAGTCAAATGACGAGGACGTAATAACGTAACCATTCAGAGGGCTCCACAGCTTGAGGTGTCGGATGCACATGCTGCAGCTGCTCCACAATGTTGACGACAATGCGATAGCAGGACGCTACGACGTACTCATATTTGAACCAAGGCAAGAACCTTGACGCACTTGCGGCGGCCATCAACGATATGTATTTGAAGAGTGGGTCCCACAAGCGGGAGCTAGAACATGTTGGGGCAAGCCGCCAGACCGGGTCGAGTGTTGCAACGTTCACGCTCCTCATGGGAAGCAACCAATCACAGACGACATGCAACCCCAGGGCCGGAGCTCGATGTCGCAAAACAAAAGACGCAAGCTCATGTAATCCGCCTAATATCAATGTGGATGTGCGGCCTGCCAAGGGGAGGCTGGAGGGCCGCGACATGGCCGATCTCTCGGTCGTGCTTCCCTGAAGCTCAGCATCGCTCGTATCCTCCCTGCTCGTCGACTCCTATAAGACATCGCAACTGCCGCCGTACCACTTGCTGTTCGTGTAGGTAACACACTAGCACTCGTGGACAGTACACAGATAGGTAAGCGCCCGTTGCGCCGCCTGCACCGACGCGCACCTCAGCTCCTTCGAGCTCTTGCCTGGCGTCCATCGTCGCCATAGCTCTTCAGCTTGCTGCAGTACTGACGCGACAATCCAACAGCTACGCGACCGCAGATTCATCATGGTGGAGCTACGCAAACGCAAGACGCCCCCTCCAGCGCCTGTGCGCCCAGCTAAGAAAGCGGCTGCCCCGAAGCGCAAGAAGGCTACCGAAGAGAAGACCGTCGTCGAGCAAGCAACCGAAGCCGTCTCCGAAGCCGCAGCAGTCGTCACCAATACTGTGACTGACGCTGTCGAGACGGCGAAGGAAGCCGTCGCCGACGCGACCAACGGCGACTCCAAGCCTGCTGCTGCTGCTGCTTCTACTAGCGGGCCGCCCAAGGTTGGCGATACCATTGAGCTCGCTAGCTTCGGCGGAGAAGTAGAGACACACGACGGACAAAAGACCACGCTTGCGAAGCTTGTCGAGGAGAGCAAGGGCGGCGTAGTGCTGTTCACATACCCCAAAGCCTCCACACCAGGATGTTTGTTGGCGCAACCCGTCTATCGTATAAATGACTAACGCGCGTGCAGGCACCACCCAAGTCTGCCTTTTCCGCGACTCATACACACCATTGACCGCAACTGGCTTCAGCATTTTTGGCCTCTCCAACGACAGTCCCAAGGCAAACACCACCTTTAAGACCAAGCAGAAGCTGCCCTACAGCCTGCTCTGTGACCCTTCCCAAACACTCATATCTGCCATTGGCCTGAAAAAGGCTCCCAAGGGCACTACCCGGGGTGTGTTCGTGGTGAACAAGGAAGGAAAGGTTCTTGCCTCCGAGCCTGGTAGCCCTGCTGGAACCCACAAGGTCGTGCAGGATCTTGTCGCGAAGAGCGGTCATGTCAAGGAGGACGACTCTTAAGGCTGCTGAGACTGCTGCCGAGGTTGCTGACACAGCGGCCAAGGTTGACAGCGAGAAGGCTTAAGCCGACAGTATCTCAGGCCGCAGTCGCTACCATCTTCTTAGTACAAATCAAAATTGCCATCGTCTCAACCACCTTAAGTATTGGTATATACCTCAATATCCTTTGCCTGGCTCGAATGCAGCACCAGCATGCAAGCTTCCTGTGTCAGACGAGAAGCATTTGTCCGCGTGACCAGCCACCTTTCTTTTGCGTTCCTGTCAATGGCAGCGAAGCACACGTGAGCTCAACCCGTCTGACCATTTCCTACGTATCCGTTTTGCGCTTTCCTCTGCTTGGTAATCAATTGGCAAGGCTTAACTCCAGCGTGGGAGCATGTATACATCATGGCAATCAACTATAATATTGAAAGTAGATCGATACCCAACTCCAGATTCTGTCCCAATCATCGATCACCACAACGATGAAATTAATCGTAGTCATTGGCATCACCGGCCAGCAAGGCGGCAGCGTTGCCGATGCCTTTCTATTTGACAAGACCTGGCAGATCCGCGCCATAACACGAGATCCTTCGCGCCCATCTGCTCAACAATGGGCAGCTCGTGGAGTCGAGCTGGTGCGCGGTGATGTAGACGACGTCGCCTCCCTGACCAGCGCCTTCACCGGCGCACACGCCGTCTTCGCAATGACAGACTTCTGGGCTCCCCTGGCCGACCCAGCCGTGCATACAGAGGCGGCGAATCGAGAAATCAGCGCCAACCAGCGGTGTGCTGAGATCGAAGTCCAGCGCGGCAAGAACATTGCGCTCGCAGCTGCCTCTCCAGACGTACGGAGAACGCTGCAACGCCTTGTCTATAGCAGCCTTCCATCCTACTCTCAGCTATCGGGCGGACGGTATACGCAGGTCTGGCACTGCGACAGCAAGGCTGCCGTCGAGCAGTACATGCGCGAGGACCCTGTCCTAGGCCCCTTGAGTAGTTTCATCCACATTGGGGTGTATGCAGACAATTGGCGACGCATCCCGCTTGAGATCCAGAAAGATGCTGTGAGCGGCGGGTACTGGCATGTTTGCATCGATGATGGTCGTAGGGCCGTGCCTATTGTATGGACGCGGCGAGACACGGGTCCTCTGGTCAAAAAGCTTGAAGGCGTGCGGCCTGGCGCCCGCCTGCTGGGCTGCAGCCAGATGATCAGTCGCCGAGAGATTATGGCCACTGTATCGCGAGTGCTAGGTGTGAAGCTGGCGGGTGACGAGGGCATCAAGCGGGTTTCTGACGATGAGTACAAAGCGATGGTGAATGGCAGTGAGGGCCACAGGGAGCATGTTCTACAGATCTGGCAGATGCTCAGAGATTTTGTTTATGATGGCGGTGATCGCGATACCGTCTGTCCTGCAGACATAGGTGCCGAGGGGCTCGAGACCAGCTTTGAAGAGTATGTGAAGTGGGAAGACTGGGCGGAACTTTTGACTAGATGAATGCAAACTGTCTCTAATCGTCTATACGATGCGTTCCCCTTATCATTGTGGTGACGGCGAGCACGAGCGTGTCACTATCGCGCCATACACTCATCTCGAAAGGAAGAAGTCGCGAAGTGTACACAGCTGCGATAAGCCAGACCGAAATACCTGCTGCCATTATAGACTTTATCCTGCACAGCGGTCTTCAATTCAGAGAAGATATTCAAGCAACATATTCGATTGCGGCTTGCTGGCAGCATCAAAAGCGCTCTGCTCTTGATCTCTGAGTGATAGCTCTGCTTTACAAATTGATGTTGCAATCTGCCTGAACTTGATGAGTGTTCGCGCACGCAAGGTGATGGTATGGGTTAATTGTCATCTATTCGCACTCTCACAGCCAGGTCTGCAGCTAGGACGCTTCTGGGCCAGAATGATTTTTTTGAGTGTATTCAACGAACAGACTGAGTTCAATAGAGAGCGTTTCGTTGTCTGAGAAACAGTCACACGCTCATCATGTACAATAACCAGTGTCGAGTGGATCATTAGCGACATTTAATTATAAATTGTAACGTTCTACTCCGCTTCGGTGCCAAAGTCGCAAACCTATATACTGTCGACAAAAGGCCTTACGGTGAAGCTGACAATCGTCATGCCGGTCGGCATACTTGTGTTGTAAAACAAGGACATACCTGTGATGAATGGGTTCAGCTCTCAGACAAAGTAGGAGCCGGTGTTGTGGCTGTCGCCTCCGTCGTGTTCTCGTTGCTATTACGTTTTGCTTTGGCTTTCGAAAGAGATGTTGTCAGTGCCTTGAAATTGATCGGTTTGATCATGAAATGATCAATGCCGGCATTCCAGGCCTCTAGCTTGGCGCTGGCGGACGCCAAACCTGTCAGAGCCATGATGTAGCATCGAGGTATTTTGTACTCTTTCTCGTATTGGCGAATAGCTCGAGTCGCAGAGATGCCATCCATAACAGGCATAGACATATCCATAAGGATGGCATCGAATTGCGCTGCAGCCGACTGGTATGTGCGTAGAGCTTCAAGTCCGTTCTCTGCTTCCACATAATCGAGATTGTTCTTCTTCATGTATGCAACAAGCAGCTGCGAAACATCGGTTAACGCTGACAGCATGAAAGATAGGGACTGAGACTGACCCTGCGATTGATCACATTATCGTCCGTGATGAGGATTTTGGTGGGTTTTTTGATAGTTGCGCTTGTCATTGTGGGCTCTGAGTGGATCGGAAGCACATGCGTCGCAGCATTGGGAGACTTCGAGGCCGGCATTGAGATTCCTAGGGGGTTTGACGCTGCTGGTGCGACAGACTTTTCAGTCTGTTGCCAGTAAGGTTGGTCCATGAGTGGGGGCATATCGGCCGGCGCTGGAGAAAAAGACATTGACTGTGTGGGGGATGATGGCAATGGTCGTGGAAACTCTACATTGGAAGTAGGTTCGGTACGGCGTGAGTTCTCATCAGGATGTTGGAATCGATCAAGGCATGTATTCAACACGTAGGCCAGCTTGAAAGGCCCGAGTCTAATCTAAAAGTTAGTGTGAGCTGAATGGGACCCGGGAAAAACACTGACGGCTGGGTAACGATCTCGACCACTGATTCCTTATTCTGCACGCGCATATCAGAACGAAGGGTTGCTGCTTCGAGTGCATCCAGTGCAACAAATATCGTCACTGGAGCCTTTTCGGCACCAAATATGGTTCTTCTGTCCCTGATCGAAGCAAGGTAATCGAAAGACGGCTCCGGGCAGATGACAAGATCAGTGTCATTGTCTCGCCACTTGGTTGTCTGTACAACTCTCATCTTCAGATGCTTGACCAAGGTTGTTGTTAGGGCATGCGTAAACTTCGCCAGCCCTTGTGCGTTCTGCGGTTCGTCGAGAATGTCTTGATCGGTTGCGGGTCTGTGCAAAATGCATATCTTGCGGTTTTGCAGCCGCGGTAGCCACGACTGGTAGTCGATACGTCGGATAGGGGTGGGAGGGTTATTTTCGGGTTTTGTCAAGGATAGTTTGATCGTCATTCTGGTTCCAGAAGGATCGCTGTTGACTTCAATCTTGCCACCTTTTGTCTCGATAATTTGTCTGACAATGCTCAGGCCTAAGCCCACTCCCGAGCTATGAGTGTTTTCTTGTGAAAACGGTTGGAACGCTTTGTTGGCGAGGAAAGAAGGGCTCATGCCAGCGCCCGTGTCAGTGACGGTTAGCGTAATTGTACTAGCAGGACCTGTGGGTTTAGGAGAATGTGCAGCATGAAGCGAGACAACAATATGACCGCTATGTGTATATTTCAAAGCATTGCCGAAGATACTGTGGCTTGTTAGTCTAGTCGCCACTTCACTAAACGTAGAGGCTCTTACTTCATGACGGTTCTCTTCCAAGATCCCACTGGGAAACAGTAGGTCCAATCTTGTTCGGGTGCAATATCTAAGATGATATAACACGTTTTACGTTTCGTTGTTGGATCAGTCATCTCTGTACTAGAAGAAGTCGGACTTGTAGGTTCAGTCGAGAGTGAAGGTGCTTGTCTTGAGTTCATAATTGGCAGGAATGATGCCCCAGCGAAGACCGCCTCCACCACTTCTTCTGTGGCCATACACAGATCGAACGGAGGATCCTGTGATAATCGTTGATTTCTGAGAGGCTTTGACGATAGTCGAACAGTTTTCGTGTTCTTGAGCCGCTTGCTAGAAATACCCTTCGCAGTCTCAGTCATCTTAGAGTGATCCATAAGATGATTAATAGTATCAAGCAGGGTTTGGCCACAGCTATTCAGTGAATTGAGCATGCTGGCCTGAAAGGGATCAAGCTGAGTTTCTTTGATAAACTCCAGAGTACCCAGTATACCATGTAGGGGAGAGCGAAGCTCATGTGAGATCGAAGCAACAAATGTAGATTTTTGCTGATTCAATGCAAGAGCATCAAGCCGCGATAGTTCTCGCATAATCGAATGACTGAAGATGTTGAAGTATGGCAAGTCCACCGCAACTGAGAGTAGGCGATCGGGGTTGTTTGTCCAGCAAAGACAGCCTGCAGAATCAGTAAAGGAGGCTCAGCTTGGAGAGCAACAATATACCTGCAAACCATCTCGATCTCTCATAGTCCCAAAAAGGCACGAATGCTACACTTCTTGCATTCGGGAGCAGATCAGAGATAGCTTTCGAACTTCGAGCAGTTTGGCTTCGTCTTCGCTCCCCTCGAGAGCGTGTTCTAGTTTTGCCTGAATCGTCGTCATTCAGATCTTTATTCGAGGAAGAATCATCTGTTGAGGACACAAACACGCCTCCCGCAGAATAGTTGAAGATCTTTCCGTATGGATTTTCTCGTAGTAAGAGGGCTAGACTAGTCTCGGAAAGGGACCCAGTGCTCAGTGTGCTGTCTAAATCCTCACCTGATCCGGACACTGCAATTCCCAGGATCTGGCATTGTTTCTCAAAGATGGAATGTGGTCCACGATTATCATTGCTCCGCTGTGAACTACTGTCATCGCTCGACTCGGACTTCGGGTCAGGATCTGAAGAGTTTGATGGAGAATCACCCCGTCCTTGGTGTTCGGGAGCTGCTGGGTGCTGACGATGCCCCGTTGCTGCAACGGATGCATCAAGAATGAGCACTCCGTCTAAATCGCTAGATGCAATTATTACATGAGCTGCACGCTTGAACATATCGCGAGAGTTCGCGGGCAGAATAGTATCCTGCAGAGCTCTTAAGGATGTGTTGTGTGTGGCGCTAGCTCGTGTCGTGTCTGATTTTGCAGTAATGTGCTCCTTCCCTTGCCCTGCTAGACCCTGCAAAGAGCTCGAAGGGGCCACTTGCGAGGTTTCCGAAGTAACATCAACTGTCTCTACACATCGTAGATGATCTTTCTGCGCTTGCACATTGGGCAGAGATGCCCGTAATGTGGTAGAGCCGATACTCGACGACGTCGTTGCTACAGGAGAGTAGAGTACATTGTCGGACCGTTTGTTTTGATCGAGCGGCAGCAGCCCCGATGCACCTTCTGTAAAAGAGATGAGGCCTCGCGTGAGTTTCTCGCCTCGTCTGAACCTGTCTTTGACAGTATAAGTGCCTAGATATTCGGTGATAGTGGTCGCGAGATCCTTGAGGTAAGTCACATCCTCAGCAGGAACTCCGCCCGGCCTGGGCTGATCATCAAAAACGCACAAGGCGCCTACAATGCCGCCATTGATGCCTATAAGTGCCGCCCCAGCATAGAACCGAACGCGTGGACCATCTCGAACGTAGGTACGCTGTGCGTGCGGGCTACTTTGGAGTAGATCCTCGTTGATGATGACTGATGATCCTGCGTCCACGGGAGCGTTTGCCGCATCCAATCCTAGACCCAGGACCTGCTCGCAGACACCCCAGCTTCGGGGGATGCTGACACTACCCAGCCATAGATCATTCTTCCCATCGACCTTCACGCCGCCGCTGCTGCAGAGTGGCGTTCGAGGTGTGGCCTCCGCGAGGACGTGCTGGCGTTGGCCGTCTATCAGCGAGATCAACGCTCGCTGCGCGTTCATGCGCAAAGCCGCTAACTGGCACAGCGCAATTAGGGTTGAGTCTGTCGAGCGCTGCGCTTTGTGGTCCAGAGGCAGTTGGGACAGTTCCGGCCCAGCATCAAGCTCCTCAAGACGTGGCAGGTGCTCGTAGGCAGCGACATATTGAAGAACCTCGCGCTCTCGTCTGTCCTCTGAGTGCGACTTAACACGGGGCTGGCGACTCATGGTGAGATGCGGCTCTGGACTGGAAACCGTAGAACGAAACGACAAATAATGTCGCAATCCATGCCCCTGCAGCAAGGCAACGCCAGGCCCGACGTGAGTAGAGGACGGTAAAAGTGTCAAGCAAGTATATGGGTTTGCGCTCGACCTGTAGTCAGCAGCTGTTTGCGCCCCGCCGGCTCGTTGCAAATGTTTCGGATGGAAGCGTCTGGATCACTGCTGCCCTTCCACATGGAAATCACAGATCAACTACCGCCTTTCCCCAGCTAGCGCCATGTTTGTTGCAGTGCGACATGCTACTTCAGGGTGGCGAGCCTTCCCAGTGATTACAACAATGCACGTTGTGAGAATGCAGGACCTGAGTCAAGAACATCGGCATTGCACGAGTGGATCAAGCGACGAATCGCCCCACTACATAGAAGCGTCGGGCTGCCTTCCGCAAATCAGCTCCTCGTCTCTATCGTTCCAGGCTTGTCTCGAGCCGCTTTCGCCGGATGCGGCCTCGTGCCACAAACAACAAGGACTACAGTACAATTATATCCAAGGCGCCCCATGTAAGTGGTGCCTGAAACATGCACCTGCTGGATCGGACGCTGTGACTACACTGCAGTAGTATGATACACTTCCCATCGAAAATGAATTTGATGCTCAGTTGCGGGTCAACATTGATTGCAAACGCGGTGGGGATTCTTAACCCAACTAACAAGCCGTTGGGAGCCTTAAACCCCAATCAGAGATTCGGAACGAGCTTCAGAGATCGAGTGAGTATATAAGGATAAGAATGACGACAATATTCAGATATCCGGCGTTACATTTCATATATAATAAAGTCTATAAATTGTGGGGGAACTGAACACTTTTGTATGCCACGACTAATGCCGCGCCTCAGCCAGCTTAGCCGCGATGACCGCTTGAACCTCTGCCTTCGGGAGCTCAGAAACAGGCTTCCCTGTCCAGTACCTGTCCTGCTCGAGCCCCTGGTAGATCATTGCTTCTGTGCCCAAGATGAGCTGCCAACCAGCCTTCTCGCTGATGCTGGCAATCTCTGTCCATGGCGACGGGTGGTAGCACATCTCCAGGATGGCACCCTTGTGTGACTTGTTCAGGAATGTCTCAAGGACGGCTCTCGCCTCCATCTCTTCAGGCGTCTTTGGCGGAAAGTCTGGCACACAGGCTACAATAGCTCCCACACCTTCAAGCTGCTCAGCTTGTGCGACGGTCGATACATCGATGAGGGAGTCTCCGAACCCTCTGGCAGTACATTCGTCGATGACTGCCTTTACTTCGCTGCGGTCCCTGTTGACGAGGTAGATTTTGCTCGCCTTCATCCATTTCCTTAGCGCATAGACTGCGCTTCGGGCCGCACCACCACCTCCCACCACCATCGCCGGTCGGTTCTCGTATATTGTCGCGGCATCCCGTACGTTGTATACGAAAGCGTCTCGCACGCCCACAACGTCCGTGTTGGTGCCGCAGAATATCCGCTTTCCTGTTGCGGGGTCCTCCTTAAGGAAAAGTGTGTTGACGGCACCGACCTCCCTACCCTCTTCCGTAATCTCATCCAGGTGTGGGATGATGGCCACTTTATGGGGCATGGTCACTGATGCACCTTGACAATTGTCAACTCAAGAATACAAGGAGCATTTCATAGAAGGCTCATACCGTAGAATTTGGGATCCTGCCTGACCTTGAGGAAGAGGTCCATGTCTTTCGACTCGAGAAAGAATTGGTTCCAGTCCAGACCAAGCTCCTTGTACACGGTGTTGTGAAACAGCGGCGACATTGAATGTGCGATGGGGTAACCGAAAAGGTAGCCATGACGCTCGACACTCGAGGTGTCCGGGACAACCGTTTGTTCTGTTGTAGTTGTAGAAGACATTACGACGGTCTTAGTGATACTGTTGCTGTGACAGGCAGATTTTGCTTGCGTGTTGTACGAACTTGGTCACGGCGAGAGTTGTAGAGGGTTGGGGCAAGCTCTGACAGGAAATTGGCTATGTTAAGGCTCCGCTCTACGTCCCATCGGAATCCTTTTCCTACGGATACACACGCTTTGTGGAGTGTTGTGGAGATTCCTGAAGAAGAAATGGAGGTAATGGGTAAAGTATCTTCCTACATATATACCAAGACGTCAACCCAGCAGTCACGTCTTGATGCTTCACGTGGTTTTGTAATGACCCTTCGCCAAGTGGGCAGAGACATCTTCCGAGATCGGGGAGGGTTTATCCAGTCCAGGGCTATTGACTCGTGGCGCGCCCCGAAGTCAAGCCGCAGCAAATCAAGCTGCGCTAATCGTAATCCATCTCCGCACCAAGCTGGAGGCTCCCAGCACCTGTCTGTCGGAGAGATGGCGAACCTTTATCCACGATGACCACCAACTTGGTTCTGGAACGCCATTGGTGGTCCCCTTGCTATGCGGGGTGCATCCCCAGCTCCAGCACCGTGGCGCCTCCACATGGTCGTGCGCGGATAAGACCTGGAGATTTTGGAGGTCTGGGCATTTTCTGGGGTCTGGCCTGCACGCCGGCGCACATCGCCTCGACCGACTAGCTTCCCCACGAGGGTGAGAGTCCGGGGTAAGTATTAGCCCTGCTCAGCTATTTGAGTCCGGGCTCGGAGATGAAGAATCTTCTTTAAAGCGTCCTCGCCTTCCTTCTCCAGAGGATCGTCAGACCTTCAGGACTTCCCCACACTATCATCCCATCAACGATCGGACAGGAAGACTGCCTCTTTCATCATGGGTCTTCTCACACTTGTCGAAGACAGGCCAACGCCTAGGGAGGTGTACAACTGGCGCGTCTACACTGCTGCGTCAATCGCATCTTTCGCATCATGCATGGTAGGTCCAAAAATCGCAACAGGGCATAAAGACCTTACTAATATTCCATGTCAGATTGGCTATGACTCCGCTTTCATTGGAACAACACTCGCACTTCCATCCTTTGTCAAAGAGTTCAAGCTCTCAGCACCCAAGCAGATTTCAGCTTCAGAACTTGCCCTTCAGAAGGCCAACATCGTCTCTGTCTACCAAGCCGGAGCTTTCTTCGGTGCTTTTGGTGCATACATCTCCTCTTACTACCTCGGACGCAGGAAGACTCTTCTCCTCTGGACTTTAGTCTTCATCCTAGGTGCGGGAATGATGTTGGGTGCGAACGGCGAACGTGGTCTTGGTCTCATCATTGGCGGCCGCGTTTTGGCCGGTCTGGGTGTCGGTGCTGCCAGTAACATGGTGCCGATCTACATCTCTGAATTGGCGCCACCTGCAGTTCGCGGACGTCTTGTCGGTATCTACGAGCTGGGATGGCAGATTGGCGGTCTTGTCGGTTTCTGGATCAACTACGGGCTTGTGGAGACCATGGCTCCATCCACCCGCCAGTGGATGATTCCTTTTGCGGTTCAGCTCATTCCCGCTGGCCTCCTTCTCCTCGGTGCTCTCTGGCTGAAGGAGTCTCCCCGCTGGCAATTTGCCCGTGGTGATCGTGAAAGGGCCATCAAGGATCTTTGCTGGATTCGTAACCTCGACGCTACTCACCCATACATGGTCGAGGAGATTGCCGCTATCGACGCCGAGATCGAGCATGACCGACTGGTCGTTGGTCCTGGTTTCTGGGCCCCCTTCAGGGCTGTCAAGCAGCGCAAGGTTCAGTACCGCCTCTTCCTCGGTGGCATGCTCTTCCTTTGGCAGAACGGCTCGGGAATCAACGCGATCAACTACTACTCCCCTACCGTGTTCAAGTCCATTGGCATTGTCGGCACAAACACCGGCTTCTTCACCACCGGTCTCTTCGGCGTCGTCAAGACAGCTCTCACTGTCGTCTGGCTCATGTACCTCATCGACCATCTCGGACGCACTAAGCTGCTCATGTTCGGCGCAGCGGGCGGTTCTATCTGCATGTGGATCATTGGCGCGTACATCAAGATCGCAGGAACCAATGCCGGCAAGACAGACAAGCTTCCTCCGGGCGGCATCGCTGCCATCTTCTTCTTCTACCTGTGGACTGCCTTCTATACCCCTTCGTGGAACGGCACACCCTGGGTCATCAACTCGGAGATGTTCTCGCAGCAGACGCGCTCGCTGGGCCAGGCTTCCGCAGCTGCAAACAACTGGTTCTGGAACTTCATCATCTCGCGCTTCACCCCGCAGATGTTCCTTAAGATGGGCTACGGCGTGTACTTCTTCTTCGCCTGCCTGATGATTCTGTCGGTGCCTTTTGTCTTCTTCCTCATCCCAGAGACGAAGGGTATCCCGCTTGAGCGCATGGACGAGTTGTTTGAGATCAAGCCCTCGCACAAGGCACACGGCATTATGCTCGAGCGTCTGCAGGAGATGGAAGTCGTCCGTGAAGGTGGCTTGTTCGAGGAGAAAGCCAAGGATGCTGAGCGCCGCGAGAGCGTTTGAGAGCTTAGATTGTATAAATTTGTATTAAGAAGGGAATGTTCCATATAACGATACCAATGCCTTAGCGAACAGCGTTGTTCCAATGAATCGTATCAATGTTAAACAATCACGCATCCACAAACATCCACGTGAAATGGATGCAGCTTACGGCAACCGATGGGTAGCATTTGCCACTTTCGTACACGTACCACAACTGCCTTACTGTGAGATTTATAGTCTAAAATGCTTCCCCTTATCAGTTGCTATCACTCAATACATCTCGCCCGTCATACAGCACCTTGCCATCTCCGAGTGGCTACTTGGCGTAATGCAGGATATTCAAAAGGCAGCGATTTCATCGGAGGTCTTCAAGGCTGACTGGTGCAGACTTTAAAAAATTATAGCTCTCTAGGTGACTACGCAGTTGATTGGTCCTCCAATACTTTTGCTCTTCTCTGATTGTATCCCTCAAAATTGTCAAATGGACACTAGGAGCTGGTCACCGCAAACACCACCTCCTCTTCCAACCCGTACAACACCCGCGCATCCCTCACCCAGTGGAATAGACAAGCCCCACACACGCTCAGCGCACCAAATGGATTCACCTCCACCAGATGTACCGCACCATCCCGCTTCAGGGCGACGTCAAAGACAAACCCATATTCCAAGAGTACTTTCCGAACAGATGGACTCATCTCCTGCATGAAGGTTATCATCTCGTACAGCAGCGCATCAGCACCTGCACAGACTCGGCTAGCTGTGTATGCAGCGTCGAACCCGAAAGGAGCCGAGAAGGGCTCATGCCATTTATACTGGCTGATAGCCGCGATGCGGAAGCTCTTAGGGGTAGGAAGAGCACCTCTCGCCGCAGGTGGAGGCACAAAGACCCGGAACTCAGTTTCCGCTTGCATTCCAGCGTCCCAGGTATTGATGACGAGATCGATCTTCATCTCCCTTCCTTCAGAACCGGCATTGCGCTGCTCTTCGAGTAGACAGCCGTGCGCACGCATGCTACTGCACAGCTTGATCACCACGTCTGCCATCGTCGTGCTCGGTGATTTGCCGCCGAATGGTGAGTCCTTGGGTGCCATTTGGTCCAGGCGGATAAACCACTTCTTCTCCCCGTCCAGAAGCCGTGCCAATTCCCTTCCTCGCCGTGTGCTCTGCCATGCATCCACTACCTCGCTGACTAACCCAGGGGCTACGGTATTCGTTGACAGCCACGCAGCATGGCATCGCATCAGGTCGTCGTATAGGAACGACGGAATCTGCACTACGTGCGAGTCACGCATTTTCTGGCTTCTGGCTATGAGCGGCTGCCACAGAACATAGCCGTATGCTGTCCAGGGTGGGGGCTTGTGTGTAAAAGACGCCGACTCGGGGACTAAGGAGATGATCTCAAGACGCGTATGGCGCGCAGTGTTGAAGTTCCGGGAGCGCTCGGTTTGGTGTGATTTGGTTTGGAGGTGTTTGACTTGTTCTAAATCTGCTGCAATGAGCGCGTAGTCAACCGTACGAAGACGCATGTTGACAGTAGTTTCGGGCGTGAATGTTCTTCGGAGTTAGGGCATGGAGAAGCATTATAAATGTGTGGTAATTACATGTATTTGGGTGGAAGACGACTCACTGTGTGCGAACCATGGTTATGTTCTCAGGGAAAGGGCGCAACGGGAGGAATTGTCCTCCGATACTAGTACGCACCTTGCCAGCTCTGATGAGACACTTGACACTTTTGAAGAATTCAGTGATGGAAAGCATGTACTTAGCACACCTAGGCAGCAGTGTAGCCATCAAAAGGAGCCTCGCATTTATTTGAAAAAGAAAACGCCAATCAGAACTGAAGCCATCATAGAGAGCCTTGCATTTATTTGAATTACACCAATCGGAGCTGAAGCCCTTCGATCAAAATGCAACTCCTGCGATTTGCGAAGTGTCTCATAGGCACTGGCAAGGCGCAGTATTGGTAGGTTCGTTCGACCTCACAAAAAGTAGTCAAGGGTGAGAAGATGCTCAATATATATCATTGTTTTTGTGGCTTCGTTTCGTGATTTTGTGCTTTGTGGTGCCGCCCTTATTCGGTATTGAGAACCAAATGCCCATTGGCTCGAGTGGCAGCAGCCATCTCCTGGTCTTCTTTAACCAGCAGCCTCCCTGTAGAAGCTGATGGAGTTGTTCCCGCCACCCAGTGCAAACATCTCGCTCTTTGTTGGTGATTTTGGCAGCCACCTTGCCGTCCACAGCGGCTTGTCGCCATGCGAATGTGTTGCAACACAGGTCCTGGTCTCAACACGCCAGACCTTCGCCTTTGAATCGTGTGACCCCGAGAGTAGGTATTCGCCAGTATCGCTCCAGTCGAGGGTGAGAACCCACCCCCCGTGTCCGGTGAAGTTGGCGACCTGCTCACCAGATGTGACGTCGTACAGGGCAATGACCCTCGCGTCGCCTCCGGCAGCAAGCAGCTTCGATGCGGGCGAGAAAGCAACGCTGCGCACAGGATGCACGAGCCCGGCGAGAGAGTGGACAAGGCGGCCAGTGTCGTTACTGAAGACGTAGATACTTCCATTCTCGTGGCCTGAAGCAGTGAAGCTGCCGTTGTCGCTCAGCGCAACGCACAGCCCAAAGCTACCCTTTGTCTCAAACTCGCGTATACGAGGAAAGTTCTGCGCCTTGTCCAGACTCCAAACATTGATCTTGCCGTTGATGCTGCTGCTTGCCAGGTACTGCCCGTCTGCGCTCAAAGCAATAGCCCAGCTGTCGCCAGGCTTGTGCTGGTCTACAATCTCGCCATCATCAGTCCAGAGGCCGTCCTCGCCTTGGCTCCATATCTTGATCTTTCCCTCGAAGCCAGCACTCGCGGCGCGGCGCGCGGTCGACTCCTTTGCGGTGACGAGGTGGTGGATGCCCAGTGGATGGGCTTTGTCGAGGGTTTGTACCAATGGGAAGTCGGGCTGTGTTGTGTCGTAGACGTTTATCGACGAAGAGCCGGACGCAGAAAGTAGTTGTGTGGAGGTCGGGGCAACGGCGAAAATGTCGCTTGCCTTTGGGTGGGCATTGTCGACTGTGTGGAGGGTAAGGTATTGCTTGGACTGTATCGGTGAGCACAGTCGTTCTACAGAGACAATTGTGACGTGAAGCCTACCATGGCGGGCGGCTTGAAGCGCTACAGCTTCATGAGGTGTCTCAGAAGCTATCGTGGCATGGGCGAGGCGCACTGGAGGTGCGAAAGAATGTGCAGCACAGACGGCAAGTGAGGCCTACTGATGTCACGACCAGGATGGTCCCACAGCCCACCAGCGTGCGGCTCAGCTTGCAGCTCCCCGCAGTGCAAACGCAGCAAACACCGGACCCCTTGCTTCACCGCCAATCACACGGCGCCACTGCCAGCAGCATCCCACATTCTGGCCGCTGTGTTGATGTCAGTTCGAAGTTCAGTAGTGCTCGCCAGAAGCTTGAAAGGGTCGCGCTCCACACTTCCAGTCACTTTTAGAGGCACAGTCACCGTCACAGCCTCAGGCCCCGCCCTTGTCAACTCACACTTTGCCCACACTCCCTTCAAAAGCACCTTCGCCTTTCGCACTTACTCCAAGACCCCCGCAATGGCGCCCACGACCTCCAACCGCCCAATTGTCATTTCTGGCCCCTCGGGCGCCGGCAAGTCGACCATTCTCAAGCGTCTCTTTGAGGAGTACCCCGACCGCTTTGGCTTCAGCGTGTCCCACACCACTCGCAACCCCCGCGGCGCAGAGAAGGATGGTGTCGAGTATCACTTCGTGACTCGGGAGCAGTTTGACGACCTGATTGCCAAGAAGGGTTTCGTTGAGCACGCGACCTTTGGTAGCAACAGCTACGGCACTAGCATCGCTGCCATTGAGGATATTGAGAAGAAGGGCAGGACATGCATCCTAGACATTGAGATGGAGGTATTTGCAACTACCCTTACTGAACTGTACCGCGGCAACTGACCGTTACCCAGGGCGTCAAGCAGGTCGCAAACCACCCCACCTTTCCTCGCCCAAGGTTCCTCTTCCTCTCGCCCCCAAGCATGGACATCCTCGAGCAGCGCCTCAGGGGCCGCGCTACAGACAAAGAGGCCGACATCCTCAAGAGGCTCAACCAAGCCAAGGTCGAGATGGAGTTTGCGAAGAGCCCTGAGGCACCTCATGACAAGATCGTCGTTAACGATGATCTCGAGAAGGCGTACCAGGAGGCCAAGGCCTTCATCGTGGGCGAGGATGCATAGACACCAGGACGAGCAGCAGATAGAATAATGATACCACAATGAGACAAAGTTAAAGACGATAAACTTGGCAGAATAGTATTGGTGAAACTACATAGCTAGCTAAGCCTTGAGGTCATTCAGAATATAAATTGAAATACTCAGCATAGGCGTCCTACCACTTTGGGATTCAGACAACCTCAGTGCTTGACTCTATTTCGTGTATCTCATCATAAGACCTGTGGCTGGTTGGAATCCGGCCTGTTCGACCAGGCGTGCAAGCAAATGCACCTGCTCGAGCGGATCCGAAAAAGTGGTGTGAACGTTCCTCGCGTCAAGAATAAGCCCCATTGAGTTACCCATGCCGCCGTCCCGTATCACCGAGACGCGCAAAGGCAATCGCATAACCATAAACTGGACGAGAAGACCCTCCGCACCCAACGCCCCTCGACAGCTCAGTCCTCCTCTTGACCCTCGTCAATCCCTCGGCGACGAGCAAGATGGCCAGTGGACTCATATCATCATCCTGGTGCCAGCTTCTCCACACGTCGCGTCAGAAAAGGTCGGGAAAAGAGTGCAGGCGGACAAGAGAGTGAAGAGCGCCGAAGTGGTGGGAGGCCGCGCTTCTATGGCGGTTCGTTGCTGAAAATGCGGTCCAAAGGACCGGTGTCCGGGGACTTTCTCCCAAAGCGATGCGAGATGCCCGTAGGCACTCTGTGCGTGTGCTTCGTTGCGATTCTTCGAGCGAGGAACGTTGGAGAGGGTAGGTGGAGCGCATCGCAAATTATTTAGGTCGCAGCGGAGGCTCGGCGCGCTTTTGCCCGGGCTGCCCGCTAGGCTACAATTAGGCGGCGCCAGGCATGGCCCGACATGGGTGCCTGTGCAGCTCAGAGGTCTTTCTTCGCGTGAAGTGCAGTGTTATATTTACTGCCGCCAGAGCTTCGCGCAGCACTCGTGTCATTCCACCGCAGCGCTCTGATCGCCCAAGAGTCGCGTGACTGCCTCGTGCATTTCGACGCGCCAAACCCTTCCTACCTGCCTTGACAAGAGCTCGCGCAAGCTCCAAACTGCCATTTGCTCGGCCTCCGCAACACGTCCATATAACCCCCACACACTCAAAAGATGGCCCTTTTTGGATCGGCGGCAGCGACGCCTGCGAGCACCACCACGGGCGACACTAGCAAGGACGTCGAGGTGCAGCAGAGCCAGCTTCCGGGAGACAGCATCCAGGACCTCCAGTTCTCGCCGACAAACGACTTCCTCGCGGTCGCAAGTTGGGACAAAAAGGTCTACATTTATGAGGTGGCAGGAAACGGCGCAAACGGCAAGTGGCTGTTTGAGTGCCAAGGGCATGTCCTGGGCGTTGGATGGTCAAAGGTATGCAGCACTGCACGGCGGTAAACAAAGGCAGGAACTCACTACTTTACAGGACGGCACAAGAGTAGCAGCCGGTGACTCTACTGGACATCTCAACATCGTCGATTTCCGCAATGTCGCCGCCAGCGGCCAGGTACAAGCACAGCAAGCCAAGGCCCACGAGGAAGCTATCAAGTGCGTGCGCTGGTTCCAGACAGGCGGCCAGGACTACGTCGCAACAGGCTCCTGGGACAAGACTGTCAAGTTCTGGGATCTGAAGGGCGCGCAGCCCGTTGGCACGCTGCAGTGCCAGGACCGCGTCTACAGCATGGACGTCAAGGACCAGCTACTTGTTGTTGCAACCGCCGAGCGACACATTAACATGATCAACCTCAACGAGCCCACCAAGATCTACAAGACCATTGTCAGCCCGCTCAAATGGCAGACACGTGTGGTTAGCTGCTTCACCGATGCCTCGGGCTTTGCAGTCGGCAGTATCGAGGGCCGCTGTGCGATCCAGTACGTCGAAGATAAGGACACCAGGTACGCATCTTCCTTTCTCGAAACCTACCAGATCTCTCGCTGACATGCTTCACAGTCTCAACTTCTCATTCAAGTGCCATCGTCAGCAAGACCCCACGCAGCGCGACGTGGCCAAGGTCTACTCTGTAAACGCCATCTCCTTCCATCCACAGCACGGCACCTTCAGCACCGCAGGTTCAGACGGCACCTTCCACTTCTGGGACAAGGACGCCAAGCACCGCCTCAAGGGCTACCCGGAGGTCGGCGGCTCCATCACAGCAACCGCCTTCTCGCGGAACGGCGACATCTTTGCCTACGCCGTCAGCTACGACTGGAGCAAGGGCTTCAGCGGAAACAACCCCCAGTATCCCATCAAGATTAAGCTGCACCCGGTCATTGGTGACGAGTGCAAGCCCAGGCCCGGCACGAAGAAGAGGTAATTTAGCCCATACACTGGAGGTTATCCCATGAAGAGGAGCGATGGCTAGGGTTCCTTGGCTTGGCCTGGAGGGGCGGCTTTGGAAGGACCAAGCGTCCTTGAGCATGACGTACAGCAGAGCGCAAGCTTCCATGTCGTCTGGGAGAGGAGGCAAAGTTGACGGACGATGTGATTGATTGTATGTATTGCATTAGATTAGCGTTTCACGGCGGATTGGCGTATACGGGTGCGAGCTGAACTCCTCGCTCGCAGTAGGTTAGGCGGAAAAAACATACCACAATACCAGTTCATCCACGACAAGCTTAGCTCAAGTCTACCATAACTAAGTAATCATAACGTGATGTTGGCTTGATAGATCATAGTTGGCGCAGTACAGAGCTTACACTATGTCTCCGCTCTTCATAGCTACAAAGCTGTACGCCTCCTAGAAACGCTCACTTGTAAAACGTACCCATTGTCCGTATAGCAATCGAACGCCGCTTCAATGTCACCCCAAGAACGCCTTGCAAATATGCTTGTCATGTGACCTTATCTGAGCTTGCTTCCACACAACCCTCCGCGACGAGCCGACTTTACGTAGAGGCAGCACCTGTATTCTCCGCTCCTGGCACTTCGACTCGTTGCCTCTTCGTATCGCCTCCCTCAGCGCTCACGCCGTTGGACCCCGAATTGCTGACATCTTGCAACGCGACTCTCTCCCTCTTCAAGGCGTTCGGCGCCGCAGGATTGGCAAACGTTGGCGGCTTGTACGCACCGCGATTCGCACTAGGACTCATGGCGTAATTTGGGCCGCCAGGCATGCCAATGCGGCGGTTTGCATCTCCCTGTGGATTTACGAAATTAGTTGGGCGGTTGAAGGCTGCGGCACCGCTATTTGCTGGACGTCCGAGGCCTTGGGGCGGGGGAATGGGGGGTGCATCGCCCTCCTTCCGTTTTACGGGAACGCTGCGGGAGTGGTCCAGGCCTGGTGTGCGTTTGTCCTTGGGCACAGGGGATTCGGCGTGCGGGTTGAAGGCATGAGAGTTAATGGCAGCAGCAGTATTTGGATTTTGGATCTGTTCAGCAACTCGAGATGTGACAAAGCCCACTGTCGGGGGGACACCAGGATTCGAATTGTTGTTTGCAGGAGCTGCGTTGCCAGAGGCTGCATTGCTCGGGACTTGGGGGCCGGACCGTGGCTGATTAGCTTGCTGGGCCTGCGGAGGGGTCAAACGAGGTTGTTGCTGTGGCTGATGTCCAGCTTGCTGCTGAGCAGCAGGTCCCTTCTGGGGGTCATTCATCGGTGGCGGCATGCGCCGCACTGGCTCCGGGCGAAGCTGCTGAGGTGTCTGCGGAGCACGATGATTTGGCCCATTTGGCTGTGGCCGTCCCTGATTTGACTGATGTTGCTGTTGGGGAACTCCTTGGCCTCGGGGCGGAGCTCTCGGGGCATTGGATGGGGGCTGGCCATTGTTCGGACCAGGTGTGTTGCGACCGGAATTTGTGCCGTGAGATACACTTCCTGGTTGTGGTGCCCCGTTAGGACGCGCCACTGCTGTGTCTGAAGACGTCGATCCGAAGGTGGTTTCGCCATGATCCTCGGACACTTCAACTCCATCAAATAGGTTCCCATCGAACTCATCGTCGAAGTCTGCAGAATCGGCAGTAGTTGAATGAGTAAGATGTTCTGTCCGCGTCCTCAGGATCTGGTTGGGCCTGCTAGGCGTCCTGTGTGGTTCTGATTTGACAAGCGTTTGCTCTTCCTGAGGCGGTGGGGCATAATCTGGATGTCGATACAGTTCGCTTTCGTCGAATTTTCTCGGCTTGACCTTCATAGACTGGACTTTCTTGAGATACTCTTTGTCATAGAGACAATTTCCAAGAACGTTACCAAACGTGCGTAGGGACCGCTTCAAGCCATCTGTGGCTGCTTCCTTCTTCGCCTTCTCAAATGATGCGGCTTTGCCTTTGCCGTTCTCGATGGATCCATAGCCAATATCCTGGCTGAGAGTCAGACTGAGCATCGATCTATTCGGCGTTAAACTGACCTCGTGGTATGTGCCATCTTTCAATGTGATTCTGACTACAATTGACAAGCCAAGACTGACCTTGCCACTCTGGTGCTCGTCAACCTGCCGCTGTTAACATCCAATCTTGCATCCTGAGGCGCGCTACATACATAATCAATCTGCACCTGACCTAAGGAGCTTGACCAGCCATTGAAGCCGAAGACCTCATTGGCAAGGGCAATGGCCTTGTTTCCTTCCAAGTACGCAACTCGGCCGCCACCCTGACCAGGTCGTTGCGATATGTACTCAGGCCCTAACTGCTTGTTCAGACGGCTCTGTAATGTCGCAATTTCTTGTGCGGTGAAGTTGGGCACGGCGCGCTCCTCGAACGGGTTTCTGACGTCGCCGCCGCTGTATTGGTCGCCCGGCCTGGAGTATTGTTAGTAATTGAAAAGCAAGCTTCAGATCTCGGTTGCGACAATAGTATCTGCTGTCACTTACGCAGGCATTGCTGTGCACTCACGAAGAAGGGTGCATTGAGCGGCGACGCGTTGATGTCGAAGGGTGGCCAAAGGTGACGCGCTCAAGGCGGCAGGCACGACTAGCGTGACGCCCGTTCACGTGCTCATACAAACCGCCACCTTCATACCCCACTTTCTCCAGGCTTCAGTCTTTTCTTGTTCGTCTAGATGATGTTGCCTGGCGAGAATTATAGCAAAGTCTTCGTACCACCGATGTCCTAGTCATGTCAAGATGACCAAGTGCGCAAGGCTATACTGTGCTGTATGTTGCTACGAGCGCTTGCAAGCAAACTGCGGGTTAAAGAGTGCTACTTTGAGAAATCATTACATTATAATACATGTACCGCTAGGGTTCACTGTCTATCACGCTCATGCTGTATAAGGCGGCCACTGTTCACTTCTTGACTAGCCAAAGTGGCGTCTTATTAAACGCCTGGACACTTCATACTGCAGGTACACTCCCTGAGATGTGAGCCGACTCTATTCGAAGTTCTTGGTATGCTTCATCACAGGATCGGACGGTGCTGGCTCATTGTTGGGCCCCCGGCTGGTATCTAAGATGTCATCAGGGCGCTGTATGCGAGTAGCATGTATAAGAGGATGCTGCCTTGACTCGAGACTCTTCACAGTAACGCTCTGCGCCAGATGATCGCCTTGAGCCTTGACCTCAACTGCGGAGGCCTCATTGTCCGGCTCCAAGAAATCATCGGCATCTTCCATGCCGCCATTGTCCCAGTGCGTTGGCTCTTTGAACGTGATCGCCTTCGCAAACAAGCTCTTGAAGCGTGGCGCCTCAAGTCTGTCGGCCTGTTCCTTGGCTTTCCGGTCAGCATCCTCGACGTCTTTCTGCAGCTTGGCTAGTCTATTCCTCTCGAGGCTGGCCGTTAGATCTGCACGATTTTGCACTTGACTCAGCGCCCGTAAAAGATCAGGGGCGAGCTGATCGTCTTCGCTAATATGTTGCATCGTCTCTCCAATGCGGTCTATAAGCTGCGCCTTGGCGTAACCGCGTACCATGATGCCATGAGTGTACGCATCAGGATCCACACCACGGGCGCGCATGAGTTCAAAGACGCGTTCGGCAGGTGCGACCTGCCCAGATTTGAAGAAGGCTTTCATGAAGATATTCCACGAGTAGACATTTGCGGGAACTCCATGTGCGTCCATATCTCTGATGACAGAAGAGGCAGAGGCGTATTGACCCTTCCTACAGAACGCCAACAGGAACGAGTTCCAGATGATTGGCTTTCTAGCAAGAGTGATAAGTGCCTCATGGGCTCTTTTCGAGGATATGGCGTGTTTAAAAGTTTTGTACAGGCGCTCAACGTAGGGTGAGCTCAACGTGGAGAGAGTCTGAATCTCTGTCTGGAGCATCAAGAATATTGCCGCAGGCGTAGGTACAAGCGTTTCATGTTCGCGGTCAGGTGCAGCCTCGTCAATAGCATCTTTCATTGTACGGCTTCCGCCAGGTATGAAAGGCTCCAACGGCGCCAGGTCGAACAGGTCCAGATAGGTGCGCCAGACTGGAGCTGCATCCCGCGCAACAATAAGCTTGTTCTGTGCGCAGGTGTAGGTATAGTAGAGGAAATCTGCTGCCAGCCAAGGATCCTTGAGATCTTTCGCCTTCTTCAAGCAGTACTCGGCGAAAGACTTGAACTTGGCAGGATCGTTCTGTGTTGTGCAGCCGTGGATGAGGATAGAGAACGTAAATGCGTCCGGCTTCAGTCCATGGCTCTCGAGAGCGTTGAATACTTTGAAAGCGGTGGCAAAATCGCCTGCGTCCATAGCATTGTGCATGATCACGTCGTAGAGTAGAAGATCCATCTTGACGCCGAACTCAACAAACACCGCTACTATCCCTGGTGTTTCATGGTAGTTCTTGGCTGCACGCATGCTGCCACGAAGAATAGTAGCACATGCCCATCGAAAGCGCCCAGAGCTAACCAAGTTATCCTTGACCTTCGCTCGGCTGCTGCCATACTGCGCGAGGTGGTCCTTCAAGACCTGCAAAGCATAGCGAAATTCACCAGCTTCACCGAAAGCCGCGGCGTAGTGTAACGCAGTGCCCGAGGAAAGATGTATGTGTGACCTCTGTAACGCGTCGTAGATTCTTTTCAGATCTGCAGTATCCGCTAGTTGGACTAAGCTATGCAGCAGATCCTGAGAATATACTGCTGTTGCTTTATGGGATGTGAAGCATTGCGTACAGTGGAGGAACGTTGTGATGAACTTTCGAACATTGATGCTTGGCACAGCATCCCAGCCTTGCTCCGGAGGGTACTCTTCTTTAAGATGTAGCTTTGCAAGGTAGGCAAGGGCGTCCGCTATAACAGGGAGTTTGGGTCGCGGCAAATCTCTGTCCTCGGCAAGTACTGTGATAAAGTCTTGGGCGTATCCAGATTTGTGGTCTAGCATATAGATCA
Organism: Epicoccum sorghinum; assembly: GCA_020272525.1. Lineage (NCBI taxonomy): Eukaryota > Fungi > Ascomycota > Dothideomycetes > Pleosporales > Didymellaceae > Epicoccum > Epicoccum sorghinum. The sequence continues at coordinate 1,831,271 of VXJJ01000011.1, read as the reverse complement.
GGTTCTGCTCGTAGAACTCATGCTGCTCTTTAAGATTGTGCCAATTCGAAAAGATGCGCGTTGCACCGTCTTCGTCCACGCCGTCGAGGAGCTCCTGCGTTCCCGCAGAACAGTGAGGATTGTGCTCGATAGTGACCGGCTTCGTGAGTGCACTGACGTGCGAATACACGGATCTGTCCAAGGCAGCAAATGTATTGAGCAACCACTCCTCATCCACTGTATCCGTAGAGGTCTGCTTCTTGGCGTTCACAGTAGTTATATGATGCTGCTTGAGAGCGATAACAAGACGCCGCAGAGACCGGTAATGACCGTTGTACAAGAGCTGCTGGTGCCCGTCTTCCGTCTTCCACCATGGTTTGTCATAGCGGCTTAGACGCTCCTCCGCCCGAGCGATATATCTGGTTCGTCTCCGAGACGCCTGTAAAGGATCTAGGCCGTCGACGTGTTGCGAGTACTGTTGTCGCCAGGACCTCCTTCGCGAGTATCTAGTGCCACTGAATACATTGCTGGCAATCTCGGCATCCTGTGGGCTTTGCGAGTGTATCGTCTGGTCCGAGCTGGCGGAATCGGTGGCATAACTCCTTGCGTGTCGGCGAGCAGAGCTTACTATATCGGCGGGTCTGCGCATCCGTGAGGTCAGAGGTTCTGCGCGCCGGAGGCAAGAGGCGCCCGTGAACGGTGATGTGTGATTCTGGCGTGAAGCCTGTGGTCTCGAATGGATCTGCGAGCACAAGGGCAGCTCCTCGACGGTTCCTATTTGTCCTCCACGGCCTATTTCTTGCAGCTCATCTTGAGAAGCGTTCCGCTTTCCGCCCCGTGCATAGCGCCTTCTTACGACAGGAGATTCGGCAAGAGCTCTTGGGGCAAGCCATGGCAGGATGAGGGCGTCAGAGCTGGCGGAGTGGCTCGCACCAGGGATGCGAGCGCGGGGCATGAGAGGAGATGTTTGGCAGCCTTCACCGAGCCATGACGCGTAAGGCGAGATGATGGAGTTGTTGTTGTCGCGAAAAAGTTGGTACCGTGAGACGCTGCAGCTGTGGTCCATGTCGCCCGCCGCACTCACCTCCGAACTTTTGGCTCCGCAGCTCAGCAAGCGTCCTCCAACAACAATTATCGAGCGTACAGGTGTAGATCTTACCTAGTTTGTCTGTAATCTACCGCCACAACGATATTGCGCGAGTTCTAAGGTCTCCGAAAAGATATAGAGAGCTGCGCGTTTGCATCACACGGCAGCCTTCGCCCTTCGCGCAATCAGCGCTCAGTCAAAATCATGTCCTCCCACGAGCAACTCTCCGCAGCCTCCAACGACCGCAAAGCGCGACTTGCACAATTGAAATCGCTCAAGCGCAAACAAGCGCCTTCAGACGACGTACAAGATGTATCCACAACCGAATCCACTGCCCTTACAACCACACACGAAGAGGATGCGCCATCAGTCGTCACCACGTATTTGTCCGGGCGCAACTTTGACCCATCTACGCGCAATGTCAAGCTAGGCTTCGACAACACTCCCGTAGCAGACCCGACCAATACTCTCGAATACAAGGCGCAACAGCTTGCGCTGCAAACCAAGGCAGAGCAGGAGAAAGAGAAGAGCGATGAGCCGCTGGATCTATTCAAGCTGCAGCCTAAGAAGCCGAATTGGGATCTCAAGCGCGACTTGAATGAGAAGATGCGTACAGGTGGGCTGGAGAGAGAGACGGAGAACGCGATCACGAAATTGGTCAGGGAGAGGGTAGAGGTGCAAAAGAGGGAGAAGCTGAAGGGCACTGGCAAAGGGGAGGGAGAAGAGGTTGGGATGGAGGGCGGGGAGCTCGTGGAAGCCATGAACCAAAGAGAGGCTGAAGAAGAAAGGGAGCGGAGACGAGATGAAGAGGATGACGCGGCTGTTGACGGGTGAGATATTGTTCGAGCTTGGTTGCAAAATCGAGAAGCGCCTATGTGGTTCTTTCGCCATATCGTTGCGCTAGCTGAGCATGACAGCCGCAAGCAAGTGAGGCTGAAGCTCAGGTCTAGAGCGGAAAGCTCTCTCCGCCTCGTCGGAATAGCAGCGTCCGTTTCTTATCTGACGTGGACATGGCTGGGCTTGAAGAACATGAGCACGTCATCCAGACACGGAAACAAGGACAATTTGGAGGGATACAACCACACTTCAGTAGTTTGTAGGGTATCTATAAGCTAATGATACAGAGGCCAGCCAAGAATTGGCCTCACCAACATTGTACAATTTCTCAGCAGGAGTTCTACTGTCCACGGTTCATTGCCCGCGTCAGCGCAACGCGCTTGCTGAACGGGCTCAAACTCCTCTCCCTCGGCGCAGGAGGGGCTGGCTGTCGCGCGAGAGGCGGGAGCGGACCACTGCTACCATTACTCTCTGCAGGTCTGTCAACAAATCTGTTCCTTCCTTCGCTGTTGCGTGGTTCTCCAGCACGTCCTGCATTGCGATAATGCGGCGGACTTGGGGAACGGCGTATAGTTCGTCGTTTCGAGAAGGGGCTGGGACTACGATCTCCACGCTGTGGGACTGGCGACCTTGAGCGTGAGCGTGAGACAGCACGCCTGGGGCGGTCTTCGGCGGTGTCCATGCGGTTCTGACTCCTACTTCTCGACCGGCTCGGTGAGGACGACGTGCGTCTTGAGGCTCGCTTGCCCGGTCTGGCTCCGCTCCTACTTCTTTCCTTTGCGCTGCCCTCACGCGACTCGATTCGTCGCCCGCGCTGCTCCGGACTGAATGATCTCCTACGCCGTCTGGTGTTGCGCTCGCGCCCGCCGTGGCGTGAGTCGGCCGAAGCGCGGGATTCCATAGACACTGAACGCCTGTTGCGCTTACCACGTGCATCATTCTTCCGGCGCCGCGGCGGTGGGGAGCGCGATAACGAGCGATTTGTGGAGATGGTGGACACTGAATCAACAGATGAAGACCTGCTCCTACTCCTGCTACGTTTGCGGCCGGCCGCGCGCCCCCGTTCTGCGTCCTTCTTCTTCAGGATGTCGTCGGCGACGCCCTTCTTGCGTACGAGGTCGCTGGGCACTTCGGTGGTAAGCCTGGGCTTCAGTGAAGGGTTGAACAGCTGCTGAGTTCGCGACGGACGCGGTTTATAGGGGCGATCCTGCGCCTTGGCCTTGCATTCATAGCTGTAGTGGCCGCGTTGGAGGCACTTCTGGCACAGCGTCGTGGCTGAGGCCTTGGACGGGCCGGTGCCTGGCCGACGGAACATGTCGCCGTGTGTAATCGAAGAGGCGCTCTGGCTGAGGTGTATTGGCTGAGAGGCTTTGGCTGCAATGAGTGTGTTTTCGGTCCGTGATATACCCAAGTCAACCAGGTGCGCAAACCAAGGGCTATGGCTGCCAAGAGGTGCTTGGGCGCCTGTATGAGGTCAGTCGTCAAAAGTTACATCGGCGCCGGTGAAACCTCGCCGGCGAAAGAAGAGACGACCCACAGCCGCAGCATCGCTGCTCTTCACTCACGCACAGCACCCCGCACACCAGCCTGCCCCGCGCTGCGCTGTCTCTGCCTCACCGCACTGCCAATTTGCCCGTCGCCAGCTGCGCGACACTTTTGCTAGGCGTCTGCCAGCCGACAGCCGACTCCCCACTACGCGCCCAAGCCCTGCGCAGAGCCCAGCACACTTGGTGCACAGCACCGCATAGCATAGCATTGCATAGCACCGCACCACACCGCAACACACCACTCGCAGAAGACAGCCTCCAGCGTACAGCCTCGAATGTCGTCACACCACAATGTCCAGCTTTCTGGCCCTGTCAACCGCGACTTTCCTTGAGCACCCCAATTCCTGAAGAGCCCTCGTCCACACGGCCCACGAAATCCTTCTTTTGCTCCACGAGCTCCCCCGGCACCGCTCGCGCCGGCCTGTCACTTCTCCCATATTAGCGCGTTTGCTCTGTGTAATCTTTGACCTTGCGGTAGTCGACGCGCCATCGCAGGCCTCATCGACCTTCTGCCGCACAGATGGCGTCTGCAGCACCCTCACAGCAGGAGCAAGCCCAGGCACAGGCCCAGGCGAGACTGTCCTTTGCCAAGGTGAGCCATGCGTCTGCATATAAACGAATCCTACTAATGGACCAAAGGTTGCCGCTTCTGCCTTGAAGCCTCCCGTCCCTACCCAGAACACCAGCGCCAAGCCGAGACCGCCTGTCGCGACACCCAAGATCTTGAGCCAGCCGCAGATTGCGCGCTCCACACCCCTCACCACTGAGGCACCGCATGCTAGCCCAGACAAGACGGCCGCTGGCCTTCAAAACGGGGATGCTGGGAACAGTGCGGACCGGACAGGCCAGTGGACTGCCACTGCGCAAGAGTCGGCCGCCCCATCTTCCGATGTGAAGCAAGACCTGCCCGATCGGCCGCGTTCGATTGCTTTGGTCAAGATCTCTGCAGCTGAAGACAGCAGCACTCAGCTCTCGTCATCGGATGGATCTGGGAAGCCTCCCAGTATTGACGGAAAGAGCGTCGCATCTGCCACAACCTTTGCTCTTGACGAAAAAGAATCATTGCGTCCAGACGATAGCGCCAGTCTAAGAGCCGTCGAGGAGGAAGATGTAGCTTCTCCGCCAGAGTCTGTCGTGAACGACTCACGTCAGGGCTCGGAGAACGGCGCTGCTCGTGCTTTCCGCGATCAACTGCACGAAATTGCGGTTATGAACCCCCAGTCACAGCGCGGCGTTCCACCAGGTCGATTTCCAAACCTTCCTACCGGCCCCCACATGTTGTACGACCCCAGCCAGTCTATGAACGGCGGTCGACCCATGTCACAGCCTGTTGGAAGTGGCATGCCCACCATGGGCGGCGTCCCCACTCTGCCGTCTGCTCCAGATGAAAAGCTCATTGAAGCGCTACAGTCACCCCGTGATCGCTTGTTCGTTGTCAAAATCGAACAGGACTTCATCGATTTCATCAAAGATTCTCGGTACGCAATCACGAGCCCTTTACAGCGTTGAGTAACACTAATTGGCAACAGTGAAAGCGAATACTCGCTACCCAATTGTAACACCTTTTACAGGATGCTTGCACATCGCCTTGCTGATTACTATATGTTGGGCCATGTTGTTGATTCAACGATGACCGGTGTTAAAATCACTAGAACCCCTTATTGCAGAATGTGAGTCGTCTCCATTTTAGGCACCACTTCTCCATTTACTAATGTTTCTCAGACCACCACCATTGTCACAAATGGTTGATGCGACCAAGGGTGCAGATACACCCCCTGTCGAGCTCCCTGCTCGCAAAATCATGCGCCGTGAAGACAAGTCTGGCACTAGCACCCATCCCAATTCGCAAAATCCATCCAAGACCGCTTCCGAAGCCGGTGGCAGTGACGGAAGCAACGATGGCAAGGACAAAGCTGCTCTTACTCGTGAAGAGCGTGAGGCAAGGTACCGAGAGGCCCGCCAGCGCATCTTCGGTGCCGAGAGTGAGGAGACAACGGCGTCTGATACTGCTGAGCCAACAGAAGATAAGGACAAGGCCAAGGATGTGTCAAGGTCAAGCTCAGCATCCGGCAAGAAGAAAAGCAAGAAGCAACGCAACTACGACGACGACGATTTCCAAGCTCGGTCGCATTTCAACGTATACTACCCTCAGCAGTACGCAACACCCGGTTTTGCCGCCGAGAATGCCGTTTACTACAACAATTACTCGAGTGCCGTGCCACACGCACAGTATGCAGGGATGAATCCTGGAGCCTCGCCACCCTCTACCTACGGTACCCCTTATCCAGTCATGGCAGCTCCTGATGCTCAATCACAGTATGGGTGGAACGGACAGCAATTTCAATCTCAGAATGGAACGCCAGCGTACCAGAACTTTGGACAGGTGCAAGCCGGTTACGATCTGTCTGCGGACTTCCAACGAGGCATGTCATTTCAAAGTCCGGTGATGCAGTCCCAGGTTACGCCTAAGATGGCGAATGCACCTATGGCTCCGTATCAAGACCAGTTTCAACAAGCGCAAAGCTTGTCCTCCAGTCAAAGCTGGTCTCAGGCGAACCAGCAGCCTCAGTACCCTCTCAACCAGGCGCAATACGCTACTCCTAGCAATCGACCAATGTCAGCACCTCAGCCTCAACCATACGCATACGGCCAGTTTCCACCAAATCCCTACAATGGTCAGCCAAACCGGAATCAACATCCTATTCCAGGCAGCTACAATCGTCAACAGTTCAACCCACAAAGCCAGGCATTCATCCCAGGCGGCCGCAACATGCCTTTCCAGATGCAACCAAGCATGGGCCAGGGTCCACAGATGAATGGTTACAGCAATTTTCAGATGCAAAGCCATCAGCCATCTATGCCAGGTCAGATGGCCCGCATGAGTCCATCCGCCGGGAGCGCGCCCTCGTTCGGCTCTCCTCAAGGCATCCACGCTAATGGTTCAGCGTCAATGAACAGAATCGCTTCTCAGACAGGGGAACAAGCCGCGCGCATCCCCTCGGGCGCAAGCAGCATCGCCAAGTACGGCACTCCTTCTCACCTGCCTCCCAAGCCCCCCGCGCCCAATCAACCTCCTGCGCCCAAATTTGACCTCTCCTCTCTCAACGGAAGCCGTGGTAACACGACGCATTCCTCCTCTTAATGCCTTCACGACTCCATCTGTACCACTGCGTACGCATACTTTTCTGCATTGCGACGGTGCTATTTCTTCCTCTACACTGCATCATCTTTCTACCGGGGTTGGCGTGGAACAGAATGGCTCGGCGGCAATATGGCGTTCAAAAGTACCTAGGTATCCTTTCAGTAGATTGTTTGCGGGTAATGGAACGTGCTCCTATATTGTCTGTTATTGTGTCACGATTCGTTGGGGTGCGATACTATCAAGTGATTAAACATTCTGCATACCGGGAGGAATAAGCTTTGCAGGAAGTATCATTCTCTCCATCCGACCAATTCCCTACACGATTTCAGGCTTCCTCATGCAAAACAGCATCCTCCGCTCCTGACACCCTACATCAACCCGATCTCTGGTCATGATACTAAGACGTTTACCCTGACCCCGGTCGGTGTTTTACCTGGAAGCCAGCAAGGCCCTGGCGCTGCAACGTCCTCAACCCTAAACCTACCGCAAACTCCAGCGGCATCACAGTGTCCAAACAAAAGATTCTCACGCTGTTACCACCCACTGCGCAGCGAAGGTGCTTTGTGTATGCGATTCGTGCAAGTGAGGGTATGTAAGAACAGGTCACCAAAACGTATCTAGTAGCACAACAAGGTCCTTGATATTCACACAAAAGAAGGGTGGGTTACTTGGCGCTCAAAAGCTGGACTTCGTATAGAACAGTAGTATCGTTCACGTGCAGCAATTCAGAATATCAGTATAACATTCATTTTATGCGTCCTAATCGCAGGTTGCGTACAACGGGGCGTCTATACGCCGTCTTGACGCACGCAACATCTACTCGACCTCGCCCCTTACATGGGCTGGCGCTGCAGCACCGCTGCTCACCATCTCGCTCTGCGGGACGGTCTCCATCATCGCCTGCTCAGGCGCGCGCGCCTCTTGCTTCTTGTTAATGCCCCTGCCGCCCGGGGTAAGGTAAGTGTTGTCGAGGTTGGGCAGCTCCTCGCCCTCCGGTGGCACCCAGTGCTTGCTGTGCCACGGCTTGACGCCGAAGATGTACATGGTGTCGATTTCCTCCAGACTGCGGCCCTGGCTCTCGCACAGGAAGAAGTACACAATGACTGCGCCGGCGAAACAGCAGCCTGCGAATACGTAGCCGTAACGGTAGTCGATGCTGGAAGTGATGAAGGGTGTGAAGAATGAGAGGAGGAAGTTCCACACCCAGTTGCTGGCAGTCGCGAGCGCCATGCACTTAGCCCTGTAGCAGCAGTTAGTATATGTATCTCCCTTGACCTTAATCCTAACCATACCTGTATCGTGTCGGATAGATCTCGCCAACGACTGCCCACACAACGGGACCCCAGGTTGACGCAAACGCGGCGATAAAGAGACAGGCGACTATGATCATGCCATATCCAACGCTCTGAGACTGGTTGCCCTCAGGTCCAAGTGCGAAGTGGCCTAGCGAGGCGAAGATGATGAACATGCAGAACATCCATAATGCGCCATAGATAAGAACAGGGCGGCGACCATATTTCTCTACCATGTAGAGGCCGGGAAATGTGCATCCGAAGTTGACGGCACCAAGGATGATTGAGGTGACATAAGAGTTAGAAAGACCGACAGACGAAAAGACCGTAGTTCCCTGGCAATGTTAGCGTTGTTACTGTGCGAATGCTCTTACCAATGGACACATACGTAATAGAAGAAGTAGTTGGCTCCTGTGAGCTGCTGAAGCATTTGAAGCGTAATACCGAGCAGTGTGCGGTATCCCATTCTTGGGCCGGTGAAGATCTCGTACCAGGGGTGGCTGCCGCCTCCAGCGCGCTCAGCCTCCATCTTCATCTCAATCTCCCTAATCTCACGTTGCACCTCGGCGTGGTCCTCATTAACGCCGTATGTAAGGGCAATGGTTTTACGGGCGCCGTCAATTTTACCCTTGCGGTACTCCCATCGAGGTGATTCCTGCATAAACAGAATGCCTGCCACCATGAGACCAGACCAGATGAAACCAATGCCCATAGGCAGCTTCCAAGATCGTGAACTGGGATCCTTCTCGGTTCCGAAGTTGATGCAGTACGCCGTGAAGATTCCAAGGGTGATGAACAACTGGTAGCATGAGACGAGCGCACCACGGACGTAGCGAGGGGCGGTCTCTGACTGGTACATTGGTGTGAGAACAGAGAGACCGCCCACTCCCAGACCTGCAACCCATCGACCAATGGCGACTTGATACCAGTGATTTGTGGTTGTGATTTGCACAATGACACCCACACAGAAGATGATGTTCCACAAAACAATCGAATACTTACGGCCAAACTTATCAGCGATTGGTGCCGCAATCAGAGCACCAAGCAGTGTACCGATGGAAAGGAGCGCAACGATGAGACCAGATCTAACATTGCTGAAAGAAGGGACGCCCTCGGGATATTCCTGGCTTGGTGCACCTGTCTGATCATGGAATGCCTTGAGGAAGTTAGGCATTTCCAAGAAACCAGATATCTGGCCAGTGTCGTATCCAAAGACTATATGTAGGTTTAGTGAGTGTGTTGTGACTGGGAGTAAAGTTACATACTAAAGCCACCCATAGATACAATACAAGCCATAGCAATGATCCTGGGTCTGAAGATCTGCTTCGCGCCCCCAGAGAGTATCTGGGGCTTTTTCTCGACATCGCGCATCGAAGAATCATTCGAGTGTCTTTCATCTTGCATCTTAGTCCTGTCGCCAGGCATACTGGCGCCCTCTGTTGCCGAAGCCATGGTAACTGGTGGAGGGTGTAATGAATGAAGTGATGTGGAGAGCGCGGGGGCTCCACGACCCTATAAACCCCTACTTTTACTCCATGGTACCGTGACCTCCATGATGATCCTCCATACCGTACCCCAATGCCGTCACATAATTCGGCTGGGTTGCTCCACAGCGCGATCGCGCTGCGGTATCACCGATCGCAGGCAACGTCATTTCACCGACAATAGTGTCAGCCCTATGAGCTAAGCTGTGAGCCCAAGGCTTGTATTGGTCAAGCTCCGCTGGAGCGTACGGTTCCTGTTGGTGCGGGGCTTCTTCGGCGGCTGTCTTGAGGCTCTGCCGGCAGGGAAGACCGACGACGTCACGCTCTCCGGACTCGTCACCATTTTTCTTGTGTGGGGTGCGGAGGAAGCGTTGCAACGCGCGGATGTTCCTGAAAGCGGTCGCTAATCACTGAATACCGGAATCGTGATCAAGCTGTCGCAGACAGCACTGTGGCCAATATCGACACGATCTTGGACAGGAGAGGTTAATCACTGCGGCTTGTCGCTTGCAGCCGTGTTCTTCGCTGCGCGGCTCAAGTCTGTCGTCATGAGCATGAAACCCCACACGTCGCTGGTCTGCACTACCTATCACGGGAAGCCTGTAACGTTGCCATAGCTGCTGACGACGCCTTCGTACGGACGATCACAAGACTGTTGTGTCTACCTGAAGATCCACCAAAATGGACGAGCACGTGCGATATCAGTGCTTCTTTGCTTGCGGGTGAGACTGTGGGGCTCCAGCATTCGCGTGTCATTGGCGTCAAAGTCTTCTACGGCATGTTCGGAAGTTCTTCGTGCCTTCTTTGACATGCGAGATGACGTCGCACCGTTGAAGCACGACTCGCCTATCAATAACAATGGCTGCTACTTGACGACCTCGGCGGAGTTATGGGACCGACACAGATACCGGAGCCACCGGTACCGTTGAAAGAATTTTTCTTTAGCAATAATATCCCCGTCCGCGGAGGTTTGGCAGAGTCATGAGTGCTTCTAGGATAGGCAGTACACACACCACAGTTGTGGCAGTTGGCGGTCCATGGGTACGGCGTCCAACTACCGAGAGCTTTGATATCTAAGATGGTGCCAAAAGCGCTTAATCAGGAAACTTGCTGTTATCCATCGATTACTGTCGGCTGATCTTGGATACTGATTTTAACCGTCTGCTTGTCAAACCAGGCTTCCCTGCTTGGAATGCCTAGTCCGGTAATTCAGGGTGGAATCTGTCGAATACGGTGGCCATGCCATGGTTATTTGTACCAGCTACCCGCAGAGCCTCTTCTGCTGCAATGTCCGAGCTCTAATCAGGCTACTGTCATGTGATAGGTAAGAAGTTACGTCAATTGGCCTCGCCTTTGGACTCGGGACGCTAGCGTTTCCAAGAAACGAAGCGGTGGCATCCTGTTCGCATTGTACTAAATGAGCGATTGATTCGAACATGGCCTTCGATTGGCAAAGAGGGTCTCTGGCAAAGTTGGATCTTGAACTGTCAATTCTTAATACTTTCTTCCAGGTTTGGTTACAGAGAAGTCTCCTCCAAAGAACTCCTGCCATGCTGTTCCTTCTTTGATACGACTGTGTCGAGAATATCGGTATCGGGTGAGTGAAGAAGCGAAATTCGTGTCAGAAACCTTGTACAACACTTATCTACGGTGCCGGTTGCTCATATCAGTGTTCTCTGACGCTTTTGCCATCGTTGTCTTCTCTTGCGCTTATCATTTGCAGACCCTCCGCTCGACGCTGGATCACGTTTCCGCCAAGTATCGCCATCTTGAGGCGTGGGCACCCAGCATCTGCTTCTGCTACAGATTTGCGGTCACGGAACCTATCCCCAATCCACCTTGAACAGCAACAATCGACATGGCGCTACTATGTAGGGATTTCGAAAATGACTGTGCTAGCGCTGTCTTTCTTAAACGTACGTGAGGCTCGTCTGTTGTGATACACCTTCCTTGAGGCTGTTATGTAGCATGACTGTCAGTTGAAGTTGGGGAATGCTTTTGACATGACTCCCGACATTCGTAGCCATCGAGTTTGGCGTTTCAAGCAAGCGTCAACATATCTAAAGGAGGTTCAGGCCGGCCATCAAAGGTCGGTTCAGCGTCCATGAACCTGTATATTGTCTCGGTAAGACTTGTCCACCAAGTTCTAATCAAACGCTGGCTGCGCATATCTGATCTAATAGTCCCTTGAGTGGTTCACAAGACTAGAAGTTTAGGGGATTTGAAGTTTTTAATCTGTACTCGTAAGGCTTAGCTGATTTTGCGAACCTGACAGACATCTTTGCAGACTTCGGCTTCTCTAAGCCGCAGTTCTTACATGTGTCTTGCTCTTCACATTGGGTTTGACCAGATAGAGTGCTGTGTCCTCAGCAGTTGACTGGACTCCGAGGACAAAAGGCCGTGGGATCTGCCTGTTCTCACTATGGTTGCTCTGCATGTTGCCTACAGCTCATAGGGTTCTTTATGATGTTGTGTGATGTGTCGGTGGGACGAAAGCGTACGATCTACAGACACGACTTTAGTGACTTTCTGGCATGGAAGCAAACACTACAAGCAGCAATATCAAGTGCGTAATGTCTCCAGTCCATATCACGCCTGCACAAGGCCGGCATCGCCAGCAGAGTCCAACGATATTTCAATATGTACCTTGTACAGTTTCCATTTGTTTACTGTCCATGTTCTTCTTTGATTAGAAGAATAATAACCAATAGGAATACGGCCAGAATCCAAGTCAAGGAAAAGCGTCGAACAATGGCATGCGAACAGGAGCAATGCATACTGGCCGTGGTTGTGCGACTGCGATCGATAATAGTAAAGCAAGATCTGGACCGAAGCGAAGACAAGTCGTCACAAGAGCAAAAGAAAACAACGGATATGAAGAGCACAACAACGCCTTGATGGCTCGTGACATGCTAGCAAAAAGGCAAAAAGAATCGAGGAATCTCAGACATGCTGAGCACCGAAGCTAGTGTCGCTTCTGTGGATCGAACACAGTACCTCCAGATTTAATGACTGAACTTCAGTCTGGCGCTCTCCCAAGTGAGCTAAAGCGACTGGATTGATTTGATAAAATTCATTCCCTATATTTTGTATATTACCCTACACTGAATCAATCGTAGCTCGCGGGGTCTACTGCATATTTCCATGTAGAATCCCCTGCCACATTGCCACTGGTTTTTCGCAGGTTCTCAGCTCAACATATGAAATCTGTGCGCTAAAGGAGCAGAAGCGAGCACGGAAGCGCGCGCGATTGCCAGGCGCGTGATGAACATCGAACGCGCGCAAGCTAGTACTGCGTGACATCACCATTTAATTGCAGCAAGCAGCACTTGTTAGTAAATATCCAACAGCGCGGCTTCATCTTGTAAACCTCTCCCTTCTTGCAAACAGGCTCGGAACAATGGCTGTTGTGGAAAACTGGCTCCCACCATCCCGGGAAAATTGGGAATGGCTTTGCTATGTCTGGCAGTTCTTCCCCCTAGTGAGTTCCTCTTGTGCATATGATAGCACCTGTCGAGGACTTTGCTAAAGCTTCAATCCACAGATTACCGCTGCGCAATGGATCATTGACTGGTATCCTCAAGGCAAAACATCAACAGAGTCGCGGTGGAATGTACCAGGCAAGCTAGGATGGGCGGTCATGGAGTCTGCAGGGCCGGTCACCTTGCTGTACATCTTCTTCACGCTGCCGAAGGAGCTGGGGATTGCAGAGCTACCATGGGGTAACTGGACCATGGCTGGGTGCTATGTACGACAACTGATGCTACCCACAGCGAAGATGACTGACCAGAGCACAGATCATTCACTACATATACCGCGCAGTCATCTCGCCGCTTTTTCTGAACCCAAGCATGTCGCCCATGAGTCCCCTCGTCTGCCTAGCAATGCTCGCTTTTCAAGTCACCAATGCCATCTCGATCGGCGGATACCTCTCTGGCTATGGACCAACGAGCGACACAGACTACCGATGGCAAGGCCGCGCGGGGTGGATGTTTCTTGGACTTGTCCTTTGGTGTTGGGGGCTGTTGGGCAACATGTTCCACGACGACGACCTTCGCGAGATCCGTCGAGCGGCAGACCGCAGACAGCGTCGTGAGGCAGCCGAGCAGAACAAGCCAGTTCAGGGCATAGACAAAGTCTACATGATACCAAAGAACGGGCTGTTCAAGTATGTTTTGTATGCGCACTACTTCTGCGAATGGATTGAGTGGGCAGGCTGGTTCATGATTGGCGGTCTGGACTGCCATCCAGCTCGGACGTTCCTCGTCAATGAGATCAGCACGATGCTGCCCCGCGCTCTGCAGGGCAAGCGCTGGTACGTGGAGAAGTTTGGCAAGGACAAGGTGGGAGACCGGAAAGCTGTGATTCCAGGCCTGGTGTAGCTCATCGGTGTACGATAGCGATACGGGACGCCAAAGTCTACCATGGTGCGAGCACGTTATTCAACGCATGCGCGGCAGCTGTTGGCCCAGATGAGGCTACGGTGACCGAATTCAAGTACACTAAGCATGACACAATGGTGGAGAGTTGTGCTTTTGTGTTTCAGGTAATCACTGTTCGCTCATCAACAGCGAATAACGAAGCTGGTGCATGACCATAAGTCAATAATTAAGCGATACTGATGCATGGTTCACAATCCTGCCACGATGCGACACGGTTTCTCACTGGAAGAGGCGCGATGACATGCAGGGTATCCTGGATTTCCGCAATTGCTGGAATCAGAAAGCTTAATATGTTGAACACGAGCTCACCTGACACCAAGCGCATGGGAGCTGCAGTAACTAATGGCTGACAGAGCCGTCTTTTTAGAGGCTTCCCGACACGAAGAAGTTCTCTTTTGTGGACGCTCTCCGCTCCAGTCACGAGTGGCTAGAGGAAGCGGCGCAGAAACACGGCCGCTGCAACGCTCTGAAGCGACTCTGGCCTGCGGACGTAATTATAGACGACCAATCAGCAGCCAGCGGGCGTATTGAAATGAGGAGCTTGCAAACGGAATGATGGAATCGAGGACCGGGGTGCTGCCAGAACGGCAGTGGGGATGGGCGCGAGCATGATGCAAGAGCGGTTCACAGAGACCTGCGTACATCTTGTATCACGACGGGTGCATCGTGGATCTGGTGTGCATGCCATCTCTCCAGCTGACGCCCCCGCCGGATAAGAAATTGAACGAATCTCTGGACGCTGCACTCAGCCACATCTGCGAGCGTCCGCTGTCTGCTAGCCGGCGCGCAGCTAGGCATAAGCGCATTTCGACCTCCCTAAAACAGAACCATTTCGGCCCAGCGTCTCCGCTTCTTGACGCTGGTGGCAGGCTAGTCAGGTGCCGTCGCCGCCAAAATAGCCGTGTGCCAGCGCGCTCCGTGGTCGCCAGCCTGAAAAGCACGGCAGCCCTTTGCTTGTCCGTGTTGGAACACGTTTGCCGCAAAGCGCCCCATTAATTGGCCATTCACTGGCGCTTCATTGGCACATTGAAGCTCCAGCGACCTCAGCCTTGGCTCGATAAGGCAGCACTCTGGATCAACAGAGCTTGGATCGCCCTCTCCTCCCGTGGTGCTCCACTCGCTCTGCAACACCTCCTCTCCCGCCGCCCTCGATTCACCTCTCAGGGCGCGCATCCCCATTTTTCTGCAGATTTGCCTGGCTTTGTCCGCGCCATACATCATCACTCGTATTTTTCCCACCGCCAGTCGCCGCCCGCAAAGCAGGTAACAGTGGATCCGCGCATCGCCCGGCGAGACGAGCGTGCATTGCAAACACTGGGACGAACCAAGAGCCCAGCGCTGCCGGAATCCGCGACACACTAAGATCTTCATCCTCGCCCATTGTCTTGGTGCGACCTCTGCAATTGCTGTCGCTGTCGCTGTCCCTGTCGCTTATCACTGCTGTCCGCCGGACCTGCGTGCGAAGCACTCATCAACATGTCGTCGGCGAACAACACTGCTGCCAGTACGTTCATCTCCATTGTCTCTCCTTCCTCAGCGCCGACCCAGCCGTCGCGCGCTCCTTCCTCTGCAATTGTAGCCGCGTCCACACAGCCTGTAACACCGTCCGCAGCGCCCTCGTCTGCTGCGCCGGAGCCGTCTACACCCTCTGTTGCCCAGTCTTCAGCGGCCCCTAACACGCCCTCCTCAGCAGCGCCGCCCACCTCGTCAGCGCCGGCCCCGACCTCAGAACCTCCTGCCTCGTCGGCACCGCCAGCTTCATCGGCCCCCCCGGCCTCCTCAGCGCCGCCGCCGCCGGCTTCTTCTTCTGCTGCTCCTCCGCCATCTTCAGCAGCACCGCCGCCTTCGTCGGCCACGCCTGCCCAGTCCAGCGCTGCTCCTCCCGCTTCCAGTGCCCCTCCGCCCGCGACCACCAGAGTTGTCACCGCATCGTCGCAGCCCCCCTCTACTACTGAGATCGCAACCTCCATCGTCACAGTTACCCCTTCTGCCTCTCGCAATGGCGAGACACCGACGCCCATAATCATCACTTCTGTCGTGACGCGCGAGGGTCCCGCTGCAACAGGAACCACTGGCGGCCTAGCCTCCACCGCTACTACTCGGGGCGATTCGAGCACGAGCACCAGCAATCCTGCGCTTGCAAGTGGAGCTGAACAAAAAGGGCTCAGCACTGGCGGCAAGACTGCAATTGCTGTCGTCGTGCCCGTTGTTGTCGTTGCACTGCTCGTCCTGGCTGGTATTCTCCTGTGGAGGAAGCGCAAGGCTCGCCAGAACAACGAAGAGGAGCGTCGGAAGGAGGTTGAGGAATATGGCTTCAACCCCAACCACGACCCGACCCTGCCTGCAGTCGCCATGGGATCTGAGATGGCCGAAGATTCGAGCGGCTACCGAGGATGGGGTAACACCGCCACCAGCTCGAACCGCAAGGCCTCCACCACGCTCACCAGCGGTATGACCTACTCTGATAGCGCTAGTAACCCTGGCGGCTACAACACACCCCACTCTCCCACCAACGGAACCTACTCTGAGGGTTCCAACGACCCCTTGATGCATGGACGTCGCGAGACCATGGACTCGGACGGCCTTGGTGCCCTGGGCGCCATCGGTGGCGCTGCACCCAACTCGACTCAAAACCAGACCGGTGTGCAACGTGGACCTTCCAACGCCTCTTCGTCCTACTCTGCTGCTAATCGATCCGATGCCTCGGGAGAGTACCCCGGCATGGGTATGGGCAATGGCAACGAGTACTACGACAACCAAGGTTATTACCAGCAGGGCCCGTATGGCAACAATGATCCATATGGTGCTGGTCAGCAGCCTGTCATCCGGGATGTCTCAGCCCGACGTAACACAAGGATTGAGAACCCTTCGGTCTTTCCCCAACAAGGAAATTCTGGTATTGCCCAGAACTTCTAAGCACCCATTACTTTCGCTCTGTACATTCTCTCCATCCTCGACATCTGATTACACCATATATCCAAAGAGCGGCGTTCCGGAGTCATCGAACACTTAATTCATTACAATGCGTTTTCCAGCTGCAGGGACGAGACGGGTGAGGACATGCAGGTCCCACCTCAGCTCTTGGCTCCCTCCACGCACCGCGATGCTGTGTTACAACAAGCCTGCGTTGGCAAGGATATGCGTCATAAGTACTTAACAACTAATCAACATAATCCTTGCCAACCAAGCCTGTCGCGCTACAAGCGAGTTGTGACACTTTATTTGGACGCTGCACAATGGTCGTCTAACCATTGTACGGATGAAAAAGATTTGCCATGGACCTGTTGTGCAAGATGTCTACTACTTGTAATTATTGCCATTCTATGCATCGCCTCGGCGTCGGTCTCGATCGTGCCCTTTTGTTCCCTTCACCAGCTTGTTGCCTCAGCATGTTTCGACTTCACTCGTCTCATTCCCCCTTCCCTTCAAATCACGGTTCACTCCAGCCTCGAAAGGCAAAATTTCTTAGACGTCCTCAAAGGGGCGATGCAGACGCCAGATTGAGGAGCAGTCCCGGTTGATAGAATGAAGTACACACGGCTCTGTCAATGCAGTTAGATATACAACTGAATTTAAAACATCACCACGGTCTTTTTTTCCTCAACACAAGTACAGTATACCATTCGTGTGCCAATACCACTCCACAGATTAATCGTCCTTTCAGCAGCACCATCCCTGATACTCGGAACCTATTCCTCCGCGCTCATCCAACAAATTTGCAGATCATCATTCGGGCGCGGCCCCCTGGATGCGGCTGTGGAGCTGTCGATTTTTAGACCAACGTTAGACAACTCCGGCACCAATTTCGTTCGCATTTTGTGGACTTGATTAGCTGCTGCGGCCGGAGGCTTGGCACCTGTCATCAGTGGATATTTTTATATCGTTGTGGCAAATGTATGTGGATTTGTTGATTCCCAGAACCAAGAATTTCAAGCCGTCGATGTGCGATGGGTTTCCAACAAAATGACCGGAGTCTGAGGAGGCATTGACCAAGATATGCGGTCAGCTTGTGACGCCTTACTTGAGTAATGCTTAAGGCCTCCTCTGAACGAGTAGTTGGACAGTAAGATCTGACCGTGGCCTCTCCACATATCAAGTGGCTGGCTGTACTTGTTCGGCAAACTCGCAACTCGACGGCAACACCAAATTTTTGGCCCAAAGTATGATGAGTCCAAGGAGGTGTCGAGCCTGCTGATGTATTAGTGGAGTCTGTTCAAAGCGAATAAGATCGAGTCTGTCTGTGTGAACATACAGTCTTGATCTTTATTTCGACCCATTCGTACAATGCTCGCCAGGAGGAAAAGCGACAGCTCGTGAGCGGTATTGGAAGTACTAGATTTACGGTAGCTGCAGATTGAAGATGAATTGGATCGCAGCTTCCGTTCTTGCATGATTGTCGTGGTGGCGTATGACTTGTGCTTTGATGGGAGTCCATCTTACTGGCAGGTCCAGCAACACCATACTGACACTCTGGCAAGATGTTATGTGTAGCAGAGATGCATGGACGTCATGGATGCCATGCCATGCCATGCTTGTGTGACTTGCCTAGGAACCCCTCTTCTTGATTGTACCAAGTACTTGCTGTGAGTGACGACAAGATGAAAAGGACGTGCCCACCTATCGCTCATCTTTCACCTTACGTCCATAAGAAAATTGCACTTGTATTACTTTGCCTAATGATCTGAATAGACATTCGCCTGCATAGTTGCTATCTCCTTGTTCGCCTCGGTACCGAAGCAGGTGATGCTTCCGCCACAACCTTGTACAGCAATCATGACAGCAGCCTCGCACGACACGTTTACACGCTGTAGATACAGACTGAAGCACTCAGGCGCCAGCGGCCAACCTCCAACATACATTGATCAATGCACTTGTCGCACTGATATGGGCCAGTGTTCTTGGCAGAGCAATGTTACCCAGGTATGCAGGATAATGCACGAGCAACTTGGCTATGACATGGAAGCCAAGTAAGTTCACAATTTGTGCATCGTTAGGTGCGAGAATCTGGGCTAGAGCCGCAGCAAGCGCGAAACCTATGGCAGCCGTTAGTCCCATTGCTTGCTTGCGTCAAATGGACAAGAATCTGGACTGTACCAGGGAAATTCTCCATCAGTGCATAATGCGCACTCCTCAGCCTCAAAGGTAGGCCATCTAGGTTGTTCACATGTTTTCGGGGATGGTCATTATCGAACCCCTCCTCACGTCCCATGGCCTGACCGGCAGCCGAAGCCGCTCCAGATGCACCAAACGTCCAGAACAGATACAGAGCGGAGAGAGCAGGAATCGCCCGACCTGCTGTAATAGAAGATACGCCTACACCGGGTAAAACCTTAATCAAAGCGTGAGTAAGAGACTGGCAAATTGAATCCGGTTTCGTCAGATAGGATGTCAGAGGCACAAGTGCGAGATACATGGGTGCTGCTGCCAGGACCATAGCACCAGATGGGTTTACTCTGCACCCGATGTTAGACTTGCACGTTGAGCAAAAGTAAACGTAACATACACTCCATTCTCAGCCGCTACGCGTTTTGCCTGTCTCTTCTTATCGTCTGCCATAGTCGTAAGTACGTGGTGAATTCGGAGGGATCTTTGGCTTGGAAGGATATCTGCGCAAGCCTATATAAGTGTAGATAACCGAGGATCAAGTCCTTTAGAGGTAATGTCGTAATGTCACGCACGCTGCCCTTAAGTGGGCCGGATATCTGGAATTGTGTAGGAAAAGCGGGGTAGGGTGATGCATTCGGGCGGCCGCTCCCGTGCACCTCGCTCGTCCTTCAAGAGACTGCGCCGATAAGCCTTGTATGCGTGTGATTACATAGACAGGGCATTTTATGGGAATATGAACCAAAGCTGCTGTTCCACTATACGATACTAGAAACGACTGAAGAGAAATACACATAGTACGTAGCCAAGCTGCTCGCGTTGTCTACCGAATATCGTGAAGTGTATCTGTCAGATTAATGTGAACCAGAGGAGCGAGCTTGTTACCTACCACCAGTCTAACGTCGGACTGTATTTGCGTGATAAGAGGCTACGTACGTTCCCAGCTCTCTCAATGCAACTGATTAGATTTGGTAGGTGAGCGTCCAGACGCGTCCAGACGCGTCAAGAGCAACTGTCAGTGTATCGAAACCCAAAGTCAACCCATCTCGCCCCCAATGATCATGACTTCCATACGGACATTAAAGATGCAATCTGGTAAAATCGACAGATGCCAGTCAATATTGAATAAATTCGACTGACCATTGCTTCATACAGGGCCTTGCCAGCTCCGAGTTGACAATAAGCAGACTGCAGAGTTATACACCTGGATTCAGTATGCTTGTTGGTATATGTTATGATTTTGTCGGGCTTCGTTCAATTCCCCAAACATCTTATTGGCTTTACTTGGTTCTCGCGCCCAGCGCACCCTTTGCGCCCAGCGCACCCTTTGAGCTGATTCCTTCTGCTGCACCTTACCAGCTCCGAGTGGCCACTTAGCGGAACGCAAGCTACTCGAAGGGCAGCGTTCTAATAAGCAGACTGCAGAGTTATACACCTGGATTCAGTATGCTTGTTGGTATATGTTATGATTTTGTCGGGCTTCGTTCAATTCCCCAAACATCTTATTGGCTTTACTTGGTTCTCGCGCCCAGCGCACCCTTTGCGCCCAGCGCACCCTTTGAGCTGATTCCTTCTGCTGCACCTTACCAGCTCCGAGTGGCCACTTAGCGGAACGCAAGCTACTCGAAGGGCAGCGTTCTAATCGGAGGTCTCCAGGGCTGATTGGCGCCGATTTCTAAGACTGATAACCCTTAAGAAGACTACACGATTTGTTGCTCCAGTCAAGTGCTTGTATCTTATGGATTGAACCCGTCAAAAGTGCCAAGTGGTTACTCGGAGCTGGCAAGGTGCAGTAGAGCTCCGTGTGGACACCATGGCAAAGCGCTGCCGATGGCTGGTGTGGTTCGCTCCAAATCTGGGTTATCTACCGTGACAACTTCCATGGCTTTGTCCATGCACGCGCACTCAAAGGTAAATTTGGGCGTAAACTTTTGTAGTTGACGATGTGAGTCCTTTGTGAGGAAGAAATAGGAGTAATGGTAGGATTGGAGGCGCTTCCGCCAAGTAACGTGATGCACCAATCAAAGGACCCACGTGGGACTTCCACCACTCATCTCAGCAGATTATAGCGACATTCTCACACACCACCCGCTCACGACATTGACCGGAACAACAATTGGGAATAGTAAGCCATGTCCATTGGTGTCATTGTCCGTCTCTACCGTCGGTCGGCTCAGAATGAAGGCTCCCCCTTGTGCCGCCCAGGCCCAGATAGCCTGGGCCTTGTTGACTGGCAGCGAACCAGCAGCTCTTAGTAAAATCCCGTCTCGTTACTGCATCTCAGCCGCATGGTGGCTGCCATGTATCGTACTCGGTGATAGCTGGGCAAGGGTGCATACCCCGCTTCATCTCCTCGTCTCTGATATACCCTTCCCTGACTCCCACACAGATGGAGCTTGCATTGCGCGACACTAGATATGCAGGACGAAACACTGAAACGAAACTCGGAAGGCTCTTTTGCAGATGGATTTGACGAATACTCTTCTTTGTATGGAGGGCTACAATGGCATTATCGAAGACCTGCAAAACTCGCAACAGCGACCGTTCAAGAATTGGATGCATCCTCCCCAAAAGAAGCGTCGCCATATGTGCGGCCCTCGACTGCGTCAAAATTCGCAAATGAATCTTACAATCTAGCTGCGCATGCGCCGCAGTATAGAAGACATGCCGAAGGTCTTCAAGTCGCGGAGGTGCCGCCCCGGATCTCGTCCCTCGAATACTCCACAGATCCAACACTGAATGATCGGTGTGCAAGACCACTAATCACTCCTACGACATCTTCCTTCATTTCGTTTCCCGCGCCGTCATCTCCTGGGTATCACAATCCTGCGGACAGACCTGCTTCTTCATTACAAGTACAAGCACTATCAGATCCAGATATTCCTCAGCCGCTGAATTTCATAAGAGCGACAACGATGCCAATGACGCCGCCGACGTCTCATGCGGGGAGTAGTGAGGGTGCCGTCCGGGACTCGATGGCATCGCTCAGTCTGAGTACGCAACAACCGGCACCTCTCCGGCTGCCAATGAGTCCAGCGACTTTACCACCTGCGACCCTCTCCCGCATGGGAACTGTGAGCAGTACCAAGAGTAGTAGTGTATCTTCTGTACGAATTCGTTCCCCCTCTATAGGACCGCCAAGTAGTCCTTTCTCGAAGCCCAGGTTCTCAGTGGCTGCTTTCACAACGGGCGCCTATGAAAACCAGGCACCTGAGATCACATCGGAGCAGGCCAGAACAGAAATTTTGCGGCGCATAGACAAGAAGGAGATCCTTTCGAATAGGAAAGGTTCAACAGCCTCATCCATCATGAAAGGATTTTCTTTCAAGAGGTCCAACACAGCAGGCTCAGACAACGGAGGGCCATCGGTGGAAACCTTGAATCAAATCTTGGAAGAGGTAGCTCAGGAAGGCGACCTGTCATTGGTGAAAGCCGTAGTTGCCCTAGGTGCGGATCCGGCCTGCAAGACAAAAAAGTGCAAGCATGAGGCCTTGGCTAAGGCAACAGCGGCCGGGCATGCGAAGATCGTCGACTTCTTGCTTTGCAACAGTGCAAGCTATGGTGAAGTACGTCTGAAGGTTAGATTCAAGCCCATTGACTATGCACTCTTGTCAGCTGCATATAAGGGCCACGCAGAGCTTGTCAGCTGTCTGATCGCGTCACATGGAGCCAACCCCATGACCGAAAGATGGCCAAGAGAAATAGAGGAAACGCAACATTACTGGGCGGAGACTCAACTACGCCTGCCAAAATCGAGTGTTCTAGATGGAATCTCGCGATGGGAGAAAGTCGACGATGGCATGAGCATTATGAAATTCATCATGGGCAGTTCACGATTTGATCCGACCACAATGGTTTCAGGCTTATTCGATAGCAAAAGCGAGCTACAGTCTGCCCTTTATCAGTACCGACCATGGCAGACGACCTACGAAGTTTCGGCGCTCGCTTGTTTTGTGAGCGCTGGCTGGGCGGACACAGTGGAAGAGATGCTAGCGTTGAAGAGTGTGCCGAAAGACTACGAGAAGGAGGATGATGTTCAACAACACCAGGAGAAAAGAACTCGCTTTATCACACCCATCAATTCTCTAAGTAAGGAGACATGGAAAAAAAGACCAGAAGACGCACTCCGAATACTTCATCTACTCGTCGATAGAGGCTTTGACTTCAGCCTTGCTCAACGAACGCAGACTGATAATGGGCTTAGGACACCACTCAGCAGGGCAATTTCAGCTGATGCAGCACAAGCTGTTGAGCTCATTCTGCAACACAAGCCAGCTCTGGTTAGAGAAGAGATATTTTTTAGACGCAACAATAAAGAGACCAAAGCTCTACCGTTTGTGGTAGCACTTGCATTGGACAGATTGGAGGCATCGAGGGTCCTGCTACGATCCGGCGCTCACCCTCGAGATCCAGCTATAGAGGGCCTGAATATACTGCAATTTGCAGCGAGCGAATCAGGGAAGGCGGCGACGGCCATGATCATGGAGATGCTACCCATGGCGCCCGAGTTGACGTATGAAGCACTCGATATCGCCATAAATCGCAAGAACAAACGGAACGTCGCGGTTCTACTCGACTTCATCTCCGCAGCCGCCGCTCGTGGCGAAATTGCCGCACTGCCACCGGCGTACGACTCGATATTACTTTGTACTGAAACTGATAAAGACATCGAAACCAAATTCAGGTACGCCGAGCTCATTGACATGATCTACGAGTGGGATGCGGGTCGTGTCCTGCATCGTCCACAACTCCCGTCTATCCTAAATGCGATTCGCAAAGACAACTATGCTGGAGTGGAGAAGCTCATGCAGCTCGGGATCATAAGTGGGAAGTCCTTGGTACTGAACAGCAAAGCACGGCCAACTGGTGAATCTGGCCAGTGGACGGTACTAGAATGCTGTGAGACAACAGAAAGAAGCTCAGACTGGCTTGCTCTTCTGCGCTATCATGGAGCACCACTGTATTGATATTTTTGACCGAGATGCTATAGTAAGGCGTTTTGGATTTGTGCTGCAGCGCATCACGTGCAAGAAGGCGTTGTTCAATAGTGCGGTCAGGGGCTGGCGGTACCTTTTTGAAATTCCATTACCGTGCATCTAAAGGTTCGCCCAAAGACTTACTACTGCGCCTTGCCAGCTCCGACGAGACACTCGACACTTTTGAAGGATTCGATGATAGAAGTGCAAGTACATAATAGGCTTTATCAGCAGTGTAGCCATCATGAAGAGCCTTGCATTTGCTTAGATCGCGCTAATCAGAACTGAAGCCCTCCAGTCAAAATGTTTTTTCTGCGGTTTGCCAAGTGTCTCATCGGAGCTGGCAACGTGCAGTAGTGTCTGCAGTTGTCAGTTCGGGCTTTAACACGCCGTCATAGCGAGCTTACGAATCACATATGTATTTAGTTGTAACGGTCAGGAGGGTGTACTCGATTGGCATAATCATAATTGAGAAAGATGCAGACGTTCGCACGATCTATCCATTCTGAGAACACCGCGCGGGTGATCTCATCAGGCCTAGCGCGCAAGCTATAAGCTGACCCAATGCTGTCATACAGTAGCAGCCAATAATATCGGACTTAACGGCATCTACAACATGCCGACCGTCTTTCCTTGTGCTCCGTGCTTGTTCGTGATATCAATTCTCAGCAAGACGCCCAAATACCCGCATGTCAACGGTCCAATAATTGTCCCGATGGTTCGGAGATGATCTATATAACGGAGACATCATCCCTCCCTAGATGAATTCCATCAACATCTCGAGAGATACCCAAACGTCCACAATTCTGGAACGCTTCTAGGATATAACGTAAAGACCTTCGACACATCTTGTGCATCATGGTCGTCGTTGCAGTCGTGGGAGGAACGGGCAGTGTAGGCAAAACTATCGTCGAGGGGTTTTTGGAAGATGGTACACACCAGGTCATTGTGCTCGGCCGCAAAGTAATCTCCAATCGTTTTCTTCATCGAATGGTACACTAATGGTTACCACAAGGTTCCCCAGGGTGACCTGTCTGTCCCCACATTCGCCATCGATTACAACAACATCGAAGAAATCACCCAGACGCTCGACGAGCACAAAGTCCATACCATAGTCTCCACTATAGTCATGTACGATCCTATGGCAGCGCAATCAGAACGCAACTTAATCGCAGCCGCCGCCGAATCAGCTAGCGTCAAACGCTTCGTTCAGAGTAACTGGGGTGACAAGACTCCTGATGATGAGTAAGTGCACTGTGAAGAAGCCAATGTAGCCCTCATAGCTGACAAGTTGCCCTTAGATCGCTCCGTATTGGCCCAAATATCTTCCGTGAGCAAAGTATCGAAGTTCTCCGCAAGACAAATCTTGAGTGGACTCAGTTCCAGAATGGATTGTTCCTTGACTATTACGGCATGCCCCACATTGAAACCTACCTGAGCCCTTTGGTCATCTTCGTAGATATCGCCCACAGGACGGCTGCGGTTCCAGGAACCGGTGGTGATGAGCTGATCAACCTCACATACACCAAAGATCTTGCGAAGTTTGTTGTCGCTTCGCTGAGCCTGAAGAAGTGGGATCAGGTCACGAGTGTCTACAGCGATCAGTTGTCGATCAACCAGATCATTCAACTTGCTGAAGAAGCTACCGGTAAGAAAACAAATTTGACATCCAGTATACCCTCATGAAATTTGACACAATGACAGGTGACAAATTCACAGTCTTTTACGATTCCGAGGAACAGCTGCGTAGTGGCGAAGTGACAGAGCTCCCGTCTCACCCGTACATGTATCAATTCTTCCCCAAGCCACTGCTCACGGAGCTTCTGTCCAAGTTCGGGCTATGGGCCGTGCATGGTATTATGCACTCCTCAACCAAAGGATCATTGAACGAGCATTTTCCAGACATCAAGACCACAAGTGCAAAAGACATCATTGGGTCCTGGAAGGGCCACTGATTGAGGGAGCTTGAGAATGTCTGGAGTTTGCGTCAGAAGGGGGATTGTAGATTTGTCTCATGTAGGTAGAGAGGAATCCGAAATATTTGCAATCGTGTCGATATTAAATCAGCAACATTTGTGATCCAAGAAGGGATACCCCAGACGCCCAGTCAAGACCACTTAGGCTGAGCTCTTCCCTCCTTAGCCATGCTCCTTCGACTATACTTTGGACATTGCGAAGGGCTCCAGCAGATTGCGCATGGCTCAGATTTAGAAAAAGCGCTGAGAAGAAACTCTCCTCATCCCTATGAGCGAAGCAGCCGGCGATGCAGATAGGCCATGCCATGGTACGTAAAACATCAGATGACACACTGGCGAGGTTCTTTATGATCTGCCTCACATTAGCCCTAATTGAGGGATTTGTCGAGTGCCACCCTTCTACGGATAGGATATAGTAGATCTCAGCTGCAAAGCTCCATATCAGGTTTGATACTGTGAGCTTGGCAGATTCTAGATCAGCAGTAAACTTTTGACGTAAGTCTTGGATTCTCGTTCGCATCCTTGAATCCATACTGCGAGATCGGTTTCTGACCTGATCGTATCTCATGTCGCTTTTTGTGTGCTTCCAAGAAGATAAGGAAGAGATGTCAGCGATGAACTCGGCAACGCGGTTATGGCAGCCTACGATACTGGAAAGTCGTATTTCAGCCTCGCCTACCGCAGATAGCCCATCGTCCGATCTGGACAAAACATCAGTATGGTGTCGTAGAAGTCGCGGCGTTTCCCCAAGCACGGTGCTTGCGATGATGTCAATGAAGATCAACATGCCAGCGCAAAATCGGAAGCCAGTTTGCGATGCGGACCAGATATGGTTGCTGGGGCCTGGATTTGTCCACATAGGATCTTCAATTCCTAAAAGAACTGAAGCAAACTTTGACTGGTGCTGGCCTCGGTATGAAGACCGGGCTTCCGGTGACGCCATTATTTCCTCAAATAAAGTGATAGCAGCAGGAAGGTGTGTGGCCCATGGTGTAGACTTTCCCAACGTCATCTCAAATATAATGACTTGAGTGATAGAATTGAAGAGTCCAACTCTCTTCAAAGTAGCACCCGGTGTCTGTCCTACGTCGAGATTCAGTGCCATGATGTCGGTACGAAGACTATCGAAGCAGAGTCCCGTCTCTCTTTCCACCTCATTCCAGCGTAGCTGCTTACATACTGCATGCTCCCTACCCTCCTCGGCATCACTAAGCGTCAACGTGAAGTAATAGCATGATAGACCAAGGGCTGCATGATACGCGATTCTGCTCTTCCTAAGCAATAGCAGTATCCAGCTGCGACCGGTGTCGAAAATGTGTGGCTGATAGTACGGGAACAGAGCGGGGACGACGAAATCAAGATACTTCATAATGAAGTTCCATTCACTGGGGGAAGCGTGCTCTAATGTGTCTGAACGGTATTGTTGTTGGTGACTCCAAGGCAGTGTCTCAAGTAATGATGGTTGCTCGTGTGCATTTGTCCCATTCGTTCCTTCTTGTGCAAGGTCTATCCGTTCGCCTGCAATAGGAGGGCTTGCGACTGGGAACACACTGTTGTCGACTAGATCAGAGATGACGGTGTACCCCGCTGATAGGGCATCCGTAGAAGCACCGTTGTAACCCTGGGCTCTTCCCCTCTGGCGCGCGACGTTCCGTTTGACCTCACTTTTCATCAGTGATGCTTTGTGTCTCTGCCGATCGCCACCATCCATCCATGTAGGCTTCGCTCCATAAGTACAATCTATCATGAGACTGATGCAATTACCACATATCGGTCGAGCCTCGTCACATCTTTTGCGGCGAAGCTTGCAAGTCCAGCAACCACCGCTCGCAGTATGCCTGCTGGGCGGCATCTTGTCGAGTTACATGCAGCTGGAGAACAATCAGATTTGCAAACCCAAATATGTATCAACACAAAACTTGCTCTGATGATTGTTACGGTGATATAAGCACCGTTGCGATAAGCACTCGCCACTTTGAAGCAGGGATTAGTTGCGTGATAAATGTGAGAAAGCAATGAGTCACTTTGCAAGGGTGACGAGCAGTCAGGCTTGATTACGTCATGTGCTTACTCTCCTCTGCAACTCAATGGATACAAAGCTCCGAAGAATAGAGCTGCGTCCTCTCGATAAGTGATTTCAGGATGCATATCGCGGCTGCATTCTATATTAAATTAAGCGCTACTTGCTATCGCGTTCGTAATTTCTCTTGATGATGTAATGTCGGGCCTGCCATTTCTGTTCCGCGTCAGCACTGAGCACCAACCGTAAACGTGAACCACTTACCACACATTTCTGAGCCTCGTAGTATTTTACCCACCCAGGCATATCGTACATTGCGAACATTTGGTCCCAGGGGCAGGCCTCGTTGTCCAGCTCCGCAGCGACCATGTAAGTAAATAGCTCTTCGCGCTCCAGAGTTTGGTAGGTCTCTCCTTTCAATACTGTGGCGTCCTTGAGCTTGAACCAGCGCAGACGCAATATATCTGGGGAAGTTGAAAAAAAGGGCCCTAACTCGTGCTCATAAAATTCTAATACTTCTTTCTCGAACCCTTCGCGAGGTTTCCATTCCCAAAGGAGAATCGATTGGATATCCGCAGCATCTATTCATTCATCAGTATCGGTTTTCGAATGTAGGTCGTTGGTTGGTGTTGCGCAGAAACCTACCGCCGTTCCAATCCGGATCATCCTGCCAACATCTGAGCTCTTCGTATGATCGCACATCGAATCTTGCGTTTTTTATCTGCTCTTTTATTGTAGGAGGATGATTGCTCTCGTCGTATGTGGCCTCTTTGGCCTTTTGCACATCCTCGACGTCGTAAAATGCCATGCTCTTCCATTCGGCTTCCTTGGTCTCCAAGCCACTCTCCTCAGGATCGAGGCCTGTGTCATTTTCCTCCCCCAAAAGTACTCCTTTTGCATGACGAGAGAGCATGGCTGGGATATACTCGTCTTCGTACCATTCCTCAGCGGATTCCGGTAGATCCGCAACCCAAACAAGCGTTACACCAGCCATTATTCTGTGTTGGATATTTGAGGGTGATTGTGGTGTCGATGCAGGTGGGCAGAGGCGGCAGACTAAAGCAGTCATGCGCGTGAATTGGGCATGTGTCGATTCTTGGAGCCAACGATCACACTGCGCCTTGTCGAGATTAGCATGGATTTTTGCATCGCTCGACACGAACACGCACGGAGGAACGCTAGACCAATGTGAGTAAATTTGGCCGGAAGAATCGTACTAGTATACAAGGACAGCAGCTAGTTTCGGGCTGTGGGGTTGAACAAAGACTGGGTTCAATTGCAAGCGACACGATCAACGTCAACAAATTGACACGGCAAATCTTTCGAAACCTTCGGCCGTAATCTACTTTTCGGCCCAATGACTGCTGTTTCTGTGTTGCGTCCTTGAATCTGGGGTGACGGGTCTGTGCTGTTCAGAAAGGGGCGGCCCGAATAGGTTTTAATGCGAAAATTATGCGCCGCGAGCTGCACATGGATGTACACGTGTTGATAGCCTGAATCTCACACTTGATAAGAATTTCGCACATTGCTAGACTTCTCTGAAGCCAGCTCAGTGAAAACTCAATACACAATTGTGACAACGGCGCTAGATGTGTGCAGGAGAGCGGTCTGCCGTCCACTCGCTAACAGCACGCGAAGGTACCTGTAGAAACAACAGAGGAACAGTCAGAAGCGTATACGTACAGAGTACAGATGATGCCGATTTGCGCTATCGAAAGCCACGACAAAACCAAATGAAACCGAACGGCAATTGCCACAACAAATATCATGTCGTATGCAGGAAAACGCTAGATAAGATAGTTGCCGAGGTCTCGATCTTGGGCATACAGGCTGTCTGAATTCAGTTGTTCAGGCTGCTGTATGATACAGTATCATTCTCGCATTCTTAAGAGGTGCATAGAAGGGTGTTGGACACTTGCCTTGGCCATTTTAGATAAGTGTACAAAAAGCGCAAAGCGTTCTTATAATCACCTCAATCCAGCTCATTGCCGCTGCTGGGCAATTGATGCCTCCAAAATCAACATGACCGAGATGCAGGATTGGTATGAGGATGATTTGAGTCGCAAATATGCACGCAGAGTCTGTACAACACTATGTTCAGGGTTGCTGAAGGCTTGAAATTCGTCATGTGTCCAGAATCAGAGCACGATGCTTCGACAGGACACTCGTAAGCTTGTTGCACTGTCGCTGTGAAGACTTCCCGATAAACCCTAACTAAGGAAGTCGAACTGAAATACTTAGTCGAACGAAGTGACAAAGCTGCAAGACTATTTCTTTATAATTTACTTGGCAGGCCTGTGGGTATGGGGCGACGTGATCCGTGAGTCCTTGAACGTGACCGTCTCCATTAAAAGCCTGCTCCTCTTAGCATCGCGAACGAGAGGCGATCTTGTCTTACTGCATTAGTTGAAGGCAACAAGCCTAAGGTCGATGAAGATTTCAATATGACACCGGCAGCAATCGAATTGCATCCTCAGATCATAGTTAAACTTGGATCATAACCAGAAATTC
Organism: Epicoccum sorghinum; assembly: GCA_020272525.1. Classification (NCBI taxonomy): domain Eukaryota; kingdom Fungi; phylum Ascomycota; class Dothideomycetes; order Pleosporales; family Didymellaceae; genus Epicoccum; species Epicoccum sorghinum. The sequence continues at coordinate 1,800,875 of VXJJ01000011.1, read as the reverse complement.
AGCATGACCATCATGGTGATAGCTTGACTAGAATTCGAGTGCTAACGTGGTAGCCATACTAGTCTCTTGCTCAACTTCAGAAGTTCAGGAGTTTAGATAATGCATCATCAACGATGTCGCCGTCATTATTCGATTGCATCTTGTCCACTCGGCAGCATTCGTGCTCAATGTGGAATTTAGCCACGAGGCCGCCAGTTCTAAAATCAAGCGCATAAGATACTCATGCTGATATAATCAACTCCAGGGCAAGAGAAGAAGATTTTCATAGGACTTAAGAACGGCTCATGCCAGCTCGAAAGTTAATGCCGATTGAAGTCCTGTAATCAGCACCGAGGAGCGCATAAGATAATGGTGCGATAGCGAACCTACAATCACCACTGTTCGAGCTTGAGTTCACATAGGCTGATTCACACCGGCCTTCAAATTGAGACAATGATGTCCGATGTGAGATATTCAACGAAAGGCCACACTAAATGTGATGTGGAGCCGCTAAACCTTGTCGGAGTGAAAGTGCCCCGCGTTTTTGATTTGAACATCGCTCAAAAACACCTCACATGTGGTACACGAAAGGATCTCAAGCGATACAGCTCACAACATGCCTGTTCTCGAGATTACGCAACTCCGTCTGAAGGCGCTCTCAGCGGATGATGCGATGTTGCTCGAGCGCCTTTCCTATGTCCGAGACAGGCTGCGCACCAACTCTAGGTTCTTCTGCTGCGTCGAAGATCCAAGCCTCATCTATATCTTTGGTCTCTGGGAAAGCCTGGGTACTCATCTGGATTTCCTCGCTTCCCCGGAATGCAGCGAGATCTTGAAGCCCCAAGAGGAGATATTGTCTTTTCAGTGGACAATACACGTGGAGTTGCGTGATTCCACCTCGTTCCTACCAGATGTGTCGTACATGTCTATCGAGAGGATTGAAGTCAATGCAGCGCACATTGATCGCTTCACCAAAGCTTTAGACGAGCACAAGCAATCTCGGCAGACCACGGAATCTGTTCACGTTACATATGGATGGCGATGCGATGTGCCTGTCGGAAGCTACCAGTCAGTTGTTCTTATGGGCTCTACTTCCAACAGATGTTGCAGCGCCGAGGATTGCACAGCGTCCGCCGTTGCTGGCATCGATGATTGCACCCAAATCCTTCTCCACCACACATGGAATATTGAGCGTGCACAATCCGTGGACAAGGCGACCTAATACTCGCAGTCTCACATTGTTCTTAGAGGGCCTCACATCGTTGATGGATCTCAACGATCAGTGTTATACCCATAAAAGTCGTGCGTACCGTTGCCCTTCGCCAAAAGGCAACGAGACAATACACGAACGATCTTTCCTTTTCTTTGAGACGGATGGGAGGACGGGCTGTTCGTTGGGAAGCACTCTGAGTACAGTCCAGAGGGTATCCATCCTATATACCTCAGTGTAATGCGGCTGTACTTCCATCTACCGGAGAGCAAAAGATATCAGAAAGCTTGCCCGAGCAGTAGGATTTAAAGATTTGGCCCATCAGCACAAAGTTGGTGAAACGAACCCTGCCGAAGTCTACAACCGCATGTATGTAATCTAGTGATCTAGTGATCGGCCTGTTCTCATGGTGTAGGAAGTGATACAATGCGTGACATCAATAATTTGCTTGATATATCTCAAGTCAAGCAAAAAGCGGGTGTATTTACGAGATATGGATCATTCACCCCACTTGTGAGCCCTAAGTGCAGTCGCTTTTTTATTCAGTATTTTAGGACATCTCCGGAAAGTTCAACTCAATGTCAACGGACAGACTTAGCGGACTGTTTGTCTGTAGAACTCATGACTCGGAGCCCTATGTTTGCGACGCAATGTGTCTTCCACATTGAAATTGCCCAATCAATATCTCTTGGCGCGACGAACAAAAGTTATCTGTTAAAACCAAGTTGTGCCATTCTTGGAACAGGCACCGTGTTGGGGAGGTGCTGCTACATTCTGATGATATCAAGCGATGGCCGAGTCTGGTGGTGGGGCAGTGACTGGCTACATGTAAGACATCCATCGCTCTTCAGTCGAAATCATGTTCTCAGCTATATTGGCATTCCTTTCACTAACAGCTATCGGAACGAATAAATGCACAATTCTCAGCTCCTGTCAGCACTACGGCAAGGCTTACACGGCCTTACATTACGCTAAACCTCAAGTACCGAAGTCTAGGCCCAATCCAACTTACTATGGACCTGCGGCTGCGCTAGTTATCATTTTCACGGACTTTTAGTGTTATCATCAGCCTCTGAACAATTGAAGGCGTTCTAGTAAATGACAAGCGATATTTTGCCTGCACCATGTGATTTGCTTATTCAGTGAGTGCGATGGGGGCCAGGTAAATTTCTCTCGGCAATAAATATCATGAGGTTTCTGTCTATTGTTTAGTTTTATTATCGCATACTAGAATACGAAAGATGCGTTTTGATTTCTTGAAGGTGATCTTCCCCATCTGCCTGGCAGGCGTCGCCAGCGCCGCAAATTCACTGCCTGAGCTCCCCGCATCCTGCCCCCAAATTCTCCCCGCTCCTGCGCCTGCGTTTCTCCCGAACTACTTTCTTCCAAAATCGATCAAAGGCTCCCAGGTAGATGACATCGAAACGATCCGCCAGACACTGCATTTCTATGCTCTAGTGCTTGACAGCAAAGCCTTTCCGTTACTCGACCGAGTTTTTGCACCCACAGCTACTGCCAACTATTCTGGGCTTGCTGGTATTTTCGAAGGCTTGCCAGCTATCCAAAACTTTCTGGCTGGTTCTCTTGCCGCATATCCGCGGACACAGCATCTTGTCGGCAATCACATCATCGATGTATGTGCGCCGAAAACTGCGGTCAGTCAGACGTACTTTCAGGCTACGCATTTCCCGAATACCACCGAAGGAATATTTACGGCGTATGTAACGCATCAAGATGTGTGGCAAAAAGATAAAGAAGATGGCTGGAGGATTGTGTACAGTAATTTTGGGATCACTGTAAGTCTCTCTTACACTATGAGGCACCGTGAACCAAAGCTGACAATATCATAGGGACGGCGCTGAGTATGCTATATATGATGCTACACAATTATAGTCGTTTTCTTGTTCGAGTACCGCCGGACTCAGAGCCGGTTTGGATCTGTACATGTCAAGTTCCTCTTCTACGGAATTTGCACATCAAGCTTATACATCCTGCCCGCTTGTACGCCCTTGACGATTGTCCCTTCCAGTTTTTGCCCATCTAGCAGGACTTGTACAGTCTCCACACCGGTACGGTTGACTTCAACTTCAAATGTCGCTCCTCTGAACTGTCTCGTCACTTTGATCTTGTTCCATTCCTTAGGCAACTGGGGATCAATCTTCAACCCCTCTTTGACACCCCTCAGTCCACACAATCCTTCAATGATACACCGATACGCCCAGCTAACAGTTCCGGTGTTGAAAAGTTGAGAACTACGGCCAGCCGTACGATGTAGCTTTTCGATACCCCAGCCACCGCGGTAGTAGTTCGGTATGAAAACTGGCAGCTGACCTCTTGCACGCAGGTCCTCGTCATCCGGGCCCGCAATCATGGCGCGCAAACAAGAGTACGCACGGTCCGCCTCATTGATAGTGTAGAGCGCCCAAGCGTAGAAAGATGCGGCGTGATTGTATACACTACCGTTCTCTCCTTGGCCGGGGTATTTCTGCGTGACGCGGCCAACATCTTCACGCATCGCTGTAAACGGCGGGGCGAACATCAGTATTCCGTAAGGAGTTGTCAGATGGTCGTCAATCTGGGGCAGTATTTTTGCGAGTTTGTCTGACGACGCTGCGCCACCCAGAATACTCCACGCCTGCGGATTGAGCCAAATACGCCCTTCTTTGTCCGCCTTTGTGCCAAATGTGACACCATCGTCGGTGATACCTCTCGAAAACCAGTCTCCATCCCATAAGTGCTTGTTTGCCGATTCATTGACTGCTCGTGCACCTTCGCGATACTTCTGGGCGGCGTCGCTATCATTGATTTGATCGCAAACTCCAGCCCAGAGATTCACTGCGTAGGCGGTAGCTACAGTCAGCCATCCAGACACGCCGACACCTTTAGGACCGACCATGTTCATGGGATCGCACCAGTCACCTTGTGCGATGTAGCTCAGGCCGCGATCATCTCTTGACTTTGAAGAGAGAAGCCAGTCCATGGCGCGACTGAAACGCTCGAAGACAGTGTAAGTGTCACCATGCATGCTCTTTACTTCTTTGTCGAGAAGCGCGTAATCTCCTGTCTCACTAAGGTAGATCTCCAGTGCGATAGGAAGCCAGACGCAGTGATCGGTGTGTGGGATCTGATTGATGTACTTCAATTCCGCACCTTCTGTCAGCAGAATCCCATCGGGCATCGCGCCACTTGCTTCTTGCTGACCAACGGCTGTAAGAATTGCGTCGCGGCAGACGTTGGGTTTGATGAACGCCATGCCCATGTTGTCCTGCAAGTAGTTCCTGGTCTGAGGGTCGGTAGTGAGGCGGTTAACATCACCATGGTAGTAAACTTGTCGTGGCAGCCAATTATTGACGAAATTGTCCAGGTCCTTATCTGGTGTGTCGAGCTTGATACAGCCGCTACCAGCTGCGATGTACGCTTCATACTCTTTCTGTACTTTTGCAAAGCCAGCCTCACTGAGGTATTCCTTTCGCATATGAGATACTTCTGCTTCGTCAAATGCTGGGCCCAACAGAAACCGGTACTCTTCTGATTTTTCGGGTTCGATCTCGACTCGATACTGTACCGCTGCGGTGGGCGTTTCGTACCGGGCATCACCACTGCTCAATCGCTCTCCTTCCAAGGCTTCAGGGGCATGTAGAGTGCCCTCGCCCTCGAATGCCTCTTGTTTAGCCTCCCATGCAACAGGCTTCCTTTCACACAAGAAATACGTTTTATCTTTCAAGAACTTTGTCTTTGGGTAATCCTCCGCCTTCTGATATGGGGTCTTGCAGCTTGCAATAATCCCACAAAGCTCCTCATTCCATTCTGCCTCTTGGTTCATCCAAGACATATATCCAAAGGGAAAGTATGGGTAAATACTGATCTTCCTCTTTCGACGGGAGATGTTGGTCACTTTCACAGTCCAGAGCTCAGCAACATCTACAGTCGGCAGGAGCAAACTCATTTGCAAGCGCAACCCGTCCTTCTCCACTGTCCATGAGATATCACTCTTGCCAACGGAGAACACGTATTTGTCTGGCTTTGCGCGAACTGGTTCGTACGGCGCTGACCAGAGCTCTTTCGACTCCTCATCTTTGACATAGACGAAGCGTCCGGGATGATGTGCATAGTAGTTTTGCTCTGGCTGCATGAACGTTTTGGCTTCGAGATTTGGCGCGTGCACGTATTTCGCAGGTTCCGGTTGCATAAACTGAGCAGTGGCATAGCCGCGGCAAGTGATCTGGATCATCATCCTCTGGTTCCATAAGAATCCACCAGCTTTTGGCATGGCAACCGGGTCTGTCAGCTCATAACGGTCGCCGTCCTGCGTAGAGCGAATCATGGCGTGTGTTTTTACGACGATCTGAATTTGTCGTTAAGTGAATTGTATAGTCCAAGCTTCGAAGTTGAATATCCAGCGCGAAGAAAAAAAAGTCGCCCTCCACCAATCTGCGGTGAGGAAGTAGGAATGTGGATGCGTCCAATATGTCCAGTGGGAAGCATTCTGCAGGCTTCGGCAACGGGACCAGGGTCATTATAAGGCTCGGGAGACAATGAACCGCGATGGAGTAACACAAGGAAGAACAGGCGAAACATCGGTGTAGTAGTGTGGGGTTCAGCCTAAAGAGGGATTTCTGAGGCGGTTAAACGGTCCGTGGCGCCTTAGGCCAAGCGCGATTCGTTCCGTGGGGGCGCAACATCCCGGCGTGCAACTGAGGAATCAGTATGGATCTACTTACGTTCTGGTATAATTAAAAACTGGGACGAGAACGGAGTCCCAGGAAGATTGTGGCGTTATCAGCACAGAGACATTGCAAGTCTTCTTTAAGAATGCAATTTCCCTTCTGGCAAGCTCATACTCCATCCCAAGGATTTGAAGCTGCAACAAAAATATGATGGAGTGTGATTTCAGTAAGTAGCCGTCTGCTGTGTACAGCAAGCATATCCGTCCTTCGTATCTGTTACACGAGAGACCGCAGACTTCAATAGACTTCAATTGCTGCTGAAAGCGTGATGAGGACAAACTGCATCGCCAAGGCTTCACTCATCTTTGGTCGCATCGTGAGACCGCATCTGGCTGCATCGTTTGCAGTCGGTCTTTCTATCATGATTTAAGCTGGTCCGAGTCCTGACAGTACTCATCGGGTAACCGCGACATGCAGACGCTGATGCCTGTGCAGGTCAATGAATGGGTGTTACGCAACAAAAGCGTGATTATTTCATACATGAGTTCAAACCTTAGTATCCATCAGCGATTGCGCGTAGTTATAGTCAGTAATAGTAGCGTGGGGTCCATGATTGTGGCTCTCAAAGTTTTCTAAGTCTGACCTTGATGGCATCTTGATATTGTAGTAGAGACACTCAATCTGAGACGCGATCATACGTAGTCCAAGCGTAATACGAAATTGGCCAGACCAAAGTGAGACGAAGCAGTCACTTCGAACCTCCTTGGAGATCAGGTAATTAGCTCGTAAATGATTCTTCTCCAGCACCAACTTGTGACCCAGGCTTACCTTTCTCTTGCGGTCGAGTGAGCATGACATACTTTCCCGTCGAGAGGAACTGTGTCTTCTTCGCGCTCGGTCTCTCCTGGCTTTCCTTCTTCCTTTGGGCGCTGTCCCACCAAGAGCTACTTGTAACAGCACCCGTAGACCAGTATCGCACCATACCATCGCCATCGACGCTCAGGTACCCATCTTCGATGCCGGCAATCTTGATATTTCCATGGAATCCGTTGCTCACCCATGTACTGTCTGTACCCTTGGGGTGCATGAACAGCTCTTTGGTGTTATTATGAGTGTCGTAAACAAGATTTGTGCCATCAGAGAACCACAGGTGGAGGAGACGACCGTGATCCAGCCAGTCGACATCCTGCACGCTAGCCATTCTGGAGTCTCGGTCGTCTTCAATCTGATAATGCTGCGTGATTTTGCCCTGAGTACCGTCGAATGGCCGCCAAACGTATACATGCTTTCCAACACAAAGCGCAATTTGCTGTCCATCTGGATGCCATGCGAGGGTGCGACACCAGTCATGAAAGCCTTCAGGGAAAGTCGATACAGCTCTACCACCATCCACTTCATGAACAAGAAGAGTTCGCCCGCTTCCTTTACTCCAAATGATGTGTTTGGAGTCGGGGGAAAATGCTCCTGACCAAGCCTGCCCTGTGCCGGATGTTGACCAGATAAGCTTGCCAGACCCGGCTGAGTATACACGAAGAGCTCCATCCCAGGCTACTGATGCTATATGCTGGTCGTCGGGACTGAACGCAGACCACATGATAGCGTCGGTATGACCTGAGAGACGGTAGCGCTCCTCGCCGTTCACAACGTCCACCACGACGACATGTGGAAGTTTTTCGGAATCTCTCATGCCCGATTGCGTTGACCCATTCTGGGTGTGATACAAGCAATATCTTCCGTCACTGCTGAAAGGTGTGGAACCAAAACTGCCAAATTTGGCATCTTTAAAAGTCGTATTGTATCGACGACGGTGGGTAGTGGCAACCTTGCTGAGCGCCCTTGTGAACTCTGCGTGTAACGGCGATGCCTTGACGAAATCACGAGTGCACTCGTGCTTAATCATGAAATCTGAAAAGATTGCATCGATAGCCTGTTAAGCGAATGCAGCAGCGTCGATCAGTTCGTCTTGATCCAGCAGCCGTCCCTGCTCGTCAAGCTCCCAAAACGTGATTTTGTTCCGTGTTCCACTCCAATGACCCTCGTCCGATGTACTGCAACCGATCACGTAGGCAGGTGTCGAGCCCCCAGATATCTTCTTACAGACCTCCTGCGCCAAAGGGGCAAAGACTAACCTGCCATTCCCGTCAAGTACTTGACGCAACTCCTGTGACTCGATATCATAGATGACCAAACGCTCATGAATGGATGCTATAGCCAGCAGCTTACAGTCGGGACTGACGGCAACATTGTAACTATCGTATGAACCCTCCGATGGCTCGTTCCCAATGATCGCTCTGCGGAAGTCTAGCCAATGCGACTCGTCTCCCCACTGTCTTGGATGTCCCGGAGCGTAGTGGGCGGTCTCGCCGTCAAGTTCGAAATCGCGTAACGGGTGAAGCGGAAAACTCCATTCATCGATGAAATCCTGGCGTGTGTAGCATGTCTTTGATGCTTTAACAGTGCCTGCTGCGGTCGCTTCTATGTGAGCCATTTGAGTCTAGTTTTTTTTGTTCTGTGTTTGAACTGTATGATCTGTCAGTTGTGATTTAAAGGTCAACCTTATGGTTGCCTAAACCTCGGTCGCCACCTCCGCAATGAGGCTTGTCACATCCATGCAAGCGTTTACAGTCAGCGTACAAATAAGCACTGGAGGAAGGGATGCTCAATACCATGGCGAAGCTTAGACAGCAGGACCAGGATGGCGCAATCAGGATGGTTCAATCAAATGCGTGTATGAGCTGAAACGAAACGCCAATCTCATGAATTGCCAACCACCCATCAGCGCTCAACCACTGCCCGAAGCAGCGCTTCGAGAGCAGGAGCAGTGAGGATGGTATAGCAGAGAGAGATGCCAGATCGACTCGTTTATCCAAAGACATTCAAGAGCGCATACCACCACAGTAGTGCACACGCAAGCGTCATGGAGAGTTGGTCTCGGGCATTGCCTTTGTTCAGCAGCCACTCATCGACAGATGGTGGGTATAACCCGACTGCTGAACCCACAATCAAAGTCTGAAGACTCCGACAGTGTTGTGCCCTTATGCTACGTATGTAAAGCTTTCAATAGGAGCGGATGGCAGATCTGCAAGGCCAACAATGCGGGGCCCAGGTGTCATCCTTCGAGGGTGCTGCCGCAAGGTTCATTTCTTGATTTGCTGCGCATTGTTACTGCTGGTAACAATGGCGAGGCATTGTTACTGCTGGTAACAATGCGAGAAAGCAAAGTGGTAGCTATGCGTTGGTACAAGATTGAAAGCGAGCTGGTGTCTACAGGTATAAAGGAAAAGTCTGGTTCCGCTTCATCTCCGCCTAGCGCGTCTTTCATCAGCGCTAGCGTAGCTCTGCCTAGCGCGTCAACAACTGACGCGACTCGCGGCATATTGCTAGATGAGCACACACCATCCGACTCCATGTATGGCGGAAAATCCTCCACTCATACAGCATGCGGCTATATTGATTAAGCTCTTGGAGCCTGACTGCTGCCAGCAGCTCTTTCAGCCACTATTCAGTACAAGAGTAGAGATATTCGAGGCAAATCAGGGCTGGTCCTCACACCTCTATGAAGCGCTCAGGGCCCACAACCTCCGGAAATGCTTAGTCTCGTTTGTCGGTCACCTATTTAATAGGGCTCGAAATCGGCCACGGCGTAAAGTATACTTCACTTATCAAATTTCTTGGATACAGGTACATCCATTTGGTCATTTACGCCATCAACAGTGTATCTTGTAGAAGACTCGCCGAGTAGTTTCGCGGTCTCGATGCACATAAAGTCACTGACATTGGAAACTAGGGCATGGCAATGGCGCGAAGAACGGTGACGAAGGCAGTGCACGAAGAAAAGCAACTCGAATCTGGAGCCGAATAAATTAGTGGGTACCTGGAAATAGAGCTTCTATTTTGCGAGCATACAGATAAAGTCTTATGCAATCTTGCCATTAACGACGAAACTTTTGATGGGGGGGCCTCCCAATAGTGGTGATTTTCAGAGTGAACGCGAGCCAGCCAAGGGATTCCAAGGCCCTTCCTTGTGGCTCTCGCTGAGCCAAGCTGCCAGTCTTCTTTCGCTCTCGTCTCGCTTGGAGCCGCTTGAGGCGTTGACTACGCCCTTCCCTTGATCCACAGTTGCTGTAAACGTTCTTGTGTCGAGGCGAACAGTGATGACCTGGGACCTGTCGGTACGCTATACTTGTGAGCAGTCAAGCTGACGTATTTGGCCGTTTCGGAAACTCACTGCTGCTGAACACATGTTCAAAGGTTCTCGGGCTTTACAAATTGGGTTTAGGATGCAGCGTGCGTTGTTGCAGCAGAGATTGAAGAGATGCCTTGTAGTCGATTGTCGGGCACCTGTGTGGCATACAGGATAATTCAAGCTCCGCTATTGAAGGCTCTTATTTGTACCTCGACAGAAGGCTATCTCGCGGTACGATGGCGTTGAGTTCACCTGCAGCCAACGTGTCATACACCGACTACAAGCTATCCTAACTGATACCTGTCTAGTATCCTTAGGGCCACAGCTCAATTGCCAAGCTTTAGTTTCAGGTGAAATAGACTCGATACGAGTGGCGAATACACTAATCTTTCTTGCACTCCAGATGAGCAGCTTGGTGGTCGTTGTATTGGCAAGGGCGGTCTGGACTACGAGATGCACCTTTGGTATTGAAATGCGTAAACGCATCAGGAACAGATCATGTGAACCTTGTCGCGACAAGCTGTGAAGTCTGGATTGGACGATTAAGAGCAGAGATTTTATATATTTATAGCATTGAGTACGGCTTCGTAATCATTCCTGCGACACCCAACCAGTGGGGTACGAAGAGGAGTTCATTATACATTACAATCGCGTGAAGTGATCTGACACTGCAAACTTTCCGAAAGCTCATAGACGATGCCAGCGAGCAGAGCCAGCTTTTGCTGAGCTAAAAGTAGGCAAATTGCGTGTCACTAAATGCGTCGTTTGTCATGCTTACATCTAATTCACAAACATCTGTAGGTGAAACGTTGTCCTCTGGGATTGTGCTCATAAGCCGCTCCCACTCAGGACTGTCCATCAGAGACTGTAGAGACGTCGTGTGGTTGTCCTTGTGATCCTTCCGGGGAGCACGTGGCGGACAAGCTGGGAAAGCGATTTTCCGGAAAGCCAAGCTAGCCAAATCGAAAGCGCTGTCGTTAGGTTTGTAGTACTCAAGCCGATCTTGTAGATGAGGCTCTGACTGGTTTCCCGGGAAGCCCTCCTTGCGACCGGTATTGCTTTGATTCCAGCCAAAATTCATCATGAGCTGAGGCTGGGATTGCAAGATTTTGTCCCACTCTACTCGAATCGCTGGTCGCTGTAAGAGCGAATGGATCACATTGCTGTGGTGCCAGTCATTCATGGTCCTCCCATCTTTCTCGAAATGCCGCGCGATATGATTGCATCGTTCCTTCCAATCACTACTGAAATGCATGCAAAAGCCACAACCCCAGCCAGTGCGAGCTTGTAGTTCTTGTTTTGCTGCTTCATGATGCTCGTCTCGTTGACAGGTCTCGCAGTTGTGGCGGGCCTTGTGATGATGAACGAAGTCCTTTTCAAGGAAGTAGCTGCGGCTGCAAAGGCTGCATGAAAACACGAAAGGTCGCTCCTGATACGTTTCTTCGTGCCTTTTCCAATCGTACTTCTCAACGAAGGACTTTCCGCAAGAGGTACACCAATACCGCGGCGCCCGTTGCGACCGTCGCTCGCGATGCTTCAGGGAAACACATGTGGCAAAGAAACCTTTGTCTTTTTCTGGAGACGCGTGACAGTGCGGAATCTTCTTTGTGGAAACTAATGGTCCTGTTGGCGAAAGCACTTCCCTAGCAGTGGACTCTGGCTGGAACATTGAGAGCTGGAAATCAGCGGCGGACCCAAGACTGGTGTGGCGGCTTCCCTGCGCAGATACATTTGACCAGGATGATCTTGTTGATGCTGCTGATGATGATGGTATCCACTGCGAGGAGATATTGGTGTTGAGAGAAGTCCGCGGGTCTGAAGCAAATGACGACTGTGATGACGTGGACGAGCGTTGTTGCTGTGGTATTTGCTGATGCGGCAGGGTTGACGCAGGCCAGATATCAGCTTCTAGGAGCGAGTACTCTACTCTGCTGTCAACGGACTTGCCCCAAAGCTAAGCAAGCGGTCTATGCAACTTACCTGCGTACGTGGGGCCGTACGTCCAATTGAAGTTGTGTTGGGCAACGAAAGGTTCTTGTTGGTTGGAGTATTCAGGCTCAGAAAATATGCCTTGGTTCATTTTGGTGTTTTTAGAATTATCGATTGTTGTAGGCTTTGGTTTTTGGGGGCGAACCTGCGCCAATTGTTTGACTATTAATGCTTGTGGTACTGCTGCATCAAGCATATATTTCGTTGAAAGGCGGGGAAAGAGATCGATCCAGTGAGGAGGTACAACAAGAAACTAACGCTGAAATCAGAAGATGACTCCTCCTCACCTCGTGGTAACCGATTTAATAGCATCATTCTCAAGCCTGCCAGGATGCCATATGCATACCAAAAGGGTTTAGTCGACAGATGTTCACCTGAAACGCGTTCAAAGAGCGCGCCTCTGACAGCGGCCGCGTTTCGTTTCAAACATCAACTCGAGAAACTCCAGAACCAACGCCAATTGGCCACTGCATGGCTCCACAGGCATGGGTCAAGTCTTGTGCGGCTGTACAAACCGTGCATATGTAGACTCGCCATACGGTCTGAGCTAGAAGGGCGACATGTTCACTGATGTTGAGGGTGAGAAGGCTGAAACGCGTGTAGGCAGCCGCGTCGCGTTCGCTTAAAAAAACAGTCGTCATCAGGAATGTACACACATGGATACTCACCCATCAAAGATGCATGGGGACACAAGACTATCGATAGACATTTCGTCGGGAGTATTCCTATCTTCCATGACCATCTTTCACCGGGGCTCGAACACCGGAGAGCCCCGTTGCGGGGACGAAGCCTTACGCCGACTCAGCTCTTCGCTACCATGCTTACTCAGTAACAACATGACCGCGACTGCAGCGAGGATCTCTGGCAGTACGATATGTGCTGCCCGGACTACGAAAAAAATCTTGACGACTGCACATCGGAGAGCCTTCCTCCTCATCACTTTGGCTCACTCGAGGCTGGGGCATTGATCATGTGTCGCGAAGCTGTACATACCCCACAAGCAGTCTACACCGGATCCTTAATGAAGTTAGTATTCGGTTTATGGGCGGAGCTCAACAACTGCTGTAGGGATACTATCCTAGATGTAGCGTGTCAAGCTGTCTGGCCATCAGCTATCCCTTGGTGAACTGTACTCGATCCAGCTCTTAACGCTGCAGATCACATAACGCATAACCTCAACGGCAGCCTCCGCTCCCCGGCCCAAGAGATCTCAAGAACGGTGGGCGAGCTTGTGAGAAGGGAACTCCAAGCAGCACTGAAAGGGCCAATGATTAAGACGAACGCTTGGTCTGGTATACCAATGCCAAGAGTGCGTTTTTGCGTTGTCGTTGACCACCTGATCTATTCAGGTTCTTGGAAACTCAGGCACAGGCAGTAGCTCCTCCAAACGCCTCGCGACTGCAACACATCGATCGTTGAATGGCTCTACGTTCGTATGCAGCAGCATTGCCCAGTCAGACACATCCTGCAGCTTTGTGCCAATAAGCGCTGAACGGATATCTTCATATGTATCATCGAGATGATCGATGTTGATATCGGCACTCTTGATGACGCCATGATGTATGTTCAGGGTAATGGCAGGCAAATCATCAAAATCAAGCTTCACGTCGAATTGTGGTGTTTGCGCCCACATCCAGTCTTGCGTCTGTAGTTGTTAGCAACGGCGTTGGTATGGTGAACCAGATACATACACGAAGCTCGTCGTATCCCTTTTTAATGTCAGGAATATTAAGGTGTTCGTCGCCAACCGTCTCAGCAACATCGATCTTGCCTACACTGGCATACATGGCAGCGAAAACCTCTTGCAGACGCTTCTCGTAAGGCCTCAGCTCTAAGCCAATGTTGGACACTGGCGAGCTGACGCTCTCAACACCTTTGGCTTCGATGTTATTCTTCGCTGGGGAGCGCAAGTATTGAGATATAATGTGCAGGTTGGGTGACTCCAGCAGGGTGGTCGCGTGGTGCAAGGCGCGTTGCCTGGTCAGTTTGTACGCTGACCCAGACACTTTCAAGGGCTTCGGCGTGCCTTCATCAACCGTGTATGGCGTACGATGCGTATTTTCGGGGTCGCAAGGTCGCCTCTCATGCCCTTGGTCCAGCACGATGTCATGTCGCTCGTTGACCCTGGCCCGCTCGATGCCCTGCTTCCGCAATGCTCGCACAACCATCTCAGCATGTTTGTCTCTTGTGAACTCGCTGCGCGGACAGGTAATGCTCCAATTGAGGTTTCCCTCGTCGTGAAAGACAGTGCCGCCGCCTGAGCGGCGTCGCACAAGATCAACAGCGCCTATGCCCGGGGGCTCGGTGTCCTTGAGTTCCTTGGCGCCGCCTGCAGCATTCAAAATGCTCAGATTGACCTCGCTCCAGGGGTTTTGGTTGCGTCCGATCACCACACATGGCCGATTTACATATAGGAAAAGGACAGTGCTATCTGGCGGCGACTTTCGCAGAATATGGTCCTCGATGCTGAGGTTCAGGTATGGATCGCTGCTGCGGGAAATGTAGCTCTGCAATTTGTTTGCTGGGTTCGAAAGGTTCTCTGTGAACGACGAATACGCTCGGCGCGCATGTGTTGATTGCTGCAGCCCTTTCGCATTTTGTAGGGGACAATACGGGGTCTTGTGAAGTATGGTGGAGCTTCTCCAGACGCTCGACAGGCTTGCGCCCCCTGGGGGTGCTATTGTCCTTGAGAATGGCATAGGTGCCGCAATCGAAGAGGCTCTTGCAGTTGCGACCTGCCGACGCGCCAAACTGCCGGGCGGTGTCTTGACGGCCCCCACACATCATCATTGATCAGGACGCCGACACCATGCCTGATGTTGTCGCTGTAATTCTTGAGTGCATCCTACTCAAACGAAGAGTGCGCAGTGGTTTCAAACCAAAAGCGATGCCATCAACGATGTATGGTCCGGTCTTGCGATGCGTATAGATATGTCCAATCTTCGTCTTTACCATGCTATCTGCTTAAAGTCCTTCCACCAACACTGATCAATGAAGCAATAAATATCCCTGAACTATAGATACTCCTTGCACGTACTTATTCTCCCGCCAGAGGACGCTATTTCGTGAGTGAACAATCACCACGGTATTGCTAAGTCGGTTCCCCACACCCGGCTCCGACATCTGCAGCATGACAGCACGACAGCCTTGCATAGGTCCGGGGTCTCACTTTGCAACGCCGAGACCATATATCTATAAGAAAAGACGATCCGCTTCACATCATAATAACTTACCACTTTTCCTGTCCAGGGCATTACCAGGCTACTGCTGGAATTTTCGATAAACTTATCTCATCATGGCTATCGCCAGAGATCCATCCAATGATGCGGAACGTCCTATCATTATAGCGGGTGGTGGCTGCGTAGGCCTCTTCCTCGCGCTCCTCCTTGCTCAATCATCTCTCCCGAATCACATCATCGTCGTCGAGCCGCAATGCCCAGACCCAACGTCCACCCGTGCAATGGCGCACCAACCGCCCACCTTTCCTCTATTCGCACAAATCCCCGGACTCCTACCGGAGCTCGTCGCCGCGGGCTCGCTCAGTGAAGGTCTTTGCTTCCGTACGAGTGCGGGGAAAGGAAGTCACGTTATTGCGAGTAAGGTGTTTGAAAACCAAGGGGAGGGCATGAAAGGAAAGGGTCAATTGTTACTTCCTCAGGGGGAGTTCCAGAGGGTACTTATGGGACGGCTGTCGAAGGCTGAGAGAGTGGACATTAGGCTTGGGTGGAGTGTGGACGACTTTACGCACGGAGAGATCGATAGCAAGGTCACCGTACAGATCTCCAGTCCTAGCGAACAAACAGAGAAGATAGATGCTGCGTTTCTTATCGGCGCTGATGGCGCGCACTCACGCGTACGGAAGTGTATGGGCGTCGAACTCTCTGGCGAGACGCTAGATGCGCAACTTGTGGCTACTGATCTGCGGTTCCCGTTCAAGTCACACGGGTTCTTCGATGCCAATTTCGTCATCGATGAAGCTGACTACGGCCTTATAGGCCGCATAAACAACGCTGGTCTGTGGCGCGTGAGCTACGGCGTGCCAGGTTCTTACACCGAGGACGATATCCGGAGAACGGTTGACGAGAAACTGCGTGCTATGCTACCAAACAATGGGAAAGACGAAGTCGGAAACGATGCGTTCGATATCGTCCAAGTTGCACCGTACAGAGCACAGCAGCGATGTGTGGATACATTGACAAGCGGAAGAGCGTTACTAGTAGGTGACGCTGCGCACTGTAAGCCTTCCCACTGCATTGTTAGAGCTCTCAGACCTGACCAAGACTCACTGACATACACAGTGACCAACCCCTACGCAGGTCTTGGACTTGCTTCTGGAATAGCGGATGCAGACGCTCTGGCGCCCATACTCGTCCATATCCTCTCCGGCAAAGCATCAGACGCAGACGCACTCCTTCGCTCGTGGTCTGATGCACGGCGCCAAAAGTTTGCAGAGAATGTGGACAAGCCGAGCCGCATGGCGTATTCACGGGTGAGAACAAAGGTGAGCTCGCAAGACGATGTAGATGCACTGTTAGCTAGAGATCCAATGGTGCGTGCATTGAAAAGTGGGATGCCCGTTGCGCCGCCCAGTCTGAGGACGGCAGGGGAGGACCTTGTGGGGTGGTGAACAGATGCGACAAGCACATATTACGGTCTAGTGAGAGATCTTAATGAATATGTGCTGATTGCATAATTTGGCAACAAAATTCGGAGCTTTCCAATACTACCCGTCCCAGACCTTGCTCTTCAGGATGTACCTTTTAGTCTCTAGAAGCGGCGACCCATAAGATGCACGGTAAATGTATGGCAATGCTCGAGTTGTATACTAGAGACAGGGACTGGGTACAATGATCGGATCGATTGACAAGTGGATCCAGAAGCATTTGTGAGACCACGAGACACTCTTCCGACCTCACGGTGGTACATCGAACATTTGCGTGGACCTAGTATACTATTGCTCATCAAAATTTTCATTGTATTTTGGTATCCGTGCCCTGGTAGTTGGCCAACTATTATATGCCTTGATTAGAGCAAAGATTGTTGGCTGGTGGGACAGGGCTATCGATTGTGCCAATGACGACGCGAGGCTGATCGGTCATTTTGGAGCCAGTGATCCTTGTGATTGCCATGTCTAGCATAAGGGCTACTGAGATAGCAATTAATGGTCAACATAGGAGGATAGCGGAATACCAATGACCACGGGTAATGTCCATGTCGTAGCAAATCAAACCCTTCAGGCGCCAAGCTATTGAATTGGATGGAAGCGATGATCCAGTAGCCCAGGGGACAATTCAGGACATCCGTCATGTTTCGGAAAAGAGTCCCCAGTTCACGTCTGCGACCAGCGGCCCCACGACAAAAGATAGCAGTACACGTGCCTTGTCAGAGTCAGAGTTTAGGAGCTGCAAAGAGTGCAATATAGACGATGTGACTGAAACATCTTCCATCGATCACATCACATCTCAACTACCTTCAGTTGGATATCTTCGATGGTCTAGTGGTCATGATTTCCGCTTGTCAAACGCAAGTTAACAAGCGCGGGAGACCGGGGTTCGATTCCCCGTCGGAGAGTCATCATTTTTGCTGATCTGGGGGTCGTGGGGGGTGGTTGGTTGTGTGTTGGGACCGGTGAATAGGTCAATTTTTGCCCGATGGACACCTCGGTATCAAATCAGTGCCGACCCCACCAACCGACTACTCCGATCACGGTAATAGCCTTTCTTTCTCTTCACTGTGCGAAGGAAGTTGAGAAACCTTATGCTGGATTGTGTGTTATCCTCGCCTGCACTAGTCCGTCACAGAAAATGGGAGGATTTCTGATGCAATCAACGAACTATAACACAACAGATCAACAAACAATACAGATCCTTTTTTTCCTGTAAAAGCTGCAATAGTCGCAGATTACACTCAGCTGTATGTGACCAAAAAAAATTAAAATCAGTCTGTTGTGCTTGTGGAGAAATGGTCTATTTGTATTGCAGGAAACCCTCCCAATTTATATTCTCGGGTAGTGCCTGCTTACCTTTAACGACTAAGCATTGCGTTGCTATAGTACTGAGCATTATGTGGACTAGACACAGCCAGTGACGACTTTCATCTAAGCTGCTCTGTATTACACTCACACAGAGCACCGCTTAAGAGATGGGCATGCTATTAACACATCGCTCGCGTTGAAGACGGCCCTTACAATGAAGCATTGAGTTTGGCTTACTATCCAGTGCCATTATTAACATGTATAGCAATACTTGGCTTACCTACTATAACTAAAAAGATACGATTCTACTAGCCTTAGCTTTGACGTCCTGCAACATAAACTTCGTACCAGCAAGCTTCCTCGCGCGCTTGGGGCCATTCATGGCTCCACTTGTAGGCTTGAGATGTAGACAGCGCGAGTTTCTCGCAACCATAGAGACGTAGCTAAGAGTGTTGGGTGCTACAGTCCTGGACTTAACGATCACGCCTGCAGCGCCGAAGAAAAGGAGCAGGCACGTGCAGACCATGCAGTAAGCGGCCCAAGGCTTCACAATCGTGTACACCGTGTCAATGCCTTTCAACGTCGGAGAGTCATTATTTTTTTTTCTTTTTGGTTTTGGAGCGTGGTGTCGAAGTGGAAAGACTTTGTGAACAGGGTAAGTAAGGCGCCAGCCTCACATGCTACTACTTCTCAACAGCTCTGAGCAGTCCACCTTGCATTAAGAGCCTCTGATAGTTACAGCACCTTACCAGCTCCGAGTGGCCACTTGGCATAATGCAAGATACTGAAGGCCTTCGAGCTGATTGGAGCAGACTTCTAAAAGATCATAGCTTTTAAGACGGCTACGCAGTTAATTAGTCCTCTATCCTTAGTGCTCCCTCTTAGTTGAATCCTTCAGAATTGTCAAGTGGCCACTCAGAGCTGGCAAGGTGCTGTATTTGTTAAGCTTCCAAGCAATGTGATCGGGCTGTCAAGTGACTATGAGAGCCTGTGCGTCTAAGTGTTACACAACAAGCATGAGTCTAACCAGCTGCTTGCCATGTACTTTGGTATTCGAGGCTGGTGACACAATTCAGCAATTGCACCATTAGAGCCAAGTGTCTGCGTCAAGAGGAAATGTTGGGTTGTTTTTGCAATTGCTAAAAGCATTCCCACACTGCAACTTGCCAGCTCCGACGAGACACTTGACACTTTTAAAGGATTCAATTATCAAAAAGCAGATACATAATTGATCTAATTAGCAGCGTAGCCACTATAATGATCCTTGTATTTGTTTAAACCGTGCTAATCAGAATTGAAGACCTTCAATTAAATGCACATCTTGCATTTTGCGAAGTGGCTCGTCGGAGCTGGCAAGGTGCAGTAGACTGCAGCGACGATTGCTCCGAAAACAATCTGTACACAAGGTCGGATCTCCGGCTGCAATGCAACCAGCTCACGTTATACATTATGATCATCTTTGAGGTCTTTCAGCTATCATTCCTGTAATGTAGCTGTTGCAAATCTCCAATGCGCCAGTGGTATGCTCGCCAACTATGATACAATATCGTCCATGCCCTATCCTGGTACAGCGCCGGTTTTGTACATCTCTCTCCAGTCGGTTTCCAAGACCGAGAGTGTGCCCTACTTTGGTCGAGCCCCCCGCTCGTGCCTGTCTGAACTTCCATCAAGACTCTACTTCTGGAACCGCCTCCCCTCGGCCTTGCTAAACGACCAACCAGTGTGCTTGAGGATCTCCTTCTCCTTCGCTTCCCGGGGATCCGCCTCCATGGAGCGGTTCTTCATATTGTACTCGCGCTTCTCGCGGTGCAGCTGCTTGCTCTGCTTGTCGGTGGGTCTCCGGATAGACCAGTTGAGCTGGCGGAAAATGTTCGTCTTGATGGCTGCATTGCGTGTCAGTCTTGTGCGCCGGCTCCAGTCCAGCAACGTCTCGTACCATCCACGCAGTATGGGCACAAGATGTGGGCGCGCTTCGGCCGCCCACAGGCCGAGCACTTGTTCAGCGATGTGATGTCCTTGATCTCCTTGCCCGCCAGGAAGCGTGTGCGCTTCTTCATGTAGGATGTCTTCTTCTTGGGCACCGCTTTGAGGACGCCATCCCAGATGTCGCCCAGCGACGGGAACGACGGCAGCGACAGCGATGGTATGGCGAGTGCGGCAAAGGGCGTCGACTGTGCGAGGCGCTGCAGGAACGGCAGGTTCAGGACGGGGCGGACGGGGCCATTGAGGCCGCTGAGGCCGGGCATCAGCGTCTGCCATAGCGGAGGCAGCGGTCGGGCGAGCGCCATGGCGGGCGAGGTGTGTGAGGCGGGGTGACGGTGACGTGCGGCTGCGGCTCGTGACACGCTCAAGGGCGCGGTGATGGTGATGGAGAATAAAATGCACCGCGAACCCCAGCCCAGCCCAGTCCGAGCGCCGGTCCGCACTTGCACTTGCCAGCCCAGTCGCTAGCGCGCTTTCGCTTGCCGTGCCCCTTTCCCTGTGCTGCTACTCCGCCAGAAAGTCGCCAGCGCAACGTCCCTGACTATTTACTCCTGCAACGCCGCTCACGCCCACGCCCACGGCCACCCACCACTCTTCCCTCGCCCACACCATCCGCCCTCAGCTCCCCGCACGCAGCACCTCGCCCACGCGGCCCACAACACTCGCAATGGCTGCCGCTCCTCAGCCGTCCATCTTCCCGGACAGCTATGTCGGTTTCGACAGCATCACCAAGCAGATCGAGAAGAAGTCGGTCAAGCGGGGGTTCCAGTTCAATGTTATCTGCGTTGGTGAGCTTCGTGCAGCTCCGTGAGCTTTTGCAGCTGCTAATGCCGTGCCAGGCCAGACGGGTCTCGGAAAGTCGACGCTCATCAACACCATCTTCGCGTCCCACCTGATTGACAGCAAGGGCCGCTTCTACCCCGACGAGGAGCCGCGCACAACCACCACCATTCACCCCGTCTCGCACACCATCGAGGAAAACGGCGTGCGTCTGCGCCTCAACATCGTCGACACACCTGGCTATGGCGACCTGATCAACAACGAGCGCTGCTGGGACCCCATCGTCAAGTACATCAAGGACCAGCACAGCGCCTACTTGCGCAAGGAGCTCACTGCCCAGCGTGAGCGCTACCTCCAGGACACACGCATCCACTGCTGTCTGTTCTTCATCCAGCCCTCCGGCCACGCCCTCAAGCCCATTGACATTGTTGTGTTGAAGAAGCTTAGCGAGTTTGTCAACGTCGTCCCTGTCATTGCCAAGGCCGACAGTCTGACACTCGAGGAGCGTGCCGCCTTCAAGGAGAGGATAAAGGCCGAGTTCCAGTTCCACAACCTGCGCATGTACCCCTACGACAATGAGGAGGACGACCAGGACGAGATTGCCCACAAGAACCAGATCAAGGTGCGCAGGTCCAATCAAAGCGATATTGTAGACGTCACTGACACATAACAGGATCTTATTCCTTTCGCTGTCATCGGTTCTGAGAAGACCGTTGTTGTCAACGGCCAGAACGTCCGTGGTCGCCAGACCAAGTGGGGTGTTATCAACGGTGCGTCTTTCCACAACCTCACAAAAGCATGTGACACTAACTATTCTTAGTTGAGGACGAGAACCACTGCGAGTTTGTCTATCTCCGCAACTTCCTCACCCGCACCCACCTTCAGGATCTGATCGAGACAACCGCCCAAATCCACTACGAGTCCTTCCGTGCCAAGCAACTGCTTGCTCTCAAGGAGAGCTCCGCCGCGGGCCACTCGTCTCGCCCCATCTCGCCATCTGCCGACCGCGAGCTTAGCAGGAACAGTCAGCGCATGACCATGAACGGCTACTAGGAGTTGCCAAATCACGGCCGCGTTGACAGCCTTCCTGGGATGAAGGGCGGACCGCCCCCGCCTCGCATGGAGCGGCCCGCACCAATCATCGATGTCTAGGAAGGGAGTGGGAGACGCAGGGCAGATGCGCATGTCCAGGCGTTTTCGACATGTTTTGATACCAGTGCACGCTTAGCACCAATTCCGGGGGAGTAGTGAGGGCTATTATGTTCACCAGACTTCACTTTACCGCTTTTCTCAATATCCTTTTTAGTTTCGATGAGCTTCTTGATCTCTTATGCCATAGCACGGTGCAGTGGTGGGTTTGCGCCTGGGTTTAACTGGTTATACCCTGGCTCCCTCGGGATAGTGTAGTGAAGAAAGTAATACCAACATGGCACTTTCAATTGGCGGACCTTCCTCGTCGCTGTTCCAAGGACCTGAGTATTTCTTATGCCGTAGGCATCATTGTACATGAGCACGCAATTACAATCGCGCCATGGTTCGCGCTGGGAGATATCAGCTCAGAGTCTTCTTCCCCTCCTGTCCACGACAGCAAAGTCCCATCAACCAATCAGCCTTGACCCAGCAAAATCCTCCATACTATCATCCCCCTTCCCTCCTTTCATTCCCTTCTTCCCCTCAATCTTCACACCCCGCACATTGACTCCTTGACTCCCCTGCTCCGCATTTGCAGTCGTCGATGTCTCCCCAATAATTCGCTCAATAACCTTTGCCTTTGCACCAGCGCGCTTGAACCGATCGTCGTAATCGGCGACGGCAGTC
Organism: Epicoccum sorghinum; assembly: GCA_020272525.1. Classification (NCBI taxonomy): domain Eukaryota; kingdom Fungi; phylum Ascomycota; class Dothideomycetes; order Pleosporales; family Didymellaceae; genus Epicoccum; species Epicoccum sorghinum. The sequence continues at coordinate 1,778,289 of VXJJ01000011.1, read as the reverse complement.
TCATTGTTGGATGTGTCGAATGTGGGCGGGTCAGTCAGGTGGTACAAGAGGGACGTATTGGATGAGAGACGCGTCGAGGGATTGGCAATAGGTGGGAGGTCAAATTGCTCGTCTTTTGAGTGAGGCTCTGTTGATAGTGTTGGCCTTGTTGGTCTTGTTGCAGCAATCCTGCTTCCCCACACCGCTCCCCGCCCGTGCAACTCCCCCAGAGCAGCGAACTTCTCGAATCCCTTCTCAAGACCAAAAACCCGTCCTTCGATCCGTCCGGCTCGTGCACCGTCGGTAGCGCCCTGTGCGTGGGCTGATGTGTATAAGGTGTCTTCTATGGTGAGGAGGTCGTCGAAAGGGTCGTCGGTTTGTGGATCCATGGCAAATCAGGTATGAAGAGACTGCGATGTGTGCTGGATGTCTCCTCCAGCTTTTGATGAAGTTCTTGTTCTGTGGCCACGCTGCAGTGCGGACCTCTTGCAGCTTGAAAGTGACTGTGCAGGTCTTTTTTATGCTCAGATGCTAGGATTCCTTCTCCGGAATATCCTTGGTTTCTGTGTTTCAATCCTCGGCTGTTTCAATAGATTGCTTTGTAGGAGTGTGGCATTGTAGTTTGGGTGATCGAAAGATTTCTTCACCAGCTCATCTCCTACCAAGTCGCTGACGAATCAAGAAATCTCAAACAAACATAAATTCTGCTTGTGTGCTGATGTTGATATTGGTCCTACTAGATAGACACTATGTCATTCTTCAATATGTGTTTCTCGTAAATCAGTCTCATTCATTCGACCAGTTATTGACGTGATGTGGCGCTGTGGCTGGTGCATTTGCACGAATCGGCGGCGGGGGAGGGGCAGGTGCGGTCTCGTGCGATTGCCTTCAGTTTCTTGAGTCACCACAATCACTCACGGTGAGAGCTCAGGACAGACAATTGAGCTGCAGTGCCGGAAAGTAGCGTAAACACCTACTCGACAAACCTATAGCTATATCAAAAAGGTAAGCTCTGCAGCTCTGGCCACGCTCAAATCCTGAGCAATCTCAAGACTGCGGCTGATATTAAGATAGAAACATTCCATGAGCGACACAAAGAAGGTTGTCCTCCCCGTTGAGGGCGAGCGCAACGTGCTCATTACAAGCGCACTCCCCTACGTCAACAATGTCCCTCACCTGGGCAACATCATTGGCAGCGTTCTGTCGGCCGACGTCTTCGCCCGTTTCTCGCGCGCGAGAGGCTACAACACGCTCTACGTATGCGGAACCGATGAGTACGGCACAGCGACGGAGACCAAGGCTATTGAAGAGGGAGTCACGCCACAGCAGCTTTGCGATAAGTACTTCGCATTGCACTCCGATGTCTACAAGTGGTTCAACATCAGCTTCGACCACTTCGGCCGCACACCTACACAGCAACAGACCGACATCGCACAAGACATTTTCACAAAGCTGCACAAGAATGGCTATCTCATGGAGGATGAGACAACACAACCCTACTGCGAGACACACAAGAGCTTCCTCGCGGACCGCTTTGTCGAGGGCACCTGTCCCCTGTGCAACTACGAGGATGCGCGAGGTGACCAGTGCGACAAGTGCGGTCACCTGCTCGAGCCTCTTGAATTGAAGAACCCCCGTTGCAAGCTCGATGGTGCGACGCCCGTACCACGTAAAACAAAACACGTCTATCTCTGCCTGGACAAGCTGCAGCCGCTGGAGGAGGAGTGGTTCAAGAAGTCTAGTACAGAGGGCAACTGGAGCTCTAACGGTGTACAAATCACAGCCTCGTGGCTCAAGGAGGGCCTTCGTGCACGAGGCATCACCCGCGATCTGAAGTGGGGAACCGCGGTCCCTCTCGAGGTAAGCCAATGAGCAAAGCGAAAAGCAAGACACGCAAGATGCTAACAATTTATCAGGGCTACGAGGACAAGGTCATGTACGTGTGGTTCGACGCCTGCATTGGGTACGTATCCATTACGGCGACATACACAGACGAATGGGAGAAGTGGTGGAAGAACCCCGAGAATGTCAAGTTGTACCAGTTCATGGGCAAAGACAACGTCCCCTTCCACACCGTTGTCTTCCCCTGCTCGCAGATTGGCACCAAGGACAAGTGGACCATGCTTAACACAATTTCCACAACCGAGTACCTCAATTACGAGAAGGGCAAGTTCTCCAAGTCGAGAAATATCGGCGTTTTTGGCAATAACGCAAAGGACACTGGCGTGCCATCCGACGTCTGGCGCTACTATCTCCTCTCGCATCGACCGGAGACCGGCGATTCGGAATTTGAGTGGGACAGCTTCATTTCAGGGAATAACAACGAGCTGTTGAAGAACCTGGGTAACTTCGTCAACCGTGTCATCAAGTTCGTCAACTCCAAAATCTACGACTCGGTCGTGCCGGATTACACCAAGTTCGAGGACGACTACTTCGTACAGCACAAGAAGAAGGTCAACGATGTGCTGAAGAAGTATGTCGAAGAGCTTGAGGATGTCAAGATCCGTGCTGCGTTGAGCACGGCGCTGCACCTCTCCAGTCTGGGTAATCAGTTGTTGCAGGATAACAGACTCGACAACAACCTTGCAACGACCGAGCCTGACCGATGCGCTGCAGTCGTTGGCCTGGCTTTGAGTCACATCCACTTGCTCGCTAGTTTGATTGAGCCATACATGTAAGTTTTCGATCCAGTCGCATTGTTTAGGGTCCCTGTTGACTAAATTTGCAGGCCTGATACCACCAAGAACATTCTGAATCAGCTCAATGCCGAATTCTTGATCATTCCCGACAACTGGGAAGCCAAGTCGCTCCCCGTCGGCCACAAGATCGGCAAGGCCGCCTACCTCTTCTCTCAGATCAAGCCGGAGAAAGAGCAGGAATGGCGCGAACAGTTCGGCGGAGAGGAAGCGCGCAAGGCCAAGGAGGAGAAGGCCAGGAAGGCAGCAGCAAAGAAGGCAGACAAGGAGAGGAAGAAAGCGAAGAAGGCTGCAGGCAAGGCTGAGGGTGTGGAAGCCTCTGAAAAGGGCAAGGATGGCCCCGCGGACAAGAAGGCTGAGGAGGCTCTTTCGAGTGGTGTTGAGCAAGTTACCCTTCAAACATCCTAGTGGGATCTTTGGCTCAGCTACTATTTGAATGGAGGTGAGGCGTTAGGGGATTCGGAGTCAGTTGACCCTGGGAGTTAGCATGAAGAAGACGGTGTCGGTTAAAGCAGAGCATGCTAGTACCGAACATCTTCTTTCAAGGGATGCAGCAACGCGTAGGTCGTACACGATATCATAGCGGAGGTTCTTAGTCCTCCTGAGTCCAAGGGCCCTTTCAACAGCCTACTCAACTACTTCTCCAATAAGTCAATTTCTAGAGTGATGGTCAATAGATGTTGCCACCGAACCATGACGGCTTCCCGATACTACAGGCTTTGAACTCAAGGAAATGGCGTCAGAAGATGCCATGCTTCGTGATACACGAATTATTTAACTTGGAGCACCGTCGGCGTTTGCGGGTCAATGCCGCCAAAGGCAGGCGGAACCGTGGCTCGTGCCTGTGGCTAGTGACGTTCTCCGAGACGGATGGATCCATAGGGACACGACGCGCCAAGTCGACATTCGAGTGCTGCTCTCCCTTGCCCGCTTTTAATGCCTTGAGGGCTTCGTTAATTTTCTTTGTATGTCTATTGTTACAGTCGCGCTGTAATTCACAACATGTCGGCACCGGCAACATCAGATCCAGTGAACCAGAGTGGTGGTAGGTGAGCTCGCAGCTTCTGGACTTGGATGAGACGGGGCTGTCCCTGGAGGCTGCTTCACCGCACAGAACCCTGACAAACTGACAATGTGCCTATAGGGTCTCCGTCCAAGTCGAAGAAGAAGAAGAACAAGAAGAAGGGCGCAAACCAAAGCGCAAACAAGGCCGACGAGGTCGCGCAAGTAAACGGCAATCACGACAAGATCGAGACAGAACATGACGACGATGCGGACGAGGATGAGCAGAACCATGTTACCGCGCCCGCGGTCGATCGAGACGCCGACGATGTTGACGACGACGAGCCGCCGCTCTCCCCCACATTTGCGCAGTCTAATGGCGCTCCCCAACACAGCATAGCCTCTGCTGTCGCCCTCGGCTTCTCGCGCTCTCGCTCACCACACATGTCGCCGTCCCCGCCTTCTGACTCTGAGACCGCGGCCCGTCTGGACGCAATAGCGAAAGAACGAGATGCACTGCGACAAGAGGTTACTGAACTGAGGAAGAGCCTGGAAAGCATACAAAGCAAGCACGAGGGGCAGGCTTCTGAGGGTGCTCAGTCGAGCCGCGAGGATGAGATCCATGCTCTACGGGAGGAGCTTGAAGAAGCAAACGAGGGCAAGGAGCATTTCGAGACACAATATAACAATCTCCTGGGGCGGGTGAACACAATCAAGACGAGTCTGGGGAATCGCATGAAAGCTGATGCGGTGGGTAGCATCTTATGCTTGTACACGAAGCTATGCACATGCTGACAGTCGGCAGGCCAAGATTGAGGAATACGAAACACAGGTGGCAGATCTCCACGATCAGAACGGCGAACTGGAGGAGAAGAACAGCAGCTTGGGCGAGGAGATAGCGAAACTGCGGCAGGAGAATGAACAACAGGCGACCGAAATCAGCAATCTACGGAGCAGATCGAACCTTTCGCAGCAAAATTGGGTCAAGGAGCGTGACGAACTCATCTCGCGCGAGGCGTATGCGCGGGAAGAGTTTGAGAATGCGAAACAAGCAATGCAGGATTGGGAGGTGCTTGCCATGAACGAGCGGTCCTTACGAGAGAGCCTGTCTGAGAAGGAGGCTGAACTGAAGGAGCAGCTAGAGAACCTCAAAGATGAGCATGAGCGAGCTGCAAGGGAACGAGACCAGAACAGCCAGGCTGTTGAAGGGCTTCAGAAGGCCCTGCAAGAAGTACAGAATTGTAAGTCATTTTGCCGACTTGTCCGGACCTCTACTCATCATGCACAGTGCGGCGATCTGAACTCAAGAAATCTGTGGAGACGTATGAATCCCAGATCAACGATCTTCGGAAGCAGGTTCAGGCTGCAGAAGAAGCGTCGAAAGCCGCAAAAGCCTCTGTTGAAGCGACGCAGAAAGAGCTTGAGAGAGCCCTACCCTTTGAGAAAGAAGTCAAGGAGAAGAATCTGCTGATCGGGAAGCTACGACATGAAGCCGTGACGCTCAACGAGCATCTCACAAAAGCGCTGCGCATCTTGAAAAAGGGGCGGCCGGAGGACAACGTCGACCGCCAGATCATCACAAACTACTTCCTCCACTTTCTGGCCATCGATCGTTCAGATCCCAAGAAGTTCGAGGCTCTGCAACTCATATCCATGTTGCTCGGCTGGACAGAAGGTGCGTCCTGCTTACCCGACTGATCCTATAAATCTCATACTGACTTGTTCCAGAGCAGAAAGAGCAGGCTGGCCTCGCGCGGCCGGGCACATCGTCCAGGCTTGGCGTACCTATGTCGCCTTTCCGCCGCACGCCCAGCACACCATCGCTCAGCTCCATGTCTGATCCCATGTTGATGGCTAGTAGCTCTAGTAATAAAGAGTCGTTGGCAGAGCTGTGGCAGGACTTCTTAGAGCGCGAGGCAGCTGAAGGGAAGGACGGAAAGGATGCAAGTAGGCGGGGAAGCGCCGTGAGCCCGCCGCCGAGAAGTGGCAGTGGATTGGGTATCGTGGAGAAGTAGATGAACCCGACTTCAATGCATGCGCTGTTCGACACAGACCTGAGAAATGACAATCGCAGCTGTTCTGGGTCTATATCATTCGTTGTTCCTTGTTCTTCGGACTTGAGCGGCTTTGTTCAACATCTTCCTTTGTGCTACGGCCGCAAACCCGAAAGCATTCGCCGACGTGCTTGTCTCCTTGCCTACAATACTTTCGTGCTCGATTTTTTGAATGGAAGACAGTCGAGCACCCTCGTTTTGCTTTACTCAGTCGTTCGCGCAGCACACACATACGCAGCATCTCGCTCATTGAAGAGCATCTTCATCCCATTCACCTTTGGCTTTGCTGACGTCCATAGCAATCACAGCACAGCGCCCTTCACACTGACCTGCACACAGAAGAACCTCACAACCGCAATCACACCACTTCCATCCACCAAGACACCAACGGCGCCCACACAAACGCAATGCCCGTTATTAGGATCAACATTGATCTCAACGCGTACGCTCCATCCACAAAAGCGCGCATCGTCTCCTTTATCAAAACGCCCTCCACCTTCGGTCAGTTCCTCAATCTCTGGCTCTATGCAAGCGTCACCTACAATTTCTTCGCCCGTGGTGTGGCGACACGGTGGTGGGGAGATGTCATACTTCCTGCTCTCGTCAACCTCCGCGACCACATCGCCCTGCTCGGCAGCCTCCTTGCTGCAGTTGGAGCTACCATGGTCGGCCGTTCCGGAGACGTGATGGCGCTCCTCATCGTTGCAGGCTGGTATTGTGCCAGTGTAGTCGGCATGGTTGCGGTGGCTGTGCTGGTATACATAATGTGTGCAGGCTGGGGACTTGCCATCCATGATCTCTGGAGGAGAGCGGACAGGTTGGTGAGGGGGCTAGGGGCTTGGTGGTTAGGGGGCTGGTCGTTGGGTTGACAGCTTGTTAGTCTAGGGAATTTGGTGGTTGCTGGGTTCATGTCAGGTGCAGAAGTCGAGAACGTAGTGCTGAGTGTGGATTGTACAGCGGAGATGATGCTCGTCATATGTGTGATGATGTTTCAATTCCAACGCCGTCTACGCAATATTATGAAAGCTCTATACATACAAGCTTCTGTGAGTCTCTCCTGCCCTAACATCTTCCAAAAACACCACATCTACACTCCTCTTCCGCAGGACACCACACGCTCTCCCGCCCAAAGATGACGTGCCAGAGCTTTTCCATAAGCGCGCCGGCAGTATCATCGTCCATCTTCGTCGTTGCCAGCCACTCCCAGAACCGAACATACTCCTCCACACTCCTCTTCCTGATCTGCGCTGCACTAACCGCAAACTCCACCCCGCCAGGACTCCCCAGCATCTCGGGCGCACGTGTGTTGTTAAACAGGCCCTGCCAGGCCTTGGCCATATTGACCTCCAGCGTGCGGTACTCATCGGGGGGATGGCGAAACGGCAAGACGAGATCCTCACAGACTTGCTGATTGGGACAGTTCAACGGCGCAAATCCCTCGTCCTGGACATATCCCACCTGCAGGTCTTGAATACTCCGCACGAGCGCTTTGTGCGGGAGACGCCATTTCTCCGCGTCTTCGGCCTGCGTTTCGAGGCCTGGGCCAACGAAGACGATGGTCGAGCTCAGATGCTCGTAGTTTGTGATGATCCAGTCCAGATACGCTGCGGCGATGCGGCCGCGGTCCACGCGCTGGCCTCCTGCGTACAGCCGCGCAAAGGAGGGGTCGAGAGCGACGACCTGGTTTCGCCAGTCCGGCCGCAGCCTGAGCAGCCAGTTGAGATCTTCTCCGGGGAGTTGGACTTTGACAATGAGTTTAGCGGGAGCTGGTGTTGGACTAGGCCGGTCAGGGACCGGGGCGTCGAGGTGTAGCTTTTGAGGTTTGGTATAAGGATATGCACCGTTAGTGTGGAGACCGGTGAAGTGGATTCTGGTAGCAGCTCTTGGAGTGAAGACAATGGCGATTGTGATGAAGAAGATGATCGCCCCTACGATCAGGAAACGCCCAGAGCTGGTCTGCAGCGGCGGGGCCGTGAGGGATAGTGTGCGCTTGTGCATGGATGGTCCTTTGCTTCCGTTGTTCTCCAAAATAGAATATCCAATCTTTTCCAATCTGTCCAGCTCCTGTGTTGTTACTCTACAAATGTTGCCGAACACTCCCTCGGTCTTCCATCGAGGATGCTGTCGACGCGTACAAATAGGGCCGGACTATTGTCCGCTGAATCGTCTGTGCGCTTCCCCTGACTGAACAAGGGCATCGCGCCATCTGAAGTTACTTTACGAAGGCATCTAGGTCTGCGGTTGCGGTTGCTCGGATTTTGTTTTGGCAAAGGCCTGGATCGACTCTGAGTCATGGCGCGCACTGGTGGAAATACGCACAGCTTTGTGGAGCTGAAAGAGGTGCACCGACCAAGAGTATTCCAATTGTTACTTTTTGTTGCATTTGCTATGGTATCATCTATCGACCAAAAACACCAGAGAATATGACCGCAAGTGCGGGTATATGTGACTAGCTCAGACAATATTCTCCAAAACCGGGGTATCTAGAACCCTAGATAAATAACGCAAAACGTGACATGCATGTCTGCAGTGACAGTGGTATCTAGGAAGAGAAGAAGGTATCAAAACGGTAAAAACGCGCAATCATAATCGAATGCAAGGCCGTAAAGTAGAGCAAGTGCCCTTGCGCCAGGACCATGCGTCGCTAAAGCAAACACACCTAAGACCGCCCATCGTAACTGTCGCTAACCCAGCCACTGTTGTTGCCTGCGAAGACTGTTTGCTGATTTTGCTGGTAGTTGTCGCTCTCGTCTTCGTAGTACTCTCCTCCGCTGCTGGCGTCAAAACTGCTGCGGCCACTGATATCGTCGGCCTCATCTGGTCCGTTCATGGGAATCGAGTTCCAGTCCATAGTAGCAAGAGCTGGATACTGCGCGAGAAGTGCAGCAGGAAGGAAGGTCTGAGGCGCTTGCGTCAACTGAGGGAAATTCTCGTAGCCAGGTTGTGTCTGCATCATGCCGCCGTAATTCTGCGGCACAGGATTGAACATGCCGTTGCCATTGGCCATTGGCTGCTGTTGGCCATCCCAGCCGCCCTTCTCTTGCGCTTCTTCTTCGAGCAAGGGACGTATGCACACACGGCCAGCCTCAGATCTGAAATGGCGACCAAGCGCATCTGCGCGGGCGAAGCGTCTACCGCAACCCCAATGGCCGTTATCTTTGAGGTTGCCACGACAGACAAATTTCTTCTCGCCTGAGTGAAGACCTTCGTGGCGTTTCCGATCGTGCTGACGAGCAAATGCCTTCCCGCAGACGCTGCACACAAATGGACGCTCATCCGTATGAGTGCGCAGGTGCGATCGCAAATTGTAAGCTCGTGTGAAGCGCTTTGGGCACAGTGTACACTGGAACGTGGCCGGGTGCTTCTGCGTGCGCTTTGGATTGGAACCATCTCCGGGATTGCTTGGTCTCGAAGGGTCTGCAAGATCCAAGATGTAGTCCCGATTGGGCACGCTCGATGTCGAGGAACGACGGGAGGATTTTCCAGAAGGGGAGGGCGAGCGTGACTTTGCAGCGCTGGGAGAGAGCGATCGATGGACTTCCAAGCCAGGTGTAGAGGCACGCGAGCTGGCACTGCTAAAAGGATCAGACTTGGCACGCGTTCTATTACGACTCCTAGCTGGTGTGTGTTAGCAAGAGCAGCCACATTTCCAGAACGAGTGACTACGTACATCGGTCTGGTGGGCTTAGGGTATCGGTTAGTGCATCAGCAGTGGAACCTGGCTTTGGGGGCTCGAAGCTCGCCTGACGCGATGGGGGTGCAAAGTCAATGTTGATCTCAGGCGGAGACATCGTGTCAGCTTGACCGAACTCGTTCAGCGAAGGGAACGCTTCTGTGCCTTGGTTTTGGTAAGCACCCATGCCTTGCTGTTGAGCAAATTGGTTGTGCATGTTTGATTCGAGCCCGAAGCTGCCGGGCATAAAGGCTGGCAAGGACTGCTGCTGTGGGATCAGCCGCGGCGAGATAGCAGGGCTGTGGCCGGGGCTGATGTGCGTGCCGTCGTTCAGGTTGAATTGGTCGAACTGAGAGATGGGGCCCTGGAAGAGCTGAGGGTCGGCCTGTGCGCTGAGGTGCGGTGAGGGCTGTGTATCCTCGAAGCTGTCGTGGGTAACCAGAAACGGCGATGCGTGCGCCGAGGATATATCAGAATACGCAGATTCGCTGGGTGTCCTCCTATGTCCCCTGAAGTTGGCCATGTTCGCCCACTCAGTGCCTTGGCCATATGCTGCGCTGGGATCGAGCGTGGCATGCCCCAGGGACGCGTGCCGTGAGTGTGACGGAGGGGAGAAAGCGCCCTGGTTCTGGTGCGGCGAGGCGTGTGGGCTCGGGCTGCGCTGGTTGCTCATTGTGTTGGGGAGCAGGTGTGGCGGCGTGGGCGCATGGGGCTGTGAGGTGGCCATCTGGGCCATGAGGTCGTTGGGGTTGACCGAGAGATTCTGTTGCTGCTGCTGCTGCTGCTGCTGATGCTGGGGGTTCTCGAGCAGGTGGGGGTCCAGCGAGTTGCCGAAGGGCGAGGGGCTGATGGCCTGGGGCTGGTTCAGATCGTTGCCGGCGAAGAAGTTGGTGAAGTCAGCCGGGCCAGGGTTCGTAATGTCGAGCTGATCGGGGGTGAGGCTGTTGCCTTGCGGGCCGAAGTGCGGCGTGTTGTGCTGCGACAGGGCGGGGTTGGATTGGAGGAAGCTGGAGCTCGGGTCGGACAGGTGCTGCTGCTGTGGGAAGGGTTGCGACTGCACCGTGGCCAGGTACTGGTTGGGGGTGAGCTGTGCGTTGCTGACAGCAAAGGTGGAGGGGTCGTTCAGCGATTGATCGAAGCCGAGGCCAGACACGTTACTGGGGAAGGGCGCATGGGGTGACGGCGAGGGTGTTTGCCTTATATGCGGCTGCTGGCCCGTAGACGGCGAGCGCCCACGCTGCTGCATGTCGTTCATGCTTGCGGTTGCGCGTGTTGCTATTCTGGCGCGGGAGACTGAGTAGGTTGACGGCGAGCTAGGGCCCTTACAGCCTACAGTAAGATGGCCTTGTCACTTGTCTAGCGAGGAGCGGGGGCGCGGGCAGCGTCAAGCTCCGAATCGCGCGCACTGAATGGTCAGAAGGCCACGAGCGACGCGTTCCTGGCTGGTCCTGGCTGAGGCTGGAGAGTGAAGGAGGCTGTGTGAGTCCCGTCCGCGGTGAGCACAACACAGTGAGGTGGGCTGTGCAGCGCGAGAGACGTTGATCCCCGAACAGGCTAGGGGCCTGCTATTCTGAGGGCTGATGCGCCCCGCAGTGAGTTCCCGGCGCCTACACGCGCTGGCAGCGCGCTGCAGCAGAACCCTCGACTGTGTTCCTGGTTTCAGAACCTCCAAAACGTGAAACCGTCCTGAATACGAGCATGCGGCACGGGGACGGGGCGTGACACGCGATGCGCCCAAGGTGGGGTGTTCGCAGTGACGTTGATCACGGCTATCGGCAGCCCCAAGGCAGTAACATGCAGTTCCTAGTACTAAAGTACGCTCGCGACCAGGTCCAACAGCCTCTTTGAGCGTACGTACCTTCCTGATCGCCAGGCACGTCGATCTGCTGTAGCGAGGTGCCTGGTTGTGTGGCTCTTGAGCGTCTTGGGAAAGAGGAACCGCGGATACAGAGTTGCTCAGCCACAGCCCTACAACGAATTGGTCTGATGGCATCTTCATGGCATCGTAATGATGCGGTAATTCTAAGCGTTGATAGTCCTGTCGTCTCAGCCGGCTTGTGCTGGAACAACACTGACATATCACCGAGTATTACCGAGTCTTCGCAAAACATTCGCCGGAGGTGACATTCCACTCACACTTGCACGTCAAAGCTTGTTGTTCCCATATTTAGTTCCACATGCGATCTCCTTGATTGATCCAAGTTCTCATCTGGCCTGCGTAGACCATGCAATGCCAACGACGTGTACAAAGAGACAAATCATTCCGTGATCCACTTGTAGTGCCAAGGTGTTCGAAGCGTGCACAGCCACACACATGTGAGGCAGATTACTTCACTGAGGCAGACTTCTTCCGCTGCTATTATTCCCACTTCTTCAAGGACAAACTGAAGCGCATCCAGTCGCGACAGCAAGTTTATCATATTATCGTGGCGCCGTTACCGTCTTGTCTGGTGCAATGTTTGCCGCAGTGCATGTTCACTCTTCAATATTGAAAGGGCTCGCTGGGTCCTATAGTCATCCAGATATTGTAGTTACTCCTCATGCGAACTTGAGACCCTTGGTCGGATCCCAGCGCCCATCCTGCGCAGGTCCGTTTGCAGGTCGTGTATTGCCAGACGACGTAGGTATGGCACCAACAGTGCCAACGCTGCCAAATTTGATTCCAACATCCGGCGTCCACATACCTGATGGCGCTATGCTTGCCCTTGTGGGCTTTGGAGCAGTCAACGGCGTCTCCGCATGCGCATCAGCTCCGTATTGTGGGTTCTGTGCGTCTGCTGCTTTCTGCTTCTGCAACGATTCCGAAGTTGCTTGTTGGAGATTCAACGAGCTCATTCGCGTCGCCAGGTCACTGTAGTCTCTTCAGTCCACATTGTAATCATACACAAGACGCATAGCTTACCTTTCTATTTGTGATGCTTCAGACTTGCGTTGGTAGGCGAAGCTGCGTGCATCGTCACGGAAACGATTGACGATCTTAGCAAGATCGTTGTAAAACTTGCGGCCTACATCTGAGTTCGATATGATCTCTTTGTACTTGAAGTACGCATTTTCCAGGTTCTGTAAAGCCTGCTCGCGTTGCTTTGTAGATTGATCACCACGCCGTGCGATCAAGAAAGATGCATTGGCGTCCTGTAATCGCTTAGTCGCTTCGGCCTGCTCCTTCTCCTCTTCTTGGACCATGTCCTGGTCGACGTCGTACATTTGCAGCCGTCTGTCGAAAAGATTTTCAAACTGGACAGCCTCAATGGTTTGCATGGGATACTCCCGCTCTAAGCGGGCAGCTTCACGCAGCAGCTCAGGGTCTAGAGCTGTAAGTAAAGGACATGAAGGGTTTTCTTGCAACTTACTGATGTCGTCTTGCTTCGCCTTGGTCCGCAGAGCCTCGATCTTCCGTCTTCTTCTGCTCTCGAGGCGGCTCAGTTCGTTGAAACACCCACGGAGCTTGCCTGCCTCTCGCTCTACGTCGCCTGTGATAGCTGGCCGGCGGCCGCTTGGAACGTAATTTTTTAGGTCGTGATCGGGTCCACTGAGTAATCTGATGAAGCGCTCATTTTCCCTGAGCTTGGTCTTGACAATATTATCGCTATTGGCTGCAGCCTTGAAGTATCCGTCAATTTCCTTGATCTGGGCGTAGAGTTTGGGCGCGGCTTGCTCAGCAGGCAGTCTTGTCCAAAGAGCAGTTCCGTACCGTCGTCGTGCATTTTCGTCTTCGACAGCCTCTGATTTGAGCATGTCAACACCTTCGTTGTATACAGCCTGATCGCTATACATGAGCTTCTGGGTGTCCTCCATAGAGCGTTCAAGCCTATGGATACCATCTTGTTGTCGAATCTCCTCTGCATGTGCCATAAGACCTGGCGGCAGACCAAGCGGCTTCTCAAGAGCCTGTAGAGCGCCAGGTAGATTCAAGCTACTAAGGACTTCGTGTATTTGAGCAGTAAGGTTCTCAAGCTCCTCGACAATAGAAGTGTTCACCAATCGATCTCGGCGATCGACGTAAATGCTGGCTGCTAGATGTACAGAGTAAGGGACGAGTTTCGAGAATAATGCGGGACCTAGTTCGCCATGATCTCCCAGCAACGCGTTCGACTCGGCGATCTCTTTAGGCACTCTCGAGACAACCATATTCGCTCGGTCCAGTATCTTCAGTTCGGCCTTGGGCGGAACAGGCAGCAAGTAGATCATGTCGTTATCCTTCTCTGCACGCTTCAAATCTTCGGTGACTCTATTCTTGAGACCGTTGAGGTCGGCCAGCACCACCTTGTTGATATAACGTTGCTCCTTAAGCGCTTCGTTCACACAGGTGAGGCTATCTTTGAGCCTTGCAACCTCTTCTCCGTACTTCCGCTTCTCAAGTGAATCACAAGCTGCCCTGTACTGCGCAGCAGCAGCGAAATGATGATGCTTGGCTGTCATGTGGTGGATCCATTCGCTACTAACCGCATCAGATTGAATGCCCGCCTCCGTGGCCTCATTGTATAGATCCGACACTCGAGCAGCCAGTTTTGAGATGGTCGCATCCTTCAAGCCATCTTTGACAGCCTTTTGCCAGAAGCACTCCTGCCCTTGAGCCAGCATGAGTTTCTCCAGGCAGTCCAGCGTCATGAGGTCCATGTCTTCAGGCGGCTCGGTTCGAAGCTCGGGTAGGATTGTATTTCGCAGGTGTGATATCGTTCCAGCAGCCAAGCAGAAGTTATTTGCAGCAACTTTCAGGCCGTCTGGCGTGCTTCGGTTCGACGACATGGCCAGCTGCGAGTACATGGCGGCGAGGTTGAATACGATATTTGCAAGTTCATAACGCAGGTTGTTGCGTGACACCGGGCGACCTGTGTTGTATCCCAGTGCCGGATACCATGGGAATTCTACACCCACGTCGACAGGAAACTTTCCACTCAGCCAGACCAGTTGGGCCGCATACTGCTGTAGCTTTGGCACATTGCTGGAGTGTGGTTCTTGCGCGTGTACGGCGGTCGATCGTAATTTCTCGATGGCCTCGAGGTCATCCTTGAACATGTCCGGATGCTGATCATATTTGGAGGAAATGTACTGCTTGATGGCTTCGGTGAGATTGACCGAGTGCGATTTGCGGAACGGAAGGAAGAGAATATTGCTATCCATATCTTAGCCTGAGGGGCTGAAGTGTGTTCGAGCCTTACTTACGAAGCCATCGCGTGGAATGTTTTGTTGATTATCACCTAGAAATCGAGCTGGAAGCTCAAAGATGGAAAAGACGTCACCGGCGGCCATAATCCAGCCGAGCCTGAGCAAGCTACTACTGCCCCGCGGGTCCAAGCACGCGCGGGGCACGCATCCCTCAGCCCAAGCCCAAGAACACACCCGTGACAACAGCAACAGCCCGATATTGCCGTTTCGCAACGATGCATGCATGTCTTGCATATGCTCGTCATATATCGCATCTATTGTCGCGCATAGTTGACTGAACATGAAATTGCATGTGCAAACTATATCCAACCAAAGGCTGGATAAATCTTGGACATTGCGCGTAGCACTGGCACACGCTGCGGTTGCCACGTGTGAGAACGAGCCAGATAGTGAGAGACAACACAGTGTCTTCATGTCTCTGGTGCCTCTCTGATCGTCGTCAAAGCCCTTCTCTTACCCAAGACATTACAATGAGCAAGTTTCGCGCCACAGTGCAGTCAGTGCTGAAACGATAGATGGTGCTGAAGCGCATCTAGTATCATCGGAAGCCGAGCTGTGTGTCCTGTGGATGGAATTGTCAGCATAGCTGCCGCAATTTATGGCAATCTACACTGCGCGGCGGATTGCAACACGAGCTGTGAAACTTGCGCAATCCACCTTTGTCCAGACTGTTTACTAGCCCGTGTATATAATCCATTTGTCGCCTCCTCTCCATAGCTCCACATCACACACCACCAACACCACCCACCTCTTCCAGTAGCTCTCTGTCATCCAGCTCGCACCCACACCTCGCTCAACCAACTCCCCATATTTACAACCATGTCCGAGCACAACTACAAATTCAACATCGCCATGAGCTGTGGCGGCTGTTCCGGCGCCGTTGAGCGCGTGCTCAAGAAGCTCGAAGGTGGTTGACCTGGCCGCAGTCGGTGAAGCTGGAGACTAATTTCCTACAGGCGTCAAGTCGTACAACGTCTCCCTCGAAACCCAGACCGCCGACATTGTTGCTGAGGAGTCGCTCACCTACGAAACTGTCCTCGAGAAGATCAAGAAGACGGGCAAGACCGTCAAGTCTGGCGAGGCTGATGGCACCCCCAGGGACGTTTAAGCGTTGGGCGAGCGTTCGAACCTTCTCTCTATAACCTGTTATTATTTCGTCAGCGAGCGATGGATACCACTTTTCGAGCAACTGAGCCTTTTGCTCTGCTGCAACTACCTGCGTCCGCATCATGCAAGCTACACGTCGTAGAAATGGTGCTGCATCCACAAATCAAAAGATACCCTTTTTACTGCACAATGCACCCGCCTTGATTGTGATGAACAACACCAGATGTGCGCGACAATCAGCTGCATTGCGCAGTCCTGTATTCTGCGGGAAGACAGGTACAGCTTCCGTACGCTGTCCACGTGCTGCTTGCTGCTTGCTCGCGGGCTTTCGGCGCTCAGCCTCGACGGTGCCTGCCCCATCTGTCTTCCGGCTCATTCTCGCTCGGCACCCCAATTCAGAACCTCGTTGTCATTTGACTCACAGTAGATGACTTGCTTTACTATCTTTGCTGTGACACTTTTCCGCTGATGTAATGCCTGAGGCAGATGACCATCAAACTTCTCGAGGCTCAGGCATCGTGGCCGTCGCCGCGCCCACTCTTCCGGCTTGTCCCTCAGGTACCACATACCAATTACCCAGCCGCCGTCTAAGCATATTGGAGTCATTTTGAGCAGTCAGTGCTTACTGCGCTCGGGGCTTCCGTCGTCGTGCCGTACCCCGAGCGATGCTTTGAAGTTGCTCCAACCAGGCGGTCATTAATTGTGCTGCCTGGGGCGCCATTTGGTACAGACCCCACACCAGGCAGTCGAGATTGGAATGTTGGCTTCATCACTCTGCAACAACACGAGTTCGGACATATTCCAGCGGCTCGCTTACCGAACGGGAGAAGTGAACGCTGCAGATCTTTGCCCAAGTTTGCGTCCAGGGCCAGTAGGAGGCTTTCCTTCGGAAGCTGAGCTTCGCGAAAAGACGGGAGTCCATCGAGACAGGCCTCCGCCATGCTGAGCAATGGCCACCTCGTACAATGCAACCATCGTATAGCTCAGAAGCTTAGTGTAAGCGCATAGTCCATGCTGGCAATGACGCTGTCAACCTTGATAGACTTCAATCCATTGGTCAGACAGTGTTGGTGCAGGGACGAATGCTCCCTCACTCACCTACTCATATAAAAGCACAAGCCTATGCTTGCATGAAATGGATCATCCTATCCTCCCGGGCTATCCCAGCTATATTTCTTCTTGCAGCCTTCATCAGCACGATCATACATCCCCATGCCGTCTCCACCTCGAGGCTATACGACATTCCCGAGCGACGCAGACCTTTTCTATTTCTGTACTACATCTTCGACTTCTGCCGAAGACCTCGGCATCAACTACGCGCCCCCATCGCAGTCGTCTTTGCGAGTCGGTGTGGTCATTGTCGGCCAAGACCAAATCCAACTCTCGGACCTTGCTGCTGTTGATCTTCTCTCGACGTTGAGCAGGGGCAGACTTGATAAGCTTAATTCGCTCTCTGCTACGATTGACGAAGCTATTGACGAAGTGGACATTCGATATGTCAGCGTGTCTGGAGAAGGATCGTTTCCGGTCACATCTGGCGCTCGAATGCCGGTGACGGTGAGCTAGTTTCGGATTGCTCTAAAGCAGACACAATCAACGCCAAATCCAACCAACTCCTCGGGTCAAGAAGCACCACTTCCTGGTCTTGCCGGACTCGCCTGTACCTGGCCGCTCTGGTCGTTCGAGAGTTTCTGGCAGGGAGATAAAGGTTAACAGATGCCCTACATTCTTACCGCCGTTCGCCACGTGTCTGATGAAGCTGCAAGTGCTGACTTGTTCTCAGAACTCATTCGCAAATTCACCACAATTTGACGTTATTGTTATTCCTGGGTCCTTCTCGGTAACTACGCTACCAGAGGTGGCAATCTCATTTCTCGCCGCTCAATGCTCGAGCCCAAAATTTCTTGCCATCTTCAGCATCTCCTCTGGCATATTGCACCTCGCTGAGAGCGGCCTTCTCTGGAAGCAGCGAGCTTCTGCTCCGCGTTGTCTGGTATCAACGCTCCAACAACGTTATCCGGACACCTATTGGCAAACAAAAGCCTGGAATAGGCACGACAAGATCTGGACTAGCTCAACAGCTGTGTCCGGTCTCGATATGATCGCCTCTTGGATGCGCGAGTACTTCTGGGACCGCCATGAGGCTGTAGAGTGTGCCTTGGCCACCGCCGGAATTGGATCGCTGGACGATTTTGATTACTGAAGGGATTGCTACGTCCCGTCCAGGACTCTTGTGCATTTCTTGTGTCCTCGCAATCCTCATAGTTTGCTTGAGGGCGATCTCAGCATTCGTGGAAAGTTTCAACTGTTGTACCATATTCTGTACCATATTCTGTACCTTTTATTCTCTTGTTCGCAGAGAAGCTGTCGATGTGAAAGAGGGTGTCAGGGGTAGAGTGCCATTTGAGTATTCCCCGGTTGGGTTGATGATTTCAAACTACTCGAATCGCTCTTCTTTCTGTCGTGACAGAACTCCTAGATGGGAAAAGCTCGCAAGGCTGAGTGGTTTTCGATACTTTGGTATAGGTTAAATGCTACACTAAAGGCTGTCAACACGTCTATTACGTGATACGGTATCAGTGCTTCGTCAAAATCACACTTGGAAAAACTATGCAGAAGTATCAGGATTTGGACTTTGCATCGATTAACGGGACTGTAGTTCAAAAGCACGAAAAATCAAGTCAAAGACTAACGATGGTATTAGAGAGAAATTGGAATCAAAGCAAACTAAGTTTTGAATGTATCTTACAGTAGCAACAGGGGGAGCAAGAAATTAAAGGGTGGATGTTCTCACGCACGAAGTAGGCAGATAAAGCAATGACCTAGTACTAGCCTGTATTGCAGTAGTCTGCAGCGGCATTGGTGTACCACTGCTAATGGGGCCCGCCCCACCTGGGATGCAAAGCTCCGCTGGGAATGTGACCCCGACCCCAGACTGACTTTGGCCGACAACCGCTGACAATGGAGCCAACGAGAGATCTTTCATTGTCAAAGTATTATTGCCTGTAACATATACGATGCTATCGTCTGATCTTTCATCAGAGGAGTAACAACTCAACAACATCCTTCATCGGGCTCGTGGTTTAGTGGTATAATACTCCCTTAGCATCTCGCTAGCACACAGTGCTTCGAATTCTATCCTGGGAGTGGTCCGGGGTTCGATTCCCCGCGAGTCCATCTTTTTTCTTCTTGATTTGCTATAATCTTGCGCTTCTGTTGGGGTGGTCAGGGGCTGCGCACTGTCTTTTTGTCCGCGGTTGGTTGGCGCTTGGAACGCCAAACTTGTTCCACACGATTTCTCGTCAACAAGTTCCTACGCCACAGTTTTTTCTTTGTCTGATTGTTTCCTGGATCATTGTTGTAGTCATTCATGTCTTGTGGGACACGTTGAATAGATAACAAGAAGCGTGACATTATACATTGATCTTTGTCCGCAACGTATCAATGCGGTGGCCTTAAGACATATACTGCACCTTGCCAGCTCTGATAAGACACTTAGCAGACTGCAAGAAATATGTTTTAACTGGCGGTTTTCAGACCTAATTAGCGCACTTTAAATAAATGCAAGGCTCCCTGTAAAAGCTACCTAACTAATAGAGTCTGTTGAGTATTTGCACTTCTATCATTGAATCCTTCAAGAGTGTCAAGCGTCTCATCAGAGCTGGCAAGGTGCAGTATGGAGATATCGTGCAAAGGGATCAGAGAACATTAGAGACACTGTGAGACATTCTGTGCCCCTTTAAGGAAAGACCGGGTCCTCACTCGATGCCGAATCATTCAGAAGAGCACATCGCAAACTTAAGTACAAACCAGCAAATACCCAATATAGCCTTACAATTGCCCCCATTTTCTCTCTCCGTAGTCATCCCAGTGTTTGCAACATGTCATCAGCGACTTTCTTCCCAACACGCTGGTCAACATCCACATTCGCACCAGGCTTGCACAATCTGGAGATTCATGCCGACCGATCTTCAAGCGCTCGTGGCTGGAGTGCTGCTAAAAACGCTATGTTACTCCAAGCTCTATATGCTCGCCTCCCCAACGACGACACAAAGACCTGCTTCTTCTTGCATTATGGTGGTGATATGTACATGTTAGGCCACGGCTCTCCGCTGCTGGTTTTTCTCAACGAGATTGAGGCTAAGTATAGGGACGTCACCGTCATAGAGGCATGGATGTGTAAGAGGAACATTGTTGGTGCAACGATTACCAAAGGCGTATGTGACGAGGAACTTATCCCAGGTAGTCGGAATCGAGGAGATGCGTCGCAGTTTGCTTGGGCTTTTAGGTGGGGATTCAAGAAGTGTAACAGGAGCGTGGTGGGTAGAGAAGATGAGTATTTGGTACCGGATGTCGATTGAACATGACAGAGGGAATGGTCTCTGGAAGGTATATGTGTACATAAGGATGCACTACACCCTTGTCGCTGCATTGGTTCTCTTAGCACTTCCAAAGTCACGTTCGAAAAGAGAAGTAGGCAGGAATGTGGTCGACCGAATGTAAAATTCTTGCGCAAAATTTTCTCTTTTTGTCCTAATCATATTGATTGAGAGAAGCGTTTCCTTGCTCCCACGTATCTTGCCTCGTGCAAGACGGATGTTCGGAGCTAGAGTTGGTCTGATGTAGTATTGGTGACCTATGGTGCATCATAGCGAGCTCCCTACTGACCGTCACTTTCGGGAGGGAGGTATTTTGAAAGTTTGAGTGCGGCGCGCACCTTGATCTTGCCACAAGCGCCATCTGTGAGACGTTTTATGACAGAAACAAGAAAGGGCGAGGGAAGCTGCTCTGGGTATTCATCTTTCCAGCTGTCTGATGACATGTAACAGCACCAAACATCAACCAAGTAGGCCAGTAAACCTGAGCCAGCAGGCATATTCGCATAAGCATAGCAAATGAGGTCATAGCCTGGAAGGCCAACATGGTATTTCTGCATGTATCTGAACAGCGCTTTCAGTGTGCCCACCTTCAATTTCTCGACTCTGTATTTGTCTGCAAATACGTGAAGTCTGATCAGGTTCCACATTTCGCGGCAACCTCCGTCATTTTCACTCGTCCACTCCTGAAGTAGGTCGGCATTGGCGTTGTCCTTCATTGGAAAATCTTTGTGATACAACCAATGTACGAAGAACTCGAAGGTCATGGGACTATCTTCCGGCAAGGGAATTGCTTGTTCTTCGGCTTCCTTGAAGCGACCAGTGAGTGCGGCCCGGAAGAACTCTGAGTGGTAGGTGAGAAGGTCTTTGTGTATGGTGAAACGCTCTCTCTCTTTGCCAACAAGGACTGTAGCAAAGCGGGCGTCGTGCGCTCTATCCGCAGTTAGTCGCGCAAGTCAAAAGCAGTAAACTGTGGTACTTGCGATAGACGCGGCGGATCCCGGCTAGCAG
This sequence comes from Epicoccum sorghinum, assembly GCA_020272525.1. Lineage (NCBI taxonomy): Eukaryota > Fungi > Ascomycota > Dothideomycetes > Pleosporales > Didymellaceae > Epicoccum > Epicoccum sorghinum. The sequence goes on along the minus strand of VXJJ01000011.1, from coordinate 1,757,225 downwards.
TAGTCGGTGTGGCATTCGACATGTTGGTTTGATTGGATGGCAACAAGGCGAAGCTTGTTGGTCAATAGACACAGAGAGGATTGGTCGCTACTGGAGCAGAGGTTTTGGGGGAACGGGGGAGTGCAGCGAGGTGAATATGTATAAGACTAGATAGAGCAGGTGAAAGTAGAAGTAAATTAGGTGAAAGTAAAGGTAAATTAGGTGAAAGTAAAGGTAAAGCAGGCAAAAGTAAGAGTAAATTAGGCGAAAGTAAAGGTGGGTCAGGTGAAAGTAAAGGTAGATTAGGTGAAAGTAAAGTTGGAGCCTAGTTGCAAGGCAATAGATAGTGAGCAAGTGAAGGTTGGTCAAAGCGAAGGCAACAGAATGGCCAGCTCTGAGGAGACCCTTGGCAAAATGTAAGATATGCATTCTAATTGAAGGCCTTCAGTTCTGTTTGGCACGATTTAAATAAATAAAAGCATCCTTATAGTGGCTACGCTGCTAATTAGATCAATTATGCATCTGCTTTTCAATAATTAAATCCTTCAAAAGTGTCAAGTGTCTCGTCAGAGCTGGCAAGTTGCAGTATGCATGAAGATTGGTATTATACAGATATGGCACATGGATTCTACGCATTCACCTCTTTCCCCAGGCTCCTCTCCGCGACCACAAAGTCGTCCTCGGGCTCCACGACCTTGACCTCCTTCTTGGCCTGCTTCTTGGGTAGCGGATTGGGGAATTCCCAGTCCCGAACTTCCTCTGGGTAGTGCATATCCCTCTTTATGCTGAGTTCGGGGTACACCCTCCTGGGAGCGGGCAGGATCCGGTCGTCGATGCCCTCCTCCTTCTCAATGCGCATCTGCTGGACCATCTCCTGCAACTCGCTCATGCCGTCCTTGCGGAACTGTGTAACCCTCTTCACGTTCTTTGCTGTCAAGTCATTGAGCTGCTTTGTGGGGGGCAGACGCGCCAGTGTCTTCGCGGTCATAGCGAAGCGCATGTCTCTCGGTCCGTCAACAAGCTCAAGAATGGCAGACTCGGCCTGGTCTTCCTTCAAGGGCTCAATGCGCAGCACACGTGTATAACCTCCAGGACGAGAGAGGTAGCGCTCTCTTATGGGGCCAAACAGCTTGGGGACCATGTCGTTCGGTTCCTATGGCAGTCAGTAGGGTGTTGGCGCAGATTCGCTGCATCTCCATACATAGAAGATCTGGTGCGCTCTCCGCCGCGACGCCTCTGTGTTCTTCTTGCCCAATGTAACCAGCTTCTCCGCTAACCGCTGCGCCTCCTTCGCCTTGTGCCATGTGGTTGCTATCGACTCGTGCTTGAACAGCGATGTGACGAGATTGCGGAGGAGCGCCTGTCGATGCGCCGAGGACCGGCTGAGAGCGCGGTATTTCATGTGACCGCCCGCCATTATGAAGGGTAATTGACGCTGTAGGAAGACAAGGAAGAAGAGAACGGCGTCCGATGTGGCTCACGATGCACCACCCCAAGATCTTGCGCTGGTTGATGCTCGCCCAGAAAAGTTCGGGAGTCGGCGAAATATGAGCCGCGCCCTCCCATCCATCTTATCAGATGCTCGATCAGCGCATCCGAGGTAACCGCATCCGGGGTTAGTCTTTCAATTAGGCGTTTCTTGACAAATCTGCTGCCGGCAGACGCGACGCGTAAAGCACGAGCACGTTCACGCGTTGCCCGGCCAGAGATCAAAACCCAACCCCACTGCACTGTTCTCACTCTCACACCACTCCTTCCCCCTCTATACCCATATACCCCATAACTTCTTCGCGTCTTCACCATGTTTGTCTTCAAGCGAGGTATGTACAGCTTATTTGTGGCGTCTAATGTGCTCTTTCAGACCCCTGCTCCCCACTGCATGACGGTACCGCTGCTAATACACGTGCTGCAGATGGACGCAAAGAACGCGTGCAGTTTGACAAAATCACAGCTCGCGTGTCGAGGTTGTGTTACGGGCTCGATCCTGACCATGTCGACCCCGCTGCCATCACAATGAAGGTCATCTCTGGCGTGTACCAGGGTGTCACCACCATCCAGCTCGACGACTTGGTACGTCATTCTGAACGCGTCTGTACTTTCCACCTACTAACAGACGACAGGCCGCCGAGACAGCAGCATACATGACCACCACACATCCCGACTACGCCATCCTCGCCGCGCGTATCGCCGTCTCCAACCTCCACAAGCAGACAAAGAAGCAGTTCTCTGCCGTCGTCCACGACCTCTACTCCTACGTCAACCCTAAGAATGGCAAGAGCCAGCCCATGATTTCGGACCGAGTCTACAAGATCATCCAGGATCACGCCGATGAGCTTAACAGTGCCATCGTCTACGACCGTGACTTCAACTACCAGTTCTTCGGCTTCAAGACCCTGGAGCGCTCATACCTGCTCCGCATCAATGGCAAGGTTGCCGAGCGCCCGCAGCACATGCTCATGCGTGTCGCTGTTGGCATCCACATGGAGGACATCGAGAAGGCCATCGAGACATACGACTACATGTCGCAGAAGTACTTCACACACGCGTCGCCGACGCTCTTCAATGCCGGCACACCATCCCCACAGATGTCATCCTGCTTCCTCATCGACATGAAGGAGGACAGCATTGAGGGCATCTACGACACACTGAAGACCTGCGCGTTGATCTCCAAGACTGCTGGCGGTATTGGCCTCAACGTCCACCGCATTCGTGCCACCGGCTCCTACATTGGAGGAACCAACGGAACATCAAACGGTTTGATTCCTATGCTCCGTGTCTACAACAACACTGCCCGCTATGTCGACCAGGGTGGCAACAAGCGCCCTGGTGCTTTTGCCATCTACCTCGAGCCGTGGCACGCTGACGTCTTTGGCTTCCTCGACTTGAGGAAGAACCACGGCAAGGAGGAGGTTCGTGCTCGCGATCTCTTCTATGCTCTGTGGATTCCCGATCTCTTCATGCAGCGTGTCCAAGAGAACGGCGAGTGGACCCTTATGTGTCCCAACGAGTGCCCTGGCCTCGCTGACGTCTACGGCGATGAGTTCGTTGCCCTCTACGAGAAGTACGAGAAGGAGGGTCGTGGTCGCGAGACTGTTCGTGCTCAGAAGCTCTGGTACGCCATTCTTGAGGCTCAGACCGAGACTGGTAACCCCTTCATGCTCTACAAGGATGCTGCCAACAGGAAGAGCAACCAGAAGAACCTCGGTACCATTCGCAGCTCGAATTTGTGCACTGAGATCATCGAGTACACTGCGCCTGATGAGGTTGCTGTCTGCAACCTTGCCTCCGTTGCTCTGCCCTCCTTCGTCGACTACAAGCGTGGAGAGTTCGACTTCAAGAAGCTTCACGAGGTCGTGCAGGTCTGCACTCGCAATCTTAACAAGATCATCGAGGTCAACCACTATCCCGTTGAGGAGGCACGCCGCAGCAACTTCCGTCACAGGCCTATTGGTCTTGGTGTCCAAGGTCTTGCTGACGCTTTCCTCGCTCTTCGCTTGCCTTTCGAGTCGCCTGAGGCTAAGAAGCTCAACATCCAGATCTTCGAGACCATTTATCACGCTGCCCTCACCTCTTCTTGCGAGACTGCCAAGGAGCTTGGTCCTTACGCCACGTACGAAGGCTCACCTGTCTCGCAGGGCCAGCTGCAGTACGACATGTGGGGCGTCACCCCCACTGATCTCTGGGACTGGGCCTCGCTGAAGGACAAGATCGCTCAGCACGGTGTCCGCAACTCTCTGCTCATTGCACCCATGCCCACTGCCTCTACCTCCCAGATTCTTGGTAACAACGAGTGCTTCGAGCCTTACACCTCGAACATCTATTCCCGCCGTGTGCTTGCTGGAGAGTTCCAAGTCGTTAACCCTTGGTTGCTCAAGGATCTTGTCGACATGGGTCTCTGGACAGAGAACATGAAGAACCGCATCATTGCCGAGGGTGGATCCATCCAGCGCATCCCTAACATTCCTGATGAGATCAAGGTTCTCTACAAGACCGTCTGGGAGATCTCGCAGCGTACCATCATCCAGATGGCCGCTGACCGTGGTGCCTTCATTGACCAGTCTCAGTCTCTGAACATCCACATGAAGGAGCCTACCATGGGCAAGATCACATCCATGCATTTTGCTGGATGGAAGCTTGGGCTGAAGACTGGAATGTACTACCTCCGAACCATGGCTGCCTCTGCTCCCATTCAGTTCACAGTCGATCAGGAGGCTCTCAAGGTTGCCGACACCAACGTTGCTCGTGCTCTCCCAGCAAAGAGGCGTCAGCCCGGCTTCCAGCAGGCTGGCGTTGGTTCGCCAACTCCTGCTCCCGCTGCGGCTCCCCAGCCTATGTACGCTACCAAAAGCCCCAACGGTGTTTCAAGTGCTGTGAATGGTGTTCCAACACCATCAGCTACCCCTCCACCTGCTGCTGAGACCAAGCTCCGCCCTGCCGAGAACGCCTTGGCCAGCAAGCCCTTCAAGGCTGATGCTGAGGAGGGTGACAGCCCCAAGCTTGTTGCCGTTGACTCTACAAGCAAGCCTGCTGAAGAGGATGCCACATCCAAAGCTAGCCAAGCAGAGGATGCTGACGACGACTCAAAGGAGCGCGATGGTGATATCTACGCCGAGGCTGCTCTCGCCTGTTCGATAGAGAACCCCGAGTCCTGCCTCATGTGCTCGGGCTAGACAGATATTTGCTATTTCAAGACTCTTGTATATGGTGTTAGATACGGGTAAGGCGGGCAATGGCCCTTGGTTTATGGCGTTGATGGTTTGGTAACTGGGACATGAAGGCCAGAGGAGGAATGATTCATGATTTTAAATAGCGATATAGTTGTTTCCGTAGTCTTAATTCGTGTATAACAATCCTCGATTACCTTGTCAGTCCTTGTATTCTTTCTGACAGTTGCTATTGCCGACGGTACCCTTACCAGGGTCTCCAATTCCCGCGTCTTGTTCCCGCGGAGGCTCATTCCGAGGCTCTGTTCCGAAGCCGCCCCGCAACGCCCTACAGCTGTACATCCCGCACGCCTTACGCTGTACAAGCCTACAAGTAACCCTTCTCGATCCACTTCCAGCTTTGCCGATATTGGAGTCTGTAAGTATATAGTCACCCAGTGCGTTGCCAGTATCTACGATCACCAAGCAGCAACCAGCAACTGACAACCTTGGTTGCACAGCTACCCCAAGCTCCACACAGCTCGATACATGCTCGCTTCCAGCTTCCGCCCAATCCTTCGCACCGCCTGCACCGTACCGCGATACGCAATTCCAAGATCCCACACAGTCAGAAGTATGGCTAGCTCAAGTGCACCGTTGCAGGAGTGGCTCGTGATCGTCCCGGACCACGAGGGCGCGCTGCAGAAGCGAATTGCAGTCAGGCAAGATCACTTGGGCGGGCTGAAGAAGGACGACGAGAGTTTCTGGCTCTGGGGAGGTACGTTGATTTCACTCATACACTGTGTCTCGACACGATGCTGTCCTCACCTGTGCTCACTATTCAATCGCAACGAGTCCGGGCTCACAGTCGACAGGTGCCATGCTCGAGGAGCCTATCAAGGAGGGCGATGCTGGACCGCCGAAGATGAAGGGAAGTGCTATGCTGATCGGTGCCAAGACAAGGGAGGAGGTGGAGGAGAGGCTCAAGAAGGATGTCTATGTCGAGGGAGGGGTCTGGGATCTTAGCAAGGTCCAGATTATCCCATTCAAGAGCGCGCTGAGGAAGGCTCTGTAGGGGTGTGGCGGTGACATCGACCGATGGACAAATGATATGATGCTGGATTGATTGAACAATGACTCTGTTGCTGTGCTAAATTGTGTGTGCGGATACGTCCAAGCATCGCGCGTGTACTGGGCTGATGCGAGCTTGCAAGAGACGGTCACACTACTGCTCTTATGTAAGACCTACGCGTTAAAGAAGACACCTTCTTGAAAATCCACTACTATCGTCTTTTCGACTACTGCAGCAGCAGCCTCCTTGAAGGCTTGATGCGCTGGGTCACTCTTCACATAATAATCTCGCTCCTCGCCGGAACTGAACTTGAGGATGAAAGCGTGGCTGATGTCGTTCTACAGCCACATGTCAGAAGGTTGCATGCATATTTGGCCAGGGTTGCGGGTACCTGCAGGCCCTCAATCGACGTATCAATTCCTCCAGTAATAGACAAAATGTATGGTCTATGTGTATCTGGATGGACACATGACTTCTTCAACCCAAAGAACCTCGATGTGATCTACGCGTGCTGTCAGGCCTGTGCGCAGTGCGTTCTGGAGCGTTTCATACTTCCTTGATCGCGAAGCTAGTGGCCGTTTCCTTGAATTGGAACAACACAATGTGCGTAGTGTACGGTACTAACGGGGCATGGCCTCCAAAAAGGTAGACAGACCACTGCACAGCCGAATCGAAGAAGATGAAAAAGCCCGCAACACAGAGCACGAAGGTCAGGGCGCCAAACGTTCTTCTCGGAATTAGCATGCTGGTGGATAGGGGTTCCCTGTTTCTGCACGAGGCCGTCTGGTAGCGTGCCTTCTTTGTGGGGTAGATCGCCTGGACTGGGAGCGTGCGCCTTGTGTCTTCAATTGACGTTTTGACGCGTGCACGAAGGCTATGGAGACAGAGGTGACGGCGATGACATTCTCTCACTCCTATGCATCCTACAGCCGGGAGATTGCTCGTCTTTCACGTGAGGGGGAATGAGCGCTAGCCAGAAGAGCTCTCAAAGCGGCTTGCTGGCCATAGCTCCGTTGCTTCCCCGTCGGTGACGTACCTGAACATCGAGCTCCACGTTCGCAAGGCTTCAGACGGCAAAGCCACCCAATGCTATGCAATTTCAATTTCATCATGCGAACGAACCGTGAACGCACAGTCCAGATCGATTGAGCGCTGTGGGGCGCCTTGCCTCATAGAGACGGTTGAAGCTGGATTTCCATGAGCCCTTCGTCGTAGCTTGGCGTGACGTCACATTGTGTCACGGGGTGATTGCAAGCCATCGATGCGTGCCGCAAGTACAAAAGCGACCTGGACCGCTTGTTCCTCTGCCATCACCACTACTCAGATACCCATCACCACTTCTTCAAGTCATCTTCTCCATCTCCCAAATTCACAAACCATCCACAATGGCCTCCCTCAGTTGTAAGTGCGCCCTTTGTTTACCAACCACAGCAGGTGGCAGCTGAAAGCTCGATCACGCAATTCCTGCGTGTTTTGATCATAACACAAATTCCTGTCTCCATCAATTGCTAACAACGATTATCAGACCTTCCTCCCGTCAAGCCCTCTGCCATCGCCCTCGGCACGGCCTTCAACCACGCTGTCTCCCTTGCCGTCCTCGGCCCCGTTTTCGGTGATGCCTACCGCCGCGCACAGCAGGCCAACTCCAAGGAGGAGTACTTCCACTCCAAGGAGGCTGCCACCGCCGCTGCCTCGTGGGGTAGCTCCATCGTCGGCTCTGCCGTCCAGTCCTACGGTGTTGGTGCTCTCATCAACGCTACCGGCACCCTCACCTACAAGGGCGCTGCTTACCTCGGCTCTTTGATCTTCTTCGCTTCCGCTGCTCCTTCCGTACGTCATACCATCATCCAAATTACTCTCGTATTTTCTCAACTAACACTGTCTAGATCATCTCCCAGGTTGTCACCGAGAAGCGTCCCCTTGACACCATCGCCATCGGTGCCGTCGCTCGCGTCCTTGAGACCGTTGGCCTGTCTCTGTTCCTCACCTACTGGGGCACCCGCACCAACCCCTTCGAGTAAATACTCGATAGGAGTTGAGTGATCGTTTTCATCCTGGCGGCTTAGGTTGAGTTCGTCGGTTTATGGCGTGGAGAAAGAAGCATTATGATATGAGCCCACAGCAGGCCTGCTTCGATTACGATATGTAATATTACCCAATGAATTGGTTTAATTCTCCAATGTGTTTGCCTTTCAATTGTGATACTGAAGTGCCGAACTCTCATTCCTATGTTCCAAACCGTATCGGCTATCTCGAAAGTCCAGGTGTATTGCACAGCAAGGTTCAGTAATCCAACGGCGGATGAGTAAACCTGAGCTCGCAGCGTTTGTACAGATCCGCGACTACAACTGACTTCACACCGCGTTCGTGTGGTGAACACGTCATGCATCTCAAAGCCGCGCCGAAAGCTGAAGTTTGGTACGTGCATGCCAAAGAAATAAGCACGTCACAGCACGATCGACGTTAGCGCCGATCATTCTGGCGCTAACGTCGATCAGCCTGCCAAGATCTGACACTCAAAGGCTTAGTAGCAGTCGCGTATGATCCCATTCATGTGATGGTGCTTGTATGTGGCGTGACCTTCAATTACTGTGGCTGATGGTACTTTTGTTGAGCCGATGCAGTCTTCGTACTTCCATTTGTTAAACGCTGTTGACATGGGCCCACTGCAGCTTGGTACCGCCCTCGTTCTCATGGCTTCTCATAGCAAGCTCCTGCAATCTTTCAGGGTTGCGTTCGATCTTTCTTATGTGTGTTTGCAAGTAATCGAGCATTTGCTGTCGCAACACATGCGGCCCTGTGCAGCCTATCTTCGATTCAGCTCGAAGGCACGGTTTTGGACTTGTGGCCCCAAATCAACCTACCTTGACTCCAATCGTCATCACTGTCTCCCTGCAGCTTCCAGCAAGCCCGTCACAGTCGTGATGGTGTAGCCCCTCCGCTTCAGTTCAGGTAGTACCTTGCGCAGCATAGGAACCGTCCAGCCCCGTCTATCATGGCAGATGATAATCCCTCCCGGGCGCGCCATGCTCAGAACATGCCTCGCATTGACAGCCGGATACGCAATCTGCGGATCGTGCGGGTAGATGCTGCCCAGGACCATGTGGTACCCCATCTCCCTGACCTCAGCGCGCATGCGGGTGCTGAAGAAGCCCGAGCCAGGCCGGAAATACCTGGGCGGGCGGGGCACGTCGACAGCAGCATACGTGGCGTTGATGGAGCGCTCCACGGTCTCCATCTCGGCAGCCAGCGCTGCAGACGACAGCGCCCGCGACGGCTCGTCGTGCATCGCGTGGTTCCCCAGCTCCATCCCCCGCTTCACCATCTCCTCCAGCACGGCCTCCCGCCCGCGGACCTGGCCCCCGATCACGAAGAAGGTGGCATGCGCATCGTGCTCGCTCAGCACGTCCAGGATCCCCCGCGTGTGCTCCGACGGCGCATCGTCAACGGTCAGCGCAATCACCTTCTCGCGCGTGGGCACGTGCCACAGGACATCCGGCCAGCGGTGTTGGAAGTAGCGGATGAGCGTGTGGGGCGGCTTGTAGATGCAGTAGAAGGGGAAGAGGAAGGTGAAGATTGTTGCGATCAGCACGAGCATGGCGAACAGCCGCGAGCGGCGCGCCCGCCGCTGCAGCTTGGACGGGAGGCGACACAGCCGGCACGATGGACGGTACATGGGGTGCCGAGTTTTGGATCAGACCGGCGGCGGACCATGTTACGAGTGGAGTTGAAGCATTGGAGTTGGGGGGGGGAGTTTTGGGTTTGGGGTGATTGTGTGTTGTGTTGTGACTTTGCATGGTATCTACGGTTTGATACAGTTGACGTGGTTCAAAGGGGTTAGGGGTGGGTGTCGTGATAGGCTTAGCGTGGTGGAGGTAGAGCCCGAATATTTTCTGCGCCAGACTTCCAGACTTCTATTCTCTCATCCGCCGCTGCAGCAACACGCTTCAACGCACGCTTCGTCTGTGATGATTGGGACGGAGCATGCATTGGTTGGTGCAGTTGTTGATTGTGCGACTTGATCAATGTGATGTAAAACAAACACCTCAGGAACGAATTTGTCACGCTTGTTCGAAAAGACCACCTTCGCTACAAGCCCTCTTAGATATTCCAAGAACAACGCTTTGAGCGTTTAATTGACCTGGCTGCCTGTATTGTGGCTACTCGGGTCTCATTGCGCTCATACATGCATTTCTCTGCTGGTTCCCTTTGTTTTGGATAACACGAGGCAGATGCCAGAATTCTCCATCTAAATCGATGCAATCTGCCTGTCCCCTTCCCACGCTACTGAGGCACTTCTCAAACCACAAGCCTGATCGAAAGATCTGGGGGCATCGTGCTGTTCTGTTCGTTCGATGGTCTACAGTCAGCGCGAACGGTATGTATGCACTCGAGCCTACAGACCGCTTCAGGCCGCCAGAATGCCGTTCTCACTCCCTGTTTCATACAGCTGAACTTGAGTCAACATCAAGAGAAGTGTTCAGAGGCTCCCAGCAGACATGCATGTTCGTAAGTTAATGTATACCGCCAAGTGCTCCGCTCTGATCAGGATACACACTGCAGCCTAGAGAACATATCTGAACTCCCTGTTCACCAAATCCGTTTGGTCCAAGAACTCATGGTTCTCTTCGGCTTTCCAATCTCCACCCTTCGCCGCTCTCTCTGCCTCCCTCTGTCGATTCCGCCTCACGAAAAGCCACCGCATTAGTATTAGATCGAGTGTAATCAAAACATACAAGATAACAATGCTAATCTTGGCGGGCAGATATCTCGGGGCGTCTTTGTGTTGAAATGTCTGAGGGCTGATGATGTTGCCGATGGTGTACGCAATCGTGCCAATGACGCTGACTGTGACTTTCTTCGTTGAGCCCGCGACATTGGACGCTTGGAGGCCAAGAATCGTGGTCCAGCCTATTGGTATACCGCCTGAGAAATAGTAGCCGATGAGGGCAGGGACTTTGTTCGTGGTCGCCATAAGGATCGCACCTATAATTGCAGGTATGTGTCCTGCAATACAGGCGTAAAGACGCTGTTCCGTCTTCATGGCAACGAATGTGAGACCGACGAGGACTACGATTTCGTATGCCCCGAGCGGCGTGACCAGAAGCAGCGACTCTTTAGACGTGTAGCCCATGCCTTTCACAAGAATGTTGCCGAAAGAAGTAGCAATTGAGTTTGGGATGTTCGCCGCGAAGATCCAGAAGGCGTAAAGCCAGGTCATCGGATCCCTGACAGCCTCCCAAAATTGATCCCATTTGAATGTCCGGCTGCCAATGCCTTGTATGTTGCCGCGAATTCGTTCAACGTGCAGCCTCTTCTCGTCTGTTGTCAAGAAGCCGGCGTGTTCGGGGGAGTCGGGCATGATGAACCAAAAGCTGATACCGATGACAGCAGTTAGAAGGCCCAAGAAGAGGAAGATGATCTGCCACCCTCGAAGGGCAGCGTTGGCATCGCCACCAACATGGTTGGCTACACCATATGCGAAGTAGCCGCCAAACATCTGAGCTGCGCCACAGACAGAGAACCAAATACCGACTCGGAACGCCTGTTCATTTCTCGTATACCATTGCGATGTGAATAGGACCCAAGCGGGGACAATTGCAGCTTCTGCAGCGCCGAGAAGAAAGCGGCAAGCCAGGAGCGATGCGTACGATTTGCATGCTGCTAAAGAAGCGAGCACGGCGCCCCAGATGGTCACATTGACGGCCACGTACTTTGCAAGTGGGAAGAGTTGAATGAGACGAATGGTAGGAAATTCGAAAGCAAGTTGACTATGTCCTCGGTCAGTTCAGCTTTTGGCAATCTTCCAGAACATACCCAAAAAAGAAGATGGACGCCACCCAGTTGAATTGGTTGCCATGCAGACCTGTGCTTTCGATGATGCCAGTGACGGACGCATAAGAGATGGCAGTTTTATCAATGTATTGCAAGAAATACACAATGCAGATGAGCGGCATGATATGAAGGTCAATCTTTCGCAACAGGCGCTTGCTTGCTTGTGGATCCACTGGATGACGAAGGCCGCCTGTTCCCTTCAGCAGCTGAAGAGCGGCATCAGCGCCATGAGTCAGCCCCACAGAACCAGCGGAAGGTGCTGCTGCTGCTGTTGTTGTCGCCTGTACATGCTTCACTTCGGCTGCGCTGGGCGCCTCGCTTGCTGCACGCTCAGATGGTGATGAAGCGTCGGCCATGCTGTGGAATGACAACTTGTTGACACAGAACGAGTGATCTGAAAGTTCAACTGAATGCACATACTCACTGTATATATATATATCCGTTGCAGGACCCGTCCTTATCAGTGAAGCTGGATGAACTCATCCACTGTGGCCTTGATTTGGGGCATCCCACCCAGGCATCCTAGGCTTTGTGGTTAGTGTAAGCGATGGCTTTCTACATTATGCTATTCCTGATCTTGGCGTGTCCAAGTGGAGGTCTGCAGTGAGCTTTGCTTGGTCTTGGTTCGATCAAAAGTTGTCGTTGGGAGCACGTCATCGGCTGCTGGTTTTGGGTCATCGCCTGGGCAATTTCCCATTGCGCATGAGTCGCGAGTCACGAAGAGAAAACACCCGAAATGTCCCAGGCGTGCGTAGCGTGTCGTCTCGCGCGACTGTGTAAAACAGTAATATTGGTAGGCTTTGCTCAAGCCATGGGTATATAACCGAGAATGCCCTTCCAGCCCACCACAACGCCCTTGAGCTCAATTTGATAGGCTCTACATGATCCCGTTCTCTGCATATTATAAGAAATTATGCACGCCATAGTAGTCTAATGTCTGTCGCTGAACAGAAATGGAGTCTCTATCCAGAAGGTTTGTCAGTTGCCTTCTCCTTCTCCTCCTCTTCTTTGAGGGCCGGTGCGGCAGATGTCTCTTCTTCGTCTTGCTCACTGTTGCTTTCTCTAGCATCAGGAATCCACTCGGAGCTTCGTCGGCTCAGCTTTGTAGCCAGCGGAGGCTCGCGAGGGCTTGCTAGAGGACTAGCGGTATGCATAGCCCTTATGCTGCTGATACTATCTGTGCGGCCATGGCCCAACAACCCACTTCGAACACTGAGCCCATCTGCTTGCTTGTTGGCATAGTAGCTGTTGCGCTCGCTGCTATAGATAGGAGCTGTTGCGCCTGATACGGAGTAGACACTCGCGCGCTCTGCATTCGCGTTTGACAGACTGTTGACATTCCCTGGTCGGTTCGAAGCAGCGTAGATGGTGTCGACATTGCCGGATAGTACGCTGAGTGGCAGCGACTCTCGACTGCCTCCGTAGTGCGACGAAGGAGCCATTGCACGTACGGAGGCATTGGTGTCGAGAGAGTTGCGACGGCGGCGTTTCGAGGACGAGGCGAGGGTCAAGATGGAGGCGTCGTCTGTGAGCACGTTGTTCGCAGTCGCGGCATTGTAGGACTGCGGGCCCTGTTGGGGGGCGAGGTGGGGTGGTATGGCGAGTGGCGGAGGAGAGGTGGGAAATTGGTGGGAGAAGTGCACGGGTGGGGCGGTGGTCGTCACGGCGGGCTGGGTAGCAGGACCTGTGCCTAGGCCTGTGCCCAGAATGTGTGAAGGTGCAGTCGACTGGATCGTGGTCAAGGTGGTGGTGAGCGAGTGCTCGGAGCCATTGGGCGAGGAGAAGGTGCTGCCGCCGTTGTGGTTGGTGTGGCCTGTCTCGGCCTTCGATCGCTGCGAATGCAGCGTCTCGGGCATGGTGGCCACGGTCGGGGCATTCGACCTGGTGCTCTTTGCATGTTGGCGCTGCTGTGCGGCCGCGGCCTCTTCGGATGTGAAACTCTCGTGAGAGTGTGGCGTGTCGGGCGTCGAAAAGGAGAGGTGTCCCGGCGCATCCGCGTTGATGCGGCCAGACTCGGGGTAGGGGTTGTTCTTCGCAGACAGCTTCTTTGCGGAGCCTGTCTTCTTCCCCGTGCCGTTCTGGTTCTCTGAGGACGATGACTTCAGGCTCGCGAGCTTCCTCATCCAGCCCGCGAAGGGCCGCTTGCGGGTGGGCTGTCGGTCTGTAAAACCACGCATTAGTGAACTGGAGTCTGTCCGGGTCGCGGGTGTGCGAGGGCGTGAGCAAGGAGATAAGAATTAAATCGCGGACTATGTTTGGCGCGGCAATGGCTGTGCAGCATACAAAGGGACGTACCATGGGGTCTCGACGCGGCCTCGGCCGTAGCCATGCTCGTCTAGCGCCAGGGACAGGAACAGCAACAGAAAGACGAGATGGCTCTATGGTCGGTGACTGCGGGCGGTGGAAAGGCCCAGCGTGCGCGTGGCCTGGTATGGCTGCTGCAGGTGCGCTCTCGGCGGCTCTCCACGTGGTGTAGCGTAGTGTGGACCGGACTGCGACGAGGGCGATGCCAACACAGTCGCTCCGTGTGCTGGGTGCTAGCGGAAACGATTCGAGCCACGCAAGAAGAAGATAGCGTGGTCTTTGTACAGGTGCAGAGGCAGGTGCAGGCAGTGGTGCTATAATATAAGGGCCCTGAAACAGAGGAATGTACTCGGTAGGATCGTAAGCTGGATGCAGCACGAGGGAAGGAGCAATTGGCTGATCGTGCATTTCCCCGACCAGTGCACTGGACCCTGAGCGACTGCAGCTGCGGGCCGTCTGCGCCAAGCGATGACGATGCACTTCGATGCCCCGGTGGGTCTGGGTCGCAGTTGTCTTGACCTCCCTCGCTCGTCCCCACTTTGCTGTGGGCATCGCAATCTACACTACATCCTCGCTATGGCTCATTGTGCGTCATTCGTGCACGAGGGCGGCGGTTGAAGAGCACCATGTCGATTCGGCCTTTGCCAGATGGGGTCGCCGCCCAGATCAAATCCTCCACCACCATCGTATCACTCACTGGGGTTGTACTCGAGCTTCTCAAGAACTCCCTCGATGCTGAGGCATCCAAAGTCACTGTCACGGTCGACTTTGCGCGGGGAAGCTGCACTATCGAGGATGATGGACTGGGTATTCCGCCCGACGAGTTTTCCGAAGAGGGTGGCCTAGGAAAGCTCTACTGTACGTACAGAGCATACTTCTCGTATAATAATTGCGTACTGACGGTCAAGGGACCTCTAAATTCCACTCACATAGACCATATCTTGGCCAACACGGCATATTTCTGGCTTCATTATCAGCCGTGTCACTCTTGACCATCGCATCGAAACATCACGCCCATCGTTCGCCAAACTTGATAACCTTCCATCATGCCCAGACCATCGAGAGGCAAATGCCAGCTTCTGCGCACAGTCCCCTACTCGGCAAGCATGGGACTCGAGTCACGGTTCGAAACTTATTTGGCAACATGCCTGTGCGGGTGAAGCAGCGAACATTGGTTGCAGATCAGAGGACAGAGCAACAGCGGCTTTGCCAAGTGCTGAAAAGGGAAATAGTCGGACTTCTACTAAGTTCGCAAACCTCTATCTTGCTCAAAGTTCGAGATGGCGACAATAAGACAGTTGCGAGCTTCAACACATCGAACGCGACTGTAGCAGGTCACGTTCAGGGCGTGATGGCCAAGAAGCCAACGTCTGCGCATCTCACTTCACTCCTCCAGATTATGACGCAGGCAGATTACATTGCTGCAGCCGAATGGGACTCATGGGTGCCTGTGTCCGCCTCAACACCGACCGTGACAGTCAGAGGCGCTATCTCTCTTGATCCAGCACCTAACAAGTACACACAATTCATATCATTCGGAATGCGACCGCTATCGAGCGAGACTTGGGGCAACGAGCTTTACGATCAGGTCAATCGGTTGTTCGCGCTCTCTGATTTCGGTTCTGTTGAAGACGATGATGCCGTGGATGAGCAGGAACAGCTTCGCCGACTGGCAGACAAACGCTATAAGAAAGAGGGTTTTACCAACCGGCAATTGAAGATCAAGAAAGGTATTGATAGATGCCCGATGTTCCATCTGCGTGTGTCCTTGAGAAACTCGCGCACAACGAGCATGATAGAAGATTGGTTAGCCAAGGATGAATCAAGTTTGAAGGCAGTCATAGGTGTTCTTACCGCTGTTGTTACGCAATGGCTCTCAGTACATCACTTCCGTCCAAAGCCTACAGCCGATCGACCGAAGGCAGCGTCAGCATCTTCTTATGACTCCACTAAAGAGGCTTTCTTTCCGTCTAGCAAGCGCCAAATCTCACCAGAGACCCCCCAACGTCTGGCGGAGAAGCATACCATAAAGAGGCCACGATCGGTGACCATATTACAAGAGACTTCACCAGGGAGGCCGTACAGTAAAGCCTTTGCAGGCTGGTCGCGTATAAAGAGTGGAAGACAAACCTTCTTCGAGCCGTTGAGCACCACGCAAAAGCCTTGTGCGATCGAGACGACTCTGGTTGAGAGTCATCAGGGTTCAACGAATACGGACGCTCTTTTGGACAGTAAAGAGAAACCTTGGACAACTGCAGACGCATATGTCGAACCTATCGTCAAGGTCGCTTTTGGTGATGATGCAACTGCGGTCTATTCTAAGGCTGGAAACGAAACCTCTCCCACGTTAGAGGAAAAAGACAGTCTCATACCATGGACCGATCTCTCAACGAGCAAGACCTATATGCTTAGTGGTCGCACCGGCTGCGTAATGCCGACTCAAAGACCTCGAACGAGTTCCGAACCTCTGTCTCCTTCAGGCAATCGCTTGAATACGAACAAGTCTTTAAGGATGACCCCACGGCCTGCGAGTGGTGAGCCCGCAAAAACGCCATGGCTGGACGGTGTTTTCCATACGTGGGAGAGCCCAATCTTCAGGCCGACTGAGCAAAGACTTTCACAGATTACCCTACAATGTTATACAGATCGAGCCGATACAGGATATTCGCGACACAGCCGTACGTGCCGTTCGACGTTCAACACACAAGAGGCATTCGGCGAAACAGCGCCAATCACAGCCAGGCTGTCGAAAGATGGTCTGTCCAACGCTGAGGTCATCTCTCAAGTTGACAAGAAGTTTATATTAGCAAGGATGGCGAGCTCGGTCGTAGATAGCGAGGCGCGATCAACAGTCGATCTGTTGGTCTTGATCGACCAACACGCAGCGGACGAACGCATTCGAGTCGAATCACTACTGAACGAGTTATGTAGTCCGGTCCATGGCAGCTCGCGATCGAGTTATCGTTCAAAGCTCGGATTAGGTTCCCCTGTCGATATTATCATCCTCGAGAGCCCATTACAATTCACGCTTTCCCCGCAAGAACAAGCTCATTTCGAGACATTCGCAAGCAGCTTTGCGGCATGGGGCATTTTGTACGACGTCAGCAGAGCTGTTTTGAAGAATAGTGGAAGCAGCCTGACAGAGGTCACTAATAAGCTCTCAGTCACCGCTCTTCCACCTGCTATCTCAGAGCGCTGCAAAGCCGATCCTCAACTTTTGATCAGTTTCCTTCGGTCCGCAATATGGCAATATGTGGAATCGCCACCGCTTGCACTAGACATCTCCAGTGCTCAGCATACAAGCTGGATGAAACGAATAGGTGCTTGCCCACCAGGTCTCGTAGACTTGCTTAACTCGAGGGCCTGTCGCTCGGCGATCATGTTCAATGATGAGCTAAGCCTGATGGAGTGTACGAATTTGGTCAACAAGCTCGCGGCCTGCATGTTTCCGTTCATTTGTGCACATGGAAGACCGAGCATGGTGCCTATTGTCGATCTCGGAAAGGTCACTTCTGCTGGTTTTACCTCTGAACCCCCTGGGTCGACAGAGGGGATGAATTTCGTGGATGCGTGGAAGAAGTGGAAGCAATGATGCTCTTTGTGCATTGGGTTTTGGTTGTTCTTGACAATCGCTTTTTGCATACATACCCCTGAATCAACTATCAATCCTTACAATTCGGCTGCCCACTACAAGAGAATGCCATTGACATCGGAAAGTGGGGTAGAGGAATCCGAGTCGGCTACCGGATGTTTGGAGCGGACAGGCCATTGCAGGCACCCGAAGTACCGGGTCCTTGCCAACAGCCAATAGAAGCTCGCTGCTAGATCTGATAACTCTGCTAAACACTCTTCCGACAACGGCGTTGGATCAGATAAGAGGGAGTACGCTCGGCAGGTGCGCTTGCGTCCATGTACAAATTGATCGGCTTTGCCCTCCTCGTTTTTCTTTTCGCATCTTCCTTCGAAACACTAAACGGTCATATGTTCAGTTTCACGATGACTAAATCCTTACCAAAGACTGTTGTTGTCGTTGGCGGCTCATACGTGGGACTGAACGTCGCAGAGTCACTCGCCAGAGCCTCGACCGACAAGTTCAGGGTCCTGCTTGTCGAGAAGAACAGTCACTTCCAGCACCTTTTTGCGTTCCCACGGTACGCACTTACGACAAAGGTCGACACACATAAAGCCTTCATTCCGTACCAGAAAAGCCGGCTCGGCCAACAGGGCTTGGTCGTGCAGGCAAAAGCACTGCGTCTGACCAAAGATGCAATCACGTTGGATCGACAAGTCGAATTGGATGGAGAAATGACGAGCACGATACCTTTCGCAGCGCTAGCAATTACCACAGGCACCAAACTCAGCCCGCCCAGCACGCTCCCTGGGAGCGAGAAGTTGGACGGCACAGCGTATCTACGCAAGCATGCAGCGCAAGTGGAGGCCAGCAACAAAATTGTCATTATCGGTGGTGGAGCTGTTGGCGTTCAGATGGCCACGGACATCAAACAGCTGTTCCCCGCAAAGGAGGTCACCCTCGTGCACTCCCGGCCCACACTCATGAGCAAATTCGACCCCCGTCTACACGCCATCGTTGCGCAGCGCTTTTCCGAGCTGGGCGTGCAGACGATCTTGGGCCGCGGCCGTGTGCTGCTGCCGGAGAAAGGATATCCAACCGACGGTACGGAATTCGACGTTTGCCTGCGAGACGGGACGAGCGTGCGTGCCAACTTTGCCATCATCTCAACAGGTCAGACGCCGCAGTCTGACCTACTAGCCTCTCTGGCGCCGCAGTGTATTGACTCGGACAAGTTCATCAAGGTGCAACCGACGCTGCAGATTGCGGACCCCCAGTTCCCACATATCTTCGCATTGGGCGACATCGCGGCGACGGGTGCGCACAAGGCCGCACGCCCCGCACTGAAGCAGGCCGAAGTTGTAGTGGCGAATATTCAGCGTCTGCTCGAGGAGAGTAGTGACGAGCTGATGACATACGAAGCCTCGGACCCGGCGGCAATTCATCTGACACTGGGTATTGAGAAGAGTGTCATATTTCGCAATCCAAGGGGGGATGGGAGTGAGGAAGGCGATGCGCCCGTTATTATGCACAAGGACGATGGGAGATTTGATATGGGAATTGATGGGGTTTGGGCGAGGAGGGGCGCGGATATCAGTCAGGCTATGTTGTAAAGAGGAGCTTTGATGAAGCGAGTCAAGTGAATTCAGCAGTTATTAGATACCCTCAATCAACGTTGTCAAGTAAGAACGCGATCTGTGAGTGAGACGAACATACTGATGATGAGCTTGCCATTGGATATGTGTCTAAGACGAAAATAGACAGTCCAAACCAGCCCAAAATATCTCGGCTGAGAAGGAGCAACACTGTCGAGCAAATTTGGCCGAATTTGGCTTTCCCGTTGCATACTACACTTGGTTCTGGAGTCCTTCAGGATCAATGAACTTCCAATCAGTGTGGCCATGCAGCACAGGAATTTTGCGTCAAGCTGTTGCAGCATGTGCTCATGGATAAAAAAAGTCAGAAGATGTGCAATACGAATAGAATAGGCGTGTCCATAATCAGTGGCATCTTTCCACAGGCGCGTATCTGTCGATTTCTTGAGGACTGGATCTCGAAAATAGAACGCTTCGTACCGATCGCGATACTGACATAGCAGAAATGATAGGCGAAGGCGCGTCCTGGCGGAAACATAGTGCATGCAAGAGCGTGGCGCGGTCGAAACCCTCGCCACCATGGCAGAACACATCCTCTTCAGAACGCAGGAGCAACAGGTACTGAAACCAAACGTGTCTCTGTTGTTGCCACACAAAACGATCTATCTGTGCACGTTTAGCGCTGAAGTTCTACGCTCAGAAGGCGAGGATTGCCCAGTTTGGCACGATCGACTAAGCCAATGATTTATGCTGGGCTCTGTAGAGTGAAGCGTTCTCTAGGCAGCCTGCCATTCTCGTCTGAACAAAGCATCTATTCTTGCGTCTCTAAGATTTTTGGTATTCTCATTTACCTACCGGACTCACTGATGTGTCTTGCCCCTCTTGTACGTCTAGGCGCCGACTTACTTAATGCATAGAAAGCCCCAGCCTCCTCCTGCGGCCATGAAACCTGCACACGATATTTTTCAGGCCGAACAACAACAAATAAGATTTAAGCCTGCCGATTGGCAGACTTGTGTAATGCACGAACACATGCGTCAACTTCTGGTAGCCAGGATGTGGTATTTGAAGTTGGCGCCGGCTGCTTTTTGGATTCAACGATCGCCCCTCCATTTGACTCGAATAGAACGCATCAGATCATGTTCATGCTTATGCCCAGTCCAGTACTACGGCGGCTCTGGCTCAGTGCAGTAATCGTCTGGAGTTTGGTCTCATGGATATGGGAGCTCTTGATCCTTCGACTAGCCGCGCAATCTAATGCGTACCCTACTTTGATGCCATCTGAAGGTTTGGAGATATTCCATGTAAGTATTGAGCGCTTCGAACAATGACGGCCTCAACTGACAGAATTGAGTGGTCTACGAGCGTAGCAGTTGCTTCTACAACCAACGTTTCCAATGCAAAAGAGGTCCATTGGTGGATTCCGTTGCTACTGATGGGCTTCGGGACGTGTGTTTGCGGGTGTCTCTGGCATAGGGGGGCGACCTTGTTCCTTGATTCCCTAAGAGACGCAGCACCAGTTGCGGGACGCAAAATGTCTGCACCCAAAGCTTTGAACGTAATCAGTTATGAGGCTAGCCAAAGGATCGCACTCGACAATTGCGCTCTTGTCATTTCGCCAATTCGAGAGGTTGGAGAACCCCTCTCTGGGGAAACGCATGCCATGGCTGGGGTGCATCCAGCAGCGACCGTCGTAG
The DNA here is from genome assembly GCA_020272525.1 of Epicoccum sorghinum. NCBI lineage: Eukaryota > Fungi > Ascomycota > Dothideomycetes > Pleosporales > Didymellaceae > Epicoccum > Epicoccum sorghinum. Next base: position 1,736,529 of record VXJJ01000011.1, on the reverse strand, counting down.
CTTCGTCCACTACAATAGACACACGCGCAAAAGGATTGAAACACAACCTGACCCTGTCAAGGGTAATACCTACTGTCGATATCCCACCGCTCTTACCTGGGCAAATCGACAACAAGGCAATGGACCAGCTCTCGGAGTTATTACAAAGCTGGTGAAGGCACGACACGGCCTTTTGCTTTCACCAGCTCAGTACCCGATACACATCTATCCCTCGATCAACGTCATCAATTGCATCGGAAGCCTTGTACGTTGAGTTCTGGAAACCCGGTTGTGCTGCCATCCGACAGCAAGTTCCAGGCGTTGAGTTGTGAGCAAAGAGTAGGAATTCGAGGTGCGGCTGTTGTAGAAATCTCCTCTATAACCGGAAGCGTGTCGATAAAGCAGAACGAAGAACGCTCAAGATGCATGCATGGCGCATATGCTGTGTAAGTCTATCGCTATCAAATCGGAGACCGCTGTCTAGAATCCAGGCAGATGCAGGAAAGGGGGTGGCCTAAGATTGGCGTGGACTTGAAATGTCTTACGTGAAGAGCTTTTCGAGTCCGCTCTCAGCAACATGGAACATGCTCGCGGTGTACGATAGTAGCTATGACAGCCCTGGCGGATATCACCTTCCAACTTTTGACTTTACTGTGCTCGTGCGTTGGACAGAAAGGTAGGATGTACCCGGGACCTAGCATAGTGGCACTTGGCAATTTTCGGGCGGACCCTTCAGGCCCCGCTTCCAACACTAAGCCACAAACTCTTCATGACGTTTCTCTTTGCAATACCAATGGTATTCGCCCAAGTGTTCCATGGATTGGCGTTCTTGAGATGCAGCAGCCGCCCTGATTTTGTGAGTAGAGCGACCGCGGGGTGCCTCCGGTGTTCGTGTTTGCCAGCTCCGATAAAGACATGGGGCTGGGCTCGGTAGACCAACGGACACCGTCGAGTAAGCGGCGCCGCCTGATCAAGTCAAGCTCAAGCCTCACAGAAGCGCTCATCGTATCCCAAGCGTCCGAAAGAAGTCCGCCATTCAGATCCAGTATGGCGTCGGACGGGAAAACGCAAAGCGCGGATGAACCGGTGCTGCGCCTAGACATGACAAGCTTCGCTGTCGGTGACCACGAGTCCAGGAAGGCTGGTAACAAGGAACGGGCCCCTGTGGGCGCACTTGTACTTGAATGACTTCAGGCCCTGACCCTTGTCCCCAGTCTTTCACTGCTTTCTGCATTATTATATCTTGATCACTGCCACCTGCAGTGCAGCAAAATCGCCATGGGGTACCGAAAATTGCTTACTTTGGCGCTTGTGCCGGCTATACTTTTCTTTCTCCTTTCTCTCGTCTCGGTTGTACTCACGACTCACTACTGGATCATCGGGGATTGGATTACACCAAGAGGTGTTCGCGTTCAAACAAATGAGTTCAATCAACGCACACAATCATTTACAATCGACGAAACCATTGTGTATTTCACTGAGAATGACACCGACGCGACCATTGTTTCCGGGTGTCTATGCCTCACTGCCGCTATTGTGGCGCTCATTGCATGTGTAGAATTGAGGAAGCCTGGCCTGGATGAAGTCCTTGCGACTGTACGTTGCTCGTTCTTCCCTAGTAGTAGACATGCTGACACCAATAGAACAAACGCCGTTTCTGGGTGCTTGCTGTGGTTGTAACAAGCCTCGTTGGCGCTGTCACTGCGCTAGTTTCAATTATCCTTCATTACACCAACAAGGGCGACGATGCATTCGGCTGTACATCTGAGACCCTGCAGATGGCTGGAAAGTTCAATACAAACAAATACTGCACACGAGAGATGGCCGCTTGTAACTTCTTACCTAAATACTTGTCCAAAGGCGACAAAAGTAGTGCTGCCCTGGGTTGCGCGGAGGCAGTGAGTTTGGCAATATACCATTGGAAATACCGCTGACAGGCTTCAGGTCACTGTGAAATGGCTGCAGATTGCCCTAATCTTGTTGTCTATTCTCATCCTCGTCATATTCTCGTCGCAAGCATGGCTACGGAGAAAGACACGGCCTTCGCGATCGAACGCAGCCGAGAAACAGCCCATGCCTGTAAACTCAAATGAGCGCTTTTGAAACTCCTTTCGCTCCTCATACGAATACTACGACTTTATGACTCCCGTACGCATACGACTACGTTCTGCATTTACCGGCGTTCTTCTTGGTATGCATAGGAATGGCACCATGGTACGCCAAGGCCTCAGAGAGCATCACACCGTACATGGAAATGATTATACAGTATATACTGCATTTTGGAAAGGCACTGGTCTAGCGTTGTTTCGAAACCCTAAAGCTATTGATGACATGATGTAATCTGCACGAAACGCAATATGTAATATAATAATATGATCTACCATCGCGCTCCTCCAAGTCTAACCAATCTTTGCGCTCTGATCCGACTGTTCAGCACTGCCACAGCGCCAGCAGTAAACCTATGCACGGTTCCCCAACATGATGCACGGAGGCCTGATGACCTCACGATCAGAACCGTCCCAAAAGCCTGATTTGCATCCATCTTCCCCACACCTTGACCCCAGATCTGCACTGCAGCCGTAGCCGCAGCCGGCTTGTGTCAAATTAGGCTTTCCTCCCCATAGCTCTTGCAACGCTGCTCACTTTCAGGTTCTGCCTGCGTCCCTGTACCGCCCTGCTTTGGTCATCCCACCCAAGTTGTTGGATGCGCACGTACCAGATTAGTGTTTCTTCGGCTTGTAGATGCAATATTTTCATGAACTGCGTCTCCGCCTTCAGTGCTACTCTCAGGGAGATATGGAACTCATCCGATTAAGTGTTCAAATATGTCAGACATGGAAACAACGAGGATTGCGTGACTCTACAATAATGCTGTTGGAAATCTCGTTGCAATGTATGCAGGACCAATGTGTGTTAAATTTAGGTTATGTAAATTTGGACTACGGGCGAGGAACGATCTGACGACCGGCACCGCTGGAATTCCATGACTTTAACCCCGAGCTTCGTATCGAAGTGTGGTATGTGGGTGAAAGATGTTTGTAGAGCCCCGTGGTTGCTGCAAGAACAGAGAGTGTTACCATCTAGACGCTAGCAGCCGCAACCTCAGTTGTTACCAGGTCCTGAATACTGCTCGTTTGTATGCGGAGAACCGAGAATGTGGTTTGCCATTTACATTTACATTTGTGACGCTGCTTCCACGCGTGGTTTCGAGAGCCATTAATTAGTATGCATAGCGCTTTGTGCCTTCCCTGAGGACGCACGTTTTCCTCAGGCCTCAGTCAATCTCGATGAAAGTTCTGGTCCTTTTGACCTTCTTCGAGGGCTTTACTTCGTCCTCGCTTGAAAGCTTCCACTCACCCGACAGCGCATACCCACCGCCGGTGTTATCGCTCTTGCCGTCTGGAGATTGCGATCTGCGTCGTTTGGCTTGTTGTAGATCTGTCTTGCAATCTTTCGGTGGGAGATACTTGCGGTCGTTTGGTGTTTGGTGCAAGGCGCTGACTAGAGAGACGCGTTGATTCCCCTGCTTGGGAGGTGAAGTATCAACCGCTGGATCTGAGTCTCTGAGCTTTGTACCAGGATGGTGATTCTGGTATGATGCATGCGTGAGCCCTTTATTCTCGTATCTGTCCCGGATACGATCAATCATCTCGGCTTCGTTGGCTCGGTGGCTACCCTGTGCGATGTTTGCTGTGACAAGTGCCCAGCGTTGAAGTGCATCGATGGAATCTGAGGCTGCTTCGGGCGCAATCTGATCGTCTTGTCGCTCGGCTGCATCACCGTTCCGGAATTTGTTCGGGTGCGCTCGAAAACGGTCTTTCGCCATGTTGTGTTGTCGTCGTTGTTGTTGTCAAAGGTTGTGGTGGGCATGGAAGAGGAAGGAAGCTTCTCAACTAATAATCATCGTCCAGAGACAGCATGTGGAGCCGTGCAGGGAGCCTTCATCGTGAGTGTTGACGAGGACTGAAGTGAAAGGCCTAGGTCATATTAGATTTTCGCAAAACCCCGAATACTGGCAGCTCATGGAAGGGTTCGTTGCTACACATTAATCAGGCTGCTTAGCTAACTTATGCTTGAACCTATCACTAGCGGATTCGAAGGTCATCCAGAGCTGTTTCACAGAACTCCGAGTCTCGATGAGGGCCAATACCTATGCGTAGTGAGATATGACTTCCAACGTACTGTGCCTAATTAGCTCGAAGCAGCTGATTACCAAGATGTAGGACTGAACAGGGATGTCCGAGTATGATCTTCTGATCGGTGTGATGGAATTCTTCACATATGTTTTGAAAGACGGTCGTATCTCCCTCTGATAATTCCAATCCCTCCAGGTGCCAAGTCGTTGCTCGGACGCTTTGCGGCACGGATGAGCGCGGCAGTTGAGCTTTGCCCCTGGCGAACACACCCTCTTCTCTGTCACCAGACTCACCGCACACCTACCTTGTACTCTTGCGAGTGATACGCTATCAAAGTTGCACCTAATCAAGAAGGTGTGCCGTGTGTCCCAACCGTTCGGTAGCATCGCTGCGTGTCCGGCTAAAGATGACTGTCGCTGCCTCACGGGAGATCAGTCTGGTCGAGCAGTTTCGTGTCAAAAGTTTGTGCACAATGCAAGACCGTTGCCAGTCAGTGGGTTCGGCATGTTGATCTCGCGATGAGGGTCCGCCTGAACATGGTTGGTTGGTGGCAGAACGAGGGATCGCAGTGCGCAGCAAGAGGAAGGTGCGCTTCTTCACCACTGCCATCCAATCGGTCCGACCCATCGCACGCCGCAGCCGCGCGTATGTGGTCTCCTGCACATTGACGGACCTCTGATTTTGCAGCCTGGCTTCCCTGGTTGTGTTCTTTTGCGACTACTATTGGTTTGGCGGACTGGGGATGCATCCTAGAGATCTCTGGACGTCTATCCACGCCTCATCATCCCTTTGTTACCAATAGACTGGAAGTTAAGAGATCACAAGATTGACTGGAGGCAGCTGAAGGTTTGAGTCAAGGCCAGATTCTTCTTCGCACCAACAATTATGTGGACATGACTTCCTCAGGCAGCAACACCGACGTTCACGATGAGCATGCAACAGATGCAGCTAGCAATTCCGGTCCGTCGCTCGAAATTGACGTTTGTTTGCGACCCGCTCCTTGGCATCGAACGTGTCAGTGCTAATGCATCCTTATAGAGTGGGGAGAGCGACTCTGCCTATGGAGAAGGGTACTCATCGTAAGTGGTCTTCCAGCTTCTCAAGAGATCTTCTACAATCATTGACACCTTTGAGCTATACCATGTCCGCGACAACGTCCGTGTTTAATTTTCGATATGAGAACGGAAGGAGATATCACGGCTACGCAGAAGGTCAATACCTCCTGCCTAATGACGACGTACGTCAACTTGGATGCTGTTGCGGAAGCTTCGGTGCTGACAACGGACTATAGGTCGAGATGGACAGACTCGATCTCCAGCACCATATATTTCGTCTAACACTCGAGGGCAAACTCTACCGAGCCCCAATATCCAAGGACGTGCAACACGTGCTAGATGTAGGATGTGGTACTGGTATCTGGGCCATTGAGTTTTCTGACGAACATCCCTCCGCACAAGTCATAGGGATCGATCTGAGCCCGATCCAGCCAAAGCAAGTACCTCCAAATTGCGAGTTCCTCATTGATGACTGCACGCAAGAATGGGTCTTCCACAACCCATTCGACTTCATTCACACACGCGCCATGGTAGCAGCTATCAAGGACTGGAACCGGCTCGTTAGGCAAGCATACACCCATCTAAAGCTCGGCGGTTACATTGAGTGCCAGGAGATTATTTTTCCTCTGAGGTGCATGGACCCTGGAGTTACACCTGAGAACTCGTCCCTCCTGCGTTGGTCAGCTCTGTTGTGCGAGGCCGCCAAGAAGACAGGGCTTGACGCGGGAGGACCTCGTCATCTAGCTCCTAAACTGCAGCAAGCGGGGTTTGGGAATATTACCCTCAAAACATACAAATGGCCGCTAGGAGACTGGGCCAAAGGCGCCAAGCTTAAGCTACTCGGTCGTTATGTGTACGAAGATTTCTTGGACGCCCTTCCGAGCTTGTCTCTCGGGTTATTTACTAGGGTGCTCAAATGGTCGCGCGAAGAGGTAGAAGTTCTGTTAGCTGCATGCAGGCAAGAGTCAAGGAGGAGGGACCGACATTTTTATGCAGATTGGTCTGTTACCTTAAACAACTTTAAGGCTTTTGATTACTGACGAGTACAGTCTCATTTGGTATGCCCAAAAGCCTCCCGATGCTACCAATAAAATACTTGGAAACAGCCATGTGCAGGATGAAGAGCTACTCGAGCCAGACGTGGAAGCTGAAGTTACACCACCACCTCAAAATTAGTCACACTGGTGACGCGATCGACATCCCGCAATTTAGCTGCCTTCAAAGGACGAGATAACAAAAAAGTTAGAAGCCATGATGATAACCTTCCTGTGAATCTCAAGTGAGGATACTTACGATGCTAAGATATTGCACTGACCCATCATTCGATTCAACGGCTGAACCGGTCACAAAGCTGATAAGGACCCACTACCCTTGTTGCGTCCAGCTCCTGTAATGGAAAATATCTTCTCACGCTCGATGTCTTCTTGTTCCTTGAACATGGAGAGCAGATCCATGGTACTCCGCCGCACACTGATCAGGCTCCTCTTCTCAACCATGTCATCCGCATCTTCTTTGGATTGTAAACTCTGGTGCGGGCTCCTGCGGCGGGCGATACTTGCGCGGCTGATATGACTCGCGTTACGCGAATGCCTTGCCCGGCGCCCACGCTCAGTGCGCGAACGCATCGATGGGGCTGAACTCTCGAAGGAAAAACGTGCAAACACCAAATCGTCTGTTTCAACCTGAAAATCGGTACTGGCGCGTGGATACGAAGGAATGCAGTCGTCATAGTAGACTGACCAGACGCGGGCGTTGTCCTGTGCATGCTTATCATCGGCCGTGCCGTCCCCGGCGGGTATGCTCAAATTTGGTGCTGATGAATTCCGTCGAGGTCGCAATGTGACCATGGAGTCACGTGCTTCCAATTCGTTCGCTTCTTTGTCGTCACATGTGCCGTGTTGTGTGGCCAATACGTGGCGTTGATGTTCTCCATCACTACCACCATCGACGGATTGGGCCTTGTTCCAACCCTCTGGAAGGATCTCGAGCTCCGGATATTCCAACACCCCTCCAGCTGCAATGGAACTACGGTGACCTCGACCGTGCTTTCTGAATTCGGCAGATGAGCTCTTGAAGATCCTCGAGTAGTTCTTGAAAAACGTCTTGCCGAAAGTCATTGAAGAGCTTTTGGTCATGCGTCCACTACCGAGTTTCTTCTTTTTCTTTGTCTCGCCAGGCATCAGAGGAATTGATGGCACACGTGCAGCTGGGTCGATCAGGTCTTCATCTACGTCTCGGATCGATGCAAATTGGATTGTAGCCTCGAGCGCAAAATCTCGGCTTTCCACGCGATCTGACTTGCTAGCGGAGTTGTTACGTTCATCACGAGTATGCGATGGATAGCCTCCCCACGCGCCGACGATTTCAGAGCCATCGCCTTGCTTCTCGAAGATAGCAGATACTTCTCGATCGAGGTCATCCCGGCTCGCATCCGCCATAGCACTGCGTCGGGCAACAGGCCCGGGACCAAGTGATTTTGCGCGAGAACTTGGTCGTGGCGCAAAGGGAGAGCTGAATGCTGGAGCTGCAAGGCTTTCAGATACATTAGAGGCACCAGGTGTGGTGGCTCCAATCAAATGACTGCCTTCACTGACACTGCGACGACTCATGATGCTTCCACTGCGCTCACGGAAAGGGCCAGCATGCGAAGCAAGATCGCGGTTTGCTGGCAGCAGTAAAGATGCTTTCTCCTCTTGGTGGGCTTTCAAAGCTTGGTCCCATACGCGACTGGCTCTTCGATCCTTATTTAGTGCTTGCTGTTCCGTCTGAAAGCTCATCATTGACTGTGAGTGTCTTCGTTCGCGCTTGTTGGGCACGTCTAAGCTATCGAATGTAGCATCCCCGCTCTGTATTGGATGGCAAGGGTCAAGGGATGTCTCGCTCTGACTTCTTCCGCTAAGTCGTTTAGAGCCTAGAAATTTCATGATTGATCCTGCATGAACAACTGTTTTCTGTGGCGGGAAGAGACTGAGTTCCTCGCGAAATTTCGACTTTTTCGTATCGGCAACACTGTTTTTACGCGCCAAAGCCACGGGCGTATTTTGCGACGAGCTCGCTTCAGGGCAAAGCTGTCCTTTCCTGGAGCGCAATCGCTCATGACGGTGATTCGTTTGAAGTTTATCGCCGCGCTCAGGAGTGGAAGACAAGGGACTGATGTGGCCAGTTTGGAAAGGAGACGGTGTCTCACAAAGGCAAGTGTGAGCCTGTTCCGGATCGACCGATGAAGTAACAAAGCTGTTAGGACGACTCTGAGGTCGGCTCAAGTAGATAGAAGATGTTACATCGCCTTGCATGTCGAGCTCTGTCAGAATTGTGTCCCGCCTGGGAGGCATTTCGGTGCTTGTAAGCCCTGTGCTAGACACTCGTTGATCCTGCAGGCCCGATTGGGTATGTAGTTCCGGTACTTGACTTCCTCTCGAAGTTGCTTCTTGATGATGAGACGGTTGTGACGAAGAGTGTTCCGATGCGTCTGCAAGTTTCTCCCACGAGAGCAGCGAACCAGAACGAAGGTGGTGAGAAATCCGCATACTGTAAAGGTGTACAGAACGTCGAGGATTGCCGTCGTCTTCGCATTCTACTTCTTCGGCTCCTGAGGTCTTTGGAGGCTGGACATTTTCTGGAAGGTTGTCTCGAGTGGATGTAGATGGACGTGGACTAGCGATAGAAGTAGGGCGTTGTATGCGTATTTCGACGGGTTGGACAATTGCTGTGATAGCTGTGTTTGAAGACCTCTCCGAAGAAGCACCAGCACTGACCTTCGATAATGTGTCCGCTCGTGGTACCGTTTTTTGGAGCTCGTGAAGAGGTAGTAAAGTCTGCGAGGGCTGGGTGCTAACGAAACGTGGCGGGACCGGAAACTGCGAGAGACGAAGGCTCTCAGTGATAGTCTCAGCCCAGGGCACACCGTCTTGCTCAAAATCCGTCAGGCCTGGAAGTTGCAATGGTGAAATACGTGCAAGAGGTGAAACTTGAGGAAGACCTATTGATGCGGCAGAATGCGAGCGTCTGAAAGCTCGGCCTCGACCATCCGAGACATCGACCCGGAAATTGGGTGTGCTGAAGACATGGCCAACGCGGGAAGCCAGTGAGACAGGCCGATGCTTCTGAACCTGGTAAGGCTCCAAATCTCGGTCATGGCCTGCATTGGCACGGCTCTTGGTGGAAGATTCTGGTGTTGCCCTGCTTCTTACGTCAACATCATGATACAAAGGATACTCTGTACAGCATCCGACCTGTCAGTAAACGGCGACCAATTCACACTGTGTATGCTGGCCCTCTTGCTGGGGGTCTTCTTCCCAAGATTCTTTGCCAGGTCGTCGAGTACTTCAGCGTCAGAGTCATAGCCACCCTTATGTGGTTTCTTGTCGCTCAGCAAATCCCTATGCAAATGCTCCTTAGTGACTTTCAACTGCTGTATAGCCTTGTTGTTCGAGGCTTTGATGACGGTGTCGTGGTCGCTCATTGTAACCCTTTGAGTCGCCTCAATGTGTATTTGCATGCCTGGCTCCTTCCTTGCGAGGTCCCGGGAGAACCTGCGCTTCAATAGAGAACGCACACTGGTCATCTTGTGTAAACTACGCAGGCTGTAAACTGAGGCTCGGCTGAATCGTGCACGAAGCGCTTGTGTTGGTGTGCCCCGGTCGCCTGCAGCATCTTGGGCATGGTCGAAGATCTGATGCAGCTCATTGAACTCGTCAGAACGCACGCTGGTGAAGCGGGAATTGAGCGATGCAGGCGTCTTTGGCAGCAGAGGTTGTTTCGCTGGTGTCGCGGTGCTCAGTCGGACATTAGGCAGCTCTGGTGAGTTTGGACGACTGTCCTGCTCTGTGATGCAGCACAGTTTTGACGCCATAATTGGGAGCGGTGACCACACATAGGTGAGATGATGTGTGCTGAGCGTTGTTGAGTGTTGACGTTGCAGAGTTGTTCGGATCTCGACCACGTGGTGTAGTGGGCAAATGCAGACCAGGAAGGCGCTCATGTCACAATAATGGGAGGGACGGATCAGAGCACTAAACGAGCAAAAGGCGCTTACAATAAGAGATAGGCTGTCAGTCTGCAAAGCTTTGTCTCTGCATTTTTGTGCCTCTGACACCTGGTGGTGGGTACCTTCCATGGTCTGTAGAGCTAGGTCAATCAAGCTTCGCCTCCGTAGTGACTGTAGAATACTGCTGGGATTAGATGCCGTACTTGAGAAATGCATTGCTGTACGTCTGCCCAGCAGTTATGAAATAGAGCCAATAGTAGCATACAGAGACCACCATGCATGTGCAGGAGTTCATGGGATTAGAGTATGCTAAGAAGACTACAGCGTTTGCTGAGGCACTGCCTTGAGCATGATTGCCAATCCGGCGGACGACGGATATACTTCTGAGACCGAGTGCATGTTGTAATAATGTCGAGGATGACTCACAACCGTGTCGATGACAGAGCTGTGGCCTATCGAGATAACGCGTAATTTAGATGCTTGTGCAACGGAGTAAGACGACTTCCTCTCTGACACTGTGACTCACGGGGCGCCTAAGGGATGACGGTGGTTGATCAGGATGGAGGCACAAATGAATCCTTATTTGTCCTGCATGACGGCAAACATCAGTGAGTCAGGTTTGATGCATCGTGCCTGTGCAGTGCGTCCATGTTGGTGCAGATGACCTAACGAGAAGTGGAGTATTCAGGAGATGCGCGGTAGTCAACGGAGGCTCATGCTGCGTTGCAAGGTCTGCAACAACGAGAATGATCGTCAAGAGAGCGCACAGGAGAGAGCGCTATCTCGTATGCAACAGTGAGGTTTGACATGTGCAGACGAGGGTCGTGGCGGTGCAGGTGATGGGCGGACGAGGTTCGCAGCAATTGCGGGGCACAGCCACTAGCGCCTAATCGAATATTCTCCAGTTCAGTTCGACATCGAACAGGCGCTGCGAGAGTCACCGCAACTACAAAGGCCACGCCCACCCTCCGAACCGCTCCCCCGCTCCGACACACTCCGCAGACATGAGGCCGATTCTTCTCTCCGGACACGAGCGCGCGCTCACCCAGGTCAAATACAACCCCGATGGCGACCTGATCTTTTCCGTCTCCAAGGACCATGTTGTGTGCGCATGGTGTCAGTAGCCCTCCTGTGTGGCATCATGAGCGCAGCCCGCTGACAGGATGCAGACTCGCACAACGGCGAGCGGTTAGGCACATACCACGGCCACGTCGGTGCTCTGTGGACCGTCGACGTCCACCCCTCCTCCGAGCTGCTCGCGACCGGCGGCGCCGACAACACAATGCGCCTGTGGGAGGTCAAGACCGGCAAGCTGCTGAAGACATGGGAGTTCGCCACCTCGATCAAGCGCGTCGAGTTCTCGCCCGACGGCCGCCAGCTGCTGGGTGTCACCGAGAAGCGTTCCGGGCACCTGTCCACCATCGTTGTTTACGAGATCAACCCCGATGTTGAGGCCACCCAGAGCGACGAGCAGATCCTGCGGATAGTCTGCGACGAGAGCAAGGCCACCGTGGCTGGCTTCTCCTACCTCGCCAAGTACATCATTTCGGGCCACGAGGATGGCTCCATCACACAATGGGACGCCAAGACCGGCGACCTGCTCAGCAGCAACTACGACGTGCACGAGCCGGACATGCAGAGTGCGTATACGCCAATTGGTTTGGCTGCTTGCCAGGAAGCTAACACGCGCAGTCACCGATCTCCAGTGGTCGCCCGACCGCACATACTTCATCACCGCCAGCAAGGACAAGACGGCGAAGCTCGTCGATGCCGAGACCCTCGACGTCCTCAAGGCTTACGTCGCCGACACACCCCTCAACAGCGCCGCCATGACCCCCGTAAAAGACTACGTCATCCTCGGTGGTGGCCAGGCCGCCATGGACGTCACAACCACCTCCGCCCGCCAGGGTAAATTCGAAGCCCGCTTCTACCACAAGATCTTCGCCGAGGAGATTGGCCGTGTGCGTGGCCACTTCGGTCCCCTCAACTACGTCGCCGTGCACCCCCAGGGCACCTCGTACTGCTCCGGCGGTGAGGACGGTTACGTGCGCGTGCACCACTTCGACAAGCCCTACTTTGACTTCAAGTACGAGGTGGAGCGGGAGGCGGAGCAGGAGCAGGCGAACTTGTAATGTACCACGCGCGAGATGTTATGAGAGATGTCTGGAATGGTGCATGCATGCAACGGCGTTCCGGTTCGGTTGGGTTGAAGGTTCTCAAAAGTTCTTGAGAGTCGGCTGCAGATAGACAGTTCAGATGAGATATCAGAGCGATGTACCGAATGAAGTATCGATAAGCACCCAGTGACCGACTGTACGAATGGCCAATAGCGACGACTGTATAAACGAGTGTGAAAAGTGCCGTATGAATAATTACACAGACAACCGCAGAAACGATTGCATCAGAGGGTGAGTGGCGCATCGCTCGAGATACTGCATAAAACAACGTGGGCAAAGCGTCAGAACCACGTACATCAGAGCGACATCATCGTCATGAAACATACAAATCACAGTATCCGGGAGCACCTAGCGAAGGAGAGCTCCGCAGCAATCGACAGCAAAGCAGCAGACCTGCTTGAATGGGAAAGTTGGTTATGCGCCCAGCGATGAGGATGTTGCTCCTGCCCAATCATCCACAGCAGGCTAAAGTCGTGCTCAGAGGTGTCCGACACACAACAAAGTCTGGTTCCAGTATGCGAATCCCACATTGTCAGACAGAGCACAGCATCAATGCCTATCTCCTGAAGCGGGACATACATACGCAGCTAATACTATCGCCGGACAGACGCCCTCTCATTACCCCCCTCGACCCCCCCCCCTCCTAACCTCACACATACGCAGACCACCTACATCGGCCACTCAGGAGGCCCATCACACATGGGCGGCGCATCACTCGGCTCCTTGAGCGGCACGTCCCTCTTTCCCTGCACCCTCTCCGCCCTGACCACTACTGGCACCACGCCGCCGGTCTCGAGCGCAAACTTGCGATGCCCCAGGACCTCCAGAATACTCGCAATCGCGCCTGAATGGCTTGTGAAGCTCAAGAACACGGCTTCCTTTTCTTGCGTGAAGACCTGGTCGAGCAATGTAGCGAGGCGGTACGCCCGCGCACTGCGCGGCTCGCGGTAGTCGGGCTGCCAGAGGGTATCTGGGTCCGAGAATCCGGGCTCGAAGGTGAGGTGGGGGAAGGAGGTGCGCAGGGAAGAGGCGGGGCTGCGGCGATCGCAGGTGTGGACGCCGAGGGCTTCGCGGAGGAGCTCTTTGATGTAGGGCTTGTACTCTTTGCCCTGGGGTAGGGGGAGATCTTTGAAGGAGAGGTCTGCGGTCTGGACGGTGCGGGTCAGGGGGCTAACGATGTAGCGGTCCGGCGGCGGCATGCCGAGCGCGAGTTGTGTTTTCCATAGGGAGTGGACATCGAGTGCTTGCTGCTCGCCGAGTGGAGTCAGGTGTGCATCCGCCCAGACCATTCCATCGTAGCCATCGAGGTAAGAGTAGTAGCAGTCCCAGGCTGGCGTGCCGTACTTAGATTCCGCAACATTATGCACACCCTGTCCGTGGCGCCCGAGGAAAAGTACTTTGTAGCTCTCCCCGGGCCGAGTGGAGGATGCGAGTGAGCGGATGTAGCGTGAGAAGCGAGGCCATAGTTTTTCTTCCGTATCACCTATGTCAGTAGGATAGTCCCGGTCTATAAGCCCGAAATTCTGCTTTTTCTGCCGGAGGAGTTAGTCATGCTGCTTCTTTCTGATAAGGGTGAGCTGTATATACAAAATCAAATTTAGTATCGTCAGTTGAATCTTCCGATTGCAGGAACAGGCCCTTCTGCACGGTGTATCTGTAGTGGAAGTCTACAGGCGGCGTAGCTGAAACGGGTGCACCGTGAGAGGATTCCGGAGACATGATGTAGTACAGAGATATAATGATAGTTGAGATGAGGAAGATGGGACTGATGATATTTAGCATGTAGCCTGCACGATATTGGGGGATTGAGTAGTACATGGAGATGCCGACGCTGCAAACGTTGTGTTTGTACGGGTTGGACGGACTTAACATCACACGTAGAAAGCTTCTTCTCCGATGAAGAGGTGGAATTCCTAGGAATCAAGTTGGTATGCAGGAGGTGCTGTACTGAATTGTAGTAACGGCATTGAACGTACGCTAATGGCTTGGGCCAATTGCGTCCTTGCATCTACCCACGAATGATGTTACTTGGGCGCTCTGCCCAATTTGTGCGCAGAAAAGAGCACTTCATATGGCCTGATATTACAACGAGAGGCGCGCACAGTCGATATCGGGAAAGTGTTGGGTCGTAATCATAGATTCATCTATCTTAGCCCAAAGCTCTTGTCAGAGCAAGGCTGATGTGGCAATCTGGTCTGAACTTTCCAACTCAGCATGCCGATCTGATATTCCTCCGCCATGATATCCATCTAACGCCCGCTAATCAAAAGACAAGATTCATCGCATTTAAGCGCAGCTGTTGAGCGATAGGACCCAAGAGCCGCGCCTCAGCGCGACTCCAGTCGTCCGTACCCGCTCATTTCTTCTTGTTGGGGAACTTGGGCTGCCCAATCTTGTCACCACGCAGGATGACGTTGAGCACGCGCTCCATATTGCCCAGCAGCTTCTGGTCGGGCGCGGCGGTACCACGCTCAAAGTCGGCAATGATGGTCGGTGTGCTGTTGCACTTTGTGGCGAGGTCCTTTTGTGTCATAGTGGTGCCCTTGTCGTTCTTGGCTTCCGCGCGAGCCTTGGAGATGGCCTGTCCGACAGCGACACCGACGGTCTTGGGCTTGATGATGTCGTCGGAGCGATCGACCTTGGTCAGGCGCTGACCTTCTGTGTTTCCGGACTGTAGATCGTCAGCACATCGCCTCACATGAGATGTTCGCCACGGGAACTCTGGCGTTACTTACAGCAGTGTTTGCGGTGGTGAACTGCTTCTTGTCTGTCGAAAGAATAGCACCGCTACGCTGAGCGGCGTTCAGCGCGCTCTTGCCCTTGACAACGCTCTCACGGGGTCCGGCAGCGCCGCCACGAGTGCGGGAGCCAATCTTGGTAACAGCATCCCAGTCAGACATGTTGGAGTGGTTTGTGTGTAGCGAGAAAATATGTGTCGTGTGGGTAGGCTGATCTGGAGGTGAGGGGTGAGCTTATTGTATCTGAGCTGCGCTCGTGTATCGGAAAGGTGGGATTGAGTGGAAGCAGATTGATGTGAAAGGGATTCTTCGAGGTTTGGATTAACTTACATTTTAAGCAGACGGTGCGTTGGTCTCGATCTTCGGCGGCGATGATTCACACAGTCGGGCACGTAACGTCACTGCCACACTTGGCCCGTGCTCCGTGAGTTTCGAGCACCTTCCATCGCGCATCTCAGCCCTTGCGCCCTTCATTCCAACCACAAAAAAATCACCGCACATGTGGCTGGTGCTATGCAGTGGTGGTGAGTGTGGCAGGACCTGACTGGGCTCAGAAGACTCATCTGCAATCGCGCCTGCGTCTCTTGGAAGCAGTCTCACATAAAGCCTTGGTATTGTCTCGACCTTATGAAGATCACTCGAATGATCAGTGAAAGCGAGTTATTATCACTGATGCTGCATACCACCGCATACCACCTCTTCGTATCATTTGCCTGCATCACTACGGACGATTGATACACCCTCACCAGCGAATATTTTCTGATTCAGTTTTCATGGAAGACTTGTGCAGCACTTATAAGAGTCAGATCGTCTTCCGTTTAGAGCATTCCATGTACTATTGACCTACTGCTTAGGAGCCTGTCCAGCATGATGGCGTTTTTTCGTCACCAGTAAGCACACGCGGCTCGCTGGTCCCCATTTGCGGCAGACAGTGGTACCTGAAAGAAGCGTGTATTTCTTCCTTTGCCAAACATGCTTGCTGAACCATTACTTCGACAGCGTTTGCAACGAAACGTCATCTACGACTCTAGTTTCATGCGTTGATTGTCTGTTCTGTAGCCTAATTATCCCGCAGTCTCTGCCTTTGTTAAAGCCACAGACCTTACTTCACGATAATGTTTAGTTTAGCTACCTAAATTACTGCACTGTTTACAATATATCCCTTCACAACTGTATTTCTTCACTATTGCGCATCGTCTTCCTCTTTGACTCATTCTCTGGCCCTGCCTTGCTTGTTCGAGCTCTTGCTGAGGCTTCATTATGGGATGCATGTTGATTTTGTGGTCTTGTTCATGACCAACAATCTGTGTCAACTGAGCAAAAGACATTAGTAAGATAACAACGTATGCCTTTTTATGCTTGTGATGGATCTTTCTCGATGCTAACTATCGATTCGTCGAATTGACTGATCCGGTCATAACTTAGAGTTGTAGGAAACAGACCAGGTCAGAGAGGCGCTTTCGCACATCATTGAATCTCTAGTATGCCTGCTACACATGAGCCTGCAAAGGTGAAGGAGGGGCTATCGCTAGTAGAAACAGCTGATGAATATGGAAACACTCAACACCGCAGTTTAGAAAGGAATGTTCCGAGTGGTGTTGCGATATGAGAGGCAAACCACGTTTGCAAGCTTATAATTGTGTTTCGAAAATCACGATTATTGCCTCTCGAAAGACATCTATTATTCCGTCATTGATTGATGGTCTGCTGGGTATGGCCTAGTCGAAGTAGTACCTCCTTGTCATTCGCACGAGCAAAGAAGTTGGGTTTGGCTTGCGTGGAACGAATCTTCCTGTCTTTGAGCATGTCACCTCACCATTCACGCAGAAATCAATATTATTACATAGCAAATAGTCCAGAATCCCTCGAAATAAGCAATCTCGCACAGTTGCAAAAACGAAGAATCTTGGCAGAAGCACAGGGCTGCGATAACCTGCCACAGAAGTAGCATGAGCTGACCAAACCAGCTAGCGTACGCTCAACCTTGCAGTCGCGCTAGGCAGACGCGTCTCCCTTGCTTTCCTTTACAAGTCCAGTCGCACGTACGCCAATTATCGTCGATTGTCTTTTGCGTTTAAGTGCGATCTATTCTGCGAACCGTGGTTGGCTGGCCAGCCTTATATTCCCGTTTGTCTGAGCACCACTTGCGTAGCAGATTATCGGACACTATCAGTCGTGGAGCCACCGTCAGTTCGCGCGTCAATCTAATTCTCCTGCAGAAGGATAGACCACGTCTGCAACTTTAACCCAGCACATCCGCTCGAGTCGCAAAACGGTCACCAGCCTAGGCACGCTCCAGCAGGCCTATGCCGGTATCGCAATGATAAAAGAGAAAACATATCAGTACGCTTTGACCGCCGACGAATGCGGTCTATTCAGGCGTCTTCGTGAGCTTGAAAGTAAATACGAAACTGAGTATCCTCTTATCTATAACGGGACCGAGCCCATACTGTAAGCAAGATCCGCTCTTGTACAACACTCTGAGTAGCTGACCATCACAGGCAGAAGCCAATGAGCCTGACTTTGGAAGCTGAAGGTCGACAGATCGCCAGATTTGACGTGGATGGCTCCCAACTCATCAAGCAGTGCGCGTCTATCAGCATGCAGATAGTGTTGAACCTTCTCACACCCAAGGAGGATCTTGCCAATCCCAGGGATGACAGCACAGAAGATGAAGCGTCAAGGGATTTGAGAAGCGAGGAAGCCGGAGAGGATATGACTGTTGCTCTGGAAAACACCCCAGATTCAGTTGTGCCTAAAGGGCCTGTCATTTGGAAGGAGCTGTTTCCACCTTGTGTACAGGAAGTCAGCGTCTTCGTGGCACCGCAAGATATGAACGCAGAGGTTCAGGATGATTTGAGAGCACGTTTCCCGGATGTTTCGGTCGTTTTTAGTCACTCAAGTGCCAGGAATGCCACCACAATCGATGGAGCTCAGCTCTTGGTGCCGTCAGGAGCAGACGTCGCTGAACATGATCCTGGGATCGATAGCTTGACTTCCACAACATCCCAATTTGCCAACACTTTTAAGAAGCGCGATCAGTCTCCCGCATTGAGAGTTCAAGATCAAGCAGGCTCGAGATCTCCCATCATCAACAAAGCAGTACACGCCATGCGAAAACACTGGAACAACAGTCATGAGATCAAACCCTTCAATGCAACACCTAAAACCAGTCTTGACAGATTCTACCGTGATCTCGTTACGCTTTACATCCACGGATACCAGAGAAAAGAGTCCGATCTATGTTTTGCAGTACAGCTTCAGTTTCAGTCTACCAACTTTTCCCACAGGGACAATTTGCCAGATTTGGAAACATCAGTCTTGGCTTTCGAGTTCTTACCGGAAGAAGACTCCCTCTGCCGATGGATAGCAACGCTATTTGCTTTCTTATGGAAGACTCGCCAATACGAAACCCAAGAAGAAGTCCTGAAATCCTTCAACCGAATCCACAGCGATGCATTTTGCAAGTTCATATTCGCAGTTGCCTATATGAGAGACCCTTTCACGAAAGGCCATAATACCGCGGTGCTTGATGAATGGTGTCAAGGGCACCATCATACAGAAGGCAGTAAGGATGAAGTTTCCTGTAGAGCCGCACTGGATAGCTTGAGCGAGGTCCTGGATTCCATCAGAATCTCTGAAGCGAAGGACGAGTATGAGGAGGCGATGAAGCTAGTTGAGGATTATGAGAAGAAGGCGAAGATGTGCTCCACAGAGACTGGCACGGGCCCTGGCATACCCTCTTCGAGCAAGAAAAGGAGCAATCAAAGTACGGTCGAAAGGTCGCGCAAGAGAAAACCAAAGAGATGGTGATCGATGTGGGCTAGGGATAATGACTTCTCAAGCTTTGGCGTTGCCATTTGATCAAGACTGCACGATAGCTCATCCTTAGTCAGCTACCGATATCAGACATCATCAGTAGTTACCATTCAGTCGAGGAGAGTATCGAGGAGCCAGGAAGGAGTAGTGAGAACATATGATGCAAACAATAATGTCCAAACCTAATCAACACCGTAGGCTTTGGGCTTGCTGCTTGTTGGAGTGGGCCTTTTAACCTTGATCAAACCCCCTAATAGAACACTTAGCTGCTGTTTGAGCTGTTTCGCGTGAAATTCGCTGAGAAGATCTCTTTGCGAAATACGAGAGCACAGCATCTGAATTCTTGAACCCTCCCAATAATAGACGGCGCCAGACAAGGTTGACGCCATGCGTCAGAGCGATTAGCTGCCTCCATGCATTACCCAAGTCTACCTCACAGTATGCGGGCATGTCATAATGCATCCGATTGGTTACCAGACACGATGTTTTCGACAGAACCGAACATCATACACCCAAAATAGGTGCTACAAATTCGCTTGCTCGACCTATTAGCCGCAAGCCACATTCGGTTCAGCTGTGGCTGAGGTGAAGGTTACTGCAATGCACTAGCCCAAGCTAGACAGGCGTACCGATCTTACATACCGCATCGCTCAGCTGAGAACCACAGCGGTCGCTGACGGCCGCCAACTTGACCGCACGTTCGATCAAACGGTCCACTGACAGTCGGTTCCGAAGAGCCGCAGCTGGGTCACAACATGCGGTCAGAGCGACGTCGCCAGCGAGCTGGTCCCCATGGCTGTGCAGCACAGTGTCTCTCACTGTCGTGGCAGCGCTACTCAGCGAAGCATGGAGGCAGAGCACGCTCAGTAGAGAATGGGCTTGTGATGCTTTGCTGAGTTCGTGGGAGTCGCGAACGGTAAATCGTAGGTATGGAGTGAAATATAAAGAGTGCAACGACTGCAATGCAGTTCTCTCATCACACAACAGCAAGACTTCAAAGTAGCATCTCCACTCCTCCACTCCTCAAACAAGCGGAACTCCACAACACTCAATCGAGTAGCAACCAACCGCGGCATCAGCTTCACAACCCCATCTCCTCTCTCCACACCCCACAAAAGCGACCCAGCAACACCTCAAAAATGAAGACCACCATCATCTCCACCTTCGCCCTCCTCACCTCCGTTCTGGCCCTCCCGGCCCCTCAAGCCAGCAACAAGCCAGCCACCCTCTCACTCAGCAACGACATCTCAGGCGCCAACGCCAAACGGCCCGTGACCGCCAACAACGTCCCCATCACGTTCGGCACACTCTTCGCAGGCAGCAGCCTCATCCGCGGTGGCGCGCTCAAGGCAACCAGCCTGGCGAATGTGGCTCCCGGCGCTGGACCGGGGCCGCGCTGTGTTGTCAAGAGGCCCGATGGAGTGCAGGTCGGCGTTGTGGATTCTCAGAAGACGTTTTTGGATCTCGATGGTAACAGGGATAAGGCTGTCGAGACGGATGTTACCGCTTGGACTGTGGCTTGCGGCCTTTGATGGGGGGGGGGGGGTTGAGACTGTGCATGGGCTGAAGATGGGGGGGTTTTGAGGGTTTAGCGTTGTTGGCTTGGGGTACTCTGTTGTTTTTTCCATCTTGTTAATATCTGAATTTTTGAGTTTTAATCATTACTTGGTCTTAGTCAATTCGATATTCAATCTTAGTCTTTTCGCCCCCCTCTCGCACCAGGACATGCCGTTCTCGCTGTGCCGATACTCAACCTTGACGGACACTCTACAAAACAACTTATACTTGACTACTCCACTGGTTCGCTCTGCGAGCAATCGAAATCGTCCTAATCGAAGATAACCCTCCGCCTTGCGTCCAGCCTTGCACCCCTGTCCCCATCATCGCCTTCATCCTCGCGCCAGCCTGTCTCCACGTCCCTGCCTCCCCACAGCAACTGCCGATCACTCTCGCTTCGCGACACAGCCTTGAATCCGGAGAAAGCGATGTCTTTCCAGCCCAACTCCTTGCAATTCAGCGTGCCCCTGAACTTGCGGCAGTCGTTCCCTGTAAACACCACGTACCCAAGACCCTCAGCTGGCACTTGCTGGGTGGAGCTAGAGGCGGGCTTTGGCGGCGGAAAAGAAGAGCCTGTGCGGTGGAGGGTGGGGCTCGGAGGTGGGGAATCAGAGTGCTTGTAGGAGGGAGATGGAGGTGGAGACTCCGGTTTGGGGCGTGTAAGGGTGCCATTCCAAGCAAACCAGAACTTGGGCGAGCGGAACGAGTTTTTCTCAAACGTGTCGAATCGGCTTGGCGTCTCATCCTCTTCGTCATCTTCATCATCGTCGTGTTCGCCGTGGGAGTCGTCTCCTTCTTCTCCACTTCCCTCGGTTTCGTCGTCTTCATCTTCGCCGGAGAGTTGACGCGTGACTATCGCGAGCGTCTTCCGACTTGCTGCCAGCACCACGGCGGATCTCATCACTCCGGGAAGCACCAGCTCTCCCAGCACACCCTGGCCGTCCTCGGTCAGTCGCAGAAGCTCGAATGCCGCGTCCTCGTCCTGTCTGTCCTCGCTGTCCAGCTCGCCCAGCGCACGCTCCCAGCTCGCACACTTGACTTCGTACTCACCAAAGGTCTTACGAACATCAAAGGGTGCGCCTTTTTTGCCTTTGCCTGACGGGCGCCGCGAGTTGCGGTTGTGCATATGGCGCGTGGTTAGCGCATGGTCCTGCCAGTCGTCCATTTTGAGCGGATCCAATGGGTGCTGGCCTAGTCGAAGAGTTTACAGGGCTGCAAGGAGCTTTCCGTTTTTGCAATCTACATTGACTGGTTCTGAAGCTGCAGTGTCTTTGTTTACGGTGTTTACAACCAGACCGCTAGCGTGGTACCGAGGTGGTGGTTCGACGTGGTGGTTCGAGTTGGGAAATGCGGGGAAGGGTCCTGGCTCCTGACGGAATGGCTTGAACCAGATGTTCTCAAGCCGTGAGGGACAATGGAATGGTCTCGAGTGTATGTATTCTACAGCTTCGAGGCTG
Organism: Epicoccum sorghinum; assembly: GCA_020272525.1. Taxonomy (NCBI): domain Eukaryota; kingdom Fungi; phylum Ascomycota; class Dothideomycetes; order Pleosporales; family Didymellaceae; genus Epicoccum; species Epicoccum sorghinum. The sequence goes on along the minus strand of VXJJ01000011.1, from coordinate 1,714,624 downwards.
TAAGGCTGTAAGCCTGTAGTGGAGAAAGAGCAAGTGTGGAGAAGTCTCTCTTTGACGTCATGCATGTGCTCGGCAGGTGCTCACGCGACTAGCTGCAGGAGAAATGCCCGGGCATGACACCGTAAGGGAAAGTAAGGCGCATGGGGTACCTTTAGACGCTGTAGCAAAATTAACATATATGTGAAAAGTCCGGATGAAATAGATGTGGTCCGGTCGGGAAGTCACCTCATCATCGAATGAGGCTAGTACGAGTCGTTTCACAAGAAGCAAGCGCGTTCAGAATGCCTGGAATGTGGAAATGGTAGCGTTTTGATTCTGTTCCAGTATACATTACTCCTCAATACACTTGTTCCCTTACACTTCCCTCCTTCTCTTCCAGCTTTTCAATCTCCTTCTGTCCGATATTCTGCTCACCCTGAGTCAGGGCCTCTGCTTCACCCTGCTCGACCTGCATAGTACCCTTCAGAGCCTCTCTGAGAATTGGCTCTTCCTCGTCTCCCTCTTTGGTGGTATGTAGCTCACCATCCTTCAGTGCCCCGGCGTTCGATTTGGACGCCGCGTCGTCAATGCCACTTGTTCCCTCCTCGTCCCCATCTCCCAGTGCATCCGCTCTCCTTCCTGTACCCATCCCGCTCTCCTCTTTCCAGCTTTGCTCAGTCTGCCTGCGCGCGAGCTTGCGCTCTTTGCTCTGCTGACGCTGTCTCGAGCTCGCCCTCAGCTTACTCTTCCCAATCGTCGTGGTCGAGAGATGCTGCATGCCAGGGAAGTAATCAGAGTCGTCCGAGAAGCCCTCGCCGGGCGTGCGCTGGATGGGCTGGAAGTGGCGCAGAAGCGTAGATGTACGGGGCGCTGTAGCATTGCGCGAACGCGCATCGTCTTCATCGCTGCTCGAGCCGTCGTTTGAGGCATCGTTGGGTGAGGCAGGGGTCGGTGGGAGAGCTGTAGCTTGTGTGACCTTTGCGCTGTGTTTCCGTCCAAGCTTAGAAGGAGTCGGCTCTTCGATGATGGGCGCACTGTTGCTATCGTGGGGAGCAACTGGCTCGTCTTCTTGCTCCTCTATGGCAGGACTAGCTGGTGAGGCTGTTGCGCCTGCTTGCTGCCCGAGAAACTCGACAGTGTTTTTCCTCATTGGCCTCTTCGGCCAGTTAATCTTGTCGTGGTTACAGCCGTTCACGCATCCACCCCAGCGCCGTGTTGGTATGGTCGGCGAGTCTGTAAGAGCCGACTGCGAGTGCGTTCGGCTCGGGGTCGTCGATGTGGAGCTGGCACCGTTGGCAGCAGCCGCTCTTCGCTTCAATTCGGACCATGTGCGCAGCTCGTTCTGCAAAATGTACTTCTTGTTCGTTTCGCTCTGCTTCATGACGATAAACTCGCAGTGGTTGACATTGCGGAGATCCTCGAAATACTCGACTGACCAGTGGTACCTGCAGTGTGTCAGTGGCGTGTATGCCCAGCCTCGACTTCTGCGACTCACCACTTCATGAGGAACACCCTTGACATCAGACCGTGTGTGACCAGCACGCACACGCTCGGAAAATCTTCGTCGCCAAACTGCCGCCACAGACTCTCGTTGAAGCCACTAACTCGATCGTAGGCGTCTGCGGCGCTCTCGCCATCTGGAATGCGGTAGAAGAAGTGGCCGTAGTCGGCACGCTCTTGCCACATCCTCTCCATCTCCGCCGAGCATGGCTGGAAGTTTCCAAAGTCCTGTTCGCGGAGGCGCGGCTCCTCAAAAACAGTGATCTTGTTGCGGGGAAAGGGCGACGGCGTGGGATCATCTGACGTCAGGGTGCGTAGAATACCTTCTGTGGTCTCACGTGTGCGGCGGTACGGCGAAGTGTAGAACTGCAGCGTGTCGTCTGGTCTCAGCAACGACCGCAGCTGGCGGCCAGCTTCCTCTGCCTACAAGCAATCAGCCGTGCTCCTCTGTGGGCACTCAAAACGACATGGCGTACCTGTGTCCAGCCATGCTGTGTCAACTTCACTCTGTGGTCGGGGATGAACTGGTGGATGTCGCGGTTCTTGTTTCCTTCTGACTGCGCATGGCGGATCAATATAATCATCTGCGAATGTCAGCAAGCCGCTCTTGGGCTACACCTCACAATAGCTCCACTTACGCGGGGCTTCCCCATGTTGGCGAGATGTGATGGTAACTTTGTGCGGGAAGGAGGGGTATATGCAAATGTGCGTGGCAATAGCAAGTGTCAAGTAAGTGTCAAAGAGTCAGAGCAGAACGAAACGTTCAGGAACGACGCAGGAGGCTGCACGGCGTTTCATGATCCTGCCCTGAGCCACCATGCGGCGACTTCGCTGCACTGCGCGGCCGCGCGACTGCCCCACCGTACCTACTTCCTCCCTCCCGCAGCAGCCAGCATTAGCACTAACCAGCACTAGCACTAGTGACAGCTCCGCTAAGAAGCTCCAGGGCCAAGCCAACGCAAGGCACCGCCGTCACAGGCCCGCGAAGACTGCTTCTCGCACGCGCTCCAGATAAATTCTCTGCCTGCCGCTGCACTCGCGCAGTCCCGTCACACTCGCGCCTACACAACTCCGTCCAGGCGCCTGCAATTCGCCCTTCCAGACCTGCGCGCGGTCTCCACCTTCACCGGACCACCAGCCCTCGACAGCGCAAACACACTTCCGTCGCTCTACAACCTCCCGAACTGCCACCCACAATGTCCGAACCCATCCCCGAGTCTGTCCCCACCTCATCAGACCGGCGCTCACAGCGCCCCACCAAACGCCGCGCCCTGGACCCCCGCGCCGGGCACGCCTCAGAGGTAGAAGCTCTCTTCGCGAAGCCGGACAAAGCTATCCAGATTGCGAGCAGCAGCGCCTTGTCAAAGCATGTCTCGGCGCCTCCTGAGATTGTTGCAAATGTGCAGGGCTCCAGCGCGGGTGCAGGCTCAGGCGAGTTTCATGTCTACAAGGCCAGTCGACGGCGCGAGTACGAACGCCTGCGGGCTATGGACGACGAGGTCCAGCAAGAGGCTGACGAGAAGGCTTTCCTAGAAAGAAAGGCCGAGCAGGAACGCAAGGACAAGGAGAAGACGGAGAAGAATCGCGCGAAAAGGGCGAAAGCTTTGGCGCGGAAGCAGAAGGGGAAGGGTGGTGCAAAACAGGCAGACAGTGCGTCTGGGGAAGGTGTGACAGGGAAAAGGAAACTCGTCCCAAGTGCGAACGGAGTCAAGGCCGGCGAAGATGCCGACGCCGACGAGGCTGAGGGCGGCGAGGTCAAGAACGCAGAAGAGATCGGACTGGTCATTGAAGACGATGATTGAAGATACAACCAGCCAGCTGAGGCAGCACAAACATGTGGACAGCAGTGTCAAGTGCTGATCACAACCGTTCACATGACATGCTGCTGATATTAAATGCAGCGTTGCTACTAAGTATAATAATAGTAAAGGTTTGGAAGGTTTTAGCGGTATTGATTTGTTCGCTAGTGAAGGGGCTTCTAAATCTATTTAGGTGATGCTAACTGCTGCGCAAACCGGCAAGCATTGTATGACTCCGTTGTTACCGCATTTCTGAACGTATGAACACGCAAGCACTTAATTCAGGCCAAGATTCGACATGGCTTTCTCGTAATCGTCCCACTTGGTAAGAGCACCAAGAGCACGACGCTGGTGGGCGCTGAGAAGTGTCATGCCGTAGATATAACTGGCGTTGACCCAGCCGAAACTATCCAATGTTAGCCATGCTTGATACTAGTTGTAACCATGTATATAACTCACCCTTCACGGGGCACGCCCTTGAAATCGCTGCCTTGGTTGCCGTACTCGGCCTCGACCCTGTGGGGATCAATCTGCCTTGTGACGTCGTACTTCTCAACGACGACACCGTTGAAGTCAACGAAAGCCTTCGTCACCATGTACAACCATCGGTAAGCCAGCCGTTGAGCCTCTTCGTCGAATCCGTAGCGTTGCAAGCCGACCCAGGCGAGAATCTGCTGCGGCGCCCAGCCAAAGGGGTAATCCCATTGTCGGTTGGGGCGGTCAAGACCAACTTGACCACGCGACTTTTCTGTACCCGACACAAGACCACCGAATACCTCAAACAGCGGCAGGGCCTTGTCGACAAGTGTCTGGGCTTGTCGAGGTGTTGCCAGACCGGACCACATCGGCCAGAAAGTCGTTGCGGATTCGTAGTTGGTGCGCTCCTTCTTCTTAGTGTTATAATCAAAGTACATGCCGGCCTTCTCATCCCAGAGGTAATGGTCAACCCGTTTGCGGCGCTCTCTTGCACGGCGCTCCCAGGAAGCCGAGTTCTCGACGTGACCAGGCTTCATGTCACCCACGCGGAATCCTTCCGGAACTTCGAGCTTGTCGCCAAAATGGTTGCGGATCACGCGGCCAATGTCGACCTCGTACTTGTACAGCAGCGCGTTGATATCGACACACGCTAGATCAGCAGCAACGGTCTCGAGACGATAAGATGTATCGTGTCCAGACTCACGTACAGCACGGTCGTGCAGGAAGTACTCGTCAAGCTCCTTCAGCGTCTCCTCGTCCACGCCCTCACGGTAGTTGTAAGCATGGACGAATTCCTTAAAAGTCATGTTGTGCTTTTTGGCGTACGGCTCAAGGACGTGCTCGAAATGCGAGGCTTCGGTCTCGGGCGGTACACCCTTGCCCGTTGGTCGGTACCGTGTGAGTCCTGTCTCGGGGTCGTATCGAGGAGCAGCCATCCATACTGAGTGGTATTCCTTGATAGCTGCGAGGATGGCTTCTCTGAGGAACTCCAATGCACCATCCTCGTGTTTGATGCGTTCGTAGACACGTAAAGCCATGTCTGTTAAGAAGGGGGGCTGTGATCGACACAGGTAGTAGGTTCGGTTGGCGTTAAGAATCTTGTTGTAGTGCTTGATGCAAAAGCAGAAGTGAATGACCATGGACTTGACCAGATCCACACGATCGTTGCAGAGCAGACCTAGCGACTCCATATAGCTGTCCCAGCCGTACAGCTCGTTGAAGCGGCCACCAGGCACGACGAATGGAAGACCTCTGAGGTCTTCCTTCCCTGTCTCAGGGTCGATCCATTTCTCCATTGCGATTGCAAGCAGGCCTGGCGCCGCGTTCAGGTCGCGCACGTACAGCTCATCGTCCACGGGCTCCTTCAGCCATTGGACGTCAAGGCGCATGTCTGGGTGTTCCCTGGCAATACGAGTGTAGTACTCGTACTGCTCGGGAGCACCTGGCGGGATGTATATGCGGGGACGCGGGTCGGCGGTCCAGTCCTTGGGGTCGACGCCCACCTTCGCAATATTGGAGCCATCGATACGGCGAGTGAGGCCATCCCAGAAGGAGAACTGGATAAGTCGCGAGAGACGGTTCACAGGGTTCTCGTTGAGGCGGGCTTCGTCGAGAACGATGGTTTTGCGGCCGTAGTCTTTGGCGAGAGTAAGCTCCTGGAGCAGGTTGGAGAGCATGTATGTGCCGCGCACGTCGAACTTGTTGTGGGCGTTGGATGCTAGTGTACCGAGCGACAAGACCTGTCATGCGTCAGCGCTTTGAGCGGCGCCATGCAGTGGGCGGAGCGCACCTTGGGGCCCTTGTCGTCGATGGTGATCTGGTAGTTGCCGTCCGAGTCTTCGCGAGACAGAAGCGTCTTCAGCGTCTCTTCGACCTGAACAAGGAAGCGACGGGGCTGCAGTGATTGCTCGTCTGCTGCTGTCAGCGCATGCACTGTGGCCGGGGCAAGGATGGCTGACCATGACTGATGCGGCGTCCCGGCGCGACGACACCCTCGGTCAGGGAGGCATTGCGGGCGGAGCGATCTACGTTCTGCACGCTGTCAGCAGCTGCCACTGTCCATGGACTCTCGCATTGCTCACAGCAGAGTAAGTGCGTGCTCGGGCATGTCTGCGCGAATGGCTTTCCCCATAGTAGACCTGGGGTGTTGCCAGAGGATCGTGCGCGACGGTCGAGGTTCGGCGGGGCTTTAAGGATTGCGAGCTCATGCTACGGCGGTCTGACAGTCAAGTACTGCTCTTGAACTGAACTCAAGCGGAGGGTGCTGTTGAAGATACTGATGTTATGGCGTAGGCTGTGACCTAGTGTTAACGCTTCCGTCACTGTGGGGACTGCACGGTGGGGTGGGGCGTACGGTGTGAGAGCGATGAGTTTAGGACCGAGAGTTGTCACACGACGATGAAGCGTGCAATGCGGAGGGTAAAGAGAGTGCAGGAATGAGAATGTCGGTGAAGCGAAGAGCTACGCTGGGGCTCAGACTCTACTTCACGATACGGCGCAGGTCCAATGCAGCTGAGTTTAGTAGCGAACGCCAATCGCAGCTCACGCCAGATGCAGATGGCAGGTGGACCGTCCAGGAAAGACCCGTGGACGCAGCTCTAATAGGAGTGACTGGCATGGACAACGGCGCCAGAAGGAGTTGCCATGTCTCGTGCTACCTGCCCTTTCTCCCCCATCTCTGGCTCTTTCAAAGCTCGGAACGAAGCGTCATGCTGCCATTCAATCCTCAAGACCCACGTTCTACGTCACTTCTCTGCTCCCCACAAATTCTGCTCTGTCAACACCCCCATCAGGAACCCCGTTATCCTTCAATTGCTCTTTGTGCCTGTTTTCGTTTTTTCTTGTGCATGCAGCTCGGCCCAGCTTCTGGCGCTCCCTGCAGCTGCGACTGGCTCGGCCTCTTCGGTCACCTGCCCCTGGGCGTGGGCGTGCAGCAGCACCCCACGCCAACCACGAGCCACGAGCCTCGGACGAAGACGCATCACCACAACAGTAAGATCGTTGCGCCATTTCATTGCAATTCTCGGCCAAGCTCGATTTATCCATGGTGCTTCGCAAGTTCTCAATACATACTGTGGTATGTCAAGCAGAGACTTACATGGAGTGATCGTGGTTAGTTTGGCTAACCAGCATGCGCCTTCCATGCTAGCCTGTGCAGCAGAGCTGAACGCGAGTGCGGTACTCTATCAGGCTCCATCGTGCACAATCTCGGCTCTCCAAGATGCCCCGCGGACTTCACGCAATTACGCAGCGGCAAAGTCAAGATATTCTCATGTCCATTTCTGTCTGCTTCCGTTCGCCGTGACTCAATCTGATGCCACTATTATCATACAACACGAATTCATACGTCGTGTCTTCCAAGTGAATCTTGGGCTATGCAAACAAAGAAAAGAGCAGCGCTATGCCATCAACAAAGTCGAAACCCAAACACCAACGCTAAGTATGACCAACCGAAACCAGCCAAGAACAGGCTCAATGCGCAGACTCATGCAGCAGTCCTCTCGCTCCGCCTCTTCCTTCCAAGGCTCCTCCAGTTCCATCTCTTCTCGCGTACATCCAGTCGACTGAGAGTATCCGAGTCGGGTCGAGGACTACCACAGCTGCCGGAAGACCTCGATTCGGTCTCGATGCTGCCTGTGTCGACGCGAGCCATCTCTGTGGCAAGCCTCTGCAGATCAATCCCTTCGGTGTCATGACATGCAAGTCTCCGGTCGTTCAAGTTTCCGTGTGTCATTGCGAGGAAGCCAGATGTGAAGCAGCCACCATAGATCTTCAACGCTTCCAAGGATGCTGCTTTTTTCAGAGCCATGTTGTATCTCCTTGTGTCAAGGTCCTCCTCTCCGGACTCGCTCAAGTCATCCTCGAATCGATACAGTTCAGATGATTCAGCCCATGTGCGATCTTGGACGCACAGTCGGTCTTCATATCTTGATGTGCTCTGCGAAGTCATCAGTCAATGGCTTCCCATTGTTCTAGTCGAAACACGTACCTTGGTATATGCGGAGCTGTGCAGTCTCAAGTTCTCCTCGGTGAGGCAGCTTTGCCCCGGCTGGACCGTCTTGGTAGTCTTCATGTTCACGTGGGCAACCATTGTATGTTGGCGTTGGTATGTGCTGGTGGTTCTGGAGAATTCTGACTCAGGAAAGTTCTTTGTGGAGACCTTCTAGGCGGTAGTTGATGTAGACTGAGCTACGAAAGTTGGTGATGGGACACCGAACGTACGGTACCTGCTCTGTTATATAAAAGCATACAGAAAGCCATTTCAGCTGTCTACCGCGAACGGACGCTACGGCGCCGCCAGCGTCCTCATCCTCAAGGATTCTTGCCCACCACCATAGCGCCAGTAACGTGGTACACGCCAGTGGAGCCTGCCACATCGCATTCTTGTTGTCATTTCCCGGCCTAGATCAGCGCTTGTTCGCTTTCGGCTCCTGTCAAAGCAGGGGCCCCATGGCTGATCTGTCAATGTCCAAGCTCCTAAGCCCGTACCTTGACCAACCCTGGAGATCAGTGGCTTGCGAATCCAATGGTGGGAGATGACCATGGAGCTGGGAAAAGCCCCCAAGCCGTCAGCGCAAGCCTCATACTCGACACGTGGCCGGCTACTCCGACCTCTCCATACCATTGCTTCTGCGGCTGCGAATGCCGAATGGTGCTTTCAATAAGCTTTCTTTCATCACCAGCAGCCACTGCCTATGCCCAAGGCATCAAGTTCAGTAATTCGTTTCATGCGTTATCAGTATAGCAATCGCCAGTGTTACGCAGTTACACAGCTTGCAATCAAACATCTTGAAACACCACGTCGCAGACCCCAGAGCTATGTGCATCGCATGCCCTTGTCAGCCTGCAGCCTGCAGCATCTGCGAATTGCAAATTGAACCATGCGAGCATCACCAGAAGTCGGCGTGGTGCTCGGCCCGCCAATCGACAGCCTGCGGGCCTTTTAGAAAAAGCACAACCTTATGTGCTGTCTGCGGCAAGCGAAACACTGGGCACAAATCTGAAGGCTGGGGGGATCGAGAAGTTCACCAATCTCACGACGATGCAAGGGAAGCGTTCCTGACGGCTTGATGCAAGGATCTGTCCTTCATCTGGCCGTAACATAGGTGGACCGTGCTGCTTCTCCACAGTTACACATGGCTGGCAAGCATCGCAAATCATATGCAGGACCTCCTTTTACCTGCAGCTTCTTTGTTCGTTCTTTGTTTCCACGCATTGCAGCGGGCAATTTCGAAGCAAATAATCAAATGCTGCAGTTTGCCGGGGATTGAAGTGTAGAAGCCCGCTTTTCGGAGTCCACGACAGCTCAGCTCAGCCAGAGGACTGACGCTCGCTAGGCGTTGTCAGCCTCGCTATTCCCGGTCATCGTCTCGACTCCACGTCTGCCGCTCAACAGCAGCGAACCCACCAGACTAGTTGCCAGGGATACCGTGCGCCTCTTTGCAGACGCTCTTCCGAGTCTCCGCATGTTTGTGCGGTCAGACTTCTGCACCGACATCGTCGTCGTTGTGTGAACGGCGAACGTCGCAGGATGCGATTACTGAGCTTAGTACGCGGCTCGCGCGTCTCTCATAAGCTGACTCCATTCCGGACAACGCGACAACGAGAACATCAAGAGGCTCCGCTGAATCGTGTCGGCCTGGCTATGGGTGCTTCGAGAAAGTCTTTTTTTCGTAGCATTGCCATTTGACGAGATACCATGCGCTTTCTCGATCTCTTCTTCCGTCTATCAAGCCCTACAGCTCCACTGTGAGGTCACCTGCATCTTTTGTGCATCTTTGTGCACATCTAAATGACGATCTAGCACCATGGCAAGGCAAGTAGATCTGGCGCAAGCAGGCTGCATCGCGCTCGCAAATCGCAGTTGTGGTGCCGTCAGGACGGCAACCCCCTGTTCAACCCCTGTTCACATCCCCAGAAATTGCTAGCTCATCGCAAATCCAGGAACCCGAAAACGAGGCTGCGGACACGGACAAGGCAGTGCGGTGTAATCGCGATGCAATAACACCGTCCCGCTTCTAAGATCCCCGATAATGATCACAAATTCGAAATACATCCTGGTCCGATCTCATCGCCGAGTAAATTGGATACCTTACAGAAGGCTGCGGCACAGTGGGCAGAAAATAGATGCTGATGAGCGCGAAGGATTCGATGTATGTACATTCCAGGCACAGCCTCGCCGACCTGGTACACACGACACTCCCGACCCCGTGTCCTACCATTACGGGCCCGGAAGGCGATGCACCCGCAAACGACGGGAGCTAGCCAGAGTGACGTTGGCAACAGGTCGGCGTTCTGAGTATTGGAGATACAGAAATGACTCGTGTCAGAAAGTGGAGATGACGCGAGGTATGCTTTTGTAGCGATCTTAGATGTCGTGTGACCTTGAGGGTCGTTAGGCTGGGACCAATGGTGAGGTTGTCGGATCTCGGGCTTGATGGCTGGATCTGTGGCGTAGAATGGGCGTACAAACGCGAGTGAAGCGATTTACGCGCAAGCAAATCATTAGTAAAGATACTCGAAAAATCCAAGGCCGAAATGCTGATGTTCCGCATACAGACTTGCCTCGAGGGCTCCCGAGGCACCCATCGCGCGTCTGTTGCACAACGGACTCGACCCAAATCCGACTGAGACAGTCCCAGGGTCCAGCTTCCTGGATGTGTGGGTGCCGCAACAAAATGTTTTGTATCTGTGCGGCCCGCATTATTCGCGAGTTGAAGAGGACTCTTCCCTTGCAAAAAGACTCAAGACAAACAAAGCCATGTCGTAAAAAGACTATTCACTTGCGTCTTGTACTACTCAATCAACGAGGACGATCCCTGGCGACTCTCCAGATGAAGAGGCTACCTCTTTGTACTGCACAAACAATGCGTATATTCATTTAATGGTGTCAGGTACTTACAATAGTGGAGTAGCCAACCATGGCCTTGTTGCGACCTAGGTTGGGGAAGTGAGTCAGCAGTGTGATGCTCACTCAGCTATGCCCAGCTCAGGCAGCGCTGGCCAACACTAATCGACTTGGAGTTTCGATCATGTAGATGGGTTGTATGCATCCATAGACCCTTCGGCTTTCAATAGGACCACGCATGTGATGGTTCCACGGTACAATTTACCCTCTACCATATGCACAGTTGAAGTATTCGGACGGGAAGTATTTGAAAATGTAAATCTACCACAGTTGTTCCACTCTACAAAACAATTTCTCTTTCCCATTCTGGAGCGGCACAGTCCTTCAGTGATGCCTGCAATCGACAGACCTGCATAAGGCTTCCCAATCTATCTCGCATCTCATCATCACACGGAGGTTCATTGCAACTCAATCATGCCCTACAACTCCGCTTATGCGGGCCCCTCTTTTAGCCCTCGTCCAACCTATAACCCCAGTCCAGCCGTTCGGGCTTGCATTCGCAATCCAGAACGCTTCTCTTATCAATATCAAGAGGCTCAGCCCGACGCTGCGAGAGAGAATCGCTTACCTACCGCTCCTCATCCATCGGACCAGCCTCGATCTCGTTCGCCAGCGTTGAACGCTGTTGGAAGTACGAAGTGTCTTCGCTTTGTGGACGTCGAAATGGACACTCCCCCTCACCATCAGCCTTCGCCTCCGCAAAAACCACCCCCGGAGGAGAGAAAGCCGAAGCGCAAACGCTGCAAGCTGCTTCGAGCAATAGCAAAATTCCTCAAGCCAGGACCTTTCTACTACAGGGATCTCGACATCACCGATCGACGCTGATACTACGTGTACATGAGCAGATATCTCATATTACTGTCGCCTGTTTGGGTCACGACTTCCGAGCTAAAACATCGAACATGGCTTTTCCATTTGCTGGAGATATGATTAGTTTTCATTTTGGAGTTGGATCCTGAATCACACCACTGTTGCTCCAGCTATGGTGGTTGGGATGGTAATGGGACTTTGAATTGACTTTGGACATGTCAAAAACATTGCAATGTGCAGTTGTCAACTATCTGCATTGATTTATTTTATCTACATCAGCAAATCATATGCGGGATGGTGCTTATCTGTACGGTCTTTATGTTCAGATGAACAGTAACAACCTCAATTCAATCCAGACTCTGTCCTAACACTATACTCCACACGTTGATTTGATGGATTTGAACAGGCTGACGGCGCTATGATGGAGCGCTATGTACTTGTATTCTGTACCCGCTGCACCTTTAAGCCAGGAAAAATCTAACATTAGCAAAGCAAAGGCGTCACACATCTGATCAATTACCTTACCATCATCTGAACTTGAGCGTCTACTCACATTCAGCCAATCAGACCTGAAGCATGCTGTTCAAATTATTCTCTTTCATTTGCTAAGAGTATCGTTAGAGCCTATTGAATACTATGTTGAGATACGGCGCAGAATTACGGCCTGTGTATTGCCTCTGTTACAATACAAGAACAGACTGTGTTGGTGCATGCGAATGGCCTGATCGCACCTCCTACAAACACAGTTCGTCCCTGCTTTCAGCATCACAAGCATAATGCACGATGATACAATGTTGCTGTTTCTGTACTTGCTGTTGTTGTCTTGGCTCAGTACCAAAAGCAGACGGATTTAGCGAGTCATGGACCTGGCTTACACCACCCTCTATTTGTGTGAGGTGCCTGACATAGGCCTTTCTACAATTGCGAGATACCAACACGACACAATACAACAAGCGGCCTTGAAGATACTTTGATCGCTAATATGGATGCAAGTGGAAGTGCACTGATTGGATTGAGAGACGGCTGTGCGTGCGGCCAGAAGTTGATCCTGACATCAGATCAGGTCTCTCGCAATGCACGAACCTGTAACACTTGCTATTTGCTATTAGATGCGATCGAGACTTGAGTTTTCTCACAATCAAGGAGCCGAAGCCGATGTTCACATGCTCATACCGAGCTGACTTCGACGAGAAACAACCCATTATAGAGCTATGGTCTGACCATGCCAGAGACGTTCGTGTGAGCATTTTTAAAGACTCTGGTTAGCTCCTCTCGCCGAATTCAAGTGACAGAATTCCTGTAACGCTCAAATTATAAAAGCTAGTGTTACTGATTTCGAACATTCATGGACGCAAAATTTTACCAACGTTCGTCGATTAGGTGGTGACACGTCTTCTGCCGACTCAATCGACACACTCAAGGCCTGGAGCAACACATGCGATAAGGAAAATCATGTGTAAAACCTGGCACGGCTTTTTCACCTGACAGACTGTTACAAATCGACAATGAAAGACACTCTTCTTCAGGATCTTCTATGGCACCGTATCTGGCAAGAGCGATTTTGCGGACGAGTCGCCTGCCCACCCTGAACCTACTTTACCATCATGGTCTTGGGTATCTGTGAAGAGACCGCTGACATTCAAGTTGGTAAATCAGCTCGAAGGAGTTCAAATCACAGAGACGGCCTAAGTAGGCGAGGAAAGACCCCAAATGGGGAAACATTGCAAAGTCGGTATCGCACTGAGGGCCCCTTTTGTAGAGGCAGCGTTTCCAGCCTCGGAGTTTCCACACTCAAAGATGAAGCCCTATGTATCTCAAATGTGGGACAAATACCATGACAGAAATTATCCAGAGCTGATATTGTGTGGCGCGTCAGCTGATTTCAATTTTACGAAGGGAGAACCTAGGGCAGCTGTATATTCTGAGAAGTGCGCCTTTGTGCTCATAGGCTTTCAGGATCAGCAGTGTTGGGGGCTTGTCCTTCGTCAGTGTTTGGATGAGACTTGCGAGCGAGTTGGACTTTGCCGGTATTTCAGCAAGGTCGAATAATTCCCTGAGGGACAAGAGCAGGCTGTACGCAGAGGTATAAGCAGTAGTCTGACCATCAAGGAGGTGAGGATTGTGTAATGCCATAATATTCGATTTTACGAGCATGCCACCTGCACCTTCCGTGCCTCATTCAAGCTAATTTTACAATTTGTGCTGATCCAGATGAGTGCTCTATACATTCTCCAAAATAGCAAGAAAGACACTAGTTGATTGCCGTATGAGTACAGTTTATTTCTGCTGCTTGCTATTATCTCAGTACGTATGATGTCACAATAGCTTCCAACAGACATCTTTATGGGCCGCAACGATCACGCAACGCGCGGTGGTACCTCTGAAATGAGTCGCTGCTATGTTTGTAGATTTTGCAGCTTATGCATTTTCTGGTTCGTTGTTTTAGCCATTTCCACGAGCAGAAGCCGCACTTCCCACACAAGCTTGGCGTAACGTGACATCTATTCAGAAACTCGCCGTAGGGCTTCTGCAAAGATACGTGTACACAAAGCTGAGTATAGAGCTTACAAATGTTGCTTTCTTGGGAGGGGAACGGATAAATGCTGGTAGGGTCGCCTCGGCGCTGATTACTATTCACCTACTTCCACTTCGGATAGCGTCCCTTTCGTCAACATCATCAACCGATCCGCGAATTGACGCTCGCAGCACCATTTGTGATGACTGATCGTACCGAAGGCTACCATTTTGTAATACACGAATCGCCCTCGTGCCGCACCCACGGAAAGCACATCATATCCCACAAGTAAAGACGTTGCAAAGCCACGTGAATCAGTATACGCTAAGGGAAACTTGGAGAAGCTTTATAAGCACCAACACGACGCGAAGAGCTTTATATCTGCTGTGGTTGCACACGTACTACTTCAGACATCGATTGGAGCAATACCGAGCACCATGTCCGATATTGGTGACCATACAAAGGAGCCAGCGATCAATCAGCTCACCAATCCAGCCAATTCATTGTCAGATGTGACGGACACAGAGAAAAAGGATACAACCAATGCGCCTTCGACAATCCCAGTAGCAGACTGGGATGGGCCGAACGATCCAGATAATCCACACAATTGGCCATTATGGCAGCGCATCTATCACGCCACGACACCAGGGTTCTTTGGCTTCGCAGTGTAAGCCATGCTATCGCCGATCTGAGTGACCCGTACTGATAAAATTAGCACATTCGGTACCTCGGTGTACACACCGGCGCTTGCAGATATCATGGTCGACTTCAGAGTCTCGCGTACTGCAGCTCTAGTAGGAATCACAGTGTACACAATGGGCCTGGCCTTTGGCCCCGTCTTTTCTGCTCCAATAAGCGAAAAATATGGCAGGAAGATTGTGTATCTCCTCTCATCGCCAATCTTCATCCTTTTCACGCTTGGTGCTGGATTCAGCAAAAGCTTTGCCAGCCTCATTGTGTGTCGTTTCTTCGCTGGTCTTACGGGCAGCCCAGCGCTGGCTGTGGGTGCGGGGAGTAATGCAGACTTATTCCCACCACACAAACGTGCGAAGATTACTGCAGTGTTTCTAATGGCTCCATTTGCAGGACCATCTCTTGGGTGAGTCATGTTGCCGCCAGAGGATATTTTCGCTTACATCATTCAGGCCCGTTGTTGGTGGCTTTGCGGCGCAATACAAAAGCTGGCGCTGGACTCAGTGGTGCATGATATTCGTCACTTTGGCTGTATACCTTGTTTCTCTCCCCATGAAAGAAACTTACAAGCCGATCATCCTTGCACGTCGGGCGAAGAAACTTGGTCTACAGACAAAGCCAGCCAATGGTGCCGGAGCGGCCGCCATGAAGAGAGCTGTCATCACAGGCCTGTTCCGACCACTACATATGCTGGTCACGGAGGTAACCAAACCGGCTCGCTTGTTGTGCTGTGACTGACCTCAGCCAGCCCGTTGTCTTCTTCCTCTCGCTATACACAGCATTCGCTTTCGGCGTGCTCTTCCTCTTCTTTGCCGCGTTTCCTTTTATCTTCTCGCGTCCACCCTATTCGTTCAGCACCTCACAGACTGGTCTTACCTTCCTCGCTATTGGTCTTGGCGTCCTTCTGGGCGGACTTACTGGCGTACTCATTGACCACACTATGTATCAAGGCCGACACCATGCAGCTATTGCTCGAGGTGAGACACATGCAGCGCCGGAGCATCGATTATATAACGCTATGATGGGAAGCTGGGGCATTCTCATTGGACTGTTTTGGGTAGGGTGGAGTGCCGGCAGAGGTGCCCACTGGGCGGTCGTTCTTGTGGGAAGCGTGCCATTCGCATGGGGCAATTTGTGCTTGTTTGTAAGTAGCACAAGGCTTTCAGGATTTGCAAAGTTGCTCGTGCTGACATCGATGAGACAAGTGCGGCCTTATACATGACCGATGTGTATGGCGCGCTCAACGGCGCTTCGGCTTTGGCAGCCAACGGGATCTTCAGATATACGCTTGGAGCTGTGTTTCCACTATTTACTGTGCAAAGTATGATTCTGAGCCTCCATGAACAGCTCTGAGACCCACAAGTTGACAAATGACAGTGTATTCCGCGCTCGGCACGGCATGGGCTACGTCTCTTCTTGGATTCTTATCCGTACTGATGTTGCCAATTCCCTGGGTGTTCTACAAATGGGGACCAAAGATTCGAGCGAGGAGCCGATATCCAGTTGTAATGTGAATCAAGTAGGAGTTAAACACGCAAGGATACCCAAGGACACGCAATGTGGTCCGATGAAGTCTGCCACGCTGACCTTCTAGGGCCGTGCAGAGGGAGACAGAGGGGATCTTGGTAGTGGACTGGGAGACAGGGGTGTTTTGCCTCACGGCACGCGATAGAGATTTTCCCGTGCCTTGCTTCAGTTTCTCAAATATAGTATATGTGAATTGCGACAAAATGAGGTGTGAAAATACCGTTGCTGTTGGTGTTTGATAAATTCAGGCTACTGGTGCGAAGGATTGCAGGATATGATTGGCTATAGGCGGCTGACCCCATATGGTAAAGCGCGTCGGCGATTCAGGGCAGCTTTTGCCGTCTCCACAACTTTTTTCTGGCCGGGCTCTGCTCGAAAAGTTCGAGTTTGCGACAATCTGCTTACTCGTCCACGACCAGCAATTCCACCATGGGCGCCCAGGAAATCGAAGCCAAGAAGCGCAAGCGCAAGCACAGCAGCAAGAAGACTGACGAGGCAGCTGCGCCCAAGAGCACCAGCAATGGCGTAGAGAAGGCCGACAAGCCCCGCAAGAAGGCGAAGAAGGAGCACACGCCCGAGCCTGAGATCGAGGCTGAGGGTGTTGCCGCAGAAGCTTCCGATGCGGAGGAGGAGGAAGAGGTCGAGGGCGACGAGGCCGAGGCGCAGCTTAACAACGAGCTGAAGCAGATTGCGAAGGCTGCGAAGAAGAGCAAGAAGGCCAATGCGGAGGAGTCTGGCGATGAGCAGGAGGAGAGCGCAAACCCCAACGACCTGCCTCTGGGTGTCTCGATGCCCACTGTTGAGGACCCCAAGCTCTTCTCTGAACTCAAGCTCTCGGACCGCACTATGGAGGCCATCACCGCCATGGGCTTCGAGACCATGACCGAGATTCAGCAGAAGACAATCCCCCCGCTTCTTAGGTAAGAGCGCATCACACTGTGAGGAAGGAGAGGTTGCTGACACAGACAGTGGCAAGGACGTCCTCGGAGCTGCGAAAACCGGTAGCGGCAAGACGCTTGCCTTCCTTATCCCCGCCATCGAGATGCTCTCCGCCATGCGCTTCAAGCCGCGCAACGGCACTGGTGTCATCGTTGTCTCGCCCACCCGCGAACTCGCCCTCCAGATCTTCGGTGTCGCCCGCGAGCTTATGGAGAAGCACTCGCAGACCTTTGGCATCGTCATTGGCGGCGCGAACAGGAGAGCAGAGGCTGAGAAGCTCGTCAAGGGCGTGAACCTGCTGATTGCAACACCCGGACGTCTGCTTGACCACCTCCACAACACGCCCGGCTTCGTCTTCAAGAACCTGAAGAGCTTGATCATTGACGAGGCTGACCGTATTCTGGAAGTCGGATTCGAGGACGAAATGCGCAGCATCATCAAGATTCTGCCCACCGACCGTCAAACCATGCTCTTCTCTGCGACCCAGACAACCAAGGTCGAGGACCTTGCACGTATCTCCCTGAAGCCTGGACCTATGTACATCAACGTCGATTACCGCAAGGAGCACTCTACAGTCGAGGGTCTGGAGCAGGGCTACGTTATCTGTGACTCGGACACACGCTTCAGGCTGCTCTTCAGCTTCCTGAAAAAGCACCAGAAGAAAAAGGTTATCGTTTTCTTCAGCTCCTGCAACAGCGTTAAGTTCTACGCTGAGCTGCTTAATTACATCGATCTGCCTGTTCTGGAGCTACACGGCAAGCTTAAACAACAAGCACGTACGAATCGCTTCTTCGAATTCTGCAATGCATCCAGCGGCACTTTAATCTGCACCGACGTTGCGGCCCGAGGTCTCGATATCCCCGAAGTAGACTGGGTTATCCAGTTCGATCCTCCGGATGACCCCAGGGACTACATTCACCGGGTTGGACGAACGGCGCGAGGCTCACAGGGCAAGGGCAGGAGTCTGATGTTCTTGCTCCCCTCTGAAATCGGTTTCTTGAAGCTGCTGAAGGAGGCGAGGGTACCGCTTGTTGAATTCGAGCTGCCCGCCAACAAGATTCTGAGTGAGTTGCTTCCCTTTCCATACAATTTTGACATTCTTGCTAATGAGAAGCAGACATTCAATCCCAGCTCGAAGCCCTCATCAACAAGAACTACTATCTCAACAAATCTGCCAAGGATGGATACCGCTCTTACCTGCAGGCGTATGCCTCCCACTCGCTGCGCTCTGTGTTTGATGTGCACAAGCTGGACCTTGTCAAGGTAGCGAAGAGCTTTGGATTCAGCACGCCGCCAAGAATTGACATCAGTTTGGGCGCGAGCTTGAGTCGCGACAAGAAGATCGAAGGCAGGCGTGCGTATGGAAGCCAGCCGCAGCAGCCGGGGAGACGGCCGATGAAGCCAGGCAAGAAGTTCTAGATGGATGGTGAAAATGCATTGTGGGCGTTGGGTGTTCAAAAGGACGGAATCTAGGTACCTGCATGTGTGTATCAAAGCCATAATGATTATATTGTTCACACTATTTCTGCAAATGGTTCGTGCATAGTTCTATGGGCAAAGTACATGGAATGGGCAGCCCTATACTCGTCACTTCCAAACTTGACTGTTTTCAAGATAGTTTGTGAGTACACACCCACGTTTGCCCCTTCTCAAGTATCTTTCATTGATTTTATCAAGCGACATGGCTCTGAAATCGTGGATAGGCTTGCAGCGTAGCCTGTGCGGATCACCACTGCACACACTCTTGACGATCTCGTATCTTGCAAATTTCCCGAAGACAACGACTCCGCAAGGGTCCACGCTAGATGCCCCAACACCCAACCAATCCGTTGGACCGCGTCACTCTACAAGCTGAGAAACCTCAAAGTACCGGTGAAGCGTGGCTGGGACCCATCTCTAGCTCCCTCAGCTCGCCCACTCAGCGGCCAGAAATGCCCTGCTGCAAAATGACAGCTCACAGCGAAATAGGACTCTTCACACATTAAGCCTTCCACCAAGGCATCGCACATTCTCTTGTGAAGGATATCACTTCACCCCACCACGATCATTCGTTGCCGACCAAGGGTTGTGGTGGTAAGAGGGCGTGTGGTGATGCGTTGTCAACGCACGGGATTGGGGGCGAATCACAGCGGGGAGTCGGGAACTAGAAAGCGCGGGCCGCCTGGTTACCGGGCCAATCTAGGTGGGTGGTGAGCGTCATGATGCGAGAGCTCAGAGCAGAGTGCGTCAATTCATCTGGACAAACACTGGGAAGCAATAGACTAGCAAAGTGAACGCGTGGAGGAGGTGCGTGGCGGACGTGCGATGTTTGGATTTAGGGTTCGGACTTGGGCCTGGTGGAAATAGGATGCGAGCGTTGTCACGGTCACGACAAGCCTCTCCCAGCCACACCTCGCGCAGCCATCCCGGCGCCAGCGCGACGCAGCCTAGTGCGAGCTGGCTCAGTGGCCACGAGGTATCGGCGTCTGGGCTTCGGAGGTGGAGGGGCTGGGAGCGCCCAAACTTGGATATTGCAACGGTGACGCTGTTTGTGTGCGCTGTGTCGCGCTGCATGAAGACACTCTCCGCCGCGACGCCCGTCTTGTCGTTGCTCGACCCTCCTCCGAGGTGTGACGGACTCAGAATCGTGTGGGAGGCAGCACTTGGTTGGTAGGCAGCGGCTGCTATACTAGCGCAGAGCCGCCCCAGCAACTCCCAGCTCCACCCAGAGACGGCGGCCGTGAAGGTTACCTGCTACACGGCGAGGAAGAGAGCGTCGACGCTCATTTTTACCGCACTTTCTGCCGCACCGCTGCGTGCGCTTCTGGTAAGTGTTGGCGACTGTGTTCCTGGGCTGCAGCAGAGCTTGACGTTGGGCGCACATGGCTGTTTCGCGGCAGTACAATCACTGGGGCGCGCATTGCTAACAGACCTAGCTACATACCAGCTCGACACCACAACCACGCCCGTGAAGCCAGATCACGAGCTTTCCCCAAGTCGCTCGCTGACAGAGGATCCTGAACGCTGCAGCTGCTACTGCGCAGCCAGCATCGCAACGAGTGATTAGCTACGGCCTGCCCCACGCCCACGTTGCGCCTGCTCGCGCCCATCACCGCCCGCCGCGCTGCACGACGCTCTGCGCTGCTTGATACCGTCCACCACACGCCCTTCCCGCCAAGACCATGTTCGCGCCCGGCACCCCCTCCACCTTCTAGAATCCTTCAGGATTCGCAATGGGCTTTGATTCTCGACCACCCCTCCCGGCTCCGACAGAACCCTCGACTCTTAGTTCCTCTGGTTACGAAGACACCACTCTCCGCGACGACGTCGACACCAACGTCTCCGCGCGCACCGACAAGACTTCTTATAGCATCCCCGAAGACGGCACACCCATTACCATCAATACCACCAAAACCTCGCTGCACAAAAAGTACCCGAGCCAAACGAGCTTGCTGATTGAGTATTTCGAAGCTGGCAAAGAGAACGGCAAGACTCGCTCTCGTCCAAGCGTCCGCGTGAGAGTCACGCCCAGCTCGCGCAAGAAGAACCGCCAAGGCATTGACCAGGTCCACCTCACCCAAACTTCCAAGAACAGCACCAAGCCGGCCTACACCCGCCGCATCTCGCTACTGCAACAGGGCCGCAAGGATCCTGTTCGAACCTACACCCAGGAGCCCTCGGACGACTCCACAGTATCCTCGCTGCCGCCCGTCGACATCGAGGTCCTGAACCACGCCAGCGACCTTGACTACGACGGCGGCCACTTCATGCCCATGACGTCCGACATATCATCCATGCCTGCGGACAGCATGCTGGAGGGCGCACCAGAGATCGTGGCGCCTGCCCGACGGAGGAGCAGGAGTTTGGAGAGAGAGACAGTGCTAACAGACTCGAATATCGCCGAGTCACCAGAGTTGCTCAAGGCGCCGAAGCATCAGCGAAGCAGAAGTATGAGCAAAGATCGCATCACTCAGCGCGTCATGGAAAAATTGGCTCAACAGCAACAGCAGCAGGCTGAAACATCCAGCAAAATGAAAAAGACTGGCAGGGATGAGCTTGCTTCACCCCGCAAATCCTCCAGAAGACACAGCAAGGATGCTCGTGGAGAAGAGATTAGCACCATTAGTGGAACCGACTCTAGCTTGCTCTCTTCCAATGCTGACCGCAGATCCGGCGTCGCTTCTGTGCGATCAGGGGTGTCCACAACCTCGTCCATCAACAATCCGAAGCTGCTAGCTACCGTTGAGGATGCAATTAGGCGGCTGATTCTACCGGAACTGAATGCACTCAAAGAGGAGAATCGCACGTCGAAGAACAGGGACAAGTTCGAGCGCATGTCTCGCGATAGTGGTGCCACTTACGAGACAGTGGAAACAACAAGCTCGCGAGATCCATCCTCATCGAGACGGCGAGTTTCCAAGTCTTCGAGCGTGCCGAACATCCATGGCAGCAAGCCAAAAGTCGCTCTGACTTATGACGAAAAGGACTCCACAGAGACCTCCAGCCGCAAAGAGCGTAGATCCAGTCGCGGCTCCGTCTCCGACCGCAGTTTTGCAGATTCAACGGTCAAGACGGCCACGAGAGAAAACTCACACAAGAGGCGGAGTGGACGTGCGGCCCGCGAGGCAGAAATCGCTGCTCTCGCTGGATCTGGCTTGACCGCTGCAGCCCTGAAAAAGCACACCTCTCGTGAAGAGCAGATCGAGGAGCGCAAGCACAAGAAGAAGCACTCGTCTCGAAGCAGCAGAAGCAGGTCTGCCAGCATAGCAGAAAGCGCTGAACAAGAAGAATACGTGAAGGATGTACCTCCTATGCCCTTCATTCAAAGCGAGCTCCATGGCTCTGAGCTTACTCGCGACTCCATTTTGTCGGCTGAGACTGAGACGAAAGGTCGTTCGAGGTCGACTTCGAAGTCGTCGAACACCACTGGGGCGGAAACACCATTGCGAGAAGTACCACGTGGGTTTCCTTCACCGGCACCCGGCACTCCCACAAGGACGACACCAGGTGGTCTCCAACGCACCATTGGTACTTCGCACGGTAATCAATCGATTGAAGACCTTCGACTGAGGTCTCCAGTCAGCGAAAGGAGCTACGGATCCCGATCCAGAGGTGTCGGGCCTGCCAGTCTGGAAGCAGCAGCAGCAGCTAAGGCCCGTGCCATCGAGCGATCGGAGACCCAAGCGTCACATTACGAGATCATCAGCTCCACGCCGACTCGAGGCCTCAGTCCTATCCAGAGTGAAGCCAGCTACCGCGAAGACGTACACACTGCTGGCTCACCCAGGAATTTGCGAACTGTTCACAGTAGTGCGTCAGTGTCTTCACTTGGGAGGCACATAGAACGACAGTCGTCGAACTTGTCTATTGGAACGCTGGAGTCAACCGCAAGCACCAAAGCAGCACGCACACGTAAGCGGCCACAGGGCGTCAACCTCGAGAGCATAAGGTCTGCTATGGGCTCACCCTCGACTCCCAAGACACCTGGGGATGCAGAACTCTTCTTCGAGAAAAATCATGAACAGAACGAGATGTACCGTAGGGAGCTTGAGGAAAGCTCCCAGCTTTCTGAAAATTACCCCGTCAACTATAATCGCATGACATCCTACACAGATGACAGCGAGGGTGTGCAGTATCTCGATCACGAGCAGAAGATTGACCCAACGCAGGGTGTGAGAAGGGTCGATGCAAGCCCTGAGTATGTTCACACACCTATTGCAGTGGAATCCGCAGTCGCTTCGTTGCACGAGCCCTCCTCAATTAGTGTTCGCTCCTCTGCAGTGTCGAGCCCACTACGAGATACCCTAACGAGCCCCCTGCGAGGTTCGGTAGCAAGCCCCATCAAGAAGAGTCGCTTGTCACAGGTCAGCCCTGCACCAAGCGAGGATCGGATCTTACACATTGAGGAGGCTGAGATTCCCAGTGGGGAGCGATGGGGTGCGCTCCGCGACAAGGCAGAGGCGTTGACCCATCAACAGCACCCTGCAGATAACTCGCCCAGGCAAAGTATTGCGCAATCGATCGATGAGCAGCCCGAGATGCACCACAGCGCGTTCCCTACCCAGGACCACATGATGCCCGAGCTCGGCTATGGCTTGGACAATGAGTCCGAGATCTCAACGAACCCCTCTATCATTCAAGGCCCGCTCAATGGAGGCGACGGCTATTATGATCACGCTGGAAATTTGATGTACTATTCAGAAGATCGAGACCGTACATCCACTCGCCAGTCTAGCACACAGTCGTTCAACAGGAGCGCAGCAATTGGAGCCGGTGCTGGCGCCGCAGCTATAGCCGCAGCAGGTGCCCATCATTCGCACAATCGCACCCCATCAATCGATGGTGACGGGCAATACCAGCCGATGATGGAGGACGATTACGAGTCCTACACAGGTGAATCGTTCCTGGGTCAAGATGAGCAGCCTGGCTATGCACAGAGCAATCGCACACCCGTTTCCGGTACGACGGGGTGGAAAGACGAGGGCTACCAATCAGCTAACCAACGTGAAGGCTACACGCCTCAAGGTCTCGATCACTCAAAGAGCTTTGATGACGAGTTTGCTGATGAGTACGACGAGACGCCGCTTGGTGGCGATGAGATGTTTGCTTCCAACGCTAAGCACGGCCGACAATTCAGCGGCAACTCTCACGGCATGGCTTCTCCTCTCTATGATGCCGCCACTGGCAAGGGTATCGATCGCATCCAGTCCAAAGACATCGTCGCCCTCATGGATCACCTCACAGTACGGGATGCGCAACGTAATGCCAGAGATACAGAGATTCTGGTTACCCTTGTCCGCTCTGCAGCGGAGATGCGCAACCAGCTTGATGAGTTGAAAGGCTTCATCAAGGTGCAAGACAACATGATCATGGATCAGACAGAGAAAAGAGTCAATGTTGCCGAACAGCGTATTCTGGGTGGACCACGACCACAGCCACAGCCGTACGGGACACCGCGTACTGCCCGATCAGCATCGGACGATATGGAGGCCGATGCGAAGAAGAAGAATGTTTTCAAGCGCGCTCTCAAGGGCCTCAGCATGAAGGGTGACAGCGACATCAAGAATATTGAGAGCATGTTGATTCAACTCCTTGGCGATGTTGAGGGTCTGAAGCAGGTGCAGCAGCTGCAAATGGAGCAGAGCAACCATACGAACAGTCTGACCTCATATGAAAATCTGAGAGCCAGCGGCGACCCAGGCTATGAACCGGAGGGTCGTGCTGATACCAACAACTCGCCAAATCAGTCCGGGTACCTTTCAAATCCGGCCTCATCGTCACGCCGTATCAACGATCTGCACTCAGGATACGACGTGGTGCAGACAAATCGCATAAGCACAGTCCACGAAGATGATGAAGAGTATCTTGAACGCGAGCCTCGGTACGAGAATTCCGAGCGCATGACAACACCAACTCAAGAAGCCTATCACAGCAGGAGTTTGTCTCAAGAGAAGGCGTCGCCGCAAGCCGCAAAGACAAGTCAGAGCCAGGATGACACGCCCAAGAAGAACAAGCACAAGTCCACCTCTTCATCCATCTTCGGCATTCCCAAGATCTCACGATGGTCGAAGACGACGTCCTCCACTGAGCCACGCAACAGTGTAGAGAAGCGCCCGTACTCGTCCCACTCACGCTCGAGCTCTCAGAAGAGCTTCGACTCGTACGATGATGAGTACTCTCAAAATGGCGACAACCGCCGTAACAGCGACGACCGCTCTTACCGTTCTAGAGACGATCGCTCGGTGCGCTCGCCCTCGCCCTTGATCCCTGAAGAACCGGAATATGAGCTTGAGGACCCAAAATACAAGGCCCATCGCAACAGCCTGAACCTTCAGCATCCTCAGCCACGCGCCGGGCCAACAGGGCGTCATCAGAACCACCTCGAGACTCAAGCTCAGGACTACATTCCCGACAACGTCAGTGGTGTCAGCGGCGTCAGCAGTAACGGCATTACGTCGCCCGACTATGATCAGTGGGGCAGCATGCCCAGTCTCGCACGCAACAGGATGAGTGCGGGCACTGCCAGCTATCAGCCCGGCAACCTTTCACCCATTTCGAGCGATGGCGGCTACTCTGGACACTCTGCAAGCGAGCAGACAGGCCGTATCGCGCAGGCGCAGAAGGTCGTCGATGACGGTCCACTCATTCCACCCAACACTGGTGTACTTGCCGGCTACGGCCAGGCCAGGCAGATGTACAGCAGCCCGAACGAGTTTGGGTCACAGGGTGTGCTGACACCTCTTGCGCCCATCGCGGAGGTCAGATACAGTCTCGAAACAGATAGAGGCCACTACCGGGTAAGCAAGATTCTCACGGCATACCAGAAAACCGACTAACAACAACAGGGTTCTCCGACACCTTCGCCACGTCCAAGCAGCGCACACCTACGCGCGTCTACGCCTCAGCGCAAGATCACAGGTCCCCGTCCCATGGGTCCTCGCTCCCCGGCTCCGGGCGCCAGTCCGCTTCGCCAGTCTCAGGATCTCAGCAGAGAGGATACTGTCATCCGCCGTAAGCCTGTCGGCCCGCCTAGCCACGCCGATACGGAGTCGCTCCTCAGCTACCGCACGTCTATTGATGGCAGCGATGATGAGACCTTCTAGGTGAAGGGTAATGCGAGAAAGAAGGGCGCAACTATCCAGTAAGGGGGGATGGATGGGTAGGGGAAGGGGTAGGAGTGCACGAGCGTGCGGCCATAACATGTTCGCATTGTGGATGTCCAAGTGTCTCTCCCACGTACAAAAAAGCCCTTTGGGTAGTATCATTTGCTTGCACGGGCGTTATATATCACGGAGGTGGGAATTGAAGGAGGGTAGGTTGGTGGCAGGTGCGCTCAAAGACATAACGATGGGGTAGATGACCAAGCATTTTTGTTTCCATATTTTTTTCCCTCCAGCAGAGAGAGGTCTTCGGGTTCACGATTGGGTTAGGATAGTCATGAAGCGTGGTGTCAAGGGATGCCAGTAATGCATTGGGTATGCTGGATGAATGTGTCCGTTGATTCTTTGTGTGTGGTGTGCAATGCATATGCTGACGTTAACAGTGCTCGAGAGACGGGTCGTCTAGATGGATGAGTCAAGTCAGCATTGTCAGCAGTACTGTGCAAGTAATGCGTGAATTCAAATTGTCGTCTCCGGACTCAATCGTACAGTTAATCCCACCTTCGACCGCCTTGATCAGTCTCGAGGCGATGTGGTTCGCTGAAGGTGGCTCTTGTTATGATTGCTATGATAGACATCGTGAGTCGAGTGGTCCTGCATGCGACAAGTGATAGGGATCAAGTTAACCCCAGATGTGGAAGGGACGAGGCACTGCGCGGAATGACACAGCACCACGCAGTGGCGACAGCGCCACTCCTTGCTCTATCGCCATCAACACTGAATCCTGTCTCGAGACATGTATCTAGAATATGCTGTGGTGCGCAGATTTGAGTGAAATGCACGACAACTTCGACCGGAAATGCGACTCCGAAAATGCGACCGGGCATGGTAGCACATTGTTTGCACTGTTCTCTGATGATTCTCGTCTTTTGGAGGACTGCATCGCGAACCTTCATTCCAATTCTTGGATCAGGATTTAGGGAGACCAGTGAATCTGTGCAAGCGCTGCTGAACCATTGTACACAAGGACCCTGACGCCATGGTACTATTTTATATAACCTCCTGTGGCCAGCCATGTTTGCGCACATGCCAGACTGAAGCTCCTGATTCATCTATTCGATTGCAAAACTCGTCGTCATGTCTCTTCCCGTCTCAGAATCATCACCTTCGTGGTGCAGAATCTCTGGTGAGATTCGAAACCGCATTTTCGAGTGGTGCCTAACCAAGGAGGAGGAGGAGAAGATTCCAATTGTCCACCACTATCCTTGCCACCTCAATCGCTGCAGAG
Organism: Epicoccum sorghinum; assembly: GCA_020272525.1. Classification (NCBI taxonomy): domain Eukaryota; kingdom Fungi; phylum Ascomycota; class Dothideomycetes; order Pleosporales; family Didymellaceae; genus Epicoccum; species Epicoccum sorghinum. The sequence goes on along the minus strand of VXJJ01000011.1, from coordinate 1,687,611 downwards.
ATCCTAGATCTTCCAACTTCCCATCTTCCTTCTGGGGTCTGACTCAGGTAAATAAGCAGATCCGAGCGGAGTTCAAGCCCTGGCTACTCAAAGCCCGCCGAGTCCGCACACCATTGGCTACACTCAATATATACGTCGACATCTTCCATCCGCTAGACAAGAATTCTGGAGCTCGCACTGGATGGGTTGAACCGATACAGCCCTATTCCTCGATTCCTCTCCCAATTTGCGGCATCGACATAATCGACATTCTGAAGCGGAATCATTTCGACCCTGACTTCCATCTTGAGTTGCCCGCTCGATATTTCTACCTTCTGCGGCAGCTGAGTGAGAACATTATCTGGGAAGGTGCTCTCGCACAGGCATGTAACTTTGAGAAGATCTTATTGGTTCCGACCTATAGGCGATACGGACCTGTGCAGCCAAGTGTGTCAAGTCCAAACACGCATCACGAGACAATGCTCCAGCTGCAGAGCAGTCATTCTTACACACATGATGGGCAGAGGAGGACAGCTGAGCAGCAACTCAAGTGTATAGCGCACTGGCTGTTTCACGAAGCACAGCTAGTCGACTATTATGACTTGAGCATTCTCGTCAAGCTTCCCACATACAAGACCATGTGGACGGCTTATCTTCCAGGCTACTATTATGCAGAGTGGGAAGAATTTGGAGATGGGCGAGGACGTGTTGACAGGGTCCACTGGCTGGTGCAAACTGTGCAAAAGCTGGGAAATGGTCAAAAGGTCTCTACCATTATCGAGAGAGAGTATTTTGCGTTATCATACGAGTAGAGAAGCGCTGTCCTACAATCAACAAATCTTGAAGCATCCCCGCTGAGAACGCTTCACGAGTCTCAACAATATCATGCGAATGCAAAGATCTCCAATCCTTTCCTCTAGCCTTGGTTCCAAGCCCTTGGTAGTCAAGCTCATATCGCGAAATAAAAACGAGTTCTTCTGGAATTAAGTCCAATTGCCTGCTGTATTTTGCTCGTGATCACCTTCAGACAAAGGCAACCGTGGACACAGCAATTGGGTCTTGCTTCCTTACAACATCGCGGAGGAGCTCAGTGCAATCACGGGCAGTTGTGGCTTGTATATTGCCGGTGCTAGGCAGAGTCGTAGGATGACTTCTGTGGCTCTGCTAGAAGCTCTCCTAAGAACTGCTGTTAGAAGAGTGCAAGTTGATTCTCTCACATGTAAGCTGTAGGGTGCCTGGTTCGAGGACTGAAATTCGTAATGAAAGCAGTCATCTCATATGGGCTAGCTGCACGAATCGGGCTTGGGATTTGGGATGACATTGACCAACAACATGATAAGCTAGCTATTGAACTCTCCCAGACAAATAAATTCACCGGCCGCTTATCATCCACAAAGCACATCATCCAAATGCCTTCCATACGTACACAAGATCGTGCGAGATTATACGTTTGACAGCGCCATAAGAAAGCCATGCAATACACTCAGTGGTTTTGCATGGCTCGGGTATACTCCAGACTTATCGTCCAACGGCCCTGAGCTCCTTTCCCCATAGCCAAAGAGCAGCGACACATGGCACGCCCAAGGTGAGTACAGCCAAGGCCAATGTACTGTTACCCCATCCATAACCCAGGGTCTCGTACAGGTGCGGAGCGATGATCGGCAGTACAAATGCCAGCGAGTATGAGAGCATGCGACTCGCTGCACCTGCAGATGCACCATAGTCACCGAACTCATCCAGCTGGTAAGCGATAGTGCCCTGGGCAGAAATGAAGCTCCCGAGGGTAAAGATGACAACGCCTACATCAACGACCGCCCATGGTAAGGTATACCTTGCGCTCCATCCGTACAGAAGCAAGCCCGCTGGCATGAGTAGGAATCCCGGGAGGACATACGGGAGACGAAATTCTGGAATACCAGGTCCTCCAGATCGATCAGTAAGGCGTTTATACAACCAGTCCATGACATGAGCGCCGATCTGACCCGCGATCGTTGAGCCAATAGCGATGGAAATGTAGTGGAGGCTGCTAATGAGCTCGGATTGATCATACTTCTCGATCCAAAGGGTCGCGTAGGTTGACAGCATCAGTGAGTACACCGCAAATGAGATTGTTGCGAGCAGCGATATCGGCCAAATAACGGGTCGCTGAATCAAGATACGAAGTGGGCGCAGCAGATGAGGACCAAGCCGGGCATGTAGCGTCCTAATGGATTGTTTGTTGACAGTTGCACCTGCTTCCTTGGTAGCTTTACGGCGGAGCAACACAGGTGTATACGTTTCTCGGATGATTACAAGGCCCAGCAGAACGATCGCAGTGTTGATCAGGCTCATGATCCAGAAGATCCAAGACCAATGGATGTACTGTGTGATCACGCCGCCGATAATAGGTCCAAGTGCTGGCCCAATGTATGGCAAGAGGGTCACAATTGCCATGGACCTGCCTCTTTCGGCCTTACCATACATGTCAGCCATCACTGGTCCGTTGAGCTGCCCGAGTTCTTGATTAGCACCATCTGTAAAACAGGGGGATTGAACGTACAGTCACGCCAACGCTTGCGCCAGCTCCTGTCATGATCCGACCCACGATCATGAGCGGTGCCGAGTTGCCAACTGGACACAACGCGTTCCAGAGAATATACCACGCATTGCAGGCCACCCACACTCTCTTCCTCCCATACATCTCCGACATGGCTGCGATGAGAAACGGCGCAAAGGACATGCCAAGAAAGTACGAGGACAGAGTTATCTGTGCAGTGGATGCACTAATCTTCAGGTCGTGGGCTATGTCACCTAAGGCCGAGGCAATCATGGAAGCAGACATGATGGGGATGAGCTGGCCAAAGGAGAATATAGTGCCGATGATGAATTTACGATACGACGACCAATTGAAAGGATCTTTAGGATCTGTTGCGGATGTCCAAGTACTCTATGATATTCTATCAGTGATTGGCAGTGGAGAGTGCTGTTTACTTACACCATGATTACGACGCAATAATTCCAATCGATCAATCTCTTGCAGTTCAACTTCAGCCTTTTCCGGCCTCTTTGCCGCCTCTATATCATCCATTGGTTCTGTCTTCACCTGCTCGGGTGCAGTTTGTATTCCGTCTTGCATTGCGGATTGCGTTGCATGTGAGTTCATGTGAGTGTCATGGGCCTCAAGGGCAATCTTCCTTTGGTCATTCATTGTTAGACAATGGCTGTCCTTTCAGTGAGAATTCCATGACTGTGTCGTACTTAAAAACCGATTGAACCATGGGAATATCGCCATTGAGCCGGCTAAACACCGAAGCTGCACCAAGTCACGCCCAGGCAGCAACCCTTATCAGATCAAGCTAAGCCTTTCGGGGACATTCCATCTGATAAGCCCAAGTGCTAGTCTGCCGTGTAAGGCGTCCACATGTAACGTCGGAGGAAGCGCGTCTCCTGCAGGCCGTATTCCGGAGGTCGCACTTTACACGACGAGTTTTGCAGGATTCGTTGAGCTCGCGTCCATACAAGTGCCAGAGGTCGTATAGATCTAACCTTGGTAGCAAGGGCGAATTCCAGTCAGCGGTGACGACACTTTCTGAAATAGGCAGGTCGAAGATTGCTTTGAAACCAACGAAACGCTCACACAGCAAGCTGATCCATCACATATTCACCCAGTGGACTGATCGAAATGCTGAATTGTAAGTTCGCTCGTTCCCGAGCCCCGGTTCTCGAAGCAGGGATGGAACGTAAGGAGTTTACGCGCCTCGATATTAAAGCCAGGGTTAGACAGCCAGGCACTCCTACCGTCTTCTTACGTTGTTCGTTGAATGCTACCCAAGCTGGAAAAAGCGTTTGATGGACCCATTTCCCTCAGCGACATTCTGCACAGCAGTGTCAGCGGTCCTTAAGACAGTAAACCAGCCCACAACACAATCAATACTTAGGTTCCCAAGCGGTAATTGACAGTCAAATGACTCCCTTCCTCACGATTCAGTTCCATCCCGCACTCTCTCCCCCACTCTACAACCTTATCACCAAGTTCCAATGGAATGCGATAGTCCGGAGGGTGATCAGGCTTACTCCATATCCCCATCCACTCCTCCCAGTAGGCAGGCCTAAGCTCGAATATAATTTCCAATCGATCGTCGTAATCGAATTGAACTTCTACCGTCGTCATCGCTCTCTCTACATAGTCGTAGAACGCATCCATATCGACGATGTCATAGATCAACACGAGTGTGTCTTGGACGCTGCGTGAAGTAGATTTGCCTACAGCGTGGAAATCATAATAGACATCTTCTCCGGTGATGATGTCACGAAGGCCGATGAAGAGATTTTTTGCGCGCCGTAGAAGGGACAGGAGCGGTTTGATGTCGACGCGTATATCCTCCTCGATTCCGGTAACCAAGAGGTCCCCGGCGTCCGGGCCGTTCACGACAACAGAGCCCGTGATATGATCATCGCTAGTGCCAGGTACTGCTAGAAACGTGTGAATGTAGTCGTATAGAAATTCCGCTTCCACGCAAACCACAGTGTGGGCATTGTATAGTGGTACAAGCTCAGAACGTATAGATCGGCAGGCTTGTGCTAGACCAAAGCAGTGGTTCCAGATATTTGCTGTACCGAACACCCTTAGTATACTGGGTTGACCCGCCACTACAGCCTTGTTTAATTTCCTGGTCTTGCAGTCTTCTATAATATAGCCATATATCCGATTGCGCAATTCTATCACCGTATCAGTGGCAGGCATGATGAATCTGCACATGGACCTACCACCGGGCAACTCGAGCAAAGGGCAGAACAGGGAGTCTTCAGAGGGCTTTTCCATTATTTTGTAGCCTTCGAGAAGTTTCTTGTAGTGTGTTTGTGAGATTAGAATGTGCTGCAATGAATAGAAAGGGCTGCGCAAGGCCGAAATGCTTAACCCCGCCACCCTACTGTCGGAGATTGTTCGGATCTACTACTGTCAAAGATTGAATAGTCGAAGCACCTCGGGAACGGTGTTTCATTACCAAAATGTATAGACTACTGCTGACCAGAAACGCTGCCATATACCCATGTTATAACGCACGAAGCCGTCGCATGTACGTCAATGTACCCATAGACAATCGAAACGCATGCTATCCCGAAATGCATACAATACAGCATCCGTCGAAAGTGAGCCCGTGATGAACACCAATGAGGTTATGAGCATGATAAGTGAGAGGCTGGAAAGGAATGCTCGATCGTCCGCAGGTCCTGATAGACTGCGTATCGCTGCATCAGACGGGAGCAAAACGGATGCACTCACTATCTTCCATGAGAGGGTATGGAAGCTGTGCGGCGGCGGCCCATTCCACTATCTTCTCATCGTAATCTAAGGTATTGACATGATGTCCAATCCCCATCCAATCCTCCCAAGACTCTTTCTTGATGCTGAGCCAGATCTCTAGGTAGAGCCGAAAGTCGACTCGTACTTGGATTTTAGTAAGCGATCTGCTAACGTATTCGCGAAGCACGGGATTATCATCGAGGTGCAAAAAGGCGTCGACGATGGGGGTCAGATCCTGAAAACCATAACCGGCACAGTCGTACCACTTGATTTTGAGGGATCGCGCTTTGTTGGCCATCTCCATTAGGCCATTCAGGTTGAGGCAAGTCGCATCAGAGCGTTTGCCAGTTACAATGATATTGCCTGCAAGGTCTGTGCTGGCAACACCAGGTAATTTGACGAAGGTCCTGATATATGGATGAAGGTCTTTCAGCTCCACAGCAAAGGTAGTGCGTTTGTTGTAAAGTGGGAGGTACTCGGCGCGGATCTGGCGACAGACCTGAGTAAGGTTCTTGAACTTCCGATTCTGTCTGCGGAGAGACCAGACATAATCGTAACAGTAACCATATCCTTTTAGATACTCCTCGTAAGCCTTTTCGACGCAATGATCGTAGATCCTGTTGCGTAATTCTGTCGTTAACCATTAGTCAAGAACCGAGTAGCTCCACGCACTACCTTTACACACCTGAAGGCAAGTCAAGGAATCGGAAGCCTGCAGCTTCAGCGATAGAAGCGGTGTCAGGAGTGTCCATGATGTCGTTTGGTGGAGTGGTGGTTGATGACCGAGGTAATCGATGGACACAAATAGAGGAAGGGTTATCAGTGGAGGCTACCTGCGCAAATATATAGTTCATGAAGAGCTAAACCACTTTGAGCGTGCGGTCGAGTGAATGAAACTGACGTTAGTAAATCACGTAACTTTCAGTGAATGACCGGGAAAACGAGAGAATGCTTTGACGGAGCGCCTCGCGACTAACAAATCTGTGCTGAGAAATATGTTTCCATGAACTGACAGTCTTCAAGCATATGTTTCACTCTAATATGGTCATTCAAACATGACTATATGCAGTAGCCATTGGCTTGGGAGTGCTACCATCCCAGGAAACTGCGGGCAAACCCAGAATGTGAGGACATCATGCTTGTATTGGTCTTTATGAGGAGATCTATCAGGGTCTATGTACCATTTCCACACGTAGCGGTCAGACATTAAAGACTCAAGCTTATTTGTAAGTCGGCTGCAGAGACGAGTCTGCGTTCTTCACAAGCATCTGAACGTACTCGTCGAACCAGGCTCCTGCCCTCGGTGCACCCTCAAGACCGCACTCTCCATCGCTCTCGCCCCCGGGCTTGATCCACACAAGACTGTCAACGTGTGTGTTGTTTGTCTTAGTAGTTGGAATGCTGCCAAACCCGCTGGGCTCGACATTGCACCATTCACCCCACTCGGCCCTCGCACCGGGAAGCGCAACACGACCCTGGTCGATGATGAACTTGGAAGGCAGACCCTCCGCTTCGAGGTATGTCGCCAGCGAAGACGCATAATGCGACTCGTCGTACGAAGGCGAGTATTCGGTGTAGTTCTCGCGGACCTTGGCGTTGAAGGAGTTGTAGTTGCTTACATTAGTCGAGAATCCACGGATCTTTGCCTTGGAGCTGAGCTTCTTTGCCATGTTAAGGACCTTTGCGAAAACCTCGGCGGTGGGCTTCAGGTTATCTGCCCAGCCTAGCCAGCCGCCATGAGCAGCATCGATATACAGGTGGATGTTGGGTGCCTGTAGCTTGGAGATAGCGTATGCAATGCCCTCTTCGTAAAAGGGTGTGGCCTTTGCACATGCTGCGTTATCCTGGTTGGTGACGGCGTTGCCCAGACTATCTGGCTCCAAGACGATGGCAAAGGTCAGGTCTTTGGCTTCTTTGACCAGCTTGGCGTACTTGTCAACGAACTGCGACTTGTAGATCCTGAAGCCGTCATTGTCGAGACTCAGCTCGCCTGCAGACTCGCCAGCCGAGCAGTCACGGTCAGGCAAGTTGTACAGGACAAGACCGACAATCATATCCTTGCCCTTCTGTTTCTGCTGGCGGGCCTCAGCAATGGTGGTAGTAATATTGCTGAGGTGAGCCCTCGAAGTCACCCATGTGAAGGTGGAGATCTTCTGCTGGACGGTACGGGTACGGGCAGCATTGAGTTTGTCGCCCTTGGCTTCGAATGCTGCAATGGTCTGGTCGAGCTTCTTGCCGTAGCTCTGAACGACGTGGCGGTCCTTGCCCTCCCAGGGGTTGGGGTCGGGCTTCGGTGCAGCAGCGACGCTGCCCACAACGGCGGCGGTAGCGAGGAGGAGAGAGGTAAGATGAACCATTTTCTTGACCTTTGGGTCGTCTTGACTGACTTGGAGCTTACACTTGAAACTGCAGGCTGGCAAGTCTAACGTCGGGGTGCTCAATGGTTTATATGCGATTCACAACCATGTCTACACTCCACTTTCTGTAGGCATATCGACGCGATACCAAGGACTTACCGAATCGAGTGCAGTTCACGGTGCTGGCGGCCCGTTGCAGAGTGCGGGACACAACTCAAGCGACTTGCCGAGATGAGGCTCAGCAGGCGACTAGGGGTTTTCCGCTCGAGGGCGTTGCTTGCAGCCAATTGGGTGCGTTGCACCCCTGGCTCCTTCACCCGTTCCCCATACCCAACCCCACGATATCTCTTGCCACAAGCGATGACACACGTCCCTGCGCCCTTTTTTGGTGTAGTGCACCCACCATCGATCGTATCCGAACGAGTCGATTGTCGCACGCTCGCACGCGTTTCCCAAGGAGCTTCAAGATCTTTTGTGAATTGGCCGCTCTCTTCCGAAGCTCTGGGGATCGATCCTTCCACCCAATGCTCCCTGCAGATGGTGTTTGCAGCTTAAATTGAGCCAAGACAAATCGACCGGGTGCTGGATATGTAGTAGCCATTTAGCCGCCTTGAACTCCGGAGAAGAAGAGCCTCAGCTCCGCTTCAGAGCGGGTACGTACATGTATTGACTTGTCTATTGTTTCAGCCTGCAGGCGTCGTTGCGACCCGGTGGTGTTGAAGATCCTGTAATCAGTCACCAGAAGACTCTTGGAAGGCGTAATGATGGAAGCGACTTGGTGCCACCAACACATATCCTGGCCTCGGATTTCTCGATGTAGTAATCCCTTTGCAGTCTCAGGTCGCAATAATTGCCAATCGGGTGCTCTGCATCATTGCCCGCATGTGTGTAATATACAGTGCATTCGACAGATGTTCTAGCGTAATCTAGAAGAATGTACACCCTGAGGTTAGGTCAGGTTCAGATTGTACCTGCATTGATAGTGCTCACGCGATTACAAGTGATAATCGTGCCAGTTCCAGTTGCGGTGGGTGCTGGCAGTTGTGGTTATGCAGTTTGAGCGACAGTTGGCATATGTGCTCCTACTCATCGACGCCTACACGCATCACTATGCATGCATCAGAGTAGTAATTGATGGGCCTTTGCCGGCTCAGGACCAGCGGAAATGGATATATCTACACGAACATACACTATCAGTACATGTAATCAACATCTGTCATCATGCGTGTGCCGGAACACCCCCTCTTGGTGCCGCTGAAGCTGGTGTGTTTGGTGTCGCAGGCGCCAATTCTGTGAGAGCGTTATCGTACTCGGCGTCGCTCAGAGCATTGACTCCAGCGTCTTCGTTCTGCGGCCCAGAGAACATCTGGGCGCGCATGCTCTGCTCCTCCTCAATCTGCTGGTTGGCCCATGCTTTCCAGTCCTCCCAAGCCTTGTCCTCAAGCTCCATTCCGACTTCAAGCGGGCCCTTGCCAAAGTAGGCGCCGACGTGCATGGCCTCTTCCTTTGCAATGCGTGTGCGGATCTCGGCGAGATGGCGGTGGTGGTAGAATTCACGACGAGCCTGGTCGTAGGCGGCGGCCTTTGACCTGCCCTTGTTCTTCATGAGCCACATCTGGCGCTGAACGACGCTGTTGAGACTTAGTCACATGGAATAAACCACTTCCCTCTAGCAACGTACCTCTCGCCATCCAGCTGTTTCCCTCTCTGCTGAATCTTGGACCAGTCGTAGCCCTTGGCGTCGTTTCCTGAGTCCTCGACCACGAGTCTTGGTCGCGCCAACTCCCACGGGTGGTCCCCAAAGAATTCCGAACGCAGCTTGTCCTCTGGATACACGATGGGCAGCGGCTTGAACAGCTTGCTAGCCTTCTTTGCGCCCTTCACCCTCGGTGCCTGCAGCACCGGGCGGGCTAGTGTCTCGCTGGTGGGGATTTCGCCGACAATTCTGTACCATTGGGGCAGGGCATCGATGCGCTTTGAATCTAACAGGGCCTTTGCTGTGGATCGCACGCGCAGAGGCGCAAAGTTGTAGCGGCCCATGGCGGGCGGTGATGTGTGCTTGCGGTGCTGTGAGAGTCGGTGTCGCTGGCGCTGCGCCGGTCGCCCCTACTACGTGCAGAGGGCCGCTGTATGACAGGAGGGTAGGAGGAAAGAGCGGCTGGCCGGGCGAAGGCGCGATGGGTCTGGTGGTGATGCACTCCCGGCGATGCTCGCAGGCCGTCTCGAAAAGCTCCGGCTGCAAGTGCCAAGACTCATGAAATCTTTCGGCGACGCGCTGCACCTCCGCGCTGCAACCACCCCACGTCGCGCCTCCTCGCTCCCCGTCCCAGTGCCTTGATGGGGCTGCTCTAGTCAATTGGCCGTATGGAACCTGCCCGAAGCCGCTGATACTGAACACGATGCTCGAAATCTCATGTCCCTCTTCCGCACCCTCGACCGGACCTCCGCAGTCTCGCAGCACCAAGCTCCTTACCTCAGCTTCCTATGTCCCAGCGTGCAGCAGACGAACAAGTCCCAACGCAGCTTTAGTCGCGTGGCAATAAAACATGTCTCGCCTGCAACATCTCCCAAAGGAGACCCAATGGAGGTTGCCTTCATCCGAGCCCTCGTGCGCGCTGGCTCCTGCCCAAAACATGCCAATCAACTCCACACCCTACGGAGTCTTGTCCCTCGACTGCCACAGCAACACAAGGCGCACCGCAAGCAACCTCCGGATCAGGAGCGACAGAATGACAGAAGAGGGCTCAAGACCAAGGCAGATCGCAAGGGCCCCCTAAACAAGGCTGGGGAGTTCGCGAGGAAAGAACTCAAGGCCATGGTGGATTACTACGGCATCGAGCTGGACAAAAGGCCTGAAGATGACAATATGATAGAAGATGACGGGACTTTGATCTGGAATGTTGGCGACCGTCATGAGCCATGGCCCCTGCGCGAGGCTACCGACTACTTCCATGTACGGAGATTAAGGAAGATGCTGAAGGATGACGAAACGCCCCACGAAGACGTCTTCGACACATACAAAAGGCTTCCTACGCCAGGCGTGGTGTACCTCGACACGGATACCATTCGCAGCCTACTACGTCACCTGTCGGTGGTAGAACGTCCCACGCCTGAAGCTATGCAACGATTCATGTCTGTGCTTGACGATATGAAGAGCGCGCACATCCACATCACACAATCGGAGTGGACCACAGCCATTTACTTTGCTGGACGCTGCATGGGCACAGTGTCTAGCGAAGAAGTGGCATCATCGTTGAGCATGTGGCGCGACATGGAGCATCGTGCTGGGATCAAGGGTGGCTTTGTGACGATGAACGTTCTCTTTGACGTGGCAGTCAAGGCAGGGAGGTTCGCATTGGCCGAGAGCTTCCTCAAGGAAATGCGCGTGCGCAACCTCAAGATGCATCGTCACTTCCGAGTGTCCTTGTTGTACTACTACGGTGTCATGCAGAATGGCAATGCTGTCAGGCGAACCTACCAAGATCTCGTTGAAGCCGGCGACATTGTCGATACCGTAGTCATGAACGCTGTCATTTCTGCGCTTTTCCGTGCTGGCGAGCCTGCGGCAGCAGAGCATGTCTTTGCGCGAATGAAGAAGTTACATGCCATGAAAGATCCGCATGCGCCAGGGCATAGGTTCTTCACGAACAACTGGCGAGATCGTCGAGCAGTGGGATTGCACTTCACCCATCAGGCTCGACAATTGAGGCGTGAGCAAAAGGACGAAGAACTAAAGGACTTGCAAGACTATGCGCCAATTGCTCCAAACTCGCGCACATACTCCTTGCTCATACGTCATCACTCCAATGTGACAGGAGACATTGACCGCATTAATGAACTACTTCAAGAAATGCAAGACAATGCTGTTGCTCTTGAGGGCACCACTTTCATTGTAATGTTCCAGGGCTTCAGTTCCTTTGGAGGTGTCCGCTATTCGTCCTGGACGTCGGACAAGTTAGAGATATTATGGGCTCGGTTTCTACTGGCTCTTGCAAATCAGGCAGATCGCACATGGCTCTCGAGCTTAGCCATTATTGCAGCCATAAAAGCCTTCAAACGGTGCACGACCATGGATCGAGCACTGAGCGCATTCGATGAAATCCGGCCCAGTTGGCAGCCGAACGAACGCGAGCTGGAGAGCGTCATGCAAGAGCTTCGGAGGATTGAGGCGAAGCCCGGCTTCTTCAACAGCAAGAGTGCCCGAGTCCAAGTACCATGAGTATGAGTCCATGTAACATATGTACGATTTGGTGGCAAGCGTTATACAGATACCCGCACTCTGCAGAATTCGAAATATATCAGATCAGATCTTTGCTTTGACTTTCTCCGCCTGTTTGTGCAGTTTCAACGCTTCCCTGACCCCAAGATCGATCAGCACATCTTCAGAACCACCAGGTACTGTGTAGCTGGGCACAGCACGGTAGAAGGCCTCAATCCTGGCGCCTTGACCTGTCTTCGTCAAGCCTAGTCCACCCATGATCTTCCTGCAACACCGTCAGTCTTTTTCAAGTGCATGCTTGGACAGAACGACTTACAAACACTCCTCCGCCACGTACTTGCAGACCATTCCGCTCTCGACCTTGAGCAGCGCCGTCGTGCCCCCTAGCAACCTCGCTCCATCCGCATCGTCCAGCTTCTCCAACTCATAAATTATTTGCTCCGTCCATGCCTGCAGGCTTTCAACCATCCTCCCACAATTACCGAACTTATTCCTCACAACCGGCTGCTCAATCAGTGTTTTATCGAACGCCTCGCGCTTCAAAGCCCAGCTGAACGCATCCTCGAGCGCCACCCTGCACCCACGAATCGCCTGGAATGCAATCCACAGTCGCTCATGGTTGAAGTTGACCATGGTCTGCTTGAACCCCTGGCCCTCGGCACCAATCAGGTATTCGGCAGGAACCTTGACATCCTCGAAGGTCACATACGTGGTTGCGCTCAGCGGGCCAGCGACGACTTCGAGTTTGCGAGTGCGCAAGCCCTCACTGCGCGGGATCAGTAGCATCGACAGGCCGCCTGCTCCTGGCCCACCGGTACGCACGAGTGTCATAAAGTAGTCGCTGAACATGCCGTTGGTGATCCATTTCTTGCTGCCGTTGACGATGTAGTGCGAGCCGTCTGCACTCTTTTCCGCGGTTGTGCGCACATTGCGGACGTCTGAGCCGGCATCGGGCTCCGTCACTGCGAGACAGATGCGCTTCGTGCCGCTGAGGATCTCAGGGAAGATCTTCTGTTGCAGAGACGCGGACGCAAACTTTTGCAGTGGTGGCGCACCGACTACCAGTCCGATGAAGATAGACGCGATTGGGCCGGCACGGATCAATTCGTCCCAAAGGATGAAGTCGTGGAAGCCGTCCCAGTCTTGCGGTTTAATGCCTGCTGCAATAGGGTACTTTGAGTATTGAGGGGGGATTGTCTTTCCAAAAGCGATGGGGACTAGTAGGCCTGCAGAGGCGCATTTGGCGTAAATTGTCGGGTCGACAGCACCAGACTGGACCCAGTCCTCGCTGAAGGGAGCAATGTTCTACCTTGGTCAGTATGTACTCTTGCAAATTCAAGGCCCTTCCAGGTCTCAAAGTAGTTCCACATATTCCACTTATCGAAGATGTCGATTGGGATGGTCAGGACATACTTCATCGCACCATGCGCGAACATAGTCGCGCAGCTTCCTATGGCTCTCTTTGTAGTAGGGCGAAGGTCGGCCAGTATACCTGGGAGTCTTAGCAACATATCCTGTACTTCTTGAAAGGAGTGCAATTGCTCGTACCAGCTTGGCTCGGCCCACGGCAAGCTGCTTCCGTATGCTTTTGACAGTTGGCTGGCTGGTCTGTCATTCACGATTCTAGTAGTGCTGTGAGCCATGTCTTCGCCTGGTTCACAGATCCTGATAATGGTAAGAAATCCTGATACGTTCAACGCTGTATGCTTGATATACAGGTTGCCAATGTTGCTATTCGAGTCGGACGTTGGACTGGGCCGAGGCAGGATGGCCCCGCAGGCGCAACTCTCATCGCCTAGGCAGGAACACGGCAATTCTCGGTAACATACCTTGATACTCATAACATCAGTCGTAGGTCCCACACAATAAATTGACTTGTACATCGTTTCAATAGCTGGATTCAAGCTCTTCTACATAACATTACAAGAGACAGCGGCAACGAGCTGGCCAACAGCCAAGCCAGTTCCAATGACACTCAGACTGGTGACACCCCACCCATGACCTGAGTACCTTCTATGTTGCAACTTGTGTCGCCGTCGCTTTAGCGTCTCTTCTAAACTTGCCAGTTTTGATTTCAGCTCTCCATCTGAAGTTGAGCTGAGGACAGTTGCTGGCGATATTGGCAAGTTTCCTGAACTTGATTGCTCCTCGCTGATCTTGGATGAGCGCAGGGCATCCTCGTACTCCCTCTGGATCTGTTCACATATTTCGTCTTCTTCGTCCATGCGTTTCTCCCATAAAACACGCAATTTGTCGCATGTCACATCCAAGGACGCGACCATTGCAGCCGCGTCTCGTTCGCAGCTGTCTATCGAAGTGTCGATCCGCTGAAGCAGATCACCATACAGGATCTTGCCGGCTTGCGTCTCTTGAAGAGGACGCTTCTTGTCGACGATCTCAGTCTGCAAAGCTAAAGTTAAACGCATGTTTTTCCCAATGATATGCCGGACTGTTTTGTGCGCAGCATCTTCTGCTGCCAGCAAACCATCTGCCGACAAAGCAATGAGCTTTGCTCCGCGCGACAAAACATCCCCTTGGATCCTTTCTCTCAGTTGAGAATAGCGATTCTCACCGTTGCGGCGCTCGCTCGCTGAGAGACGACCCCACATCGTTGTTGCTACAACAACACCAGGAAAGGCATCCTCTCCACAGATAGCCTTGAATAAATCAAAACACCGCTGAGCAGACCCGTGGAAGCGCAGGTCGGTAATACGATGCAAGTAAACTATACCACTCAGGCAGAAACCATGTTTTGAGGCTGCCATGAGCCAGTATGCGAGCTCCTGCAGTGTTTCGGCGTCGGATCTGCGCGTATCGTCGAAGCCCGGGGTATCTATCAGATGCACGTTTCTCCCATCCAGACGGAAACTGTGTACAGAAACCCAAGTAGTACCTGCAGTATCAGGTTGGTTCAAGTCCATGTTTTTCTGGCTCTCTTACATGATAGTAGACTGTGTCCAATTTTTGCAGAATGATCTCGTGTGCACTGGGCGACAAAAGTTGACTTCCCTGAGCCTGTAGGTCCCATAACAGCAATCGCGACATCCTCCGCACTTTCGCGAATGAGCGGCTTCCACATATTTGCCTGGACCCACTTACTTTATGATGGGGAGACCTTCAAACCGAGTATCACTCTCCAGCGCGCCAGTCAGCATGTCAAATGTGACCAGGCAATTCGGTCATTCGAGTGAATTTGTATCTGAGATTATAGATGAATTCTCGTCTCTTTACATGATTATCGAAGGTATGTGCAACTGTGGTTGAATGCGTGGTCTCACCGGCGCAAAGCAAGGTCTCCATGCATGGTGGCTTTAGCCTGACGGCACTCGACTGCATGTCAGCCAAGACCGCTACAATGGATGCCCAATGAGGCCTGCACACGTCCCCATTCGTATCACCCCTCAGCCATGCAAGCATGATTGATGCACATTGCATGTTTGGGTTGTCTGCCTTTTCCCAATTGAAAATTTGTCGCATTTGAACGCTTGGGTAAACTCTGCGTTTCGTTTTGTCGAAATCTACATCAAGCAATGTATCCCAATCTTGAAGCATAGTTTTTTGGGCCATCGAGAGCGATAGCGGTGCTTGATCTTCAGAATCGTAAGGCGAACATGGCTTCGCGTAAAGGTCGCTTGGTCTTGCAGGGAAGCCACAATACAGCAGAACCCACGCGAGTGTCTGAACAGCCTCCGCTGAGCGTTGTGCATGCATCGGCGATACCTCGAACTTTCGGAGAACTGCAGAGCTCCCTAAATATGAAGTATGGCCTCTACGGCCACTGCCTTGCAGCGCATTAACACAACGTTAGGGGGACATGCATTCTTGTCATGGGACTCACAGGATCTGGGAAGAGTACTTTCATTTCCAAGGTCACGCGACAGGCTGTACCAATTGGACACTCACTTGGCTCTTGTATGTAGCTCCAAAATGACTGGGTTTCACTAATCTCAAATTACAGGTACTGTAGAGGCATACATGTATCCTTATCAGCGTCCTAATGGTGACCTCCACTGGCTCATTGACACTCCGGGATTCGACGACACCAACAGTACTAACGCGAAGATACTCCGCAATATTGTGTCTTTTCTTTGTGGGGTCTGCAGTACTCAGAACATCTGCATTGGTGGACTCCTTTACCTCCACAGGATCACTGATACCCGGACGCCTAATTCATCACTGAAGAGCTTGAGAATCTTGGAAAAGCTCTGCGGGGATGCTGCTTTCAGAGACGTCACTGTTTTGACCACGAGGTGGGACACGCTCCGGGCCGGCGATGACATTCAAGCAGCCGAGACACGTGAAAGCAAGCTTCGCGACAGTGAAAAGCATTTTGGAACTTTATGCAAAGGAGGTGCTGCTTATAAGAGATGCGGAAACGATACCTCGAGTGGTGTTGAGATCATCGAAGATATACTCAATCGAGGTAGAAACATACGCCTTGAGGTGCAAGTTGAACTGGAGCGAGACAAGCAACTTCAATTGGTAGATACGGCAGTAGGACGCTACCTTGAGGGCGACCTGAGCGATACGCGCAAATCATGTCAGAGCAAAATGGCTCAGATGGAGGCTCTCAGTAAAGAGCTAGGAGCAGGTACGGATGCATTGGCTGTCGAGCTGGCTAAGCAGCGCAAGTCTGACAAGGATGCCGGGCTCGACATGGGTTACCTTTCTGTCACGTTTGAAGATATGCGAAAAGAGTGGGAAGACAGAACTTCTCGATGGTCGGAATCCCCCGTCAACTTTGTAAATGGCGGTAAAGAGTATCCGGCGGAATACTACGACATTTCCGGACGTCAGGTTCTTTCCCAGGGAGTAATGAAAGAGCAGGAGGCTCTCTATCGTACTCGTGAGAGAAAGATGGAGGGATCGCGGGATAGGTCGACTAGAGATCGATCAAAGAAGACCGTGTCCCCACAATGGCAAGACCTTGTACAAGCCATGTTCGTTGGTCCTAATAGTATCATGATGCACGAGAAACGCCGATCCACCTCTGCGCCTGCGGTTACAAGGAAAGGAAAGCATTACGACGACAACGCTCGATCAAAGCGAGCACCGAAGTCTCATGAACGCAGACGTGGTACAAAACTCAGCTACCAGGATTCCCTTCATAGTACGGACTGCGAGAGCGACACTAGTTTTGTACATCAACCCGGCACGCAGGAGGAAGACGACGACACCTCTTCCTCTGAGGACGAGGAGCTGCCCCCTGTATGTTTCACCGTATCACAGACCAAACATGTTCAGAGAGTTCTGTCGCCTACGGTTTTTCAACCTAACTCTCCCACATACGGTGGCGACACTTCAATTGCAGACTGCAATCCGATACTGAAGCGAACGCCCGACTCGCCTGGCCACACGTATACGAGAACGCCTCCGAGCAGCGGTGTTGTAAACCAGTGGATGATAAAATACAATTCAACATCAAGTCACAGGTATCAGCTGTGAATATGTAAAGTTGTCAACTACAAATTAATCAACATATATTTGTACTTGGGTGCAGCGACTACTTTGATCAATTATAATATCTTACATTCACGCAGTTGAGCGAACATCGATTCTCAACAGTCCTGTGCATGACACTATGTTTGCAAGAGATATTTAACATTTCGAAACGTGTTCTAAATTATCAATTAATTTTACTGTTTCCTTTTTTTCGATGACTCGTTGGATTCTATAGAGAAAGTCGGATTTAGGGATGGTCAGTATGCTCAATTCCCCAAACGTGGCTCGAGGATATCTGCGCACTGCTCGGTGACAACAGTGGCGTGTCACCGGTGAACAATTGCAGCACACGTCTGCACATTTGGGCAAGCAAAATGCTCTGCGGCCTCAGCCCCATTTATGTGTGATGCGCTGGCCCAATGACAACATACATCGGTCTTGCGTGTTCATGCATGCCAGAGTGGGGTCATGTGGTTGCATGCAGCACGGCTCAGCCTCGTGAACCAAAGCAGATTGAGCCCTCGATAAGCAATCTGATCTGTAGTTCCTGCCCTACGCAGTCCTTGGTGTCCCTTTTGCACGTTCTTTTGCACGTTCGTCAGTCTGACTGTCAAGTTGAACGAGTCTCGATCACCAATCTGCAGAACGAGCCGTCACAACCATGGAGACCAATGCTGCTTTCCGACCTCGGGTCGACAGTTTCGCGTCGACCTCCTCGAACCAGTTACCGTTAACGTGAGTACCTGAGAACTCAGCATCCGGGGAGCAGGCCAGAATTCTAGCTAACCTCATATAAAAGCTCAAAAGATTCTATCATTGCTGTGATGGGAATTACTGGTGTTGGAAAAACAAGTTTCATAAACATGTTCGCTGATCGTCAGCTACTCGTTGGACACGATCTGGACTCCTGTAAGTGACTTGTTAAAACTGCCGATCAAAGATAGTTCGTTAATATGTGGAAGGTACACAAAGCGTTGAGGTTGTTCCCTGTAGCCTTGGAGATGGCGAAGTCATCTATCTAGTTGACACTCCCGGCTTCGATGACTCTGACCGCTCAGACACCGAGATTTTACTGGAGATCTCAGCTTGGCTTTCCAAAGCGCATACCGAGGAACTCAAACTCGCCGGCATTATCTACCTGCATCGAATCTCTGATGTACGGGTTGGAGGTTCTGGCATTGCCAACCTGAAGATGTTTCGTAGACTCTGCGGTGATACGAACCTGAACAGCGTTGTTCTTGCCACCACCATGTGGAATGATGCAGAAAAAGAGACTTTCGAAAAGCGCGAAAAGATGCTGATGCAGGATACAGACTTATGGGCACCTATGATAGGCCACGGCAGCAAAGTGATGCGCCATGATCATGGCAAGGTTTCCGGGTCAGCAATTCTCCAGTACTTGTTGGACTGCAAGACGAGAGTCACACTCGACATACAGAAAGAGCTCGTCGACGAGAACAAGACGCTCGATGCTACAGGGGCTGGTCACGCGTTGATAACAGAGATGGAGCGACTGAAGAAGCAGTATGAGGCGAGGCTCGCAATGCTAGAGATGCAGCTCGAAGAAGCACGCAAGAACTGGAAAGATGATAAGGAAGCCATTGAGATGAGGGCGAAGGTACTTGAGCAAAAGCTTGACCAGCAGCGTGAAGACAAAGCCAAACTCCAGGCAAACTACGAGGAGATCGTCGCCACTGAGAAGAAACGATGTGAGCAGTTGCTCGAAGAGCAGGAAGCAAAGCATGCCCTGGATGTTGGGCAGAAGCTTCAAGATGAGCAAAAACGACTGAGGGCTAAATGGAGGGCGCAACAGAAGCAATGTATAGTAATGTAACGTCATCATATGTGTCTCTGGTCTGCATATTCTTGCACTGTTAGATGCAAGTTTGTTTTTGAAGAGCTCCATAGTTTAATTCATAGATAAATGAGTTGTCTAAGACCTATCACTGTGAGAAGCTCCTGTTGCTCTTTGAGGCCTTTCCATATGACTTCTGGATTGCTCTCAATGCCTTCAAACAATTACAATATCCTTTCTTTTCCAATTTCTTCTGAAGTCCCGCGTATCGTATCTTCCGTCCCAGGCCAAATGAGTCTGTCCTATCAATCCTAGTCCAACGCGCCTGTATGTATGTCTCTCGTCCGAGACTTTTCGGAGCAAAAGCACCGCCCATAGGTTCCTCCCATAATTCCAGTCACTCAACAGAGCAAGAGAGACCTCTTGTTCGTGGTTCCCATCATCGTCCAGAACCGCGAACTCACTCCATTCCTTTGAATTGTTTCTATTCTTTATGATCAAAGAGTTCCTATCCGTGTCGTGCAAGAACCCGAAATCAAAATTCCACTTGTCTTGGCCAGGCATGACTTGTGCCGTAGCGACCATGGTGCGAAGTTTGATGCGGCCGTTAGTGACGTCTCCGAATGGGTTCGTCTTGTCCAATTTGGCATCGAAGCGCAAGATTTTGGGAGGCCTTGTTCGTAGATTCGAGATTCCAAAATTCTCGGACAGTGCGCCCCGCATATCATACCAGACTGCTGACTCCTGACTAGCCCACGACCAAGAGGGCCACGGTAATACTCTATTTTTCTTTCCAGGGCCAATTCGATACCAACAGAGGCCTTCGATGATGCAATCCTCCCACAGACCGGCGATATATCGGACATGGCGGTTGAGATGTGTTGCTTTAGCAACGGCACTGATCGCAGTAAGCTTATCCTTGTGGTATGTGAGGTGGCGCTTCGAATATGTCTGGACAGCGCCTTCGTACCACTTCGTCACTACCTCTCTCGTACTCAGAGGCTTCGTGAAGGTCAACACTGGATACTCGCGTTCAGCGTGTGCTTGTGGCAAGTTATCCTCGCTCAAACGGCAATGGTCGCACTCCCAATACAACTGGGATTCTGAGAAGTATAGTATCCTTCTAGACAGCACCTGTTCTTGGTATGTCCAGGCCCGCTTCGATAGAGGGCTGCCTTCAACTTCACTGCCAAAATAGCCTGTCTCCGGCTTATGTTCCAAACGGTGAGCAACAGATTTCTCGAAGTAAAGGTTGCTTGTAGAGCCGCTGCTCAAGCGACTCGAGACCTTGATGTAATCCGAAAAAATGTTCCTCTTCTGCACTTGTGTCTGATTGAAACACCCTCCTTCACTGTTGGCACTTTGTGACGCAGCAATTGTCAAAAGACTTCCCTGGTAGATCCCGCCCATTTTGGCTGATTCTGTTTTCCAGTCATCTGCACTATCCTGAAGGATACAGAGAGCGTCCACCCAAAGATAGTTGATTCCAAGAGCAGCCGCAGCATCAATTGCGTCAGTGACTGTATTTGGAAGATATTCTCGATCAATTCCGTGAAGATGTTGCTCGAGCGTGTCGGTTTTCGTTAGCCACTCCCCTTCCACCTTTCCCCAGCAATAGCTGAGGGCTGCGTAGGTATAGTCTTTACCATCGGTATGGATGAGCTTTACTGTAGGATGTTGTAGCTTTGGAACAAGATCACGGTTGATTTTGAGTAATCGAGTAGGTCGCTCTGCTGCAGATGTAGAAGCCCCTGCCGCCAGTAGAGACTGGTGTCTTGTTCTGTTCAAAGCTCCGTGTGAAGTTTCATTTGTCACAGTGGCCATACATTGATCAAGCCATCCTCTGGCAACTTGTAAAGATTTGGTTGATCCCGTATGAGGTCCGATCCGACGTAGCCAGGGCATTCCAAAATGCATGGCAGGATCTCCCTTCTCTGTGTAACACAGCATTACCACACTACGTGCGAACTTCTCTTTCCCTAGTCCGTGATTCGATGGCCATTTCTTGTCATTGTGCTGTGGTTTCCGTCCAGTGTATTTGTTCTCCATTGGTCCTGTAGTCCACACACTGATTATGATGTATTTTGGGAGATCATCTACCCTGACGTGGTCCGAGAAGTCCCTGTTGCGCGCTTTTTCCTCAGGTGGTTCGAATGATAACTTCATCTTGTATCTTTTGATCGTCCACTGATACAGCCACCTATCCAATGCATTGATGAAAACGTAGCATAGTTCACAGGTTTTAGCTGAAACTTCAAGCACATCCAACATTGAGTGTACATAGCCTCCTCTTTTAGACAAGGTCTCGATGCTGATATTTTGACAGTTTTCGCATAAGTGGCCATCTGGTGAAGGCCTAGGACGGCGGGGCATGCTTCCTGGAGTTGCAGTAAGGTTGTTCGCAATGTAAATTGCAGTTATCCGAGTCCGAGTCGAAGGCAGCAAAGAGCAAGCACGAAGAGGACTATAGACGTGAGAAAGGGCGAAACAGATGCAAGCTCAAGAGTAATACAAGGCCAGATGGCTGGGTAGCAGAGTCGTATAGAGGTGAAAATATACTTCATCACCAGCAAGCGGGGCAATGTGACAAATCTCGTACAGCGGGCACAGCCCCTATCATCAGCCACGCTTGCCTTTTGAATATTGTTGCGACTTGTACGTGTCGAGATATCATTCGCGTGGACTTTCTTTAGGATCCGTAGTCCTGGGCCGGCAGAGTCTGATTCTGGATGTCTGCATACAACTCTAGCATTGGTGGTACCAGGCGAGCAAATTGATGATAAAATAAATGGGGCCAAACTTACAAGCTACATCAATGGATGAGACTGTGGGATTGATGAGCCTTGTTGTCAGCGCAGGAATTGCACACAGAATCTAGCACGATGCTACATGTTGCCCGCCTCTGATTGGGGCGAGCAGGCAGGCATTAACATCTCACAGCGTAATGAACTAGACACCCTCCTACATGTACAGCGGAACCAGTGTTCTTCTAGAGAGAGTATAAAGATTAAGAAATTAGTACGAGTGCGTTCTCAATGGGTGTTGGTGGGTTGCATTGAGTGGAGGCTCAGATGTGAGGGGTGCTGAGGGGCGCACGTCCCACCATACTCCACTTTTCTCTAGCACCGCCAAGGGCCTTAGCGAACGCACGCAAACCTGGACAGACGATTTTCTTCTTGAAGTTCACGCCGAATCTCAACCTCACCGTCGACTAACCCACAGCCGAACTCCGTCAGTACGTACACCGCCAGCAATACCGTTGCAATCGCCGCAGTTGCGCTTGTGTTTTGCGCAGCCCCGCGAAACCTCTACCGAATTGCTGCTAACAGAATCGCAGAAATGTCCTCCACCAAGAAGGCCTCCGGCAAGACCCAGCGCAGCGCCATCGCTGACGTCGTCGCCCGCGAATACACCATCCACCTCCACAAGCGCGTATGTTGATTCAGTTTGTTGAAGTCCATCAATGGCCTGTCACAGCTGGGGCGGACACCCGACCAGACCGATCACGCTGGCTCGAGTGTCCGCCGCAGCTGTGCGGGTATCGGGCGGAAGACTGAAGAGGAACATAAGGCTGATACGGTATACAGGTCCACGGCGTTTCCTTCAAGAAGAGGGCTCCCCGCGCCATCAAGGAGATCCGCGCTTTCGCTGAGAAGGCTATGGTACGTGGGCACTGCAGGCTTCTGGCAGAGCATACACTGCGTGCAACTGCTGAGGCCTATCTTGAGAATCGCGAAAATTTTTGCTAACCTCGCTCCAGGGTACCTCCGATGTCCGCCTCGACCCCCAGTTGAACAAGAAGGTCTGGGAGTCCGGCATCAAGGGCGTTCCTTTCCGCCTCCGTGTCCGCATCTCGCGTAAGCGTAACGACGAGGAGGGCGCCAAGGAGAAGCTCTACTCCTACGTCCAGGCCGTCAACGTCAAGGACCCCAAGGGTCTCCACACCCAGGTCGTTGAGGACGCTTAGATGCGAGTAACATCGCGGGAGGACTAGAGGACTATGATGCATATCAAAAGCATGGCGTTCCGGCGGGTTTGCTGAATAGCTGCTATGTTAGACAGCGAAAGGCTTGTGAAATGATACCAAAATGACATTCATGCCCGCCATGTTGCAACTCAACTGATTGACCTGTCGATTCGTGCCTGTGAGGTCTTGACCTGTTCACCAGAAGAAGATTGTGGAGACTGCAAATTCACCAAACTACTTAGGTATGCCTGGCTAACTTTTTGCGCGCTCTGGCACGCTCTCGGCCTCGCGCTGGAAGGCGCGACGGGCAATCATGTAAGCAAGAGCGCCAACCGCTGTAGCTCGGACAGGGCGGAGCCGAACAGCAGCGGACGAACACCGACCTTTGTAAGACGCTACAGCATCGGTGATTCGGTGACCCACTACTACCCAGCTGCCTCACTGCACTGCTGTAACCGCACATATAAGACCCAACGCATCGCTCTCTCATTAGTCCATACAAACAAGCAAAGTAGCAAGCAAACAGTTGATCAATCAATCACATTCTCAACCAAATTCAACCCTACTGCGTACTTCCATCTACCAAACAGCACCCATTACTCCATCCAAAATGGTCGTCATCCACCTCTCCCACACCTCAGCCATCAACCCCTCCGGCTCGTCCCCAACCCTCACAGTCCCACAAATCTGGGCCGGCCTGCAGCGCAAAGTGCGCTTCGCACAAGAATTCGTCCCGGTGATTGAGTCCTGCACAGTCCTTGAGGAGCACCCAGACGGCACCGTGGTGCGCGACGTCGTCTTCAAGAAAGAAGGCCCCAAACCGCGTGCGCGCGAGACCGTGCGCGAGTTCTACCCGTCCTGGGTCGACTTTGAGCAGGAGGATGGCACCCATGTCAGGAATGTGGTTTCCGAGGGGAACCAGGGCGAGCTGTATATGACGTATATGTTCGAGTTCAAGATGGATCATTTGAATGAGGGGAGTGCCGAGGCGGAGAGCGAGGCGAAGAGGCTGAAGGGTATGGCAAAGGGGGCGGTTGAGTCGAGTATCGAGGCCATGAGGGAGATGGTGAGGGATGGGCGGATTAAGAAGTAGGTCTCGATTTGCGAGATAGAGGTGGTTGGCTGAACGATTAGTCTTGGGATAGATGTAATTACAAAATATGCTGTAAGGACTTTAACGATCATCGAATGAATTACCGGTATGAACTTCTGAATAGTCCTTGTGTCTAGATTTCTAACTTGTCTTGCGATGTACTCGATCACCACATCCTCTCCCAACACCTCTTCCAGAGCGGCATCTCTGCGAGTCTTGCGCGAACGTTCTCCTCAATACCACCTTCCTCCCATTCCTTGCACTCCTCATCGATCGCCGCCTTGCCGCTCACGAAATCCGCCTCAGCTGGGTTTACAAATGATGTGCGCTTGAACACCTTCCAGAAGACAAACACGAAGATGCTGAACCATGCTCCAAAGTAACTCGTGATGAAACCCTGCACACTGAACGGCACAAGAGTGTCGTACCCAATGAAGATGACCATCAGCACGCCCAGAGCAATTGCAAAATACGCCGTATATGGTGCAAATGGGGCGCGATACGGGAGCGTGCTCGCATCGAACTTCTGCGCAACGCGTGCACGATACCACCCGATGTAGGTCCACAGCATGCCGACGTAAGTGCACACCAGAGCGCATGTTGTCAGACCAACGAACCAGTAAAACACCTCAACAGCGTTGCTTGCGCCGACCATGAAGGTAATGCACGAGATCAATGTCACGGCACCGACAGCGTAGATGGGGACGCCAGCCTTGGTGCAGGTGAGGAAGACCTTAGGCGCCTGACCGTCACGCGCCAGTCCATACAGTGTGCGGCTGGAGGCGTACAGGTATGCGTTTCCGCACGACCAGCCCGAGAGCAGGATGAGGAAGTTGATAAGTCCAGGAAGACCCTTGATGCCAAGGTTGGTGATGCCAACGACCCAGGGGGAGGCTGCGGCGCCAGGCTCGCCGGCGTCGATGGCGCCCAGCAGGCGGTCGTCACGAGAGGAGCAGATGATACCGACGGCCAGCACGCCGAAGACATAAAAGCCAACCAGGCGGTAGAAAATGAGCTTTGCCACACGTGGAATGGTACGGCGGGGGTTCTGGATTTCACCTGCTGCGAGACAGATCATGTCGGGCCCGGCGATGGTGAAGGCTGCATAGATGCACACACTCCAAAAGCCGCAGAATCGTCCTGTCGCGCCTTCGGCGTAGTAAGCGTGGATTGCGTTTCCTCCAGTCCAGTACCTAAACCCGTAGCGGTCGTTCTGCGGGTTCCCGCCCAACATGGTGATGAATGTGAGCAGTACGAGTCCGATCAAGAGCAGTACCTTTGTCGAAGCCATGACAAACTCACTCTCGCCATACCATTTTACAGCGACGACGTTCAAGAAAACGCACACAACCATCGTCATGGCGATCCACACGGCTGGGTTGACATCAGAATTCCAGTACTGCATCACCGTGGCGACAGCACTGTATTCAGTGCATACCAGCATGACACCAGCAAAGAAGTACGTCCAGCCCATGGCAAAGCCCAGCGCGGGATCAACAAAGCGGGCAGCGAGCTCGAAGATAGCGCCCCGGAGAGGCAGGTACGCGCACATCTCCGCCACGCACAAGTACGCAGGCCACACGAACAATGCGCCCCAAAAGATATAGCCCAGGACGAGGGAAAGTGGCCCAGCCTTAGACAGCGAGCCACCAATGCCGACGAAAAGACCTGTGCCGATAGATCCTGGAGATTCATGTCAGGTGTCTGTCAAAAAGGAACAGGAATCGTCCTGGAAGGGAAGCCATTCTCATGTACCTACCTCCAATGGCCATCAGTTGCACATGGCGCGGCGACAGACCACGCTGCGTCTGTCCATACTTCGCAAGCTCGGCAGCGGTAAAGTGCGAGTTACCCTCGACAATGCCCTTCTTGAGATCTCCGTCATATTGCGACGAGACCTCGGCCGTCTTGGACGCACTGGTGGTAGGGGCGATTTCCGGATCCGCGCCCATGATGTGCGATGGTATGGAGAGTTTGGTCTACGCAAAGACAGAGCGATCGATGGAGCTGAGACTTGCCACAATTCGGGATGATCGCCATTGCTCTTATACAACTGCAGGACTCGCGTGACGAGTTCTCAACCCTCCCAGCCCTGTGGAGCAACCATGACTTGTAATCTGCAGCCTAGGCAAAGACTCGGCGCGGGATCCTTCCACCGCGCGCTGCCAAGTGATAGATGAAGGTTGAGCCGATAACAGCACCACCAGTGCAGGGGACGTGACTGCGCAGCATAGTGGAGCAAATTGCGGGCGAACCTACTCGTTACGCAACTGCATGAGTGCTGAGATCGGGTATCGGACTACTTTCCTCGCTGCTATGGTCTCGCCCGTTATAGGCGGTTACATGCGAGAAAGAGGCTTCTCGCTACGAGCAGCGTTATCTTTCAGTGTGGTTAGCTTATCGTGGGGAATGGAGAGAGGAACTGGGGTGGCTTGATAGGGTAGGCGAGGTAGTCGCCGGTAACGCCCGCCAATCAGGAATGGATTCGAAGCATCTAGTCCCAAAGGCTTGATATGCAGGCCTAAGTCTTGTACTGCACTTGCAATGGAAAATTTGGACGTGTTTCTTCTCGTTCGCTTTCGCCCCAAGTGTATGACTGAACAAGGATATATACAAACACTACTGGCGTTCACATCCAGATAGGGATATGACAGGTATCTTAGCAACTTCTGTGCTCAGACTCCACGAGAACAAACGCGCCGATTATGCAACAATATACAAAGATGCTCAACCCAGATCTACACAATAATAACACCATGCAACAACTTATTTGTTGGCGGGCGAATCGCGGCCTACGACAGGGTTATGCCCTTGTGCGTACTTGGAGTCGCTCTGGAGCAGCTCCTCAGGCTTGTCTGCGTACCCATGATTTAGCGCAATTCCCATCTCAAACAGATCCGCACAATGCTGCGGATCGGGGGACGGGGACTCACCATGGCGGGCGTACATGTGGTACTCCTCGTCAGCGTACTTGCCAACCTTGCCGCTCTCGACTTCCTTGCGAGTCAGGCTGAGCTTGTTCTTAGGCAGGCCCATCGATCCCAAGTACTGAACTCCATTCTTGAACTCCAGGTCCTTGCGCGCGCCGTCCCACTTCAGCTCTTCGGCCATGATGTCGATGACCTTGGGCAGAGCCTCGAGCGAGGCCTGTGCATTCAGGAACGCAAGACGCATGCGGCGTGCGATGACGTCGGTAGCAGTCTGCGCATACTCGTGGCGGACGGCATAGCGAACCTCTCCGTCGACATAGGGGTACAGCTCTGAGATCTTCTGACCACGGACGGGGAAGCGGGTTTCTGTGGGAGCACAGAGAGCAGCGACAGTCCAGGCTCGATCACCATAGGCCTGGCAGAGGTACTTGGCGACATCAGTCTCGATGCCGTAGTGCTGAACAAGGTTGATGAATAGAGTCTTGGAGAAGCCGTGGGCACCGACAAGGCGGACGCGATGGGTCTGACAAGTGCCATCAAGAGGCGCCTCATCCTTGACCTGAGTGCCGCTGACCAGGGGTGCGTCTGAGAGGGCGCGGGGCTCGAGATTGTACTCCTTAATAGCCTCATCGACGGTCTCCTCAGCCATCTGACGGTAGGTGGTCCACTTTCCTCCAGAGCAGGTAAGGAGACCGGACTCGGACATGGTGACCAAATGGTTGCGTACAAGACCTTCAGACTTGTCCTTGGTAGGGTCGCGAACAAGAGGGCGGATACCAGACCACGCAGCCAGAACGTCGCCACGCCTGACGTTGATCTCGGGCTGCAAGTAGCGCTTGACTTCCTTCAGAATCCACTCAATCTCGTCCTCACCAGCAACAGGGTCCTGCTTAACATCGCAGGCTGTGTCGGTGGTACCAGCGATTGTGTTCCCCTGCCATGGCAGGAAGAAGATGACACGGCCGTCTGATGTGTTGGGATCGATCAAACCCATGTTGGCAGGGCTAAAGTAACCGGGAAGGATAACGTGGACACCGGAGCTAGGCGCAACAATCTCCGGGACCTTCTGGTCGTCCATCTTGCGGATGGAGTCGGTGAATGGACCAGTGGCGTTGATGACACCCTTGGCTCTGATGTTGAACTGCTCAGCCTTCTTGCCGTTCAGCTCTTCAACACGGTCCTTTGCAATCGCTCCGTTGAGCTTGCCGTTGGCGTCCTTTGTAAGACCGGTAACCTCAACATGGCTCACAACAGTAGCACCGTAGAGCGCTGCTGTCATAGCGAGAGAGACGTTCATACGGGAGTCGTTGTGTGCACCATCATAGTAGACCAGAGCTCCAAAGAGACCCTCCTTCTTCAACATTGGGAAGGCATCGAGAGCCTTGCTCTTGGTCATGTAGTACGAGCTCTCAATGTTTTCGGAACCAGCCAGGAAATCGTAGAACTTGGTTCCAGCCCAGAAGTAGGGGGCCTGCCACCACTTCTGGATAGGAATCATGATGGGCAGCCATTGCGACAGATGCGGCGCGGTGTCCAAGAAGTAGCGGCGCTCACGGAGAGCCTCGACGACAAGGGAGTATCTAGAATGTCAGAATCAACCATGTCAGGTGATGGTGCAACTCCGTTACTTACTGATTATAGTCCAAGTTCCAGACAGCCTTCTCAAGGTATCTGACACCTCCATGCACCAGCTTCGTACTCTTACTGCTAGTACCACTGCTAAAGTCGTCACGCTCAACCATGGCAACCTTCAGGCCTCGCGTGACAGCATCGAGCGCGATACCAGCACCAGTGGCGCCGCCACCAATTACCAACAGATCATACTCCTCCTGCTCAGGCTTCTGCTCGGGCGTTGTGACGCTCCCTGTCAGAAGATGCTTCGCCTTCTCTGCAACCTGCGCAACAACGCCACCGCTCGCCTTCAGCTTAGCAATCTGCTCGTCTCTCGAGGGCACATTGGGAAACTTGGGAGGGTGGAAGACGCCGCCCTCGCCGTATGTTGGTGGTGGCACAGCAGCGGCTTCTGTACCAGGGATATCTCGTGGGCGAATGACTGTGTACAGCGCGGCGCTACCAGCCAGACCGGCTCCCGCGACGTAAGCCAGGGGCTTCAAAAAGCGACTCGAGCGTCGTGCAGCCATGATGCGCTATCGATTGGCTTGCTGTGATGTGTGAGGGTCGAAGATGAATTGCGCGGGACTATGCTTTAGCACCGCTGCAAGATGATTGTAATATACAATGGACCTGAGAGTCCAAATAGCTGTAACAAGATGTAGAAGTTCGACCTGGCGTTTAAAAGTTAGCCGGCCGCGCAAGTTGTGACGGATCAGGTGGCAGCAAATTCCCCGGCATCGCAAAACGCTCCAGAGGTCGTCGCGCGGTTCACATGCGGATTCGGGATTATGCAGCAACCAAGTAAAGGTAATAACGCACCTTAAACTTCTCTAACAACACATTAACACCCCAGCGCTTAAGTCACGAATTTTTCCGGGGAAGCACGACGTGGAGGAGGAGAGTGATATGGAGAGACTGGAGCTTGAAGGCTTTGAAGGGCGACCTCCCACGATGACGCGCGAGTCCGCGATTTTGATGGGGAGCAGGCCCACTTCGGCGTATGCTAAACCGCTGCTCCGCCGCCAAGGTACCGTAAGGAGCACGCCCAAACCGCGGCTGCTGTTGGATGCTAACAATTGTTGAACTCGGCGAGTCGCGATGATCACTGCAGAATCCTTCGCCGATGGCAAACAACTTTGCACTGATGGCTGCCGCACGCCAGCACTGGTAAAGCGCCGTGAGGCTCTGCTTTGAGGCTCAAACATGATTCAAGATACAGTTGTGCAGACCCACAGATCTCCGGTCGCCCCCACGTCGGCTTGCCGGCAGCCCAGCAGAGCCTCTTCCTTGCCTCCTGTCTCGACAACAAGTGGAGATTTGGTGGGGAATTACATCTTAACGCCGTCATGGAGAAGGCCCATGGAGAAGTCGACAACGTGTGCTGTTTGACGCTGACCAGGTGATACTGGAGTGCGGGTCTGGGGTGCTGTTAGACGCCGTGAGGCTCCTATGATGGAAGCTCTCCTCGTCAGGCCTTTTGCGACTTTCATCAATATTGGGCTTATTATGCACGGCCAATTGACATGGTGATCGCTTCCCCACTGTTCATCAGCATTGCAGTGTCTCTTTCAGGTATGGCAGACGCCGTTTGAAACCTTCCTGCGATGGTGTATTGGACACGTCTGGCAGTGCCTGGCGGCCTTGCTCCTTCCTGCGCGGCCGAGCGTTCTCAGCTGACGAGCAGCATTTGATGTGGTGTGGGTCTTCCCCGCGGTGCAATTCGAGGAGAAGCAATTTGAAGTGTTCTAGCCAGGGTCGCATACGATGATTGTCGTTTTCATAAGACGATGTACATGATAGGAGGTTTCTGCCCAATTCGCACTCCCATCACCATGCTAGATAAAATTGTTGTACAGCCACTACCATGCCCAAAAGGGATTTCCCTCTTGGATATAGGGCACTTTGCACAGAAATTATTCCACAACGACAAAGGTTTTGGTAAATTGGTCCTGCGTTCCCTTCCCACTCAGTGTGGAGGAAGAGCGTTGCTTCTGTTAAGATACTTTATGCGGGCTATGGTGTTCGCCTTTCCGTCCTTCCGCTACCTGTGACTTGAAGTTTTTGTTGTCGCTCTTGCATCCTTTTCTCTCTCTTCCGTTCCTTTCGTTCCGCGATACGTTCTTTTCGTGCATTTTTCTCCTCAGCCTTAATTGCTGCTCTCTGTGCTGCTGCTGCAACGGCCTCCTGGTGACGAGCAAGGGCTCTCTTGGCGGCCTCAGCCCTCGCAAGGTGTGCCTCAACTTGCTCTGGCGTTGCGTATAGCTCTGCAAATTGCTGGTCTTCGTGCTCAAGACGCTCTGGCGCACTCAGAGACTCTTGCTCAACCCTGAGATGTTCGATCTCGCGGTTAAGGGCGTCAAGCTCGTCTTGCAACTTTCCTGTATCTTCGGGAATAGGACTGAGGACAGACTTTACGCGCTCACGCTCTTCCGCCTGAATCCGCAGGAATGACTCTCGGTCTGCTGCGACAGCGGGATCTTCGTCTGTCCACCAATGCTTGTCGGCTCGCGGTCGTAATTCGCGGTGTAAATCGCCAACGAGGTAAAGGCTGCCCGTCACGACTATAGGTGACCAGGGCGCGATTCGATTCGATAAGTATTTCGCCGTACAGACAGCCCTCAGCGCACCCGTTATTGGGACGTGGACTCCGGTAATTCGTGGTGCAACGGACTTGGCAATCTCGAGCAACTCCTTAGGATCCATTGGCTTCACCCAAGGCATACCGGCGACAGGGCCGAATGCAGTAGTGACAACTTTGTCTCCTGCCTTTAGCAATGTTGCAAGATACTCTCGGGCATCTTTTCCTTCCGTCATTGCAAGGACCCAGGTGACAGGCCACCCAGACTCAGGGCGTTCTGTGCGCGGAGCAGCTCCAAGCCTCAAATTTTGCCGGATGAACGTATCGAGGGCTACTGCAGCATTTGGATTGTGGGCGCCATCGACAAGAACATGGTTCCTCCTCTCGGTGGGATTCCTGAAAACCGGTGTTAAATGAAGCATCTCTTGCCGCCCCGGATTTTGTATCCTCGCGTTCGACAGCAAAGTCTTTGCGATATCTCTCATCTTCGCCTGCTTCGCAAGGTCTTTTGGCTTCTTTGTTGGGTCCGTGGTGTGACCTTCATGCAAGCTGTCGAGCGCCTGTATGGTTGCAACGACTGCAAGTTTGAGGTTTTCTATCTGGAAGGGCAGCATAGAAGACGTGAAACGTTGCCATCTCGAGAGTGTGTAAAGCTGTTCCTGCAATCCAAAGCTGGTGAGGGAGAGGCAGTCGCCTGCTCCTATTTCTTTGGCATAATCTTCTACGACAGCCTGAATATTGAACTCATTAGCAGGACTGATGATGTACGGAACACCAGGCTTCAGAATCCCAGCCTTGTGGCTCGCAATTTCAGACAGGGTGTTTCCAAGAAATCCCTCGTGATCTCGAGCAATTTTAGAGATGACGGACACTGCTTGGTTGTTGAGGACGTTGGTTGAGTCGAGCCTGCCACCCATACCAACCTCGACAACGCCAATGTTGATTTTCGCATCATTAAATATAGTGAAAGCTGTCGCAGTCAAGATCTCAAACGGCGAAGCCCCTATGTTGTGCTTCTCGTTGACTTTACTGTAATGCCTCTCCACAATGTTGAATTGTGGTTCGTTGATGGGTTTGCCGTTGATGGTGATGCAATCCCATCTACCAAGTCAGCTAGGTTTGCACGCAGTAATCAAATATCACGCACCTGTCGACTAGATGCGGAGAGGTAAACTTGCCAACTTTGACGCCTCTTCCTACCAACATAGAAGAGGCATAGTTGCAGATGGAGCCTTTGCCGTTGGTGCCTGCCACGTGAATGGATTTCCACGGGAAGTCGACACCTTTAAGCAAGGCGGCGATGCGCTCCAGTCCAGGCTGAATCCTAGCCATGGAATATATCAGGATGCCATGAGCTACAGCGGTCACAGGCAGCGTTGATGGGACTCGATGGTCAAGTCGAGGCACGATCCATTTGTGGATTGACAGACAGGGAAGAAGGGCTGTCCTTGCCGAATCAGGGAGTCTTGTCTTGGCGTTCCGGGTTGAATCGCGGCTCCCTGTTGGCCTCTGCAGGCCTTGCAACGATCACTTGGGCCGTGAGGGGCATTTTCGTGTCAGCCACTACAGCGGCATATCAACACGGCCACTGCAGATAAAGACGCTCTCTACGCCCTGCGCCGCTCTGCAGGACTCGAAATAGCCGTTCGCTGGTGTGCTGCGCCCGCATGCAGCGTGCATGAGGCCGGGCTCGCACTCCACTCCAGCCTCATTTCTGGCACTAGGCTAGCGCGTCAGGAACGCTCCACCTGTACCGCTCCTTGCTTCTCCATCACGACCGCATCCGCATCCGCACCCGCATCTCCTCCAGGGCTCGCAGTGCCGCCCGCCTCTCTCGCCACCGCCGCTCTCCACTCACCTATCCACTCACTTGCGCGGGCGAAACGTCGTGATGGGCATCCCGGTCGGCTGGAACATTGTGCGCGACGAGGCCAAGGAGAAGGACGTGCTGCGCGCCGACGTAATCGGCTCACGATCGCCCATCCGGCGGCGCGCGCGAGGCAGCCTGCCCCCGAGGTCTCTGGGCCGCTACACTCTCGGTGCCCTCCTCGAGAACGCTCCGCGTCTTCCCTCTCCTCGACTCTCCCAGCCTCGCCTCTCTCCACTGCCACCCGCCCCGCCCGTGCCTGAGCTGCGCGCGCACGACCTAGAGCGAGCCCCCGACCTGGAACGCCATCATCTGCCGCTGCCACGCCCGCACAGCAGCAGCAGCGCCAGTGGCAGTGACAGTGCCCGCGACGCAGCCGACGAGCGCCCGCTGCCCGCCCTGACGCCTGGCTTTGCGCCTGCTGGGCTCCGTCCAACACCCAACCGCTACGCAGAATCCGTCCTGCTCGGCACCTATGCCCGCGACCACAGCCATGTCGATGGGCACCGGGGCAATGCATCCAACCGTGGCCGGCTGGCGCGAACGCCGTCTCGAGGCTCACCTGCTCGGGCTGTGAGCGGACGCCGCATAGAACTCGATGGCCTGCCTTACGCACAAAGACGCACTGTCCGCAATCCCTTTCTTGAGAACGACACTGTCTTGCGCGCCGAGGACGGCGGAGATGACGACGACACTGCCCGCACCACCAATGCCGTCTCTCACCCGACCCTTCGCCGTGTGGGCCACCGCAGAATTGCCGACGGACCATTGCCCTCGTCACACCGCGAATCCTGGTCACCCGTTTCGACCATTGACGGTCTGGGTGACCGCGAGCGCAGCAACAGCGTGTCCAGCACGTCCTCGCACCCCGCCTGGCAGACGTTTCTCCACACCGTCGTCCCGGATCCAGTCGCACCTACTGCCGAGTCCTCTTTCGCATCATCCGCCGCCAGCGCCTCTTTCGCCGCCTCAAGCAGCAGAGCGAGCAGCAGCAACTCCAACTCGGCCGCGAGCTCGCTCACTCACGTCACCATTCCCTCGCGGAGACCGAGTGCCGGCGCTGTACGCAGACGGGACGAGGACACGATCGAGGGTCTTGCGCGTGCCTGCGAGTCCTCAGACGAGGACAACTCGACCGCGTCCGATACCGATGACGAAGCGACTGCAAACACGCTTTCACGGAGGAGGATGCGCCCCAGCTACTTCGCCGACGAGCCGCCAAGTCCTAGGCGTTATGGCAGGAGCGTCATGGAGCAAGGAATCGACGCACGAAGATACATCCGTCGTTACTATTCCCACGAGAGACCACCGTATCGGCCATGGCAGATGAACGGCCCAGCCATGAGCCCTGAGCCCGAGAGGGAGGAGCGCGGACAGGAAGCTGATAGTTTTGCGACGACGGTCGTCGACGACGATACGCCGCCGAGCACAGGACTGGCTTCGCCTTTGGACCAAGAGCTGCGTGACGCGCGCAATCTGCTGGAGCGGCTCACTCGACGTGGCGATGTAGGCGATGACTTCTGGGCCAGCGTGGGCCTGACGCGCAGCTTCGCAGACGGCGTCGAGCGCGTGCAGGAGCGCGGCCGCTTCTAGTACGTGCGCGGCGTCGTGATGCTCACTTCCTTCCCCTTCTGGCTGTTGGACCGATATGTACGGCTGCAGAGACGGAAAAGTTGGGGAGCTTTTAATCTGAGTGACAGGTGCGCAGGCCGGGCTTGTTGCGTGTATTCTCTGCTTGGTGCGTTAAGCGTTTCGAGAGCTTTGATGCTGATGTTGCTATTCTTATTGCTGCTGTTCGTTATATCTGAGCGTTTTTGGACGGCGTTATTCTTGAGGACTCGACGGCAAAGCACACCTTGACTGGATGTCTACGAAAATTATGGGAAAAAGAAGCTGCCGGTTACGGATATATGATTATGGGGCCTTCGGCGGCAGGCAAACGACGATTCAGACCAAAATGGGTGGATCAGACATGATATAGGATATGATGATATGGAAAAGTGGCAGGAGATTCGGTGCGATGCGACATATAGATTCGTCTCGCAAGAGACCAAAAGCGTCAGATAGTCAAGCAATCAACCAAAGCAAGCACATACGCGTGCTACCTGCCATCAAACTAGCCAGACAGTCCGCGTAAAGACTACGCTGTAGACTCGAGACTTGCGTGTGCCTGCCTGACAGAGACGTATCAAATAGAGCCTTTGCGTTCCCCCATACACCGGCGCAGCGAGCAGCGCGGCGTGGCGTCGCCCATCCCAGGCGTGCCTGAACTCTGCATGGCAAGACAGAGTTTAGTCGCTTTCGAGACGGGGCTTGCAAAGTCAAGGTCGAAGTCGCATAGCAAAGCGGCTCGCTAGACCTACTTGCGTCGTCATCACGCCATGCAAAAAGGGAAGGAAACGACCAGCTCTCCATCCAAAGCAGGAGCGAACGCCCGCGTATCCGTCCCTCACCACCTTGTCTGTCCCATCTGTCGCAGGTACAGCAACAAAATGGGGCCAGAACGTCGGAGACAAAGACAAAAAAGAAAAGCATCTCCGGCGGGGCTCGAACCCGCAGCCTTTGGATTGCCTCCGAGATGGAGAGGGGTAGAAGTCCAACGCGCTACCATTGCGCCACGGAGACCGGGAACTGAAGCCAGGATTGTAAGAACTTCTGACATTGTCGGCGGAGTGTAGCATTTATATATCCTTCGATCAGTCAGGTTATGGAAAGAAGTCATGGGAAGTCAGGTGGATTTGCCGAATGCGGGCGCATTGGAGGGGTGGGGCAGAATCAACGCGTGTGAGCTAGTTTGAGACTTGAAACTGCGTCTGTGCGGGTCCTGGTGGTGTACGGTGACGTCGCATGGTCTCGGTACATTGGATGGGTTGAAACCAGAAAAAGAAACAGGGGAAAATAAAAAGATTGATGAAGAAGACCAAATGCTTCCATAGCTTGAAACACCATGTGATATTTCGGCTTCCTCGCAATATATATGCCATACATCCTACACGTGGATTCGTTCTATCTACGAGGCATTGGCAACGCCACGGATATTGATCCCTGTGGATGAGCCCTGCCCTCGGATATTTATGCCCTCTGTCTCCCTCGAGATGCGGTCTGCAAGCCCGCGTTTGGGCTTGGGCTCGTCGAAGTCATAGTCGCGGGGTATGCTGTCGTCCCCCTTCAGTCGCCCGTACCCGTCGTCCTCTCCACTGCGAGTGATGCGGCTAGCCAGCGAGCGCGGGCGGGGCTCGTCGTCGTCGCGTGTAATTCTACTAGCCAGCGAGTTCACCGGGCGGCCGTCTTTGGTCATGCGGGAGAGCAGAGAGCCGCCTGATCCGGCGTCGGAGCGGCGGTGATTGCCCATGGGCGATGTCTCGACGTTCCACATGTCTTTCTGCCAGCGACCGTCAGTCTTGCCGCCCTTCTCGCCATAGTTTGCGCGGTCGTGCGTCCAGCGTTCGGCGCTGGGTTCGCGGCGACGACGGGCGTTGCGGCTTCGGCTCCGGCTGCGATAGCGGGTGCGGACGTTGCTGCTGTCTTCTGCGAAGCCGTATCGACCGTCGCCCTCATCGCCCGAGGCAGGGGAGGCACTGCGGCCACGCAGGCGACCGTGTCGCGACTCACTGGGTCACGTTAGCTTTGTCAAATGGAAATCAGGCTCTGCCGTACGTGTCACCGCCAGGCCTGTACGAGTCCACGTCGCCGTTCAGCCTGCCCGAATCTCGCGGTCTTCTGTCTCGCCCATCGCGGCGGTCACGGCCATTGCGGTCGTTGCGCGGGTAGTTGTTCCTCCGCCTCTCCACGCCGGAATCTTCGTCCATAGACATGTCTCCACTGCGGCTGCTCTGCGTTAGCGTGCTGCAGTAGGGTTCAGGCTTCAGCGCAGTTGCCTACCTTCTCCTCCTCCGACTCCTCGAGCCCTGCTCTTCGTCGCCATAGTCGAGCACATCTCTCTTCGGTGGCTGACGGCGCCGGGGCTCCCTTTGCTTGTTGTCGCGCACGTCAGGGTTGCGCTGGTAGTAATTGCTGCGGTTGGCGGCGCCCTTGGGCTTCTGATCGCCTGCGTTCGACTCTCGTATCGTCAACACGCTGTCTGGCTTCTTGGAGTAGGGCTTGGCCGGTCGGGAGGTCTGCGCGGCGAGAGAGCTCGCGTTCGTGTCGGGGTGTGTGAAGGCAATCAACGCTGTCGCAGCGTCGTCGGCGCTGTAGAACTCGAGGTTCACCGAGTTATCATTGACCCAGCGCAGCTGTTTGACGCGCGGTTCGGTGCCGAGCGTCTCCATTGCATAGTACAAAGGGTCGTTGGGGTCGAAGCTGCCCACACCCTGCAGGTTCAGATATTCGGGCCATGGACGCTGTGGCTGGAGGTCCTCAAAGTACGCTGCTGGGACCGATTCGCTCTGTGTGGCAGGTTCTGGCTGCGCCCAAGTCAGAGGCGGGACACGGCGACTGCGACGCGCCATGCGCTACTCACTTGCTGCTGCGGCTGCGCGCTTGTGGTTCCGACGCTGGCACCGACATCAATGTCGATGTCGTAGCCGACATCTCCCATTTCAACATCCATAGCGGCAGGGAGGAATGCTGTGTTGGTTCGGGAAGAAGGTAGGTGCGGGGCGGTTGACTTGAGCTCTCTTGCCTGGATACTGATGGTTGAGCAGCCGAACGAGTCCAGGTCACAGCTGCCGAATGCGCGCCAAGCCAACCACTAGTCAGTCACACCAACATCTTCACACTTCAACACTCGAACAATGGCTCTTATATCTGTATTATTCTGGAATATAGTGCCTACTTCGCTGCTCATGCATTTTCTTCCAGTGTGAAAGTGCCTGTCTTGGTAATCAGATATTCGTTCACCGCCACGTCCTTGCCAGACTCCTTCCCGTATCCACTCTGTTTGATGCCACCGAATGGCGATTCTGCAGCCGACGAGTTGCCTGTCGTCATCAATTAACGAGCTATCCATGTCTGTGCGTTCAATCCACTTACCCGTGTTCAAGCCGATCATGCCAGCCTCGAGGCTTTCGAACAGTCTCCACATTCGGTCCACGTTCTTGGTAAATAGGTAGGACGCCAGACCCATCGAGGTGTCGTTCGCCTTCTTCACGACTTCCTCTTCTGTCTCGAACTTGATGAACGTGCAGATTGGGGAGAAGACCTCTTCGTTGGCAATGTCCATGTCTGGTGTGACGCCAGTAATGACAGTCGGCTCGAAGAAGTACCCTCCCTTTCCGTCAATCTTGTTTCCGCCCTTGTGAATCTTCGCTCCCTTCTTCTTCGCGTCCTCTACGAGCTCGAGAGCCTTCTGAGCACCTCGAGGCGTTGTCACTGGGCCCATAGTGGTCTTCTCATCCGAGCCGTGGCCAACAACGATCTTGTCTGTCTCTGCGTTCCACCTTTCGAGGAATTTATCAAAGATGCCAGACTGCACATAGATTCGATTCGCTGTTATACAAGCCTGGCCTGCATGACGGTACTTCAAGGCGAATATCTGGGACATGGCCTGTTCGATGTTCGCGTCGTCGAAGATAAGCACGGGACAGTTTCCTCCAAGCTCCAGCGTCACCTTCTTCAGGTTGTCTGCGCATATTTTGGCAACCAGCTTGCCGACTCTTGTGGATCCAGTGAAGGTGACCTTTGCAATAAGGGGGTGGCGACAGAGTGCTTCACTAAGTTCGGGTGTCTTATCAAGATCTGTAGTCAGCACGTTAAGTGCGCCTGGTGGGAAGCCAGCCTTCAAAGCAAGGTGAGCTAGCGCCAGGACCGTGATGGGTGTCTCGGGACTGGGCTTCACGATCATGGTGCATCCAGCTGCAAGAGCCGCTCCAGCCTTGCGCAGAATCATAGCGATTGGGAAGTTCCACGGCACGAGTGCTGCGGCAACACCTGCGGGCTGCTTGATGGTGAAGATGCGGCGGTTTGGAAGTGCAGGTACGAAGTTGGTACCTTGGATGCGCTCTGCTTCTCCAGCAAACCACCATGTGAAACCAGTCGAGTAGTCAATCTCGCCATAAGCCTCGGAGCGCGGTTTACCAGTCTCGTAGACCAGGATTGTAGCGATATCCTCCTTGTTCTCGCGAATCAATTGGTCCCACTTGTACAGAAATTGCGCTCTCTGACGTGGACTGATCTTCTTGTACTCGAGAAATGCTTCGTGCGAGTTCTTGACTGCCGCGTCAACGTCGGACGCATCGCTGACGGGACACTCAATCCACGCCTTTCCGGTACCAGGATCTGTGTTTGGTGAGCAATAACTCATAGCCTTCCGAGAAACAACCCACCAACGACCTCGAAGGTCTTTCCAGACTTGGCATCCTTCCATTCTCCACCAACACACGACTTGTTGTGAAGCAACTCTGGATTTTGGAGCTGGCAAAGTGAGCGAATGTTATCCACACATCTCTGATCTCGTCCTCACCTTGAACGGAAGCTCGAATTTCTGTGCTGAGCCCATGTTTGCTTACAATTACAACAATCAAGCTTTGCCACACACAGAAGCGATGAGAATGTTCGCATTCACCAGAGAAAAACAACCGGAACCCACCCTTTTCAAGGCTCAGGGATCAATGACATGTACGCGTGAAACCCCCACTTACGACCATATAGCCGAACTGGGCGATGACCAATGAGCTCGCATCTAGCCCGACCACCACCGCGCTGCGACAGACGTCAGCGCTGTCTCCGATTTACCCCTCATCATGCTTGCTTCTCCGCAATACGGGCGGATGCGGCTTTGGCTCGGGTCCGCCATGATTGGTAACTCGTGGGTCGCGAACGTCTGACGAAGGGGTGGGTGAGAGCGGGGAGAAGCCCGTCAACGGAGTCAAGCTCGGTTACTCGAATACGCTGCTGCTGCTAGCAATATACGACCATCGAAGCCTACCTGTAAACACACAGTTTTGCAAAACAAATAACTCATCCCTGATCTCACAGCTTTCACCTTAAGAAACGCATCACTCCACAATGGGCAGACTCGACGGCAAAGTCGCCATTGTTACTGGTCCATCTCCCACCGCTCTCTCACGCTCAACATCACCGCTAACTGCCCAAAACAGGCGCAGGTTCAGGCTTCGGCGCAGGCATCGCCCTGCGGTACGCCGCCGAAGGTGCCAAAGTCCTTGTGTGCGATATCAACGAGAGCACCGCGCAGGCAACAGCCTCCAAAGACGCCTCTGCGCTTTCCGCTTTCAAAATGGACGTCACCAAGCGCGCCGACTGGGAAGCGACGATGCGTGCCTGTAAAGACAAGTTCGGGCGCTGCGACATCCTGATCAACAACGCCGGGTGGAGCTATGTAAACAAGCCAACGCTCGACGTTACCGAGGAGGAATTCGAACGCGTTTTCGACGTCAATGTGAAGGGAGTTTACCTGGGTTGCCAGGCGTGGGTGGGCCAGGCCATCGAGAGGAAAGAGGGAGGTGTCATTGTCAACATTGCGAGTGTGGGCGCCACACGGCCCAGGCCGGGACTCGTGTGGTATAATGCGTCCAAGGGCGCGGTGTGGAATGTACGTCCCTGTTCTTTCTTCTTACC
This sequence comes from Epicoccum sorghinum, assembly GCA_020272525.1. NCBI lineage: Eukaryota > Fungi > Ascomycota > Dothideomycetes > Pleosporales > Didymellaceae > Epicoccum > Epicoccum sorghinum. The sequence goes on along the minus strand of VXJJ01000011.1, from coordinate 1,646,968 downwards.
AGCCCTCGTGCGAGGGTGTAAGATATCATCTATGCAGGCTAACTAGGTCATACAGGCGACCAAGGGTCTTGCAGCCGAGTACGGACCGCACCAGATCCGTGTGAATTCTATCTGCCCGCTTGTAACGGGGACAGGGTTGTTCTCGGCGTTCACGGGCATGGAGGACACGCCTGAGAACCGGACAAAGTTCATTGGAAACGTGCCCATGGGGAGGATTGGCGAGGTGGAGGATGTTGTGAACGCTTGTGTCTTCATGGCGAGTGACGAGGCACGGTTTATCACGGGTGTGAATCTGGAAGTCGACGGTGGTAGGTGCATATAGGATTCTTGCAGTGAGTCCTCTTGTGGCGATGCCATGGCGAGATCTCGTGGTATCTGCTCTTGCCATAGTACAAATGCCTGCGTCAGGGACATTGAATATCACAGAGCTTCATCACCCATCTCGTCGTACTCGCCCATCAGCTCATCCATCTCTCTGTGTCTCCACTTCGCCTCGTCAGCTTGAGCACCCATGTCGTACCCACTTCCCAGATCACCCTTGTTCTTGCTGGACGCCCCAGCCTCGTTCCTCAACGCATCCGCTCGCTCAGCAACACTCATCTCCACCGCACGGTCTACGAACACACCCCAACCTTCCCACACAGCGCCTCGATCACAGCTCGTCATAGGCCCGCGAGTGATACGCCACCGCTTCGTCAGCAACTCCTCTCTCGCCGCTGGCGTTGCGTTCATCATACCGTATGCTTGAACTAGCTTGTCGTATACAGCTCTGTGACAGCCCGTCGCTTTCTCCTTCCCCTTGCCCTTGCCCATGGCTGGATGGTGCGATGGACATGCGTACGTCTCGACGACGTTCCAGCGCCCAGTACGTACCTTGCGTATGGTGTTCTCCCATACGCCAACGGGGAGCAAGATAGCTTTACTCAGAATCAAGGCACCGCTTCTGACATCTTCGTGGCCCAGGAGGAGCGCGTCGGTCTCGTTGCATCCGCCAGTTCCTATTTTGGATTCGCCGTTGCCGGAAATCAGGATCTTGGGGAGGTAGATCTGGATCGGCGGGTTGGGCTGTGAGAATGCTTCGGCGAAGGGCGACGTAGCCATGACCTGTGGAGCGAAGGTGGTGAATGGAGATGGCTTTGGCGGAGATAACGAGAGCGGTGTCGGCGCAGTCCGTGTTATACCTGCGCGGGACAGTGGTTGAACGGTGCCTGGTGTGTCTGCGAAGGCTGATGAAGTCACCATGGGGCCTATAGCACTCTGAATCGCAGATAGAGAATTCAGTCCTGCACTGGGCAGGAACTGTGTGGATTGTGAACTGAGTGGCGACTGCATTGGTAGAAGCCCTGAGGATGACTGAGCCGGGGCTTCAGGGCGTTGACGCTCGTTCGCTTGCTGTTGATCCTGATAGAGAATCTGCGACCTAGCAGACTGCTCCTGTTGAGTTGATTGCAGATCCGTCCCATGGACTGGCCCCTGGCTGGTACTGGTAATGCTACTCCGCGAACTCGTTGCAGAGAAGTCTGAGAACATAGCTCCTTGCCGCTCTGCAGATGACTGTTGGTACACAGCTGAGGGCGCACTGGTCGATGACGATTGAGTGGATCCCATATGGGTGTTCCGTATGACCCCCTGCTGCGAAGTTTCTTGATGACGACGTAACTGCATAAAGTAGTCAGCATTAAACCCCCTTGGGGCCAAACTCTGAGGCTGAGAACTGATTTGAGAAACATCAGCAGCTGAACTTGCTACAGACTGTTGCCAAATACTTTGCATCAACCTGTTTGCTGTAGCCTGTCGCGCTTGAGGACTCATTAAAGCAGCCACACTTTGAGCTTGCTCCACGTTCATGTTCTGGATGTATGCCGTAATTTGAGATGGTGTAGGTTGACTAAGAGTAGGCAGAGCAGACATGCGGGGAATTCCTTGACTGGACATCCCGGTGGTACTCTCCTGATCAGATGACGTACTGTCGAATGTCGAAGGTTGCAGTGGCAGTGGCCGTGGTAATAGGGGACGTGGCAAAAGGGGAGCTGAGGCCGGTGAAGCGATCGTATCTCCACTGACAACTCCAGTATCACTTTCGCTGCTCGAACCACTCTCGCTGTCGCTATCGGTATTGTCGTCAAGATCTTCATCATCATGAGCTTGTGTATCAACCAAGTTCGAATTCTGGTTCCACATGAGTGATGGCGGAGAAATCTTTTCTAACAGTCTCGTCATATGCGATTCCGGCGATTTCGCATTCTCAAATATTTTGCTTTTCAACTTGCCCACAAGCAACTCTGGCACAAGGTTGATCCTTCCTTCATTACGGGCTCTCATCGCTTTGATCCTTTGCATCATAGCTGCCGCCATATCCGGCCTCCGTGTGTGCGCCGGAGTAGGTGGGATAAGGGGTAGACCACTCGCCCCATCAGGCATCGCGTGTGTGTTTGCGATTTGCGCTTCAACTGCAAGCTTGTTGCTGATGGAGACCTCATTCTGCTTGTTTTGCTTTTCTCTGAGCTCAAAATGGGCTTGTGCGTACTTCGCATCCTTATGATAGTTTCGGAGACCATTGCCGTCGCCTGTCTCTGATGTCTCTTTTGGATGAGCAGTCTGTAGCTTCTGATAATTGTTGATCTGTCGCATAGTGACCCCAGCTTCCAAGAGCAGATTGAGCGCCCTTTGGCGGGACTTGAAGCATGCGGCATAGTACTTTGTACGTTTCCGATGATCGCGAGGAATGTTGATGAGCGGTGGAATAGGTTGCTCAAGCTTAGGCGGTTGGATGCCGAACTTGACTTCACGGTATTGAAGGCGTTCGCTTTCTTCGGCGTGTAGTGTGCGGAGCTCGAAAGCTGCGAGATCGGGCTTTGGTCTCGCGTGCATCTTCTTCGTTGGCGAGCTCTGCCGCAGCTCAGCGGTGTTGTCGCAACTAGCAGATCCTGCTCTGTTCTCAAAACCGTCATCCATGCTGTCTCCCTCGTGACCATCTCCTTCTTTTTCTTTGTCTTTTGGGATCACAAGAGGATGGTATTCGAAATCCCACAAGCTTGGAATCTCCCATCGCAGCGCTGCCTTCAGCGCTTTTCCGTCGCCCTCGTAGTAGTCGACCCATCTATATAAAAACTCTATGAAGTTAGGCACGAGAGAACTGTCTACTTGAACAATATCGATCAGAATGCGCAGCATGTGCTCTTCCAGCATTAGTGCGCCGTCAAGGGTGCGTCGCTCGAAGATAGTGAGAGCGGGTGCCTGGCGCGGTGTCAACGGCTTTTGGAAAAGCGTGTTCGGATTCTGAGCGTCTTTCCGAATTCTCTTGGACACCGAATGCTGCTGCGTAGGCGGTTCGTGTTCGACCTCCCATTGCACCAGCCATGTCCACAGCTCTTTGCGCATCTCGTGCGCGCGACGCATCGTGAAATCTTGTATCAAGCCCATGAAAACCTCATGATTTGTATCCATGCGATATACGAGCGCGTTCTGTGTATAATCTTCGTACGGGATGAGTGTCGGGAGCGGCTCAATATTGCCTGTGACGTCCTGCAGCTCGAGGTAGCGGTCGTCGAGCAGATCGAGGACCTTGCCGAATGACGCCATATCGATGTGTACGTGCCACTACGGGAACTTTGTAGAAGAGCTGGGTTACGAGAGACAGATAAGGTGGGGTGGCCTGGTAAGTGAGTGGAACACAGTGAAAGCGTGGAGGTAGAGACAAGGCGTGCGAAAACGTGACCATAACATAAGAAACAAAAGTGCAGGCAGGACCGATAACGCATACCCAGAGATATGCAACGGCGTCTGACAGTGCTTCGTGCCCTCTATAAACTTTCGTACTGCTGTGTAATTCCAGAATTGTCGCTGCAAGAAGGGTATCGATACCATGACGCGTCTCGCGTCGTCCTCCTTCACCCTACACTAGAAAGCTTATTTCCCGCTTTCCTTGATCTTCTGCGCAATGGTGCTCAGCCTATCCTCGGCGCTCTCCCTGACCCTCCTCCAATCTGTGTTGTATGCCGTCTGCACCGTCTCTTCAAGAACCCTGTTCCACCTGTCCTTTGCCATCTCTGCCAGCCCAATGGGCACTTCCCGCGCCCTGGGCTCCTTCTCCGGCTCCTTGGGCTCGTAGAAGTTTGTGAGGACGTTGCGTTGCTGGCGTAGGAGTGCAGCTTGTGTTGCGCGGTTCTGCGCGTGCAGGGAGATGGATAGGTAGAGGATTGCCGAGGTGAGGGTGAAGCCTCCGAGCTGTTGCAAAGTCAGACAGGCTGTGGAAACCAAAGTCGTCGGGTGCCTACGAAGCCTGTTGTCATGCCCATGATTGCGTTGAGAAAGGAGGCCTGAGGGTAGATAAACGGCAGAGGATGGCCCAATGGCTCGAAATACACAGTCGCGAGCCCTCTGTTGTATGCCAGATAAGGAGTCCGAAGGGTGTCGTCTAGACGGAGGGCGCAGGGGTGGCTGCTGATCGTGTTCGCAGCTGTTGACATGTGAGGTCAGAGCTGGCATCGCGCCATCAGAGCCGCAACCTTCCAAATCAGGCAGGTTTGTATGGCTATCGATCGCTGCTCGAACCCATCACAGAATGCACACCAAGGCGTCTGCTACACGAGCCCCGAACACTAACAACGATTAAATGCAACATGAATAAGTTCCCTCGATTTCGCAATGTCTTTTGCTATCCGAACACCCCTATCCTATCTTTGGGAATCTCCTTGGTCGCGTTGGTAGATATCGCTGAGGAGGGAGGCTGCTGTATTTGCTTGCTCCCAAAATGAGTCAGTCGACGATCTCGGGGAGCCACTGCACCTTGCCAGCTCCGATGAGACGCTTGGTAAATTGTAGAGAATATATCTCGACCAGAGGGCTTCAGTTCTGATAAGCGCTGATCAAACAAATGTGAGGCTCTTTATAATGGCTACGCTGCTGATAAGGGCTGTTAAGTATCTATTCCTCCATGATTGAATATTTCAAAAGTGCCGAGTGTCTCGTCGAGGCTGGCAAGGCGCAATTTGGTGGTGTATTCCACAGACACACGTAACGGCAGTCAAAATATTCTGCAGCATGGTATGCCATCATCTATCAACCATCCCTGGAAGTAAAGATGGAAAAGCCTTTTCAAGTCTATCTCAAGGTAAGGCGAAGGGAGGCCATATCTGACATTGAAACAACATTACATTTTTTGGATAGAACGAAAACCAATGGACGCCGTCGCATCGCACGTAGACGTACTCTCGTACAATCTTGTCATGACTCCACTCATGCTTTGTTCTCTTTGCCACGCCCAAACACCGGAACCAAATGCAACCAATATGCCATGCAAATGAGTGGAACCCGGACAACACCGTCGCTAATGTATGCAGACTATGAAAGGAAGATTGCATGTAAACAAGATAACTGTGCGATACTGTGAAACGTAAGGAATATGCCAAGGCTGAAACATGTAGGCGTGTGCAAGATGCACTGTTCAGATGCGCCGTGATGTCTGGTTAAGGAGCCTATCTGCCCGCTCAAATACGTTCAAGGTGTTTGAACCATGACCAGAAGCGCTCGAGCCATGACCGGGAGCGAATTTGGGCGTATTGGGCACTGTGGCTTGTGCTGCCGCTCCAAGAGCAGCACTCAAGGGTGTTGCTGGCACCCCTGGAGTGCCGTACCCTCCTGATCCTATTGAGGAGAGGCTCGAGGTAGAATAAGGCTGTGCCGAGAGAGTCGAATTTGCAGATGAGAATTGTGTGTTGATAGGGCCGAGATAGGAAGGGTTGCTTGTCCCGACGCCTGGTCGGGTGTTGAACCTCGGAGGCTGTATGCGCGATGTAATCGATGACAAAGACTGTGGTCCCGTTGAGCCGGCATTACTGGATGTGAGATACGACCACGGCGAGCTGTAGATAGCCGCACTGGCTTCTTTGACCGTTTTGTGAAGAGGCTTCATAAGCTGCTTCACTTCGGGACTCATAAGCTTGTGGTCTTTACCCTGTTGGGTGTACGCGGTAGCAAGTTCACCCCAAGCCTGCATCGAGTGTTAGCGATGTTATCTTGGCTAGATGAAAGAAGAAATATACCTTGATAAAACCCATACACTGCTGCCAGAATTCCGACTGGCTCCGAGTGTAGTTATCTTTCAATTGCATCTGCGATAAACGGCTCGCAAGGGGACTCGTCATCTGCTGTACCTCGTTGCTCTTGTCGATAAGACTTGCAAGTACCTTGATCCTTGGATGGTCCGAGTCCAGATCCCGTCGCAGAACATCGAATTTCTCTCGCAATAGACGACTTATCTGGGGAATAGACGTCCTACAGCTTTCGCTGGCAACCCTCAATTTTTGGTAAACACGATCGAATTGGGCATCCTCTTCAGGGTCGTCAAAGTTACTAGTCATTGTGTTCGTTCGGGTCATGGTAGTAGCCAAAGTCGAGAAAGATTCCCCGGACCTGGGCGTGGCCGCACTGATACTGGTCATCGTATTTGTTCGACTGTTATCGTTGCTGTGCAGGATAACCGGCGGTGGTGCTTGAGATTGACCCCGCTGCGGTGGAGAAGTCGGGAATCGTCGGACTCGCGGCTTTGCACGTATAGTGCCAGGGGCTTCTGCCACGCTGGGCCTTCGTGAGCCTGCAGACATATCCTTGAACTGTGCCCCTAGTACTGAGCAAGCATTCCTCATTTCGATCAAGCTGCCTTGTTGAAGGAACAAGAACGTTCGTAAGACCTGTGGATTGGCGTTTTGCGTGATCTCCGCACGATTCTCTGCAATTGAAAGCGTGATGGACATGAAAGACTCTAAGCATCTCAGCGCGTACATGTACACACTCTTTGACAGCTTCTGCGCATCTTCTTCGTCCTCCTCAACAAGAGTGCTGAACTTGTTGAGTACATCGCTTAGAGCGCGGATGTTTAGATAGGTACTTGAAAAGCGGCGGTAAAAATCTTCCTTTCGGCGGACCGCTTCTTTTGGCCTTGTCGTCATTTTGATGGAACGTACCATATGAAAAACGCAATCATGCAGCTGTGAGATGGCATAGAGAAAATTCCTGGCAGCCTCGACGACTATATCAGGTGCACGAGAACCGCGTCTGTGCTCTCGGACATCAGACAGAGGTCGATTCGCTAGCGATCGAACGGTTCCTGTGTCTCCATACCCTATAGCAGTGGCAGGTCCGGAGACACCGTTAGCGGCATTGGACGGGATCACAATGCCTTGGCTGAATCCTCTGAAGTGGCTCGTCCGTCGCAGCTCATCGACGGAGCCAAGCTGTTCGGAGGGCTGGGGCTTATTCGTGTAGATGCCCATGCGCTTTTGACGTTGTGTCGAGGGTCCGGCGCCTTCGCTCTGACTCCTGTTTCGTTCGCTCATACTCGTCGTCAAAACCAAGGGTGAGATTGGAGGTCGCGTTTTACTGCCGTTGCTGCTTGCTTGTGATGGGGCACGGAAATGGGAACGAGTAGGTATAGGCGGCGCCGGGAGGCCAGGGGAATCTGCTTTGCCCTCCGCAAAGCCGTCCAGTCCACTGAGGCTGGGACGTACTGGGAATCGACCGCCATTGGCTCTCTTCGACGGACGTGGCGTCTCTGGGTTGCTCTCTGTCCAGCTCTCGTCGCTCGATGATTCGATTCGGATTCGCTCCAGCTGAGCACGTTGGCGCTGTTTGGAGGCTTGCTGGCGCATGAATTTCTTCACTTGGGTAGCGATGACGGCATCGCGTTCGTTTTCGTTGGACGGTGAAGGGGCGTTGTCGCGGATGCTGCAGACCTCGGGCGGTGGGAAGGTCAGTGGGTTGCTGTCGAGCTTGAGGACCTGCAGAGTGTTCATCTCGCCCAGAGACACGGGCAGCTCCTCGATCTGGTTCTTGGAGATAGCCAGAACTTTGAGGGAGGTGAGGCTCGCAATCTTCTCGGGGAGCGACCTGATCTTGTTCCTGCTGACATCAAGAATCTCCAGCGATGTCATCTGCAGGATCTGGGGCTGCGTCAGCGATGCGTCCATCTCATGGTGGAGGGGCTAACGGACGGCGCTGGGGATCTCGCGCATGGCATTGTAGCGCACGTTGAGGTAGCGCAGGCGCTTGCATTCGACCAGGCGTGACGGCAGGGTCTGGAGGAGGTTGTGCGAGAGGGCGAGCCTGGCGGTGTCAGCATCCAGCGCAGTTCGAGGTCCCCCAGCCTGCGCCTTCTCCTTGTCGACGACGGGCCTAGGGCGGACAGGACGCACCTCTCGATCTCGGTGCGGATTACATCGATGACCTCGTCGGGCAGGCGCGCAATGTTCTTGTGGCCGAGGTCGATGGTGATGCCCGTGTGCTGCTGCTGCACCTCGCGGGGGGCATCAGGCTGGCGCGAGTGCGAGAAGGCGGCCTTTGCCAGGGCGACCACCTCTTCATCTGGAATAGGCACCTCGTTAGACATGCTCTGCTTGTGCCAGCATAGCGGCGTGAGGGATGCGCGGCGGGCGGTGGCAGCAGTCCTCGACCACGTAAGGAGCCAATCGTGTACCTTGCGGCGCTAAGGGCCCTTGTGCCTGGCTGACATCGGCCATCAAACAACTCCCCCTCGGAAACACTCTCGCCGCGCACCCGCTGTCACAGACTGCTCTATCACAATCTGGCCTCTATTACGCCCAGGAGCTCCTGCTGCATCCTCCTCGAGCCCCACCGCCCCGGCCATCACAGAAGAGCCTCGTCTTGCCCCATGCAGCCGGTCCGCAACTGCCAAAGCCACCCGCGGACCGATCTGCGAATAAACGGCCGCCGGAGTCCACGTCCCCATCTCAGATGGACCTCCCTGGCCATTGCAACAAGTGCCATGTACCTACAGCCCATTGATAGGGCGGGACTTTGAAGCCGTGTCCATCCCAAGCAGTACTATATTTCCATAGCTTACTCGCGCTTGCTCGGGATGCATTGTTGACAGGCTGCTTGAGGGCAAGTGTTGACAGGCTCCCCAACGGCACAATGGCCCGCGCAATAGTACGCTAGCATGGTAGACCGTGGCAGTTTTGGCAGTTGATTTCGTCATGTCGATCAATCTAAGAAATCCGGACGAGATCTCAAGTTTGACTGCTTGACCGTTTCTCCACAGGTTCGAGACTCAGTGACATCGAGCGGTGCGCGTGCAACCGTTGTCATGGCCTATGATGGGTATCCGCGACCCATACATCGTTCCCCTCGAGCGACGCATGAGCTTGAACAAGTCTTCCAACAACTCCAGCTTGAAAACAATCCACATGACTACGACGAGGGTGAGGGACAAGACTACAGCGACTCGGACGATGAATTCCCGCCGCCTATCCCACGACGCCATCCAGACTCATACAAGGAGCGGCCGCCGATAAGCCCTGGGACAGCAGAGTCACCACCTCGCTCACCGTCGCACGTGAATCCCCTGCGGTCTCATCCAGTTACTTCAGACGAAACCTCTGTAGATTCAATTCCAGCATCAACACTAGCCCAAGGGCCACCTTCCCTGTATCGCTTCTCCCATCCTTTCAGAGACGAATTGTACACCCATCGACAGATAGACGCAGCACCACGTCGGCGACCAACAAACCTCGTATCATACAAACCTGCCAACCAGCGACTTCATCCCCGTCTGCGCAGACGAACCTCGTTAGACACGATAGCTTCAGTAACGACGACAGCCTCTTTGCGCGACTCCGAAGACGTCGATGCGCCGGAGGCGGAGACTCCGTCTCCTTCCATGTTTACGTTGGAATCAGAGTATCCCATCACGCCAAACGTTGACCTCGGGCCACCCCCTTTGAGCGAGCCACCAAAGTCAGTCTCATTGCCTGGGTCGCTGCGCACGGCAAGTATAGACTCAATACATTCCATGCATCCGAATACCCCTGTGAGCTCTACAGAGACCCTTCCACATAAAGGCTTCCTGCAGAAATTGAAATCCGGAAAGAGAAGAGACTCAGTAGGCAAGAGGAAAGACTCGGTGAGCACTGATGGAGGCGATCGGTTAGTAATAGAACGGACGGTTTCAGTGGATCAGACCTCATATCGCTCCAAATCTTCGAGCGCATCCAATACGATATCATCAGGAACGCCTTCAAGGTATCCAAACTCTGAGGCAGGTAATTCCCGATCCAGTAGTACATGGACAGCAAGCTCGCATGACATCAGCGGGCTGACAGCAGAGGAGTTGAAGAAATGCAAAAAGAAGGGCATCAACCCATCACTGTTTGCTGAGATGAAGGCAGCCAGGAAAGGCAAGTGGACAAGTCCTATTGCGGGCAACACATTTTTGGCCTGATCCACCTCAAGCCGTAAGCGACGATGGACCAAGGCCATCCAGCTTCAAAGAACATTGGGTAGGCAAAAATGGGTAACACCTTGTGTCTTTATTGACTAAGGTCACCAACTTCTGAGGTCAGGCGAGCCCATTGTTCTACACGAAAACCACTTATTTCCGCGCACCAGGATGTGGTATGCTGTATTCAGGCCAGTGGGATGGCATTCATACCAGCAACCACCATCCTAACCGCGTACCGGGCTGAGTCACGATTCATGATACGACGGCTTTGAGCAACCGCTAGTCCCGTGTCTTGCCCTGCGGGGCATACACGGCTTGCCGCCCCCGGTTTACACCTGCGTAGTGCCCGCTGTTGTGCAATACCGCTTATCTATGACGGAATAGTCGCAGTCTGCGCTTCGCACTTGCGATCTCTGTCTGACTACCGATCGTCATATGGTGTCTCACTATATCTCCGCATTCGAAGGACCAGGACCAGCGAACCGACATCTCTTCTCCACGAATAAGAGCCCCGCAACAGTGGCCAAGACCATTATGGCAACAAGCATCCGACTTGTCGTCAGGCGCTTGGCTGAGTTAAATTGGGGACCGTGTATCGAAGATGTGCCGAATAGGTTTTTGGCATGGGTCTTGAAAGAACAACAGGCGGCACTTAATGTCGCTACCGCTGATTCGAATTTATAGTGCTCACGTAGAGAGGAGTAGAAGGTCAGATGAGCTGAGCTCTTTATTGTGTAATCTCAAAGGTTGGAGAAGGAGCACAAGGCGCATAGCTAGTAGCCGCATAATCATGACAGGCCCATCATCATCATCATAACAAGATGACAACCAGCCACCATAGAGGTTCATCCTCCACATCAATGCACATCGCGAACACTCCACTGATCCCCGCCCTATAAGTATCAATATGGCATAGATACCAAGACGAGTTTCGCCACGTTATTTGTAGCATTCTCCCACCCGCAGCGGCACTTCCCTTCTTGCCCCACTCACATTGCAGTCCGCCTCCTCGTCCTCACACGTCCAACTTCCAAGTAGTGACACGCAAGATTCGCATCAACATTCCGCAACGGCGCTCATCCTATCGATCCTCCCGGCAGGGTGCGCCAGCGAGCTTGTCACCTGCAGGCGGGCGATCGTGACGCTGCTTTTGCATGCACAAGAAGGCGTGTGGCTAACGCAATAAGGCAGTTGTGGGGAAGCAGGTGCAGGCGGGGAACCAAGGGAAGCACATGCATGATTGGCAATGTAGCAACTACGGGTTGGCTCGGTGAGAACCCCGCATGAGCGAGGTGCGCTCCTTAAGTAATCACGCAGTAGCTCCCTCAGATAGGCTTTGAGAGCTGGGAGTCGACACACCGTTGAGGCGCAGGAGGCGGTGCTGATCGCTGTGTTGAGACGACTTACCTATAAGGATAGCAAGAACGCCTCAACGGGATAAGAGGATCGGCACAGCAGGAGATATCTCGATTGGCTCTGCAGGGAGACAAGGCTGGATAGGTAGTTTTCGAAGCGTGGTATTATTAATCGGTGCAAGTGTGATGTGCTGCTAGTGGGCTGAGGGTGGTGAGATTGCGATATGTTTTGTGTGGGTGTGGAGAAAGGGAGCACGCAAACAACTTGCTTTGCTGAAAGTTCCCGACTGGCAGGTGCAAAATGAGGGGCAAGACGTCACGACGTGTTACGAGGGCTGAGGGATTTGTGGCTTGTGGAACACTTCGAGAAGACTTCGAGAATGCTTCGAAAACACAGCGCACGAATCAGTTTGTTGGCCCCTCCTGCCTCCGCGTGCTTTGCCCTGTTGCGTTCACCGCGATGCGGTCATGCTTGCACGAGGGTGGTGAGGTGCTCGCGCCACCATGACTTGCGCTCTCCACACAGCACTCCACATGCACAGCTGCGCAACTCGAAGGTGCGGGCTTTTCGTTCCAGCATGCGCAGATCTGTTTGGCCTCCGATCGTGATGGAAGACAGTGCGCGCCGCTTTGTCGCCGAGTTGAGGCTCTACGTTAGCTCTAGCATGCACTGTGCATTTGGATCTGCAACATCAACTCCACTTGGCGAGAGTTTGTACCTATTGAGTTTGCCTACTCCAGAATACCACGTGCTGGGACATTGTTGACAATGCGCTACGCCATCTCTCCGAGCATCTTTACGCTCCGCGGAGCCTGCCTTTCTGGATGTGGGTTAAATCGCGAAAGTCGATTGGGATCTGCTATGCGCAACCTGGGTCGCGAGACTTGCTTGATGTTTGTCCCCAACTTCGAGTCAAGACTCGACGTGTCGGCGGTATTTGCTCGCGAGAAGGTACGCAGCCCCCCTCAGCAACTGCTTAGCAACCTGCCTTTTGGCGCAAGACCCCATCTCCGTAGACTATAGATATGTCGACCAGGGGAGGAAGCTTGCCCGGAGCGGCCTCCGCCAACAGTGGACTGGCTCGTTTCGAGTCTTGTGTCCACCGCCGCCGGATGCAGACGGTTACACTAAGATGTGATTAACACGTCTACGAAGCGGCTACCCAAGTCACACACTGTAGTGCTCAGGCACGTGCAGCAGCTTTACGCGCAACAAGATACGGTACCGAAACATTGCTAGGTCAACAAGGTACACGATGAAGATAGGAGGTAGCGGTATTCACCGGACCGACCGGCATCGTACATGCAACGCTATAGCCATGTGGTCAATTGATCAGTCGGGCTTCGTCGTATCTGTACGACGCGTAAGGCTGGCCAATGTTTGTCGAACAATGGAGATGGTAAAGCGGTGGAGGCGATCAAAGCTTAGTGAGACGCCGGTTGTGGAGGTGAGCTGGCAAGAGCACCTACCTCCCTATACCACGATGGCTGTGCGTTCAATTGCCCACTGTCAAGAGTCAAGACGGCAACATTGGCGAAACGGACAAAGTTCAAAAGTCTCGACACGCAGTCGCACCGCAAAACATGTGGTGTTTGGAAACAATTGCCGCGGTGTGTAGGCCCTGTGTCGGAGCTTCATCGTCGTCTCCCAGTATCCTAGCTGCCATGGGCAAGCTGGTATCGTAGATTTTGGGCAAGTAGGAATGATTTGGCCGCGGACCAGCGATGTCTTCTGGAGTCTCCTCCTCCCCTGTCTTGTGTGAACCCGCGGAGAGAGAACCGAAGCAGATAGATGCATCGCCCTGAATCGGTCCTGTCAAAACCCCCTCACTCTGCCAACCCCATGAGCCTCATGCTGCCCAAATGGCAACTCAGGTATCCGGGGGAGCCGTTGAGGCACAGTCGGACTGGGAACGGGCCGTCTCGGAGACTTGACTGATCGACCACGCATGCATCTCTCAAGCCCAATGCCAATGTTCAGTGACCAAGGTACTGCCTACCAACATGGCAGCTTTGAAGCTGGGCGTGGCTCGGCAATGCAAAGACGAGCGCATGGCAAGACTGTCGCGGATGGCCAGCGGCATGAGACAGAAGACACAAGGAACCCAAACAAGACGGCCAATACCAGCGTACTTTGTACAGTTCAGTTTGCGCATTACTTGCACTGAAGCATCCCCCGTTTCAAGTCCACAATTCCTTCCGTCGAGAACCTCTCCTCCATGTCAATACTGTACGTGTATCGCATGCGTTATCAACGCATACCCACAGGACTCCACCATGCAACGACGTCTCCACACGCAGTACAGTACAGTCCCCTATGCAGTCCCCCTCTGCAGTTCCAGACCAGAGGCCTGCGGAGCTACGTCGGCGGCTCTGGGTTTTCTGCTGGCCCGCGAAACGATAGTGTATGGAGTCGAGCCACTGCCGTGGAGAACAAATGAGTCGTGTGTCGGTGCTATACCCGCGTGCTATGACAGTGACAGTGACAGCCTGAACAGTGCGCGTGATGTGGTTTGGCAAATCGCAAATTACCTTATCGTGGAGTTAATCCTGGTATTGCCGGCCGCGTACGAATTTAGTCCCGGCCGGACGTGCTCAAAGGAAGATTGCATTGCGTGCTTGGAGCCACTAGTCAAAGGATTGTGAGTGTTTGTTTGCAAAAGTAAGATTTCACTTTGGAAGATTTGACATGTCAAATTTGTGGTGGCATTTGCCGTATGCTTCATTGCAACGCGCTCCTTGCGCCATGGTATCTACTCCAAGCCTCCATCGTATCAACAGCTCCGTGAAAAGACTTCAATAGAAATAGACACGTATTGATACAATCGCATCGCCCATTCGTGTCATCAAGTACTAAGACTGATGAGTGCAAAAACGCCTCTCCCATTTATGACCTCTCACCGGAAGTCCAATTTTGCAAACGCCAAAGTGTCTAAAAAGAATACGACAACGCCGGTCGTGACTGTGGTATACGCCTGTTCACCTCGCTATAGGCTAATCGAAACGCCGAGTATATGCAGCCCAAATGCTGTTTGTATGCAGGTCGCTGAAATTGCATGTTCGTAACCGTGATCGCTTTTCAATGTGAAAAAGTATGATGTGTTCATGTCCTCCAAGGGAGAAACCGAGGGGTGAATTAGATGAAGCCTCCAGGGGAATCGACGACGACGTGTTCATCCTCTCGCAGCTGGCCGCCGCTCTTCTTCTTGGGCCACAGCTTGCTGCTGACACGCTTCCAGCTATCCCTGGTAGCAGCGCCGATGCCGTTGTGCTCACCGCGGCTTGTGCGGGGGCTGGGAGTGCCGCTGGCAGATCCATTTTCGCTGTAGATATGAGCGGAGTCAGCCATTGGGTAGTCGCTCATGGGCGGTGTTCCTGGGGGAGTGAGAGGGTCACTCATCGAGGGGCTTGCACTGTCTGTGTCATCGGTCATTGCATCGCTACCGCTAGTGTAGCCAGATGTAACTCGAGAGGCAGGCAAGCCGGACGAAGTTGGCTGGGAGTGGAAGCGGGAGTGGGAGAATGGACGAGAGTGCATGAATCCAGCAGTCAGCGAGGATGGTGCCGAGGCACGTTGGTGAGCAGGAACGTGCGACGACTTGTGCGTGCTGCGCTCCTCGTAGCTGCGCGTAGAGGATCGTGTAACGCTAGCGTTGTAGCTCTCAAGGCTCATGATGCTAGGGTGCGCGCTCTGAGGACTGACAGAGTTCAGGAAGGAAAGAAGCACGCCCTCCTCCATGAGCTCGTAGATCTTGGCAACAGCCTCGTCGAGTGTCGACGGGTGAGGAGGAACGTAGGATTCAGACAAGGCTAGCAAGTTGTCACGGACCTCAGCAGGAAGGTTGACCTATGACGGTTAGTATGAAACACAGTGATGCAAGAGCGATGTGAACGTACCTCGCGCGGGCCGGACTCCCGGATGTAGGCGTCGATCAAGCGACGCCAAAGCATCAGAACGTATGCACACTCGTCTGACAGAGGAGAGATGGGCGTTCCCGGGTGACGATTGACCATCTTGGAGTAGTGCTTGCGGTATCTCGATGCGTCCATGGTGAACTCCAGATTCTCCAGGCAGTGGTTCTGAGACAGGAAGGCCATGAAGGAGGATAGTGTGTACGGCGGTGGTGCATTGTTAGCGAGGATTTCCGCCAGGTTAGGCTTGCGGCTGTGGGGGCTGGGTATGTTCTTCGGTATGGAGACGGTCAATGGTGCCTTTTGGCAGTCTGAAAGGGCCATCTTGGAATCCTCGTCGTCGAAGTCGTCGAGAGACGACGCAGGAGACGAGACGGTGGAATTTGTTCGTATGGAGAGGACTGTAGGTTCTGGTTTCCGTGATATCATAACGCTCCTCCAGAACTGTTTGTATACACGACGTGCTGTCTTCTTGCCCTGCTCCTCCAGACTCTCACAAGGACAAGTTTGGGTGCGGGTAGTCTGCGCCAGCTTGACGGCAAGGGCACAAGGTTCGGGGAGAACCTAGTGGATCAAAAGAAGGGTAGAGGGATGGTTTACTGGAGCGCAGGCGGCAGCATTGAGGGCTGTGGGTGCGTTGCAGAGATGGAGAGCGCGCGCACTAGAGGATCTTTTGAGCTATGGCTGGCGGGGACAAGCGCAGCGCTGGGGCCAGGTGCCGTGTTTGCTGGTGGCTGCGAGTGCTTCTCGAAGGGCGACACAGAAGAGCGGGCTCCAGATGGGCGGTGGTACAGTGGTTACAGCGAGTCGTGGGGCGCAGGTGCGGCAGGCTCAGTGGGCGGGCCTGTGGGCGGGCGTTGGTGCGCGGTGCGTGTGTGCGAGGCAGGCGAGACGGCGGGAAATTGGGCGCTGGGCTGGGGCTGGCTGCAATGCGTGGACGTTGGGGCAGAAGACGGGCGTGCAGCTGTGGTCTTGTCGTGGGCAAGGTGACGCAGGCGGGGCGGGCGTGAGACGAGGTTTGGGTATGCCGTCAGGATTCGAGACAAGAGGCCCTCCTGTGGTGCGGCTCAGTGGTGGTTATGAGGAGAGGGCGGAAGCAGTCTTAGCATGACTAGCACGCCCTGGGATGGCGGGCTCGCAGGTCAGCACCAGCCATGACCCACTCGGTGGAGCGTGTTCAGTGCGGTTGGCGAAGCTTGAGCAAAGGCGGATAGCCTCGATGTCAGAGCGCGATGGGCTGCTCCTGCGATGGCATGCTGGCCGGGATGCGCTCGCCGGCCCTGCTGCAGCGCTCCTCCATCGCAAAAGCGGCAGGCGCTGATGCTTCTGGCGGGGCCCTAGCGCCCGCGCCAGCAGCGTCATTGGCTGCGACGCACGTCTTCTGGAAGGAACCCCTGTCCGCCGTTCGCGCGCTCGCCACCCTCAGCCAGACAGTGCCATCACAGTCGCTGTTACAGACAGCGCCTCCAGTGCTGCGTGCGCAGCCCGCCGTTTCGCTGAGGAACCGCTGCCCTGCTGGCCCCAGCAGCCGCAACGGAGCAGCCGGCCGCCTGTACCATGGCCATGTGTATTGTTCGTGCTTGCATCGCCCTCTGTGTTTTTGTTGCGGCCTGGTGCTGGAGCTGGCGCTGGTGCTGGCCGCGCGCACCGGCACCAGCACCAGCACCAGCAGAAGCACCGCAGCGTGCGTCCGCCAGGCGTCGTCGTGGGCCGTCGCACTGCAGCCTGCGTGCTCAGCGCTCGGGCTTCTCTCCACCTCAGTCACTCAGTCATTCGCGCACGCATTCCACCACTCGCCCCGACCCCGGCTGTTGCTCGGGCGCTTTCGCAAACATTACGCCTTGGCGTGACCTGCCGCGTGCCCGCTGCTGTCTCTCCCTACTCCTACTGCGCAGATGCTCGCTAGCCCGCTCCTGCTAGCCATGGGCAATCTACTGTACCTGTACCTATCAGCACACGCTTCCTTCTGGAGCTGTATATAGGAACCCGCGCTGCCCAGGGCGCTGCTGCTATCGACACTTGCAACAAGTCCCGGCTGCCCGGCTGACCCAGATGCTGACCCTCGACTTACGCCGCAAACGACCGTCCTTCCGTCCCAACTTGCTGAGGCGCCTCGCTAATCCGCCCTATGACTCTCATTCCGCGACAAAGGAAACCCAGCCGATGCTTCTTTGAGCCTCCATGCCAGTTTTTCTTTGTCTGCTGATTCAACGCACGACAGCATCAGCCATCCCAATGGCTTCTCTGTGAATCATGAAGCTGCACAATCACGAACGCACTTCGCCAACGGTCCCTCTTCGCTGCGCCCGCAACACGTCGCCCTCCCAATGCTCAGAAGGGTGACACCAGTGCCCACTTGAGACTGGTCTGGTGCTTGGCCTGGCCCTGACTGGTCCGTCACTGCATCTCTGCCCACAGATGGGGATCGCACGGCCACAAACCTTGGCTTTGGCCTTATCGCTGGGGAGACTCAGCGCATCCTCCAATCTCTGCCCGAGGCACGAGACATTTGATTACCGTAATCTATTCCTGCCGCATCCTGTTCTTCAGTGTTACGCAGATCCACAGAGAGATCCACTGCTGCCCGCGCCATTGCACTCAAGCAGACACGCTCGCCTCTTTGGGCTGGGTCTCAGCACCGTCTGCGTCAGTTGTGAGTTATCCACGCAAGAGGCAGCAAAAGCCCGCACAGCGCAGCCATCTGCATCCCGCAGCTTTTTGATTATGCATCGTATCGGTCCAAGTAGCCGTCTTAGGCTGACGTTGCATTTACCCTAATCAATTTCATCTTCACACTCGGGCGGCTGAGCCGTCCGACCAGTCGCCGGTCGTGCGCATCGCACAAGTTTTTCCAGAATCTTTCTAGATTTCTAGAAGGTTGCCTTTTTCTGCTAGTACCGCCACAAGTGCGCCGCTGTCGATCGTTTTCGCCAAAGTCTCCTGTTTTGCGCATGAGGTTGGCGCAACGGTTTCCACTTCATTTCCACCTGGCAATGTGTTGGGAATTCCACCAAACAACATGGGAGCAACTTCGGGTCGCACATCCCGAGCTGCACCTCGGGAGCCTGCTTGCGAAGGACATTCTAGAAGCTGGCGGCTCTTCATGTATTGTGGCCTGATCGATCGATATTTGTGCCCGTGTGTAAGCGTTTGAGTGCCTCTCGTTTCAGCACGCGCCCCATGAACAGAACCGAATCGGCAGCCAGAAAATTCGGTCGCCAACAAGAGCTTGGTGCCTCGGACATGACGCAGCCAGTAGACCTTACATGCACTTCACCCGCGCTCACCGCCTCTGGGGTCAGCCGCATCCCACATTCACGATCTCAGACGAAGATGTTGAAACATCGCTTGACGTCTAGACGTTCGTGTTGACCTAAAGAACAGAAAAAACGCCGCAATATGTCATCGCCCTTGACCCACAGGACTAACAATGCATGCTCTTTAATCGTGATTGCAAAATGACATGCGCTCTCAATATTTGGTTGCACAGTTCAGCGCAAGTGCGTGCCAGCGACTTGATTTGACAAGATGCGCCCAGAGATGTCACCAAACGTGAAACGTGACAGGTGGGCCTCCACCACCGTCTGACAACTTGACGCGCGAATCTGGAGGTTTCGGATTGCTACCGGTACAAAATCTTCATCGCAGTCCGACGACCACCAGTGAGCACGTCCAGAACCAACAGGGACTGTCGCTGTCACGGATCAGGTAGGATGGGCTCACTTGGGCAGCGTTGACGTCGTGTGGCAGGGTGCAGCGCCTGGCCCAAGACCGTCTGAGTATTCTCCACAGATGAGTTGCCTGATCGCCCAAGTGAACCCACACGAAGATACTTGGAAGTTTACGAAACTGTAGCTTGCAGATACCGACAGGGCATGGCAGCCTTCGGCGACCAAATGCATGTCACAACCAGTCTACTTCGTTTCAACCACAGCTCGCCCGTATCTTCCGTGCAGCCACTTCCTAACCCCAGTACAATTCCCAAACACTCCCCATGTCTACGCTGGGGCCTGTCTGGGCTCGGTAAGCTGCCCAGACAAGGACGCGTCAAAGCTGTCAGACCCGATCTCGCTGCTGAGCACGCAACACCGCACACGTATCCGAGCTCTGGGTCGATCGACGGAAGTCATCATTGCAGTCTTTCTTCAGCACGACTGTGCCACGGAGAATGTCTACAGGCACCAACTATGAGAAATGCTACGGCGTGAATATACAATCGCGAGCCATCCTTCCCAAGTCCAGGGCGCTAGTGAGGAGCGGTATGCCTGACTCGGTGAAAAGGCCGTCGGTATGGACGCATCAGATCGTGGCTGTATCGACCGATGCCCTTTGTTGTATTGGAATCAGTACTCGTGCTCCTGCTCGTGTCTCTAGAGCGGCAACATCTAGGTCCCAGCCCTTACTTGTCAGTACTGGGACTTGCTGGTCGAACAGGCGCCGGCGCAAGTCCAACGTTTTGTCCAGTCTGTCGAGTTGCGTCTCTGCATTACTTTTGTCGCCTTTTGAAGAAGCCGTGTTCAGTCTGTCATTTGCTTGGAACACGAGTAGCAAAGCGTGCATCCATGCTTTGAGCTGGTCAAGAGCCGTGCAATCCTTCTTCAGCACAATCAGAACCTCTTTAGAAGTCACATCTGACTGGCCATCGTCATCGATCCAGAGTATGTACCCTTCATTGGTAAAGATCTCTAGTAACTCTGTGACTTTGACTGGCATTGCGCACAGAGCTCCTGACAGCGTCGGCCTGGCTGCGCTGATATGACTCAGCAGGGTTTGCATGCTGACGCCTATCCTGCAATAACCTAATAGTCTGTCATTGACCCTCAGCACTCCATCTCTTTCGAAGATGCATTCTTGCTTAGAGACGTCCTTTGGACTCAGAACTTCCTGCTTCAAATCCTGTGAATATAGGATGTGGCTGAGGACGATGTTGGCACGTTGCCTATTCATGCTGGTCATGCTGACTGCTTTCACTGCGGCATAGTTGGTTCCTAAATGAACCGATAATAGAGCAATAAGCGTTGCCCAAGTCGCCATGGGCGTCGTGATCCAACTCACTACCACACTGCCTGCTACCATTCCCAGAAGACTGATAACGGTCTCCTGACTGGAGTCTTTGGCATTTAACTCGCCGAGATTCCCATTTTTTGCAAAATGTGCACTCAAGCTTGCCTTCGCACTACCCGCGCACACCCCACACAATGCTCGCAGACAGCTAGAGAAGCTGAGAACCATGACACGTGCGGGCTTGGGGAAGGCAGGAGAAAAACAGTCCAGAATCATAGCGGTGTCGTTGAAGATGTCGGCGGCTAGTCGATACATTTTACACTCTGGTTCAAAAGCGGTACCCAGGCGGTATGCAAAAAGAATCGTCGCAATTCGTCCCATAGATTCTTGCAGTATGGAAAGGAGGAGTGCACTAGTGGGCGAGGCAGTAGAATCGCCGACACCAACGCCCTCAAGTACAGCTCTGGAGGCTAGCAGGCCAGCTATTGATGAGGAGAAGGCTTGTAGTGAGTCCTGCCTTTGGTCAGCTTAGTTTCAAGTGGCAATACATGCTCAAACTCACATATATCTGATATCTGAGTTATGTTAGCTTTTGCTTCCGAATGTTGCTCTGCTATGTCGGAGATGTGTGAGACGTACTGTATATAATCTTCAGTCACGCTGTGAGGATATCCTGCCGGAAGAAATACATCAAGCAATCTCTGTGCATAGTTCTTCGTCTTTTGCGGGATCTGATTGTTTCAGCGTGAGCCATGCGACTCAGCGTTCAGAGATGCAGAAAGCTACATACCACGATGTCGACACGTTTTTCGTTAGACGAGATGCAAATTGATGTCACATTACCAGCGTCGTCGTGTTCAACGATTTCGAGCAAGTCGGATGCGGACATGGTCTCGCGCTGTGTCAGTCTGGTGGTGGGTGGTTCACGAGTGTACCTTCCACGAGGTTGGAGAAGTGGGGTCGGGCCGAATCATCCAGATTCGTCACCAGGCTCACAATATGCAACCATATTACCAACCCGCGACGTCAGGGTAATATCAGTATGAAGAGTCTCATCGAACGAGAGCGTTGGAAGATCTTACATAGAAAAGAGTACGATTCTTTGGTCATGGTAGAATAATGTGTCTGTGGTGGAATTCACGGACGAACCAACGCCAGATAATCCGCTCCGCTCGACACATCAGAGCCTCATAGCTGACAGTGTACTGACAGTATGCTGACAGTAGATGAAGTGTAATTTTAGAGTCTCATCAATTCTCCTAGCATTTAGTAGCATACACGAGTGCCAAAAAGTAGCAAAAGGCTAAGATATGCTATCGACTCCTGCCACACGTATCAGCTTACAGGATGTACCGAAACCCCTTGTTATCAATTTCCGTAACGTCATGCATTCCTGCTTCAATCGCGGCTTTTGTCTCCTCATCCGTAAGCTGAATGCCACTTGCAGACTCTCTATCACGCTTCTTGTTGACAGACCACATATATGCAAACAGCACAAGGACGGCGACAAGTTTGACGCTATATCCTATGAGCATTCTGTTCTACATCTTAGCCAGCTGGTTCAAATTTTGGGATTCAAAAGCCGTATACTCACGCGACATACGCTGATTTGTACCCAGGCGCCTCGCTGCTCTTAAATGTTTGCGGTCCAATGATATTGCCTACACAGTAGCCTGTAAATAAGAAAGCGCCAGTGAGCTGTTTCTTGGTGTATCCCGCGATGTTGCTTGAGACGATAGTCAAGCTCATACTGAATCCAAGACCTTGGAAATAGCACATCCACAAAGCGACAAGTCGGCCCCATTTGTTGTGGCTTGGTAGAGCGACCAGTAGACTCGCACCTATGATGCAGATGATGTTAGCCACGGTCATCGTAAGACAGCGGGTGTTGGGCCAGTGCGTGCAGATATAGCTGCCAGCAAGGAGCGACACAAATTGTACCGCACCACCAGGGATTTGCAGATACTGAGTTCCGAGTGTGTCCACTCCGAAAGACTTGATAATCATCGAGCTAAACTAGAGGATGTTAATGAAACTGAGTTCCTTATTTGTCCTTCTTCGAAGCAACTCACTGTGGTCAAAGCCGAATTTGGGATTTGGGCGCCTGTTGCCATAACAAACAATATCCAGGTCTTTGGGTCGTACAGTGTCTGCCAGGCTTGATAGACTTTGAAATGCTTGTTCTTGACACCTTGCCGATTCCCAGAGACTCTTTCGACAGCAATGCCCCGCTGTCTTTCCGTGAGGAATTTGGCAGTAGTGGGCAAGTCTGGAAGAAACAGCAGGATGGCGAGTCCCATCAAAGTGCTCACAGACCCAAAGATCAGAAACACATACATCCAACGAGGCAATCCGGTTTTTATGTGGCCTACTGCGTACCCAATGAGACCGCCAAACATTGTTGCAATGCCGTTTGTGCAGTAATATGCTCCAAGACGAAGCGGCTGCTCAGCCGAAGTGTACCACATGCTCATGATAAGAACAAATCCAAGATTTACTGTGGCCTCTAGAAGCCCTAGTAGAAACCGATTTGCTGCCATGCCAGCGAAGTTGTGGCATGCTGGCGTGGTCATTAAGATCACACCCCATCCTGATGGAATTAGCAGCTAGTCTGTTCAGAGAATCATAAACGTACCCAATGTACAGCAACCGAGGAACTTGGCCATGGGAAGTCGTTGTAAAAGATAACCTGCCGGATATTGCCCAGCGAGGTATCCAAAGTAGAAAATGCTACCTATACATGGTTAGTCTGATGATAACGATACCCAAGTGAAAAGGCATACCAAGCCATGAGTAGTCTTGTCCTTTCAGATTGGTTCCTTCTTGTAGGCCGAATGCTGAGGCGTAGTTAATGCCATTTTTATCGAGGTATTGCAAGAGATACGTAAAGAAGAGAATCGGCACTATGCGTGTGTCAATCTTTCTTAGCGTCTTCTTCACCTCTTCTGGGGTGTGGTCGGCTCCTTGGTGGTTTTTATAGGCATCATACGTATCATCCAGTTGGGACGAAGTTGCGGATGAGAGCGCAGGTGAGTGTTCGATGACGTCGGCCTCTTTGGTCGTGAACGCCATCAGGAGCAGCGGCACGATGACTCTGATTAACAGCAGCTATGGAAACCCCAGGGAATCTCGGGAGTGCAATCAGGCGTCAAATTTCAGGTAGTAATGGTAATCATGAATCCACCATATGGTGGTGGTCAACCATCTCTTCTTAAGGTGCACCCTTGCGGGTGAACAAGTACCGCGAATGCATGTAAATAGTGCCCGCCTCCACTTTTGACACCAAGCGCGCTTCCAAGATCTTGGAGATAGCCATAGAGGCTTAGCGACGGCACAAGAGAGCGCCATCATTGGCGCTGAAGCTTTGTGTGGGGTTGATAGCCGGCGGGAGAGCGTTGTGATGTTCAGAGCACGCAATTCGGAGCTGAACTGACGACCATGCCATTGTAAGCGCATAATGATAGGTCATCGCTTAAACACAGCCGCATATTTGCTGCGACTTTGATGTATCATGGACGAGCTTCTGGATCGAGTACTTGCTCTCCCAGCCATGTACAGATTAGGATGAACAACTTTCAGACTTTTTTTAACGTACAATCAATGGCAAAATAATGGCCGCTGGTGAGACTTCAAAGGAACGATACTTCGCCCTATATGCTATGGCTATATTCCTCTTATTGGACAAACTATTTTCACACTTCAATGCTTGCTTCACCGCCAGGTTACCGCCAGAGTTTCTCTGCCTTCAATCCTCATCGCACAGCCAGTCTACCAATATTTGGAGATCAGGGAAGAGAGAATACCCAGCACTAACGCGTCTGAACTGCTTCATCGTGTCACCAAAATGGGACTGGCCGTTATACATCCGACATACACGGCCACGCTCCTCATCAGTCAACGTGCCCACGATATCAGACATTGCATCCTCCAATGCGCAGTCACGTTGGAATCGTTTTCGTATTTCGTGCCCCATGGTATCACTGCCATCGCATATTATCTCTCCGATGTGCACGAGAGCCTTTAGAGCCGAGTGTTTTGTGAGCCACGAAGTATGGGTTGCGCAGGCTTCTTTGCTGAGCAAGTCAATGTTTTCTACCACATTTTGGAAGACAGGGGCAACTTTGTCGTGTTGTTGCCTTTCAGTCAGATTGCTGAACCATTTATTGATCGAAAAATCCACCGTCTCGATGTACTCGCAGAAGTCCTTGGAGGACGGCTCCCGTTTGGGCACTTGCCGTTGAATCAAGGAAGCTTCTACGGCTCGGAGTGAAGCCGCAGTGCCCGGTTGCGAGAGGGCAAGCTGGAGTACCAACTGCTTAATGAAAGCGCCACTATCGGCCGCATGCACTTTGTCAATGCATCGCGCAAGGTCATGGTGTGGCGTGAGATTAGAAGAAGATGGTTCGGCGGTAACAGGATTTTTGTTGCGATTTATGCCCTGTCGCGCGCGCGAAGTGGCCATAGTTGGATACGCAAGACTAGAAGAAGAAGATTCGTCGGAAGAAGACGATTCGGAGGTACCAAAATCCCTGTCATTGTCTGCGCGCTGTCGCTTGCGCGTAGTGGCCGCAGTAAAGACTTCGGCGGTATCAGAATCTCCGTCACTGTCTGCGCGTTGCCGCTTGCGCGAAGTGGCCATGGTCGGACGCGTGAGGCTTAGAAAAGGTTCGATGGCTCCCTTGATGACCCGTCAGGTCGAGGACAGATAATTATCGTGTCGACGCCTTGATGGTGTGGGTTGTATAGTAACGATCATCGCCGAGGAGCAAGAGAGGATGTATGCATGTCATGCACGGACTCGACAATCACGTGTCAGTCGACCTGATCACTTCGCAGAGTCCTGGAACTATATCCCAGACTCTTAATACTGGAGCATTGATTTTCAGGGTCAAGCCGACGATGATGCATACTCCAAAGTCACTGCGCGATGTATGGTTTTGCCATTTTGCCTCAGGGTGCTACGATGGACTGACAGATGCCGTTGGCGCTACTTTTCTCCAGCTTTCCTGAAAGACCAAATTCCCTCCGGTAAAGAGCTTCCATCTCCCGCCTTATGGAAACAATCTGAGTTTTCTCGTTGTACTCCACGTCAGCCCAGGACAGACCTTCATTCTTCTTGACGTCACGCTTCAAGACGAGCCCATGAGCTAGGCCAATGGGCAGACCTTCGATTCTCAAGGAATCTTTGGCAATCATGAGTTTGCCATATACCATAAATCCGCCTGCCCCATCAAGCAACTCCCCCACTTTGAGGTCGCGCTTGGCGGTCGCGACAACATCTCCTGACCATGTCTTGCACTGGCCTGTTGGCTCACCACGCACCATGATGCTGGCAACGGATATGCCAAGTTCGAGTCCGATGAGATGGTACGGTTTATATTGCGCTGCGTACCATCCTGTCGAGTCGGTTTTGAGCCCGTACTGCTTGAAGCATTCTCTTTGATATTCGCCTGGGGCTTCAATTACAACATAAACACCCCAACGTAAATCGTTGAACACCACTCGACCATCTTTTTCTAAGCACGAAACGACCTCTACCATGCCTTTCTTCTCTAGCTGCCCACCATCTTTCTTCGGCTTCAGTACGGCAGGCAGATCGTGCGTTCCGCACGGAGGGAAAGCGAGGCCATCGGAAGGTGGTGATAGATCACATCCGTTCGCAACAGCTGCCATCTCCAGTGCACTCTTAGTACCATCTAGAAAAGAATTGAACATCTGCTTATTAAAATCACCCGTAACCAGCTGTTCTTTGGTAAAGCCATAGTAGTCCCAAACCGTATCTGGGGTACTGTAATGATACTGAGGAAGGTGTTTCGTCCCCTTTCCAGCACACACAACGTCAAAGCCAGCAGTGCGCGCC
Organism: Epicoccum sorghinum; assembly: GCA_020272525.1. NCBI lineage: Eukaryota > Fungi > Ascomycota > Dothideomycetes > Pleosporales > Didymellaceae > Epicoccum > Epicoccum sorghinum. Next base: position 1,620,600 of record VXJJ01000011.1, on the reverse strand, counting down.
CAGTCCACCATTTCCGCTATGAGCGCAGGTTGATCGCCATAAGCCATGGAGTAGATAATGCCAGCATCTTGTGCTTTCCTGGCCAATAATGGACCGGCAAGTACATCGGCCTCAACATTTATCATGACGATGTGCTTCTTATGTTCACAACATAGTAGTGCATGCCTGACGCCTGCTGCTGGATTTCCAGTCACTTCAAGGATGACGTCGATTCCTGGGGTAGCAATCAATTGGGCCGAATCGGTGGTAACAACTGTTCTTTCCTGTTTGAGGCCCTCCTCGAGGGACAGAGACGCAGTATCGTCATACTTTTCTAGCGGGAAGCCGGTCTTCTTCAGTGCGCTCAGGGCCCGTTCAGGAGCAAGGTCCGCGATAGCTGCTAGTCTCACCCCTTTCGTGCGATGAGACTGGGAAATGCTGTTTCTCCGTAAGCAAAAGAAGGGACACATGACTGAAGTCAAAATATACTCACTACATGGAGCCGAACTTCCCAGCCCCAATGATGCCAACCCGTATTGGTTTGCCGGCATCCTCCAATGCTGCTAACTTTGTAGAAAGATTTGTCATTTGAATTAGATTGTCTGCTGCTCTGTATTCGATGTTGTAGGTGTTTACTGTCTGGAAGGTCAACCGCTTTTACGAGCAGCTGGATCTATGTTATTTCCACCCACCTCAAGACATCTTCGGTTGTACAAGCCCTTTACCCCGCAAAAGCATCATATCTCTTCCCTCGAACTTGCATGTACCCGTCGGACTGGTCTCCGAGTCACCAGCATCAGTGGCAATTCTCTGACCGAACCTGTGAAACGATTTAGATTGTATATGCACCATGGTTCCACTTCGTATGCATACAATGCACACCTATCGATGCCGTAAAACCCCTAGAAAAGATACTGGCCGGTGTCTTGCAGACGCATGTTCCCTTAGCAATGCTGCTGTCAATAGCGCCTGCCGCGCATGCTTTCGAGAGACAAAGTTCGGACCCTGATGTCATCGTCCCAGACAGGCAGTGACGGTGCACGGCAACTTTGAGGCGGAAGACAACAAAAACGCACCGCTGTGTTTTCTTGCCACAGCAATCCACCACGGTGCCTGTCCCGTGCACCCACATGCCTGCATGGCGTACCCCTGTCCTCATGACATTACCTTGTCCGGCAAGTTGCGCTTGTAAGTGTCGAAGACGGTGCGAGTTCCACGGTTCGCTGTGTCGCAATTTGCTTGCCGTGCAAGCCTTTGCCGCTCAGAACCGTGGTTGGTGGTTGCACAACGGCTGCACAACGGCCTATGCTGCTGCTTTATGCGAAGGTGGCAACGCCTCTGACACGACGCTTTGTTCTGTTAAAACAGCAGCAAGAAAGGCGATCTAAAGCCGGTCAATTGTGAAAGACAAGAGAAAAGGTGTAACCCTCAATCGTGTAAACCAACATAGCTTGCTTTACATGTTGAAGTCCAACACGTAGTAATAATTCGGGACACATTTCGCTAGACCTGCCATGTCCAACTCGCCATTCGTGAGCCTCGCCTGGCAAACAGTAGCAAAGAAGCGCCATGCAGGCAGGGCCAATTGGTAATGAAAAGACAATCAAGTAGCGGCGCAAACTCGTCACTTCATGTCGTTCAACGTAGGGTTTGACATATTATCTTTCTTCTTCAGATGCTTGGTCCTTGAAAGACCAAAGTCGTCCTTTAGTGCTTACAATCGTTGCGTAGATATTTGGTACATGTCCACTATGATCCACGATACGTGGTATACCCGAAAGGTCCTAGCAGTACTGGAACATGGAAATGCTCTCCCTTCTGTCCCTGTCTAACCACAAATTGCACGACCACCTCAGGGAAGAACGTCTCCACACCTCTTCCCCCAAAGTACCCCTCGGTATCAAATGTCAGGCTGTACTTCTTATCACCAGATTCGTGAAATACCTCATCTAGACCCTGGCTTGAGAATGGACTTGCGGGCTTCCATGCAGTCACGCGCCCATCGTTGTTCGTTATCGCCGAGAATTTGAGCGTGGAATCCGACGATGATGATGAGGGATTGAGCAAGGTAAGGACGACGGGAATATTGGCTGCGGGCTTGCCGAGGGTGGTGTCCAGCACGTGACATGTGATTGGGGGCTTCTTTTCTGTAGACATGATGGGTCGCTGGCTTCGGGGTGTTGGCGCGGTGGCTGCGAGGTGATTTGACAGCGCTGCGATGCGTTCCGTTGCGGAGGAGGGCATGCAGAGATCGATTCGTGGGCTATACACGATCGGTGTGTAGGGAAGGGACAATCGCGTGGGAGAAATGCGAGAGGGTGTGTGAGGTTTGTATGACGGTCTTGAGCTGATGGCTTAGACAAACCTGGACAGGTATACAACGCGTTACTTCGAACGGTTATAAAATAGAGAGCGAGCGAGAAGAGAATAAAGATCACCGATAGTAGATCTTATGGAAAAGTATGGTCTGTCGTAGCAGTAAGAGCTCATGCCCCTCCACGGTACCCCACATACCCATCATCGGTGTCCTCCGCTCTCCATGCGCCGATCGCCGCGGTGCACATACCTTCTCAACGTCTGCACAATCGCGCACAAAGACCGTTAGCACAACTCAACGCTGGGGTCAGCTATTATAGACAATGTTTCAGCACGTATACCTCGGTAACATCGACGTTCTAATTGCAGAGCATTGAAACATGCGATCGTCTGCCACGCCAGTACAAGTTGAAACAAACGTTCCTTTGTTGAACACGTGCACGCCATCTATGAGAGAGAGAAAATCGGTCATCGGTTTGCAAGATTCTACTCAAGGAAAGAACAAGTACTTGCTCATATGAGTCAATACGTACATACATTGAAGCTAAAGGTGCTGCTCGTTGCAAGCATAAAAGGTATCCATCATATAGAAAATAAGTGCGCGAAGAACGAGATGCCGTAGATGGCTTGGAGAACCGTGATATCTCCCCCAAAAAAATCCTTGAGATAGTTGCTCGCCCAGTCCGCTAGACTTGGGGGCTATGCACCAAACGCCTTGCCAAAAATACAATCCACCCTTATGAGCACTTGCGACCAGCGCCTACTTCAGATCACTCCTGAAGTTGTCTCCAAACGGACTCTGATCCCGCTTTGACATGGCACTTGTCCGTCGCTCGGACTCTTCAACGATGGGCGTCATTGGCATCCGCGAACGATCGGTGTCGTAAGATGTGATACGTGATCCAATCGCAGGACGGTCAGTGCGATCGACCGCCAAGCTGTCGCTGAATGGACTGCGAAGATCGACGAGACCTGTAGGTGTGGCATCCTGGATTTCGGTCACACCAGAGTCCCGAGATATCAAAGAGTTGCGCAACAAGCTCTGACGAGAGCGCTGATGCTCTTCTTCGTCGTCAGATTCCGAGTCTGACTCTGCTAAGCTCACAACCTGACGTCCGCGGGCGTGCGAGACACCAGAATCAGTAGAAGCAACCGAGTAACCGGTAAGTGGTCGCGAAGACTGTACAAGAGCCTCAGGTGTTGCCACTGCTGTCCTGTCATTGCTGGCGAAGGAGCTGGCCGAACTCTTAGGAGGAGTTGTGTCAGAACTCTTCTTTTTTGTGATGTTCAGTGCGCGCACAGGGCCTAATGTTGCGGTACTTTGCACAGAGCTCTTCGAACTGAGACCTGGCATCTGGATCCTGATTGGCTTGACTTGTTGTGCATGCTTGGGGTCAATCTGAGGCACGGGTGGAGTGCTCATCATGCTCTGTGCATCGTCTGGTGTATTTGACCCGTTGGACTTGACACTGACAACAGCAGCCTTCCCACGCACGATCGTCTGGGCTGGCAGAGGGGATACAATGGCATTTTGGCGGTACATAGTCGAGGCGACGCTGTTGCGCGCGAGGCTAGGTGCGATACTTTGGCGAGTGCTGGTAGAAGCCATCGAGTCACGGAAATCGGGAACAAAGAAGTGTTGATCGGCAGTAGAGTACGGACTGCTCATGCCAGAGCCAGGCGACATGGCAGGAATCGGCGGTACGGGAGGGACAAGGAGGTCGGGCGATCCAGGTCCTGAACGATTTGTGACGCCGGGGATGTAGGCGATCTGAATGATGTTCGAGGCGCGAGTGAGAACGGATGATGCCATGGAGGCGACGGTGTGTGTGGATGCACGCGCACTTCGCCGTGATGCAAAGTCGTTCTCGGCTTTCTCTTGCTGCTCCATCTCCTCCTGCTCCCATTCCATCTCTGATATTGGCCGCCTCTTTCCCTTCAGGCAATACTTCCAGATGACGAAGACAAGAATGGCCACGACGGCGATACCTCCAATGACACCACCTGCGATAGCGCCGACGTTTGGCTTGCTGGGTGTGCTGACTGGCGCTGTGGGATCAATTTGGCACGACACTTCGGCGCAGAAGTCGCAGCTCTGTGGCGTCAAGACACAGACCTTTCCCCCGGAGCAGTCCATGCCATCGCAAGACAGGTTCTTGCTGTCATCACACTCGACGCAACGCTTGAAGAGAACATGCTCAAGCTCTGTAGGCAGGTTAGCAGTGCTCATCTCATGGAAGTATGGCAGGCGCACCTCTGCGGGCGTTGAGCTTCATGGCGGCAGTGGTGGTGGTGCGGGTTCAGCGGATCGGCAGGTACAGGCGGGTCAAGAGGCCAGACGTCAGCAGACCGACCCAGCGACACGCAGCGTTGGCTAGCAAAGGGATGTGGCGACGACGATAGCCGTTGTGCGACGGCGGTCCGTGGCGCTGATCGGAGTCCAAGAAGGAAGGAACGATAATCGAGGCAGGGAGGCGCGCTAAAGGAGAGAGCGCAGACAATGAAGTGGCGACGGCCGACGGAGCCTGAGAAGGCGGTCCAAGATAAACACAGCGAGCGACGGAAGAATACGAGACTGAAGGTACGGTAGGTGTGGAAAGGCGGAAACGACAAAGAGCAACAGAGCAGAGGCGCCCGTGTGGAGAAGGGGACGGCCTCAGGACAGGCGTGGGAGATGAGCTGCCGGCTGTTGGGAGCCAGGCCCTGGTTCACGCTGTGGGAGCCGCGCGTGTTTCGTCTCGCCGCGCTCAGGCCAGGGACGGCGTTGTGCGCGCGGATGAAGGAGGAAGGCTGCGAGCACAAAGACAACGGGTCGAAACGCTCTTCGCTCGCTTGGTAATGGTGTTGGAGCCAGAGAGCAGAGTCAAACGCAGAAGATCAGCGCGCGGGCGGGTAGAGGGGGTCTTTGCTTGGTGTCGATGCCCGCCGTCCTGCATCCTTTTCCCTCTTCCGCAGCTGACTGCCCGCCCAAACCCATCCTGGATCGTGGCGCAGACCTAATCTATTTATTGCAGGCTCCCCTACGTCCTACATAGCATAGCGTAGCGTCTGCCGCGAACTGCTGCAGCACACAAAGGAACCTGAGCGCCTGCACCACCACATGCAGTGCCATGCACCATCTACCTACTCTTTGATATTTCGCTGCAAACACTGACGCCATAGTCGTGGCGGCTTTTGGCGAGGTCGAGGGGTGAAGCCTGCCCAGCGTCGCAAGGCCTGTCAGCCTGGGGCAGCGGCGTCCCGAATGCGCGTCCCCACATGTTAACTGCCTCTTGCAGCTTGGCCAATATATCGAGACGCTCTTTGTTGCTTACCACGTGCCGCCTTTCGCAGCGGCTTACACTCCGTCTGCATTCCAGAGCATCTTAATTCTGTGCAATTGGATCGCGCACACGGCGCGCAGCTGGATGTCTCGAGAGCCACGACACCCTCAGCAGCTCAACAGTGGGCCTGGAACTGGAAGGGACGCAAGCTCCACCCATCACTCCACGAACGGGTTCATCACGGTCATGCACATGCAGTAGCCAGGCACGCCTTCGTCAGCGCCCGCCACAGCTCACCACAGTGCGAACCGGTTATTTCCCTGCTTGTGGAGACCGCGTAGAACCCGTCGAAATTCTGCGCAATTTTCTGGTCTCAGCCAGTAGGATATCCACAGCGGCTGCTTCCTTCGATTTGTACCACACGGCTCGCAGACAGGATCTCCCTTGCCATCGGAGAATTGTCTAGACTCGAGCAACATTGATGATCTGTGGGTCTGCTGCACGCATGGCTGCATGCGCCTGGCCAGACGTTATTTCCGAAATTCGCATTCTGCTTGTCGTACCGCAAATGCTTTTTGTCCAACATGTCCAGCACTGCAGGTCCAAGACATGGCTCCTTGTGTTCTCTGTTGCACGACAGAGACTGAGCCTAGGCTGCGACCAAGCCGTGGTACAGGAAATAGCACAGCTGCACGGCGTCTTTTGAAACTGCGCCCACAGAGATGTCAATCTATGCAAAACGCCCAGGCGGTAGGATCTGCAAAGCGCCCGCTTCTCCATGTTCACCAGCTGCGATCCTGAAACCATCGACGACCAGCCAGCCGTTGGCGAGATCTAAGATGCATAGAACATTGGATGGATCGACAGCATCGAGTCGCTTAGATGTACCGGTTGCGTCTTTCATCATTGTCCATTCTGAACCTTGGCTTGTCCAAAGGATATCCAAGCTGGCAAGGTAGACTGAGCAGTGTTCGGTAAGCAATTGTGCAGACCGCATGCTCAACTGCCATGCAATCGTCTGCTTCCAGTAATCAGTCTTGGGTCGGCCTGAGTTAGCAATGGTCCATTGGTGAAAGCTACTGCTACTGTCCTTTCAACACAGATTTTGCTGCTTCGCTGCACTATCGCACTGTAGGAGCAGCCTTCACTTGCTGCTGAGAGGTACGGCGTACTTGTACTCTTGCAATCATCCTGCTGAATCACATTGCCCACACCTTACCACTCAAGAACAAGAGATACAACTACAATAAAAATGTCACGCTACTCTCGCTACAGACCAGTCAGTGATGATGAAGACATGTACGACAACCGCTACAACGAAGAGGAGATCTCCACATACGGTCAGTCGCGCAGCCCATTATGGAGTAAGCATTCAGATGGTGTACCTCGCTTGAGCAATTCTACTACTTCATCTTGCCGTTCACGCGCACCCGCGTGAGATGACACCGCTCACCCTACGGAGGGCGCTCACGTGGACGGAGAGCCCCTGCGCCGCCAGGTGTCACGCTACGGGCTTGGTGAGTCCAGCGTGTTTCCTACCATGCGTCCATTGCGAGACGAGAGACAATATGCTTTCGATCGTAATGAATGCTCGCGTGGAGCAGATGGGTCTCATTCCCGCAGTGAGCGTCTGCACGAGCGTGAACACACTGAGGACGATCAGATGCAGCACGAGCAGGACCGGGAAGAGCCACGTGAGCGTCACTACCTGAACCACGAGCATTCCGATATGGGCCGCGAACCGCACAGCGATCGTCGTCGACGCCGCGATGCTACTGCAGCCCCCAACAACCGGACCTTCACCGAATTGTAGGCGGAGCGTGGACAACAATAGCGCGAACACAACGAGTCACCAGCGAATGCCCGCACACACATAGTTGTGGATTTTTCCCAGCTTATGATTACCGTCAGAACAAAGTTGTTGCAGACACAAGCGATGATGAATTGTAATGGAGCCCTCAAGGGCGCTTGACGAGTCTTTCATCAAATTTCTAACAGGCAAGCTGAAGTCGCTTAGTCCTCATGTATCTGAGTGTGACAGGAGTGCTTCAGGCCTGATGCAATAAAATGCTGGAATGCAAAGCTCCTTATGATGGCTACGCTGCTGTTTGGGTCTGCTCATAATTGAATCCTTCATAAGTGTGAAGTGTCTCATCGAAGCTGGCATGGCGCAGTACTGAACAGTTGTATGATATTGAGGTGGTGTTGTTGTATGCATAGCCATATCGTTTAGCATGACGACCAGTGAAGAGTTCAAAACAGGATCGTGTCTGTCATGGAAACCTCCGCAATATTGACATAGTTTGAGACCATAATGATCTTGTAGGAGGCTCAATCTGCGCCTGTGGTACAATATGAGTGCTCGCGAAACAAAAAGACCCAGTTTGACTGTCTTCGGCCTCGGATCAATCGTTGCTCGAAACGCGGGAGTGAGGAGGAAGAAGGATCGTTGTGCATGCGATGAGTCGAACAGCTCAGCCTCGGCCTAACCAGATTAGGCGGAGATCCCCTGCGTTTGGGCGGGCAGCGGCTCCTACAAGCATCTCTTTTTGAGAATAATTGCACATCATGTAAAGGTCTCTTGAGTTGTCTGAGATCCCAGGAGTGAGTGAGTCACGCCAGTATGCAATTCCGGTGTGAATGGCGCGACTGTACGAGATGACGTCGATTTCTCAGCAGCAGATTATTCATCTCGGTGTTTACGTGCTTACGCTGTTTACGACGTAAGCCTTGCGGTTTTGAACTTGCAACTTCACGTATGCACAGTCAAGCAAGCAATGAGTAAATGGGCACAGATTTGTATAAGACTGCGGAACACCGTGCAAATATGGTCAAACTAATCCTAACATATCAACTTGAATCAGTGTTTGATCAGAATGCCTCACGCTATACAAGACGCAGAAGTGAGCACGTCACAAAAGCAAATGCAGCGGAAAGTCAAGTACAAATCACTGCCACGTGAGTTCCTTCAACTCACTACCCGACTGCTCGACTTGCAAGATCTTTACGCCCAATCGCAGTTGGCACACTCCGTCGATCGACAACTGCAAGCAATCAGCAAAGCTGGTCCACCAATTACCCGGATCGTCTCCCTTGGGCTGGGCAGCCTACTCGTTACGAAAGGACAGTCACGGCGCCTCAAGCAACTTGCCATACTACTGGCCATTCGTGATTACTTTCAGAACACAAGGAACGAGCCAATTGAGGTCTACGCGCAGGATCCCACTTTTACACGAGCAGACGAGACCTTGCTTGCTGCGATCGGCATTCAGATACTACGCACATCATCTGGATCTGACCTTGGAGAAGCAGAGGTCTTCATAACACCGGAAACAGTCGTCTATTCGCCATTTTTGACGCTGGAAGCATATGAGCAATTGATTTTGAACTCTTTAGTACCGATGCACTATCTCGTTGGTGACGACTTCGATGCATTGCTGCAGAAGTGGCCTAAGCGCAGCTCTGAGCGCAAGCAGGTAGAAGGGTTGACGAGGACGGGTTTATCGGGGTATCGAAGGAAGGCCGTGGTCGGTGAGGGGTTCTGGACAGCAGACGACGAGACCTTTCCGATGGCTGTGTACACTAGATCAGGAGCGGAGCCGAACAAGCTCAAGGCGAAAATATGAAGCTATGTTCGTTGATACGCAGCACAATTTCAGGCAGTATGTGGGCCAGTTTCGTACTCGTTGCCTAAGGTTTCTCTGTAGCGTTCGTGTATATCTTAACACTCTTCCGGAGGGATCTACGCATAGAAGATCTTCTGCGAGCCTGGTGCAGGAAGCTCCATCCTCTGCGGTTCGGGCGCGACAGCTTCGTCTTGTATTGCGCTTACACCGTTCGTGTGCCCCTGCGACAATGGTTGCAGGCTTCTTCCTACAGAAAGCGCAAGGTTATTTTGCCGCCTCTGCATCTCAATCTTCTCGATGACTTTACGACAGATGTCGCGATGCGCCTGCTCCATCTTGCCTTTCACGAACGGCATAAGCCACCATGGGCAGCTAACCTCCGCATCTTCCACAAGCACCCACTCGGCGTCACCGACACCTTGGCCTTCGCCCTCCACCTCGCCATCTATGCCGCCTCTTATAACGCGGTAATCTGCCCGCACAGTGACGCCGGACACGTCAGCGCGCGATTTAATGCCTGCGGGTATGTTTTGGTAACAGCTGGGAAAGGTGATTGTTTTCCTGCCCATTTGCCCGATTCCAGGCAAGAATGTTACGCATTCGGTGACGTTGTATGTGTGGACTGGGTTAAGGTCGGTCGGAAACCAATATGTGTCTTTCAGTGTTTCTGGCGCTGTAGTTGGTAGTTTCTCGTGGCCTGTTGTAAGGGCTTGCAGAGACAGCGTTGTACTATGATCTTGAAGAGCAGCGATTACTTCTGCAGGCGTGAGATGCGAAGGTATCGAGGCGGCAATGTGGAGGTGGTATTTCGCGCTCATTGCGATCGTGTGTCGTCGTTGCGCGACGTTTTTTAGCTTCGTTGGGATATTATCAGGTAACGAGCGATAGGGCGCCCGCTCAATATCTGTAGTCAACGAAGGTATAAGTAGCCAAAGCACTGAAACGTCGATGATGACCGCCCTGCGCTGGCTAAGGCACGCCGTTGCGCATCGCGGACCCAGGTTCAGCTCGCAGCAGGGTCAGCCCGGAAACTACTGCATCCGGCCGACACATTCTCACGTCAAAAGAGTGAGCATGCTGCATCAGCAGAGTACATTACTACCATGCGGGGTTATAGAATATGGTTATTGTACCACGTCTACACCAGCAGGAGCTCAGCAGTGAACCTTTGACGCCTGGGCAATACGTCATTCTGGTGAAGATCAGTCTAACCAAAAGTAAATTAGCACAACGTGTGCTGAGCATACGGTGCTGACCACTGTGATGTTTCGATTTTACTATATCCTATGCATACTGCTCACGTAGATTCAAAGATAAAATCAACGGCTATGCTAAATATCTGGGATTCATGAATAGAACTACTGACTGCGAGGTCGAGTGCTCGAGAGCTACTTGTGTGTGTGTTGTGCAGCCTCAGACTGTTCCAATGCTATCTGACTCGGTTGTAAAGACTATGAAGAAACGTACAAGAATTTGGAAGATGCTCTGAGACGAACAATGTGAGGCCAGTGTCACTAGCAAACATATTCGTGACTGAATGCCTACCACCTGTCCGTAGTGAAAGGGCGTGCGTTCACTTTCACTGACCCTGTAGCGTCGTCTGTCTCCATATATGTTCCAGATGAACTAGAACATTCCTTCTATCGTTACATCCAAACAGAAGGCTGACCCAATTAGGACCGCACAACCAACAAACCTTCAGCTCTCGACACAGCATGCCCAAGGTGGTAAGCCGAAATCCAAAATTGGATATCAAGTCATATCATCCATACCGTCGCAGCTATAATCATACGAACGCTTCTCTGGCAGGCTTCCAAGTGCTCCAATACCGATCGTATCAACGAGATGTATTCATCTACCATATTCGCACAGACCTCTTGTCTTTGCCTATGGTACGCAGAGCCCTACAGACTCAGAAAGAGTACCGAGATAAGTGGACAGGCTTCGATCCTATTCGGCACGTTCCTGTCGTAGATGGAGATGAAATCCCTCCTGCATCCGTCGAAGCGGCGTATATGCCTAGTGTTGGTCTGCGTGGCCAGGGCTCTGCGCTTGGATTACGATCAGATAGAGAGTCAGGAAAAGTGGAATGGTTTATTTTCAACCGAGCCATTCACGAGGACTTTCTCAGTCAAATCGTTTGCATAGATGGCCACTGGACCTTAGTGCCAAATGTGGATGCAGATGATAGCAGTAAAGTCTTCGATCTTGTCGGCTATGCGGAGAAAGGCCTGGCGACCCGAACTGTGAGAGGGGCAAACCGCGAGCACAGGGGATGGCACGACTCGTTGTGTAATGCCGAGGAAGGGAAAACGAAGTTGATTTTGACATGGAAAGGATATGTAAGGGACCTGAAAGCAGATCAGGAGCAGAAACGCCGAGCTCACACAACAGATAGTGATGACACGGTAGAGTGAGAACAGAACGAAATGCTGATGCTGCTGCTGGAAAGAGCGCTACACTGTCTCCGAAGTCAGTTCAAGTGTCAATAATCAGACAGAGGGTCATAAATCGAGCGAACTGGTGACTTCTCAGCGAGCGCGGATCAAACCCTATTGTTTGCAAGTAGTTTATTGCGCCTCTGTCATTTACGACTCGGGTTCTTCTCATTGGCGCGGGGATCTTGTTTAGACAAGAGTGGCATGCAGTTGATGACAGCGTCAAAAGCGCCTTATCGTATAGATACGTGGTACAGCAATAGTCATAATACATCAATGAATCGTGGACTCATGTATATTCTCAACATCGCAAACGTTGCTGTGATGTTCTCTAAACTTCATCGAGGTGGCACGGACCATGCACTTGCCAATGCGTCAAACCTCAATGTGTGGTCTTTCTGCCTCAAACCACCACGACACTTTTTATCTTTCTCAGCTCAGCTATCCCTTGAGGCCGATATCGTCAGCTGTGAGGATGAACTCCATGAATCCGGAGTTAGTATCAATGATGTTCTGGACGTACTCCTCCGCCGACGGGTAAAAGTTCGTCGCGTATCCAAATTCTAAAGTAAACCCGTGTACCTTGTTCAGCTTCTTATCTCCATACCAGCGACTTGAAGCCCAATCATCAGAGGCTCCAGAAGTGGCGTAGAGGCCGACAGCTGCTGAAAAATCATACGATCTTCCTCCTGCAGCGCTCATTGCAGCAGTGGTCTTGTTTGCCTGAACTTGGATGTTGTACCAGTCCTCCTCCTCGATATACTCACGGTATAGGCTGTCACCAACAATACCGCGCTTGCCATCGTATTTGGGATTGAACTGACTTTGCTTGGGATCGTTAGACTGGTTGTCATCGTCTCCCCAGGAATATAGCAATGTGCCTGCGGCAGAGTGCACATCGATGAACCAGCGGATCTTGGGGAAGATGTCGTATACCCATTTCATATTGCGTGTCTCTGGCTCTGAAAATGGAGCAGTGCCGTAGAAAGCCTGGGAGGAAGGGTTGGTAGATGCGGGCGAGGTTGATGGGTCGAAGTGTTTAGTAAAATTCCACAGAAAGTCGAAGTTGCGGTTGAGATCGACACCAACACTGGCAGGAACACCAGGAGTCGACGAGGCGGGGTTGCGATTCTTACGCCAAAGGTTGCTGTTGGCTTGGTCGTGACGAACACCGTCCGGATTCGTCATGGGGATGAAGACGATTCCTGCACCGAGAGCTTTTTTGACATCGGAGTTAGTGTACGTCTTATTGCCGTAGGTAAGCCCTTTACGGTGCTTGTTGGCATAGAGAAGATCCGAGATGAAGTAGATGAGATTATCCGGACCGCCTCGCTCTCGGGCATGGATTCCAGAGGTGAAGTAGATGTACTGCTTGTCCTTCTTGATCTTCTCGGCCTTGTTGGCAACACCACCCCAGACTGTGTTGCCCTCGAAAGTCTTGTACGGTGCCTTGAATAACTCCAGACCATATTCTTTCTCTAGACCTTTCAAAGCCGTGTAGACCTCGTCGGCATTCAAGATGCCGGCACTTTGGTATGCACCATACACGTCAGGGTTCTGGCTACCTAAACCGCGGGGTGCGACTTTTCCTCCCTTGAAGCGATCACCCTTTCCAATCGGCGCTGTAGCAGCTTGACGCTTGTTCAAATGATCAAGAGTCTCGATGCGAATGTTTCCAGCATCCAGGCTCCTCTTGTAGTGATGCACTTGCTCCTCAGTGAGCAAAGCATGGAGCTTGTGCTCATTGTTGCTAGGTAGGACAGCAGGATGGCAACCATAATCGATGTGATCATTATTCGAGACAAAATCCAATAATTCGGTTTTCTCCTTCGAAACGAAAGCAACACTGAGAAGATTATGGGCAAGAGCTGCAGTGGGTAGTAAACCAAGAAGCGTGGAGACCTTCATGATGATAATCAAAGAGGAGAGCTGAGGCCAACAGTAAAGAGCGTACCCGGACACGAGCTTTATACATGAGAACGTGGTCACCCTGCAGATGTGTGCGACCGACAAGTTTCTGGTCGTTATGAGCGACCTCCTTCCTCATTCGGATAATCTTCCAAGACCGCCGCGCTCTTGGCTGAGCATACCATTCACGATAGCAGCAGGTCCGAGCTGGTTATCTGCGAACAAAAGCGAATGACATGCATGGACATGGGGCTCCGCAAATTCAGACAATGGGTTTCTGGAAACGAGTGCGGGAGAAGGCGTTGCCAAGCCTGTGGAAATACTCAGCCAAGCGCCATGGATGATCTCCTCTGTCCCGCCCTCATTCTGCACACATACTTGTTGCTGCGACCAGTTGTCTGTCACAGATACAATGGTTTGTGAGGAATGAATCGTTGTTGCATGGCTGTCCCGAAGGTTCACAACTAAACACTGTAAGACTGCATTTGAACGGTCGAATCTGATCTAGAAGCACAAAGATGTACGCTAATATCGTGCATTTCTGACTATCTACAGTAAGCTCTAACCAAAAACCAAAGCGCGAACCTCAATACTTTCTCGCCCAACTGCGCCCTCGGGTGTTCGTGGGTCTACGAACGCAGTGTGCGGTACCCGTCCATACTGGCCCACTGTCTCGTCGCTGTCAAAGCACTTGAGCAGCAATCGGTCTTCATTCTTCATACCAGACCAGTAGTACCATTTTTGATTTGGGTTGTATCGCACGGCGGCTGTCTGTCCATTACGGTGTGGGTAGCGATGCTCGATTGGCACAAGGTCCTCGTCCTGCACGGTCTGACTGTCTGCAACAGCCAACGGAAACCCCATCACCGGTCCGTTGAGTGGACGCCATACGTTGATGATGCGATAACGACCTTGTAGCAGTTCCTCTGCGTCCTCAGGCGCATGTAATCGGACTCTTTCAGCAGCAGACATCGGGGTTTGATCGACATGCACGCGCTGGACAGGATTGCGATTTCCTGTCGGTCTCCGAATTGTGTGGTCAAACAGGATTACTCTGCGTGCGTTTGGAATGTTGTCCAGCAAAAGCTTCTCGACCTCAGGGTAATATGCGCTGCGTATCCTTTCATCATCCTTGAATTCCGTTTCTGCACTCTTGATGTTCTGGTATGTATCAAATGCATTCTGGTCAAGATCGAATCTTTGCTCCTGTCCACGCAGATCCTCCAGTGTTACTTCTTGCCAGGCATCGCCCCAGTTACGTTGTGGAACCCCTGGCAGAGGCTCTACATAATTGTGTGGTGGAGACCCATCCTCCGGTGCTTTGTAGAAAGATAGTTTTGCGGTTGCCGGCCCACGGGGAATGCGTAGCCCTTGGAAATTAATGTCCTCGGTCTTTGAAGCAGACACCGTGGGAGTCGAATTCCCGGAAAGCTGATGCGCTGGTGTCGGTCGTGACGCGGCGGTCGTCATGTCGGCGGAGGTAGGACCGGAGAGGAAAGTTGCAGCCGTGCTGAGATCTCTACGTGCAAGAGAGGGTGGGAGTGTAGACACGATGTTATTGACAGTAGCAAGACAGCTTATGGTCATGTGTGAGATGTGTGCTATAATCTCTGTGTCAGTGTTACGTTTGAGAAGGTATGATCAAAGCAGCATCCGATGCTGTTATATATGACAGTGTGAGGTATGGGATTATAAATGCTCAGAAAGGCTATGTCGGTGATTAGAGCTAGTCAGCCATTCACCCGTCGAGGATGTTGCATTTGCGGGGGAACACGGCGATGATGCCATCGGTTATTCCCGTTATGCGTTTAGTAATACACCCTGCTTTGCCAGCAATGGCAGCTGACTAAAAATCTCATTGCGTGATCATTCAATGTGCTGCGCCTCGAGGTGAGTACAGTTGCAAACAACATGTTCCCTGAGATGCAACTGGACTCAAAAGTGGCAACAGCAAAAGCAATCCGCCATGCCGGAAGAAGCTCGGCACAGCAAAGCTTGGCAGACGTCATCCTCCCTCCCCTTCCGAAGCCAGGACTTCTTCTTCATCCTTCTTCTTCAAGGCGCAGGTCATGCTCAAGAGCCAACTTCCAGCCAATAGTGCGTTAGAGCAAGACCAAATTCCACGCTGCCATTTGCGACCACTTTATGGGAGAAGAAAGTCGCTATCAAAGAGACAGAAAAGCAGCTGAATGCTTTTGTGAGCGTGCTTGAACACTCGCTCGCAGGACGTCCACCCGGTCTAATGTGCAAACTGATCATTGGTCTTCATACGGCTACTAACAATGTAAACCGCATGCTGCAAGATGTCGGCATTGCGGCTGGCTCGCTGTGGCCCACAAGCAAAGCAGATGCAATATTGACGTGTCCTAACAGATCCAATAGCTCCCAAAGCTCATGCATGTTCCAGATGTAAGGCTGCGTTCAAATAAGGTTGGGCAGTTTATCTCCCGTCCTCCCGCAATCCGATGTCATGGTCCCGTCTTTAAAGTGCGTCGTGTGCACGTCATGACAATATTAGCCCTTGCTACGTCAACAACTCCAGCAACATTTCTTATATAAGACCTTCAAAATCATATAGACCTAATTTGCAATGCTTCGTTTATTCTCTCGATCACTTTGTAGACCTTGTAACGCATCTCGAGCCCAATTCCAGTCTAGGAACACCCTCAACTTCGCAAGCAATATGGCTCCCGGAAAGTCTAGCACAGATGAACTCAAGAATTCTAAACTCTTCGATGTTTCTCATGTCACAGCTATCGTTACAGGAGGCGGTACTGGCATCGGCCTTATGATTACCCAGGCATTGGTTGCCAACGGTGCAAAGGTCTACATCACGAGCCGACGGGAGGAGGTTTTGAAGAAGACTGAGGAGCTCCACGACCATGCAAATGGCCAGATCATTCCCATTGTAGCTGATGTCAGGTATGCTTCAATCAGGCTCAGAATTTTTTAGAAATGTTCTAATGTCCCAAAGTGATCCTGAGGATATCAAGCGCCTTTACAAGGAGATCAGCGAGAAGGAACCAGAGGGTATCCAGCTCTTGATCAATAATGCTGGCATTGCACGTGACGACAACACCAAGTTCTCCACCGCTGGCGAGCCAAATTGGGAAGATGCACAGTCCATCTCGGACCACTTTTTGAAGTCGCCCCCACAATCGTGGGCCGATACCTTCAAGACAAATGTCGGTAGCATTTTCTACATGTCGATGACCTTCTTACCTCTTCTCGCCAAGGGTGGAAGCAAAACTCCTGGCTACACTTCGTCAGTTGTCAACATTACGTCGATCTCTGGTGCTATGAAGGGTTCGAGCTCAGGGCAATTCGCTTACGCCTCGTCCAAAGCCTCGGCGACACATCTGTCCAAAATGCTTGCAACAACTTTCACCAAGGCAAAGGTACGCGTTAATGTCATCGCGCCCGGCGTCTTTCCCTCTGAGATGACCACTGGTACGTCTGATGAGGATAACAAGAGTGTGATTGAAGGAGGTATGTCCAACCCTGCCGGCAGGCCTGGTAAGGATTCTGACATGGCTGCTTCTATCCTCATGCTGGCTGGTCCAGGTGGTGTCTTTTATAATGAGCAGATTCTGTATCCTGACGGCGGAAACACGCTTGTTCAGCCCAGCTCGAAGACATAATGATCTTTTCTTAGAGCCCGGATATAATACTCATGCAGTTAGAAGCAATCAATCAATCAATGAAGCAATGATGGTTGAGGCGTATTGAACGAGTCGGACCACGTCATGATGCTAGTACGATCTGACGGTAAAGCGAATGCTTTTTGGGGACGAATGAAAATGCAACCATTGGTGTGACAACCTAGCGTAGTTCGACGATGATAATGACATCTTCGAAGAGTCCGAGTAAATGATGATGGGCGCAGCGTTCGAATGCTTACCGTCTTGATGGGACCTTGGCTTTCAGCAGTATTACAGCACCTTACTAGCTCTGACTAGCCACTCGACACATTTGAGGAATCCAACCAGGAGAGAGTCTCAGGATTGGGAGCCCAATTAACTGTGTAGCCATCTTAAAGTTTGTAATTAAACCCCAGGTGACCATTCGAAGCTGACAGGGTGCTGTGATGTTGTATCTCTTCGATTCGCAACCCCGAATGGGTGCTCGTACAACATCCGAGAAAATACCAAAGGTCAACGCGGCCAATGAATTGTATAGTCTTCGAGAATCGGTCTAGTTGCCTTGAATACTGCTAGCTAAAATCTGAATGGCTGATCTGAATGCAGGCTTCTGCCCTTCCCATACTGTCTCAGGCGCTACTTGGAGCTGACGAGACGCTATAAAAGGGCTTAGAAGCATTGCTGCTCAGTGGTGGTCGGTGAATTGCCCCATTTCGCCGAGTTTTGACCGGCTTGTCCGCCCGTGGAAAATTCTTTTCAATCGAGTTTTGAGGGACGAATACTATATTCGGGGAAGTTGTTCCTAACGGCAGGCAGGTATTTGTCAAGTATATTTTATTTATATCTTCAGAAGTTTTCATAAATCAGAAAACATCTGGCCTAATGGCCCAATGGCAAGGCGCTTGACTACGATTCATTCGGCAATCAAGAGATTCCAGGTTCGACCCCTGGTTAGGTCAATTTTTGCCGATGTGGGCTATCTTTTTGGATCCTGAGGTGGTGGTGGCAGTCGTGGTGGCTGGGGTGCTGGAAATTTATTTTGCGCTCTTGAGGAACTCGCGGTTGACGCGCGTGTGCATATCACTTTGTGATTCTTCCCTGGGCGATCTTCCACATGCTCTGCGCTTTGTTGACTCTTACAATTGAACGACTGAAATATGCTCGTGTGCTCGCGTCGGGCAGATGTGGCAGCGTAGTAGATCTCGACAACGCTTATGATACGGAAGTGGACAAGGCTGCGAGACATGTTATTCATCA
This sequence comes from Epicoccum sorghinum, assembly GCA_020272525.1. Classification (NCBI taxonomy): domain Eukaryota; kingdom Fungi; phylum Ascomycota; class Dothideomycetes; order Pleosporales; family Didymellaceae; genus Epicoccum; species Epicoccum sorghinum. The sequence continues at coordinate 1,602,172 of VXJJ01000011.1, read as the reverse complement.
ATCTTTCACCCGCAGAAGTCCGTTTCTTATCTCGAAAATGAAGCAAGTGCCGAATGTATGCTTCCATGTACTGCATTGCTCCAATTACCTTGCCCCGAACGACACCGTCAGACCGGACGGCAGCAACCTTGTGTTGAGGAAATATCACGCAATTACTATGGCCGATACATATGTGGCACAGATACTGGAGTGAGCGCAAGGAAACGCCCGGCCGTACAAAACCCAGCGATCATCTTATCTCTCGGGCTTCAGTTGCATGTACATGCATGTAATGGTTGCATTGTCATGATGCACCTCTTTTTCACCTCTTCCATCTTTATATCAAACTTGCACCTGACTACATCTCAGCCCACGAGGTTAGTACATATGCATTCTAGATATAGAGTGTGGGCAACAACCAGACCATCGGAAACTTTCAAAGATCGCTACTCGCCGCGCAACCCACATCTTGTAACAGAATAACGTTCTCGTACAAGGGCAAGTCATCGCACCTCACTACATAGCACGGTGCAATGAGCCAGCGTTGCAGGGCTTGCCACAAGACCATTGTAATTTTTCCTACATGATCTCAGTCTACACGATCCGCTTTGGGAAGCCTCAGGGTGTCAAAAATGCAGTTGTACGACAGCACAAATCCTTGCAATCTGACCATTGCTCAACAAACCTCGGACTGAAGTCCACCTATCATCAGATCCCCATTTTTTGTCAATCTGAACCTCAGACGGGCTCATCTTCTTGTCCCTGGTACGTGGGAAGTCGGCTCAGTCCACCGAAGTGTTCGACTCCATACATCGGCAGTCTCTCTGCCGTTCAACGAAGACGGTGATGTTGCGACCACGTCAAATTCACTGCGAAGACTGCTTGGCTAAGGCACGGCTTGGTGGAACTGTGTCACATGTCAGATCAGGATGACATTATACTATTTCCCACAGGAGCAGTGCAGCCTACCCATGGAACGACTGACATGAGCCGTCTCAGCATTGAAATTCAGACTAGCGAATCTGGGGACCTGCCAACGAGCCTTATGAACCCCTGACATGACTGTGTATGCAGGTAACCGATGTCGCGGTCTTCATATCGTGCTTCAGCTGTGTAACGAGTGCATCAGACTGACTGTACTGGTCTATCGCTGCAAGCAACTTCAGTCCTGGCCGCAGTCGGACCTCAATGTGGTCCAGTTCTTCCATCTCCAAGAAAGGAACTTGTGCACCCAAATCTTCCAAGTACCACATTCTCAAGCTCTCACAGGCGCTCGAACTGTTCCGCGGGGTCGAGTGCCCATTATTGGAAAGGACCGACACCTTCAATGTCACAATTCAAGGGACCATTCACAGTGTTCGCCGATGATAATCCTTCGCTTGCTGTCGAGTCGTAGGAATCCTCATTCAGGAGGCACGAAATCGGGTCACACGTCCAAGAAGTCGACCCAAGCCTTTTCATATATAGATATCGTAGCAATTCAGCATTTCTATCACTAAATCTCCATATTTCATGTCATTACAACTCATTTGCCTACAGGTCTCAGCATTATGATGTCGTCCCTATATCAAAGTGCCGTGGCCACGACTCTGCCTGGTACATTGCCAACGCCGTGTCATCTACGACATCCCCAGGGGTTCAAAATCACAACATGTGCAGGCTGTGCAGGTAACCCGTAAGTCCGCAAGTGTATGTGAGTCTCGAAGAGGGAACTTATCGACTTTAGCGATCCACGAGTGACCTGTACCATGTGCCCAGGCACGGGTATCATGTTGGAAATATGTTTGGAATGCAAGGTGTTTCGCGAGAGACTTACGAAAGCATGATCCTCCTGCCCAAGAAGTAGATGGAATCATTATGAATACTACATCAAACTGTCTCGTACCTCAAATGTTCCTTCGGAAACCTTCATGACACCGGTCCCTCAACTCAAGGTGCCTCGCAGTGCTATCATGAGCCGTATTACTGAAGCCTGCTTTCGGAAGTGTGGTTTCCTATCGATTTGTTAAGCACTGTATGGCTCAAGGCGCTCTTCGACTCATCAAGAAGCGCAGGGCCTCGGTGATATCGAGAGGCTGGCATGTCCCAAACACGCAATCTTGATAGAAACATAAGAAACCCCCTCCATCTGCAAGACCATGAAAATGCGAGCTTGTTACGCACTCGAATGGAGCTCCCTTTGCTTATATGCGACTGCTCTTGTCCAACTTCTCCTATGAAATGATCCCTTTCCCGTATATCCTGACTTTGCAGCGGTATTGTCAATGAGGTTGCCAGGTCTTAGTAGTGACTTTGTGTGGGCAAAAATGTTCAAGCATCATAGGAGTCTTCTTCGCTCGAAGAGTATTGTAGACAGGTTTTTCTGACTGTATGAAAGTAAATTCAATCGTCTAGAGTTAGACGGCAACGCCAACTCTCGCAGAGTTCCCTTCGTACGTTGTGTCCTCTTCAAGTTCATGGGTATTCACACCATCCTGCTTGCCCATCATGATACTGCTTCCCCTCCGTATTTCTCTCTCTTGCTCCCTGACTAGCCTCATCGGGCCCCTGACAATAGCGCCAAGCAGATCCCGAATGTCCAGTGCCTGTATGATCGCCTTGACAGGCCCCACTGGCGCTGCCTTGTTGGTGCTCTTGTATGGTTTTGACGGAAATGCGAAGATCATAAGCACAGCGAAAAAAGGCATCTCGCAGGCAAGGATCAGCGAGGCGAGACCGTCGTTAATGTCATGGTAGGTCATGTATTTGTTGGGGGAGAGAGTGCCGTGGCCCGCAAGTATGTTAATTACGAACTGTTGCTGTCAGCCAAGGTTCTTGCAAAGGTGATTCGAGGCAAGTCATGTCCGACGTACCGTTTGCGCAACATTCAAGCCGATGATGCTCTTGAATGTGAAGAGCTTGAGGAGAATCTTGTGCTGTAGCAGTTTGGGTTTGTTGCGGCTGTAGAAGCGCAGACAGCAGAGGATGGAAATCGTAGTGACAACGAACTTAAAGATGGTAATCCAGAGGTGTGCAAAGTGAACGCTGTTGGACTGTCGACAATACTGTCCTACGGCAAGCGCGACAATGGAGCCAATCCATATGATGATGCTGGAGGGAATGAACTGAAGCACGCCATACCAAATGCGCTGCGTTCATGTCAGCGAGCCTTACCATGTAGATTTGCCAAGCGGGGTATTAGTACCTTAAGCCATGCAGGACCATTGGTCTGGAGCGCTCCTCTGCTCCTTGCGCCTGCACCAAACAAATCGTCGAAGCCGTCTGGGTGTGACAGAATGTAATCACACATCAACAACAGAAATGCAGAGAGCGCGATCGAGCATCCAAAATCGAGACTCTCAACAATGTATACGCCGGCCTTCTCTTCCAGGACAACCAGGAAGGAGAACAGTGCAACCCAAGGAATGAGGAGTATAATGCGGATGATTTGGCGTTGTTGTACAGGAAACGAATAATTCGTAGCGTGACCGGCGATGATAAAGCCGCAGATGATCGCGCTGAAAAGCGCGCAGGCGCCGGAGACAATGGTTGCGACTTCATGGAAGGTGTATTTACCGACAATTGGTATTATAGTTGGACCATCCAAGTTCTCGGCAGGGCAGACATGGCTGGTCGCAGAGTCGATAATCGAGCTGGTGTTGATGTGGTTCCTTCTCGGTATCAGGTACGTCTCGAGACCCTCCATTGCTCTCAACCTTGCGCTGGCCCGCGTTTTATTATACAGTCTTCAAAAAAAGAGTAGTGAATGTATGTAGCTTGGGGAATCAATGACATCAAACGATATTCTTCAGACTGAAGGGAGGCTCTGGGTCGCTAAATAGCTACCTCCGGAGGCGCCCCCGCCCCGTATGGCCGTGTCATAGCCACTGAGCGTGTTGAGGCAGCTCAGCTCGGGTCACCGTTAGTCTGCGCAAGTAGCCGCATTTGGGATGGAAAAGCGCCGTAAGCACTTGCGAGTGGAGCTTGGCGAGGCTTATGAGCGTGTGAATCCAGCACAGCCTGGCGTAGACGATGACATCCTGTAGATCTCTATACCCCATTCAGTACCAAAGAGCGACAGAGTGCCTTGAGTTGCATGCGATATGTGTTGCGTGCGGTGCAATCTCGATAGGGCCGTCTACGGCTGCAAGCGGGCTCCGTGAGTTTATGGTGTTTGTTGCGGACCAGTCGGGGCCCGTCCGCGGACAGCGACCAAAGAAACTCAGTGGCTATGCCCGCACAGTCGTTGTCCCAGAGGTAAAGAGGTGCTGATCAACTTATACATAGTATGCAGAGGGAGGCAGAAAAAGAGCGCAAATGCATGTAGATGAAAACCCACCACAGATTCGTACGAATTCTCCGAAGTAGGGCGTTGATTGCGACGACTCGCAGGCAATCTTCTGAAGGGGCGTTTACATGGCAACTTGACCACAACACCTTCAGCACCATAAGGGTTCTGACGTGCTCGAACCGCTGCTCAGGAAGCAGTCAAGTATGAAAATCTGTCTCAATTTTGAAGCTCCTCAGCTACTTCAGTAATGCGCTCAGGGTTACAATACTGTACGCGGTTCGATAGGGAGCTCGGGAGCTGATGCGCAGATGGCAGAGGATCGAACAAGCGCTTTTGGGGTGTCTGCACTGCATCAGTGAGAAAGCGCCCCCTTGTGTTCACACAGCCCGTGGCATCTTCTGGTCCTCGATTCTCAAAAGACAACGTGCAGCGACATCGGCTGCTTAATTGAGAGGAGGACGAAAAAGAAAATGAATGGGTAACAGAAAAAGAAAGGCTTTCAACATGTCTCTGGGTTGCTTATTACATGCTCCGACACGCAGTCGCCTCTTTCCAGACAAGGCACGCTCCAGCTGTTCGAGACTGTATATGCCGGTGGTCCGCAAATAGCGCGACAATCTCGCGTCGCAGCACAACCCTCCCACTGCGCCTGGCACGACAAGGGAACGCGTTGCCCGTTCGACGCGCCTTATCGACTGCGTGCACGTTTGCTCGTCGCGCAGGACGACATGACATTGTTCGGCATGTTTCGGGGTGCGCATGGTCACATCGTACTGACTAAAGTATTGGAAATGACGAATGTTGATGGGGCGGCCAAGAAAAATCCTGCGCGAAAGTGAGGCAGATCGACAGCTGCGATTGCCATTGGTCTTTTCGGAAGCACAGAGATCGATTGGTATGGCATCGAATTTGTGGTAGAATACTCAACATGAGAAGAGTGACAAGTAATAGCGATATGTTTATTGATGGTGCCTGTAACTTTTAGTGGCAATGATGTTTGCGACGCGATCGAATAGAACGATCCAGCTGTCGCAGCACGAGCAAGCATATAATATACAATACATAGAAATATTCACCCCGGTGAGCCCATCCAATCCATACCGAACGCCGAGTTGCCGAGTATAAGAAACCAGTAGACCGTGAACCGTAGATAAACACATGCAAAGTGAAACCGAGACGCGCCCGTACATAGTGCGAAATAAAGAGCCGAAAGGAAAGAGAAGACGAGGTCCGGAACCAATCACATCTCCATGGCATCACCAGCGACAGTGATAGGGGTGCTGACGGCTTGTGGGGGAGGCGTCGCAGGTTCTAATGGAGAAGAGTCGCGGGCGTTGATGCGCTCGCCCTCGCAGTGGGGTACAGGTCCAGACATGAGATTGGGAACAGCGCGCTCAAGTGACCAGCCGACGAGCTGGCACCACTTGAGAGTATCGGAGAATAGCCAATAGCCCTGAACGCCGTGCTGCTTGGCGCGTACAAGATAGGCGTTGAGTGCTTCCTTCTCGAGCATGACAATCACGTCAGTGAAGTCGAAGTGGCGCTCGATGAAGCGCGCATACGCACGTGCCTGGTCGCGCAAGTTGGGGTTGGTCATTACGTTCTTCCAGCCTACACCAAGCGATGTGATGAGTGTATTGATGGTGTTGCCATTGTCGTCGATGATGGCCTCACTTATCTGTGACTCCATGTCGTTGAGCGATGGGACAGTGACGTCGCGAGATGGGCTTATACGTTGCGACTTGCGCGAGACGGCAATTGGACGAGCTGCAGTCTTCTCTTCGGATTCAATCTTCTCTTCGTACCATGTGCCGGACTGCGACTCAGCCGCGATGCTGTAACCGGGATCATCAGGGTAGATGAGAGTCATCCCTGGGCCATAGACAGGCTCACCCCGAGACTTGACAGGAGCAGGGATAGCGACAGATCCAGTAGGTTGGTTCTCCTCGGGGTCGTCGACGTCGGTAATGGATCGTTTGCGCCCAGCTGTGGCATTGGACACAGCAGCTAGATAGTTGAGCGAGGGTGGAGTAGGATGCTTTGGGCGAAATTTACCCATACTTGAAGGCGAGTGGGCGCGCTGGTGAGGTGAGAAGTAGCCCTGCGGCTGTTGAGGCTGCAGGACAACGGTGGGCGACGAGGCGTAGTAGTTGAGACCCATGATGACTGCTTGTTTAGTAGATCAGAAGTGAGATGCAGTTCAAAGATACAAAAGTCTGTCTAGTTGACCAAACACTGAAGCATGCGACAAGCGCGGCTGAGTGACCAATAGCGACGGTGAGGTCGATGCTCGGCGGCGAAGAGACGTGATGGTGGTGGTGATGAACGAGGCTGATGGTGCTTAATAGATGGTATGAGAGTGGTAAGAGAAGATTGGAGTAAGAGATAGGCGCAGGATGGGGACGCGGCGACGTGTGAGGGCAAGAGGTGAGAGGTGGAGGAATCGATGGTTAGAGGGCCCAGGGCGCTTCTTGTAAGCTCTTGCGCTCGTCCCGTGAGAGGCTGGAGTCTCCGGCAGGGTAAGGCTAACCACAAAAAGCCCCGGCGAAACTGAGGCAAGGATCTGGTCCTTCGTGTGGGGATCCTCAGGGCAAGTCTGGCGCGATTGGCTGAGCTGGCTAAAGGCGCGCCCCCAGCCGAGCTGGTTTCACCTGCATACCGCAAGCGGACTGGTCTCTGCACGACCCACTTTACCCGAACGGGTCGGTCGTGTAAGAGACGACTTGGCGAGAAACGAGCTGAGCACTAGTCACGTGACGTACGTCGGCGAAAGGTTTCGAATGTTCCGTGCCCGCTGCTGCGGGACAGTGGCCGTGTTTTTTTGGGCGAAGCTTCCACGCGCCAGAGCAACAGATACCCCACGCGTGCCTAGTTCCACGTCCCCTCCTTGCTTGTGCCAATACCCTAGACATATCGAGTCAAGATGCAGGCGCCTGTGGTAGTTATGAGTATGCACCTGCTTTCATGATTGCTATGACCAATGCCTGACAACCCCCACAGACACGCAGACCCCTGGTGGGGAGCGCCAGTTTGGTCGCAAGGCACAGATTTCGAACATCACAGCGGCCAAGACGGTTGCAGACATCATCCGATCATGTCTGGGCCCCAAGGCCATGTTGAAGATGCTGCTCGACCCTATGGGCGGTATCGTCCTCACCAACGATGGCCACGCCATCCTCCGAGAAATCGAAGTCGCACACCCCGCAGCAAAGAGCATGATTGAGCTCAGCCGAACACAAGACGAGGAGGTCGGTGATGGCACGACAACTGTCATCATTCTGGGTAGGTCAACAAATGGGAGAGACAGCGTGGACATGGCTAACAGTCGACAGCTGGCGAAATCCTTGCACAGGCCCTGCCGCAGCTCGAACGCAACATCCACCCCGTTGTCGTCATCCAAGCTTTCAAAAAGGCTTTGGCCGATGCCCTCGAGATCGTCAACGAGATCGCGACCGAAGTCAATGTGGACGACGACGAGGAAATGTACAGAATCATCAACTCTTCCATTGGCACAAAGTTTGTCTCGAGGTGGTCGAAGCTGATGTGCGGCCTTGCGCTCAAGGCTGTCCGTACAGTTTCCACTGAAATGGGAGGCAAGAAGGAGGTCGATATCAAGCGCTATGCCCGTATTGAGAAGATCCCTGGAGGCGAGATCGAGGACAGTGAGGTTTTGGATGGTGTCATGGTGAACAAGGATATCACACATCCCAAGATGAGGAGAAGGATCGAGAACCCCAGGGTTTTGCTGCTCGACTGCACACTCGAATACAAGAAGGGCGAAAGTCAGACAAACATCGAGGTCAGCAAAGAGGAGGACTGGAACAGGATATTGCAGATCGAGGAGGAGCAGGTCAAGGCCATGTGCGACGCCATCATTGCTTTGAAACCTGATCTCGTTATCACAGAGAAGGGTGTCAGCGGTAAGCCTCTTCTTCCGACCTAGGTAAAGCATCACTGATATCAGGTAGATCTTGCCCAGCACTTCCTCGTCAAGGCCGACATCACAGCCATTCGCCGCGTCCGCAAGACAGACAACAACCGCATTGCACGAGCCACCGGTGCAACTATCGTCAACTCGGTCTTTGCCGCAACCGCGTCCGATATCGGTACACAGTGTGGTCTGTTCGAGATTTCCAAGCTCGGCGATGAATACTTCACCTACCTCACAAAATGCAAAGACCCCAAGGCCTGCACCATCTTGCTTCGCGGTCCTTCGAAAGACATTCTGAACGAGATTGAGCGCAATCTGCACGACGCTATGGGTGTTGCAAGGAATGTTATCTGGAACCCGAAGCTGTGCCCAGGAGGTGGCGCCACCGAGATGGCCATCGCTGTTGGGTTGGAGAGGAGGGCTAAGCTCATCGAAGGTGTTGCACAGTGGCCTTACAAGGCAGTCGCAGAGTCCATGGAGGTCATTCCCCGCACCATCATTCAAAATTCAGGAAACAGCCCTATCAAGGTCCTGACACAGCTGCGCGCCAAGCACGCAGAAGGCTACGAGGATGGCAAGGCAATCGCCAGCTTCTGGGGTATCGATGGCGATGCAGGAAAGGTTGTTGATATGCGCACATATGGCGTATGGGAACCTCTCGCAGTTAAGGAGCAGAGCATCAAGACCGCCATTGAGAGTGCATGCTTGCTTCTGCGCGTTGATGACATCGTCGCCGCCAAAGCGGCGAAGCAAGTTAGTGGCCCCATTGGTGGAGGAGGAGATGACTAGAGAGCTCTTTAAAGGTTCATTATCGACATGAGCGGCCCTCAACCGAGAGAAAATAATCACGACAATAAAGAACGATCAAATTATCGACGCCTGAAGTGTTGTCTCAAGAGAGCATTCTATAATTTGCTCCCGTGCCGGCCCCAATAACCCCGCAGCTACCCGCTCCCACTAACTTTCACACTAAAACCAGCAATCGCGATCCGACAAAACAGGTTATAGTAATTATAGTAAAGTAACCCAAGATCATAAAGGCACGGGCTGAACGACGTCCCGTTCCACAACTCGATTCGATACCTTGACGGTCAAGGACCGACCACCACTACTACAACTCAGCCACTGGCATCATGTCGTCCCAATCGACCGCCGACGTCACTGCAGCCGGTTTATCGGAAGTAGACCAGAACATCAACAATACGGAGGAAGATAGGAGCCACGAAGCTAGAGGGCATAAAGCGAATCTGAGTAATCCTAGTAAGTTTCTTCAAGCAATACCAAACGTTTGGCACCAATTCTTCTGTATCGGTAATGTCTGCCCAGCGGAGGCTGACTGCAGAGTAGATACAAGTGAAGCATCAAAGAAGAAATCTATGAAAGCTTTGAAAGAATTGGGTGAAGAAGACGCGTTTTACGGGAAGCAGGGAAAGGGCGAGTAAGGCAAGGTTGATATCATGTAGGCCTTCGTCTGATGAGGGTCTAAAGACACCGCTTGCTGATGAATAGCAATTAACCTGTTCACTATTTACACCATAATCTTGACACATGCACAATGTACGCAATCTCAGAAAGAACGTAATGCATAGAGTTCCGATCAGGCATCCTCCACATCATCGCGATGTGGCTTCATTCTCGATGTCGAAAACCCCGCAATATTGTCCTGTCGCCTCTACCGCTGAGCGTCGAGACTGTCTCTCTCGACGTCCTTATTGAGTAGAAGCATCAAGAATCAAGTGACATACAGGCTTTGCACCTTGCGACCTTGTCTTGGGCACGATGTCATAATGCGATGATTGCACCATAGACAAGTCAGGCTAGGCGTAAATAAACGCAACGCATTCGTTGCAATCTTACTTAAAGACTCGCAAGTACCACAATGCTCAGCTCGACTTTTCATCTCATGAAGATATCCTCTCCATCGCCATGGCCGACCAGAAGTCTCACGAAGGCACCACCGCTCCTGGTCTCTCTGAAGCCGATCAAAGCATCGACAATGCAAGTCTCTTGCGTATGGCACCCTTCACCGCACTGACCCCTGTCAGACCGCGGAAGACATCTCAAACAGAGCATCGGGCCATAACGCGAATATAAGCAACCCAAGTAAGCAATATGTCGAAAATCAACCTTGAGTCCGCTAACGCGGCTTAGACACGAGCGAAGACAGTAAGCAGAAATCAAAGGAGGCGCTGAAGGAGCTGGGAGGCGAGGCGGCTTTCTATGGTAAGCAGGACAAGGGCGAATAAGATGTGATAACTGGTCGGCTTTGAGTGGACACTTGGCATAACGCCTGAAAGGCAATAGGCAGCTCTGTGTAGAGTCCCGTTCAGGTCTATCTAGAATAGTCTGAATAAGCTCCTTGCTTTAGAAGAGCTTAAATAGTCGATTGAGCCAATGCTTTTACTGTCTCTCTTGAACCCTCGCCAGTGCTAAATGGCTACTCGGAACGTGCAACGTGCTGTATACAGGCAACGCAATCTATATCATGCAACATTTCCCCTTCCCAATACCTTCTCCACCACCCTCGCGACCCCTTCCACATCCTCGAATATGCTCCAATGTCCAACGCCCTCCAGCACCTCTAAAGTAGCTCTGCCACGCATCCGATCGATAACGTCCTCGCATGCGTCAACTCGCGCAACGCCGTCCTCGCTGCCAGTGACCAGTGTGACCTTGGTCAGTACCTTCTCCCATTCCACAGGCTCAGCATCAGCAAGCGCAGTACATGCCTTGGCGTAACCTTCCGAATCCTGATTTTGTACACTTAAATTTACTGCATTGACAGCAGCAACGTTCTTCGCCTGGCTCTGCGGACTCGTTGCTGAAAGCGCAATCTTATTTGCAATGCTTATCATGCCTTCTCTTCGTACCAGCTGCGCACGTTGACGCAGAGCTTCGACACCTTCGTGTGGGAACGGTAGACTGGGTGGATTGAGTAGGATAAGATGCTTGACCCTTTCAGGGTACGTGAGTGCGTAGTATAGTGCGACAAGGCACCCCATTGAGTGTGCGATAATCGTCGCGGTGGAGTCTGAAGCGATGCTCGCCTGTTCAAATATCCCTGCCACATCTCCTGCGAATGATGGGATTGAGAGTTTACTGAGAGGATGGGTAGGTGATGCGCCATGGCCTTCGAGATCGAAGAGGTGGAGACTATGCGTATAGTCCAGACCGAGAGTGTGGATGAGTGATGCGAATGTTGCATGTGAGCCACCTAGTCCGTGAATGAAGACGATCGGTGAGCCAGTAGATGGCCCGGAAGGCGTGTAGAAAAGTGGTTTGGAGTTGATTTGCGTGAGCTGAGACATTGGCAGACGGAAGTTGCTGTACGTCAGATGGGATTCTGCAGGTTTAGATGCAGAAGGTTTAGGCAAAGTAAGTGCAACGCGGTTCGTAAGTGTCCCCAGACCAGTCACTGAGATTGCGATAGTGTCACCTGGCTTCAGGTAGACAGGCGGTTTAAGACCGAGCCCAACGCCAGCAGGCGTACCTGTAGCGAGAACGTCGCCAGGTTGCAATGTTTGCCCTTCTGACATCGTTTTGATTAGGTAGGGGATGGAGAAGATGAGATCGTCAGTTGTAGCATCCTGTCTGAGTTCCCCGTTTACGTGTGTCTGGACACGCAAAACTCCCTTGAGTTGAGAGGCTGGGACTGCTATCGGACCCTACGCCAAGTCAACTTCTGGAAGTGAAGGTGGGAAGTGGAATGTTACCATAGGACAGAAGGTATCTGGGCTTTTTCCGATATAGAATTGCTTGTGATCTCTCTGTCTCTCTCGAGCCGTCATGTCATTGATAATTGTGTAGCCCCAGACATGGCTCATTGCATCTTGTTCCGCCACCCTAAAGCCTGACTTTCCAATAATGACTCCGATTTCTCCTTCGTAGTCTGCAGTGGCAGTAAATTCGGGATGCGGGTAAATGTCTTCTCCATCTGCGATAATGGATGTGTAACGCTTCGTGAAGATCACAGGATGGGATGGCACATCGACCTTGTCTGAGCTATCGAAACCTGAACTATTGAATTCTTTCGCATGGTCGATGTAATTCTTCCCTACGCAGAGGACGTCGCGCGAGGCAAAAGGAGGCAAGATGTTGACCGAACTTGCGTCAACAGGCGCACCGGCTCCGGTTATGTTCGATTCGCCAGCTTCAATAACTTGATATAGATTGCTGATCCGAGTGCCAGAAGTGAAGCTGAGAGGTTGAATTGTCTCTGCAGTTAGGTCATAGTGGCCTACGTGGTTCTTCCCATCATGACGATCTTGATATGCAACATAATTCCTGTGCTCTTCTTTCATAGACATTTCGGCTACTTGGCAGTGTGATCTCTCTTTCTTTAAAGATGGGGGGAACATGAAATGCTTTTGCTGTAACGATGCGATTGTATTCCTAGTATCGCAACGCCGATGTCGCGATAGTGGAGACAGCGGGGTGAGCAAAGCAAGTATTACGTCATTCGTTCGATAAACCAAACAGTCAATCATTGACCCTTTCACAGACTTCGCTTTTGATATAACATTCGCATTTCAGCTACTATTTGATTACCAATAACTGCGATTGCATGCTCCTGCCTACGTAGGTACCAGCCCTGACCTGCAGATCAGCATTCACAGCGAAGTTGGATAGAATAATCTTTCTATGACTTTCTTTACTGCGATACGAAGCAAACCCTCTGGGAGCGTTTCCCAAACTCTGCCATATCGCATGTCTCCCTCAATCGCCCTTTTGGACGGCCGCTATGTCCTACCTCGAACAATGTGCACACTCCATCTGCCACCTCGCTTTCCCAATCCAGGGTCCTCCCACATTCTTTAACCAACATGTCGAGCCGCACCAGAACTTTCCAGCAAAAGCTTAGGTACATCTTTAATTCCTGCGTATTCACTGAATGTAACGGGTCATCACGGATCCACAGTCGACCGGTCGATCTGTACTCAGCCAGCTTCAGAATTTGTAGCGCCAATTTTGTAGGCAGACTCTTCTTCCTGAGTAGACCGAGGACGGCCTCTACATCGGCTTTTGACGCCAGAAACGCATGTCGAAATTTCTGTTCGGTCAGGTTGTCCACCCGGCCTGTGCCAGGCCTAACTGCACGCTGCTCCCAATATGGGTTTTCGAAGTAGTATGTTTCTCTCGGCACTCCAAAGAATTCGCGATGCGGGTACGTGTGCGCGTCGTGGTGCCCCACGCCATACGAAAAGCCCGTGCAACATAAAAGCATCCTTTGATAGGCCGCGGTCAATCGGTAGTCGTATGCTTCCGGAGTATATGCGGTGCGATGTGCCTTCTCTTCTGTATGCCGATAATTCGTACGGCTCGGTGCATCATACAGCTCGGGCTTGAGTACCAATACATTCAGACACAAGTAAGCTTGCAGCATCGTATCCATCAGCTTCTTGAGCCCGAACCCTGCAGCGTTCCCGTAGATGTCTCCATCCCAAAGTCTGTAAAAATAGACATTTGGATGTGCTGCCAGCCAGAAGAGCGCATTCATCTCATCGCACAGCAGCATTATTTTCGTCTGCTCACAGCACCTCTGAATCTCGTGATTCATGTCGCCTCCGCAGTGGTAAGTTGCTGAAATGAAGTGACGGGGAGTGCATTCGTAATCAGAAAGACCTTCATCGGGTAGTCCGTCAACACCAGGTGCGTCAAGTTCTCCTCTGCCTCGAAGAAGTGTTGCAGACGTCTTTCTCGCTGCCGTCTCGGAGATCACGCGCTCATCTTGTTCGGGGGAGATGAAAGACGGTCTATACTTCTTGCGCTCAACTTCCGAGTAGGCAGATAAAGCGCGAGCAAAGCCAACGGCGAAATACTGTAGCTGTTTGTCCCGATCTGGTCTTTTGCGCACATACAGGTTCGTAATGCCGTGATTGCGCGGGTTGCAGTGCATAAACTTGAGATTGTCAGCAAGTGTCTGCCATGGGATACTATGAGCCTGGTGTGCCATAGAGATAAGTGTTTGCTGTGTTCGCAGGAGCTGAAAGATGTCTGAGCAGATCAAGATCGTTAGTAGAGTCATCGCGGTCGATGTGCAAGTAATGCTCGTGCTATTTTTAGACTCGCTAGACCACATCATACTATGGTTCCAATGCCTCTCGCAGACTCCAAAGAGACATCCAGTGTAATTCAGGAAAGATGACCTGGCTGAAGTACTCCGATCTAGCTGGTGCAGTTCAAGGAAACGCATGTCAAACCATTAGTCTAGTTGACTATTGGCCCCAATCCTCCAAAAGCGAAATGGCCACTCAGAGTTGGCAAGGCGCTGTGGTTACTGATTCTATCCTTGTAACGCCGTATCAACTGATTATAATTGTGTAAGATGTAGCGCTTGAAGGTGTTTGCGCGCAGCGCGGCTTCTGCGGTCTCTGCGGCTTTTGCGAGTGGAAGCCACGGTACCCGCGATCTCTGCGGATTTTGCAAAGATATGCAGCATAAAAGCTTTCACGAGTGCCTCAAACCAATGTGTACAAGTATTCGCTTTCTGTTCTCTATTTCAAGGCAAGCTTGTACGGATACAAATATTTCTTTGGAGGTCCCTTCAGCACAATGGCACCACTCAACGAGATTCTTAAGATGCTGATTGGTCAAACGTTCGACAAGACATGGATACCTGAAGTTGACTTCACCGGCAAGACCATGGTCGTGACAGGGGCAAATACTGGTCTTGGATTGGAGTGTGTGAAACACATGTATGTTGAAATCCCAGCTGTAACTGTTTTTTTCTCCCACTGATCTCACAAAAGGATTCGTTTGCATGCATCTCATATTGTTCTTGCCTGCCGGGACGTAAAGAAGGGCGAAGCGGCTGTTGAAGCAATAGGCGAAGAAGTTGCAAGCAAGAGCAGCACAAAGCTCGAGGTGTGGCATTTAGATCTCGCGTCTTATGAGAGTGTACGCACCTTCGGTCAACGCATCCGCAATGACCTCCGCCGACTCGATGGCTTTGTGGCGAATGCTGCAATGGAAGTGCAGAGATTCCAAGTGGCTGAGGGCATCGAGAAACACTTTGCCGTCAATGTCGTTTCCAATCTCATGTCTGCGATATCCGTTCTGCCAGCGCTTTGCAGAACCGCGAAAGAATATGGTATTCAGACCACCCTAACTTTCTGTGGATCAATGTATCACATCTTTGGTTCGGACGCCGAATTTGACGCAGGATTGCCGAAGGATACTGATATGTTCCATCAACTCAGCATTGCGAGCAACACCGATATCATCTGGAGGTATGCTCTCAGCAAGCTTATGGTTCACCAATGTTACCATGAATTGGTAAAGCAATTCGATAGGAACGCTGAGCTGGCCGACTCAGGTGTTATTCTGAACATTATCAATCCGGGGTGGTGTGGAACAGAGTTATCACGTCATAAACCCTCCAATGCTGGGGAGAAGATTTGGTTCACATTAATCGGATGGACTGCAGAGAAGGGTAGCCGAGCTTATATTCATGCACTAGCAGCAGGAAAAGTGAGTCACGGCAGGTACTTGTCCGGGTGTCAGTACAAGTCAGAGTCTGAGTACGTACGCAGTGAGAGAGGTCATCAAATCCAGGAGAGAATGTGGAGGGACCTCATGCGAAATTGCGACAGGGCTTATCGCACCGAATTTTCCTCTGCTTGCATTGTTGGCAGGCGAGGCGCGGCGCGAGATTCATACTGAAGTAGCGTAGCAAAGCCAACGAACGATATTCTGCGCTTTGCGAGCCCCAAGCTTATCGATCATTAGAACATGCTTGGACGATGGTAGAGGTTGCATGTTGTTTAGGGCCAGAGTAGTGACGTAATCGCTTTAGACCCTAATGGGCGGTCTTCTAGCCTAAAAGATACCGTGATTGCAACCAACACCATATCTGTGGTTCGAAGACCCTTGCACAATCCGGTACTCCAGCATGGTTGATCACACTATCCTCCGTAGTCCTTCAGCATCCACAATACCTTCGCCAAACGCCATTGTTCCTCCTCCGCTCAGCTGGCTCACTGGCCCTTGGATCATCACTCACACTACACTCACAGCGTTGCAGAAGTCGCAAAGAGCATCAATAACATATACACCTGTCCCCAATACCGGAAAATTCACCAAAGAGAGCATCCGTAATGTGCAATTTGGCACTTATCTCGCAGAGTCAATGACTTTAGTGTCGAGATCGAACATCACGACCACCAGGCGAGTCAGTAAGCCTTTCGCTATGGCTGGAGGCGTCAAGGGTGAAGAAACGCCAGATTTGTGTGGAGATACCTACAATTGGGGAGAGCGGGCGGCTCTAGTATACCGTTGGCGAAGACATGATTGTGGATTGATGGCCAGCCGCACATGGGAGATCCTGGGCTACGACGATGATCCCCGGTCTCCGACGAGCCCGGATCCGAAGAGCAACTCGTGGGTTGTGGTATACAGTGAGAGAACACTATTTGTCCCAGCCGGGCTTAGTATATACTGCCGAAACGGTAAGGTACGTCTGGAAACATTACAAAACATTCTTCAAGCATTGAAAGACATGGGTGGCGAGATGGCGAAGCTGGTAGATAGATTGCACGAGTTTGCGCCTCAGAACGACAACTCAAAAGGATGACCTTACCTGCATACCGAAGTACGAGGCGATCACCCGCGAAGCAAGACCCAACATTTAGGAAGCAGAATTGTCCTTGAATGCCTCGAACATGCTCCTTTTCGAACGAAACCTGTCCGATCTGCTCTCGCAACTCCCAGCTACTGCCGTTTGGGAAGCACAAACAAAAGTCTCGCAGCGACCGCCACCTTCTCTGTCCCAAAGTAGGCGCCTGAAACGTCTTTGGCGAAGTGTTTGAGATAGCTCCTGCGCGTTGTCGGCCGCAAGTCGCTTGAATGGAGGTTGATATGGTGTCAAGGGGATTTACTCTCGCGTCATATGCCCCTGTCAAGCGTTTGGGCGAGGTCCTTCCATATCGCAACTGTACGGCAGGAACACATCGTAACGTCAATCAGCTCTTTGGCTTCGCCGTGCAGTACTACCGACATGCCTGCTGCGGCAGCCTTATAAGGCAGGGATATGCGCTTCGATACATTGGTGCTTTCAATAATGCATGGTGGAAATCATGCAGGCAACGAAGAGTCGAGAGTGCAGGCTACTTGGGCCGTGGTCAGTGTGTACGGACCCACAACACAGCCCCCGAATCGTTCCCTAGTCATCTAGACATGGCTGCGTGATTGACTCGCATTCAAGCCGTCCCGTATTATCAACTTCGAGCAGCCCCGTAATGGAGCATCGCATGAGGAGCGCTCCATTGCGGCATGGCAATGTAAAGCTCTTTGACACGGCTACACACCTTGTGATTCTGTCCCTTCTGCAACCTACCTTCTTCATCAAGTCAGGCTCTCTAAATTGTCATGTTTGTCCCCAGCTCTTGCCATCAAGATACCCATCAACGCTTGAGCAAGGCAGCCCCTTCAGTCACCCCGTGATTACGCGTCGCAAACTAGCCTAGGCAAACCTCTTGCCTGCATGGCGTTGAGCGCACGCCTCTCGAGCAATGAATGATGCAGGCCAGAACTTGTTCGTATGTTGATACGATTGACACTATTCGTGCTCAATAACGGTTCCGGCATATCGTACAGTTGTCGTCACTACCAAAAATCCCTCCCACCTTGAAACATGCTCACCCTTTGGAAATCCTAAACGAGGTAGATGCCTGCTAGACAACCTCATCGCTGTTTATATCAAACATCACTGGCTTTGTCTCCTGGAACACTTGAAGCTTATCCAGTCCTTCATAATACTCAGCGAGCGCAGGATACTTCTTCTCCCAATCGACGGATACCCCCGTGAACTTGAAACCCTCGAGTGCACACATAATTCCAATATCAGCAATAGTGATATCATCTCCGAGAACATGCGGCTTGCCACCGGCACCCTCGACATATGCATTGAACGCCTGTATAGCACCATTGACTTTTCGGAGTTGCCTGTTCTTCCACTTGTCGTTTTGTTCCTCTTGCTTCCTGCGTGACTCCCACCCGTACAACACCAGAGCATCCATGCTTCCTACGCTCAGCGCGACAATCTGCTTGGCAAGCAGGTTGTTGTCGAGTCCGCCTGGCAGGAGTGAGGGACCCTGATCAGCATACTTCTCGACGATGTAGTTCTGGATGTGCGCTGTCTGGTAGACGGGTGGCCGGCTATCGGGGAACAGCAGGATTGGAAGCTGTTCCAGCGGGTTATGCTTGGGCGTGATCGTCGTAGAGTGCCATGGGATTTCGTTGTAGATGTTGAATGGGATCTTCTTCAGTGAGAGGGCTATGTGGTTCATCCGCGCATATGCAGATGGCGTCGCGGATATGAGCGTCAGTGGTTTGCAAGACATGATGTGCGGCACATGGGCGATAGAACCGTCACTCGATTCTTGATATAGCTTTAAAGATGGTGGCTCGGCATGGCTAGCTTCACGGAATAGCCCTAAGGGGACACAGAAGTGACGGCAGAGAGATGCGTGACATGCTCCGCTTCACTCACACACTAACGCGCGCATAGCGGCGTGTACACCAACAGCTTCTCTTGTGCTTACGTCCGCCGAAATCTGCTCAATGAAGGAGCACGGGAGGAGATCAGCCAGCTGATGGACACTGTGCCGGCGATGGCCAGGGCATACCGATTCGGAATAGCCGATGATGCACGTCAAATCCTGTGAACGATCCATTGGAGACTGAACAACGCTGCTCAAGGCAGAACCATTGTGAGCTCTTTTAGCCTGGCCAGTAGCGGTATCTGCGGCCAAGCATTGCCTCCTATCCGTGTCGTTGCGTACTTAGCTCCCGCCGCAAACTTGATATCTGTGTGCGGTTCGTGTTCGTGTCTTATCGTGTCCTCTCGTGTTTGTTGAGAGCGAGATCATGGTGCAGACATGACAGAATCAGGCTGAGTATGCTGCATACACGAGTCGGGTGACGGTAGCCGGCTCGGAGAACAGCGTTTTCGTAACGGATTCTAGCCGATCAGATCTTGCGCTCAGACGCTGCTGTGTACAATCTCGGGTCGAGGCCCGCTGCAGGACAGATTTCAGTAGCAAGCGCCATCGCCAAGAAGGGAACGTGGTGCGCAACCCGATATCGAAATCGGAGTCAGCTGTGGATAAAGCCTATCCTGCCACGATAACGGTGATGCATATCTGCCGGAGCGTGAGATTCGTGCTCGGGCACGTACCGCTACGCTCGTATTATTCCCACAAATAGCTGATGCGTCCCGCTGTACACCAATGACATCGCACATAGCGAAGACCCGCTATTCGCACCATCTCTTTGCTACAGTCCTAGGTTCCGTCGTGCAGAATCTGTGGTATAATTGGAGATTGAAAAGCATTGCGCTTCCAAGGATAAACGTTGAGGTCCCGGCAAGGCCGAGGGACCAGCGAAGGACCACGAGGTCGAGATCGGATGCGCAAGACACTGCGTGAATCTGGATACGAAGATGTGGCAAGGAACAAGTGTTGCAAGAGACCCAAAGCCAAGGAAACGCGAAAACCAAGCAGTATAACAGTTGAGTGCAGTCAAGGAATCACAAGCGGACAACTTACGCGTGCCTTCCATTTTATGCCTACAGCGTCTCTACTGATAACGCCATTCTCTGTGGCCTGACAGTACCTCCCGCATGACGACTATGCAGAATTAAAAGCACGTCTGAACATTCGTGATATATCCTTTAGGAACTTGTACCAAGAAACGATTCCTTCTTGTAAAGTGATTCGCTGAGTATACGCTTTTCATCAGGGTCGCACGTTGACACTGTGCCATGGAAAGCCAGATTTTGAACCACTGTATCTTTCCTTTGCAACACTATAAAAAACCACTGCTTCTTACTTCCCTAATTGACCTAAAAGCAACCTGTATCATTGCGTTGAACATGGACTACCTCGACGGACTCAACGATGATGCTATTCAAGCTCTGGCTGACCTAGGTGTCTCAACCGAAGAGCATCAAACAGCACACACTACGAAATTGCCTCGCATTACACCTCGACGCCAGACCCAAACTACCTACCTTCTTCGATTGGAATACCCTCTTCTAACCTCACGCGAAGTTGCGCACTGCCTCGGGCTTCAACGGCTTCCTAAGATGGAGGTTGGGGAAGGCGAGGAAGGCGCGTCGTATTTCTGCCATTTAGAGCAGCCTGCGGTAGATACACTGGAAATGTGGACCGCAGAGCACTTTACCGGCAAGAAATGGACAAAGATCCTACTGAATCGTGCACACAAAGACGCTACAGTACCTCGTCTCGGCCGTGATGCAACCCTCCCTCATCATCGACCATCCGCTTCGATCTCTCCTGCAGCGCAGAAGTATCCTGTCAACTACTTCTTTTATGGAACGTTGGCTTCCACGGATTGTCTTGCAAAACTGCTCGGTATCAAGACGTCCGACGTTGGAGCACTTAGACCAGCCATCTGCTTCGATGGCCAGATTCGAATTTGGGCTGATCGCTATCGCGCGCTGGTTGACTGTCCTGGAGGCAAGGTTGAAGGACATATTTTCACTGTCAAGTCTGCCGATGAAGAAGAGGCTTTGAGGGTATACGAGGGTTACAATTACGAGGTTGTTCGTGCTGAGGTTGAACTCGATGGGAAGCGGAAGGAATGTCTCACGTTTCGGTTCGTTGGCAGCGAAGATGACTTGGGAAAACAGATAGCATGATATGGTTTACTGTCTTTGCATTCTATAAGTTTTGCTCTGGCATAAGTGGGTGGTCTTGGACGATGGACGCTGAGGACTGACATGATATTGACTCGTATAGATGGCTATGTAGATGTTAATACAAATGGGTATAGAACGCCGCGCTCCTCGTCATGCCGACACGCTTCCCTCTCAGCTCTCCGACTCAGTGGACGAGTCGCGCACCAACTGCTGCGTACCTGTGTGCTCAAGCTGAGTTTGGTACCTCTTCATCCCATCCCTCTCCCCCCTTAGACTATCAATCTCTCTCCTTAGCTCCGCCTTGTCACGCCTCAGATCCAACTTATCTCTCCTTAGTTCTTCTTTGTCCGCTCTCAGCGCCTCGACGTCGCTCCTCAACGCAACTTTCTCCATCTCCAGAACCATCTTCTCTTTCTTCAATCCCTCAACATCCCTACCCAATGTCTCTAATCTCTCTGCCACCCTCTCCTCGATCACGGCAGCTTCGTCTTCCACTCTCGCAACAACCCCGTCTACAACGCGCTCGATCCTCTCCTCAAAGTCGTGATACTTGCTCTCCGCTGTTCTTTCCAGCGCCAGTCTCTCTTCCTCCAGCATATCAGCGAACTTGTCATCGGCCGCCGATCTCAGGAAATTCGCGTGACTAAGAGTGTGCGCATACAAAAGGTCGGTTGTGCGCTCCATCTTGGCCAAGACCTGGTCGGTGAGCGATATGCCCAGGGCAGATAGCTTTGGTGGAGAAGGGGCATGCGAGATCTGGCTTGCCGGCGAAGACTGAGAGGAAGGTGTGGACGATTGGGTGAGGAGACGTGGTAGAAGTGTAGGGAGGAGCGTGGAGAGGATGTCTGGGAGGAGGGTCGAGATGGTCTGTGAGATAGCGTGGTCAAAGTGAGCAGGAGCTGCTATGGGTGTCGCCCGCCTCGAAGGCGGGGGAACAGCGTCATGCCTTGTGTCTACTGTGTGTGCATGTACGGTGCTGATATCGGCGAGTGGAGGGAAGCCGGGGCTTGGAGTCGCGCCCACTAGGCGCCGTGGACTCGGTGTCGCCGTGCTAGCCTTCTCGGTCGGGCTGCTATAGGCATGTTCGAACGGCGAGAGAAGGACGCGTTTCCGCGGCGGCGAAACAGGGACTGGGCTTTTCGAGACTGCATCTCACAGTTAATCATCACGTAGCTTTTCTTGGGCAAAAAAAAGTTTACCTCGTCTAGCCCGTTTCCCACTCACTTCAGCATACCCAGGTGGCAGCTTGTCCTCGTCTGGTGCATTGGCTGAGACTGATGGTATCGTTGCCACAGTCTCGAAGAGGCGCCAGTCGCCCTGCTTGTAGCGCAGCTGCCGATAGCGCTGGCCCACGGGGAAGCCAGACAGCGTTTCTGGCTGCTGGACCAGCTGCTCGAAGAGCCTGTGGTGCTGGCGGTGCAGCCAATTGTAGTCGAAGACCACATGGATTGCAGTGGTCTGCGCCATGTGTGCCAGACGCTGGAATGCCACATGTTCAACAGAAGGCGGCGTGAACGGGGCCGAGGCTGGAAACCACACCGGACACGGCTGCTTCAGCTTCATGGAGAGAGTGCGGATCTGCGGGTTTCCTGCGCGCGCAAGGGCGTCGAGACGTGTTTGTGGGAGTGGGATAGTTGCGGGGCCAAGAGAGCCAGCGCCGGGGACCATGTTTGAGGCATCGTACTGGAGAATGAACGGCTGGGACTGCTCATTGTCGACGCCGCCAAGTGTAAGGGACAAGAGCAGACACAGCGTCGCCTGGGCGCGAGACTCATTGCACACAAAGACCAAAGACAGCGATACAGGAGATGCGTTGTCGCATTGCGGATACGCCAATGCGGGAAACCCGCTCTTGCGGTCAAGTGTCATTTTGTCTACGCTACGAAACTAGATACTCACTGGATATCCCCCTTGTGCTGTGCACAAAGTGCAGTACTGATGATAGCAGCAAGAGAAACCCGCCCACCCGAGCTTCGATGCAAAATGCAAGAGCAGCTCTGGCTCTGACCCTCTCGCAACTCCGTGGCTGTGAGCACCGCACACCGTCCTCCCAGCCAGCGAGCCTGAGTATCGCCCCTCGACACGCAGGAACCGGCGCCTGAGCGGACCGAGTCGCTGGCACTGCGTGTTGAGGCCTTGTGAAGTTCGCAAGGATGGCGGACTGAGTCTGGCTGCTAGGAGTGAGGGCTGGATGTCTGACAAGCCGTGGTGTCGCAGTGTGCAGGTCGGGAAACGCCAGCTTCTGGCTCTGGTCAGTCTACAATGCTGTTGCCAGCCTGAGAGCCACCCCTCTCTTGCGCAGTGGCCAGTGCCTGTGCTAATGCAGAGTCACTGTGCGGCTACGTAGCGGAGGCCTTGTAAAGTACCCAAGGGTGATGGTCTGAGACAGACGACGAGCAGCGGCAAACTGAGTGCAGGGAGCTGGCGAGGACTGGTGCGCGGTTGGAAGAGTACGCTGGAGGAGACGTTGCGATGGTGGTGATGGAGCGCGTGGTGCAGTACGGTGTTGTCGTCAGGAGGCTGGGACGCAGAACGGAGTCACACTGCGCACAGACGAAACGCGGCAGCACGTGGGCGCCAGCCGAAACCGTGCCCCACCCCCATTCACTTCTCGATACTCACAACAGACTGGTGAAATTCCTACATCTTCAGGACTTCTTATCACGTCGCATCGCATTTACCTAGTCAAATAATTGCACCACCCTCATGTGCTGTCCTTCTCGCGGTTTCGTCCTCGCACCAACGGTTCGAAGACCAATTATGCTCTCCCAACTAGTCGACCGCATTGGAACATGTCGTGATCGCTCTTCTCGAGCAGGTATTTTCTTGCTGCGAAGTATTGTGTGGAACAGTTCGAGGTTGTGCATACCAATGTCGAATGTCATTCATAAGATAGCGCACTTGTGTCAATTCTGACATAGATGCTACCAAATGCGAATCATACGTGACCAGCTCCAGACCATATATGCTGCATATTCAGGCAAGAAGACTAACAAGCAACGGTAAGCACTCCGTTGGCGCTAGTCTGGCTTTAGCAGCTGCTTAACAGAGCCTACCAGCTCGGCAACTCTACTCAGATACACAGCCCGGCCATTGGCCGACCTAGACTCAGGCGTCCTACGTGCTTAAATCCTAACACCATGAGAACCATCTTCAGGATGTAGGCAATTTGTACAAAGGGGCGAGTATCGACCTCACACTCAGTAAACCCAATCTACATCCAGTATGCCAGGCAGCACTTCTCCCATCGATGACACCTACGACATCGTTATTGTAGGCGCTGGCTCAGCAGCATGTCTCTTGGCCACTCGGCTCTCTTCCTCTCTTTCTACACAACGCATCATCATTCTGGAGGCTGGAGAACACATCCAGAACGACCCTATTGTCCTAACGCCAGGCCTTTCCGTTTCGCTGCAGTCGAACCCAAAATACGATTGGCAGTATGTCTCCACTGCCCAGCCAGGAATGGGCGGCAGAGCAGTCAAACACCCAAGAGGGAAGCTAGTGGGTGGCACGAGTGCAATAAATAGCCACAGTGTTGTGTTCCCAAATGATGAGTGGCAGGATCGTGTCGCGGAGCTGCTTGGAGACGAGGGACAGGTGTGGAATGCGAATGCAATGCGGGACTGTTACGCACGGTGGCAGGCTGAAGGTCCCCAGAATGGGTCGAGTGATGATCAAGAGGTAGACCGTGTGAAGACCAGCTTTCCGAAGGAGTTGGATGTATTGCAGCAGGCATGGTTGCAAGCTTTCGAAGAATTAGGGTATAAAACCCTCAAAACAGGGTTCGGTAAGAGCGCCGTCGGTGCTGTCACAGTCTCTAATGCAATCGATGCTGCGAGAGGGGAGCGAAGTCATGCGGGGGCGGCGTACCTGGAGCCTTCATTCAAGAGGGGGAACGTGACATTGAAGACTGGCGCAAAGGTCGACAGGATCATCTTTGATCAAGGAAGTGCTAACGGGAAGCTCAACGCTCTAGGACTGGTGTACATCCACGAAGGGCAAGAGATCCAAATTCTAGGGCGAGAAATTGTCATCAGCGCAGGCGTATTCGAGTCCCCAGCGATTCTGGAACGGTCCGGCATAGGCTCGAAGAAAATTCTCTCAGCAGCCAACGTCCCTATTCTATATGAGCTTCCTGGCGTTGGCGAAAATCTCCAGGATCACTTAAACTGCAGCCTGTCTTGCGAGGTCATAGATGACGTCTCTACACGCGACAATGAGGTTCGCAACCCTGAGGAGCGCAAGGCCGCGCTTGAAGAGTACCAACGAAGCCGTACAGGCCGTCTGGCAGAAGGACCCGCGCACATGTTCGCCTTCACACCGCTTCAAATGCTGGAAACAGCGGCTGAAACGCAGGAACTCATCTCCACCGTTCATCGATACGTAGGGGAAGAGATGGACCCGCGTCTCCGCGCCCAATACCCCATTATCCAGTCCGCGATCGAAAGTCCGGTCGAAGCAACAGCAACCACCTTCCTTCTCCGCTCCCAACGCAACCGCGACGCAGAGACTTTCCCCGACGCTCCATCCATGGTGGACGGCAACTTTGTGACCGCCGTGGCAATGCTCGCACACCCCTTCTCGCGCGGTAGCTGCCACATCAAGTCGTCTGCTCCTTCGCAAAATCCAGAGATAGACTTCAACTACCTCTCCCACCCTCTCGACGTCGAAATCTTTGCACGCCACATGCGTCTCATCGAGCGCCTTTTCCAGGGCCCTACATTCACTGCGCTGCGTAAAGCCGACGGAAAGAGATTGCCGCGCAGCTTCCCGCATCCTATCGCTTCACTCGACGACGCGAGAGGTATTCTGGCCATCAATGCAGCGACTAATTATCACCCCTGCGGGACGTGCGCAATGATGAAGGAAGAGCTGGGTGGCGTGGTCGACGCGAAGTTGAGGGTTTATGGGACGGCGAATGTTAGGGTGTGCGATGCTAGTGTGCTTGCAGTCGTTCCCAGGGGAAACATCCTGAGCGCTGTGTATGCGTTTGCTGAGAAGGCGGCTGAGATCATAGGCAGCGACGTGGTTGCTAGGAAAGATTCGAGCTAAGCGGGGCTCAGGTAATTGGGAGGTGATCAGCTACCATGTCGGTCGCGTCAATGATTCAATGAGAAGGTGTTATATTATTCAGCTGATGTCACTATCTAGGTGCTCAGCTTTTTAGATCAATATGGAGCGCTTGGTATCATCAAGAAAGCCGAGCGCCCAAGTAGATCATAGAATCTCTTTCTCTCTCTTAACTCTTACTCAATCTAGTTGTATCACTCATGTTTTATTCTGACATAAAAATATCCTTGGCTGCTCTTGTCTACTGACGTTTTTTATATTTTGCGTAGCTTCCCCACAAAGTTCATTTAAGATTGGGAAAAAGATTCCCCTGTCGTATGTTGAGTGTTCTAGCGCATTCGTGAGCCTCTCACAATTTTGAACGAACTTCGTTCGCAGCCTCATCTCTCAAAATCCTTTTCAAGATCTTCCCACTTGGGCTCTTCGGAATTACCGGGACGAACTTGACACCCCCACTTAACCACTTGTATTTTACCAGCTTACCCTCTACCCACAGCTTCACATCCGACTCACTCAAGTTTGCACCTTCCTTTGTCACGACATATGCCCTCGGCATCTCACTTCCTGCAGTGTCTTTGATACCAATAACAGCTACATCGGCGATCCCAGCATGCTCGAGCAACACACCTTCCAGCTCTTTTGGCGCGACTTGGAAGCCATTGACTTTGATCAATTCCTTCTTCCGATCAACAATGTACCACAACCGACTATTCTGGTCTTGGTACAGTATGTCGCCAGTGCGGAAGTATCCCTCGGCATCGAAGTCGCGCTCGCGTGACACACCAACATAACCCTCGGTGATGGTAGGCCCACGGAGAGCCAACTCGCCCGGCTGACTGTAGTCTTGCATCTCAACTCCGGCATCATCAAGAAGCTTGACGTCAAGTGTCGGGAGGAAGCGACCTACAGAGGCTGTAGTGTCTCCTTCAGGATACGGTAGGATAGAAGCGAAACAGGATGATTCTGTCATACCAAATACCTGTGTGAACGGGCTACCTTTCGGTAAAAGCTTCTGGAATTTGGATTGCGTCACAGCGTCTAACGGTGCGGCACCACCATATGCGAGCTTCACACTCTTCAGTAACTGCTGTTTTTGAGCCTCAGGGAGAGGGTGTGCGAGCAGCGATATCACTTGCGGTGGTACGAGTGTCAAGTCGGTGATCTGATGCTTTGCGCACATTCTGAGAAAGGTTCCGGGGTCATACCGGCGCATAATGACTTGCGGGTGTCCAGAGCGTAAAGGGGAGGTGTGCGTTGACGGTGCGGTGGCAGCATGAAACATCGGCAGAGCGATCAATCTCTTGAGGGTGTACGGACGACGAAAGTGCTCAAAGACCAGCGTGTGCTGAGTAACGAGATTGTAATGCGAAAGTTTGGTGAGTTTGGGCAGTCCTGTAGTCCCGCTCGAGAAGAAAAGAACTGCGACTGTGCGCCTGCTTGTGGCTTCGTCATCGAATCGCACCCAGGCTGCCTCGCCATGGGTGAGGAGGTTACGCCAGGACAAGTAGCTCTCTATCGCTACGTCTGGACTCACGTGAAGAGATCTGAAAGGAGGAGTATCCAGCACGAAGATGCTTGATACAGGCAGGCCAAAGTCCCGAGCAGCTGTGATGAATCCAGTATTCAAGACGTCAGGATCGCAAATGACGAGCTTGGGTGCACAACTCCTGAAGGCATGAACAAGCTTTTAAGCACATGTTAGACAGATCCGCAAGCAAACTGCAAAGTGAATATACCTCGTAACTTGTGTAGCCAGGATTAGAACCTGTATAAATCGCGCCGCATCCAATGATGCCGAGCACGAGAATCGGATAGTAAATACTGTTAAATGAGTGAACAAGTATCGTATCGCCCGGTTGGACTCCGGCATGCTGAAATCCAGCAACGAGCCGTCTGATCAGCAGTTTGGCCTGTGATGCAGTGATATTGTTTGAGGCATCGCTGGCATCGATATAAATCTTTATTTGTCAGTGCCGCTGTTGTTATCTTGCAGTATGAGCGTACGGGTGTGTCGTGGTCGAACTGCGGCTCATCATACATCCATGACAAGATGTCTTTATTGGAGACGGGAACGTGCTCTTGTGCGAGTAACGGCATATTGAGTCGCGGTAGATCTTGGACGAGTTCTTGCAGAAAGCAACTAACGTACGCCATTTGTATATCAGTGTTGCACTGTTGATGACTATCAGCTGACGGTAGCTCCCATGTCTAGCTCGTCAGCCCTAATGCTAGCGCATTCTTGAGAGGTGATAGGTAGCCAGGCCTTCGCGACAACAAGTCCGCAGGGGCTCAGCATGAGTCTTAGTCTAACATAAGCTTTGACAAGAGAGACTTGAACGAAGCGTTGATTCGGTAACTCGGCAATCGGGTCTGTTGGGATTCTAGCTCAAGCGCTCATCGCCTTCGTTTTTACCTGGAGCGCTTCGAAGGATTTCAGTAGCAACGCCATTGTGGCAGGACCGACCAGTCCCAGTGATCCCCTGCAATTGACATTGCTGTTACCCTACATAGACAAAGAAGTGAGCCCAGCCGCCAACGAGACTGGCGATGCAGCGTACTATTGCATATTTTCTGCCTGGATCACGATGCTTACCTCTCTCGTAGCGTGCCATGTATGGCAGCAGACGCTCTGGTCCTGTCCAAAGCAGAGCTTGCGGAGCATACGTGCACAAGGGCCGATGCGCGACTCGATTTCATCAATGGCGGTCAGGTTGCATCCTAGTATTCTCTCGGGCAAGCACGTCGTCAGTGGGAATTGCCTCCGTTCGATAACGCACTATCTTCTCATATGGATTTCCACAATTTGGAAGGCACGGACGTTGGTTGACCGTTGAAGCGTGCCGAGCCATGCACGCCATGTACGCTAGCGCCTCCGCCCACCCGCAACCAGCGAAAAAAATAAATTCGTCATCAGCACAACCACTGATCCGATCGATGCAGTTTTCTGGCAAAAAGAAAGCAGCCCGACGTGGGGCTCGAACCCACAACCTTGAGATTAAGAGTCTCACGCGCTACCGATTGTGCCAGCCGGGCTTGTTGCTGCTGCTTTGATGGAAGGAAGCAAAATATTCTGCACCATATCGATGGTTAAAAAGACTGATAAGTAGTGGCTCCCATGTTGGCTCACAGCATCTGATGTACTCTATCACAGGTTCTTTGCTCCATCGTCTGCCGATGCTCGATAGTTTTCTGCACGCTTGTTCTGAAATCAGGTTTAGTTGCGGCCAGAGAACATCCTCCGCTTGACTACTCATGGGTTTGGAGCGTAGCTCCGGTTCATCCACGATACACCAGCACGACGCACAATCAAAGCCCTAAGATTCATGACTCGTGAACTCGTAAAGGGATGCCACAGGACATGCCCAGTCCTTCTCTATTCCTCCCTCGAGAGACAAAATGATAGCGACGCTTCCCTACTCTCCCCGATCCAATTCACCCAGCATCTCTCTCGTTGCGCTCAAACTCTGACTGTCTCCGTAGATAGCCGCGATCAGCGAGCCATCCAATTTGGGGAATTCGCGCTGCAGAATCTCTACATTCTGGTCATGCTCGTCCTTGCGACCTCTTGCTTCATAGCTCTGCATGACCTCAATCTGATGACTGCGGTCCTGACCCTGCGGCAGCGCGAGATCCGTGTCTGTGCGCCGCGGTGGAAGTCCGGGAGGTACCTCGTAGTTGTTGTCGTTCAAGCCCTGGAAGTTTTGGGTCTCAGTGTTGTGGGGCGGAACGCGGAATTGGTGTGGGCGTGAAGGATTAGAAGGGTTAGATGGTGCCTGTTGCGGATCCGGATTGAAGTCAGGTGATTGGTATTGCGCCCATGGGTCTGCGTCGTTGTGCGCGACACCCTGAAGCCCAGGTTGTTGGCCTACATTGTGGCCTGGCGGTGGGTGACTAGGCGGAGAGTATTGGCTATGAGATGCCTGGTCTTGGTAGGCTGAGTAGGGGTTGTGGTTAGAGACTCCATGAGCCTGCGCGGGTGGTGGGCTCTGATAGCCGCCGCTGTTGCCATGGCTGTACTCGTCCTGCCAGGGGTTTGTGTTGGATGACATGGTGAATCTGCTTGATCGTTTATCTATGAGAGAGCACTGTGGGTTGCAGTGAGTCCTGGGAGGCGTTATGGCTTTGTAGATGAGCTGCTGAGGCTGTGTCGTGCCACGATGACGTTGCCTCCCCCACGTGCGAGTGCCCCACTAGGCCTTGATCCCTGTCACAGCTGTACTTGACAGTCCATCGTAGAGCTGGTAGAGACCCCAAATATGGAATGAGAAGCCAGTCCGCGCGAAGTTGCTGATCAGTACAGGTGACGCCAAACTTTGATCGGGATGAGACGTGTGAGACATAGGTACATGATCAGCGCATGCCACCTGGGCAGGTAGTATTGTATTTGGTATAGGTGCCGTGAAGATGAAATTATAACAACGCTGTAACATAGGCAACTTCCCTGGCTTCCAGGGCCCGAATACAATGGCAGGACAGCAGCTTACCGTTTCAGCTCAGCAAACCGCCTCGAAAGTTCATCTACATCTGGTATCTTCCCACCTGGCCCATTATCCTTTGCTTGTGGCTTTTTCTCAGCCGCCTTCTGCACCTTCGCTGCTGCTGCACCAGGCAGCTTCAATTTGGGCGCGACATTGTCCGTGCTAGGGCTCGGAGGCACCACCCTGAGCGGACTCTGCGGCCCCACCGTCCGTGGCGGCGTCGCCTTCACTAACTCTTCCCTCTCGTCGTCCTTCTTCCCGTCGGCTGCCAGTGGTGCTTCTGTGTCTGCTTCTTCAGCTACGCCGCCGCTTGGCTCATCGTCATCATCTGACGACGTCTTGGGCACGCCAAATGGGACACCGTAGAATCGTGCGATTTCGCCTAAGTACGCATCAACCAGCTCTTCG
The DNA here is from genome assembly GCA_020272525.1 of Epicoccum sorghinum. NCBI lineage: Eukaryota > Fungi > Ascomycota > Dothideomycetes > Pleosporales > Didymellaceae > Epicoccum > Epicoccum sorghinum. Next base: position 1,571,372 of record VXJJ01000011.1, on the reverse strand, counting down.
CTGGGTGTTTTGGCTTCCAGCTTCTTTGCGACGCGCTCTGCTACTCCCTCACCCTCCATTGCTGCAACCGCGACGTCTTTCCCAAACTTTTCCACAAGATATGCCCGGACTTGATGTAGTTCTTTAATCTCAGTGCGCGGCGCAGCGTATATGATACTTCGTACTGCCTCCTCAAGCGCAGGATCTAGCGGAATCGGGGTCGTAGAATGGGAAGGGGTGGGCTGGTCGAGGAGCTGCGAGCGCGCAAGCAGAAGTTCGCAGTACAGCTCAAGTATTTCGTGTAGCTCTGTGGTAATGTCGCTGCGAATAATGTTCTCGACTCGTATCCGTGCGGACTGCACCTTGCCAATCTAATAATCATGTTAGACCGTGCTGTCAAGAGCGGGCGCAAGGCGAGGATGCGCTATGGGCGGCTGCCTAATAGCAGAGGGACCGGCGCAGATGATCAGAGCCACTCACCTCAATTAGCTGCGCCATTTCGCGTCTCTGTTGTTTTGCTTTCGCTGTATCCTTCTGCTGCACCATCCGCAGCCGCGATATCGACAGCTTAAGCTGCACCTTAAGCTTGTTCTGAGCTCTGTTAGCCTGTAGTCTTGCTTACACATCCCACAGACATACGACTAGTGATTGGGCCGGCGGCATCTCTGCAATCTGCGAATTGTGAAGGACAGGTAAAGGATCGACGGGAAGTCTGTAGAGTATAGTGTGCAAGGTGTGATAGCTGCTGCTGTGGAGTTGGAAGCTATGGCGGGGTGGGCGCGGGGCTGTGCCACAGCGCGTCATTGGCTGCTTGGACATCACCTCCGAAGCCTTCAATGCATCACTACTGGTAGTAGGTATTTTGTTTGAATGCCAGCTAACTTTGTTCATTTCTGTTTTACCAGCTATCATGAGCTGAACATGGGTGTCCCGAACGCCTCGCTAAATATCGATGGATACATGATTCTTACAATGCCTTGATGCCTTTGAAGAACTCGTTGGCCTGCAGTGCTTGATTCTCCTTGACTAGCTCGCGCATGCGCTCCACCTGCTGCTTCCGTGTCAGTCCCTGGCTCTCGACCTCGTGTTTCCAATTTGCCAACATCTCCTTTAGTAGCTTGCTTCCCTGTTCGACGTCTGCTTTGCTGGCTTGGACAAAGCCTTCGTCGTGTTTTCCTGCGAAGTCTTCAAGCTCATCGGCTTTCCGCTTCGCCATGTTGATGACCTTGTGTGGGAATCGAACCAACTCCGCCACATGGATGCCAAATGACTGGTCTGAGAAACCTGGCTCGACTTTGTAGAGTAGCGTGACTTCGCGTTTCGTCTGGACACCGCTCTCTGTCTCAACAGTGCCTTCCGATATGTGTGCCACGACATGAAGATTCTCGACTTGTGGATATGTGATTGCGAGCGCAGTGAGCTCGTGGAAATGGGTTGCGAATAGTGCAAAAGCACCAATCTCCTTGACAATATATTCCGAGATAGCCCATGCGAGACCAAACCCGTCGTACGTGCTTGTGCCCCGGCCAAGTTCGTCGATGATAATTAATGATTCTTTCGTAGCAGACTTGAGGATATTGGCAGTCTCAAGCATCTCCGCCATGAAGGTCGATACGCCCTTGATCTGGCTATCACTTGCACCCACCCTGGCCAATATGCAGTCAAAGATGGTGAGCTCTGCTTCTGATGCGGGTACGAAGCAGCCGACCTGTGCCATCAGCGCGATAACACCAATCTGTCGAATATAGGTCGACTTGCCACCCATGTTGGGGCCAGTAATGATGAGGAATTCACTCTCGTTGCGCACTAAGCTGACATCGTTGGTAATGAAAGAGATGTCGTCTTGCATCTCCAGGCAGGGGTGGCGAGCCTCTTTGAGCACGGTATTACCTGTACCTCGCGGGTGCATCGTTGGCCGCGTGTATGATGTCGGCGCATGCACAGAGACGTGTGCAAATGCAACGATGACATCGAGATGTGCGAGCACAGCTGCCAGCTTTTCGAGAACTGGAACGTACGAGGACGCCACTGCCACGACTTCATTGACGAGTCCAGATTGCGTCCGATTATAATTTTCAGAAAGTTGGTCGAATTCGCGACGCTTTTCAAGCAGGGATGGCGTCGTGAAGTAGACACCGTTCTTTTGCGTTGAGATTTCCTGGTATTGCTTCTTCTGTCGAATACACCCGGCTTCGTTCCTGGTCAATCTGAAGCACCATCCATGGACTTTGTGGTTTTCGAGAAATAATTTCTTTTCGGTGTCTTGATTCAAATCATCACCCGCCTTCATGTGCTCTGTCTCCATCTCGCGCTTCAATTTGTCGAGACGCTTGCGAATTGTCCGCAGCGCCTCATCGAATTCGGGCTTGATGATAAATTCGTGGTTGTCAAGCGCTTCAAGATCGACTGTTGTCTCAACCATGTCCTGAAGTCCCACAAATGCGGTAGCGTACTGTCGCAATTTCGAGGTATATTCGGCATCGAGAGGATCTTTGTATTGTTCGTCCATGACTGCATCGAAAGATTCCAGGAATCCAGGGAGCCGGATGACGACTTGATAGGCGCGGACAACATCTTCCAAGTTGGCCGCCTTGCGTTGAAACTTCTTTGCGAGACGATATAGGTCCGGTATCGAGCGCAGATGCTCTTCCTGCATGGTCTGCCGCAGCTCTGTATCATTGACGAAAGCTTCCACTAATTGTTGTCGTCGCTCGATCTCAGCTAGGTCCATCAGAGGTTGCTTCAGCCATTGTGAAAGGAGTCGGCTGCCAGTGGGTGTCTTGCAGTGGTTAAGCAAACCATACAGGCTCATGTTCTTTGCTCCGTCCCTGGGCCCAGGCATAAGGTTCAAGGCCTTCAGAGCTGCAGCATCAAGCTTCATGTATTGTGTGAGATCGTGTTGGTATAGCTGGTATTGCCCAAAGTTGGACGAGTCGGACATGACGCCGAGGTACTTGATCAGACACGCTGCTGCACCCATGGCCAACTTCAGGTCTGTCTGAGGAAGCGTACCGGCCGCACCTTCGTCTTTCAGCAGCCGTGGCAAGTCCTGCTCGATGTCTTTTGTCCCGTAGTCGGCTGCACCTCGCTCCGCCACCGCACATCCGCAGTTGTCGGCTATAGTCCGCAGCTTGCTGAGCTCCACATCTTTCTTGTTTCCATCCGCTTGTATCAAGCACTCTTTAACGCCGAGTTGGATAAGGAGCGATTCGAAGTTTGAATAGAGATCGTTGTCGAGGAATTCCGTCACACCGAGCTCGCGGACACTGGCGTCGGCGAAGCAAACGCCAACATTGCGTGCCTCTGAGGCTTTGGCAGACACCTTGACTGCAAGAATGATGGGCGAGTTCTCAATATGACCGCCCAGGTCATCTTCGAGATCCTGCAAATTGCCGGGCGAAGCCTGCTTCACAACCTTCCAGTCCATCCGTCTGCCCGTCGACTGCCATATCTCGATGCGCTTGCTGAGGCGGAAAAGGGCGTCTCGAAGGAAGTTGCGAAAGACCATGGTGGTCATTGTGACGGACTCAAGACCGGGCTCTCGTCCAAGTTTGCGGATCACAGCTGTGGTACGGTAGACCTGCGATTGTCGTCAGAACAGGCGTCAGCAGGACAGAACCGCCAGGCTTACAGTATTGGCAATGAATTTTGCATCGTCGCCGTGAGCACTGTAATAATCGCCTCGGTCGAATATGCGCACGGTATCATCGCTCTTGTGTGGTAGATTGCGAAAGAACTTGCAGAAGCCGGACTCGTCGTCCTCTCGCATCTCCGGTCTGGACGCCATTGTGATACTGTCTCTCTGTCAAGGAATAAAGAGACGACGACAACGAAGGAATGGGCTTGAGATTGTGGAGAAGCCGTTTCTGTGGCTTCCTCCACCGGTTGGGAGACGCGTCGCGCGACGGACGCGACTTCCCGATGCCATGTCACGCTAGCCAGCGCCTATCGATTACTGCACCTTGCCAGCTCCGATGAGACGCTTGACACTTTTGAAGGATTCAATGACAGATGTGAAAATACTTAATAGACCCTATCAGCAGCGTAGCCAATACAGAGAGCCTTGCATTTGTTTGAATTGCGCCTATTAGGACTGAAGCCCTCCAGTCAAAATGCATTTTTTTGAAGTTTGCCAAGTGTCTCATCGGAGCTGGCAAGGTGCAGTAGGTACGGCAGGAGTCACCACTCCACTCCTCAACCAGGCTGTTGGTTGCATCTCTGCCTCACAAGGACGAATAGTCTTCACACTCTTTTTCGGAATCTGAATGTTGATAAACCATACGGAACAGTGCAGCTGTCCACATGCCCCTTAGCCCGCCCAACCATCGGCTTCTGCATTTCTTCCCGATGCAACGGATCAGCCCCCACTGACTAAATTGATGTTCAGTAATGCGTCCATGAGGACCGTGGCTCGTCAAGGAGATTTTCCCACAATCAAAACTTGGACTTCAGCCAAGGATCCTACCCCAGCCACTGAATCAACGACAGCACAGTAGGGGCCATGTAATCTTCGTACAACATCCCCGTAGATTCTTCAATGTGACAGCCTTGGAGTCTTCACCCACCACCAAGCACAGACGAATCCATCGAGATGTGTGTAACCAATCGCATTGAGAGCACCGTGTTTCGGCCGGAAAATAAGTCAATATTTGCAGTAGTGTGCGGCTACAGCCGTTGTCCGATTCCCATCATGGCTGTTGGTTTCATAAACAACCCGGCTGCATACGCGGCCATGCTACGCTAATACACTGAACTGGGTGCTTTCGCCCACTTTGACATGCATTGGCCAACACTGCCGCGTGCATGCTCTATCCTTAATAGTGAGATTCAGAACGCAAGGCTGTAATAATTTCGTGGGGCATCATGCCAGTCGTAAGCCAATCCGTCACCATAACCCAGCTTGTACGAACGAACAATGCTGCCACAGCCGGCTTCGGACATCGTGCATTGGGGATGTTGAAAAGAATCGTTATAGAGGCATTCAAGCATTCATAACTCAGAATAGCCCTCCAAACTCGTACATTCATTTCCGTCGGACCGGACTTCTTGGTTTGCCATAAATTGCCACCGCTATTCGAGCCCCGTCTATTTTCGTTGCGATGATCAGGATCGATCTCTGGGTTCTGGCTGCCCTTTACTTTGGTGGTACCGTAGATGCTACCATTTCCTCCAATTACTCCCAAGCTATTTTGAGCTCTGGTACCGGTACGTGGCCACGCTGCTCAACAGTCTACAATACATATTAACGCAATCTAGTCAAACTTGGCGACTGGCAAGATGCCTTCGATAGAGCCTCCAAGTTTGTCGCGAAACTCTCCGCCGACGAAAAGCTCTCCATCGTTACTGGCAATGGTGCACGCAATTACTCCGCCCTCTTAGGCTCTGATTCTTCCGCAAATCCAATCAATTACTATTTCGTCACCGCCTGGCCAGCCGGACTTGCAATGTCGATGACCTGGAACAAGGATGCTGTCTATGGACAGGGAAAGAGTCTGGGTGATGAGTTCAAGGGCAAGGGCATGAATGTTGCCTTTGCTCCTACCGTCCAGCCACTTGGCCGCTCCCCATGGGGTGGCCGTAGCGGTGAATCATATGGTCCCGATTCTTATCTGTCTGGCATCATGGCTGGCCGGCTTGCAAGTGGTATGGCTGCATCTGGAGTCACTCCTAGCGCGAAGCATTACATCCTCAACGAACAAGAGACAAATCGCCAAGGCTCGAACGTTGGCGGCGGTATGGGAGGAGGCGCAGGTGAACATGTCGGGGGACCACCTGGGATGCAACGTCGTAATGCCGGTAACTCTACTTCGTCCTCTTCCGGTGAGGCCTACAGTGTTGAGATTGGTGACAAAGCTTTTCATGAGACCTACCTCGCGCCTTTCTATGACGCCGTCAAGGCGGGTGTCGGTGGCGCCATGTGCTCCATGCAGAAGATCAACGGATCTTACGGCTGTGAAAATCAAGACACTCTCGCCAGATACTTGAAGGTTGAACTAGGTTTCCCTGGGTACGTTCATCCTGATGCTGGCGCGCAGCATACCAGCTTTGATTCTGCGAATGCTGGTTTGGACTATGGATCTTCATCGTACTGGAACAATTCCACGCTTGTTGCTGGGATCACGAATGGGACATTCACCGCTGCTCGGCTTGATGACATGGTTATTCGTCAACTTATGGGTCACTTCAAGCACAAGCAAGAAGTCTACCCCGACCATGTTGGCTACACAGACAATGTAGACGTACGAGGGAAGCACGGTGATTTAGCCCGCCAATATGCCGCAGAGTCTCTTGTTCTGCTCAAGAACACAGGGAGCGCGCTTCCCTTGCGCAACAAGAAGGCCATCTCTATATTTGGTGCACATGCTGCTCCACGTCTCATGGGGCCTAATACAGCTCTGACTGTGATGTCTGGCGTGGGCGCTACCATGGATGGCCATATGTCTCAGAATGGTGGCTCAGCTATGTCATCCGCCGCCTTCCTTGTAACACCTTTTCAGGCGTTTAACGAGCGCGCTCAGGCCGATGGCTTCATGCTGAAGTGGTGGCTCAACAACACTGTCGTCGAGAGCTCTGGTGGCGGCATGAAAATCAGCGACGGTTCTGGCACAGAGATATCTGAGACAACTCTTGGTATCGCGGACGGTGCTGAAGCCTGTGTTGTCTTCCTAAACGCTTGGGCTGGTGAAGGTGGAGATAGGAGTGAGCTGACGAATGCTGAAAGTGACCGGTAAGTTTTCACGCCTTTAAGAAAAGCTTCATAACTAAGATACAAAAGCCTGGTAAACTGTGTCGCTGACAACTGCAACAATACCATTGTTGTGGTCAACACTGTTGGCCCTCGCCTTCTGGATCAGTGGGCTACCCATGACAACGTTACCGGCATCCTCTACGGTGGACCTCTTGGCCAGTCTTCTGGTCATGCTATCAACGACGTCCTGTTCGGCAATGTCAACCCCTCGGGAAAACTTGTGCATACCATTGCCAAGAATGAGTCTGATTACGACCAAAACACGCAGATTAGTGAGGATTCTGTGATCAGTTTTTCCGAGGGCAACTATATTGACTACAAATACTTCGACCAAAAGAACTCAACTCCTCGCTATGAGTTTGGCTTTGGACTTTCATATACAACCTTTGACTATGGAAGTAAGGTTGACATCGTGTATGACAGTCAGCTGCTCTACAATGAGTTCGCTACTGGCGATCTCGCTGTCGGTGGGCGCGAGGATTTATGGGACATTATTGCGGAGGTCAGCACAGACATCAGCAACGTGGGCAAGGTCGCTGGTGCGGAGGTTGCGCAATTGTATGTCGAGTTTCCAGCCTCTGCCAACGAGCCCGTTCGCCAGCTTCGTGGTTTCCACAAGGTTGAGATTGAGCCTGGAAAGACTGAGAAGGCTCAATTCCAATTGAGGCGCCGCGATCTCTCTGTTTGGAATGTCGAGAAGCAGGAATGGCAGGTCGTTCGCGGTGACTACAAACTCATCGTCGGTTCCTCCAGTAGAGACTTGAAGGCCAGCGGTATCTTAACGGTATAAGTGGAAGGTACACGTGCAGGACTCTCAATTGGCAGAGTGAACTAACCCACTCTGAAATGTCACGTCTTTGCTTTGTTATTTGTTTCATCACTCAATGTCCATGTTCAATCGTATTGTAGAGTATTCCCTTCTCCTGCTCTCTTTGTTTCTTTTTCAGCTCCTGCCAAGCACAATATCTGCCCGCATCATCATATTCCACTTTATTCTCAATTCTTAATAAACTGGCTCGCAGCTCCATACAGCCGATCTGGTCCAGCTCCCTCGTGTCGACAATCTAAGGGAGAATGACGTATCGGCCTTCCTACATTGTCGCATCTTCGTAACACACCTTCCTGACGCAGTGCTCACGTGTCCAAGTCCGGCCGGATCCAAGCCTTCGCTCCTTCCTGACGCATTGCAGACACACCTGTAGTTCATATATATCCCCGTAGCCAAGCCCGCCGAAGCAAGAACAAGGCAGGTCTAAGGAAAGTCCTAAGGAGCGATAAGGGTGATCAAGCTTGTCAACACCTGCACTTCGCGATGCCGGTAAGGAGATCAAATGATCGCTGCAAGCGCCCGCAGCCGGGGTTGACCACATCGGGAAGGTATGCTGGTCTAGCGTGAGATCAAATCGTGATGATTGGCCATCCGGTTGCACCGACTCGCATCAAGGACCGGCGAACAGGGAACTTTCGGCAGGTAGGAAGAAAAGAGGGAAACAACATGGCAGGCACCGATGTTTGATGGGCCAGAAGGAAAGATGATCCAAATCAAATCGCAGACCGGCGACAAAGTCTCGGTGTGTGATCATGAAGCATATAAGCCCAGTGGCGCCCAACATCCATTCTTAGCCTTCATCTGTTGCAGTCATCCCTTCGTTCCCACTCAATTAGATCAACATGAAGTACGCTCTCGGTACCGCTCTTGTGCTTCAGAGCACGTTGGCTCTTGGTGACCTTCTACCCGTTCATTTAAAAGCACCCACAACAGCTCACTTCCGGGACATTGTTCGCAACGACACCTACGACTTCGGCTGCAGACCTATTGCTCACCCTACGGACGATGGCCAGTTTACTCTGCATGCCTTGTTGACGGAGGATCAGATCGCGCATCTGACAAAAGAGTATGAGTCTGTCGACGAGATCACCATCCATCGCCAGATGGTCAAGAGAGCGGCCACTGCCCCCATTGGCACTGGTGACCGTTTCAAGTCTGGCACAGTATCTCCTGTTGGCCTTGGTACACAAGCAAGCGGAACCTCTATCTCCAGTATCATGAACGTGAATGAGATCAATTCTGCCTTCAATGCTTTGGTTAAAAACTACGGTGTCGGCTCCGTCACTCTTCCTTACAAGACATTCAACGGAGCTACCTCGTACGCTGGATTTGCTGGTGCAGGAACTGACAAGTCAGCATACCGCCTGTTCCTCAGTGCCGGTATGCACGCCCGGGAGCGAGGCGGACCTGATCAGCTTCTCTACTGGATCTCCGATCTCCTTGCTGCCAATAAAGCCGGCACCGGGCTTACGTATGGGAAGAAGACCTACACCAACGCCCAAGTCAAGAGCGTCCTTGCTGCCGGCATTGTATTCTTCCCTCTTGTTAACCCGGATGGCGTCGCCTACGATCAGTCCAGCGGCTCTCTTTGGCGTAAGAACAGAAACACCAAGTCAGGATCAAGCGGCTCTTCAATCGGCGTCGACATCAACCGTAACTTCGATTTTCTATGGAACTTCCGCAAGTATTTCGATTCTGGTGAGGCGCCGGCATCTACTTCGCCAAGTTCTGAAGCGTTCTATGGCACTGCCGCTGCCTCTGAGCCGGAGACGAAGAACCACGTCTCGATCTATGATTCTTTCCCAAAGGTGAGCAACACTTAACCGTACACACGTGTTCTACTGACTGTATCTAGATCCGATGGTTCATGGATATCCACTCTGCTGCTGGCGACATCTTGTACTCATGGGGAGACGATGACGACCAGACCACAAGTTCGACAATGAACTTCCAGAACAGTGCCTACGATGGAAAGCGTGGCGTGACAGGTGACTCTGTGTACAAGGAGTATATCCCAGCTGCAGACCTCACCAACATCAAGAATGTTGCTGCAAAGACAGTGGCAGCTATGAAGGCTGCAGGTGGCCGTTCATATGTTTCTCAGCCTGCAGTAGGTCTCTACGCAACTAGTGGAGCAAGTGATGACTACGCTTTCAGTCGCTACTGGGCTAAACCTGGTGTTAACAAGGTGTATGGGTACACGATGGAGTTTGGGTATAGCACAAACTTCTATCCGACGCTGAGCGAGTTCAATCAGAACATCCTGGATACAAATGCCGGATTCATGGACTGGGCATTGGCTGCTATCTCTGTTGGATTGAACTAGAAGTTGCTGATTAGGCGTTGAGGGCATGATGAGGCGTTGATGAGGCGTTGATGAGGCGTTGATGTTGGGGTGATACCAAGTTGTTCATATTTGGCGGCAGAAGCTCAAAGTTTGTCGTTTCTGAGATCCTGATGAACAGGTTGGAACAGTTTCTTGCAGTTGAGGTTATATAATTAATACTCAAAAAATGATACTGTGTGCATCTCATTCCGAGAGAGCTCTTGTGAAGTTTGACGCTGGTGAAGTTTAACTCTCGTGAAGTTTAACCGTCTGTGGCCTTTCACTATGTGCAGGCACTAACAAGCTGCATGGCTGCCTCTGTCTTCGCAGCAACAATCTGAATGTTGACCAAGTCAGCAAAGGGGTTACATCCCTTGTCAGCAGGTGCACCTGTCCAACGAGGCAGATGCTATTTATTAGAGAAATGTTACCTCAATGCAATGGGGCTTATCGATACAACCTTCTTATGCTACTGTTGTGTTCAGCGATGCTAAAGGCCCTGTCATTGCTTTCGTTGATCCAGCTGTACTTCCAAGTAAATGCGGCTATAATAATGAGTTGCAAAACGAGCTTCCGTTTATAGATAGCTCCATCTCACCTGCATGATGACTTGCTCAACGTGCTTACGAAAATCAGCCGCTACCCAAACTAAATGTTTAAGAGACCTACGAAGGGACATGTCTCAAGAGCATACTTTGGTCTTTTACAACTCAAACCGAATCAATTAAATTGCTCTGCTAGGTACGATGGCCGGTTCCAAGCTCACGAATATCAAAACCCCAAATGCAGCGAACCCTTCATCGCTTGATCCTCGCTATGAGATCCGACAGCTATTACCCAAGCACGTGGAGTGGGCGGCTGCTATCGTATCCCACAGCAACAGCTTCTACTCTAATCTCTGGCCTGCGATCTATCCCTCGAGGAATGGCAGAGACGCCATCCAGCTCGGTCTCGATGCCGTCTATCTCGTTGAGCACCAGATCAACAGCGGTCTTTCGTTCGGCGTCTTCGACACGCAATATGTCTTCAAGCGCGAGGAAAGCAAGGCAACAGATGGCAGGCTCTATTGGGACATTGCGGAGCCCAGTGTGCAGGAGGAGCTCGGCCTGGAAGCTGAAGCCCAGCGGCTGCTGCAGCAGATGGACTTCCCTCTCGTCAGCGTCGCGCTATCGTATGATGCGCATACTCCCCTCGACATGAACAAGATGCAACCGCTTCTTGCAGCGCTGCCGCACTTTGGCACGCTCTACCATATCCTGGAAGATGGCGATACGAGGGACCCAGAGACCTGGAAGGCCAAGGGGCCCCGCGAGGTTCTAATGCGCAATGCAACGTCGACGCGTAGAGACTACGAGGGCCAGGGCATCATGGCAGGGCTGGCGCGCTGGCTCATGCGTGAGGCGGATGTGAGAGGGTTCAGAGGAATTCAGATTGAGGCGGTAGCGGATGCTGTTACGCACGTTTGGAGCACGGCTCAGACACCCTACCAGGGCACCATCGTGAGTGAGTTTGACACGGCAACTTGGAAGGACGAGCAGGATCAGCTTGCGTTTGCGCCTGCGCGTCAGAGAGTCACGAAGTGCTACGTCAACCTCAAGTGAGGGACATGCTGACGGTAATGTATGCGACATGTTTGCTCATGCAGCTCTTATCACACGAAGCTTTGTAGGTGAAGGGACTTGTTCATAGCATCGTACATTTGAAGTCACTCGGTTGTCATGCGAGCTCTGGTGTGGAAGATCAGTCGGGGGCTTTCGCGGAAGCACCAAGTGGGCTGCGGGGTCCACAGCATCAGATACATACGTCACGTCAGGAGCTCCGCACCAGCCAGCAGAAAAACTTCCCTACATCCGCCATTGCATCTCCCATTGCCCTGACATCTGTCGCATCGCAACCCGAACCAATTGCCCGCAATTGCCCACAATGGTCTACACAATCATCGTACACCTCTACGCCAAGGCCGATGAGGAGAGCATCACCAAGCTCAAGGCCAAGTTGGTCGAGGCCAGTCAGGTCTACTCTAAGGACAAGGAGACAATTTCGTGGTTCGTCATGCAGGACACAGTCGACCCCAGGAAGTTCAGCATTGTGGAGCGATACTTGCAAGAATCCGTGAGTCCAAGGCTTTCTTTTCTGCAACACACTCTGTACTGCGCACGCAGCTGACAAGCTTGAACTCAGTCGCAGCAATACCACCTGAACAACCCCTACTGGAAGACGTTCGATCCCTACGTTCTCCCCCTGCTCGATGCCCCCATGGACCTGCGAAGACTCGAGGAGATGGACACAAGCGTTGTCGGTGCTGGTGCGCACTACCATCCCGACTCTGTGAAGGAGGACACCTCTGTTGCGAGCATGTACAATGACGCGTAGTCGGGGAGCGTGGGACCGCAAGAGCAATTTAAGTGTTTGATACCTAGGTAGCTTGGACCTGTCAATGAACGAAAAGGTCACCAGAGCAGTTTGGATACCATTTGATAAGCTTCGCGGGCTGAACGTTGGCGACAGCGCGCACGTCTATTTACGCTATCGCCGTCTTCGTCGCATCAGCACTCTACCATCTAGTCCGCTTTTTCATGTCGGTACTTCAAGCTCATTCCAGCTACTGCTAACAGCAAGGCCACCACACCCAGCGTCATGAGCACGATAGAAGCCCATACGCAGTTGAATCGCTCATTCGCTCTGACTTCGCGGGCCGTTGTGAGAGCATCGCAGATCTCGCAGTGTTGATGCGGCGCAGAGGCATCTATCGGGCCTTGCGCTAATTCGATATCGGGCTCGCTTTGCGGGACGGCTGCGTAGGCGCGATCCGAGCCTGAAGCAGCCTTTGTGTTGGTAGGGTGCTCGAAGATATGGTCGTAGGCTGGAGCCGCCTCAGAGGGTGTTGTTTGCTGGCCCATTTTGATGCTGTCTTACGCTAATTGCAATGACGACGTCGCAAGGATATCTCCAGGCGTGCTTCGAAATGAACGTTGCGACCCTTATCTAGGCTGTCAGCTTGATAGTCTGACCAGCGGCCTATCTTGACCCCGTCCGCTGTCAGCCGTGTACAGCCACAGCATTACACACTTACATCGCCTGCTCGTATCGACCAAGCCACATGATGCTGAGCCATTTACTGAAAGCATACACCGGCTAGTCAGATGGCAGCCAATAGAGCCAAGGAGATGGAGTGTGGCTGTGAGCTGTGGAGGCAGTGCTCAATGCCCAAGATGATATGGTCGTCTTGCCATTTCATCGTTGGAGGGAGAGGGAAAGTGTTAGAACTCCAAACCCTATATCATGCGGACTTGTCCGGTGATAAAGTATAATGGATGGCCCCAGCTTACGGGCGACAAGTTGGATCTTGAGGGTCGAGCATAGCACTAGGCTGCAGCTTCCCCGCCTCGTTTTACCCAAGCGGCCAAAAATGAAATCACACCTCACCACAAGTCCGCATGCAAGGTTATGCCCGAAAGCGCACAAGCGAAAAGATCCAAGCTTACCACAGTAGAATCGGCAAGACCAATTAGCTTGTTGCGTACGTCAATTCACATGATCGCGCGTGTTAGTCTTACGAGTGCGTGGCTCGTTGTCGTTGTGATGCAGCCTCATCAAAGAGATCGATATTGTTACCATATTGGTCCTGATAAAGACCATTTTGAGACAAAAGAAAAACAAAAGCACCCATCTGTTGGTAGCTTCGCACGGGCTGGCCCGCCATCTTGATTTTGCTTCTGCATACTTCAAAATGCTCCCAGATTCTTGCCGCGCCGCCCAAGCAACAACAAGCACGACAAGCACTCGGTTGCGTCGCCCCGAGGCTTAACTTACGAGAAAAACTGGATCCTATGATTGCACTAGATGGGAGCGGTCGAATCACAATTGAGATTGATGAGGTGAAGAGGAGGCGACGCGAACCATTTGTAGATTTAAGCCTCATGGGGAAGGTGCGACCTTGTTTCCGACTGCGTCATATCACAGCGTGCCGCATACTCCACGAGCCGGGCATCAGTTATCGTACCAGAGACCAATGAACACTAACGGCACGGACCCACAATCTTTGATACCCGGCCAGTCGGTCTATTCACTACGTGCTCTCAATATGCTCCTTCTTGTCGTGGGCAAGCGCACAGGGCCCGAGTGTTGCAATGCCGTCACACCCGAGACGTTCAAATACTGCTGCATCTCCAGCACTCGACACACAGGTCCTTTGATTGTATCTTCTTCTGCAATTGCCTAAAAAGATGAAGCTCTCGAACCTCTTGAGCGGATTGCTCTGCGCGTCCTCTGCGCTCGCCTTCAAGAGGCCTACACTTCCCCGGAGCATTGTCGAGAGAAGCGTGCCGAACCAGGGATTCTCGCACCCAGAGATACAGAAGCGGGCTTCTCGCTTTCTGACAGAGAAGACCAAGGGTAAGTTTGTACTACGCCTCCAGCTCCGATGAGACATTTGGCAAAATGTAGAAGATGCATTTGGTAGTGAAGAGCTTCAATTCTACCTAGCGCGAATCCATCAAATGCAAGGCTATTTATGGTGGCTACGCTGCTGATCGGGTCCGTTAAGTGTTTGTTCTCACCATTGAATCCTTCAGAAGTGTCCAGTCATGCAACGATTGAATTCCAAGCTAATCTCGCATCAGCCTTTGCTGTGAACGGCAGCGGGATCCCTGAAGTCCCATTTGATATCGGTGAGAGCTATGCTGGTTTGCTGCCAATCTCAGACAGCCCGGATGAGACTCGCAAGCTCTTCTTCTGGTTCTTTCCTTCCACTGCCGAGCAAACACCCGAAGAGATTACCATCTGGCTGAATGGCGGCCCTGGGTAGGAACTCTAGCTAGTTGTTGATTCGTCTTGCTGACCCGCGACAGATGTTCGAGTCTTTCAGGTCTTCTGACTGAGAACGGTCCTTTCACCTGGGAAGCTGGCACGCTTGCGCCCGTTCAGAACCCGTACACCTGGGTTAACTTGACCAACATGCTGTGGGTCGAGCAGCCGGTCGGCGTGGGCTACTCGCAAGGAACGCCCAACATCACTGACGAGGTTTGTGCGATAAATATAGACTACAGGTCTCCGGCTCACTTTGAACAGGTTGAGCTAGCTACCGAGTTTAGGGGTTTCTACAAGAGTTTTGTCGACACATTCCAAACGAAGAGCTGGAAAACATACATCACCGGCGAGTCTTATGCTGGGTAAGCCAGTCCTTGTCCGTTAGTGACTGGCAGGTTCTGACATATACCAGCTACTACGTCCCCTATATCGCTGATGGTTTCATCTCGGCCAATGATCAAGAATACTTCAATCTGGCTGGCATTTCCATCAATGACCCCATCATCGGAGACGGAACTATCCAGCAGCAGGTAGTGATACTACCATATGTCGAGTTCTGGCAGAACCTTCTCTACCTCAACGAGACTTTTATGGAGGCCGTCCGCGAGCGTCAAGATTCGTGCAACTATTCTTCTTACCTGGACACCTATTTCAAATTCCCGCCACCTCAGGAGAAGTTCCCGGTCCTGACCGATCCGTACAGCACCGAGACCGGAGCATGCGACATGTTCGATACCTTCTACAACGCAATCCTTGAAGTCAACCCCTGCTTTAACATTTATCATATTAGCGAGACGTGTCCGCATCCGTATAGTCAGCTCGGTATAGTCAACCAGGGCGACTACTCCCCCCCGGGCGCCCAGATCTACTTCAACCGAACAGATGTGAAAAAGGCTCTCCACGCCAACGTCGACACCAATTGGTTGCAGTGTACGAATACCAATGTCTTCGGCAACGGAAACGCAAGTAGTCAGGCCTCTGACGCCTCGCCTCCCCCAGCAACAAATGGTGTTTTGCAGCGCGTCATTGAGTACACCAACAACACCATCATTGGCAGCGGTGATCTCGACATGCTTTTGTCGACGAACGGCACATTGTTTGCGATTCAAAACATGACCTGGAACGGGGCTCAAGGACTGTCTGAGTATCCATGCACTCCTGTCTACGTCCCATATCACCCCGAGTACAATGGCGGCGCTCTCGCCGGCGCAGGATATCAAGGCGTCTGGACAGCTGAGCGGGGTCTGACCTTCTACACAGCACGTCTCGCTGGCCATGAGTTGCCTGGCTACACACCTGGCGTTGCATACCGCATGCTGGAAATTCTCCTTGGCAAAGTAAGCACCCCCATATCAGCTGTGATTTTGTACTAACAGGTGAACAGGTCGATAATTTCAGCAATACTGAAGACTTCACCACTCAAACCGGGAATTTCACGGGCAATGGTACCATCTACAAGTAAGGGGCATGGACTTGGAGCAGAAAGCGAAGTCCAACGTCGCATACTTGACACAAGCCTCATCTTGCTTGTTCGTAGACAACATGTGCTCCGTTGCAGGACTGATATGTTCGATACGTTTGTAATTAGTGAGAGCTATGTAGTTAATTACATCTATCAACCACCCAACCAGTGACTGGCCTTCGCCTGCCTATTGCCAAAGTAGGTAGGCGCGCCTCGCGCTTGCATGCGCTGACCTCGCTTTCCAGTCTGCACTGCCCGCACTATCAGATTCTCGATCGAAATCGTGTCGATATAGCGCAGGGCACCTCTGCGGAGTTCCTCATAATCTTGCCCTCGCGTACAGTTGTCATCATGGCAGTGGTCATAACCTTTCCTCAGTGTCAGACAGGTTGGTGCGATATGGAGGTATGTGCGCCCGTTAGTGTAGTGAGCTTTTGGAAGCTTGCAGGGATTTGTCTGCTTGCCATATCGATGTCTGTGGAAGTCTCCACAGATATGTGGGAGTGTGCAATCCTTCTCTTCACAACGTGAAGTTAGAGAATATGGGCACATGTTAACAAGATGTTGTTCAAGCACGTCCCACTTATCACTCCCCACTGGCGGACACCAATCTTCAGGGTAGGCGTGAGAGATTGGAATAGTTGTGTCTGGAACGAATATGTTAAGCTCCATACGAAGGCCTGCAACCATGAAGTCGAACGCTCGATTCTTGGGGTCGTCTTGGTGAGGAGTGGACTGCTCTGGCGCGGAGGGATGGGTGTCGACTAGGGTCGCTTTAGCAACTCTCGTGGCAGTCGGCAGCAGCGGAGAGGGATGGGCATTGACCGTAGTCGCTTGAGCAACTCCGGTACTTACTGCACCTTGCCAGCTCCGAGTGGCCACTTGGTGGAATGCAAGCTGCTTGAAAGGCAGCGCTTTGATCGGAGGCCTTCAGAGCAAATTGGCGCTGATCTCTAAAATGTTTGATAATTAAGAAGACTACGCGATTGATTGGTCCAATCTAGTACTCGAGCCTTGTGGATTGAATCCTTCAAACGGGCCCAGTGGCTACTCAAAGCTGGCAAGATACGGTAGAAGGGTAGTCCTTTAGACTCCATCGCAGTGGCTTCTAGCAACCTTCACATTCAACACGTACCAGCTCTTAGGGAGTCTAGAGCTGTTTGGACATGTCGTCAAAGCTGTTGATAAAACCCTTAGTAATTGTAACCTCTAGTAGTGTGTATATAACTGTTATTTAACTAGATGGTGGCTACGCTGCTGATCAGATGTGGACAATATTTGCTTTTCTATGATTGAATCCTTCAAAATCCCTTAACAACCACCCTATCCGCACTTTAACTAGAGGGCTTTAGTCCCGATAGGTGCGATGTTATCGAACAAAAGAATCTTTATGGCGGCTACGCTGCTGATTTGATCCGAAGAGTATTTGCTTTTGCATCATTGAATCCTTCAAAAGTTTCAAGTGTCCCGTCGGCGCTGGCAAGGTGCAGTACATGCTTCGTGTATGCACCCACAAGAGCAGTAATTATTCATGACCAGCTGAGGAGCCATATCTTCGGAAACGACACAGCACTCAGTACGAAGTCCGGGTTTCAGTAGTCAAATGAAATGCCCAGTCTGGCAGCGCTTCATCGATATCAGTATGAGCCCATATGTACATCAAAAGCGAACCTGGCCGGCATGTACGATTCTTCAAGCATCCTCATCTAAGGCATCCAAGAAATCCTGAAACCCCACTAGACTTCCGCCCACATTTGCGGCACCTATAGTCAGCATCAGCCTCGCAATAGCACCATGCAGCAGCCCATCCTGCGTATGCCGGGATCTACACGCTAAGTAGTCCCTGATACACATAGGTACCGGCATGTTTAGCTTCTTGAAGGCGCCTCGAGTCGCACTCAATGCATCGGTGGCCAAAGGGTACTCAGATGACAATTCATAGAGACATCTGCATGCCTTGATCAATGTCTCTGTCAAGATAAGACTAACGCTGTGCTCTTGCAACGTCATGAAGGCGACTGTAGCAAGTATCGGAATATAGCAGTACTCGCTCTTCAGACTAGTGAAGGCCCTGAAGGTCCATATGGTGTTCATGAGGCTAATGCAGTGCGAGTAGCAGCGCTCTTTGGGTTCAAAGGGGCCAAACTGCATTTTCGTGAACTGTGAGAAGGGACGTAGAATGTCGCCCAGAAGCATTTCAACGTAGGAGCTTTGACTTGCATCAGTAGAACTTCCAAGTACTCTGGGACAAATTCACATACTGCAAGAGAATTGCGCTCGGCAATATCGCGTCCTCCATTCGAAGTCGAGATGGCAACAATAGTTTCCAATGTGTCAAGGTGTGATACAACTCGACAGCTCGACCCGGATCGGCAGTCGGAAGTCTAGAAACTCCGTCGGATTCAGGGTAGAGATATCCTAGCGCTTTTTCAGCTATCTCCGAAAGGTTGGACAATGCTTCCCGAATCTCCACTTTCATGGATTCTTGCACATGTCGCGATTCTGGATATGCTGACCACCAGTATGGAGCAGAATCGGAGTGGCGCAGCGAGAAAGTACTGTGTCGCCACAATTTTGGTATCAGAGGCCTTGTTACCGGGCTCCGAAATCCGAATGTTTGCGATACACGCCTGTTACGCATTAATCGGAATTCGTGTGTTGATGTAGGAGACATACCACGCTGCGCAGTATACGCCCCATGTGACCCAAGACAGCCCTTCTTCCTCTTTGCGTCCTCGTGCATCGGTCTTTCCAAAACTCTGGCGCTCGAAGGAGCCATTGTTGGTTAGAGCTTCGTACGTTTCCACCGTGCGTTTGAAATAGGCCATGGACTTGGAGCCACCGTGGACATTACCCTCGAATACAAACATTGCAAATTGACCCTGCAAAAGCGGGATAGAAGGGCTGTTTTTCTCTCTCGCGGCATGCTGCTCGGCTTCCTCAGCAAATTGCCGGCCTCTGGTCATGTAATTTCCCGGTTCAGAAAACGCCGCATCTTCTGAGGTGAACAGCTGTGATGTGAGCTTGTAGTACATAGTGCAAGTAGGGACTAACACTTACACAACTCAACGCAAGTAACGCATTGACAAGGAAAGGCGAGCAGAATGCAGCGCTATTGTTGCACAAGTCGTCTTCGAACAAAGGACGGAAAAGTATAGGCTCAACCGTATTGTCCCAAGTCCAGAAGAGGGTCATGAGATGGTTCATGAAGCGATCGTCTGTGCAGGCCGAAGTCCATCGCGAGAATGGAAGGTCGGAGACAGACAGATCGATTGGTACATGGTTTTGAATGTACTGATCTCGTGTTTGTGCAGGACCCTTCTCGAGCGTGTACCCCGGGGTCTCGGTCCTACGCTGTGTAAGTTAGAATCATTGCTTGTGGAGCTCGTGAGACGCACGATGAAGATCTTGAGCGTTCGGCCGACTGGAGATTGGAGTCGGCGCCTGAAGCCTCATCAGGGCGCGAGGCATGTTCGAGCAAGGAGCCAGCCGTGGAGGCGGGGGCAAGTAGAGCTTGCGCAGCCGCCAGAACACTAATAGCCTCCTCAAGGTCCGGTGCCTGCCGAATCCTCCTCAAAGCCAGTAGAGCATCGGCTTCGCTGCTCTCTCGTAACAGTCTTACGAGATATTGCAAATTCAAACTCGTTCGCTCGACGACTGCAAGCCTCTGCTTGTTGGCTTGTTGTCTAGTGACTCCTAGTGGTGCTGCATACTCGCAGTGCCTGTTGAGGCGCCAGCAAGTTTTACACTCGGGACGCTCGCCGCTGCACTATAGGTGGGACAGCCAGATTAGCTCACAAAGGTAGATGCGCGACAAACCATGAACTACCTTTTCTCTTTTATCACGACATGCTGTGAAGTTGTGTCAGCAAAATTTGGCAGACGATCGGCGCGCTCAACATACGGTTGCAAGCTGTGTGGTGTGCGCCCTTCCTGCGCTTGCTGGCTTGCGGTGGCTCTGGCTCTGGCGGCTGGCCACCTGTCGGCCTTGGGAGTAACTTGGGAAGAGACATGTGAGCTATGAAGACCCACAATACACCAAATCGCAGGTGGAGATATGTGGAATGGGCCCCTAAAGCCGTCAGGCTGGCTTTAAATGCAGCTGTTATGTTACAGGAGCACGGTCAAGGATGCGTCCGTGAGCTCACTAGCACCAGGAAAGATCTCCGCGAATCGCGGCATTCTGCTTGGTCTGGAAGTGACGGGGTCTACAAGTTTAAGCGATCCACAGCTGCGGGTTGCTCACAACAGTCGATTGTGTATCGACTATTGACGAATTACCTTGCTAAGACTGCCAAAGCACCCAGTCGTGTATACTGACGTAATTCCCTTGCTGCTGCCGCCTCTTCAGATAGGTGGCCGATACTTCCGTGCTGTGCCATTGGCGGAATATAACCCCTAACAACAGTGTTACGATCGTGACGCGATTCTCGCTCATGCTGCCTCTGTGTATCTCCTCTTGTATTTGTGCTCCTTCTACTCCGTGTGTGCTTCGTCTCGTGCATTTGTGCCTCTGTGGGCTCCTCGATGAAGCTTTGTTGAGAGGGGTGATTGTAACGTAAAGCGCATGATGACGTACATCTGCAATGCCTTCGTTGGCCTGACGTAGAAGCAGCAACTGCAGACGACTCCATGGACTCATCAGCACGTTGGACAAAGGGGCAGCATAAACGTCAGATACAACCGTCTGACTGTATACGAAGGCAACTCATCTCACTTTCTGGCCTCAGAGGTTGGCATCAAGCCTTGACCTGGCGCTCTGCGAGCAGTGCGAGAATTGCAGCGTGTCGTTATGGCTACCAGTACTCCAAATGTCGATGGCTATTCATAGCGCAACCTGTTCGAACCTGATGGCACACCCAGGAAGATCTGAGAAGCAGAGGCTACGCGCTTCCAATCCTCCTCAAGCTCCTCTGGAATGAAGGGACTGGGCCACCCCTGTTTCTCAGTCTGGCTTATCGCGACTCTGTCCATGGTTTTAGTCGCACTCTCTCCGGTTGTGTATTCGACAGAGACAAATTTGAATGACGATGTCATGACACCGCGTTGACGCAGGCGTCCGACGCACACTTGCTGATGCTCTGTAATCGATTTCGACGCACGTAACGATCGCGTTGATATGGGATGCAAATGTCGCAGTTACAACGCACGGGCCCGTCTTGATTTACGTTTTGAATGACAGTTGATGAATGCTGAGGCGGTGCAGCTGCTAAGTCGAGGTACCATCCTCTGGCTGGTATGCGTTGGCCTTCGTCGATCGAGAGGGGTCTGGGGAGACGCCAGAGAATCGTGATGCGTTCGAAAGAAGTGATAGCCTGCTTTTGCCTCGAGATGAGGGATGTGCACCGCGGTGAGATGCCTGTTCTTACATCAACCAGCAACCAGATTAAACTCTACCGTCTGGCTAGCACAAAGTACAACAAGCCCACTCGACTGTGCTGCGGGCACGTAAGGCTCTTAGAGATCTGGCCTTGGTTGCCAGGCTGTCGTTCGTGTCCCTGTCAGGGTCTGCCCATGCAGTGCGCGCCAGCACTCGCTCACATCCTTCCAGAAGTTTGGCATCTGGCGGAGATCTATCTTTGCTCCGAGGGGCTGTCGAGGTCATATTCGAAGGAAGAGTAAGGGGGAGTGACGATAGTCATCACTTTGGGGAAGTAACGTCGAATGTGACCAAGTGTGATTGGGTGAGGCCTTTTTCCCCGGTACCATATAAAGGCGACAACGCACGACCGGACCACCTCAGCAAAATGAACATTGACAAATGCATCAGTCTGACTTATTGCACGGCTCGACACCTGCAAGACGCAATCCATTATGACAACACCATGCCCAGTACCAAATGAGTCCACAGGTGGACCTGTTAGAGGGCTTCGAGGAGGTATCAGCACCAGTCCTTGGCTTTTTAGGGATCCAAATATTGATTCAATCTCTCACATGCCCGTCGCTCGATTGCCAACACTATGTAAAAAAAACTATAGTATTGCATATGCATCCGAAATGTCTCTGGGGTGTGTTCAAAGCGGCACTCAATCAAATGCCATGATGAAGAGACGTCCGCCTCTCCAATGGAGAAATCCACGCGCGCTAGTGTTGACGTTCGATACGAGTGCACATGAATGTACGCAGTGAAGCATGAAATCTTTTGTCACGTCAAGGTCTGTCATCTAAGCAATTCCGATCGCTGCACGACCGAAGACGCACATCGCACCAGCCTGTGCGCCATAGTCTTCAGTCAGGAGAGTGACTGATAAGTCTTCCCAATACTGCTAGGAAGCGCTAATGGTACACTAAGCATCACATATAGCTGTCACATGACCAAGCAGTGAATTCGTAGAAGCAGCATGCCGGATCTGTTAGGTTTTGGCTGCATTATCATGATGTCTATGGGCATATCGTGGGTTCTGCGCGCTATTTCTTGTCTTCGTGGTGGACAAACTTGCTAGCGACTGGACTGGGTCACGGCACCTCTGCGTGATTGTGCTAGCTTCAGAGAACGCTTGTTCTTCGCGTTCAGCTATGAGGAAGTTACACAAGAGTCTATCAAATTTGACCCGCGTATAATGCTCTCCGTTGTGGCAGATCGTATGCCAAGACAGCCTTTACACTCTGGATAGGCAAGGTACCTCTGCCTAGAAGACCCTGTGCATCCTTTTACCACAAAATCTTACGCTTCGACATCTACAAGCTAAACACGCTAGAGCGTGCAGGTCAAGATGCTGGCCGTCTGAGCTATCATCACAGTCCGGCCCCGTCACCTCTATCAGCTGCTGACCCTGGTCTTGGATCTTGCTGCCGATATTGGTCCTGGAAACCCTCCCAAGGGTTTGTACGCACGTCGCCGCTAAATGCGGAGCTGTTGGGAACATAAGATCTATTTTGGAGCCATAAGTTCTGAACATTGAATGGCATGTACTCGTCCCAACTGTTGATGAATGGGTTCCCAGATCCATTCGATGTGGGCATACCTCCTGCGCCTATGCTGTCGTATGTTGAAAATTCACTCAGAGGAAGCATCGAATATTGATCATCCGGGGATGATAGTTGTGGATCTATGTCCGCTGTTGGACTGGCGAAAGAACGACCTCGGATCCATGTTTCGTTGTCAATCTGTTGTGAAGTTGGCGAGGCAAAGAAATTGTTTGATAGATTCGCAGAACTTTTGCTCGCTGCGTCTCCACTCAGCGCCTCATCGACTCTCAATCGCAAGTGTGGTGCGACATCCCGTGAAATACGTTGCAGAACCCAGTAAGCGCGGCGGGCACAGGGATCCTTCTGTCCGATTGAGTGTAGCCAAGAGACCAGCTTCTGCAAGTCAGAAGTAATGTCAGAGTTGCTATGCTTTGTATGCTGATTCTGGTAACCTATTTCGAGGAGTAGAACAGCAGCACATTGCATAACTAAGAAGGCCATGTTAGATTTGAGATAACTCTGCGTCTGAGATGCACTTACTAGTGTGTACCACATTCCACCATGGAGCCTTTAGATAAACGAATTGGGGGTCTGGTATGTCAGGAAACAACGCTGTCAATGCACGGGCCGATTCCACGCAAGACAAGGCCATATCAGAATTGAACTTGGCTGAAGAGTCGCTCTGATTTTTAATACGACGTTCTGTTCGGCACAAGCATGGTCGCGTGATGCTGATTCTGGTGCTCCAATAACTCATCTGAAGCAGCATAGTTTTACGCTCTATCTGATGCGCATGTGCACTGCCAAGAGGGGGGGTGTCCTGTCCGAATGTGCAATCGGACCAGTCCCCCAGTTCTTGAAGCAGAGCTTTGATCGACTGCTGTATGTCCTGCGGGGCCAATTGTCAGCCTATGAACCTTCCGACCGTGTGCGGGCAGAGACAGAAAACCAGACTTAAGCCGAAGGAGATATTTGAATGCCCATACCTGCCACGACCTAGCTGCAGTCCTAGGAGAGTACAATCCGCTTAAAGCCTTTTGTGTCAGGAGCGCAATGTCCAAATTCCTGGTAAGGAAATCTAATGAGCTTCGAGAGCGACTAGCCGGGGAACCTCCTGGAGGTTCCTGCATGGCATGACTCAAGTGCTGCTCATCCCTAGCTTGCCTTTTGTGCGAGTATCTTTCCCTAGGTAGAGGTACGGTGGTGTCTTCGATCGATATCGTAGGTGGACGACCAGTAATGGAGCTCACTAGGGTCTCTATCGAATGCAAACTCCACCATGTCCTTTCCAAAGTCTCTTTCCTACTTGCGTCAAATTCAGGAACCTCGTTCCGTAGATACAAACCAAGTGCCATGGCAATCCTTATTGATAGACCAATGGTAAGCCAGGCACGGCTGACATGACCAATTATCAGGAAGTAGAGCGAGAAGACAGCAGTCTACAAGGCGAGATTAGATCAATATCCTGGGTCCAGGGGCCATCGTGACTTACTGCTTGTACCAGGGGCAAATCAGGACTGGAAGTTAACGCCAAATGGTCATTCATGCCGAGAAGCTGGGAAGCTCGAGTCATGAAGACGAGATGATCATGTTCCGTTCCTTGCAACTGATTGCCTGATAGGTAGGAATGCCTTGCGCCTATCGCGAAGATGAGGTTCAGCAGAGCCCGCCATCTGTCTGAGACTCTAAAAGCCTTGTTCTGTCTTACTGCGGATATAAACTTGCGTGCTTGCGCATCGAAGTTGAGTGGAACCACAGGAAAGGAATTGTGTATTGCGTTCATATAGCAGTCCAGGAGCTGCTCAGCGAGGTCCGGTTCAGGAAGCTCGTATGCATTGACTGCCACGTCGAGATCAATGTTGTCGTTATCAAGATAGAATGTCGCATCTGTGACGGGGTGCGTAGGTGCAAGATTGTCGTAGGTTCTACGCTCGTGAAGGGCTTTGGCGCGTTCGTCGACGGCATGTGCGCTGCTTCCTGGCGGTCCGTACGGCAGGTCCATAGGCTCGCCACGCGATTGACGCTGAACAGAACGCAGCCACTGCACTTCGGAATTCTGGCCGACGTAACCAGTCTGTCTGGCATCAAGGCTACGCATCAAATCTTCGTCGAGGTAGTCGAGGTCTTCGTTTGATCCAACAGAGGCTGTGACGTGCGCTTCTCCATGTTTCTTCGTAGGGCCGGTATCGTCTGGACTCTGACTGGCAGAGCGGTTGCGGCTTCTCTTGCCAAGCGACTTGACGGATACTGCTGTTGAGCTGGGCTCTAGAATGTCTTCTTCTGCCTGAGAGCAGTCGTGATTAGGTCCATGTCAGCACGCAGATGGCGCGCTCGACTTACCACATCGATCACATCTTGTATTCGCTTCCTGTCTTCGTCCCCCAAGCGTGCGCTGATATCCTTGAAGAGGTTGAGGAAGACGTAGTTAAGGTCGGACGCTCTGCATGGGATGAGTATGGGACGGGCCAATTGCCCACATGGGGGGCGTGCATGTACATACTCCTTCAGGCGATCGCGCCGTGATTGCTCGTAAACACAGTTGAGGTCGTTTGTTTGGCAGACGACACAGCGTGGAACATCGCCAGAACACTTGACTTCTGCTGCGCATCAGCAACACAGTCGACGACGAACGCGCAGTGAGCTCACTTCGCTTGCGACAATTCTTGCAGGCTCTGACACTAGATCAGGGCAAAGTATCAGCGTGCTCACAAGACATGGCAGCGAGGTGGCGAAACACGTACACTCTGTCCTCCCGATTTTGCGAGGGCGGTCCCTTGGGCGGGGGAGGAGGCAGCCCACGATCGAGTTTAGGTATCGCTACCTTGCCACTGGTGTATCGAGAGGCCATAGTGGTGTGCGAGCCTGGATTCCGCGGAGTGGAACGAGGTATACGCTGTGTCAGGGCAACGCTTGGATGCGTCTTTCCAAGGTTGCTTTAGCTTAGAGGGGTGTCAGCTCGCGACAAAGTACCGACATGAGTGCGCGGGCCCAGCGGTTCTGGCAGTGCAAGAGCCCCCAGCTAACCCACCGCAGTCGGGATGGGGATCCCTCAACAACGACACTGTCGGTGCCCAGCTCCCTGGAGCTCACTGGGCATCTCGCTGCTCTGCGCCTGCCGTGGGCTCCATGACCCTCATACGACCAGGATTTGCGATATCGCAGCCGGGTACACCTCGCCATACATCATTGCCAGAGCACGACGGAAAAAGAACCAATACTCGTGAACTCGCACATGAACTCGGAGCCAATCACAACTTCCGGGAAAAGTGTCCACGTATGAGCGTGTCCAAAAACACTCGGTGATTTTCTCCGAGCCAATCATCGATACAACATCAACGCCTGCAGTGGCAAACCACGATCGCATCATCAGCATCGGCCTGCTGAGCCTGGCCGTGTCACTTGCCCATTCAGGTGAAAGTAAATAATTGTGTCAACAATGTTTCAAAATGGTAACCTTAACATGATGTGGCCTTCATGATTCAACACCATGGGTGCATATACCACCTGCCAATGTAGGCTTGCGGGTCCCGTGCGAATCATGGTAAGCGTAACATCGCTACTGCAATAGATTACGTTATCGAGACTACACTCTCTGCCGATTTTTGCTCAATGATCCTGCAATTATGGTGCTGTCAATTTATGCGACAGCCTTGTCAATGCTATTCGATGGATATGTTTTTACCGTACATTTGATCAAGTCCCGCATATCAACTTTAGTACATGGCAACCATGACCCGTAGCCGCTTATATTTAGCCAGAATGTACTCGCTATGAGTTCAGCGCACGACCTGAAAGCTTCCGCAAAATGTGTCAATCAAGATGGGCTGCACTGCGTCCCAGATCCGAGCTTCGCGTGTGCGTACATTCTCATCTAACGCTACCTATGTTCCAAGGTTGTCAAAGAATGGCTTCGATGCTACACTGAAGCTGGGGTACAGAGTCCGACCATTTGATAATATCATCCAAGATTTCCAGGGAGGTGTTGCCATCGACCACTTGAAAAGCAAGCCCTTGCTCTAATCCGGATCAGAATCGCATATTGACCTCTGCTATCGCTGACAGGAACCTGCAGCGCTCTCTTCTGTAGTGCGCATTTGCTCGCTGGGCCGTCCTGTTTATTCCAACGGCCCCGTTTGCTGACATGTAATCCGACATTAACGACGTATAGCATTTAGTGCAAGCGCACTAACACCTCTCATACTTCCTCCAGACCAGATTGCAAACTTTGCGGTCGCACTCGTACGGTATTCCTGTTGCTGACTATACAACGCAACTATAAGTAGCGGTGTGGACATTCGCATGAACGCGATAGCCTTACGGTCCGTGTCAAGATATCTCGCTGCGTTCAGAATGAGCTGACAATGCTGGCTTGAGTTTTCAATTTCTACGACTTCTGACCCACGCACCGCGATGAGGATGAAGGCCGAACTGAAGAACGCCACAGTGAGAGCTCCGAACGCATCGGAGAAGGCACCAAACTCGGCAGGGGCGCCATGCAATCCGAGATGTTTGTTGCCAATGTGCTCGCTCCATAGCTGCTCAATCTGAGCCTGAATTGCAGCAGTCTTTGTGTCATGGGTCGAATTGCCAAATGGTCCTAATATGGCGATATAACACATCAATCTGTGGACAAGTGGCAGGCGCTCATACTGCAACGTATCATACAGGATCTTTTTGGCAGCTGGTTGTTTACTGCGTTTGCCCGAAGCCAGCTCAATAAAGAGCAACTGCGTTCTGACATGATAGTAAAGCTGGCATAGCACACCATGTGCACAATCCCCTGGGCCGGTCAGTTGGAGCAGCTCTGCTGTTCCGTGGATGTGGGTGTGGTACGCGTCGGCGGTTGTGGCTTGCATGGCCTCGAAGAAGCTGAGCAACACATTCGTAGAGACCATATGTATTGAAATTTGTTTTTGAGAGCCAACACTTTGTAGCAAGCCATGATGTAAGCGTAGTGCTGTGCCATATAAGTTTCTTGCACGTTTGTTCAGTGTGGCCTGAGAGCTCATGATGGCCCCATACGCTGTCGCTGTCGCTTCCAAAGCAAGTACCAGGACGCCGCTTGAGTCCTCTGTAGCCAGATCAGGAAGGCGTTGCAGCCACGTCAGTTCATTTCCGATATCCTGACCCTCGCCAATCAAAGTGAAATGTGCCATGAAGTTGGCATAGAAGATCTTAACAACAGCGTCTTGTACCGGAGGCCGGATTTCACTGGGTCGTGCATGCGTGATTGTACCCCGCTTCTTCATGCCATGTTTGGCATCAGCTGTCATGTCCACAATCAGCGGTCCTTGCAGCGGGCCAGGGCAGTCCTTTCCAAGACGGAGGCACATCAAACATTGCGGCAGGGTGCCGTCGCACCTGATGCGCTTCTTTCGACATGTTGAGCATGCCCTTGTCCTCACAGGCATGTCGGGACGGACGATACCAAGAGCTGTGGATGGAGGGTTGAGGTGAGATCAGGCCTCTTCCGACCTACCTTCTAGGATGCGCCACCAAAATAAGCCCACGTGTGATTGGACAGCTCGCCTGCGTTACGCCTTCCCAAAGTGGTAGAGTTGGCATTTCGCAATGCCATTGGTTTTAATGGAGAACTACCAAGGTAATACTTGGGTTCGGAATTTCTTTGTATAACATAATCGGTCGCTGCAACGCGCTGTGCGGGGTGCTGGACGATCAAGCGCAAGTAGAAAGTGTACCCAGCAGTACATGCTTTTCAAGCTCAACTCAAGCTGAACAGCCGGCCAATGTAGCGGAGAACAGCGCACTTTTGCTTTCGCGCGCCGAATCCTCCTTCAGCAGTGCATACTTTAGCGGACGATACTGCTGCAGGTCGATTAACAGCTACACATTGGCCGCGCAAAGCTATCTTGTGGGCCCCGTGAGCTGCAGCCGGGCTGTACTGCAACTTGCCAGCTCCGGAGACACCGAGCAACATGCAAGATTGGGTAGGGACCTCAAAGCTGGTTCTCTCATTGGCGAATGCAAACAACATGTGGAGCCTTGAGCAGGTAAAAATACTGCTGATTCGCGGTGTTCAGTGCTAATTCCTGTTGAATCGAATCCTTCAAAGATGCTCGGTGTCCTGTCGGAGCTGGCAAGGTGCAGTACGCTGCAGTTGCTCCTGCGGCGTAAGCGTAGAAAATTATTTAGTGTATGGCACGACTTTCCATTACATCATGTCCAAGCGACATTTCCACCACGACGTGACTGGACCTGGAAGCTTATCTAACCTAGAGAGGAAACCTTCGAAAAACCGTTGGCGATGGCTCCCCAAATCAAGATCTAAACGGAGATCAATGTATTCCGGCGTTTGAGGGCGTTGTGGGTCAACAAATCACTCGCCTGAACAGACGTTGCAGAAGCATGATGTAACAGGTAAAGTGGATTGGTATTGTTCGAACGCCGGCTACTGTAGAAGGCATTGACCGAAGTCCTTCTTCCTTTGACCCTCTCTTAATGTACACACTTACTTCTGCATCCCCTCAACGAACCCAAGGGCATCCTCGCGGTCCACGACGTCGATGCTACTTGTTTTGTTGGTGTACGTCACGCCATAGCACCTGTCAGCAACGAGCACCATTTCCGGCCGGAAAGTTGTGCAGATGAACTGTCCTCCGCCCTTTCCGTCTGGGCCACCCTGTCCGCTGAGCTTCTGTAGCATGTTTGCAACGGCCGTGCGGTATTGAGCGTCGAGATTGGCGTCGATCTCATCGAAAAGGTAGAATGGCGCAGGATCACACTGTTGAATAGCAAAGATCAAGGCCAGCGCACAGAGACTCTTCTGACCACCCGAAAGCTGTCCAATCTTCTGTTGCTCATCGTGCTTAGAGTTGAAGGACACGGCGATGCTAACACTAGCGTATTCTTCAGCCCTGCTTCCCTTCTTCTTTGCCTGCTGCGTAGGAGCTTCATCTTCGCTGTCGTCGTCATCATCGTCCTGTATCCCATCCGATCTACGATTGATAATCAGGCGGCCTGTACCGATAGGCACAAGCTCTTGAAAAACGTCCTTGAAGGCCTTCGATACTTGTCTGAAGGTGCGAGCAATGGCTTCATCTTTGCGCTGATCCAGCACGTCAATAAGATTCTCGATAGATTTACGAGAGGAATCAAGCTCGGCGCGACGATCTGTGAGGGTTTTGCGTTGTCGCGTGAAGTTCTCGTATTGCTCATAAGCCTTCTTGTTGACGTGCGCAAATTGCTTCTGCGCTTGGGTGGCCTTGGTCAGCTCTCTACCAATCTGACATCTTCATTAGCAGCCAGCATTTTTTCAGCAGCGTATTCATCTTACCTTTTCCGTGTTCCATTTGCTGTACTTGCGGTCAACATCCTCAGGCAGTGTGCCCAAGTCTCGAATATCCTTTCGTATCCTATTGAGCTGCGCTGTGTAGGAGCTTCGATCTGCATCTTTCCTTGACAAAGATTTCTCCTGCTTCTCCATCGCAGCAGCGAGTGTGCGGTTGCCTTGCTCCTTCTCATTTCTCGAGGTCTCCAACTGTTCGATTTGCGCTCGAATTCCATCAATCTGAGCATCAGTCTCCTCGATTTGATGGTCAAGGCTGGCAATGCTCTCGTTGATGGTGCTCAACGCACGCTTGGCGTCTCGAAGACCTGCTGATTGAGCTGCAGAGCCCCCCTCACCTCCTTGCTGCGCTAGGAGATCGTCTAGAGCGGGCTGTAAGCTCTGGTTGATTTCTAGCTCGGCCTCGATCTTCTGGGTCTCGAATGTGGCACGCTGTTGTCTGACTTGAGCATATTGCCTATTGAGGTCTTTCACTGTACTCGTCAGAGTGATCAGCATTTGTTCCTCGTCATTTGACAAGGCCTGTGTGAACTTCGATGCGATCTCTGCTTCCCAATCGCTTTGCTGCGCTCCCAGCAAACTGATTCTCGCCTCAAGGTCTGCAGCAGTCCGTTGCTTCTTCTCCAGTGCATCCCTGACATCTTGCAACAGACTCTGCTTGACGCGAATCTCTTCGCGCATCGGTGCATAGCTAGTCTCGCCTCTTCGTTGATCATTCTGGCGTCTCAGTAGTTCGCTCTGCGCGGCGGTGAGTTCGTTGCGAACCGACTCAAGCTGAGCTTCGATATCGCGATTCTTCTGCTGGAGGTCCTCAAGTTGTCCACGTTTCTCTGCGACCACACTGAAAGCCCTGATTTTCGACCTGGACGGGTCATGGAAACCGCCGCGATACTGTCCTTTCCTGGTCGCATTGTCTCCATCTGGATTGTATGCGCGGACGTTGTACTGGTTGGCGACGCGCTTGCATTCATCCAATGTCGGGCAAACAACAACCTTGCCAAAGACATGTCTGAATGCGGCCTCAAAACGGTCGTCAAACCCCAACTTCGGAAGCAGAGGCTGCATGTTTTCTGTAGGCCGGAGCTGGATGTCTGGAACATTGATCCTGTTCAAGGGTATGAATGTGAGGCGACCACCCTTATCCTTCGTGAGGCGATCCATGATTTTGGATGCTACGGTGTCATCCTCGACAACGACATGGAACAGAGCAGCCTCTGCAGCACTCTCTGTAACCGAACGGTAGTTCTTAGGTACACTGATCAGTTCAGCAATTGTGCCGTGAACGCCCTGCATTCCATCGCGGCGATATCTCCGTAACGACTCCAGACCACGACTTGTCCCGTGGTCGAGAAGGCGTGATAAAGTCTGCTCCGCTATTTGGAGCTCCTTCTGCACGTTGCCCAGTTGACTGCTGAGTCTGTTTTGTTCGCGCCAGAGATTAGTCTGTTTGTCGCTGATCGCCCTTTTAGCATCTTTAGCTTTTTCAAGCTGCGCAGCAAGGTCAACAGCCGCCGAACCCTCGTTATCAATTGCCTGCCTCAGCTCTGCAATCTCGCCTTCAATCCGAGCGACATCGTTTTGGAGTTCAATAATTTCTTCGTTGGTTTGCATGAGGACCGCCTTGCGCCGACTCAGGTCGCCATTTGTTTCATCGATTTGCGCACGTAACGCAGTATCGCGCTCCCGTTTGTTGTTGTAATGCGCAGTTCGACCCTGTTTATCTTGAAGGCGCTTATATTGGCCTTCAGCGTCAAGCAGCTGTGCTCGAACAGCCTCTTCCTCCTCTTTCTTAGCCTCAAACTGAGGCAAGAGCTGCTCCAGCTCTTCCTGTCGGGCTCTGAGTTGCCGCTGGAGCGTCTTAATCTGCCCGTCACGTCGACTCCTGGTCTGCTGGGCAGACGACTGAGTATCCTGCAGCGCCTTCAAGTCCAGCTCGATCCTGGCCTTTTCGAGTGTGGCGGACTTGCGTTCGCCTTCAAACTGTATGCGGTCCTGTCGAAGGATGTCGAGTTCACCCTGTCGCTGGTTCACTTCAGACTCAAGACGGGCGATATCGTCCTCGTTACGGCGGAACGTGGTTTCGTTATCCTCGCGCATCTCGCGACCGTGATGTTCCAGGGAATCGATGTGATCGATCTTGGCCTCGAGTTCGGCTTCTTCTCGCGAGTGCAGGGTGTACAACAAAGACCTACGCTCTCTGTCGTTCTTGC
Source organism: Epicoccum sorghinum (assembly GCA_020272525.1). Taxonomy (NCBI): domain Eukaryota; kingdom Fungi; phylum Ascomycota; class Dothideomycetes; order Pleosporales; family Didymellaceae; genus Epicoccum; species Epicoccum sorghinum. The sequence goes on along the minus strand of VXJJ01000011.1, from coordinate 1,538,794 downwards.
TCCAGGCCTCAAGTTCTTCCTTCTCGCCCTCCAATTCACCAAGACGCTCGTTGATGGATGCGACAACGCTGTCGATATTGGCGCATTTGCTGTCCGTGTCGTTCAAGAGCTTGAGACTGTCGGCGCGACGCGTCTCGTATACATTGGAGCCGGAAATCTCCTTCAACATCTCAAGGCGGGCCTTATCCTTCATGTTGGTGAGGGCCGTCACACGGCCCTGAGGCACAATGTAGTATGGGTTGGAGCGTGAGAAACCGGCCGACTCGAGGATTTGGACGACTTCGGCTTTAGTTGCGTTTTTGCGGTTGACCGAGTACTCGTCTTTCTTTGCGCCAATGGTGCGACGCAGATAGAACTCGGGCTTACCCGTCTGGAAGCGATCCTCGGTGTTGTCAAAACAGACCTCAACATAAGCGGACATGACAGCCGAGCCAGAGCCTTCGTGCAGCAGCGCCTGGCGCTCCTGTCGGTTGAGGAAGTTGTAGTCGTCACCCAGCACAAAGCGCACGGCGGCGAAGAAGTTACTCTTGCCAGAGCCATTGCGCCCGACAATGACATTGCAATTGGGCGAGAAGGGCTCAATTTGCATCTGATCCTTGTAGCTGCCTTCGCGTCAGCGTGGCCCGGCTTTGAAGCGCAATGTCACTTGCCTCTTAAAGCCCTGGATCGTGATCTGTTTGATGTAGCCCATGGCGGCGGCGGGGCGCGGGCACTGCGCAAGGTTCGGTCAGAACTGTGCTCGTCGGTGTCGTCGCGGTCTGTGTGGCAAGGCAGTGCAGATGTGCTGGTATCGATGCTGCTCAGGACATGGCGGGGCGTGGCGTAGGCAGGATCGGGCGCGAGCGCGGTGCGGCGCGGTGCTGGTGTTGCTTGCTGTCCATGTCGCGTCGCGCCTACCATCGTCGGGAACGCGCCTGCCAAGGAGGGCCGTCACAACTAGCGTGATTTCTCCACGTATCGTCATGGCTCTGACTCCATTGCCAAACTGGTCTTGCAAGCCATAAGGGGGAGTCGACCATCACTGTCGATACGGGAGGACGCATGACTGAGACACGACACCTACGCAGCGCGTGTGCAGTGCTGGTCAACTGCGCAGGCTATGATTACACGTTACAGACAGGCTTTGACAGACAACACCTTTAGCATGACCTCTGCCTCATCCTCATGAGATAAGAAGGCATGGATTGAGCTTTCATGACAACATAGCTTCAGATCGATACAAAGGCAGGTATCACGGATACACATCGCCGCGTGCCGACACAATGCTCGGCCCGCGTGCATCATAAGAACACCTGAAGGGTGTAAGCAGGTATTTCTGGCCAGCTAAGCCCGGCCATATACTTCTCGGCCACATATAGTTCTCGGCCACCCAACCAAATGCAACCACCTCACTTTGAATCGCGATAACTCAACAACGACGCTTAAAATTGGATTACTGTACACATAGAATCAAGAGTGCGGGCTGCTGCTTCCTTAGCTGCTATCTTAGCTTCTGTTTCTAGGCTTCTGGCAGCGTTCTCAGCCTCTTAAGCAGCGGCCAGAGCCATCGCAGCCTTAATCGCTTCAACGTTTGCAAAGCGCTCATTTAAGTTAATTTGAACGCGCTTTCTTACCCAGGTACTCTTAGTACTATCTAGTTAGTGTTTAAGTCGTTGATTCTCAGCCTCAAGTCCAGCAGCCCTGGCGTTAGTAAGAGCAATCGCCTTAGCTGCTTTAGTAAAGACCTCCTAGGCGCTTCGCGAGAGCGTCTCTGATCGCAGCAGCGTTAACTGCGCGCGCCTCAGCTGCTAAGAGCTTCGTAGAGTAGCAAAGAGTAACTCACAGGTACCTCTGCCTAGCTCAGTTAGTAGTGGAGTACTTAGGCGCCCGTTAATCTGAGATAAATTAAGTACCTTCTTTATATTAAATAGAACCAACCCAGCAGCCTTCCAGCCAGCTCTTATTACTCTCTCTAAGAGCCCTTCCTCTCGTGCAAAGTTATATAAAGTAATAAAGCGCTCTTTCTTAATAAGTATTGCGTCTTCTAGCGCAGAGAGCGCACTAATCGCGTTATAATAGCTTAACTTCACCACAGAGAATAAAGCAAGATTAAGAGGTTAAAGAATATGCAACGCGTGCGCAGGAAGGTAGAGAAGGTAGATCTTATTCTCCTTGCACTCCCACATAAAGTCAATAGGTGTGTAGGAGCCGTAGCCGTCAAGAATAAGCAGTCAGTAGCTGCTGCCTGTTGGAGCTGTTTGTGGTATAAAAATACGCCTCAACCACTCAAGACCTATAGCATTCGACGTCTAGCCATTCGCAGAGGTTGTATACAGCCAGTTAGGCGTGTTAAGTAAAGGAAACTAAGTAGATTAGAGGCTCTTGCCCTTAAAGATAATAAAGCATTGGAGCTTCTTACCCACAGCGCTTACACACTCTAAAACGCTCACCTACTCCCGCAATTCTAGAGATTTATTGTAAGCCTTCTTCTTCCTTGCATCTGCAATAACCTGCTAGTTAGTACATACACCAAGTGCAACGCCAGTCTCGTCAAAATTCTACACGTTCTCGTAGGGTATACCCAGCGTCTCTTAGGTCCGCTTAAACAGCTCAAGCCACTCTTTTATAGTGTGATAATTGGCAGCAGTAGTACGCGCGCTCTCAATCTTCCTGCCTACAATAGAGGCGACGCGCGGATTGCGCTTAAGAAAGTAAGGTACCTAGAGTTGGCTAAGTGGACGCGTATCGCCATTTATACAGAGGATTCGGGTAGCCATCTCACGCACACGAGGGTGAGATAGAGGCTACGCGCGTAAGTCCTCGTCAAGAATCCATTCAACAAGGAACTCCTCTTGCTCCAGAGTCAATCGTTGCTGGTAGGAGTGAGCAATCGCGTGGCGATTGCGACCTTTGACGCGTTCTTAGAGGGTGGATCGCGGGACTCCCCACTTCTTAGCTAGCGCGCGTTGGCTTATTCTAACACCAGAATTCAGCTCAGCGATAGCAGATTGTATAGCGACTTCACGGGCATCCATATTGAATGCGTGGTGGTGGAGAAAAAAGACGTTGATTGGTGGTGCCGCGAAGTGGTTGGGTGGCCGAGAACTATATGTGGCCGAGAAGTATATGGCCGGGCTTATGAGCAAGCTGAAATAAAGACCTCTGTCTGCACGTGATCATTTCTCAACGGCTGCCAATGGAATGATTACAGCTTGGGTAATGCTTCGTGTGCTATCTAGCCAAGGGAAGTAGGATCAACATCAGCTCCACTCCAACGATATCGGACCATGCATCAACAAAGACAATAATAGAAGCAATACCGCGAAAAGCCCAGGAATGGTCGAAAGGTTGCCTGTCGATGGAGCATGCCCCAAGGCCCAGCCAGAGGCCTGCACTGCCTCTAACCCAATCCGACCGGCCAACTTCTCCGGACGAGAACTTCCTAACTCGGCAAGAAGGCTTCGACCATCGAAAGCAGAAACATGGCAATTGTGTTGCGTTCCCACGCAAGATTTGTTTTTTCCCATGGTCGGTAATGTTCTTGCACATCGTCATCGTCATGGCTCACCGTCGTTATGGTTGCGTAGTCTTCCTCTACCCCTTCAAACCGAGTCAACAAGATGGAAGAAGAAGAGAAGAAACGTTAGCCACGGATGTCGAGCAGTGGCTCGCAGGGAAAGACGGCCCAATCACCGTCGTCCAACGTACCTGCTAAAGCTCGAAAGGGATTCTTTTGCGGCTTTGCAGCCAGTGATTGAGTGGAGCAAGCACATGTGATAAGAGCTGCTGCACATCAAACCTTGCCACCAACCGTCCACTCTGCTAGTGTCACCAAGATCCTATCCTCCCGTCTATCTTGAAGTATTGATAGAGCGACCTGTGGGTACTCACCTAGTTGAAAGCAGACGGACAAAGTAGAGAAGACTCTGTTATATGAGATCTAACTCATGCCATCGCGAGTCTCGCAACATCGCTATATTGCAACGCACTCGTTACTTTCCTCTCCGGAATGCCACGATGCGGGTAGGACGGTCACACTAGAAGCGGCTTCCGTGGATGGTACCAGACAAGCACAACATGTCCAGCTTAAAACACTGTAGCTAGCATCTCAACCTTCCCAAGCAGGCAAGAAAAAAAAATCTGTCGGAAGCAGCTGGCCATCTTGCCCGGTCGAAGCAAGCTTTTTGATTGGGCATCCTAGCTTACATGCACTACTGCTGGATGCTTGGGCTTAGCACAATTACATGTTGTACCGATACCCACATGTTGTGTGCGCTTTCGGCACACGTTGGTTCGTATAACATGTCTGGCACGCACGAGACTATGCTAATCTGACCTGGGCGTGCGTGTTGCACCAGCGTCTCCTCGTCATTGCCTGCAGGAGCAACACAATTATGGGGGGATGGAGTTCGACTCGTCAGCTCAGCTATACCTTCATGAGTACAACGATTTCATCGAATTGTCTTGGCCACGCGTAGAAATGTTCTTCTTAAACCCATACATACGCTCGAAAGTCAGCAGCAGCCCCAACATCGTCATGCGTATTAGCTGCTATGACACAGCGCGACACCGCCCACGGCACCATTACCTACAGTGTACAACCAGTAGCACCTCCTCGTCCAACCAGCCCGTCCCATGCGGTGACTCCGCCATTTCCATCTAGTGCAAGTTATATCCCTCCTGCTCAGCGTCGTGTCTCGAGAGCTATGGAGCAAGACAGAATAAGCCAAGCTAGCCCCAACGATTGTAGCGCAAAACCAATGCATAAGCAAGCAAGGTTACGAATGCAGGGCCCGAGACGCTGCGCACACTGGACAACTCTGTGCATGTAGTAGCTAACTCGATGTGGTTACACATACATCATACAGACAGCCTCACCGAGGCCGAACCTGCCCAAACCGGCAAGAAGGAATTCCCAGTACCTACTGCGCTGTATGTGCTGCACTTCTTCCGCCCTTTCCTCGTCGCCGATTGGTGCAGATACTGCTCTGACGTAGTGAAGCATACCGTTTGTCTATATACGGCATTGCGATACGAGCAGATTCGTTTCCCGACATGCCCGTGCTTCGAAATGGACCAATACAGTAAGCCGTGACCGATCTGCAGCACCGCGTGCAAAACTACAAGGATGCAAGCGCCTCTTTTGTGTAGGCGAGAGGCCTACATTAGAGCAAGAGGGGTCCTTCGTGTATAATACTAAAGTAGTGGACACAGGACATGCGATAGATAAAGAGGATATTCGTACTGTACCTTGCCAGCTCCGACTGGACACTTGCTTTATTAGCATGATTCAGGCCAACTTGAAAGTAGCGCTGTGATCGGAGTCATTCAGCGCTGATTCGTGCACGCTTGAACAATCCCTATGTTTGAAAATGACTCCGCAGTCGCTTGGCTCCATTGCACCTTTGCTCTCTCTGTGGTGAATATTACGAAATCGCCCAGTGTCTATTCGAAGTTTATTAGGTGCTGTATGAATAAATGGTGGGGAAAGCGTGGACGGCGGGCAACCTACCTCCAATTCCATAGGAGGTGAACAAGCATAAGGCACATATGCAGAAATGCGAAATCACTTAGTAATGCAAGAAACCTGCAACATGATGTGAAAGCAAGAGGAGCCAAAAGAGTCGTTTTGAAAAAGTGATACATTGTCGACTGGATGGTGCTCAGTGCCTCCCAACACATCGCACCTTTAGCCGCCAGTATACTATATACGAAGAGATTACAACGCTAATAAGCAGTCGCGCCAGCCAGCCCAGCCTCCGTAAATTCGTGGATTCGACCGTTTACACGCCAGCAAGATGCAACAACTCCCCGGTTAATCCACCTGCTTCTCCATCTAGCACCATATTTTACAATCAAGAAATCCGCGTGCTTTACGCCTTAGTAAGCATCTTGATAACTTCCTCCTTCTCGCTGGTGGGCAAGGTGCTCAGTAGAGCCATAACGCCCTTGAGTCCACCCTCACGGTCCTTGCGCATCAAGTTGGCAATCTCAAGCGCAATGCCATCGCTCTTGAGCTTCTCGACGCGCTCGTGCACCGCCTTCCTGTTCTCCTCGTACCAGGTGGCCACGCTCATGTCGTCATTCTCGAATTGCGGTACTTGGCACCATGCCTTGAGCATCTCAAGCGAGCGCGCACGTGTGACTGCGTCGGCCCTGGGTGACTCCTGACCGGGCGCCGCCGCGGCCGCGAGCTTCTTGATGATGTACTCCTCGTTCAATCTGCGGCGAAGACGCCAGTAGAAGAACCTCCTGGCGTTCTGCCAGCGGAGTGCCTGGCGGATAACGCCCTTTGCCTGCATACGACCAGCGCGGTCGTGCAAGTCGGCAAATTGGATGGCGATCTGGCCATAGATGGGGAGCAAAAGCTCCTCGCGCTTAGTCATCTCAGCCTTAATGGACTGCAGCTGATCCTGGGGTGTTGAAGGATCGATCAGCTTGCGCTTGAGAGCGCCGTAGGTCGGGTCGTTGCGTGCCATTGTCTCAAGCTGGCGTTCGCGGCGGAACTTGATGCCGACAATACCCTCAGGCTCGAGAACACCTCCTCGCGAGTCCTCATCTGCGTACATCTCCATGAACTCGGGGTTGATGGTAGGGTCAACGACGACCCAGGATCCACCACGAAGCTCACCGTAGGGTGGAATGTAGACAAAGACTGGCTGCTCGAACTTGACGAGGGCATCAACAATGTAGGAACCGTACTTGAGGACCTCATTGTACATGTCTCGCTGACCACCTGAGAAACCACGCCAGTTGGCAAGGATCATCAGAGGCAGCTGTTCGCCGTTGTTGAAGTCCTTGATGGCCTGTGCAGTCTTAAATGCAGAGTTGGGGTACCAGACACCACCAGCCTCAGATGCGACCTGTTCGATGGAGTCAGGGTTGGCGGGGTCGGCAGGAGTGACATTCTCGACGGCACGAGTCTCAACACCAATGACACCGACCGGGATACCGCCGAGACGAGCGCGACCAACAACGACAGTCTTAGCCCAGCCGCCAAGAGATTCTTCGAAAGAGCCGCGGTCGAAGAGACCAGATTGGAAGCCATCTGCATCCTCTTTACCGGCGATAAGATGCCTGACGTCGTAGGCAGCCTTGCCGGGTGGGTAGTATGTGACATCGCGGTCCCAGTCATCGGCCGTAGGCGAGATGGGAACGGGACTGCCCTTCTTGTCAGGCACATATGACATCCACTTGACAATCTTGGAAACACCCTCGAAATCATCATCGGCGGTCATGTGAGAAACACCGTTCCTGTACATGATCTGTGTGCCACCAAGCTGAAGGTTGGAGGTGTAAACTTCGCGACCGAGCAACTTGTTGATAGCCTGAGCACCAGTGAGAATGATGGGCTGACCCTCAATCTGAATGGCACGTTGACCAAGACGGACGAGGTAGGCACCAATACCTACAAAGTGTTAGTACCATGTGTGCATAAAGAAGGGCTCATATACATACCAACTGAACGGCAAGTCACCAAGGTGATGGTGAAGATATCCTCATAAGCCCTTGATGTCTCACCAGCGATGAGACCGGAGCCACGGAGCGACTCAACACCGAGACCGTCCTCCTGACCAATAACAGTGGTGATCTTGTAGCGAGTCTCGCCAGCTTCGTCAATCTTCTCGCAGATGACATCGTTACGCTTGCCATCGACGAAATGCTCGTACTTCTCAGGTGTAAGGTAGAGATAATCGAAGCCAGCCTCAGGCTTGTTAGCGTCCTTCCAGGCGACTGAGAAGTGGGGGATCAGCTCCTCAGCAAGACCGATACGGGCACCGGAGTTGGCAGAAAGGTAGATTCGAGGAATGCCGAGCTTACGCGCGAGCTCAGAGCACTTGTGGAAGAACTTGTCTTCTTGGGGACCAAACGAACCAATCTTGTAAGTGATATCGTTGGCGATGATGATGAAACGGCGACCACGAGGATACTCGGGGGTCTTGGCTGTGACGATCCAACCAACCATACCGATGTTGTTGTTGCCAGGGTCACGATTTACCTCGGCGAGAGTGTCATTGTCGTCGAGAACCAATTCGAAGTACTCGACACAGTCACCCTTCGCTGGCTGCATATCGCGAAGGTGGCTGTGCTTAGCGACCGCTGCATTCCAGCTGTTCTCGGTGGCCTGACGGAAGAGCTCAGGGAAGTCATAGACGTACTGAGTACCCATGAGGTGAGCCTTGTATCTCTTTGGCTGAAGAGCGCCCTTGGTGGGATAAGGTGTGGTCACAGCCTGGAGGTGGAGGGCTCCGATCTTGGTGGTACCACCGATACTGTGGAAGAGCCACTTGCCGGCCTTCTCGGACTTGCGCTCCGCGTACATCTCGACCTGGATGACATATCCGGAAGTGTTGGTGATGATGACACGCAGAGGGTAGGGAATGCCGGTCTGAGGGTCAGTGACAATGATGCGGATCTCAGCACCAGTGACACGGAGGCGCCAGAGCCGGCGACCGAAGCGCTCCAAGAAGCCGCCAATGGCCTCTTCAACCTCCATAGGATTGAGTGGGAAGACGTGGGAGAAGTTGATGAAGATGTGGTTCATATCAGCCTGCGAGGTGCCAACAATCTCCAGAGCATCCAAAATATCGGTCATCAACCTATCAGTCTCGGAAACCATGTACTCAGCAGTGGGAATTTCCTCGCGGAGACGTCCAGAACGGACGACGGCACGCAAGAAGTACCGCTTATCGCTCTCCGCGCCCTTGCCAACAGCCTCATAAATGTGGATGTTGCGGTTCTCAGTGAAAACAGGCTTGATGTTGAACTTGGAAAGTCTCCCAAGCTCAAGCTGGAAGGCAAGGGCAGGCTCAACGTGACGAATGCTGTCATCCTCCTCGTAGTGAGGTCCTCGGAAAGTGTAGTAGCCAGGGTAGGTACCGTCCTTGTGACCACAGATGAAAGTGAGACGGCGGATGCGGCGAGCGAGAAGCTCTTCCTTGTACTCTTCAACGATAGGTCGGATGCGTTCGAGGATCTCCTCATCATTGATACCCTCAATATCACGGACAGCAACGTTCAGCACACCAGTGAATTCATCAGTGTTTTGTTTGGGAGGGTTGACGCCGCTGGTTGGTGTACGCTTGAGGGCAAGTCCGTCCCTCAGGCTTACGCCACCCTGCTGAGAGGGACCGGCAGAGGTGAAGAGCTCCAGGGCCTTGGCAAGAGCCTCGTCCGCATCGTCGAGGAATTCAACGGGCACAACGACACCTTTCCTAGAGGGCTCGTTGTCGAAGCGAGCGTTCCAAGCAGACATATCGCTCATGGAGTGAATGCGGGGAGGGCGCTCGAAGCCGGGAGTACTGGGTGTGCCGGGCTCGGAAGGCTCAACAGCAAGACCATACTCGGCCTCACCGACCTTACGAAGGACGAAATCCCAAGACAGCAGGCACTGCTGCTCACCCTCGTTGTGGTAGTTGATGTTCTGAAGCTGATAGGCACGGTAGGCGCGACGAGTGTATACTTCAAGAGCAGCGAGAGCAACCCAGGGATCCTGGTGGACAAAGAATTGGGTGAGGACATCGAATACGGTGTACCTGGAATCGACAACCTCCTTGATGACCTCGAAGTTGGGCTCGCGATGGTCCCAGCCGCTCTCGCCGTAGCGCGACTCAACAACAGCAGAGCGCAGAATGTGCTCCATCTGCGACGTACGCTCCTCGAGGGAGGGCATGGCACATTGAATAAGAACCTCACGGGCCTTCAATGACACCTTAGCAGTCTGCCTGGACTCGAGCTCTGTAAGCTTCTTGAGAGTATTCTTGAAGTACTTGGCAATGTTACCGACGCCGGGCTTGTTGGGGCGGTAAAGATCAAGGATTGCGATGACAAGGTTGTTTTTGGCGCTGACCCGAGTGTGCGACAAGACAGTGTGTACAACACTGGCAATGTTATCCCGGTTCTCGTCACGGAGCTTGAGGATGACCTCCTCATCACGGGAGTTGCGGGACGAGAAGAGGCGCTCAGTAGCCCAGTACTGCTCGAGATAGCTGAGTACGACGCTGTACTCATGTGCTTTGAGGCCCTCAGAGTAGCGGCGGATAACATCGAGCAGAGGAGCCAAACTGGCCTTCAATAGGTCAGCGTCGCCCTTGGCAACATTCTCGACCAGGAACTTATCGAAGGCCTTGCTGAGCTGCTTGCTAGGGAATTCCATTTGGCGGCTGTGGGCCTTCTCGACAATCTGATCAAGGGTAGCGTCAAGCTTCTGGGGCATACGGGCGTGCAAAGCAGAAGCCTGTGCGTTCCATTCGCCATAGGGAAGCTCAGAATCGCGAAGAACCTCCACGAGCTCTTTGAGGGTGCTCTGCATAATGACCTGGTTGTCGAAACCCTGCAAGATGTTCTGAAGAACACCAGACAGGTAGGCCAGCCTCTGAGGGGGCTTGCTGCCCATTACCTGGGGAGTACCCAAGTCAGGAAGAAGGCCGACAAAGTTCTCAGCCGACTTGACCTTGGATGGGTCGTCCAAAGCCAGGACACCGAGAATATCACCGGCCTCGAGAGTAGCTCCCGGCTGCTTGATCAAGTTGACGATACCGTCTTCCTGAGCGATCAAAGGCATGTACATCTTCATAACCTCGACCTCAGCGAAAGGCTGGCCCTTGGAAACGTGGGAGCCGTTCTCGACGGTGAACCTGACAAGCTTACCAGGAGAAGGAGTACGGAGTTGAGTGGGATCGTTCTCTTGCTCGAGAAGGCAGGTCTTGCCGTCGACTGAGAGACGGGTAGCACCCACCTCCTCCTTCCAGTATACATTGTGAGACTTTCCACCGAGCAGGATCAAGAGACCGCCGTCAGCAAGGGCTCGCAGACCAACAGAGACCTTGGAGCCGTTGATAAAGAGGGTAAAACTGTCCAGGGTGGACCTGGTGGCGGTGAATTTGTATCGGAAGCCCTCGTAGATGAAATCAATGGGGAAAACGGTCTTCAAGACGTCCTTGGAAGGAACCTGACCCTTCTCAAGGGATGTCTTGTATTCGTTGATGCAAGCCTCGGACGCAACGTGAGCCTTGGTGACAGCACCACAAATAACAGCGATCATCTGGTCTGGTCGCTCAGCTGTCAATTTCTTGGTGATGAGCTCATCGAGCCAGCCAGTGGTAATGGTGTTGTCCTCGAAAGCCGGGGTCTCGAGCAGCTTAATGAGGTATTCGACGGTGGTGCGGAAGTCACCACGAATGCTCAATTCCTTGAGCGCAACGACCATGTGCTTCCTCGACGCTTGACGGTTCTCGCCGTAAGCGAAGATGTGACCGAATTGGGAGTCGGAGAAGCTGTGGATGCCACCAGCGGAACTTACAGAGAAGTAACCCCAGACGTTGGAGCTACTCCTGAAGTTCAGATCGTGGATGGTTCCACCAGACGGCTTGAAGCCCTCATCAGGGTCCTCAGATGTAATACGGCAGGCGGTGCAGTGGCCCTTGGGAGTGGGGCGGCGCTGGTTCTGAGCACTGCTCTCAGTAGAGAAGTCAAAGTCGATCTGCGAGCTGGTGTGGGGATCGGCGCCGTAGAGCAGGCGAATGTCGCGGATGCGGTGCAGGGGCAGACCCATGGCGATCTGGAGCTGGGCGGCAGGGAGGTTGACGCCAGTGACCATCTCGGTGGTGGGATGCTCGACCTGCAGACGCGGGTTCAGCTCGAGGAAGTAGAACTTGTCGTCGGCGTGCGAGTACAGGTACTCGACGGTACCGGCGGAGACGTAGCCGACTAGGCGACCGAGAGACACGGCGGCCTTTTCCATCTCCTGGAAGGTCTTGGAGCCGGCCACGGTGACGGGGGCCTCCTCGATGATCTTCTGGTGGCGACGCTGGACGGAGCAGTCACGGCCGAAGAGCGAGATGTTGTTGCCGTACTGGTCGGCAAGCAGCTGCACCTCCAAGTGGCGGGCGCTGCCGGCGAGCTTCATGATGAAGATGGGCGAGCCGGGGATCTCGGACGCGGCGGCCTTGTACAGCTGCTCAAAGTCCTCCTCGCGCTCGACCTTGCGGATACCCTTGCCGCCGCCGCCTTCGGAGGCCTTGACCATGACAGGGAAGCCAATCTTCTTGGCGGCCTCCAGGCCCTCCTCCCAGCTCTTGGTGCAGCCCTTCTGGTAGACGTCGTCCTGGACGGTCACGATGCCGGCCGAGTCGACCACGACCTCGTCGACGCCCGTGCCGGACCAGGGAATGCACGGCACATTGGCGTGCTGTGCGACAATGGTCGACGAGATCTTGTCACCGAGCGAGCGCATGGCGGACCCGGGGGGACCAATGAAGATGATCTTCTTGGGCGACGCGGCGAGCGACTCGGGCAGCTTGGGGTTCTCGGAGGCGTGGCCCCTTCGGATCTTGTCAGCACGCAGTCCATAGTGTAGCAGAAGTCTGGCAGGTAGAAGTCTGGCAGCGCAGAGCAGTGCATAGCAGAGCACAGCCAAGCACGTTGTAGTAGTAGTGGGGGAGGGGAGGGGAGTGCTTACCAGCCGGCCCACACGGCATGCACGTTCATGCGCTCCGCGACGTCGACAATCAGCTCGACGTTGGCGTAGTTGTTGTTGTTGGTGCCGCCGGGCACCTCGACGTACTGGTCGGCCATCCTGATGTACTCGGCGTTGGCCTGCAGGTCCTCGGGCGTCGCCATGACGGTGAACTGGATGGCGCGCTCATCGCCAAATGTCTCGTACGCCCACTTGCGCACACTGCGGATCTCCTTGACGGCCGCAATGCCGTTGTTGGCAATCAGCACGTTGGTGATGACCGTGTGGCCATCGTGGGCCGTTACAAAGTCCTTGACCTTGCCAGGCGCCGCCGCGCTCAGGCGGTTGCCGCCGATGAAGTGCGGCGCCAGATCGAACTGGGCCGCGTAGCTGGCATCGCTGCCGTTGACGCCGTTGGGTGCAGCGCTCGCCATGTTGTCGGTGGGATGTGCAATTCGTCCCCTACGGCCGCTGGGAGGTGCGTGTGGGGATGTTTGTGTTGGTCTGCTCGGGGAGGAGTCGCGCAATTTTCTAGACTACCACGACCACGCAGCTGGAGCTCGGTCTAGTGTCTGGAGCTGGATCGGGCGTTGGCTCTGTAGATCAACCTCAATCGCAGCTTCTCTGGGAGAGGAGAAGCACGCCGGGGATGTACTGCGTTGTAGCTGCAAAAACCGCGCTGGGTGAGCGAGGCGACAGAATGGGGGAGGGCGACCGATGGGAGCGGTGCGTCCGGAGTAGGAGTATTTACTATTTGGTGTGCAGGGTGGAGCCGGAGTTACAAATTCAGCACTCGAGCGTCCTTCTGCAGTGCTAGCTATTACGTGCCGGGCCTGACACACTACTCGCGGGCAATTGCAAGTACGCTATGCTTTGCAGGGAGGGGCGGTGGGAGGGGAGTGGGAGCAAAGAAATCTTACTGTGGGAGGACAGCAAGAAGTCACAGTCGCGGGGTGGGAGGAGGCAGGTTGCGCAGAGCAAGAGAAGAGGCACAGCCAGCGCCGGGCGACGTGTCTGTGTTTTAGTAAATTTTTGAGCTGCCCGCAAAGCCCGCAGAGCACTGAGCACTGACTCTGCCCTTTTGCCCATCACGGAACACCCCAAGCTCATCCCGAGCTGTTGAGCTGAGGCCGGGGCCTTGCCTATCACCCACGATGCCGAAGAAAGCCTTAGCCCCAAACAGGACCCTCCGTCACCGCCCAGCACCCACCACCGATCACCACAGACCCCCCCTGTCCTCAGTCTTCCGACCAGGGGCACAGACGCCTCGGGAGCCGCCAAATTCCCGAGCGAAGCTTCGAGCACAGTGAGTTGGGAGCAATTGATTCATGGCGCCCCCGCGCAGGGAGAGCTTGGTGTCCTGAGTGTCGACCTTTACAGGGCCCCGGTTGTTGGGAAGTATTCCGTATTAGTCCCTCGTTGCGAGCTCTGCATCCGCGTCTGCCTCTACCTTTGGCGCGTCTCCTCCCAACATGGAGCTTCACAATCCATACAAAGATGCAGTTGAGCCCTCGCTATCTCTCAGCAGCTGCTCAGTGGTTTCTGCCCTGCCGTGGCTCCGCTCCCAAGCATTCTACGCGCTTCCCCCGCGCCCTCAACAATGCGCCCCTGCTCGTTATCGTTACAACGCAATGCCCTTGGAACAGAAACACACATACTTAGTAGATAGATAGCCCTGCACCTTTGCTCTCCATGTGCACTCTTTGTCTACGGTCATGATGATGGTAATCATGTTCCAAGCCTTGCCGTCAGCTTACAGAGACGCTTGATTCGCATCGTGGTTGCGTGCACTCGGCTCTCCTCCACCGAGCGACACCCGGACTCCGGCGTCTGGCCCAATCAGCGTCCAAATTGGCCGCTTCGGAGGTGCCCTCAGACAGTCAATAAATACTATGGGCTTGCTATATTTGTGCATGACGCTGAGAGCCGGTCGCAAAATTGTGCCGGTGTCGTTCTCGTCGTTGTCGTCGGCGCCGGCACTTGTGAGTGGGGAGCGCTGAGTGCTGAGGGCAGCGCGCAACACGGTACCGTGGGCTTCAACAAACAACCACGGTGCTCAACAACACCACATACGTCAGATAAGACAGCTGCAGCTAGTTCCGAGCTGCATTCCGAGCGTACCGAAAGGGCAGTGCACCAGATCCAGGGTGTGGGGGTTGGGGATGAGCGGACCGAACCGCTCGCTCTGCATGTGAAGGGGCCTCCTTCACATGTCAGAATCGTACGATTTTTCACCCTAGGAATTACCCCAGATTCTTGGAGCAACACCACGGTAGGCTATCCTGCATGTCGACACTGCGCCGAACCGTTCCTGAGCTTAATTCGACGTCTTTCACGCCGTGAACATTGCCCACGACTGTTGGCACAATGTCGTGGTTACGCTGTGAATGCTTCACATTGAGCGCAGTGCACGTACAGTGAGCCCTTCCACCTTCCAGGCGAGCAAGTCGGATGCCCTTCTTTTCGGACTCTGTCGCTTTGACCTACGGTTAGAATACAATATGTTCAGGAAGTCATCCCGCGCGTCATCTCTACATCGTGGGCAACATGCAGATGAGGCTGAGTTTCCACGTAGTGGGTTTGCATGTGAAAGTGGCCCCCTAGCTCCACCCTGCATTGACAGTCCTCACACATCCTTTGCGCCCCGAGCGTGCTATCTGTCCACTCGCGTACATAGTACTGCAACACCTTTCTAGCTCCTAGTGACTGTTTTGGACTTTCAAAGTATTCATCCAGGCCAGGACAAAAGTTGCCGGGACGATGAAATTCGTAGTTGTCTCGGAGGACCGTGTGTACCCAGACTGCACCAATCAGGCCTGAGGTACTCCGGCCCGTACGGTGCCTCTGGCCTGACCTGCAGCATGCCCATCGACTACTCCGGTTTATTAAGGTGCTATCAAGAATGTTATGAGTATGTATCAGAGATACCTGGACCTAAGTAGTTTCCCTTCAGCTTCTCATACGTGTTAAAGCCATCAATCTGCCGCTGGGTAGAACTTGTCCTTAACCAAATACCATCTACGACTTGCTCATGGGGTGACTGCGACAGCTAGAGGCCGGACAGAACAAAAATTGTGCAAATGTCAAGTTTCAGAGCCGGCCAAGCAGCTGATTGTAGACCATGCTAATGCCAATTTCATTGCGATGACGTATGGGTATTGACAAAGGGGAATAAAATTTGGTATCTAAGAGATATGTAATTGCCATAATTCAGCACATGGCCTGCTTTGTCCTGCATCCCCCATCTGCATGAATGTCACCCCACCAAGACTGATACCTGCACTACACACCATGTCCAAACGCCGAATGCATGCTAGCCCAAAGGTATTTATGAACGCCTCCCTCCAATCAGATAGATACTAACAGAGCGCAAGCCTAGTACGTCTCCTCCTCGTAGGTTGACATCTTACGTGGACGTACTGGAGGACCCATGCCGCAATCCATACTCGCGCTTGTTCTTCTGCTCACGCTTGTCCTCCTGGGCAACGCACTGCCGGGTGTTGGTATACCGCTCCTCTCCATTGTTGAGCGGCGTCCGATGGGAGTCTTGAACTCGATTTCGCCATCGTCGCTGCCTGTGTCGCTTCGCGACCTGCCCTGGGAAGAATCGCGGTCGCGGTCACTTGGATGTCTATTTAAGGATTGACGGCCGAACTGCCGGCCTTCGTGAAGATGCAAAATCGGAGGAGGGGCCTTTCCTATACGACCACTCATCGACGCGGAAGAATAATGACCAAGCGGGTTCCTTGTATTAGGCGTGCGGGTGCTTGGGGTCCTGGTAGTGGGTGTTCGTGTACCTGGTGTGCGCGTCGTGCTGCTCCTGGTGATGGGACTGGCTTTACTGATGGCCCTCGTTAGCTGGGGCGTTGCTGACATGGAGGCTCTGCTGCTAGGGCGACTATTGCTCGTGTTCGAAGGCGCGCCAAAGGAGAGTCGGCTTACACCACCATGAGCAGTGTCTCCGACAGATGAGGCCGAGGTTGATGCTTGTGATGCGCGCTTTCGGACAGAGACTGAGCCGGGCAGATAGTTTGCATGTGCACTCGGCGGCCGTGTGTTTGTTCGTGGAGGAGTAGACATGGGCGCGGGCAGCTTGGAGCGTGCTGAGTGCACTCGCTCTTCAAGCTTCTGCATCTTGCCTATCAGGCCGCGGATCTGATACAAGGAGCCGGACCTTGGTAAGCCAGCTGTCGGCGAATTGGCTCCAATACTGGGCCGAGATGAATGCTGACCCGGCACAGCACTTGGCGGCCGCATGATGGAGGGCGTGCGTCGAGGGCCAGTAGCTGCACCTCCTGCAGGTATGCCAGAGACACTTGGTCCCCGTGTGTGGCGAGGGCGAGCAGCGAATGTGCCAGCCTTGGGCGTAGCAGCTGGGTCGCGCGAGGCAATGGAGGCCTTTCTGATAGGTACCGGGGCCATGAACGGGATGGGTCGTATGGCCAGGGGCGCATCGGACAGCGGCGGCGAGGGCGGTGTAGAGTCTGGAGGCAGGGCGCCGGTCTGCAGATAGGGAGGGGTAGATGCGGCCGTCGGCGAGGACATGTTTGTGTTGGTGGTGGAGGCCTCGGACATGGGCGAGCGCGGTCGCAGCGTGTGAGAGTCCTTGGCAAGATGGCTCGAGACGGTACGCTGGTGGTGCTTCTCGATGGTTGCCTCGGCCAGTCGCAGCTTCTCCTGCGTGATTTCCGACTCAATCTTCAAGTCAGACAGCTCGTCTCGCAGTCGCTGCGTCTCAATGCGGAGGGCCTCGCGCTCGCGCTCCCCAATCTTGATCTCCTCCTCCAGCATGACTTCGCGCTCAATGGCCACATTGTACTTGGTCTCGATATCCTCGAGCGACGAGGTTTGGTGGCGCGTTTGGCGCTCGAAGTCGTCGTTCTGGACTTCAACGTCACGCAGCTTCAGCTGCAGTGTGCGCTGGGCATCGCGCAGAGAGGTGATCTCCTTCTGCAATGCATTCTGCGCACTGTTGGCTTCGGTCTTGCTCTGCTTGTACTTGGTCTGTGTAGTTGGTCAGCGCTGCGCACATATGTCATGCACAGGACGAGCCAAGCGACGCCTGCAATCATCATCCTCAACGCACCTTCCACTCCTCCGCCTCGAAGCCGATCCGCTCGACCTTCTCCTGCAGCTTGCGCTCTCGCTTCTCGCTCTCCTCCACATCGCGCTCGAGCTCGGCCTCCAGCTCCTTGCTGGACGACTGGAACTCCTGTAGCTCGGCTTCCAGCGTCTCGTACGCAGTCTTGTAGTACTCCAGCTCCTCCTGCAGGCTGCCAAACCCGTTGCGCCGCCGCTCGGGCGAAGATGGCGGTTCCGCTCCGACCATGGCGGTAGGACGGCAAGCGTCGTCGGGCGCAGAACAAGTTCAGGGGAGGGTGCGCAGTGCTGGCTCGGCGGGGCGTGGCGGTGAAGCAGGCGACCCCGTGTGTTGCTGGAGATTGTCTGTTGCGATGCGCACCGTCTGGCACTGCGCGCAGAGGCAGTCAGACGTGAGAGTGCGCGGGCGGGGTTGTGTGTATTGTTCCTGCCTCGTCTGCTGGCAGGTGTCGACTGTTTCAGCACCTGGGCGAATCGGCCGTCGTGTTGACAATGGCGCGCCGCGGACAGCCAGATGCAAATCTTCCAGGCGCTGTTCCCAGTCGCAGTGTCGCGCGGGCGGTGACGCTCGTGTGCCTGTCCCTGTGTCGATTAGTAGTTAGCGGTTGGTCGCACCCAGCAGCGAGGTGGGCGGGGTGTGTTGGCACAGAGCGCGGTCATGTTGGACGGTCGCTGTTTCCCCAACGACGGCCGTGCGCCCGCCGGCGCTGGGGGCTGGTAACGGCCGTGGAGTGGCTTGCTTCAGACAGCACCGCTAAGCCTACTTCACAGGGATGCATGCCCAATACCAGCCTGCGCATGCTCACAGCACTCCCCCACGGCTGCGATTGCTTTCCCGCGGCTCCGATATCATGATGCTTGACCATAACAGACCAAAGCAGACCATAACACTCCTCCAAGGCTGGCAGGTGCATCCCTGACGAGAATCATACAAACTTTGGGCATCACATGCAAAATTCGACGTTAGGCTGCGTCCCACGTCATGGGATCCCAAACTCCTCTCTGAAATTAATCGTATACATGTCAACGTCAAACTAGGGTATATGTACAAAAACTTTCGGCATCACTCCTTCTTGCCGTACGTGTCTGCAATGTCTCTCGACTGCTCTTGAGCGTTGCGAGCAACTTCCTTGCCCTTCTCCACCAGTCTGTCTGAGTGCGATCCAGTGTTGACGACCGACTGAGCACTTGCCGTTGTTGAGTCGGCTGCTTGGGTGAACTTGTTGTAGACCTCGCTGGTTTTTCCCCGTGCCAGCGATGACGCCGAGTCGACTGAGTCAGTCGCCTTTGCATACGATCCGCTGGCCACATCTTGCGCAGTCAAGGTAGCGTTGTTGATCTGTCCTGGAGTGGCTGTTGAGACCGAATGTGCTGCCTCAGCAGCTTTCGCCTTGCCTGCCTCTGCCAGGCTCTGGGCCTGCTCCGAACCACTGCCCACTACGTCTTTCGCACTCGATGCTACTGATTGCGCGGCCTCAGCGGCCTTGCTGTATGCCTCGCCAGCCTGGTCCTTACCAGCTTCGTACAAATGTTGGGCTTGCTGAGATCCCTGTGCAACAGCATCCTGAACCCTCTCTACTGCTTGCCCCGCGACTTCGACGCTCTTTGTATAAGCATCGCCAGCTCGCTCCTTGCTGTCTTCGATACTTTCTGCTGCCATCTGCTTCAACTCGTCTGGGCTTGGGAACTTCTGCAGTGACTTGAGCACGCTGTAGTATAAGCTGATGATGACAGAATGGATGCGCTCCTTCATAAGCATGGTGATGCCATGGGAGAAGAAGCCCTTCAATACTTCGCCACCGAGTCCCTGGTACAGGCCTGAGAAGCCTTCTGTCTGTGCAATCCGAAGGATGGTAGCGAATACTGTGCGCTGCCTGGCGCGGATGGTTCGTGATCTTAATGGCGCTCCTGCCTTCTCAAATTCCGACGTTTCGCCAATAGGGTCAGACGGCTTCTGGGTGGATACCTGAGCTCGTGTCTTTGCAAGCTGGAATGGATAAGTGATGGTAGACGCCAATGCCTTGCTCGTGGCTGCAATCAGAAAAGTGACACGCGCACCAGGATCGTCACGCTTATTCTGCGGTACCAGTAGACGCAATAGCACCTTATGCAGCAACATGGTCATGGACGGGTTAAGTGTAAGGATAAGACTGGCGGAGTAGCCAGACCAAAAGCCCTGCAGGCCCTTTTCCTTCTTGATCTCGTAGGCAATGTCCCGTGTGCTCGACGCCGGAGGAGTGTCTGTGCTTCCCTCGAGAGCTGTCATTGCAGCAGTCTGCTTTCGAGTCACAATGTTCTGAATGGGAGTCGTGCAGAACTTTGAGAAGGCGCCCGCTACCACACCCACGCCAATCTCTTCCAATGCTCCCAGACTCTTGCGCCCACCATTTGCAGCTAGCCGGCTCTGCCTCACGTATGAATACGCAAGAAAGAATAGGAAGCTGTCGGTGACGCCTTTGAAGACTTCATGAGGGACGCCATTATAAAAGGCCGGTAGCCCTCCTTCGCGCTCGTATATCTTCTCAATAGCGTCGAGGATGCCGTCATACCTCGGCCGCTCATTCTCGCGCTGGAGTTGCTTCTGCACTTGGAGACGCGCGACGACGAGGTCAAGAGGGTATGTGATAAGCTTCGAGATGGCCGTGCCTAGCGCGCCGGACGTTGCGTGGCCCAGGGCTGGCAGCGCAGGGCCGAGAGCACTTGGCTTGGTCGCCTGTTCATGGGTGAGGTGGTACAGCGAGAAAGCATCCTGTATGCGTCAGCTAGGCGCAGCCGCTGGGCTGGCGTGATCGGGCCATACCAGCTGCGAATTATAGATGTACGTGTAGCTGCTCATGTTGACAGCACAGCCAGGAATCTGAGGGCAGATGTTGGAGATGCAGTTTCAGCGTGATCGAAGAGGTGCTTGCCGATCAAAGCATCCGGAAACGCGGGGAAAGCTTTCATCATGGTCTTCGCGGAGATGGACCCGCGCTGTGACCTGTGAAGACGTCATGCTGAAGGCAGTTGGCGGAGCGTGCCTTCCTGCAACCGAGCCGAGGCGCATTGGGCATGAGCGTAGAAATTTCTCGCGCTTGTGAAGACGCCGCCACCATTGACCACCAGCTGCTGGTCAAGCCAGGCACATCGCACTGTCAACCCCAACCAGGGTCGAGCCGTCAGGAAAGGCTCGTGCATGTGCACATGTGCATACAACAATCCTCGCGGCTGTGGACTGCAGGTGTGTCGAATGCAAAGCCAAGAAGTAGTACACGGAGCACTCAAAGCAACTGCGAGAACCTTCCGGTTATGATCGCTGTTGAAAGTATCCTCCGATAGTGAAGCCTGCCTGCCATTGGGATTCATCGAGACCGACTCAATTATCGAGGATGAAGTTACGATTCTCAACGCTGGCCACACACGTAGTAAACATCAATCACGAGAATTGCTCTAAGCTATCCAGCCACACGAGCGTCGACGGCATTCCTGTCTCTAGGCGGACCAATTCGTGTTCAGGGACAAAGTCAGGATGTGTTACCACTGTCAAGATTATCGGCCGGGCAAGAGCATCCTCCAAGAAATGACCCACGATGTCAGCAGTGATTCCAGAATATCATGTATCGATGCGGGCGCTGACCAAAATGCTTACCAGCTCTCGTAAAGCAAGCCCGAATAGTTTGGGGACTACCTTCGTAGCTGACTATGTTTTGCACAAACTCTCTCAGGATGGCGGTAATGTGTCTAGAATTGTGAGGCAAATCAAGAAGAACAGTATTTACCTGCCAATGGTTCCTCTCGATGTGCATCTATGCTCCCGCTTTTATTATTGCTGCTGCGCAATGTTCCCTGCTGCCTGAAGTTTCTAAGACGTATAATGACCACCAAATCTTTGCGAAGTCACAGGTAGATGAGTGAAAGTGTTTTGACCCAACAACATGTATCAGCTCCCTAGTCCCGATCAATCTCGCCAGACGGTCGCCCAAAGCTCGACATGCTCTGGATCCAGTTAGCACATTCACTCCAAGATAATGTTCTCCTCGCTCGGAGAAACCAAGTCGTACTTCGTTTGGCGTTAGGGTTCGATAGAATATGAATCTTGAAAACGCCGGGTCTAAATCCTCCTGCTGGGCCGCTCAGTATTTGTCTTCCTTCGCTGCTGCTGCTGCACTGAGGCTCTCAACTAACCTCTAAGCCACTCTTCTGTCGCCAAAAGGCCAGAACGCGGTACAGCGATTGCAAAAACGGCATGCTAATGCCTAGCTAGAGCCTTCGGCTCGACTTCAAGTGGTCAATGGGTCGTGGCTCGCTGCGCTAATTGTCACAGTCCATCCAACGCTGCCGCTCGTGACGGTCCACAACGCTGCAAGAGGAGAGGTCTGTTGACAACACAGCGTGGGCTCACGAGACTGGGTAGTTGTCGCACTAGCCTAGTCAGCAGCACGACGTTGAAGTCACAACGTCGGAATCACAACGTTGAAATGTTGAGACGGGAAGGATCGTGGGGAAACATCATCCTAGCCAATCGCGCCGCGACATTATGGTCGGCGTTTACAGCCGCGCACAAGAGCGCTGACAGTTTTGAAATGACCTCTACGCCAGAAGCACGAGGTCTCTTGCAATGTACCATGCGGTGACGGATTGCTATTCCTGCTGCTGAGCGTAGGCATGAGAAGGATGCCTCGAAGGCTGATACGAAAGCGTCTGGGCCGTCAATTGCATGACCTGCTTATACCAGCGTTATTTTCCGGGTGGAGATTGATGAGACAAGACGTAGTGGGTCCCAGTTTTTGAGTTGACAGCGTATGTGTACCACTGCACAATTTTCAGGTTTCGGTAGTTCACGGTACATATATAGAGAGTCTACATGCCAGATCAAACGATTTTACCACTCCAATCTACATGCTTCCTGGTGTGACCGAGAAGTCTTAAGGATCTTCTGCAGCAAGGCCATGCCTTGGGCTCTACACAGTACGATAAGGTGCATGGTAGTAACGTAAGAGCGCTCTGAGGCCCACTTATTGCTTGGTTGCTCCGGAGACTACTCAATTGTACGCAACACTAATTAACATCAGAGTGTGCCCTACCTTACGTTTCGGCTGAATGTTCCGAACCGCGCCATGAATTTAGTCTGACGATGATGCAGGCCGTTAGCATTCATCGCACATGCAAGATGAGTACCCTTCTAAAGGGCAATCTTCCAGACTAATGTCTATAGAACCGTCAGCATTACAATTTCGTATCGATTTAGATGGCTCACAGGTGTTGGAGCACCGGGCCTGATCGAGCTGCGAACCAAAGAAGTCGGTCTGAATCAAGGGATACATCTGAAGACTGCCCAAAAGTGCAAAAGCTCATACTTGACGCATGCCCATGGTGATAAAGCCACATTTTCTGCATTTTGATTACTCTTAATATTGCGATCATACCGTGGTTAGACGGGACGGCAGCAATCCTGCCAATGTCGATAGCTAATTTATTAATGCAACTTTCGAATTGATCTACTTCCTAAAAGCAAAGCTGTGACGTTTAGCCAGAGAACTGTGTGTCCAATTACAGGTGACGTCTGAAATGTAGCTAGCTCTACGCATTGTAGCGCATTGAGTGGGAAGGCCGGGAGATTCCTCACCAGACATTGCCATGTTCGGTGTCGCGCTGAGAGTAGTAGTTTCCGTAGCAACATATTGGCAACTACCCTACAGTGACCTAGTATACGTACTTATGGTGTTGTTAGAGAGAGTGTGTGCGGGAGACTGCATTGTCCACGGCTGGTTGGACATGTACGAATCTTCGCGGGTGGGCACAGTTCCTACCCGCAGCAGAAGCGAAATGTTAGCACAACAGCTCTATTCGCTGCGGCAGAACCACGCAACCCCAAAGTCATCTGATTGCCGGACCTCTGGACCGTTTGTGGGCGAGCTCAGCAGGTCCATAAATATGATGTATTGGATGCCTCGCACAGACACACATGCCATTCTTGAAAGTGGGCCCATGGGATTCCGCAACTTTGCGATGAAGGCGCGATCGGAAACCTGAGAGCGAATCGGTAGCGAAGAGCAGCAGTGGCAACACAACGCCGGGGTCTGCCGCTGGTGTCTTTTATTTTAGCCTATTCATGCTATACCGTTCGCAGAGGAAGGTGCGTATCGTCTGCAAATGACATGTGCTTGTGCTGGTCGCTGACCGTTGGCGCCGCAATGTCCTCAAGAAAGCGGTCTTGGAGGCTCATCTGTTCTTCGGAGAAGCAAGAATTTGGATGTAGACAAGGGGTGCGTGGTGCGCCCTACCGCAAGCGTACGACACATGAAACCAAACTATGCAAGCGAGGGCATTGCGCCGACTGACCAACGGTCGGATTGCCATTGTGTCCTTGCCTAAAACGATGTAGATTCAGCGTGTGGTGATGCGTTGCAAGAACTCTAGATTTCTTCTGGATGCAGCTAAAGGGGAGAAGATCGCTGGGGGCTATGTAATTGTAGTGCTGTGGCTTAATGAAGTCGCGCAGTCCGCCAGGTAACGACTCCTGCCTTTTCAAGTGGCTAGGGGGAGCTCTCAGCGCGTCTAGACTTCTGCGAACGGCTGACTACCGTAGCACCTCGATAGCTTCAGGACATAGCACCCAAAGGGAGCCTAGTAAGTAGAGCACGGCTGAGTGATATGCAAGTGCGGTCCTTGCCACGGCATGTGTACGGGGTATTTTACTCAGCATAGGAGTACACACAGCTCACGGGCGGTGCTGATGGATCGAGTCGCAGTTGCTCTCGCCGCATTACAATGACTTTTGCCCTGTCCAGCGTGACAAGGTAGTAAGGCCAAGGGCGGCGGACGGCGGCAACACGAGCTACCCACAATGGTACCCACAATGGTACCCTAACACTGCTGTGAGCTGCCAGCTTCCGCGGGGCAAGTCACGGTTGGTGCGAGGGACCTTTAGAGTTTCACAGGCATCGTTGTATCGGCAGCAAAGCCCGCCAATCAATCGAGGGACAGCGCAGTGATCAGACCAAATGCAAAACGTGTCCTGTCTGCTCGGATCAGCAAGCGCCGCCGTGTCCGCACGATCGAACATCCGCAAAGCTGCATTGTACGCCAGCGAGAATCTTGCTCTTTCCCATTGCTGCAGTATGTGTGGATCGGCGATTGCGGTTGCGATCTGACGTCAAGCGTACTTAGCACCCGCCCTTGCCCAATCGCAGCCCTGCTAGCGTGACGTACCGGCTGTAGCGCGGTTGCATGCGAAAGCTGAGGAATTCGATCTCGGGGCGTTCTCCCCATTGCTAGTTTCCCATGTTTTACCCGCGTACCAAGCTCCTCCCCTCTTAATACCTTTCCTTCACGCCCCGTTTGATCCTTCCATTCTCGAACGCCCAACCTTTGTTAACCAGCTACCTCATTGCTGGACCTGATCAATCATCCTCAAGCCACATACTGCTCGACAATCGTAAAGGAAAAACACAGCTGTCACCGGATCCAGCCATTCCGTTCCTCGTCGCTGCATCACCACTACCAACCACAGCTAGCTGCCTCTGAGGTTCCTCAGACTGACATCTTTTGGCTTTTACCATGATGGAAGTTCAGCAACCGCATTCTTTCGATTGGGCCAACGATGCGTATGCTGCCTTCAGCGACGCGTCCAAACATCAGAATAAATGGGCAGCTCTCAATACGACTTCTGCTACGCCCATGGATTCCACATCAGCATTCACAATTCCCCCAGCTCTTCTAACCCAGTCCACAGCCCGCTTCGGTCAGATAACGCCACCTGACGATCGTTCTCCAGCGAATTTGGATCAGAAGGCCAGGGAGGGATCGATTCCGATTGAGGACCTTATGAACGAATCGCTCTGGCCCACCAATGGTCAAGCGCACCTGCAATCACCTCCTCAAGATACGCCGCAACTCTACTCCCTACCCGAAGATGGTACACCGTCTGCAAAGCGCCGCCGCACCACTAGGCAGCCGAATTCCACACAGATGCCGGCACCTGCAGCTACAGGGCAAGATGATGGTGCTACTACCGATCCTCAGCCTCCCAGGCGCAAACGTGGTCGGCCAAAGTCTCAGGTCCACATGGTGGAGGCATACACCTCCGACGGCTTTCCTTTCCAAGTTTCCTCTGCTCGCCAGTCTCACTTAGAGAAGAATAGAGTCGCTGCCCACAAATGTCGCCAGCGCAAGAAAGAATACATCGGCAGCCTTGAACACCGTGCTCGCGAGTTCTCTGCCAAGAATAAGGCATTGAAGGAAAACGTTGCTCTTCTCAGAGACGAAATACTCGGTCTTAAGAATGAGGTCCTTCGACATGCTGGCTGCGGCTTTTGGGCAGTCGACGAATACCTCGCTCGATGTGCAGGAGACTTACTTGGTAAAGACGGACCTGGTTCATCTGGTATGGGTCCAACACCCTTCGATGCACCGCCTGCAATGCAGGAAATGCGGTCCCGCGAAAACAGCAACACATCCGTGCCTAGTATGGGCAGTATGAGCTCATCGTCCGATGCGGAAGATTTTGGTGGTCTGGAGCTGCTCAAGGATTACGAAGACGACCAGAGTCTTCAGTAAGCGTCTGGATACCATGATATTCGATGCAATGTATCGAGGGCTCGGCGTTGTTTATGGCCTTTCTTCATGATACCCCGTCATTGGCCACAAGATGGATTGACCCCCTGTTTATTCCTTTCCATTTTCTTCGCAAAGTTTTCTATTACCTGGCGTTGGCATCGGAGCGAGCACAGCAAAAGTCCGCAGGCAAACATGGCGTTCATTCATGAGGAGTACGATATGCTGGCATTACGAAATACAAGCGAAAATGTTTACTGTATCTGTCTCTTCCAATCGCAGCTTGTCTGCTTGTTCTCCAATATTATTCCTACTTCAAGTCTCCTCAGACGTGATCTACAACGTGATTCCAGTCCACTTGCAATGCGCTTTGCCAACAAGTATCACATACAACACGACGCACAATATGCATTTGCAAATTTGGGCTACATGTTCCCTCGACTTTGTCGATTCGTGCTTAGTCACCAAAGAGAGCCCCGCACCTCGGGATTCACAGCCCAATCGGAGAACGGTACTATGTAAACATGAACAAAAGCTAGAGTAATGATCGTCCTTTTCGCCTGCCAGAAGGCAAAAATTCACCGCGTGGCTGGCAATAGAACTCCACATAGTTAACTGTTTGCGAAAGGCGAAAATCAAGAAGTGCTGCATTCATCTGCCCTCGTGCCCTTCGCACCTCAGAATTTGTGTATGATAGCCGTGTTTCCGATCAAGATGCAGACCGTGGCTATACAAATGACTGATGCAGTGGCATCTCAACGGTGAAAGTTCCCGCACGTCCTCGTGACTATCACGTTCGCATGTGAAGTGTGGACAAAGGCGAGCAACAAGGATTGAAGAGCTTAGCTGGCAAAAGCAGGGCCAATCAGGCTGTTACAGTGACTCCGTGAATAACAAGCCGTTTGCGTACAGCTCAGGGATTCGTATTGTAGGTATGATCAACAGCCGGTGTTACATCACGTTCGCTGCTGATTCGGGTCGTGTCAGATCCGGATGTCTGGCTATTGGCGTGGCGTGAGATCTTGATATGTGGGTCTTCTTGTTGTGCACTGAATGCCGCCAACGGAGCGATGCACGGAATGTGATTAGGTCCTGTTTACAATGCCCGCGAAGGGAAAACAAACATCTCGTCACTACCCATCATGCATCGTAATGCGGCGTTACCTAGCCTACTGTCGCATATTGAGACTTCGAGCTGTTGTTCGGCAGCTGTCGTGCCCTCTGCCCCGTCTTTCCGTCTACTTGGCACGATGGAGCCTTTCCGCACAAGCTGCTGGATGTGTGCCAAGTTGCAGTTGGCGCCGACGAGTCTGAACTTCTTGCAAGGTCAATCAACGGTACAGTTGCATCTACCAAGAGGTTATGACTTCAGTTCGAGAATGATGCTCGCACAGCGGACGACTGTGCCATCGGCGTGGACAAGCAGTGAGAATCTGCACGTGATTTTTCAAGTACCATGGATCATCCCGCAAGCCTCCCGTATCATTTGCAGCCGGCAATAGTCAATGAGACTCTAATCCCGAGCCCCACGCAGCGGACTACAGCGTTGACGGAGCGGAAGCCGTTACAAAGGCACGCATCGGTAAGACAACATGATGCAGCTTCCTATTCAGGAAGTGGACGATCCCGTTGTCTCCAGAGATCGACACGGGAAGTTAAAACATAATTTTATTGATATCGAGAAAAGGAGATTCCCATCTTGGCTGAGGACGACGCGTCATTGACGAGGCATTGGCGCAGGGGTGGCAGGGAGTGCGCTTGCCGCTGTTGCAGGTACCCCGTACGCACGTGGAAGATAGACGAAAATGTCTGCGCCGTCGATGCAAACTCTATCTTATCGAGGCTCATCGACTGCTTTGAAAGTCACATTGGGGGGTTCAGTCGAGCCGTCCGCTGCTCATGCTCATTGACCTTCCCCTACTGAGAGAGCTGTCGGGTCGGCCCAGGCTGCGGCCCTGTCCCTTAGCCGGCTCTATCATCGCGTAAGTGATGCGCCTCGTCCTACCATGATCGCCAATTAGTACGTCCCTACTTATGGCTGATTCATACACATAGTTAGATGCTCAGGCTGTGGTCCATTCCTCGACGCTGGCGTCTTTTTGGCGTTGGGCTATGGTGGCTTGCAGCATCGGTCGATCTGATCAAAAAGTCAACGCCGACAACCATAGCCACTTCCAAAACCGTTTGATAGAGGCATGTGTTGCAATTGTAAACATCCGCCGGTACGGACGTTGTTAGAGAACAATGAAGGTTGATGTTAAAGAAAAAATTGTATTGTGGCTTCTTTGATAGGCATACGAAATCTAATTGTATATAGGCATAGGCGGAGCATAGCCAACCAGCTTCTCGCCATTACTGGGGCGGAACTTCTTTTCCTTGTACCACAAATGCGCATCGACTGCAAGTTCCTCCACTTCGGAGAAGGCGAAATCCTTCTTCGGCAAGAAATCATAAATGCCTTGTGCATAATCGGGCGCAATATTGTATACTTGTGCAAGATACTTCTTCTGTTCGTTTATCAACGACCGTTACTTCTACAGGCTTTGCGGTGAAAGATTAACTTACCTGAATTTCGGGGTATTTGACAAATTTCAACATGTTCCCGGTGTTCTTGATGGTGTTTCTCCTCTGCTCCTCAGTCATCACTCGGGACCAAAGCTCGGTAGCCTGTGCGTAGTCGCTCTTCTTGCCCTCATGCCAGTAGTGGCTCTTACGGCTCATCACGTTGTCCGATACTTGGTACGGCGCTTCGGCAGTATCAGGTCTGAATTTGTGTGCGAAACTGTTGGGCACGTATTGCTTGTTGCCAGCATGATTGGCGTCTGTCCGCATTGTCCCACCAAAATTCAGCGTTGAATATGACTTCGCCATAAAAGGACAATTCACTGGAACCTGGTGCAGGTTCACCCCGATACGGTGGTACTGTGCGTCGCGGTAGAAGAACATGCGGAACTGTAAGAGTGGGTCGGGGGAATCCTCGATGCCAGGTACCATGCTACCTGGTGAGAACGCGGCTGACTCGACGTCACGATGGAAGTCTTCGGGATTTTTGTTCAAAACAAGGCGACCAAACTCCTGCATGGGAAACTGTGTTCGGGGCCAGACCTTAGTAACATCGAAGGGGTCGAATCCGAGTTTGTCTGGGTCAGCATCTTCGGGTTCCATGACCTGGATCTTAGCAGTCCATTCAACCTCTTCTCCTCTCTTAATCGTCTCCCAGAGATCGCGCTTGGAGTAATCGGGATCTTCGCCGCACATCTGTGTAGCTTGTTCCTGCGTGAACTGCTTCTGGCCGTGCTTCGCGATAAAGTGGTACTTGATATACACAAACTTGCCCTCTGCGTTGACCCACTTGAAGGTATGGCATCCATAGCCGTGGTTGAACCTCCATCCCTGGGGAGTTCCGTGGTCACTGAAAAACATGAGACCAGCATGATTGCCTTCAGGTGTGCAGGCAAGCAGATCGAAGATTCCATCATAGTCAAACAAGAAGTTCTTGGGGTTGCGGTACTGAGATCGAATGACGTCTGGACCCTGAATCGGATCACGGCAGAAGAATATGGGCTGTCAAAGTAAATAAACCTTCTCCCTGAACCTCAATCGACTTACAAAGTTCAATCCGACAAGATCGTAGTTGCCTGCGCTATTGTAAGCTTTCCTCTACTGACTGCTTGCTCGAGGGATCTTATCTCTAACCTTCCATTGTGTAAAATTTGATAGCAAATCCGCGAGGATTGCGTGCCTCGTCAGGGAATTCACGTCCGGGGGTGACGGTCGAAAATCTAATAAATATAGGGGTTTTCTCCCCAACACTTGACAGAAAGTTGGCTTTCTAAATCAATCAGCATTGGTCCAGTACTTCTGAAATACTGAAATTACCGTCAAAGAGCTGACGTCCTTTGTGCACTCAAAGTATCCAAATGCTCCGGAGCCACAAGGATGTACCATACGCTCTAGCTGTTTTGAACGGTTGAAGTGCTGTTGTTTCTGGAAAAGGAACACATCGCTGGCTACAGGGATTCCACCGATGGTCTTACTATGTGCTCTTTGCAGTGTTAATCGATCTCCTTAAACTACAGAGAATAAGAAAGTCGCTTACTGGTCAGGAAACGGAATGCCCTCATTGTTGGTAAAGTAGGGACCATCATCATCACGCTTCCCTCCTTGAACAGCTCCGGAAACCTTTGCAATAATGTCGGCAGGACCTTCATTGGCACTGGCCATGTGGCTCAAGCGAGGGGCACGGCCTTCACCTTGAACAGCACCTTGGATGGCCATAGTTGTGGCTTGCAGTGGATGCTGCAGAGGATCATTTTGATTGGTATTTGCGCTGGTGCTGGAAGGTGCCATGGTTGCTTTGAATTTCTGGATCAAGTCTGACTGTATGTCCATCAAGAGAACGAGACAGCTTAAAGAGCATGCGGCGTGAATTGTCCCAAATATATGATGGAAGTTCTACTGTGTGCGTGTCAATGTGACATACTCGTGACGCGCGAGTCGATACGTGAACTATCAAGCTCACCTTGAGGACGTGTCATTTGCATGACAGTGTGAGCTCTGGTCGTAATTGCTTCGAGATGAGTGGTCGATAATTAGTTAAATGCACTACCAATAATCCACTTTCGGGCTTGCAGAGCGAGGTAACTTCCTAACTTGAATTTCATTTGATTAGCCCGGTATATGATGGCGGATACAGCCATTGTCAGTGGGAAAAGGTAAGAATGACGTCGACCAATAGGCTGCGTTCCGAGGAGGTCCATCCGTCTAGCATCGCAACTTGTTGTTGCGAACTGCAGACTGACATATTCCGGCCAATTAAACTCGCAATGAGAGTTAGCAAGTCCTCGATTGTGTTGTTTTCGAGGTTCAAATCGGCTTGTAGCGCTCACCGCCGTCAGGAGACACTCCTGGACTGTACCAACGCACTGTCACACATGTTGCGAATGTATGACGTAGATTCGAATTGCTTATAACTGCTAGCAATTATTGTCTTATTGAAAAGAGGCTTCTCTCATCAAGTTTCATGAAGAAAACATAAAATTCGAACAAACGCTATCGATTTTATTCAAAATGTCCTTCGCTCGCAACTTCGCCTCATCAGTCCTCAAAGTCGGTCAGAAGTCTCAAATAGCTGGTGCTTCAATCAACAGCAGAACTTTTGTCACCTCTCGGGCCCTTCGTAGACTAGCACTCACTGAAGCCATCACCGACGACCATAGGAAGCTTTCAGAGTACTACAATGAGATTGTTAACTCTGATGACAATGATCACAAAGAGCGTTTTGGCAACCAATTTACATGGGAGCTTGCTCGGCACTCCGTTGCCGAAGAACTCATTGTTTATCCGGCATTCGAGAAGTACATACCAGGTGGATTGGGTGAGGAACATGCTGAGAAAGACCGGAAGCAGCACCATAAGGTAAGCCCAGCACAACGTTATATTAAGCGCCAGACGTCTGATAAGCCATACTAGCTCAAGGAACTTCTGAAGGATTTTCAGAACATGAAGGTCGAGAACCCAGAGTATGTGCCCCAGCTGAAGAGGTTGTACAAGCACCTTAAAGAGCACATCAAGGAAGAGGAATCCGACGACCTTCCTGCATTAGAAAGGGTTTTGGAGTTGGATGAGAACCGCGGAAACTCTGAGAGTCTGGCCAAGACCTTTTCCAGAACCAAGGCATTTGTTCCCTCCAGATCTCACCCGGCCGCTGGCGAGAATCCCTACATCGAGGGAACTGTTGGACTACCAGTCGCCATATTCGATCACATTGCCGATTTGTTTCGTAAATATCCCAATGGGAAGATCAGTCCGAACCCTTCAACGAAGTAGGTCTTCATACATATCCTGAAGATGAAAATGCGAGAAGCAGTCACCTGAGCGTTCCAGCTGGGCATCATCGATCGTGAAAAGATAGGGCACGAAAGAGATAGTTCAGGTACTAAAGGCCGAGGGCCGTCAAACTCGAGCGGCTCAATCGCTGGTGGTAACTATGACTATAGGCAGAAGGTTGAACAAATTACGAGCATGGCTTTCAATTACAGTCTTATCAGACGAGCACACCCATACCCTCACCGAATCCTGACGGCTGCGGAGGGGACAACTTGCCAAGTGTCTTGAATGCATATAAGCCTGCAAAGGCGGAATAGTCATAGAGACAACTAGTACCTATATCTGTATGATTGAATCCTGTCATCAACCTCCTGTTACCCAGCATACTGTGTAGGATTTTGAGACTATCCTTCAGATAGACACAGTGCACTTTCAGTAATGCAGTAGTGAGTGCGTCTTTAGTCTAGTGTTTCAGGCGATGATTTGCCTGGGTGAGTGAAGCTTGAGGAGCCGAAGACACAGACAAGGGTGTCTGCGATGACAAGAATGAGTTTGAAAATGAATGCAAAGATAAGGCAGTTTCATTTCTATAGTATGCCCGATATTCCCTGTCGTTGGTAGGGTCCGTAAATTCTAAGCGGCTTGGCCATAAGGATGGAGCGCTACAACCGTGACTGGAATGGCGGCTGGAGTGGCGGCAAGGCATACTGGCGACTTCATTAACTTATCAGATATCAATTCAAGAAGCTTGCGAAATTCGTTCATGTGCTGTGAATTAGCGACGTTTGTTATTATCGATAATACCTAGTTGATAGGGTATTGGTATGTGGAGTCGTGTCCCCGTAGATAGTAGGCATTTGCTCCATGCTAAGGCGTGGAAAGAAAGCAATGTATCTCAACTCAAACAGATACATAGTTGTGGAAGGCAGCGACTGGACGGTAGCCATCAGGGCCTACCGTGGCCTGGTTCTTCCACCATCCCATCTGAACATGTCTTTCATATCTTCTGAACCAAAGAAATTGATAGGTCGATTGATTGATGTCAAATTCATGTAAACTATAGAAATCAAAACTATTCTTCCGCCGCCCAGAAGACACATCGTCACACTTGAAACCCAGTATGGAAAGAGATAGTTTGGCAGCTTCTCTCCCTTCCGGCCTGAACACGTATCCAATGATACCTAGAGCGGAGGGTTCTCGTGAGCTAAAGAAACGCGACATGGATACGTGCTCTTCGGTCGGTCGTCTCGTTGGGATCAGATACTTTTCAGCCTCTATAGAACTTCAGGCCCAGACCCGTATCCCATCAAATTTTCGAAACTGCTCACCGTTCCGATAATGGCTTTGACAGCTCTGGTTGGCAGCGGACTATCAGCACTTAGCAAATTGGTTGGCAGCCTTCCAAGCAGATAATGACCGTTTCCGTATGGTCCATAGAATTCGTAATTGATGCCGTGACCCTCGCTGAAGCCGTAGCCGAAGCCGTTAGCACTTTCCCAGGCTAACAGCTGGTTTGCGGTATCCTGCCAGTACCAGATCAAAATCGCGATGATCGCAGTAAGTAGGATGTGCAGAGTTCTGTTCATTTTGCCGTGGGAATGTGATTTTTTGTTCGTAAGGCTGGAGGTGTTGGATGGCTGTAATGTTCCGCTTGACTCTGAGGCGAACGACGTAAGTTCGCCGAGCAAAGTTGGTTGCAAGGCGACTGGGTGAGAGCTCTTTGTAGTGATTCCGGAAAGACGTAACGTAGGTATTTCAGGTTCGAATGGGGCGACGTGGGCGACAGGGCAAGTATGAAACGACAACTCCAACAAACTAGACCGATTAGGCTCCCTATTCAAAACCTCACTTTGAAGGACTTCTTGGAACAAGGACTCTTCATGGAGTGATGTGGATGGGGGAGCGTCGCAGACAGATGCCGTCAGTACAGAACTGGTCACAGTGTCAGAATCGATAACGATACTAGTTACAGCGGACAGCTTGAGATCGGCAATTTGATCCCTATCGTCCAAGTGAGAGATTTCGGATCTTCCATCATCAGAGTCGAAGTACTGTCCAAGATCTTCCGCGTCAAGCTCTTCGAAAAGCGACATGTTACTGCCAGCACCGACTTGACGGGGTGCAATTGCTCGGTCAATGTATTCATCGCTGGAATCATGAAGCTTATCTTCCTCCAGTACAGTTTTTCGTCCCCCGATGATCTGTTTGAGAGCTTGAATCCTTGTATCCTTGGTGGCAATTATCTCAGTGAATTCTTCCATCTGAGCAATAAGGTCATCGTTGTTCTTTTGCAGTCCCGCGTCGGTCTCAGCTCGGATACTTTCGGCGAGCTCTATTTCACGCTCTCGCGATAGATAGGCCTCACGAGCTTGGATCTCGCTCGCTGTAGTTTGCTGCAAGGTGTGCTCGGTTTCGGCAAGATTGACTTTGACCTTATCGAGCTCGCGAGCCAAGGTGCTGCTTCGGTTGACGCTTGAATTCAGATCGGCACGGAGGTTGTTGTTGATCTCTACAAGATGTGTAGCCTTCTCGATCCAGTTCTGGGCTTCCTCCTGGGATTTGGATTTGTCCTTTTGCAACTTCTCAAATCCTTCTTGGGCGGTAGAAGCTTCGGTAGCCCGTTTCTCAAGCTCAAGCTCCAGCTCATTGCAACGAGTTTTGTAGTCCTGGAGCTCAGTCATGATGCTCAATCTCGCTGCTGTTGCGTCATGATGTGCGGCTTCAAGATCTTCTTCCCGCTTAATGGACAAATGGTCGAGCTGGGTCTCCAATTCCAGAATTGTCTTATCAGCTTGCTCAAGTTCGTTCTGCTTCTCGCGCAACGATGTGTTGAGCTGATGATGGGTTGTCTGTAAATCCTTCTCTCGCTTGTTGTGTGCCCGAAGCTCTTTCTCATAAAGCTGCGCCTGCTCCTTGGCGTTCTCTATTTCGAGTATGCAGCTGTTGTGGATTTGGGTGTAATCACTGCTGGTTGGGGCGTCAACTGGCTGCGACTGCGCGATCTTGTTGGGCTCGAGCGGCTCTTTCTTCAACTCCATCGCGTCTTGTGTACTTCCAGTCAATTCTTGTGGCATAGCGCGATTGTTGCGAAGAGTTGCAACTAAATCGCGTGCAATTTTCTCGGCAATCTGAGCGCGCTTCGTTTCTCTATTGGCCTCTTGGATCTGCTTTTTGAACGCCACCTGCGCTTGAGCTACTCCATTGGCGTCGTTGGCTTCTCTCACTTCTCGTTGCAAGGTCAAATTCTCGCGACGAAGCTTCACTATCTCCGATCGTAAGCTGGCGTCTGAAGAGTGTTGGTGAGAGGTGCTGGGTTCGGTGAAACTGAAAGGGTTGCGGGACATGTTGGCGACGGAGCTCGTCTTTGTGGGGAGTGTCAACCACCGTAGTATGAGAACAAAGAAAATGACAAAGAGGGATGAGGCACAGGAGCTCAAGATCATATAAGCACTTCGGACAGTATTTGCAAGATCAAGTGGGATTAGGTGCATTGTCAGCCACTCCTTATTGTTCTGCGATGTGAATAAAGCGGCCCCAGCCCGAGGTGAAAGCAGATTTCCCCAACGCTCAATCACCGAATACCGTCTTCGTTCCCCTGAATGAGTCCTTTCTGTGTCCTCTAGTCCTCCAGCCACCGACTGCTCTGGTATCCCTTGCCCAGTTTTGGGGAGTCTCAATCGCCTGGGGACACTCGGTGAAGCTGCGAACATGCCGCTGATTGCAGTACCAACATTTTGCGAAACGTTTCTTCTGTGATAGACGCTCTTCGATTTTGGCGATCGGAAATCTGTCTGCAAGTAGGATGCGTCAGTCCTTGCGGCAAAGGGACTGAAGCCTTGGCCCTCTCACTCTCGTTGTCGCGATTCAGAAACCCCTTGAGTTGTTCTTGCCACACTTTACCCACGTATTGCATATCGGTCCGCAGAGTCTGCGAAACTTGGCACAGCTGCGTCTTTCGTTCTTCCAGTGTCCTCACAGCAGCTTTCCTTCGGTGCTCCCTTCTCGTCACATTAAGCGATATACGAGCTACCATCATTCTGACATCGATGCTCAAGAGTAAGACTCTTTGCCGTAGCTCCGCAGGCAGGCCTAGTAAACTTGCGTGAGGATACGGGCCTCCATCTTTGACCCTGCTGGCAATGTTCTCGGGTAGGATCCAGAGGCCAGGATCTCGTTCTTTTGCGAGTCGTTTTCGCACCGAGGGTCGCAATGTGCGAAGACCTGGCGAGTTGGTGATGAAGAGCTTCCTCTTAGCCAGCCTTTTCCGCAGCTTGGACTGGTTCCTTTGCTTTTTCGATTTGCCTGACGACATGAGCACTAGTAATGCCTTGAGAAATCGATGTAAAGCTGACTCTGGTGAGAGTGAAAGGACCAACCGCGAGCGGTTGTCACGCTAGCGCCAACTGTTCCACGGTTCAGTAATGAGGTGAGGTGAGTGAGGTAAGGTCAAGTCACCGTGAAAATGTGGTTCAATAATGGTCATCCATAAAAGATCTAGTCACGAGACCTCTATCATCTCCTTCTGCTTCTTACTGCATCCGTAAAGTGAATAGAATTACAGAATCGTTATTTATGTGATCCACAACCGACAAGGAACTGTGCAGGCTTATAATCATGTTGTCGCAGTAGCAGGGTCAAGCGACTAGCGATTTGGCATAAGGTGAAGTCACCGCCATGGCTGTTCCTTGTCTGCTGGTACAAAAGCCTGGCGTAATTCAAGTCTGGCGGTAGAAACTTCCTGATATTTGTATGTCTCAATAGCGCCATTGCTGTTGTGGCTAGATGCCGGTCTCGCTCGCAGGTATAGATAACTGAATTAGTAAAGCTGAGCTCGTTTCCTCGGACAAGCACTGATAACAGTAGTTGAATGACATACGTCGCCGAGCAACAGATACTTCTTCATTAAGCTTCTTACGATACGATCTGCCTTTCAGCGTCTCCTATACACGCGGCACGGACAAGCTGATGTTACGGCAGTCGAAGCAGTCGATCAGCCACCTTATAGAGTTAGCACACCATATGTTAATGCTCTGATGCATACTTTACTTGGAAAGGCACCACTCGGCTCTTTTGAGGAATACGGTCGCGCCCAACCCAACGTTCCCGCTTTCCCAACGTATTTTTCGGACCTCTTGTGCTGCCCAGTCTCGCCAACAAAAGTTTTTGATGCTGAGTCGCAGTTCGAAGAGCAAGCGTGACGCCGGGATTAAAAAGTGGCAGAATTGATGTGGACAACTTCGGCCATACCTAGGTAGGCTGGTTTCTCGACATATCTACAGCTCCGGTCAGTCCACCGACAGGTTGCACGTCTCATATAACATATGAAGAGAAATTCGATACTAATGCACTAAACTAGTAGGTCAATTGTTTAGACAGATCGAGATGAGGTATGACAATGAATGTTAGCGCATTGCGAAAGGTGACAGTCTAGGGAACCCGTCGTTGTACAAATAGCGCGACCTACTGATGACACTTGCGTGTAGGTGCCTTCGTGTGCTACGGGGCTGGTCGCAGATTTCGTGCTGCGCAACCACGTGCTGTTATCTTCGGTGCCTGGGAGAGAGGTTCATTGCGCGATGAGCCACACCACCAAAGCGTACTGGACTAATGAGAGCCAGCCACGACATGGGGCATGGGACATGGGACATGACAAGTGGAGTGCCAGGTCTTGCGGCAGGTGGGAGCGATCCTATAGGTTGCGACTCTAGATAATTGTGCAGTGGTAGTTCGATTTGATGATAGAGCCTGCATCGGTGCTTCGAATGCAGCCTATTGCGATCTTCTCTTATATAGAATTGGCCCTCACCCCAGAGTCCCGAGGAATGCAGAAATGCCCAAGAAGCTCCCTCGGCCTCGACCCCATCAATTGAGCTTGGCGGTCGGCATGTTCGCATCTGGGACAGCGTGTTGAGATTGGCGAGTCGGTGAGCACTGTCAGACATAGGCATGCTCGGGCCTAGCTCATTGGGCCTGGTCAAGCCGCAGGGCTGGATACAGGCAACGTCACCTTTGTTGTAAGAGCAAACAAAGGCAATCCCAGCACGCCGGTCTGGCTGGTTGAGACGACGCAAGGTTTCAGGCGCGAAGAAGTCTTTGCAACGGACCAAGCCGCCGCTAGCCGCTTGCGTTCAGCAGGAAGGGCAGTCGCAGTCGCCCTCGACCTACAACGACAAGTCTTTCGCGGTGACTATTTTATGCATAACATGGTGCCTTTGGAAGCTGTGCTGCGGTAGATGACCGTTCGCTGCACCGAACAGCTGATCGAGACGTGTTGTCATCAAGGGAGGCTTGCAGCGGAGTTTTGGTGGGCACCAGCACAGGTTGGTGCCCAACGCGCCACTGCAGTGGCCTGTCTCCACAGTTCGCGCCCACCTGAGCTGCCGCAAAAGCGGTGGTACCCAAATCGCGCGAAGCCAGCTCGAGCGGTTCTTTGAATGGGTACCTGAGGCCGCTGGCGCGCTGGCTGGTCGAAATAAGTAGATCGGGCGCCTCCGGAAGGTCGCAGTGTTTTCCTGCTTTCCCTCTGCCTACTGACTGCTTCATCGCCATCGCAGATCGACTGCATCGCCGGCTGCTCTACGCTGTTGTAAGACACAACTGTCACAGCCCTCGCGTCTGTCTTCTGCTTGCTGCCCGACCGACGACCGACTGACGTGCAGCCGCCGTTGTCGCCTCCCGTCTCATCCAATCGTGACCCCGCCATCGCTGCAGCCGGTTTCTCAAGGCCCCGCTGACTGCCATTACGTCGCAAGAGCCGCACAATAGCAGCTGCGCTCCAGAGAAGCCCTTCGCAGCTCTCTATAATCTCAGGCAGCATCGAGTGTGCGCGACCGCAGCACCGCGCCTATTTGTATACAGTCAGCTCTCCGTCGTGGCTACGACAGCTGCATTTGCATCCGCATCTCCACCCCACTAGGAAGCTGCAACACGGTCTCCCAAAACGGGCGCCGCTGCCACCTATCACGGCCCCCATCAGAACCCACCTCAATCACAGGCCAGCTCGCTTGTGTCGGTATATTGGCCCTTACCCCCGCCTTTTGTTTTCTCTGGCCACTGGATTACTCCTTTGGACTCTTCCATCCCACGGAACAACAGGAATTCTGTCATTGCCAGCCGCGCTGACAGCCTTTGGTCCCGGTGCCCCTCTTTGTCCTCTTTGAGCCTGGCCCATTTCGACACTGACATCAGTGCCGTCTTCTCTCTCGTCTTCATCTTCTCTCACAGCTGCTAGTCACCATGTCGCGAGCAAATCAGTGGTTCGTTCTTGGTGATGGCATCGCAAGAGAGGTCATCACAGCCGACATACAGCGCTACCTCGGCCCTGATGCGCTTGTCAGGCCTGGCACAGGAACCGGCGAATACCAGGTTGGGCTCACCATACGCTGTCGATTTGCAGCTCAGCACTAACAGATGCGCAGGGCCAACCTGGCTACTGGATCACCGCGTACCGAACCCTCACATCTGTATGTCCGATGAATCAAGCACCACAGTTGCTGTAGCAAGGCTGACTTTGTATCCACAGCAAATGATCCAGGACTTGAAGATGGATTCGCAGCGTTGGCAACAGGAGCGGCAACCAGGCGAGGGACGCGGAGGTAGTCACAGTCCTTATCTTCGCGATACCAAGGTATCAAGAGGCCCTGACACAGTTCTAGCTTACCAAGATTCGCGCACCCACGCTGCTCGCCAGCACTGGGGTCCTTCGAAACCAGTCGAGCACCCCTCGGCCGACCCTTACGATCGCCAACCCGCGCCCAGGGCATCATCTGGATACGCCACATCGGCGGCATATGCACCAAGTGAAGGACACTACACAACCGCACCGGCTGGCTATGGAAGTGCACAACCAGGCTACCAGGCTGCGCCTTCTTCGGCCGCACCTAGAACCCAGCCTGCGGACCCGTATTCTGGTTATTCACAGCGTGATCAAGGCTATCCATCCCAGCCTTACGGATCTTACCCATCACAGTCTCCAACAGATGCCTATGGCCGGTCTTCTGCAGCCCCGACCGCATACGCCACCCCAAGGTATTTTGGATACACCGACGAATCCTTTTTGGTCTACCGCTAAGCCCCAGTAGTACTACTCCTGCTCCAGGTTATTATATCGCTTCAGATGGCCGCCGTAAGTACTGATAAAACACGGAGCGTCAGTCATTGCGAGACTAACGCCGGGTCTTCAGAATACCCATTATCGCAGCAGCCACAGCCATCCTCCCGCAGTTCGCAACCTGGGTACCGGAAACACTAGGCAGGCTTTACTTTCGATGACCGTGCGGTGAATAGACGCAGCCTCCTGTGACTGCTTGGTCTCACCCTTGTTCCTCCGTCATTTTCTGTGCCCGGAGATACCCTTCTGTTTTCCGGAGTTCACCTGGATCTGAATGTTTTACTATTATTATGGGCCATCTACATACCCACAGGGAGCCACCAGGAGTTTATTGATTTCATCCGAAAAGGTTTCCGGATAGATACATGAACATCATGAGTACTTTACGGACCGTACGGAATGTCATAATGCAGTCAGCCAAAAATTAATGAGTTAAGGCCATTCACCATCATTGTACCTGGGCATGTCTCCATGGAGTGTTACCTCATCCGGACTCAGATTCCCCTGCTCAGGCTTGGTCACCTGACCGAATGGACGTAGGCTTACCATCCAAGGCTTGGTCTTCAGTGTGCTTGCATGTTCTTCGCGAGACTGCATTGCACACTAGGTTTCTAAATCCAGGCTTAGCTCTTTCTCTAAGACTCGATTCTTGGTAGTTTGACTTTAGTTGCTTCTGCATGCTCTCATCAAAGTTCTGGAATGCCTATATCTTACGTCTGTGTTCGGCCCTCCAGGGGGTTTCGATTTCGAATTTTATTTGTCCGGGTGGTTCTTTGCTTCCAGTGCAAGGCTTGTAAGGGATTCGGGAACTCTGATGACTTTCGTGTCAACGCCCTTCTCACATATGCCTTTCGCATGTTATGGAATAAATGTCGGGTCTTTATGCAATATACGATCAATCTCAATAGTCTCTACCAGTTTCAGTGTCCATTTGCGCTTCTCACACTGGATGTGGCGGCAACCTTGAGCCTATTCGCTCGCCTTGTTCGGCTTACTTAATGCCAACCATGCACGTACGATATGTACGCCCAACTGACTCGCAGGCTCGCTTGAACGGAAGTTTGACCTCGGCTGTCACAGCTAGATATGTTGTTGACGTGAGTCTAGCAGTGACGAGGCTGATTTGACAAGAGCCAATCTCACAGTTGTGCCTCATTCGAATGATGGCGCCTCAGCGTCAATTATGTATATGTGCCTGTGCGACTGCTTGTGAGCGGACGATGATTGTATCAGCACGCGCTCTAAAGATCTGCACTTTGATGTATTTGGTGAATCCCGAGATCTGATTTTCGAGCGAACACGTTGCCTGTGGGTCTCGAGCAGCCCTGGAGGTGTTCCCGATCTCCATCGCTACTGCACGTGACTTTCTACGCATCGTCACAGGTTGAGCTGTAGTGACGGACCTCACGTCTATGAGAAGACATGTGTCCAATGGTAATAGCGCCAAATGGTAATGGAAGGAGAAGTGCCCCAAACGTTGCATTCGCACGGCCGTAAGCTGGTTCTCAAGCCATATATGTAGATAACGCCCAACAGAACCCAGACAGCTTATTCAATCACAACGTGAGCTGGCAAAGACTCAGGGTGACTGCGATATCAATGATGTGTTTCCAATTGCGAATAGGTATGCTGAAATACATGCCTATCGGAAAGAATTTGCTGCTCACTAACATAGATGGAGTTTCTCTGGGAGTGATTTACTGAGTGCCTTTGTGTGGAATATGATAAGCAAGCTTCGTCCTGTTTATGCAAAAGTTCGCAGTTGGTGGTGTGCTCAGGAAAGACCTCGGGAACCAGCACTACGTAACGTGATTTCCTCCAAGGTTGAGTAGAATTCAGCATCTTGCAAAGCCAAGATATCCAGTCGAGGACACTACCTTATCTTATCATACAGTGATCAATGTTCTTTGAACTTACCTGAAACAGCGTGCATCAATACCTACGACGATAGGAGTACCAAGGGTACGACATCTATCGTAACCTTATCTAACGTCTTTGCTCACCGCGCAAGATTGTTACATCTGCAGGGTACAGCCTCGGCCTAGGCTTCCACGATCGACAACACCGCCGGGTGCCCTTTTCCCTTTCGCACTGTATTCAACCGAACCCCACAAAATGTAACCCCGAACGGCCCTGAGGGTTCAACAATGGTGTGAAGCCCCGCAACTTTCATAGCGAGCTATCGCGATAGCTTCCAAGATTCTTGACACCTGCCGATCTTGGGAGAGTGGGCACGCAGCTGCTCGATACAAGATGAAGGGTGAAGCCGCGCATGGCCAGCCGCGCGTCCACGCCTTCAACCTTTTGCAATGGTCGCATACTCACTACTCTGCGTCGCGCTAACGCTGCTCAGCGGTAGCGTGACGGCACAACGAGCAATCGTGAAGCGCAACAGCACTGAGAGCTACGCGGCGAATTTGCTTCACGAGTCCATGGAATGGATGGACATGTTCTATGACAACGAGCGGGGGTATCTGTTCAGTCTTGATTCAGCTGCTTTGGTTCACGAGACACGATCCAGTGCATGGTACGCAGCAGGCTTGCTGGCGAGGAACGAAGCCGACGATGTTGAGCAGGCGGTGCGAATCGTCTCTAATATCATCGATGCTCAGTTCAAGAATGAGAGTCAACAGTGGTGAGTATTCAATTCGTGTTCGGTTCCAGTGGCTGATGACCTCTAGGTTTGGCGACTACCAGATATACCCCGAGCAGCCTACAGTAGGCACTGCACAGTACCCTCCGTCCATTTATAATTCCTGGGATCCAAATTGGCGCGGTTTCGTTGGCACAACGTTCGTGCTTATGCTCGAGGAATTCCCGCATCTCATACCGCAAGAAACGCAAGACTACATGATCGAGAGTCTTTTCAACACTACCATTGGCGATAGTTACCGCGTGGGCGGTGTAGACGACGACAACCTATATCCCGCGTACAGCAACCCCTCGATCATGCGAGCTTTTGTGTCTGGCTGGGTAGGACGCAGAGTTAACGAGTCGAACATGACCACCGCGGGAGAAGCTTATGCGCGACAAGTGATTGACCTGTTTCAACGCGACAATACACTTTCGGAATTCAATTCAGGTACCTACGCCGGTGTCTCCCTCTATGCTCTCACACTCTGGGCGAAGTATCTACCACCAAGCAGTGTCATGGGTCAGTACGGTGGTGAGATGATTCAACACACTTGGGCTTCCCTTGGAGAACTTTACAATGCGAATCTCAAGAATGTCGCTGGCCCGTGGGATCGCAGCTATGGCTTTGACATGAACAAATACTTGAGCATTCTCGCGCTGCAAATGTGGACCATAGTGGGCAAGGACAAAGCGCCCATAAACGCAAAGGTATGCTGACACATCCTTTAATGGCGATACAAGACAGCTAACCATCTACAAAAGCCATGGGCTATGGGTCACAAGGATGATTTCGCCATCTCCCCACTCATCGCAATTCTCGCACCATTCCACAATTCACTGCTATCCAATGCTACTCTTTCAGCGCTCACTACCTTCCCTGGAGATCACGTCGTCACCACCTCCGCCTTCTCGCCGCCCTTTGACACCTACCCGCGCAATATCACCGCCTGGATGAGCGCCAATCTGACCATCGGCGCGGAGAGCTTCTCGGAGAATGTCATTGGTGGGCCAGCCAAAAATCCGAACTCTTTCAATCCCGCGGTCGTCCAGTGGGGACGCCTTGA
Organism: Epicoccum sorghinum; assembly: GCA_020272525.1. Taxonomy (NCBI): domain Eukaryota; kingdom Fungi; phylum Ascomycota; class Dothideomycetes; order Pleosporales; family Didymellaceae; genus Epicoccum; species Epicoccum sorghinum. Next base: position 1,495,086 of record VXJJ01000011.1, on the reverse strand, counting down.
CGGAAGTGTAGGGTGGTTGACTCTGTATGCGCAAGTCTACGCCCTCGATGCTGCGACTGGCGAGAACTTTCTCGAGCTCTCATACCCGCAAGGCAACTCCAGCAGCGAGTTCTCCTTTCTTGTGAGCGCGAATAGCTGGAGTGGAAAACGCGATGTCGCCTCCTGGGCTGATGTCGAAGGCGTCAGTGTCAAAGTCACTGGCACGGTGGATCAGAACTATACAGTGACATTCAATGGTGCGGTGGGCGGAGCTGGGGATCCAATCAATGAATTCGAGTTCTGGAACTTCACGTATGTGATGCCGAAGGAAAGCACAGAGACGCCGAGAGTGAGGCTGGAGTTTGAACTGGACGCGTAGCGTTGTGTCACCATTGGATACGGCAAGTGTGCTCTGTAGCCGTATGAGCAAGAAATGCATAGCCAAGTCAGTGCAGCAGACGCTTGCTCACATAGTGTTGATATGTACATTATAATATCACCCAAAAAATAGTGTCTTCTGCCCTTTCTCGCCGCCACCCGACCCAACCCCTCGACCCCCTCTACTGACCGCACTGTTCCCAGGCGGACGACCTCGCCCTCGGCTCGGTTTCGAAGAGCCCCGCGCTCTCGGTGCTGAGAGTGGACTCTGTTCTTCATGCCGCATCTCCTTGGACAAGTCAAGTGCAAAATGGTAGTCAATGTGCTCGGCTTCCTCGGGTTTTGGCAGACGAATGTTGCACTTCGAGCAAAAGAAGGTGTCTAGAGTCTTCTGAGCGTGCGCTGCAGGATGCTGGCCTGTTGCTGGTGTGTCCAATGCATTGCCATAAGGCTGCTGTGGGCGTGAAGCATTGGAGGGTGACTGTGGTTGCGCTGAGGGCGGGGTATTTGCTATTGGTTTGTTCTCTTCCGTGTCCTCTTGTTCTAATACCGGGGTAGTCGGGCGTGTGAGGTCGTCGCTGCGAATATTATCAGGCACGTCCCCTTCCTCGTAATCTGGAATGTCTTCCTCAGTCTCATCACGCGTAGACTCGCTGTGTGCCTTCATGAGCACTGCTCTGGCAGCGTCGAAATCCTTTTTCTTGTCGTCTCTCGGACCGAAGAAGTTTGCAATGTTCCCTTTGGTGCGTCTCCTCTTTGCCGGGGGCTCTGCTCCACGATCCGAGGATATGATTGCTTTGGCATCATTGCCGCGCACAAGAAACCCGCCGATGCCTGCATTGTTTTTCGGACCTTCCTCAAAACCACCGACGCTGAGTGACAGGTTGGCACAGGGCCATGCTCGCCCATCGACAACAACTTGCGCAAGCAAGTTTTTTGCAAGATCAAAAAGGACTGACTCCGATAGTGGCTTCCCTTGTGGTATCTGCGCCGATCTACTTCGTGTTTGGGCAGCTTGCCGATGGTGCAGAACAATGGTTTTAGGTCTCCGTTTGTTTTCCAGAACGCCTTCCTCCACACACCTCGAGAAGATGTCTGCGACGAAGATACGGAGCCACCTGACACCTTGCTCGAAGGAGTTGATGGAAGGTCTGAAAGACTTAGCTGACAACATACTCTTGATCTGTGTGCGTGTGTTGACTTCGCTGTTGTCCTCGCCCCGAATGGTTGAGTACAGCCAGCTCCCTGTGCCGTCCCCAAGCTTTTTCAGCTGGTCCAGCGACTGCTCCATCAGATCACTGACCTTGTCAGTGCCGAACATAGTAACAACTTCATCCCCCAGCTTGCCACCAAGCATCCTTATCTTGGTGAACTTCATGTCTGATAGAAAATGCTTCACAGCTCGGTTGCGAATAACGGTCTGTTGGTTGGGCTTCTTATACCCTGAGCCAAGCTTTGCCAGCATCTTGTTGCGTGCAATGCCGCCTGAGCACGTGTAATGAAGCGTGTCCTTGATATGTTTGCGAACATCGCGCACGATCTCTGACGCAATGACCATACACACGTCGTCCCAGTCTGGGTCTTTGTCTTCGCCATGTTCTTCGCCAGTCTCAACAAGGGCATCAGCAGCCCAATCAAGGACGGTAGTCGGCACCTTCGGCAGTGGTTCTGTGGGATCGTCGTACGGCGGTGGACCTCTCAATACAGGGTATCGCTGCAGTAAGACTGTGTGAACGTGTGCGCTCAGGTCCATGAAAACCTCATCGATGCTGGCCTTCTCCACGCGCTGCTCTTTTTCAGGTAGTGCATCCTTGATACATTTCAGAATACGCCTGCTCTCCAACCGGTATGGATCGAGACTGACTTTGTGCGTTGCCATGTTAGCAAAGGAGTCTTCATGATATGCCCATTTCTCGTCCCCTTCTTTCCAAGTTGCCACATGCTGCAGAATGAGCTCAGGACATTGCTTCAATGCCTCGGTTGATGTCACATGCCTGTTCAGACCAAAAGCACGCGCAGGGTAGTTGATCGCTATAAGCCCCTGCCATTGCTGGACTGCGAGGGGTTTGGAGGGGTCGATGCCGAGGCGGACAGTCTCGCACTGCGCGTAGAAGGCATCGAGGTCGACATGCGCAACGACTCTTAGCGGCGTCTGCGTGCTGTACGTTCTGAGTTGGTGCAGTTGCTTGTACGTGAACTTCGACTTGGGTATGCGGCGCGGGGAGGTGATTGAGAGCGGCGACGAGGCAAGAAATGGTGCGGGCGATGACATTCTGGCTCGGTCAGGGCATTTTCGTGGAAGTCGCTGGGCGCGTGGTATTTGTTGCGTCAACACAACGTACGAGTGCCAATTGTCGGCGCAATGGCTGCGGTGCGGCAGCAGACGCGAGGCGCGTCTTCGCGTGGTCATGCGCCATGCGCCATTCACAACACCGGCCGCGCTTCCCGCTTCGGGAGCCCGACGACCTTTCCTGCATTACGATCCATCTTTCCTCAAGCACATTCCTAGCGCACACGTTGCAATATCTAGTCCATAGGAGCAGTCAACATACGAGTCACTCTGGCCCTCAGTGTTGCCTGTTCAAACAAAGTCTGCCTGTGTGAGGTCGATGTCGTCATGATTCCACAAATAAGAAACCCAGTGCTGTACTTACATGTCAGCCTTTGACACAGGTTGACAATTCACACACACCTCATCAGCATCATTTTGTCTATCAATACATTCTCCTTTGCTGACACAAACCTATTGGTATGTCGTTCCTACATACTCTTCTCCGTCCCAAGACCTTCATCCCACTCGCTGGGAATGTCGTCGCAATCGGTTCTGCAACGTACTACCTCCAGTCGAAGCTCAATTACAATCTTGAAGAGCAAGAGGCACGTTTAGATGAAATCGAGGGGACACTGCGAGGTCACATCGGTCTCATTGAGGATGCTCTGAACCGGATCGAGAAGAAACCCAACCAAAATCACCAGGAGAAACTATATAGTCAAAGAGCGAGAGACGAAAAAAAGGGAGCGGAGGCGAAGTAGGAACGCGGTCCGTCTGTATACGAAGTGTCCCTTGACTTTGAATAATCCCGGCAGTCGGTCCCGATATGAATTGGAGGCACTGTCAGTAGTGTAAATTGTCCTTGCAGGTTGGCTTGTTGAGGCGGAAGTTCGACTCGACGACGTGAAATGATGTGTGCAGACCTTGCGTTGGCGGTCTATGTAAGAATAGATGGGATTGATACATACGACATGAGGGGGAAACTCGGCGCCATGTCAATAAGTGAATTGTTAGTTGATGGCATCTATTTTGGAAGATTTGCCGTGTTGTTGCCACTACCACAAGCTCATTCTTCGAGACAGCAAGTCTTATGCGAAGCTAAATACGTACTTCCCAATTGATACCATGTCCATGGTTCCGATAGTACGACTATGCTCTCTTCAACGCTCGCATCTAAAGGCTGTTGCGTTGGTTTCTTCATCACGACCTTCATGTGGGTTAATATTTGCCGATTCTGCCCGTTCAACCATCCCTAACAAAATCAAACTTACTTTCTGAGCGTCAGCAAATGACCACAGAACATCTCGACAGGACTAAGATGGGTTGAGGTACGACAAAAGAGAACGTCGTGCTTTGTCGCGCTATTGTCATATACATCTAAAAGCGCCTATCCTTCATCAAAGTAGCAACAACAAGCCCGGCTGGCACAATCGGTAGCGCGTGAGACTCTTAATCTCAAGGTTGTGGGTTCGAGCCCCACGTCGGGCTGCTTTCTTTTTGCCAGAAAACGGCATCGATCGGATCAAGGGTTGTGCAAATGTCGAATTTTTTTCCTTCGCTGGTTGCGGTTGGGCAGGTGGAGGCGCTAACATGCATGGCACACCCTGTAACTGCTTAGCGTTCACTGCTGCTTCTGCAACATCAAACTACAGCATCTTGCCAGGTCCGACCGGCCACCGAGCAGTTTGGAAGAATTTGATACTGAAGGAACATATGGTCAGTACAGCGAATAAGCGTTCTCTATTTCTTAACAAAGCTCCACAATCACAGCATAAACACTAATTAGATCATCAGCTTTCAGATCTTCTCCCGTCCTTGCAGAGTGCTCGGTGGCCAGTCGGACCTGGCAAGATGCTGTAATTATTGAAGATGAACCCTGTCCAAACTTCAGCAGAACTGGCAAAGCAGATACGAAAACACAAAAGTACATCGAGCAAGGAACAAGATGGACGTTAAGGTATATGAGCCTTCAATATACCTGATGTGGTTTCGATTTCAAATTCCCATGTTGATTCGTTGGTTCAACACCCTGAACAACGATTTGCACTTGATCTACGCTCATCAGCCAAAAACAAAGCTTTCTCCATCAGTCCATTGCTTCACTATTCTAGGCACTTTCACGCTGTATAGCCTCCGCCTGCACAAGTCCCCATTGGTTTCGATGCCACATGATGATAGTTCCTTTTTACGAACATCGACACTCGCCCTCGACATGCCGCTCAACAATACTTGTCCTCCTGAAGTAGCAGCGAAAGCAGGGCCTTATCAGCTGCGACGTTAATCAATCTCGTTCCCGTAGAAATGCTGTCGGTTCTCATCTTCTATGCCTTTGTGTAAGAAGAATCCTGGGTCAGATAGATCTTTCCTGGTTCAGATGCCTTTTTGCCTTTGCTGCTGATGGCTTTAATAAAGCAGCCTTCTTGCCGACTACGAACGTTTCGAATTTAAGGGTACTCTCGTTGGTCGGCGCCGAGTGGTTTTACACTCCGTGTTCTGTGCAGGCCCATCAGTTCATAAGGTATCAAAGTGCATCCAATCTGGATCTCACGCCGCATTGCTAGCAGTAATCTCCTATGGAAACAGTGGAGATTGTGATAAGGATGGTGTAGCTTGCATTTATCAATATGCGTGATGCGCTCATTACGTCACTGCCAAATGTCACCTCTGAACGTCATGGACAGTGAGTCTGCTTGAACAGACGGGCGATCCGTATAAAAGAACAGTGGCTCTACAATATCAAAAGAAATCCTACAAATAGTCTCATCTAATCAACATGCAATCAGTACTAGGCAAAGTCATTGGACCGAAGGAGGTCCATCCTGAGAACCTCGATGGACGCGTTGCAGTCGTCACCGGCGGCGCACTTGGAATAGGGTACGTAATATGGGCTCTTCAGTATCCAGTTGCTCATAGCAAGGCAGGTACGAAGTCAGCCGTGCCTTGGCTCACGCAGGGGTCAAAGTGATCATGGTCAACCGCAAAGAAGAGCAGGGCAGTGAAGCTATCGAGGCCATCAAAAAAGAGAAGTCCGACGCTCAAATTGAATGGAAACACTGCGACATGGGCAATCTCAATGAAGTCAAGTCTGTCTTCAGCGAGCTGCGCAACTCACTGGACCGCCTGGATTTCCTTGTCTTGTCGGCTGGCATCAACACCAACCAGTACGGCACCGACCACGACGGTATTGACCGCCACTTTGGTGTCAACTGGCTTGGTCATTTCTACGTTTGCAACCTACTGTGGCCACTACTGCGCAAGACAGGTAATCTGCACGAGAAGCCTGCGCCTAGGGTCGTCTTTGAGGCGAGTGAGATGCACCGCACAGCACCCTCAAATGTGCATTTCGCCAGCCTTGAGGAGCTTAACAATCCTGACATTGGTCCCACACAGCTATACGGGCGCACTAAACTAGCCATGATTCTGGGTGCCAAGTATGGCTTGAGAGACCACGTTATCAAGCCCAATAGTGACAACATCTACGCTCTGAGCGTACATCCTGGCGCTGTATGTCAATACTTTTACTGAATACGTACTTTTCACTGAGTACATCGTTAGGTCAACACTGCAATGCAGCAACAGTGGAAAGATGCATATCCCGGCATTACTGGCGTCCTCTTGACGAATGCCATGCTGGCAGTCGGTCGCAGCGTCGAGCAAGGTGCTTACAGCGCGCTGTGGGCACTCACTGATCCATCTATAGAAGAGAAGGATCTGAATGGTTATTACTTTTCAGACCCAGGGCAAGAGGGGAAAGAAACGGCACAAGCAAGTGATCCCGCACTCGGTGCTGCGTTGTGGGAGTTGAGTACTAGGCTGGTCAAGGAGAAGGTGGGTAAGGATGCGCTGGTGGATTGGAATGAGGGGGGCAAGCAGAATTGAACGTGTGTGGAAATACCTTCGTGATTAGCTTTGACGGGTAATGAATGACGATTTATGCCGCTTGCTCACTCTTCGCCCATACCATGGTAGAGACCGAAAACTCTATCGAACTCCTAATATCATGTGCGTCTCTGTTTGCATCGCAATCTTGCAGAAGTCCGACATCGCATACGCATGCCGTATTCTTCATCTCCTGCTATACGCCCATGGCCCCTTTCCCCACTCCGAGCTGCAGTACGACGACCTCGCGACTCAAGAACCAAAAAAACCAACATGAATAGATGATTGCAACACCTAACGGCAGCACAAATCATTGCGAGGGAGCGCATTGAGTAAGTCCGCACCCCGCGCAAGTATTCAATCGGTGGGTAAAGCTCCCCAACATACCTAATCAGAAAGGTTTGGAAAACTCGTCGATGCACCCGCCAAATGGGAAGGTTACCTCTCGTTGCAGCGGCGTCTGATTGACTGGGAAGTTTGAAACTTGCAAGGAAGTCCTTCCTGTATCTTGACGCTGGTGGCACTATGCTTTTGTGCCTTTCTTTGCGATGGTATAGCATGTGAATCGTTTGGCTCGTTGAATCTCCAAGGAATGAAGCGCATTGCCACTGGGATCTGAAGTTAGCGTAAAAGTAAGACTCGATCTGAAGCGAGCTTTAATCAACTTGGACGTAAAAAGTACGTTGTGTCACGTTCATGCAGAAAGACTACGCGTACCACAAGGTGCTTGTCTTGCGCAAGACCACGTATGGTGATGCGAGCAGGAGCGCAAATTGCATCAAGATAGGCGTCTGTGACGGGGATGCATGGCCGGGCCAAGCCTAGAAGGGGAGGAGACAAGACCTGATACGAGGCTGAAGGTGAGATGTAGACCCTATTCTGGAAATATCTGCAACGGCTTCTCAAGATGATCGTGTCGGTGTTGCAGCACCAGTTGTCAGAGGTTTATTCCATTGCTGTGGAGTCCTGTGGAGAAGGCGCGGTCTGGAGCGGAAGCAGCGGCTGTCTTGTTTCCAGAACTGAATCCAAAACCATGTGTCCTTGGGGTAGAAAACCATGACGTCTCCAGACTTGGCTGGAGCGCAGCAATTCCGAGGCGGCAGGTGCGCGGAAACATGGAATATTGCGCGAATACAGCCTGCCCGTCAGGGTTCGTGGCTGCACAGGGATTTGTTCCTGACGACATGTGTCCTTTCGTCGTCGGCAAATGCAAGTCAGCGGCGGTCGCTGCAACTTTATCTTTATACTATACCAGCGCCTGCATTGTAGATGCATCGGCTTTGCGACAGCGAGTGATCTCATAGGCTGGTGAGTGTCCCGATGCTAAGAATGGTGACAAGAGCCGGGAGGCCCGCTACCTATACAGTACACATGTTTCAGCCCTCGCCGTTGCCGCGCAATGTGCTTGGCCTCTGGCTTGCTGCGAACGGCTGTCAAGGGAGTGCAGGCTGTGTGCAACGACGCGCACTCGAAAGTAAAGCTCACCAGGCACGATGCTGTGCCTTGCAGCAAGAGCAGGGGCAGCAGATACACAGCACAGTAGATAAGCATTGCTGCAGCAGACACAAGATACCTACAGACACCACGAGAACCTTGTCTGCGGGAGGCTTGCTGGCCTCACGCTCGTCGGACGCGGTGGACGGCTGTGCCGGGGCTCGATGGAGGTGAACGCGTGGCGGCTTCAGCTGCTAGCCGGACTCGCGATAGCCCGCGAGCGTCCCAGCGCAGGCCACGATGACCAGAGCGCTGTCAGCACTCAGCAGCGGGTACTCCAGCTTCCAGGCGCCCACGCAATGGCCGCGCACTGCCGTCGTTTGGCACGTCGCCCCTTTGCTGGCGGCCATTAGGACGCCCACTGCGCAGGGGGGGACAGGTACGCTACAGCGACTGGCGATCGGCGCGGGCTAAGCGGTGCGTCTAGCGCGCCCGGCCGAGTGAAGCATACCCCTGCTGGGAGCTGCCCTTGAAGAAAAGTCGCGACCACTGACTACTCGCCTTGCCCAACAAAACCCGGGGCCTGCGCTGTCGTCTGTCCTGTCTTGCCTGCAGCGTGTCCTCTGTCTCTGATCCATCGAGCCCCCCGGCCAAGTCTGCCCTCTGCCCTGTACCCGTCTACCGCTGTGCCTGTCTCAAGTCTGTCCGGAAGCAGCGTGCACCGTCTGGAGAAGCGCCGACTGATAAGACCAACATTGCCCACACCGCGAACGACTCCGCAAACGAGCAACGCAAGCATCCCCCGCCGCCATATACCTCGCCTGTATTCCCTCTGCAGAGCTCCGAGGAGCAGCCCGCGGCCAGTTGCTGCGTCCAGAAACCCTTAGTCCCTCTTGCCGCAATCGTCGTCACTGCGCCATGCTCACCTTCAAGAAGGCGCTGGTCCTCTCGCTGGCCTGTCTGACGCTGTTCTTCATGTTCAGGTCACACCACACCAGCAACCGCTCGCCCACCTTCAAGAACGCTCACGATCTGCCCAAGCCCAGCCCGTGGGTAAACCCCAAGGAAGCAGCTGCTAAGGCAGAGAAGGCGGCCAAGGAGAAGGCAGAGAAGGCCGAGAAGACATTCCACAGCCCTGAGCCGCCCGTCAAAAAGCCCAAGGAGCAGATCAGCCTCGATGAGCTGCAGTCGCGCCCGCTCAGACAACAGCTCGAGTATCAGTTCCCCTACGACGTCGACTCCAAGTTCCCTGCCTACATCTGGCAAACATGGAAGTACACGCCCGCTCAAGGCGAGTTCAGCGACGCCTTCCGCGAGGCCGAAGCCAGCTGGTCCATCCACCACCCCAACTTCGTCCACGAGGTCATCACCGACAACGTCGCTGTGCACCTGATTCGACACCTGTATGCCTCAGTCCCTGAGGTCCTCGATGCCTACAACGCCCTTCCACTCCCTGTCTTGAAGGCAGACTTCTTCCGCTACTTGATCCTGCTCGCTCGCGGTGGTATCTACTCGGACATCGACACCTCCGCACTCAAGGGTGCTGCCGACTGGATCCCTGCCGACGTCCCTTCAAATACATACGGCATGGTAATCGGCATTGAGGCCGACCCAGATCGTCCAGACTGGGCGCAGTGGTACTCCCGCCGTATTCAGTTCTGCCAGTGGACTATGCAGGCGAAGCCTGGCCACCCAATCCTTGTCGACGTAGTCGCCAACATTACCCACGAGACGCTCAAGCGCAAGTCTGAGGGCAGGCTCACAAAAGATCATAAAGGCATCATCGAGTTCACTGGACCTGCGCGCTGGACAGATGCCATTTTCGGTTTTTTCAACAACCCAGACTACTTTGACATGAGCTCCAGCAAAGGCAATATTACTTGGGAGCACTTCACTGGCATGAAGGCGCCCAAGAAGGTCGGCGACGTTATTGTTTTACCCATTACCAGTTTCAGCCCGGGCATCAAGACCATGGGGGCTGGCGAGGATGATGACCCTATGGCGTTCGTGAAGCACGCTTTCGAAGGTAAGTAACGAATCTTCTTCACCATGCGACCAGCCCGCATTTGCAGCGCGCCGGGCGACGCTAGTCTGTGTGACCGCGAGGCCGTAGCAAGTTTGCGGGGTTTCATGCAGTGACCCGTGGAGCAATTCAATAAGCCGGAGACTAACATGTTATAGGCACCTGGAAGCCTGAAAGCGAGCGTCATATTGGCGAAATCTACAACTGAGGGCCTCTTGCTTTGGCCTATTTCCTCTCATGTTTCGATTTCCACGTACGATGCACATCACCGACAGTACCAGGAACGCGTCTTGCAGGTATAGGCAGCCCCTCAGGCGCACAGTCAGCCTGTTATACAACGGGGTCACGATTCTTAAGACATAAGCTAGATATCAAAAGCCGCGGATCGGCAGGCGGCGGCCATTATTTCAACCTATTCCGAACAACTGCTTCAAGCGCTGAACCAGAGTTCGAGACGGCTTTTACTTCTCTTTCCTTCTGGGCGTACACGGCATGAATAAGCGCGTATGGCGTTAGAGGTGTTTTTAACTTGTATCACCATAGAGTATGTTCCTTGGAATATTGCAAGCAAGGTGCAGCGAAGCATAGCGATCACGACATACATAATACACCTGTTCCATACCAACTCTGAACGTCAATCCTCGCAGGGTCCAGGGCCTCTTGTTTGTCATATTTATTATGTTCCACATCACCCCGCATTACTGTGTTGTTTCTAGAAACCGTGATCGACGTTGTCCAAGAGCAGCTTGTGAAATGCACCAACCAAACACCACCCAACGTACACTAGTCAGGCACCTAAACCTCGCTTGTGGTGAGCCGCCAAGCGTCTGATGTCACCGGCCCTTGTTCGTGCCCTTTCCCTGCCAAAGCGCTGACCGGCGAGAGGCAACGGTCACGCACAACGGAACCTGCGTGATCAAGTCTCGTCCGCGATTGGATTGAGGCAACCCCACCGGTGAAAATGCGAGTTAGCCTGGCAGGGCTGAGCAAGCATATGCTCGCGACACGGCTGCATCAAAGATATATCCACTATCGCTCAGATCTCTTGCAGTGGGGTATGTTCGTATATAAATACTCACCCGTTCGGAAACGGTTCGCAGCATCTCGGTTCGCAGCGCAATCTGCAAGTTCATCCAACGGGACCAGCCGCATACGACATTGGACTTGAAAACAGGATCCAACCCGTCAGCCAAGACTGGGAATTGACCTACATCACAAGACAGTCCTGCCAGCAAGCCGCCACATTGAATTCGCTACTAGCTTACCGTCTCTTCTACCCCGAGGACTTCACAACGATGTCCTACGGTCCAGCCCATTCCGGGCAGCTGCACTCAACCTACCAGCCCCAGTTCCAGCAACAACGTGCGCGATCATACTCGAACCCGCCATATCCCGTGACCCCAGGATCGGTGCCGTACCCGCAACAACAGAAGTCAGGCTACTTTCCTCCTGCACCGCCACCAGCCCAACTAGCACCACACATCTCGGATCCCATCTCTATTCCAGCACCGAACCGCAAACGGTCTTCGTCGGACTATGTTCACGGCTACGGCACTTCCACTTCCTTACCCCCACCTGCAAATTCGTTTTCAAGTTCCTTTCCAACACATCATCTCCAAACTATCCCTCAGGAGCACACTGCGGGAAGCTATCAGTATCCATCCCAACAACAAGAAGACGTCATACCTAGCCCGTCTGGCTATGAGTACCAGCGACGCCAGTCTTCCTCATCGCAGTATGCTTGTGATCCTCGCCAAAGTCATGAATCCGCAAACTCCTACCAATCTGCGTATTCCCAACCTTCACTAGACTTTCACACAAAACAGACACACGCTGAACATGGACACCACTCTCAAGCCGACCATTACTACGCTGGACGTGAGAACGAGGGACGAGGTTTTTCAAACGCCAGTGCCAACACCAATGCCTATGGCCCCGGACCACCAAAAGGCTACGGTGATTGGGACAAGAGCGAAGTAAACAAGTATCACAAAGACCAGGATCTGGAACGTCGACCAACGCTGGGGGGCAGCCTGATGAGTCTGGTGAAGAAGATTGGAGGAAGTGAACGACATTGAGAACGATTGTCATGATCGCAGGCAATGTTGTGTCACTCCCTTGGGAAAATAGGACATAGTGGCGCAGGACGTCCAGTTTTGGATTTCGATACCCTCTTCATATTATCGTGCTTCTCGTAAGATTATAATTCAATTGCTAGCTTGCTTTCGCCCTGGTCTGCCCTCCCACAAGTCCATTCAGATGTGATGCACTTTATATTTCGGAGGGCAGCCACGCAAGACACAAGCGCCTACCTAGGTATTCACTAGGCTTGCATTGTTTGTGGCGAGTGCACTTGAGCTTCGTAGGTGCCCCATGCCCCACTGCGCACAGCCTTACACGCTAGCACTGCCATGTGTTTAGGCAGCGATGATGCTTCTTAGCGGGGCGCGCCTGACTGCGAACCATTGTTTGCACCGAATCAGAGACAAGATCAGGCTGCCCAGCCGAACTCATGACTGTCCAAGCGAAATGGTGGCTCGATCAGCAAATCGTCATGTTGTCCATCGCGGGGCTGAGTAGAGACACAGCCCACTTTGAGAATGGGTGCGCCGTCCTAATCCGTTGAATCAGCTTACGCGACAGCCACATATTTTTCCACTGATCTCCCACTTGCACTTTCTCTTGGATCCCACGCACAGCAATCCAACGTAGCGCTTACATATTCACCGAGTCCAGTTAGCAGCCATCCTCAGCCAACCTATGGCCTACAATCAAGGCTACGGGCAGCCGCCCTATCAAGGTCGTAAGTCAATCTTCGTAGAGGCTGTGCATATACGCTGAGCAAGGATCGGCCGTGCCGCCGTTGGCCAACATTTTGGACAGGTACTAATAGCTGCCAGAGCCCTATGGTCAACAGCCACAGTATCAACAAGGCTACGGGCAACCTCCAATGCAGAACCAGCAGTATCCACCTCAGAATCAGTACGGCGCTCCTCCACAGCAGCAGCAGCAATGGGGCCAGCCCCCACCTGGACAGTATGGAGCGCCACCACCTAACCAGTACGGTGGGCCGCCTCCCCAAGGCCAGTATGGAGCTCCCCCTCAACAACAGCAATGGGGCGCACCGCCTCCCCCACAAGGCCAGTATGGCGCACCTCCAGGGCCGCCACCGGGGCAGTATGGTGCACAACCTCCACAAGGCCAGTATAACGCACCAAGCCAGTATGGCGCGCCGCCTCAGCAAGGGCAGTATGGCGCACCTCCGGGCCCTCCACCAGGCCAGTACGGTGCACCCCCGCAGCAACAATATGGCGCACCGCCGCCGGGTCAATATCAAGCTCCTCAGCAGCAGTATGGCCCCCCAACACAGCCATCTCTTGGATATGGGCCGCAACAGACAGCCAACATTGATGTCATGAGGGACGTCGAGGCTATCCGCAAGGCTATGAAGGGTTTCGGAACTGACGAAAAGGCTTTGATTACCATCCTATCCAAGAAGGATCCTATCCAGATCAACACCATCCGCACCCAGTTTGACCAGAGGTTAATGAGAAACATGGTCAAGGATATTGAAAGTGAAACGAGCGGCTACTTCAAGGAAGGCCTCGTAGACATTGCCCGTGGGCCTCTGGCCTCAGACTGCCACAATCTCTTCAACGCTATGAAGGGCATGGGCACTAAGGAAGCGATCCTTGACGATATTCTGATTGGCCGTAGCAATGCCGACATCAATGCTATCAAGCAGGAATATCAACGCATCTTCAAGAAGACCCTGGAGGGCGACTTGCGTGGCGATCTATCTGCTGCAACAGAGCAGATGTACGTGATGATTGCCTCCGCTCGCCGGGCAGAGGACTCGCATCCCGTGATCCCCCAGGAAATCGAGCAAGCTGTCACAGACCTGCAACAAGGCATAGGCAACATGGTCAGCAAGAATGCGGCGCTAGTATGCCAGATTCTCACATCCAAGAATGATGCCCAACTACGCGCTATGGTACAGTCGTACCAGCAACGCTTCCACAAAGACCTCGCTGCTGTGCTGAAGTCCGCTTTCTCAGGTCACATGGAGGACGCACTTCTTCTCCTGCTCGCCCGCGCGCAGAACCGTGCGCTCGCTGAGGCAGTCAGGCTGGAAGAGAGTATGGCGGGCATGGGCACCAAGGACACATTACTTGTCCAGCGCGTTGTCAGGTGCCACTGGGATCGCAACTTTATGAATGCAGTGAGTGGTGAATACAAGAGGAAATACGGCAGGGATCTGGTAAAGAGGATCGAAGGCGAGACGAGGGGCGATTACGAGAGGTTGATGGTTGCCTGTGTCCAGCCCTGAATGGGTCATGTTGGTATCTTTAACTATTGATTAACGTACTGAGGCCTACACCAGCACGGGGTCTCAAGTGGTTACCCTAGACGAATATGGTCCATCGAACAGTATCCCATAGCTTTTGGACTTTGAGAGCAAAGTACCCCGAACACACGTCTTCGCATTCACCCAAATTGCCGTCAGTGCTTCCCCACTGCCGATATGAGAGTCATGCTCTCTGCGTTGTCAGAGTCATCACATGCTGTTCTGCTATGCATAATTGCTTCAAGCGATCCTAGCTTCGTGTGACCTCGCCCCCTCGTATCATGTCGTATATGTGATTGCTGTACAGGGGATTGGAGGTAACTACCTTTTCTGCGTTGGAGATTGAGACCGCGTTCGCTGGAAAGCGTTCCTCTAGGGATGGGCGAGGTAGGTGACTGTCTCACGGCTCGTAGGCAGGCGGATGCACACCTCCGATGACCACCTGTGCACCGTCGCTACTCCTACCTACCACGCTCCCGTGCATCAGCTCGGCCACTAAGTCGCCCTCCTCACGCACACCATCGTCTGGTGGTGGCCCCAGCCATCCGCCCGGCCGCGTTGTCGGCTCCATCCGCACGTCCCTGACAATAATCGAGTGCTCGCTCTCCTTGCCGCCGCATTCGAGCAGCATGTCGTACTTGACATCGTACTTCAAGGCGACATTGTAGGTTCTGAACGTTGGTGGGACAAGCTTGTTGATGTCGAAGGCTTCGATATCGGTCGCTGTGTTAGTTTTGAGGGCGAGACCGGGAATGGCGTAGCGACGATTGAAAAGGTCGAATTTCGATTCCCCCGAGCGAAGCATGTTATATACTAAGCTGGGATGAGATGGAAGTGGGATTCGATAATCGACGCGGGCTATGGCTTGCGCGCGGATGCCGCGAAGGAATAAAGGCGCTGAGTTGTTGTTGTTTGTGTTTGCTGCAGACTGAAGCGTGATCTTGAGGGAACTGGTTGAGCCTACGCGATAGTGCTCCGGTGCGCTTAGGATCATGAGATCGGATCCAAAGGACTCGTCTAGATTCTCTGTTGATCCGGATATGCGCCTGGTAAGTCGATGCAGCGTTCCCTTCCCTAACCCACTTTGATTTAATCTCGAGCGCCGCTCGACTCGCACAGGAGGTCCCGGTCTCAATGTTATTTGTTCAGGCAAACCTACCTCTGGTACCGAAGGGAAAAATCGAAGTTGATGCACGACCTTCGGGTTCATAGTGAAGTGCCTCTCTTCACTGATAAACTGGGCTTCCAGAACGTATTCACTGCGCACTGTGCTCTCGTTCCACCACAAACTTGGCGGCAAGGTGTGACCAGCTTCTCCTTCGAACTTTGGATCCGTGGGTAACGGTGAGGAAGGAGGAAGCTGAACTGCTTCTGGAAAGCGGAACTCGAAAGGATACTCGATGCGATTGGGTGGACAAGTTGCGCTGGGAAAGGTTGCTTGCTGCAGTATCAAGTCATGGTGAAACAGCTCTGTTGATGAGACCTGTTGGCTTGCGCCCTCGAATGCACGGCATGTCGTTCGGCCAACAAATTGGACACTGACGCTCTTCACGCGAATATTGGACTTGACGTGGACCACACCGCGGATTGGATCATTGTTGGTGTGAACGCTTCGTATAGTGGATCTTGAAAATGCAATAGAGATTATCCCATCCGGTCTGTTCTCGTACCCAGGATAGTGATCAGAGTATAACTGAGATGGTGCTACGTAACTCCACAGGTGTCGAGGAGCGGGTCTTGGGCCGTGGCTGTTAGCGGTTGTGACCATGTTAATGTGTAGTGCGTGAAAAGAGATGTTGGATCGAAGTTGAGACTGGTGCCGGGAAGGAGTCGCAGTTACCCTCTTTGGATTAATAATTCGAGGGAAAGGCAGCAATATCCGTAATACCCCGCTTTTGTCCGGTCCTTCCGCGGTCGATGTTGGCTGACGATTGCCAAACTGCTCACAATGCATCCATGTCTTGTTTGCGGAGCATCAACACTGGTGTAGCCTCAGTATTCGATTCCTGTCGGTTGTGAGTCTGTCATCTCACGTCTATTTACACAAGGGTTACGGCAACCTTTTTGATCATTTGTTAGCATGTGATGATGATATGACATATAGTGAGACTAGCGAGGACAACATCCAACACTCAAGACGAGCAATACCGTTGCGAATCAACTGCAATGGCGGGTAGGCGGTGATTGGATGATGACGATGCCGATGGCTTGCAGCTCATGAGTTCCGGGTTCAAGAATGGGGCTGGGTGGCGCTAGCCGCACCACCCGAAGAACCCAGACTACCTCAAAGTATCTCTAAGACGGAGGGCTGGACATCATGGCGCAGGTATGGGTACACTTATAGATACAGCAGAAATGTGAAGTGTGTGAGTTTTGCACATTGCGGTTGCTGATCTAGAATATACTCTTCGTTTGTGTTACGCAGTCTGCTATTTACTTTGTTACACATGGGGGATGAAATTTGTCCATTCGACATTCACATAGGCCGTTGCGTTGATGTTCCTCAACTCCGCAAAGGCTTCTCCGATCAGATACACTCGCGCAATGCCATACAAGATAGCAAGCGGAGTTATGGTGGCAAATTCCCAGGGCAACGGTAGCTCTGTGTTCTTTCTCTTCACTGTTAGCGTCGCTATCCTCTGCATCCGATTCCGATGCCTCTCGAGAGCGGCTCTGTTGAAGAGGTACAGCCAGACGGTTTGCCAACGGCCAAGTCGAGTCCAGGACGCGATGGTCTCAAAAACCCAGAATGCGACTGTGATTCCGAAAAGAAGCAGCGACGCGACCCGCCACAGTGTGCGCTCGAGAGCAGACGGGAAATCAAAATTCCATCCTGCGACGTGGATAGCGGTGAACAATAAGGTTGCGAAGCACAGAAGGTACTCTTGTGCGCCGTATGGATTGGTGGGGAAACGGTCATTTGGGATGCGTTGGATCGGTCGCTCCGGGGGTATTACCGGCATGCCCATGAAAGGCTGCACGTTGACCGAGTATGCGGGTCCGTTTTCGTCGACATGGTCCAAGGGTGTCAGGTCCCACTCTCTGTTGCCGATGATGTCCTCAAGTCGGACTGATGTGTATATATGCACAGGACTATGTACGTCTGCAGGCTTGTGGAGCCAGGCATACGAGGTCATGAGAGAGCATACCACAATGGCTAAAGCATTAAGCTCAAGTGTCGTAATGGTGAGTCTCTGTGCTGCGCGAGCCGCGCACTGGATGATGAGGTAGCTGACCTGGAATGCCGTAATAACTTTGGTGAAGGTGTCTTGCTTTGACTTATCCCAGACCTCTCGTTTCGTGATCCCCGGATATTCGATGTACTTGTGTCGAATCAGCCAGTGCAGCTGTGTCGCATTCAACGGGAAGGGTTTTGCGTCTTTTGTATGGAAAACGAAGCCGCCCATGTCAGCAAAGAACGCCTGTCTCATGTGCCAGTCGCTGTACCCTAGCTCTTTGAACGCCTTGACAGACCATTTTGCTCTGCTCCACTGACCGGCAGCGTAGGTGAGGACGAATTCAGGACCCATGATGCCTAGAACCATCCACAGCATCCGACGACCGACCAACTGCATATATGTATCTTTTGGTGCAGGAAGATTCAAACATAACATGGTGTATGTGCTGATTCCGACAGTAACGAGGGAGGTCCAAAGGATATCAAAGGTGCCTCGGAAGTTTGATTGTTCGACCCAAGCGGTGACTCGTGCTGACGATGCATTTGCAGACTCGTTCGATTCGAAACTACAGGCATTGATTGGACTCGCAACAGCGAGTAGACGACTTTGGAGAATACAGCTTATGAGAGCGAGTGTAATAATCGGGTAAGAGGTGCCCATGGTGCCTTGTAGGAGACCAGCTCAGGGAAGGTACGTATGTATCCAGAGGGTAAAGACATGAGAGCGACACCTACCCTACATCTTTCCTCAATATGCACATCATTGCACCCAACAAGCGCCAGGATGCGCGTGCATATATCGATCAGCCACATCGTTTCACGAAAGGTACCTCGCACATGTTCACGAAGACTTTGATGTCCTTGCGTGTTGAAGGGAATAGCCCAGCAACGTGCAAGCAACGTGCAAGCAACGTGCAAGCAACGTGCAAGCAACGTGCAAGCAACGTGCAAGCAATCGATCATTATTTCTTGAAAGTACTGAACGACTTCGTGCTTTACATGGCGAAACTTCGAAAGAGCCTGTGGGCTTGACGGGCGGACCGCAGTGGAGAGCGGGATGCAAAATGGGGGACGTGGTAGCGCTACGACCTCGAGATGAGGGTCTCTCGACTGCTGATTGGCTCCCCAGGCGCCAGCCACCACGGATTCGAAACATGATCCTTCGCCTGCATCCCACATGCACGTGCAGACACGATTAACCCACAGCTTTCGCAATTGAAGTTCTCTCATGTACATCGACCTGCATCGTTCTTCTCAGCAATTATGCCATCCGCTGCTGCGGTGCTGAAACCCCTCCTGGGCACAGTGGCCGGCATCGTAGGCCTATATGCAGCTTTCATCGCCCTTCTTACCATCCCGACCCTACAGGACCATGTTATCTACTTGCATCGGGTCACTCTGACATGGTTCCAAGACGTCAACATACCGGAGCAGTGGGGTTTCCTGCGCAACCAAGTCACTCCGTTTCACCTTAAGACCCCTGATGGGGAAACATTGCACGCATGGCACATCTTGCCATTGGAGACGTATCGTCAACATCAGGATGAGCTTCGCAAAGAATCCATCGGCTTGTGTGAAGACATTGAACGACGTCTCTCCTTTAAGCTGCTAAAAGATGACCCCACTGCTCAACTCGTCGTGTATTTACATGGAGCTGCCGGAACATTGGGTTCAGGATGGAGACCACAGAGCTACCGGGCACTGTCTGCAGCTTCTACCAATGTGCACGTTGTCGTAATCGACTACCGCGGGTTTGGTACCAGCACTGGGTGGCCGTCCGAAGCTGGCCTTCTGACAGACGCTCTGACGCTGGTGGACTTTGCAGTACAAACAGCCGGCATACCGCCAGAAAGAATAGTCCTGTTTGCCCAATCGATCGGCACAGCCGTTGCACTATCGCTCACACACCATCTCGCCACACAGACACCTCCTGTCTTGTTTGCAGGCACAGTGCTGGTTGCGCCTTTTGCTGACGTCGCGTCTCTGACCAAGACGTACAAAGTCGCTGGTACTGTGCCTCTGCTGTCCCCGGTTGCCTTCTTCCCCAAGCTTCTTGCCCTTCTGAACAGCTTCATCATCAGCAAGTGGCCGTCACAAGAGAAGTTGGCCGGGCTTGTACGTCATCTTGACTCAGTCAAGCTTCCTGACCGTAAGAACAAGTACGACATCACCTTGATACACGCCGAAGATGACTACGATATCCCCACGGTGCACTCAGATGTGCTGTTCTGGCATGGGGTAAATGCAACGCTGAGTAATGCATCGCGTGTGACATTTGAGGACCTAGAGAAAAGAAAATCCCGAGACAGGATCCCTCTTGGTGCTGGAGGCTGGGAGATGGATTGGCGCGGCCAAGGCGGTATCATCAGAGAGCAGGTTATCAAGCACGGACTGCACGATCGAATCATGAGTTATCCGGTTGTGAGCCTTGCGGTTGCGCGGGCTTTTCATAGTCAAGACGAAAGATAAGGGCGGGCTCCATCCCGGACTACATGCGATATCATCACCCTCCAAATACAGTTCAGAACTACGTAGACGCGACGTCATTTCATTTATTAGACTTCGCCGAGAAAAGGAAGAGGTCGTTTGCCCTCGCAGGTGCGTAGAATAGCATGGGGTGACGGACCAGGGTCAATGTCGCAAGCAAATCCAACTTGTTCAAAGTTTCACATTGCTATCAAATAAAAACAAAGCAACGCTTACGCTGAAACTAGCCGAATATGATCATATCCGCCGACCACTTCCAATGTTCACCGGAACTCCAGGATGCATATTCAACAGGTACTGCGGTCCAGGCATGGTACCGCTGCCAAACACTTTACGCTGCCCCGTCCCCTCAGCCCCACCTAGACTGCCCTCCCTCCGACTCTCATCTAGGAACCCCTTCAAGCTGGTCGCGCTACCCGTCTCGCTCCCTGGACGACTCTCTTTACCCAATAGGCCTAATTCCGCTGATGACACGGAGGGTATGGGAAGGCGCTGTGTGGCCCGCGCATATGCGGTGCCCCGGCGGCGCACGATAGCGGAAATGATGGCTAGGAAGACGATGAGGAGGAGCGAGAGTGCGGTGTAGACGAGAACGATTGAGCGTGTTTGCTGTGATAGGTGCAAACCGAGACCGCCAGAGACCAGGAGGAGAGTTAGTGTGAGGCTTGTTAGGGGAGCGTGGAGACGCGGGATATGGCGATTGAGAGAGGTTAGTTTTGGAGTTGGGAGCACAGAGACCAGCAGAAGAGGCGCCAGGGAGACGAAGGCGAGAATTTGGTGGGGCGTATTGAATAACTTTGACTGTGGTATTCGTTAGCTTCAGCCACCATAGAGGTGTGAAGGGACCTACGCGATTGTACTGGTCTGAGGTCGCTATTCCTAGACCGTAAACCACGCCCAGGCATACGATCAGAGCAAACGAACAGCCAATATGGATGCGTATGTTCTTCAGAAATCCCGCAAGGAGCACGTTCAGCGGCCAGACTACAAACATCGCCAGGCATCCTAGCAGAGCATGCGCAAGCGTTTTTCGATCCATGTCTTTGGTCAGGCCACCCTGCATCTGTACGCTATTGCTTGCATTGCTCTTCAAAGGAACCCCACCTCGACCTGTTGCGACCTTCATATTCATGGTGAAATGTCCGTATCGTGCATGCCGCTTTAAATCGGCTGATGGTGAGGAGGATTGCAATGTGTATGGGCTTCCGAAAGCGTAGATCATAGGCTGCTCGGACGAAGTCGCATCAAGGTATCCATTGGGCCAGACGCGGCAATCTGAGCAACGGGCATGCAAGATCATCATATCATCTTCGATCTTTGTGCCGTCGAGGACCTCGATCTCGACATTCTTGGTGAAGACAGGTTCGCCGCCCCGTCGGCCGACACGTGGGGAAATTGTTACATCTGCGCAGGTGAGCATTATGCGGGAATCTCTCGTAGTTCATAACCGCTTACTGTCACCGTTTGCGTCCGGATACATGATCAGCATCAGACTGTTCTCCATCTGCTGCCCGAATCCAAAACCAATCCACGAATACGCCGGGCTTGCGTAGTAGAAGTACACATCACTAGAGTCATTTGCGATGTTGATCGAGAACTGCGTTCCTGTCTCTTCCAAGTAAAAAGTCGACGCCGCTGGGACGGTAGTTTGGTTGTTCTGCGCCTGCACAGATGTCGAGATGGAGAAAAGCGCGAGAACAGCCGCAAGGACGGCGGGCTTGAAAGAAGCCATCTCGAACAGCCTGCTTGAACTCGCGAAGAATAAAGCAGAACAGAGCAGCAGAAGTGGAGAAGGTGACGGTGGCCAACCCTTCAAGAGGCGCCTGCAGCTCGTCCTACCTTATACGGAGGCGCACACGTACAGCCACACAGCGCCAGCAGGATGCACAACGCGTCTTGCACAGGCGCACCCCTCACCTCGTTCGTGAAACATTGCTCGGACCTATCCGTCAGGGCTGTGGCGCTTGCCATTGCTTTTTTTCTGTCTTGCTCGTGGGATGGCGCGCGGTTGCGTAACGTGAAACCCCCTGCTTGGAATGCGCGCACATCTACGCGCCCTGCCATGATTGGGCACGCTTCCATGATTGGCAGTGTCGCTACACCACACAGGCTACTGGCCGTTGGAATGCATGGTATTTATAGAGGTTGAGGAACGTGGTTGGTTCCATGGGGGTGGCTACGACTGCAGCTTGCGGAAGCAGCGCCGATGCAGGGAGCGACGAGTGGAGGACAGAGGGCGACCTAATACACAACCATACAGCCACACAACAGAAGCTTGATTTCTGTGGCACATTGAGCACAGATGATCACTCATCACCAACGCCTACAGGCCGAGAGCGAGAGAAAATGACTCCTGTAAACATACATGCGTACAGACTTGGGCCGATCAGGGAAGAGGTCCTACGCGCACATGTGCTCACAAGCGTGGTTTACAGCCAGCCCAGACTCGAACTGACAAATCGTTCTTGGAGAAGGTTGGGTCAGGTCAGGCGAGGGGTCTGTTGTCTGTTCCTGAGATACCTTACATGGTGCCCTGGAGTGCTAACCGCATACGGATATACATTGATGGCAAACATGTCACCAAATACGGCAGCCGAATTATCCGAGAGTCAAGTACGCAAAATTCTAGTTGTGGAAAAGCCGGATTCGGAAAATATTATGTACCTCCATCCTCCCTTTCACGCCTCGCTTCGCCCTAGCAGAACAATCACACAGTTTAGTGTGAGATGTCCACCCGAATTTGGTGGTGGTTGGAAACAGAACAGAAAGGAAACCCATAACGAATCAAATAAAACCCGTTCTTGCTCGCTCCGGGTATGCTAGTCATAGTCATCATAGTCGTTAGTTTTGCGTGGGTGCGCCGGGTGGGAAATCAGGCGGCCGTCTCTTCGTAATCGATCAGTGCGGCGTTGCTCGAGCGCTGGGAAGCGGAGTAAGGCATGGTATGGTAAGGAAAAGTATGGTAGCAAGGCGAGACCTCTTGCAGACGGTGCGTGCTAGGTTTGCTTGTGGGTGCGTAAATGTGGCCAAGGGATGTGCCAGCTTGGGCTGCGTCATCTGCTCGCCGAGACATTTTCGATCGAACCAAACGCACCCACCCACACCAGTTTGTTCCAGATACTGCGCTGGTCCGAGACACGCTGCAAGAGCCTTCGAGTCTCAAATCTAAAAAGCCGTGGCGGGAAATCAGAGCGCTCTAGTGCAGATGCAATTGTCTAGCGGTATCGACTGCGTCGACTGTCGAACGTGACCTCGTGCTCGTAATAGCGGTCATCGTAGGCGGATTTTGGTCTCCGAATTTCTTCGCGTTCGATTTCGATCTCCCTTATACGAGACTTTCGCCTGCGGCGGATGTCGTCAGAGATCTCGACGAGCTGCAGAACATCCTCCTGTTCCAGCGTTAGCATGTCGACAGTGTCTCGAGACTATGCAGAGATACTTACGTAGCGCAGGTATTCCATAATGTAGAAGAAATCGTCTGTCTCTTCACACCGGTATCCCATTCCGTCGATGGCCTCACGGAGGACAAGGTCTTTGGTGACTTCAGTCCACATGTCCTTCTTCTTTGGTTTTACCTGAGTATCAATGTCAGTGACATGCTCATCATCGGCGCTGATGAACTTTGAACGGCGGACGCCGTTATATCGCTGCCATGTGATCTCTTGTGCGCCGCCGCCGATTCCATCCAATTGAACTCGCTTAGTGCCTGGTGGAACGTCGATTATGGTCCAATCTGTAGTGACACCGTTCCACGCCTCGCCTGGGTAGGCACGCTCCAAAGCTTTGCGATTGTAGTAATCGGCTTCAATCTCGAAGTGGGAATCGGCAGGGGCAGGGGCAGTATAACGACGTCTAGGCGGGCTGAAGGAGGGCGAGCGGGCTCTCACCTCAAAGTCGCGGCTACGACTGCGATCAATCTCGATATCAAGCTCCTCGAACTCAGTCGATCGTCCACCTTTCCTGGTTCTGAGGAAGTTAGTGGCCATCTGTCTTTACATGCTGTGGTGCAGACATACTCTCTTCGGTTGATCTCGATTTCAATGCGCTCATTGCGCGGCGGAGAAGGAGGCGCTGGTGGGGGCGGGGGTGGAGTCGGGGAACGAGCTCGCTCGACACCTGTAGCTGATCAGCATCACGTGGACTGAGTGTTTATAATCCGGGGCTCAACATACCATGATCGATGTGCCTGTGATGTGTGATAATCTCCTGGATGATGGGAGGTCGAATCTCGGGCTCGGGCGCTGGTGGCGGCGGCGGTGGAGGTGGCAGGGGTTCTGGCGAAGGCGAACGTTCTTCCATGCGACGAATGACTATCTCGTCCTTGACGACTTCGCGCTCACGAGGCCCTCTGGACTGCTCACGGGGTCGGCGAACGACAAACTCCTCGTGCTCGCGAGCTACCAGCTCTCCGCGGGAGCTCGGCGGCGGCAGAGAACGCTCCCGGCCCCGTATGACCAGCGAGTCGCGTTCGACGCTGCGGTCCCGGCCGTTGCGGCTGAACTCGCGGCGAGAGGCACGCAGGTCGAAGTTGCCGTCACGCTCCTGGAAGCGGATGGAGCCTCGCTCAGCCGAGACGTCACGGCCGTCTCTGGAGAATTCCTTGTGGGAAGCGCGGACATCGATGCCGCCGTCACGGCCCCGGAAGCGGACGTCGTCTCTCTCAATGCTGACCTCGCGGGGACGAGCACCGTCGCCACGGCGGAAGGGGATGTCGCGGACCTCTGAGGGCGGGGGACCGCGGGACTGCTCGCGGCGTCGGATGGTGACATCGAGCTCCTCCTTCTCGCGCTCGACTTCGCGGCGTCCACGGCCGCCCGTGTCGCTCCGGCGTAGGCTGAAGTCGTCAATGTCACGCTCCCTCACGCTCGAGGGCGGGGGCGGGGGCCGGCTGCGAATGGTAATAGCATCGTCGTCGTCGAAGCCGCCACGGCGACTGCGGGCTGGCGCCCGTGAGAAAGTGTCCTCGTCGCGCTCGCGGCCGCGCAGGACCATGGGCCCCGCGGTGGGACGGTCGTCGCGGAAGAAGTCTGGGGCACTACGGCGCGGGTCGCTGCCGCGGCGGAGCTCTAGGTCGAGCTCCTCGTAGTTGCGGTCGCTGCGGTTGCCGTTGCGGTAGAAGTCGCGCTCGCGCTCCTCGTACAGCTCGGCGGTTGGGTAGCGGCGCGACATGGCGCGGGCGGGCTGTGGGGAAGAGGCGGCTCACTTAGGACGGACGGGCGAGGGAGGGCCGGTGGTGGGAGCAGTGCTGGTCAGCCGCAACAACAGCGGGATGCGAGCGAGCTGTGGGCACGAGTAGGAGCAGCAGAAGAAGAAGGGAGGAAGAGCGAGGAAGAATAAGCAGGAATCCGAGTGTGCAAGCAGGCTGCAAATGCCTGACGTTATGAAGCGAGTCCGCCGCCGTCGACTGCAGCGAGTGGGGTGGTCGCGCAGGCCTCTGGCCTTGGACGAGCACTGCGACTTGGTCGCAGCCATCGAGCCGGCGGGACAGGTTCCATGCCCAACAATGACGTAGCCCCGTCCACGCGCACCAGCCCACACGGACACCCTCGACCACCACCACTACCCTCGCTTGAGCCTAAGCCTGCGCTTGCGCCTGCTTCTTGCTCTAGTAGAGTAGATAAGAAGAACAAAGCACATATCGCTGAACTTCTGGACCTTTGGGAAAGAGCAGTGCGCACAGGAGCACCTGCACTGTGCATGAACTGCCCTCATCATGGCCGCCGTCCCCAGCTGCTCCAGTCCGCCGCTGTCACATCTGCCGCAGCCTAACCGGCGCAATTAGCGGACGTTCGGTGGGACTCTGCATGCATGTGATCGTGGAACTCATTTCGTGCACACTGCGCAGACATCAGTCAGGCACCTTCAGCCGCCCTCAGGCACAGCAGCAGCCCAGCAGTGGCCCGACGCCAGCAGCGTCTCCGGGAAGCCTAAGCAATCATTACGCCTTGTCTGACGGGGTCAGGATCTGCCTAACGTCTGTAGCTCTCCCGCTGGGCTTGACCAAACCCTGACACAACGTGCCCGCGGTACACCGTGACGACCCGTAACCGTGCCACTCTTCTCCACTGGACCCTTTGACGTTTGCAGTTGGCCGTACGCCTTCTTCGAGGCAGAGGCAGACTTTGCCGTCTTGCTCGTGTGTATGCTGCGTGGTCATGACCAGGTGCTTACTGCCTCCAACATGCACGATGACGTAGCTCTGACTGCTCAAATACCAACCTTGCACGGAAAGTCGCCAGACTTGTCGCTGCACTGGCATGATAGTGACTCGATTGCCACATAGCATACTGGAAAGGCAGAAACTCCCCCTCAGAGCGCCCACCTTGACCTTTGTACATCAAAGCTTGTTTCCTATACGATAGTAACAGGCATTCATGCACATTCTTTCTACCCTCCTAGTATTGTGCCGATTACAAGCTCAAGGCAATTTTATAGCATTCGGCGGATCAGATTGCTCGCGAATGAGAATGTCCTTAAAGTCTGCTGGATCGAGCACGGGTTCCCAGGATCCAAACGAGTATATCCCAAACATTGTCCCGGTGAACGCACCGCCCACTGGTGGCATCACGCACAGATCCTCTATGTCGAAGGTGAAGTTCCACTCGTAGGAGCCCTGCGAAAGCGCCAGGGTGTACGAGATAGGGGTGGCTTGCGCAGACAACTGGGCTGGCACAGATGCATCAAATGCATTCCGTGATTCCTCAAGTGCTGGGTACGTTGTTGAAATTCTCCCTGCCGTACCTGTGGGCGTCCTACAAACAACAGTCTGCACCAGAGCGTCGTCGTGAGTATTGAGTGTGATGCCGATTGATGCGTACGAATACATGCTCCACCACACGGTAACTCCAGCCTCGTATCCTTTGCGACTGGGCTTGAAATCGAGAGTCGCAGAGAAACGGTCACGGAAACTCTCTTGTTTCCGCAAGAGAAGACTTGGTGCTTCGGGACTTGCGAGGTCGTAGCAGCCTCCATGCAATCGTAAGTACCCAGGTCGCTCGCTGTACGAGTGGAACGGTTTGAGTGGGGTGTTCTTTCGATACCAGCCCAGCTCCAGGGCCTCACTAGTCGAGTCGAGCGCTGCTTGCCATCGGATAGTGTCGGGTCTTACTTGATCTACCAGCTGGATCACCTTGTCGCGCCCCTCGGTCTCGAGAGTGACGTTTTTCCCGTTGTTGAAGACAGGCCATCCATTTATCCACTCGACTTTGACGAGAAATGTTTCGCGTCCTACCTTTTGTCAGCCATGAGAGCAACTTTAGAAAGAAGACGTACCTAATTGGGGCTCCAGATACTTCGCCTTATGCTTCACCGGTCTCACACCCAGGAATACGCCCCACCACCGTCCCTCCCCATCCTCGAAGATATCCGCATGCCCCGTCCTCTGAACCTCCTCACCACATCCATTATACCACAGTGGCTTCCCCTGGCTCTCCCAGGGACCAAAGACACCTTCCTTACTCCTATACACCCACTCCTGATGCCCCGCCTCAGTCCCGCCTTCAGCAACAAACAGATAGTACCATCCGTCTTTCTTCACAATATGGCTTCCCTCAGCAACTCCGTACTGGCTCTGCCGAACGCACACCGGCGGCGACAGCGTTCTGCCCGTGTCTAAATCGACCTGCGAGACGTGGATAGCAAAATCTTTCAACCTGCTGTCCGGATCCCTGTCCGCAACGCGCACAGTAGTGGAGAGATATGTTTTTCCGTCGTCGTCCCAAAACATATCTTGATCGAATCCCGGATTATCGAAGAAGATGGGATCGCTCCACTTGCTCTCATCCTCGATATCCCCCGTCCAAACATAGAACCCGCGAGGGAAAATCCTTTCATCGCTGCCAGGCCGATAGCGCTGGAAGACACCGTTGAACAAGTACCAGCGCTTCTGGTCCACCCTGTATCTCAGCGTAGAAGCCCAGCTGCCAGCGCCGGGCTCAGTGGTTCTTAGATTGAGCTGAGACGGTCGCGTGAGGGCGTGACCTACCAGTTTCCAGTTGATAGCGTCTGTGGACCGGTAGATCGTGCATCCTGGGAAGTACTCAAATGTTGAGGTGCTGAGGTAGAATGTTGGTTTCCCTCCTGGATCCAGGGAAGGAACGGTGCAGACGGTGGGATCCGGGTTGAAGCCGCGGATGACAGGGTTTCGAAAAGTAGAGGACATGTTACAACTGGATTCGGGCTATTTTTAGCGTCAGTGAAGTCGTTTCTCACTATATAATTATTCGGAGCTGCTGATGTTTATCCAGCGACGGTTAGGCATTTGGTGCGGTGTTTTTCCGCCAATCACGGTGCTGCTGTAACATGTATGTGTAAAGTCATTGCCTAACATGCAAAGAAACCATTCTGACGATTCCATGCCGACTTCGATTGTTGAAAAGCACATCAATCCAAATTGTCAGAAGCAATATCACCGCGTCATATTTTTTGATATCAGCCGCATTGCAGCAGAAACATTCCAAGAAGCACATTCAATATCTACCACCACTTCAAATATTCAATCGCCACTATACGCTTAGTATCCAACTCTAACCTTATCCGACTACATACAACAGTTCAATGCTAAGCCACCACCCCACTGTACTCAACATTATCAACCACAGCTCCAGCCTTCACGACCGCCGTCCCCGCATCGCCTTCACATTCAAACGAAATTGCAACCGTACCACCTGACGCATTGGCGTCAAAAGTCTCCTTAACCGACCCCTGACCACCAGTCGAGGCCCTTCGCGTCCAGCTCTGCACTGTGAAACCGCTGTACAGCGTGGTATGCAACGTACACTGGACTGCGGGCGGACCGCGTCCCGTCGAGCTGACCAGGTATTTCCAGTCGAAGCTGAGTGTATGGGGCGCAGTGTGGCTCAACCCACCGACGGAAGTGGAAAGGGTGCTGGACGTAGCGTTTTGGTTGTCCCAGGTCAGAAGACTGATAGTGAGTTAGGATATGGGTAATGGGAATGGTGTAGGCGAAGAGAGCCATATCGCAAGATTATATGATGTGAGACAATACCAACGTACCCAAAATGAGTGCCTGAGGGCGCTGTGAAGCGCCAGTCATTGGTATCGCTGTTAGACGCCACGCGTGCGCCGCCACTGAGCGTCCAGCCTGTTGCACCGGACTCGAAGGAGCCGTTCTCAAGTACGTTGGTGTCGCTAGATTGTCTGCGGAGGGAGCTGGGAGCTGCAAGGGCTGTTGTGGCGGCGCTGAGAAAGATGAATGTAGATGAGAGCTTCATGGCTTGTCTTTTGGCGATTGCTCTTCGCTAGAATGCTATGTTGTGATCTGGAGGATCTTCTGCTTGGTCAGTTGATGGCTTTATAGGGAGGGAAAGGTCTGTTGTTCGATGTCGTTTCCATGCTGACCTAAATTTAGGAAGAGCGACTGCCACAAGCGTGGATCGTACTTGCACGCAATTGGCTTCCTAGTACTTCGTGCACTTGATAGTCGACTGAATTGCTGTTTTGAGAAGCCGATGTGGGGAAGCCAATACGTCCTGCATGGGGGTCCTGAAGTGCTGGAGCCTAATGTCGTTGCGTTATTAGTTGATGGGGAACATATAAAGCTATGTCTTAGATCAATGGCTACGCTAGTATTACACACAAATGTTCTTTTCTATACACATCAAGTTAAGCTTACATCAAGCGTAGGTCCAGCTGTAAAAAGCCATTGCAGACGTTCAACGTGTCGACGGAAAGAAGTCGGCAAGGCGTCCCGAAGGTGGAGATAGAGGGTGGCCTGATTTCCAATCGGTAAAGTCCATACCTGCGCCCACGGAGAACGAGTCCTAAATTTCCGCGAGCGAGCCAGCGTTCATGTCACAGCTTCAAGCAGTTGGCCGCTCTCGGGCCCTGTAAACTTCTTCCTGCCCGTCGTGAGCCAGAATACAGCGCTGAGCAACATGATCAGGCCAGTCGCTGCGGAAGTGTAGTTCATGTTTTCGCTGTCCACGGGTGTTGTACTTGGTAGGTTTGCGATGATACACATAAAAGCTAGGAACACAAAACCGATAATGTTGACCAAGATGCCGTAGCGACCAAGTGAGTAGGAACCTTGGAGTTTTGTCTTCTTACCGGAAAAGTGTCCGAGAACGCGGGCAAGTAGTGGCATGGCGTACGAGAGATCTTTCAACATTAGTCATAATATTGGTAATGTAGGTCTACTACTCACAAAATCCTTGAGTGGCGACAGCCACGATAGTGTTGAAGCCAGTCACTGTGCCGAAGTAGATGGAGTTGAATGCGATTTGGACAACACCAGTCAACAGAATGGCATATACCGGAACACTCCGTGATGAGACCTTGCTGAGAATATCCGAGAATGGCAATCCTTGGTCGCGCGCGAAGGCGTACACTGATCTTGAACCCTCGGCCATCAAGGAATTGGAGGCCACCAGACAAATAACAGAGATCATCGATGCCAGAACCGAGGCACCTGCAGCACTACCAGTTGAGTTGAACATGATCTCAATGACGGGAACACCTGTCGCCGTCGTTGCAGTGGCATCGAGATCGCCAATACAGAAGCTTAACGCGATGAGCCAGATGAAGCCGGTAATGAAGCCCATGTATACAGCCATAACGATCGCACGAGGTGCTTGCTTTCGAGCGTTCTTGATCTCCTCCGTCATGTGGGCTGGGGCATCGTAGCAGCACATACCGTACGCGCCTGGAACTTATTAGCACTCTTTCCTTGTTGGTAACGAGATGCATGCTCACTTTGAAGCAGACCAAGAACAACAGCATATGGTGGAGTCCACCCTGTAAAATTCTGGAAGTCACTGAAGACAAAATCTGGTGACTGCTTATGGTCGTTAGTTGCGAGTATGGTGGCCAGGCAAACCACAAAGGACAGCATATTCCAGGCGAGGATAACCTTGGAAAGTCGATTCAGGATGTGTGGGAAATAGATGTTGCTGAGCATGGAGAGTAGAGTGATCAAGTATGCGCACAAGACTGTATGCCATCGCTCAATCGTGAAACCATAGTTTAGCTGCGCAGTACCGAGAACGAAGTTTGTCGCGATGAAATTGTTGGTGGCTCCCATGGCTAATACGCCGATGAGCATGAACCACCCGCAGATGTAGCTGAAGCCTCGGGCCCAACTAGTCGGTGCGAGAACTGCTACCCAACTGTACTGGCCGCCAGCAAGTGGGTACCTGGTTTAAAATCAGTACAGTCAACATTCGAGATATCTCACAACTCACGCGCTACACATCTCAGCCATCGAGTACGCGACAGAAAGCGTGAAGATGCAGACGGCCAGCCAGCCCCATATCATCACTGGTGGTCCGCCTGTCTCGACGCCGATGATGAGGACGCCACTCAGCGCTGTCCAGGAAGTGACAATGCTGAAGGAAAAGCCCACCATACCAACAAGGCCGAAGCTACGCTTCAGCTCTGCACATTGTAAGCACTGTGCTCCTGAAATGCCTGAGGTCAATTACCTTGAGTATATCCCAGCTGCGCAAGCACTGCATCGTCCTCGTCAAACACATCAACCTTCTTTTCCGGGTCCGGAGTTGCAGTCGCAGACATATCTGTGCAGCGATCGGCACGTAACAAGAGGAATTGCAACCTTGAGAAACTCGCAGACTGTACCAGTGTAGAACGGCACCATCTCCCGACTATACATGTCTCCAGTATCCATCTAAGTCGATCCTGTCAACGCGGCAGCCATGCATATCAGTGTCTCCACTGCGTCACTACATGTTGATAACAGCCGTGATGGCTTGCTTTAGCAGCAATCTTATCCGCGTTTATAGCTGTTCTTATCAAACTGGTACAGCGAGGCATGATTGGTCGAGATAGGAAAAGTACTCGGTAGTCGTACAGTGGGGTGCTACCCCGGCCGTGCAGTGCATATTCCCGCGACATCAGCTATGGGATACTGTCCATTCACTTTGTACTCCTCGATCTTAAGATTGCTCTGCCAAAAGTCGGATTGGGCCTCGCTCTATATAAAAGGAAGAAGACTGCAGGGAGCGAAAGACTCCCGAAGTACAGCAGGAGAATAGGAAGTGGTCCTTCCGACGGGCCGTTGCCCCACCAAACACCCCACCGAACCCTGAGCTTGACCGGCCGAGAAGACGACGGCATGACAAACGCGATTATTCAGTGCTTTCTGTTGTATATTGTATCAAGCGGCCTCTAAGGCAATTGTAGTAGTTATTGCACATGAGGTGCATATGTTCGCGCAGGGGTATATATAGTCCCTGTTTCCAGAGTAGCTTGTCAGCAAAAGCCTCAAAATCTCACTGACTCGCAGATAGACATTGCCAAACTATACCGGAAGCTGATATTGTACGTTAACTCTCTGTTTCAATGCGCTTCAGATTGAATCTCAAGCTTTACGTTTACACTATCGCCTACATGGCAAGATAAAGACTCCCAAGCTCTCCAAGACTACACACACCCTCACAGTACACCAACAATATCTCAATTGAGACTCACCTCCGATATAAGGCCTTGACAAAGCTTCTCCGATCTTCATACCAATAAATTTACCACAGCATCTCCGCCATCAATGCCTATCACTCAAATCACCACCTCTACCCCCTACCCCTGGCCACATGATGCCTCATTATCTCCGCACACAACCGCCTTGTTGCTTATCGACATGCAACATGACTTCCTCTCAGCAGACGGCTATCTCGGCACGCTTGACCCGTCCTCCACAAGACGTTTCCAACCGCTTCTGAGCACCATATCCTCTCTACTTGATGCCTTCCGGCACACCGGGTTTCCTGTGCTACATACACGCGAAGGTCACGACGCCAGCCTCTCCACTGTGTCGTCGCGCGAGCGGCATCGGTCGGGCGTGTGCGGCGCCACCATTGGTGCTGCAGGGCCGATGGGGAGGTTTCTTATTCGTGGCGAAAAAGGGCATGATATTGTACCGGAAGTGGCGCCAATAGAAGGAGAGGTTGTGATCGATAAGCCAGGGCGCGGGGCGTTTACGGGTACAGAGCTTGACAATGTATTGAGAGCGAAGGGAGTGAGTAATCTGATCATATGTGGTGTCACGGCGGATGCGTGTGTCAGCAGTACGGTGAGAGAGGCCAGCGATCGGGCATACGATGTGTTAGTCGTAACAGATGCTGTGGAGAGTATGAATGACGAGCTGAAGAGATGGAGCCTGGAGTCAATTGTGGTAGAGGGAGGGCTGTTTGGGGTGACAGCTGACAGTAAAGCTGTGCTACATGCCGTCAAAAGCTGGCACAGAATCTCTGAAGCACAGTAAACCATCTGTGAATAACGGGACTGCAGCACTGCTGTAAGGTGCAGTGTAACGAAAAAGGATCACCAACTGTCACACACAGACACTGGACAAGGAATAGAGAGATTGAGTATTGCATTGACTTTAGCCAGCCTGCATGAGACTGGAGTCTCGTTATTGAAGTAAAACCAATCCACAAAGAACGCCGAAGACCGATAGCCGTGACCAAATCATATCAGTTAACAAAGAGCTGTGACGGTCTGAATCGCCAACAATCTTAGCAGAGTCGAAGGCGCAGCACGCGTCGAGCAGAAAAGGAGAGGCGTTTAGCCACCGAAACCGTAAAGGGTACGGCCCTGGCGCTTGAGTGCGTAGACAACATCGAGGGAAGTGACGGTCTTGCGCTTGGCGTGCTCAGTGTAGGTGACAGCATCACGGATAACGCTCTCGAGGAAGGTCTTCAGGACACCACGGGTCTCCTCGTAGATCACTGCGGTGTTATTAGTATGGACTCGATGTGGCACGAGAGTAAGGGCGACGTACTGGCAGAAATACGCTTGACACCACCACGACGCGCGAGACGACGGATGGCGGGCTTGGTGATACCCTGGATGTTGTCACGCAAGATCTTGCGGTGACGCTTGGCTCCGCCCTTGCCGAGGCCCTTGCCACCCTTTCCGCCTAGAAGAGCGTTAGCATGCTGTATCGCAGAGGTTGTAGAGGTACGGCAGTGGCGACGACGTAAAGGCGCAGTGCAGCGCAGGGCAGTGTGGACAGCGCAGGGCAGCGCGGTCGTCGCGATGCGCGATGCAGCCCATGGATGCGCGTTACGGCAAAGTGGGGTTACGCGTTGAGGCTGAAGACCACCACGCGCAACTCCAGCGAGGCTGCAACAGCAACAGCAGCAGCGGCGACAACAGCGATGCACGCTGACGCGGCGACGACAGAGTGCAAAGGAAGGTGTACTTACGACCAGTCATGTTGCTAGAAGGTTAGTTGGGATGAAGTGTATTTGGAAATCCGATGCAAACGCCTTGACGCGGTTGCAGAAGCAGTGGTGGAAGTTGAGAAATGCGTGGAGTGGAAGAGGGAGAAAAGGAGTGCGCGAAGTGGGCAGGCGGCGGCTTAAGTAGTAGAAGGCGGGCGTGGTGGCTGCCTCAGATCACGCAGAGCTCGGGCGCGCGCTTTCACGAAAATCAAACCTGCGCCCAAGACTGCCGCCAGATCAATCGCCTGGAAAGCGCGCTGTTCTGACCGCGCTTTTTTGGCTGAGGACTCCCGCTGGAAATCAACTCAGGACGCTAGTGCGCACGGGCCCGAACACCAAAACGCGTCCCTCACCCCAACACCGCTGTACGGGTAAACGCAACACCAACGATATGCTCCTCCCCGTGCTGAGCTTGCCTCGATTTCCACAGACGACTTGAATATGGATGTTGTCTTGAAACGCCAGGCCGCTTTGTCGTGCCTCCAGAGCCACGTTTTGGATCATCCTATCAGACGCGTAGCCACTCTGCAGACCCTAAATGCGGTCTGCTACCGCTTGACTCCAGCATATAGCGGAGTGGAGGCGCTTGAAGCCATCATGAGTTGATAAATCACCAATGGCTAGTTTTCGAATTCAACGCAGACGCTCAAACGACACAGTTCACGGACAATCCTCGCCAAATAGACATTAAGTGTCATGGGATGCCGCTAAGTTCGAAGCGCGTAGTAGCCTCACAGCCGTCGATCATTGCACGGCGTCCACGGGTAGGTTGCTGTGAAGCACGTGTTCCAACGAAGCCGGACATCGTTGAGCAAACACATCCATTCTGAAATTGTTTGATTGTACAGAAGAAAGTACGCTTCCAGCGCGAGGACGCGACAACAGCCCTCACATACTCAGTATGTTAGGTATCAGGTGCCGCCGTTTCTGCTGCAAAGTCGGCTTTCGTCGGCGACAGGCGTCGTTTCAACAGACCAGGCAACAGGTCAGGCAGAGGCACTCGCTTGCAAGTATGCAAAGGGAAAAGATGTACTATGACTGCTACAAATGAAATTCATGTTTGCATTGCTAATCAACGCCAACTACAGACCACAGTAACACTAACCAAGGTGTTTTGACCGACGATCGATTCTAGATGGCTACTAATCACAGTTCGGAACGCTATGTTTACTTCGTCTCATCTTCCGACTTCTTCTCAGGCGTGTCCTCGTACACTGGCGGGGCATCGTATGCAGGCAACTCAGCATACTCATGCTTCTCGCTGCGCTCGTCCGCAGCAGTCTCTTCAACGTCATCCTCAAGAGCAATCGGCTGATAACTCTGTCCGCGGATCCTGGCAATGGTGATTGCGATGAGGCAGCCGAGAGCCATACCGATGAGGTAGGTCAGCGTGCCGGCGAAAATACCAATGAGGACAGGGACGAGTATCGTGAAGAATGCGCGACGAAGAAACATGTGCATGCGATGATGGTGGCCGTGGTGGTGAGGAGGGTGGTGGGGGCCATTGTGCTCCATGTGGTGAGGAGGACGGTGGTGTCCACCAGGACGGAATCTGTGGGGTGGCTTGCCCCTGAATGTCTCCTCGACCATAGGGTTGTGGTGGCCTTGCGGGCGGTTGTGACAACCGGGCCGTCCCTTGCCCGTATGCTTCAAACCTTCAATGCGATCGGCCATGATGCCCTTCCATTTGCACAGGACTGACCATTGCTTGCACTCCTTCTTTCCAGCTGGTGGCGCTTCTATAGCCGTCTGTCCGAATGAAGCAATCATAAGGCGGCCAGACGGTTCCTTGAGCAGGTTGATTGTCATCGGTACCGGGTCCATGGGCTTCGACTCGACTGAGGTAATACGGAACGTCATGGGAAGTAGCTCTACGCCGGCCTCGGAGACAGTCTCTGCCGAGTTGAAGTGGAAGGTGTATCCTGTGACGCGAAGGCGCAGATTGTCTTGACCCTTCGGGTTTATCTGGGTGATATAGAAAGGCTGTGACGCCATTGCAAAGGTTGGCGGATACAGCTGGACGCCATCAACCTCGAGCGAATCTTCGTGGGAACCAACTTCGAAATCAAGAAGCTGCTACCCATTAGTGATGCTGATTGAACATACACAGCGTTTTCGTGAGATGCAGAGGTGGTGCGCATCACATATTTAATGACGTGAGGCTAGCGGACTGTAGCGGAGCTGAGGGGGGGGGGGGGTTGTACTCACGAATGCATTGCCCGCATCCTTCTCCCAGTTGAGAGAATCGCCGTCCAAAGTTGCAACTGCGCATCGGGGGCATTCGACTGCAACGGAGCGCTTGAAGGGGTTGATCGCGAGCGTTTCCAAGGCTTTGTCGTCCCCAAGGTCGGCTATCGCCACCGAAGGCGGGATGAGCACGGCGTTGGCGGCCAGCGCCAGGCTTGCGAAAAGACCCAGCTTGCTGGGCGACATGGTGAAATGTGTGTATGGACAGGCAAAGAAATAAGGGTGCAAGGTGGTTGAGAGGTTGAAGTTCAGTTTGTGCGGCCTGGAAACAAAGTAAAGCGATGCTGAGACCCGACCTGTTCGGTGGTTCGTCGCTGCCGCGTCATCCTGTCCCCAAGGAGCAATGAACGTGCGAGGATTCCCGCCCGCAAGTGTCGCGGCAATGTTTCATAGCGCCATCCGCGAGCGCTCAATCTGAGAGACAGCCATGGCACCAGCCCAGTCTCCGCGCAAGCTCACAGGTCCTAGCTTGTGGTGGCTGTCGCTCTTTCACACAGCTGGTCGTGGCGAGTGCTGTCTTCCTGGTCAGGCGAAGCCTAGTGCCAGAAACGAAACGCTCAATCTGACGCATTCAGCGACATCAACATGCGACCAACAACTGACCCTTTACAGGAGTGCGTTGATCTAGAACCTGATTGCTTGTACGAACACGACCAGATCTATGAGGGTCCAAATTGAGCGGTGCTGATTGTACGAAGTAGCCCCCATTTTAGAGAAAGCTTGCACAGCGCAGGTGCTCCTAAGACTATGCCGAGCACCTGGAAAGCCCCCAATAATCACCCCTTGAAGTACCCAAATTCGCTTCTGGTTCTTCCTGCGATCTCCCTCTTACAAATATTCTTTCCTGATGGTTCATCAGCGCCGATGATGGAGGCTTGATGCGTAGCTATTTGCCATCCATCAATGAGCACTGTGCATGCGCCGTCGACCGACAGCTCAGTGTATAGTCTCTCTGAAGACAAGTACTATATGAGCAAGACTTCGTGACCACTTGATGCGGCCTGTGCTGATATCGAAGCAACACACTCTATGCCTTCGAGAATGCAGAAAGAGCGTCTGCCGTCGCACATGTTATGGTTTCTCTACGACTCACGTCGACAGCTCAGAGGACGGCCTTCGCATCCAAGAGTAGTGTCCTCACAGTCGCTGATTTGCTGGTTCTACGAACGTATCCGCTGCCTTTTAGTGCACAACGGGCATGTGCTCCGCGGCTGTTAGCCCCTAGCTAGTGAGTTCGGGTTAGTACTCTCGCTGCGTTCATCATGAAAGACAAACATTGCCATAGCGTGTAGACGAAATTGCTTTGATATCAGGCAACATCTGTCTGCCCACGCCAGATTCTTTTGAGGCTTCAAGAAGAGATATGGGCTCCTCTGGAGGGAGGGTATAAAAAGACAAGAGAGTAGAATGTCAGTGGCTTTTGAGGTACAAGATGGAATTGTGTAGAGGAAGTAGAGAAGT
Source organism: Epicoccum sorghinum (assembly GCA_020272525.1). NCBI lineage: Eukaryota > Fungi > Ascomycota > Dothideomycetes > Pleosporales > Didymellaceae > Epicoccum > Epicoccum sorghinum. The sequence goes on along the minus strand of VXJJ01000011.1, from coordinate 1,457,199 downwards.
GATGGTGGTGAATGAGATGGTGACAGCAAGCATGCTCGTAGCTCTCAGCAAGAGTGACACCAAGGTTAAGGTAGTAGGAAGTGAGATGTTCCTCTGAAACGATCCTCATAGCACACAGGGCGCCTGATATGCCTGGTACGTCTCCACGTCCCACTACAGCGGTATCAGTGCACCCTCGTACGTTTCAACACATCTGAGGCATGCACTTACACAGTTCCTCTCAACCTTCATCGAGATCGAGTCCCACTGCCTGGGAGTATGTCAGGAGCGTTACCCATCTCCCTGGCGCTTGCTAATCCCAACAGACGCCCTTGCCAAGGTTCTGCGAAGCAAGTGAAAGCACGTGCTGACAGGCCCAGCTGTCTCGAGTTCCTGTGTTCCATGTGAACGGTGTTTCGAAACAAAATGTGGACCCATCTGGAAATCAGTCGCTTTCGTTCGCAAGAGCAAGAAGCGACGGTGGCGAAGGTGCCATAATGCATCAACGGAATGGCGCCACAAGACAGCCAGAGCCGCGATAACTCCTGCTAAAAGCATTGGAGTGATGTTTGACGTTCCTTATCCGTGATAAACATTCGAGGTTCGATCGACCCGCCCGCATGCTGATCAGCGACCCACAACCCGCGACGCATTCACAGAGGTTCGTACGACGCACGAAGCTCGTTGCAAGTTTATGAGGTTCCAGACCTCAGGAATCACGCGCACGTTGCAAGGCGAGCAGGGAGTCGAAAACGCTCTACCGGGACTGACGAGAGTACCCAGGTAATAGCGCTGGCTGTCGGAAGCACCGGCAGAACGGGGCTCGGACGAACGATCCCTTTGTAAGAGGGTTTAGGCTCGAAAATGGTGCTTACAATTATTCACCTATCTTCTAGGAATGATGAACGTCTTGCGGGTTACAGAGACAAGTGTGCCGTGTCAATTTCTTCTCCTCTGCGAAGAATGCTGCAGAGGAGTTGCGTACGCGTACGAACACACCCCAACAACGATAGGATCAGATCATCTCTCCACGCAATAACTCGATCTCAATCTCGCTTATCTACCGTCGCTGAACATGTTTCAGGTCCTAGTCGAATGCCATGATAGGCTGTTCGTATTGTATACAAGAGCGAAAAATGATGAGTCTGAATTGATGAGACGCGTCAGATGTAGCGCGGTCTCATTGATGCTGACAGCTAGTTTCGAGAAGCTTTTAGGCATCTCTCGGGCATCTGCATGACTCTTCAGCGCCTCTGCCGGCCTGAGGCACGGTGGGCGACCGTCACCGTGCCTAGGTAGGGCTGTTTGATGAATAAACAACGGTCGCTTGTTTCCTAGTGCTGCCCTTGCAATGACATAGACCATAGGCAATCCTGGACCTGTGGAGTTGGAGACGCTGCTAGGTACTGTGGTCTTGGAGCGAGTACAGTGACAAAGTTTGTCGTAAACCGGGCAAACCTGTCCGCTGAGCCTCCACAACGCAGCGAGATGGGCACCGGATTATGCGGATGCGTGGTTTGGAGTCTGCAGCGTCGTTAGCGCGACGGTGATAAACATGGTGGTAAGCGGGAGGGGGGATAAGGCCGGGCGAGGTGCATGCGTGTGCGTGTTGGACCCCTGGAAAGCCCCGAGTGCACGAGCCGACCTAGCATCTCAGACTTGGGTCTCGACAAAGACCCCTTCATTTCGAGAATTTTCCGCCACGTAGAACAAAGAGATAAAGGACCGAGGCCCTCGATGAGTTCCAGCAATCGGCAGCTCACAGAGTAAACCACAGTTGGCTATTATCTCCGCAAGATTCGTCTTGTTGCAACCCGGATTTTCTTATACATTAAGGCTACGACGCTGCTGCGCAGTGATTGGCTGGAAGGTCCCCACTGCATTCGGCCCAGACACACCAACACCAGCCGCGCTATCTATTAAGGTTGTTTAGCTGGCCGGCGTGAGCATTTACGGCATCTTGGATTCCGCGGCGGACTACATCATCGAACATCCGGTATTATTCTGCCCAGGGCACATATATACCACTGGTCCCATCGAAGATTATATCCGTCCCAAGACAACACTATTACCATCACCACCACCAACAAGAAACTAGAAGTTCATTCTTCTAATTCACCAAAGACTACACTCCGCTATACAAAGTCAAATCAAGCATATCATCATGTTCTCCTGCGCCAACTACGAACGCGGATGCCGGGGCCGCTGCAACGTCAATGGCAGCCGGTGCGGAGATTGCATCGCCCTCAACCTTCAAGCTCGCTCGAACAGCACATCTTCGACTTCATCGACAAACTCAAATGCAGCTTCTGCATACTCAGCAATGACGTCGTCCTTCGCTTCGCTCAAGCAGTTCAACTCTGCTGCAAAGGCTTCGTAGTCAATCGCGGAGAGATCTCTGTAACGACCTTTATGACAAGCATTTTGAACATTAGCGAACGCGTTTCGAAACTCTACATTCTCTATCGGACCAGCTCCGATCATCATTAGGGCAACATCTGGACTGGCATTTACACGGCGCAAACAACTTTTCCTGGATTGTAATACGATATACCACTTGTTTGAATAGACGAACTTGGCGCTGGCGCGGGGCACAAGGAGCAGAGCATGGAGTATGGGAGCACATAGGGTGCCACGAACTATGGTAGCAATGGACCCGGATAGGATCTCAGACTGTTGTAGGACTCTCAATTGAACTATCTTCGTATAACCTACACGATCACATCGCGTTCGACCCGACAGGTCCGTGTGTTGCGACCTCGTGATTGTCATTGCGTTTTGATTTGCGCATGCCGCGGGCAGATGAAACGGGCAAGCATGCTGCATTTCTCGGGAATGCAGCCCCACAAGCATACACGCCTGTCATGCACGCCGTTGACACAATCCTGACCAGTCCTCTCATATCAACATCATCTTTGAAACGTTAATGGTAACTCGATGCTTGAACGTTGTGCCACGATGGCCTTGATCGCGCAGCCTGCCATCAGACAAACCGCTCAAGCCACAGCCTGCCATACCCGCGTCCAGTGCAAATCCTCGAAGCCAGACCGCAAAAACCGCACATCTTTTCCCCGATGTCGTAACTCCCCACATGAAAGGAGTGGAAACTTCCTTCTCGACCACGAGGCTTCCAAGGTGAGGTGGGGCAGCCAGCAATTTATTCACTTCGAGACTCGCAACGACCTCAGGGTCTGGAAGGGCCTCTGGATCGATCATAGCTTTTGCTGTGGATCGGTGTGACGGCTGTCCTGCCAGAGTTGCGGGAAAAACTGGGCAGTCCTTGAACTTAATGACGTCGTAGCGTGCAGCATGCCGAACATCCCGGCTTTACGGCGCCACCGTCGAAGCGAGCCCGTGTAGAGCTGTCACCAACATAGACAGAGGGTGCACACGTATTGAATTTGGAAATCTATTTTGGCTCGTGACAGACCATTAGGGTACGGGGCTTTTCCTCAACACGATGCTGCCACTCTGCATTGGTGGTCTCGCTGCTACGCAGGGTCAGCTCTCCTAATTGTTGCCCTTGAAGTCAGCGGTGCATCGCCTACCAGGAGCTTCGTAACCACAGGTTGGCACCACCATCAGTATGTGTGCCTGATGCTCGGAGCCCTTTCAGCGAATCAGCTTCTCTCTAGCGTATGGGGTATGGATGCAGCGGGCAGCGGCTCTGTCTCACATTGGCTTTAGTGTCTTTGCATCCGCGAAGGGAAGTAGCATTAAAAGCAGGGAAAACAGGTACCGGCGCCGAACTGAGCACAGCGAAGACGCAGCCTTGCATCACCCTGCATGCAGGATCCTTTGATACGGCAAACTTTCTTGGGCTGTTCCAAACATACCTGAAGCTGGCGCATGCACATGGCCTCTGTGTCGATCAGTGTACCTTGAATAGTACAGAGTACTTTCGGTAATCCCCAGTCTACCATATCATGCCCGAAGTAGAGATCGTCGCTTCTGGATTCGTCTACCCCTTGGGACCTGGGCAATATCACTCTTCGATATATGGACAATGGATCATTGAAAGCAAGAAAAGCTCTCTATTAGCTATCCACATGCATCCAGACCCTTCAGCGACAAGCGTCTCGCACGTTGAAAAGCCTACCTACCAGCAGGCGACTAATCTTAGCACTCCCGTTGCGAATGCAGGGCAAAGCAACGAAAACGACGTCATAGCGCGGTGGGAGCTACTTCACCGCCCTCCTGCCTCCGAGCCTCGGTTCATGACCGTGACGAGCTGTCTGTAGGGCTGAATATACAATACTCTCCATTGATCGGCATGCTTGATAGAAGCTTTGTGAAGAAAGCACTTGTGTTCACCGCCCTCTCATATACAGCGAATACGAAGAGGAAGTGAGGCTACTCAACTATTCGCGCTCGATGCCTCTGTACTGTCCTGTATGCCGCACCCCACTTCGGAACTGAGTCCCAGCCTCTCATAGATGCTCTCCTATGTGTGAAATCCTCCACTCACCGACTCAAGTTGCAATTTGCCTACAATCATGACAAGCAGTCTGCTTGCAGTATATCATGCGTGTTCGACTTCTCTGGGTCCATGCTTGATGGAGAAGAGTCATCATTGTCATAGCCGTCCAAGGACATAGCGGATCAGGCACCCATCAGAAAAGAGATACCTTGAGCCAACAGTCAACGACAGGTACTTCTTCATTGATGTGCTTATCAACCCCGTGAAATCGATGCAAATTCATAGGTGGTGTATGTGAGTCACTGTCCCTCAACCGTGACACAGACCTCTTCGTCCTTTCTCCCTCCATCTGAATCTGTCTAGATACTACAAACGAGAGTCCACTGTAATTTGATCATTATTCTGTTACACGCTACAAGACTGCGAGTCACTACGAGTAATTATTCTTGTTATCAATTCTGACATCAAAAAGAACTACTATGCAATTACGGTGAGTTCAGAAGTCACTTTACGTGGAGTGCGTTCACCAGCAAATGGAGGGTAGCAAGCTTTGCCAATTCGGGTAGCGGTTCTTCGTATAGCGGCGTAAAAGGTATCATTTCCACTGTCGCACTGGAGAGCAAGTTGAGTCTGCAGTACCTCATTGTGACTATATCTAGAGCCGCTACCTAGACTCATGTTCGCCACAATGCCTCCTAGATGTCCACCACCCTACAAGCTTTGCGCCTTCTTTGCCAACTCCTGTACCACACTCCTCAACAACAACACGTCCGCTCCCCTAACCATTCCCACGTCCTCCTCGGCCCCCTTTCTCACAATCTTAATTTGCGAAGGCACGCCATCCTCAAAGACCAGAAACGTAGGCATAGCCGTGATTCCGTACCTCCCTGCAACATCCTTGACATGGTCGACATTCACCTTGCCAAACGCCAGCTTTCCCGCTACAGCATGGTCGTCAGCGAGCTTGGAGAAGATAGGTGCGATAGTACGACATGGCGGACACCAGTCGGCATAGAAGTCGACAACGACGTATTTGGACGACTTCAGGACGTTGTCGATGTCAGCAGGTGCGTGCACTTTGGTCACTTTGCCTGAGGTTTCGGGGATCGGGGAGCGGTCTGCGAACACGGCCTGATTGATTTAGTGTAGCACTCAAGAGATCAAGGTATGTGGGTACATGTCTGTTCGTGGAGGACAACATATGTTCTAGACACATAGATGAGAGATGGAGATCGCTTTACGTATACTTACAGGACCAAGTACAAGGATGATCACAACGCCCAGAATGGCGTACAGTATCGGATGCATTTTATAGGATGGATATTATGCTGCGCACAGGTGCTGTTTCTTTGGTATTAGAAGAAGGAAGCACGTGTCGTGATGCGAAGAAGGCCGCCCCACTTGGTCTTGGCGCACGGGGAGTAACTTATTTGTCGGATATTGGAAATATTTCAGTTACATGCGAAATATCCTGCATCATGTTTATCGAGATCATGGCTAGATGCAAGCCGTTGTAGTTTGCGCTGCAACTAAAAATGCAATATATGTCCGGCATGACTCAAATCAATAATGAGCATTTCTACACATATATCTGCCAGCGAGGAAGCTTCGCTCTATATATGAGGTATACTGGCATCCTATCACAATCCTTTGCCTTCCTGCAGCCACTTGATGCCCGACTCTCGCAGCTTGAACTTCTGAATCTTGCCACTTGGAGTTTTCGGATAGTCTTGTACGAAGAAGACGTATTTCGGCACTGGCGAATATTAGCGTATGTTCTCAGCAGAGACATCGAATGGATGAGGCTCTGCAAAGCGCGACAGGACTTACCTAGATGGTGGCTCAACTTCTCTCGAACCCAGCTTCTTACCTCGTCCGCTGTGATATTCCCCTCCTCGCCATCATGCTTAACAACAAAGGCAGCAACGACTTCTCCGTAGCGCTCGTCCGGTATACCCGCGACACTGATTTCGCGAACAGCCGGGTGCGCGAAGAGACAATTCTCGACTTCGAGAGGGTGGATGTTCTCGCCGCCCTTAATGATTAGATCTTTGATACGGCCTGTGATGCGTACGTAACCGTCAGCATCCATGGAGGCTTCGTCTCCAGTGTGTATCCACATGACGCCTTTATCGTCAGCTACCATAACTTCTGAAGTCTTCTTCTCGTCGCCCCAGTATCCTTTCATAAGCAAATATCCGCTGACAGCAAGCTCTCCGCGTTCATCAATCCCCAATGTCCGAGACCAGTCGCTCGGATCGACAACCTTAGCCTGGACGTGTGGGAGCAAGCGCCCTACGCTGTCAATACGCTTTTCGATTGGATCGTCTGTTGTTGTCATGCAGCTCACAGGGCTCGTCTCGGTCATGCCATAGCAGATTGTCAGCTCAGTCAAATTCAATTGCTTGTGTAGCTTCCGCATCAGCTCTGCTGGTATCGAGGATCCCGCGGCAATACCGGTGCGCAAGTGTTGGAACCCATCGCGAGGAACGGCACCATGAGCAAGAAGGTCGAGTTCTGCAACGAACATAGTGGGGACTCCATACAGGGCCGTGGCTTTATATTCACGAACGGCTTCAAGAGTGGCGAGTGGATCAAAGGCTTCGGCAGGCCAAATGATGGAGGATCCATGGGTAGCAGTGGCCATGTAGCCGAGAATGCAACCGAAGCAGCTACATCACATGTCAGAATTTGCTCGTTGAAGTCCAGTGTCGGGCGCTTACTGGAAGAGAGGAGGCGGGCTGCATACGCGGTCCTCCTCGGTCAGGATCATCCTATCACCAATGCTCTTGCCGTTGTTCAAGATACTCAAATGACTGAGGCATGCTGCTTTCGGCATGCTGGTAGTGCCAGAGGTGAACTGAATGTTGACGATGTCGTGGGGGTCTAGCCCTTGGTCTCCCAGAGCGCTTCCTTGGCCACCATCCTCTAGCACATGCTCGTATCTTGTAGTGCTCTTGTACACGGCACAGTCAATCCTTCCATGAGCGTTGTCCACCACGATGACGTTTCGAAGGGATGGCACGAGTTCAGACTCGAGATTCGCGCCAGTCAAGTTAGGGACCAGGTGTGTCAGGAGCGGAATGTTGGAACGGGGCTCTTTACGTGGGAGATTCGTTTCAACACCGATGATGAGATGGCTAGCCTCGAGGTGATTGAGAGCGGAAAGTACTTGGGGCGCATTGAAAGCGGGGTTCAACGGCACCAAGATGGCCCCAAGCTTGAAGAGTGCATACGTGGTCTAGGCAGCTGTCAGTCTTGCAGGTTGCGTGATGCATGCCGCTGGTGGTATACCGTAGCGAATTCGACATTGTTACCCAATGACACGGCAACCCGGTCACCCTTCTGTACGCCTCTTTTCTGAAGGCCCCGTGCGAGGGCATTGGAGTCGCGGTCGAGCGCTTCGTACGTGAGGACGGTGCGTTGATGATGCGACACAACTCTACAGTATAGCATTGAGTGAGTATTGGTCCCCCCTCTGCCTGACTGGATCAGACTTACGCATTTCGGTCGCCAAACCGCCTCACAATACCCGCAAAGTGCTCTGGCACCGTCTGTTCGAGGAGTGGAGGCTGCTACTGTCAACTGCTGTCCGACTCCAGGGTCTAAGCTTCGGCAAACCTCGGTTGGTCCCGCGCGAAATGCCTGGGTGAGGATGCCTCGACGCGTGCTAATTGACAGCGAGAAGCATCTCGAGGAGCGAGCAACCACCGTCCGCAGCATCATCGCACAGCAGAGGCATCGATTGGAGAGGGAGATGACCGAGCATATTGTAGAACATGACAAGACTAGACCTAGTGAGTTGGAGTCGGAAGGTAGCCGCTCGGTGGGTTAGTTTATGCGGGGTAGCTCCTGCCGTCAGGCCAGGGTTAGAGGCTGAAGCCTGACTCGGCCAAAAGGGGCAGCAAATATGAGAAACACCAAAGAGGAAGCAAATAAGAGATATTGTAAATGATGGATCGTTATTGGCCGCCGTAGCACCACAGATGCAAGGGTACAGTGCAGAGAGCCCAAACGCCCAAGTTCAACTATCTATTCGAACATCAAGCTTTATCGCTTTCAAACTCCAGCACCCGCCTGCTGGCATCGCTTGCTCTTCGGTCTTTCGTGCTCTTGAGGTCTTTGTCCAGTCCTGGAGACAGCAAGTCGGTTAGGTTTTCTTCTTTGATCGAAACGACGTCGGCCGTCTCTGCGCCCTCGAGTAGATCTGTGTCCTTCTCCTCCTCGTGATCCTCGTCTTCGTCCCTGCCGTGTTGTGACTGTGCGTCAAGCTCCTTCTGAGCCTCGTCGTATCTGCGTCTGACTTCGGCTGCAACTCGCATGCCGTCATTGACAATGTTGTCGAGCATGCCTCGGATTCCCTTGCCAGGTGGAACAACACCCACACCTGCACCACCAACCACGCCCATGCCACCAGCTAATCCGGACACCTGTCTGCCTGCATTGGCGAAAGTAGTGAGATTGGACGAAGTCGATGCTGCTGACGACAGAGGTTCGTCAGCAAGGCGGAATGACGACGAAAAACCGACTTCGAAGAATTGCTCCAGCACTTCGTCAGCCAGGATGACCATGCGGAAGGTCGGCAATGTGATGTGCAGAGGCTTGTTGGGGTCCAATGCCAGATTTGCGGCTTTGGCTTTCTGGTGTCGTGCCCCTGTCTCGGCTTGAGATGTTTGCGTCGACTGCACGGGCGAGGACGGGTTGCTGTCAGATTCTCTGAGCGACAACGGATTCTTCGTTGGCTCTTCAGCCTTCGGCGTCGTAGGCTCGTCGCCAAAGTCGATGAGATCATCCTCATCCTCGTCACCAATTGCAAAGTTGTCCAACCCTTCTTTTGCCTGGTCTACAGCGTCGCCATTCTGAGCTGAACCATGGTCTGGGTCGGCATATTCGAAACATCTTCGGATGAAGGCGGAAACGCTGCTCAAAAACTGTTCGTCACGCGACATGGGTGGCTCGGCGCCCATGTCAAGCGAAGATGCTGATGGACTGACCGATTCATGAAGACCTCTTCTGGACAAGAATAGGAGAGCTTCCGAAATTCTCAGAATGCCTTCGCGATCCACTCTGCCATCACCGTCGTCGTCATAGAGCTCGAAGAAGTAGCTAATGTTCGACATGATGTCTTTAGTTCCCTTCACTGCTGCGAATCCAGCGACCACATTCTGTAACGAGAGTGAGTCTGTCATGTCTGAATCCCAGCGCCGGAAAAGTCGTCTGAGAAATTCGTGATCTGCAGGTTCAGGCCCGGAGCCCCACGGCGAGATAGGTGGTCGGCTTCTCATACTACCGCCAAAGTATGAATGCGTTTGAGGAGTGTTGGCTTCTCTTGGCGATGTCGGTGAATCGGTCACGGCCCACTTTGCAATACCTGATTCTTGTCAACTGCAAGCCCTTCATCTCCCTACCCAAAACTTACCAGCAAGAAATTCTCGGAATGCGTCGTAGTCCATGTCTGTGGGGTTCACTCCCAAAGCCACACGCCCCTTCTCAGCATTGCCACCCGCGAATCCGCTTACAATCTCGGTAGCCTTTGCTCGACTGACTTTGGCCTTTCGCTCGGCTTCTTGTTGCATGATTTCCGCTCGTTGTTGCCGCTCGTACAAGACCGCGTAAAATCTATCGTATAGGAACCCGAGGTCGTTGACGCTCAGTTTCTTACTTTCTGGGCCGAGATTTCGGATGGATGTGCGCTTAGCAAAGTTCTCGATGTTCTCCAGAACCGCATCTTTGTGCTTTGCCCGTTGTTCTGAGATGGTGTTTTGTGTGATACCTGCGAATTCCTTGAAAGCAACGACCATGAGCTCTTGGAATCGAGTGACCGCGCGCAACTTGGGGTTTTCGGATTTAGGGTGAGCAGACTCGTCCAGTCTAGAAAAATACGACTTGAGCACGGATATGAAAGAACCGTCGTCTGCAGCGTCGAGAAGCTGCTCGCCGTTGATGCGAAGAATAGCCAGACCGATTTGAAACAGCACTTTCGGGCCTTCCAAAAAGAAGACGTCCAGGACGCGAAAGGCGAATATGAGAGGCATCGAGTTGATGTACAAGGAGAGGAACCAAGGTAGTGATACAACTGAAAGCTGAACGTCTGATCTGACCAGATGATCCCAGAGGATAGGCATAGTCTTCTCGACGAGCGATTCGAAGACCTTTTGGTCCAGCAATGTTCCATACATGGTCTGTGAGTAGTAACCAGGGAGTAGACGGTCACACAATACGGATAGCAAGAAGAAAGCCTGGGGTTCAGAGACATAGCTTGATTTGTCAGAAGTTGATGCACATCGACAGGAGGATATACGTACATCAATAGCGCTGCCACAACGATGTTCATAGCTTGGCAGTATCCGACCTCCTCGTTCGTCCAGCTGTACGCTGTAAGGACTCTCCGTAGCCGACCGATACCTGCCTCGTCCTGGAAACCCGGATACTCCGGCAGACTTCTATTCAAATCTTTCTCGATCTCATCTATTGCGAGTGACTCTCTCCCTGAGTATTTGGCCAGTGTCTCGGTGTAAAGATTAGGGTTCTGCAGGCGCAAGAAGAAAGAGCCGGATGTAAGCTCCCACACCTCGCCTCGTAGGCGATTGGGCAGACCCACGCGGATGAGCTTGTGGAAAGTAGGCTGGCGGACGAGTGTGGCGCCACGGCCGTTTTCTGTGCCATGTCAGCCGCGCAATAAAGTCCTCTTCCTTATGCGTGCATACCTCGCAAGTACTCGCGCCATAAGCGTATCTTAGTCGCGTCTCGCAGCTTCCGCGCATTCCCCGGATATTTGAAGGTCAGACCGAGGCCCGTGTCTGGGTGCTCTCGAGGCTGCTTAGCATCGCCGCCAGATGACTTGGGCTCATCGTCTGCAGTGAGCAGGAACTCGGAGTAGCTGGTGAGAGCCACCTTTCGCAGCGTGTCGACGCTCTTGACGCCTTCTCTAAGTCCCTTCTTCAGGCCATCGCAGAATCGTTCACAAGCCTGTCGCGACCCAGCCAGCTGGATGGTAAGCTTTTGTCCGGCAGGTGTCTTCGCCTTCGCGTCTGGAATGCCGTTCCATGTGGTGATAGCCAACGCGAACATGTAGCTTTGGCTGTGCAAGCGTTCAACCCTCCTGATCGCACAGAGAGGGAGCGTGAAGCCATTGCCAGCGGGCCCTGCGCCGTGTGTCTGCCCCGTGAAGCTGCTGGATAAGCTGGAGCTCGCTGTGTTGACAAAGCTTGACCCTTGTGTGGAGAAGCAGAGGTACTGCTCGCTCAGGTGTAGTTTCCCAACATAGTGGTTGCCCTGTCCGCGCTCTCCTTCCTTCGCGGCTTCGCCCGCGCCCCTCGTCGAAGGGTGGGGCTGGAGGGTAAGCTCTGCGGTGATCTCCTGGAGGGGATTCTGCGAGTCGGGCAGCCGAAACTGGTAGCGGAAAAGAGTCGCCTTGGAGGGTCGACGGTCATTCGAGGCAGGAGCCGCGATGTTGCTGAGTGTAGGCTCAATCAGCTGCTGGGCCTTCTGCACCAGATTGCCAAGATTGAACATGGCGGACGGTCGAGCGCGGCGAATCGAGCGAGTATGGGCTATGTAGCAGGAACCATGTATGTGTGCCTCATTGCGCGAAGTATAGGTGCATTCTTCGCAGTGTCAGCTGTCGTGTCGTGTTCTTGCCCCGGCTGAGAGCTGCAGTGTCTCATCAAGGGTGCCATCGCCTGGAGCATTCCGTTCGGCCCGCAAGGGCCCACACTCTTAGTAAGGCTCCGTCATTGAGGCTCAAGTCATGCATGTGGCTTGTAACATTTCTCATTATCGCTAACAACGTCTACATTTCCGCTGCTCAGATCGCACCGTGACATACGCTGCCTGCCTAAGTGCAGGTGTATGCTCCATCGACCCGGAGATCTGCGCCATTCACATACAAACTGGCGTCACTGGACAGGAACGTGACTGCGCCCATCAAATCCTCGGGGCGTCCCATCTTACCCACAGGGATCAGGGAAGTCCACTGCTTCTGGAGCTCTGGGTTATCGTCCAGAATCTTCTTGGTGCTGCAGAGTGTCAGTTAGGTGCTTTGAGCTACAGTGGGTCCAACTTACAGAGCCGTGAGCATATAGCCAGGCGAGATGCAGTTGACACGGATTCCGTACTGCGACCACTCAACGGCTAAACTAGCAGCCAAGTGCCGAACTGCAGCCTTTGCTGCGTTGTACGGAGCCTGCGGCTGGGGTACGTTGACGATAGAACCGGACATGCTACCAATCATGACCACACTACCTGGAGCTTTACGCTCCATAAGGTGCTTGGCTACAGCAACTGCGTACAGGTAGGTCCCGTCGACATTAACACCCCAAAGCTTCTGCATTCGATCGTGAGGATAGGAGACCGCATCGTAGTTCTCGGTGAAGCCGGCAGAGGTGACGAGGTTGTCAACCTTGCCGTGAGCTTTGAGAATCTCAGCGAACGATTCGTTGACCGAGTCAGGACTCGAGACATCGCAATAGTGTGCGGTGACTTTGGGTAGCCTGTAGCAACGATTAGCAGGGCTCTGATCTGCAGGTCACCAAACTTACTTTGTGTAGCCAGAGTCATTCTCTTTCTTGAAAAGGTCAATCAGGCCTTCAGCTGACCTCTGTGCTTCCTCCTTGTTCATGTCGACAATAGCAACATCGGCGCCGGAGGTGACCAGAGCCTGAGCCATAACCAAGCCCAGACCGCGAGCTCCGCCTGTGACGATTGCAGTCTTCCCCTCCATGGAGAAGGTTGCGAGGGTGCGTTTAAAGTGGAATCCTCCGCGTCCCTGTACAGGCTGAGAAGGAGGGAGGTCCTTCTCTTCGGGATATTCGACTACAATATCTTCCCTTGTACGGGCGAATTGACCCTCATGATCTCCGCTCTCTCCGGCTGCAGCGGAGGATGACGCAGCGTCATGGCTTTCCTCAGAACTTTTGTCGAGACGACTCACGGAGCTTGTAAATGGCCGAACAGTAGAGACAGCTGGGCGAAGCGTCCGTGGAGCCTGTACTTTGGCTGCACGAGCAATTTGGCGAGCTAGCTGTGCTTTGAACATGGCGGTTGAATAGGCGAAGCTCAAATGGACGCGCAAAACACAAGCTATGTGAGGGAGAGGGCTGCTTTTAAAGATGTGCAGCTTGTGCTCAGGTGTCAACAACGGCAAGAGCTCTAGATCCCGCCCGTGTATGCGCCTCGAGGCGATCGGCTTCCTGGATTTAGTGTAGCGCGGAGATCTTTCAAGGCAATGAGCTGAAGTAGCTCAGACAAGCTTGCATGAATAGTTTTGTTATTCAATTGCACCCGACCAGGCTGTCCTCGAACTCTCCTTGACGGCCTGAGCTTCCCCACCATTCTTTTGATGTGTACCACGGATGACGTAGGCGGAGAGACGATCAGTCCTAACCACAGGTCCCCATTCCCCAACAAACCATCTCAAGTACCCTCTTTTCCTGCACGCCGTCTCCACGCCCAAGACCCCTTGTGGAACTCGCCTGGCTCGGCCTTTCCCCCGCCAGGACCGATTGCACGGGTAAATTCCAGCACCGTGACGCATACCGGAATCATCGTGCTTTTGTGCACGCAACGCTGAGCAACACATCGGCATCACCCATTGTCATCTAAAGTACGCTTTGACCTAATCCTTTTGATATTGATTTCCAACCCCAAGACATGCCCGACCCTCGCTCGTACGGTACCTTGGACAAGCTCTGGCAATGCTAATCCACATGTGTGCAGCCACCGCAGATTGCCTGGCATTTCATCATGTTTGAGCTCTACCTCCTGACGTTCAATTGTGCACGCACACTCGCCGATCCTCAGTCGCTGGCCCCCTCCTTCTTTGATGCCCTACCGAAAGACGCGCCGGTACCAGACCTGATCGCTATCTCCCTGCAGGAAGTTGCACCTATCGCATACTCGTTTCTTGGTGGATCACATCTCAAGCCCTATTTTGACCGCATCACCACTACTGTACAACTTGCCGCAGATCTGCACAGCCATGGCAGCCAGCGCCTCGAACATGTTGCAACCCGCAGCGTAGGCATGACTGCTCTGATGGTCTTTGCAAAACCGAGCTTTACCCAGAGGTTACGATGGATACAATCAGCAGGCGCCGGAGTTGGCTTCTCGAATATGGGCAATAAAGGCGCAGTAGCCATGCGCGTTGGCGTTTCCTGCCCCAGATCAGTCTCCGATGAGACGTTGAACCTGACCTTCGCCGCCGCTCATCTTGCGCCAGCTGAGAAGAACGTGGAAGCCAGGAATAAGGACTGGGAGAACCTTGTGCGTAACCTGGTCTTCAAAACCCATGACGAGTCTATATACAGCTCTAGCGAGGAGCAGCCATTACTGAACCCCAGCAAAGCACCAGATGAAGAGACAGGCCTGTTCGCTGCGGGGAGCCACACCTTCTTCTTTGGCGATCTCAACTACCGTACAAACGATTACTCTCCTGGCGAGAAGGACCACGAGTCATTTCCATCTATGGACGCGGCAGAATCGTCGCCAAAGCATTTCACCCAGCTGCTCAGCCGCGACCAGCTCACACGAGAGAAGGACGCCAATCGTACCCTGCATGGCTTCGAGGAGCTTCCCATCACCTTCCCCCCAACCTACAAGTATTCCACCTCACGCAGCAGTGACGATGAATGGCAATGGGCAAAACATCGCTACCCCTCATGGTGCGACCGGATCCTGTATCTGCCATCGCAAACCTCGAAACTCGAGCCGCTGGTATACACAGCCCTCCCAGTGCAGCCAACCTCAGATCATCGACCTGTCGCACTCTCTGTGCGAATTGAAGATACGCCGACACCGGCGCAAAACAGTCGCCTCGAGGCGCCCTTTTCTCTCAATCCCGCTTGGAAAACCAGACAAGACGCTGCTCGTCGATGGGAAATCATGGTTGGTGCTGCATCGTACCTCGCCCTTACTAAGAAGGGTAATGCGATGTTGGTCGCCTTCATTGGCGTACTTCTGGGCAGCTGGTGGCTGGTGGGCTGGGTTTCGAGATGATAGTGTGCCTGTAGGCGAAAGAGTTGTTCAACCGCATCTTGCACATCTTGCGCATCTTTTTCTTTGAAAATCTCCTTGGAGGGTCAATGGGGGCTTCTCTATATCCTCGAGGAGCATTGAACTTGCCTATCGGTCTTGAGTCTGCGCTGAAGGTTTTGTTGGGTCTCCTGATACTGGGCGGTAATGCCAAACATGTAGATCGCTCCGCACGATTTGCATTCGACCACCGGTATGTCGAGCTCATGTGCCTCGAACCAGGGGCAGAGGAAGCGTACATTCAAGCCAGAGGAAACAAATGAATGACTTGATTTTTGCATGGTAGCAGGAAAGAGACGACCGCTTGTCGGGTCCGGAGGACCTTGCGAGAGCACTGGGTTTGCATTTGCAGGATTTTGCAGAGTTTTGGGAGAGTTTTTGGGAGAGTTTTTGGGAGAGTTTTTGGGAGAGTTTTTGGGAGAGTTTTTGGGAGAGTTTTTGGGAGAGTTTTTGGGAGAGTTTTTGGGAGAGTTTTTGGGAGAGTCATGCGTAAGTTATAGTATGTTTTTACAAGAGGACGTGCGATGCCATTTTCCAACGCCTGTGGTCCATGACTGATTCTAGACAGAGATATGGGAAAGCTGTGTGAACATGTTTGCTACAACGCCATAGAGCACTAGCTTATACAACTGTCATTAACTATACGTTCGTGCTACTACTATTAATGTATAATCTGGATACATGTCGAAGACCCCCCGGTCCGCCAGGTCCTGTGCCTGAAAGCGTTATGTGCACAACGGCTTACACTCGTCTGCGCCCTCTCTCGTGTGGCCAGTGCAGGAGGAACAGCTGTGTGTAACTTTGCGGTTACATGGAAATATCGCTTGATACGGTAATGACCAGTCGAGGCGGTGCTTTGACAAGCACGTGGCTGCGCTCTCGATACATTCCTGGTGATGATGATGGATGCGCTTTCATCGCTCCTAATGGCTTTCGGTCGCCTTTGATCGCTTGATACTGCTCAGAGTGATCTTTTTGGCAAGAGCGGGCATTGGTTTCCTGCTTTGCAAAGGCAAATTATTAAAACACGGGCTCAGACTCCGGCTTGCTGGTTGGCAAACTGTGCCTCCTTCTCGGACTGCCACTGATGCCTCGCACTCGCTTGCTCCTCGTGCTCTTGCCTCAGCTTTCTCCAGTCGAACTTCTCAAAAGTAAAACTCCAGATTTTCTCCGCAACGCTCCTGCCCCATTTGCTCTGTGGTCCGTAATCATCAATCTTGCTGCTCTTCTTGCCCACATGCTGCAAAACACTTGGTGTCATGGCATACCGTAACTCTCCTCGCTCGTTGGCAAAGTCTTCTGTAAGCACGTCTACAAAGCCCAGGCGTCGGTCCTTGTAGTATTCGATAAGTGCAAGAGCCTTCAGATGTGGGAAAACAAAACCCTGGGCGCAACAGCCAAACTCGGACATCTCAGCCACGCCGGTAGGAATGGGAAGGAGAGTGTTGCGACCCATGCCGAAAAAGATAAGAATGCTGGTTGCAAGAAGGGTGTAGATGGCGATGATCGAGCGTGGTGTTGTAAGTGTGAGCGACAATTTGGTCGTCGGCCGCGCGCAACGTATGAAAAGCAGAATGGCAGTGGGTATGCCGGCCACCCATACCGAATAATATAGGTAGCTTCTCCAGTCCTCGGCATTCCAGCCAAAGAATTCCTCCGTATAAAATAAACGCAGGTAGAGGAAGTCTGCCCTTGCGCGACGCTCTGCTGCCTGCTGTTCAGCCTGGTTGATCGCATCCATCGTACGATGGTACCACCCGTCTATAGCAATGATGTCGTCTTCGATCATAGCAATGTAAGGCGTGTACTGCTCAGCACATGCTGAAAGGAGGTACCTGTAATCAAACAGGGCTTTCTCGACGTACAAACCACCTTTTCGTTCCATGTTCCGAATGTGTTGCATCTGGTCGTCGCCAAACTGGTACGTCAAGACCTGGTCTGCCAGGCCAGGGAGCCACGCCTCGTTATACTCGGGATGAACGTTCGGGTTCGAGTGCGGTATGAAAACAATCAGGTATATTTCCTGCCGTTCCTCGGGCGTCAGACCCTCGAGCAGCGAGCCAACGGTATCTCGCAGATAGTGCACTCCTTCACGCTTGAAAGAGGGTATACCGACGCACAGTTTCCTATTTTTCTCAGGCCCAGCTTTTACTATCTCGTGGCTCGACGCATCGTGATATGCCTGCAGGAAATCCTCGGCCTGCTGGCGTCGAATGGCAGAGTACTTGGCAGCGTACCCCTTGCGAGGGTTGAAGAAGAACGAAGTCGGATCGCGCGCAGAGACGGCGTTGATCGTGTACAGAATCGTAATCGTGATAAAGGCGGCGATGCCGGTGAGCGTGCGAGCAGAGAAATGCATCGTGACGGGTCGTAAGCGAGTGACTGGGATCGCTGTGGTGCTCAGAAAGGCTGCATGAGCATGACGAGAATTACGTGTACTAGTAAACAACGAAGGCGGAAAGCAGGAAGGAGGGCTACAGCATGGTGAAGGTGAGAGAGGGTGAAATTGGGGACGGCCGAAAAAAGACCAGGAAACAAGCACCCGTCAGCAACCACTGACCAGACCTCGACCCACGAGCCAGCAGCCTTTACGGGAGTCAGGCACTTGCTGATCCTTCCCGCATCGCCGCACTCTCGGGGGAAATGGCAGCTGAGTTTAATTTTAGCGATGTGCAGGGGTGCCGCCGATGGCTTGCGTGGCTTCCCTTTGGGGCCGCGCCGGCGTCTTGGTGTAACGGTGCTCCATTCCCCAGCAGACACGGATCATGCAATGCTACATGTTGACTGTTGAGTGTGCGCCAGGTTTTCTTTCATCACCGTATCTGGGCTGTACGAGCACTCTGGCACTAGGAAGAGCTTCTCCATGCTGTTGTGCTTGCTTGGGACCATTGACAGCGGGCCGGCCGTTAAGACCCCTTTATCTGTGGCGCACCCATCTGCTAGACTGCTGGCACTTTAGTAGCATGAAACGCCACAGCATGGATAGTGTTGCCTTTGCATGGCGTTCAATCTCGAGTAGAGTAAACGACAAGGAGACGGCTTGGCCGTGCCTGTGAAGAGAAGCTGGCAGAATGGAGGCGACACTTCTGGCAAGCAACTGCCTCCAGCGCCCGCTTCTAACTGATTGAGACGCAAGCACGCTGGGTGCACATGGCACATGCCGAATCGGTGCGCCAGCAAAGATCAAAGGATCATGCATACGCGCATGATTGCGACTTGTTGAGCTGCAGCATCGAGGCTGGGGACATCACAAGATAAGGAGCTGGACTGGATAAAGTATATGTGACCATCCGTGCGCTGCCAAGCAATGGGCGTCATCAATAACAACACTATTCCCCAGACAAACACACCACACAACGATTCCTTCTTCATCTGTTCACGTGTAAATCCCAATGCCTTCAGCTGTACCTGTCGAGACACCTCTCAGAAGCGCGATCTGTTTCAAAGGTCAGAGGGAAGCTCCAAAAGTCCAGCCGGTGCGGAGTGCGGATGCTGTGTTGTCTTTCTCGAGTGGCGTCGCGTCATAGTAGACTTGGATATCAAAGATGGCCTTGCCATTGATCCTCCATGACAGCACCTTGCGTGACTCAGGCCTTTCGCGTTCTCGGCATCTCATTTTGATCACATCAGCACACACGCTCGAGTTCTAGTTATTTGCACGTTGACTCATAGCCACCGACGCTCGCTTACTACAAGTGACGCTGACCAGCTGCTTCTTATCGTCTAACGCTCACTCGGTAGCATTTGGCACACTGCCATGCCCAAAAAACACGCACCAGCATACACATTAGTTAAGCCAGCGCACCTCCACCCCTCGCTGCATAGCTCCCGAGCTTCGTCTTCGACGCCACCGGAACCGCAATCCGTGAACGAGCGCATCCAGCAACTTCGTCGCGAGCAGACGCCACGAGCGACTCCCGAACAGAGAGATGAGCTCACGTCGGTAGTAAGCAGCCGCACCGTTCCGCCAGACCTGCGGCGCATTCTGCATATTCCTGAGGTTAACGCTCCCAAACCAAAGCCCGGGCTGCGTTCGCGGCGGACGGTCGATGGCGCAAGACCACCACCAGGCCCAGCAGCGCCAAATAGCTGGCTGCTTGCCAGCCGCCATGCACCTGACTACGTGCGAAAGATGAAGCGCCAGCAACATGCTGGTGCACACAATGCCCCAAGGCTTTCCATGATAGCCAATGTGACAGATGATGAGTACCGGGTATGTACGCCCATATGGTCATTACATCCTGCTTCGGACAAACTTCCTAACGAGTCATGCAGCGTCTGCCACGCGCCGGAAGCCTCGCACATCACTGCTTACGAACCTTTGCTCTGCACTGGGAGGAGCTATCCGAATTCGAGATGCAATGCATCCCCGACATACAAATATCGCTGAGAGAAGCGCTGTTAAGCTACTTGGCCGCCTATGGGGAAAGAGGATTCTTGGATTTGCGATCTTTGAAGATATTGTTTCAAAAGGAGGAAAACGATGATGTATCGAGTTGGGAGGAGGTTCGCTTCTTAGACCTTTCAGGACTTTTGAGCGAAGGTCTCACCATCGGCGACCTCGCAAGATGCTTGAAACGACCGACTGCCCCTTCGCTGAGCATGGAGACTTTGCAGCTTGATGATCCACTAGACGTCAAGGGCAAAGGTAGGGCAGTCGAAGTGGCTGAATCATGGGAGCTGGAAGAATCCGCTCATTCACCACCCCCATTCACAGCCGCACTCTCTACACCCTATTTCTCAAATCTGAGCAGACTATCACTAGCACATCCTAGTGCATGGGCGTCTTGGTCAGAGCTGCTGAAGATCTCAGTCAACTTGAACAAAGTTACGCACCTCTCACTTGCGTACTGGCCGCGCCCATCTATGACCCCAAATGCTGCGACAACTTCAATGGTATCCAATATCACTACTGTGTCTCTCGGCGGTTCGGACTTCTACTCAGATCTTGACGATGACTGGCACGAAGCTACCAACATTCTGCGCCGATTTTCGATCAATACGTACTCATTGCAGTGGCTTGACCTAGAAGGATGCAATTGGCTCAAGGCACTGAGCTGGCGCTCGGATGACCTTGTGTCTGTTTCCAGGTCCGATCATGATCCAGAAGAATGGAGATATCACACAGCATCGCCCGGTCCAGACTGGAACGATGCATGGCGGCGAATCACGTTCCTCAATTTCTTCCAAGGTTGGATCCCTGCTGATCTACAGTCGCTGCAGAATATACCTGCAGGCATGGTACCTGTGCAACTAATGCGTTGGCTGCGTGAAAATAAGGACAAGGATGAGGTAAGCTGGAAGTTGAATGCACACGAGACGGGAAACGCGGTGAATGAGTGGATCGCTCGTGAGAAAACAGCGAGGACCGTGAAGCAGGAGATTCTCGCTGCTCGGCGTGCTGGTGAAGGGGCATGGTGCAACATCGACCATGGATGGGGTATTTCAGCTGAACGCAAGCCATTGTAGTTGCGTTCTAAATCTGATATTTTTAAATCTTTATCTTGAATGATCTCACAAGATGAATGCTCTCATTACACACTACCAAGAATCTCCCGCGCAAATACTTTCCTTCCAATCTCTCTTTCCGAAATTTGAGAGATGTCCTAGATTCCCTCGAACCTGCCAGCCACCTTGTACGATCCAGGACATTAACTTTCAAATTCAAGAAATGTGCACTGCGTGCCTCGTCTATACGCTGATTGGGATCGTCCACTGCTCTAGCAGCACGTCTACTATGTCACGCTCTTCAGCCTCGTTGGGACTCGATAATGGGCTTTTAATGAGATTAATCCACTCCTTGCTGAGTGGGTCTTCTTCAGGCGCCGAAACCACACGGCTTCCAGGGGTGCTTTCCCCTTCGATTGTGAGATCCAGTTCAGAGTATGACGAACTAGAAGAGGAAGCCCCTCTGGGGAGCGGTGGCAATGTTTCGAGCTTGGGACTGATCGGGCTGCGGTGCGAAGCTGTTGACCAGGCAGTATCGGCAACACCAGGGCCTCGAAGCTCATTCCCAGAAGGTTCTTCAGCATGGGATCCTTCTGAAAGTTTAAAGTGGTTTGAGGATGGTCGAAGAGCTGGGTTGCGATTATGAGCTCGAGCGTCCCATGGATCAGGAACCTCAGCATGAGATCCTTCTAAAAATTTAGATTCGTTTGAGGATGGTTGGCAAGCTGGGTGCGGACGTCTGATTGATGGCAGCTGCGGAGCTGGTGTGGGCCTTGCACGATATACACTTGGACGTCGTCGCTGATATCTTGGGCTGATTTCATATTCCTCTTCAGACTTAGACTCGGAATCGTCTTCCTCTGAAGTGTAGTTGTAGATGGGACGCGGCTGGGATTGTGTTTGAGGTGGAAGGCGCATAGGCTGCGTCTGTTGCGCTTGGGGGTACGCAGCTGGGACATAACCTTGCTGCGGGAACTGAGACGTGTACGGTGTATGACCAAAATGCATGTTGCCATATGCTGATCTGGAGAGAGGCGGTCCATGTTCGTGTGGTGCATGTGGATAAGGCATATAAGGATAAGCGGGCTCTCCACAATAGCTGGTAGGTCGTGGCTGACGACTGTTCACTGACAAACGTCGCGATATAGCGGGCTGGATCACAGGTCCGTCCTGTGGTGTATGGTAGCTGGTCTGTCGTGATGGCCTACGCGACGTCTGTGAGTGGCTGCGTGACAGCTCCTGATGTGAGGCACTCCGAGTGCTCTGGGTGCTCTCCCTGTAACTGTAGGAGGGAGTCCTGGAGGGTCGAGCAGTCGGCTTAGCATCCTCGTTGTCATTTTCATGTAGATCACGCTCGTGATCAGATCCAGTAGCGCAGCTGTCATGCACTTGCGAGGTTCGTTTCGAAGATTTTGGCCAGGTAGTCTCATCATGGTCATCTTGTCTCCGCTCTCTGCGCGGTCGGTGAGAACGTTGCTGCTCGACTCGCCTCGTACGGTTACTGCGCGAGCTCCTTGCGGCCATCTCCTCAGCGTCTCTTCGCAGTTGACTGGCGGGCATAATAGCCCGTCTCTCTCTGTCCCTCCAAGTACTGCCTCGCTCGCTTCGATAAGCGCTCTTGCCGCGGTTGTTGCTACTGATTACCAGCTCATTCATACCATCTTCCACAGGGACAATCGAAAGCACACGGCCCTCCATGTCTTCGTTGAGGCTGACCGGTGCATCGTTGCCAATGCGGAGGCGGATCTCGCCGTGGTGATCTGTGTCATATCTGCGAGGCGATTCAGCCTGAGACAGATCTGCAGTTCTAGCAACTTCGTAGCTCTGATCTGCCGGACGTTCCCGCTTGCCACGGCTTGCGTTGATATACTCCTCAGCCTTAGCAGCCTGATGTGCAATGGGCTGGTGGGGCCTTCGACGATACTCAGCATTGGAGTCAGGACGACGACGACGTAGAGTTGGAGCAATTGGCTTGACTTTCTCCTCATCATCTAGTAACTCCTGCTCGTATGACAGATCGTTACCTTCCTGATGACGTGTCTTACAATGGTCTGGAACAATTCTGTCGTGGACTTCGGGAGGGCGACGAGAGGATATAGATCTTGTTCGATTCGTTAGGCCATGAGGATTAGCAACATCTGTTCTCTGAAGTCTCTGAGCATGACGCAAGACCGGTACTCTCGCTGAAGAGGCACCATTTGGTTGCATCTCATTTGAATAGTGGGATGACTCGGTCACCTGAGCATCTTTAAAAGACTTTTGGGTTACTGCCGCCTTCATGCTTGAGCCGGAAACTCTCTCTGAACCATATTCAACCACAGACGTTCTCAATCTCCGGGAAGAGATCTCACCGCTATGGTAAGGGGCAAGACTGAGTTGAGGGTCATCGATCGATACTGTTTGAGTGGAACTTCCTTTGCAGCTGTTGTCCAAATTCTTCTCAAATCGACAACAGAAGCGCCGATAGCTCTTGTACATGCGTTTCTTGCGATGGCGTTTCAGGACGCGACCTTCTACTATTCCATTCTGGACGTTTTCAATGCAGTGCAGCAGCCTTTGTACCTGCTGAGCACATCTCTCAAGCTCCTCAAGCGTCAAGTGCTCATCCTCATCATCAGTGGCAGTGGTGTCGCTACCTGAAGACGACGGCACATAATAGGGATTGTTTGTTGTTGCCATATCCTTGTCGAAGAATGCTCGTAATTGCACCTGTGATGCAATACTTGGATTGGACGTGCTGGTGGCAGGCGTGCTGATGATCTGTTCTGCCTTGTGCACAGCTGCTGCCTGGTCCAGCTCGAACTTTTTGACTTTGTCCTCAAGTTCGATTTCGCGCTGGATTGCAATTTCACGTTGTCGAAGCAAGTTTCGGATCGTGTCGCGCTTTTGCTGCATCTCAGATGCCAGATTACTTACGCTCGAGTCAGCCTTGCTACAGGAGAATTACGGAGAGATTTAAATACCTTTGACGCTCTTCTTGCGCCAATTTTAGTACGTCTAGCAGCAGCGATAGACTGAGCTTAAGACTGTCAAGTCTCCGGCGAAGCAGCTCCACCTTCTGCTCTTTGAGCGGCCAACTGAGCTTGCCAGCCAGCGTCAAGACTTCTTTCCCATGCTTATCGAATTTCCGTTTCTTGTTGATAATCTCCTGGACCTCGGCGAATATTATCTCACATCTCCTTACAATCTTCGCCGCGACGTTGATTGCCTGTGGCGATGCCAGTGCCCGCATGTGCCTGGCCCGTAATGTGCTTCCTACATGGTCCAAAGCGCTACCAGTCGTATCCAGATCTTCGGCAAGATCAATCACATCCTTGTCAGCACGTGCAGTGGAGGTGATGAAGTTGTGCAGCTCGATCGACAGTTTCACGCCCGCACCGCCGAGCTGTACAATGCTGGCCGCAAGGCCCACGATTTCCGCCATGGGAACAATCTAGAAGAATGAAACTGTATACATGCGTATGGGTAGCGGGGATTGAGTGGGACATCGTGTTAAGAAGGAGAATGCTGCTCACCTGCAGTTGTGAGAATGGGTGATACTTGGCCCCCACGACTGCGGCGCAGCCTGCGGGTCGCTTCTGGTGCTGACGGATTGGCTTGCATAGCCACGAAATGCATGCAGAAAGAATTCCGACACCGAAGTAATGCTCATCGGTCGTTAAGCTTGAAATTGTACAAAGTTATACAAAGGCACCTTCATTGAATTTGTGTTACTGTGATGATGAACTCAATACATAGCGGATATTGATGGTTCGACCAGGTTCAGATATATGGCTCAGACTGCTCTCCTCTTGGCTTTCTCCATCATCCCGAATCTCATCTTCACACGTTAATACTCGGGAAAAAAAAAACCAATGGTAAGCGAAGCAAGTAATGCTACGCTCCAAGTATGTACAACGTGATTTTCGAGATGACCAGAAACATGACGAGGTTGTTTGCCAAACCAGTTACAAGCTCACTAGATGCACTTTCCCTGCAAGGCTGCTAGTTGTAAGTCGTCATCGTCTAGATGCGTCACGATGCTGAAATATCGCTGTAGGCTGACCCACCGTCCGATCCGATTTTGCCCACCGTACTGTAACATTTAGTAATCTCCCGCAGTATTTGATCATTTTCAACCTACAGCCGCACGAATTGCACAAGGTCTTAGGTCCTTGTGGTCCTCTCCTCCACTCTGGAGACTGGGTAGTGCTGCATATCATGCATATATAGGTCATCTTGCTTTTCTGTACTTTCTTCTTTTTCTTCTTAGAAACTCCATTTCTTGTCTTTCGTGAGAAAGGGATGCCAAGATCTCCTATCAGCTCATGTTCATCGGAGGAGACGTCCGACATGTGTTGACCGTGTGGGATCTGAGCTATTGATTAGTTTAGAGGCGTGGATAGAGTCCAACATCGACTAACCACTGGTATGGCGTCGGCCAACTGGCCTTGCGGCTCAAAGTATGCGAACTCAAGCTGCACGTGTGGCTTGAGCTGTTTGGGATGAACACTGAATCCTTGAGGTCGGGCGAACCCAACGATCACACCATCAACAGTCTTGGGGTCGGATTCTACAAGTCTGACACTAGTTTGGCTGTCATCGTCTTCTTCAGCGCTCTCACTCTCCAAATCGATCTTTTGCCTCTCGAGAGCGTCGTGCATTATTTTGTGCTCCAGGAAAGAGTCCAGTAGGAAATTAGTCCTGGTGTTGTAAGGGCGGGCATTTATGATGAGGCTGCGCTGACCAGAAAAGGGACTTGGATCTTTGTAAATGTTGCACTGGGATTCCAAGATGATGTAGCTTTGGTCGTACGCTCGAAAGCGATAGATAAATCGGGTTGGAATGCCATGCAGCGTAATCTGAGTAAACTCTCTTGCGAAGAGAGTGAGCTCTTCCGGGTGAACAAAGTCGTGGACAACACGGCTCAGGAGCTGACTGCGTTCATACCCGACCACTGTCTTGCACGAATCGGTGACATATTGGATCCTGCCATCTAGAGATACGACATGAAGGAAATCCGGCATACAACTCAACGCGAGTCGCGCCCAGCCGGTGTGCTGAGAGGGCTTGGGCGATGCCTGTTGTAAAGGCGATCTGTCTTTTCCGTCTGTAAAGGGGGTAATAGAAGTTTCAAAACTTAGTGGAGGATTTTCTATTCGTCTTTAGTAGCCGCTCCACTTGGCAAGTAGTGTATCTCACCATAGGGGGCCATGGCGGCCTGCAACGCGCCCACAGGCAGTTATCAATGCATCGCCAAAAGTTTAGCTTTTGTCCGAAGTCTTATTCTAAACAATGAGCAGTACTATGTGAAGCATTCTTATATACCTATAGTTACAGGGAAGACAATGCGATATCAGTGTGGCGAATGTGGCGAATCTTTTCTGAGTCTGGGTGCTCTTGGGTACGCATCCATGCACACACAGAGGGAGACTGGGGATTAGGTCCTGCTTGCCGGGCTTAGCGAAAATAATAAGCGGTCTTACCATCTTCGTTCAGCGGTAAATAGTTTACCAAGAAAGGGCGCCGACTGCACTCCTTGGTATATTTGACGAGAGATTGATGTCAGGATGATATAGTTTTAAATGATTGCAACAAGCAACTGGCAGCGACGATCACTTGCCCACAGAACGAGTACCTCCTTTAGGTAGTTTAAAGGTAGGCCTACCTCAAGGGGCAAAGTGGTATGTGGAAATAAATGGAGAATCGGGGCGCAGAGGCAATGTCGAAAGTCGCAAGACTTGAAATTTTAGAATCCACGTGGGCTGAACCTGACTTGTCCAGACAGTCCAGTATGCATAGTGTTTTGGATCCCGAAAACTGTGGATAAAGTGTTCCATGCTTCTGTATCTCTCTTGCCCACACTTTCACCTTACCACTCCCCTTCTCACGCTACTGCATCTTCCGAACACAGCACGTTTGGCGTATCGCTGCTATCAATCAGGAGTACATGACCGCTTGACTGAGTGGCTGTTGTCGAGCATTTTCTTCTTGGCTTCGCAGACTGTGAATGAGGTAATTCTCGCTTGGCATGTGGTCCCGCATGTCGTACGTTGGGGATGTCTGAATTGACTTGTGCTAACAGCGTAGTGGGTATGCTAGGGCGAATGCAGATGCTACCAAGACGGCCACTCCCTCGTCCACGCCTCACCACTTCCGCATCTTCCCGGCCTTCCTCTTGCGCTCGACGTCCCTGGCCCATTGA
Source organism: Epicoccum sorghinum (assembly GCA_020272525.1). Classification (NCBI taxonomy): domain Eukaryota; kingdom Fungi; phylum Ascomycota; class Dothideomycetes; order Pleosporales; family Didymellaceae; genus Epicoccum; species Epicoccum sorghinum. Next base: position 1,430,137 of record VXJJ01000011.1, on the reverse strand, counting down.
TGAAAGATACTCCCATCGTACACACGTCTAATGTCTTCTTTTCTCATCTTGCCGTCCTCAGGCCAAAGCATCAGATACGTCGCCAGCCACTCGAACATAGCACCACCCCAGCCAATGGGATCGCTGACGTTCCTCTGTCCTTTGATCTGCTCCAGCAAAGTCCAAATGGTCAAGTAATCCGCGCCATCGGCATATTTTGTGAATATGTCCTCGAACTGCTGCGGCCTGAATCGCCCCTGGGAGTCGTACGTATCTGAGTCGGAGCCATGCTTGGTGCGGTCAATGTTCACCAGGTTGATGCGGAAGAAGGGGTCAGGCAGCCAAGATGAAGAGGTTGGGTAGGAGAAGTTGATATGGATGATGACCAGCGCGAGCAGCGAAAGGAAGAAGCCGAAACCCAGGTTGTGAAAGCCGACAAAGGTGTCGCTGGGCCAGAGGATACCGTCGCGGTCCCGGTCGAAGTACTCGCAATGCTGCTGCAGCACAGTCTGATGCCGGTGACGCACCGCCCAGGCATCGTCGGTAGTGCCGTCAGGCTTGTCGTGAGTGGCTGCAATGTTCGCGCGCGCAAGGCCTATAGGCTGTTAGCTTTGTAGGCAGGAAGTACGGGCATGAAGAGCGCACCTGGTTCCTTGAGCGGAGAGTTCTTGGGCGCGACCCAAGGCCGCTGCCGACTGGTGATGGGCACCTGGTTGACGGAGCGGACGTCGCTAGTGGTGAATTCGAAGTCGCCATTGGGCACGTCGCCGTTGGTCAGGGAATCATGGCGCTCAGCTGTGAGGCCAGCGGCATACCAAACCTTCTCAGCCATGATTGAAGGCTATTGCTGCAGAGAAAGGCTGTATCGCAGGAAATAAGGAGGTCTTCGTTCTACATGCCCTACTGTGCCTTACACGCTAGTTCAAAACGCGTTCTTCAACGCAAACAATTGCGCTGCTTCGAGCGTTGCACCGTTCATGATGACGTCAAGACTTAGGACAGAGCCTCAACGAATCAAGTCAATCCTGAAGCTCAGCGGAGTATCCATAGCTCCGTAGCATCCGAGATACCCGCGCCGAGCAGTCCTTGGTGTTTGTCGTGTATGACTTCTTACAACAAGCCTAAAGTGATGATCGTCAGGGCAGGAGAACGTCCTTGGCAGCCACCATGCACTAGATGCTGGGTTCTTGATAACTGATCGGCGCTAGCGGGACCTAGCGAACGACAGCGAATGTCCGGTAGACAGTTCCTACCTTCTTACCAACAGAGATCCTCAAGATCAATCAAAAGGCATCTTGATCACTTACAGCTTGCCCATATCGAAGGATATTCAACGGATAACGCTTGAAAAACGGCCACAAACGATATTTTATCTTTTACGATACTCTTCTATCAAGCTCTGACGCTACGCAAATAGGTAGAAGAGAAAGTAAGAAATGCGAGGAGAAAACCTGATCTCTCTTAGTATCATTTAGGTCAATGTTTTCAAAACAAGTCTGATGTCTTTACAATGAGCACTCTCTACATCCTCTAAGGACTTGTTTGGCCTCAGACCAGATAAGATTAAGCTACGACATGCTTTCCTATCTATCGTACCATGCTCACAATATACACATACACTGCTACTTTGCCAACATCTCCTCTGCTTTCCTCTGCTTTGCTCTGCCTTGCCTTGCTTTGCTCTCCTGTTTCTTTGGGTATTCGACTTTTTCTACAATCTTCTATAACATGCTCACAGCCACTCCAGCACCCTTCTTATCGCACTTTTCTTCTTCCTCTTGCCCCTCTTAATCTTGCTCTGCGTCTCATCCGAGGCGCACCGCGGTGTGTGTCGGAGCTCAGACTTGCGTTGGTCTCGCCGCAGCTCTGATTCATGGGGCGCATCAGCTGCACCATCATACTGCACGACGCAATGCCGGAATCCAGCGTGAAGTACGTCTTTGGGCGCTGCAGGAAAATATGCATGCGCTTCGCCAACTCTGCCGAGTTCACGCGCCAGGTTGTGCTGCCTGCTCTTCTTTCCAATGCTCTTTGTCTCCCTACTGAATAAGTATGAGCAAACTACTTAGCAACTTCTTTGGTGCTTAAGAATGCTCAGGGTCAGGCTGCTGATCACCTAGCAGGCTCCAGCATCTTGGGGCGATCGCGCTCCCTGTCCCTCTCGCTGCGAAGGTCGTCATAGTCGCCATCCTCGTCGCGACGTCTGCGGCGCCCATCACGATCATACTCGCGGTCATGATCACGGTCATGATCACGATCGTAGTCGCGATCACGCTCATCGTCATCCCTCCTGCGGTGGCGACTGCGATCGCGGTCTCGGCGTTCACGCTCATATTCTTCTTCTGACAAGCAGTTAGCCAAGACGCACATATCACAAGACGAAAACAGACATACCTCGCTCTTCACGGATCTGCTTGGTCTTGTCCGCGAGCTTCTGAATTTCCTCTTTGGTCAACACTCGAAGTACTATAACACAGTCCATGCGCTCCTCGAATCGTTCTTTAGCGCGTTCGAGGGCTTCGGGGTTCACAAGCTTCCGGTCAATGCGGGTCCAGCGCGCGCCAACGGGAATGTCCTTGCCTTTCAATGAATCTTTGTGAGGGGCAACACCCTCACGGATAGGCTCCGGGTCTTCGGGAAACTTCTCCGTAGGCTTGCGAAGAATGCCTTTCAAAGGAGGCGATTGGTCCTTGCGAGGTACGACTATCTGTACGCTCTTGCCTGGGGCATCGGGGTTGAGTTTGTCAACGGACGGCTCCTCCGTCGATGCGCGGTCGCTGTAGCGGGCTAAAGCTTGAGACTGTGATGGGGGAGATTCACGACGATCATCTCGACCTCGAGATCTGGACCTTGAGCGGTCGCGGCGCCGGCGTCGATCACGCGCACCATCAGAGTCGCTATCGTGTCGGTCAGCCGCAGCACGACGGCTCTGCTCTGCCTCCTTCTCAGCCTGCGCAAGGCGGCGACGGTAGTCCTCGTCGGGATCAATTGCGGCAGGCGCAGGCGCAGGCTCCTTACGGCTGCGGTCCGAATCACGGTCCACATAATGGCGAGGTCGTTCAGCATCACTTCCTTCCGGGGATGTTTTGCGGGGAGGCTTTGGCGGCGGGTTCTCCTCGTTGGGATAAGGACGGTCGCGAGAGATGGGTCTCTCAGGCTCCGAAGCGCTGGCATATGAGTATGCTGGAGCGGCGACAGGAGGAGCAAGCGGTGGCTGGGACGGCGGGGGAGGTGCGGGCAACGCATCACGGCGCTCAGGCTCACGACGTTCTTCAGGCGCTCTACTGTTGCGTTTGTCGTCTCGCCTCCCGCGGTCGTCGTAGCGGTCGTCACGCCTGTCTCGATCATCATACTCTCTACGCTTCTGTCTCTCGCGCTCTTCTGACGAGCCCCGTTCCTCACGCTCCTTCTCTTTGGCCTTGCCATGAGCGGCAGCAATACCTGCGGCAGCAGACATGCCAGCGAGAGCACCAGCAGCCACTGGGATTGCTCGGCTGTCGCGAGCGCTGTCCTGCTTGTACTCGTTGCGTGGGCGTTCGCTGCGGGGTGGATCATAGGAGTCATATGAGCCTACTGGCCTTCGGGGCTCGGCACCGCGGTCAGAGTGATAGGTAGAGGGAGCGTGTTCCACTGGCGGGGCTCTCTGAGGCTCATAAGAGGGGTGAACGGGTTGTCGATCTAGCGCATATTGGTCCTGAGGGGGACCAGAGCCAGCTGGTGCGATCCCGAACCCTCGAGAGGCTACCTCACGGTCCTCGAAGCCACGGTCATATGTGTTGTGGCGTTTGGGATCGGACTCTCTGGCACGTCCGTACTCGTCGTAGGTCTCTGCTCGGCGAGGCTCTCGGTGTGGCTCTCGGCGTGGCTCCCGGTGCGACTCCTGGTGCACAGCTGGCGCGTGGCGACTGGAAGACGAGCGATGTGGTGCGGAGTCGGAGGAATACGGATCCTGATATCTCTCCCGTCGTTCAATCGAGTTGGACCTAGCTGGGCGCGAGTAGCCGCTGTTGATCTTATCGAATCCGCGAGTAGAGGGGGGCGGGCCAAGTTCGCGAGTCGAGGCGCGTGGAGGACGATCGACGACCATGCTGGTGGGCCGCGAGCCGCGCTCAACGCTGCCGGCGCGAGGACGCCTCCAGGCAGGCTCAGTATCGCGGTACATGCCTGCAGCGTCGGTGTACGAGTAGCCGTTGTCACCCAGGTCGGCGTGACGCGCCGAGGGCTTGTTACTGCTGCTGCTGCTCGGGTGATAGCTGCTGCGGCCGCTGGTGACGCCGCCATAGCCGCTGTCTCGGTGGCGCGGGGACTCGACCGTGTCTGTCTCGGCGACTAGCTTGGCCGTGTGGCTGCTGTCGACGCTGTATATCTTTTTGTGGCTCGAGGTGGGAACGCTGTCCTGGCGCGAGCCGTGGGTGATGTACGTGTCTGCGTGGCTGTGGGTGCGAGGGGAGGAGGTGAGCGGGCTCGATGGGCGGTGGTCCTGCGTGTATGGAGTGCGGAGGGGAAGCGAGGTCAGCGAGGCCACGTTCGGGCGGTGCATGCGGTCCTCGGTGTTGCGCCGCGGGCGCGTCTGGTGGCCGTAGGCAGAGTCATACTTGAGGGCGCTCGCACGGGAGCTGGAGGAGCTGCTGGGCGCATAGCTGCCATGTGACGAACTGGAGTGGTGGTGCGAGGTGCCCGCCAGGCGGTCGGCGCTTGAGCGAGGCGAGCTGGGCCGGTAGGTGGAGTAGTCGTACGACGAGCCGTAGGCGTCAGCGAAGGTGCCCGTCGACGAGCGGGCGGGGTTGTACGTGCGCCGCGGCGACGACGAGCGGTGGTAGCGCGACTCCATGCCGCCCGAGAGAGTGATGCTCTTGAGCTGCAGAGACCCCGTCTGGGCTGCGGGCGCGGTGCTCAGCGAGTTGCGGCGGGGAGGAAGCGTCGGGGCGCCAGTCGAGCTGGTATAAGTGTTGCGTCGCGTGCCCGACGCTGGCTTGGTCGAGTGCGACTGGAGCGCCGAGGGGAGGAGGACGCTGCCCAACATGTCTGTCAGCCGGTGGAGCAAAGCAATGCAATGCAATGCAGCTGCGCCGTCTTATGCTACGCCAAAGGAGCGAATGGCAGGAGAGGAGGGGGACAGTGGATGCAATGCAGGACAGCAGCGAGCAAATCCACACGCAGCACACAAAGACACACAGTCGCACCCACGCACGACGAGACGAGAGAAGACGGAAGGGGGAGGAGAGCCAGACACCTTGCAGTGCCGGACGACGACGACGTACCTGGCGGCGGTATATGGATCGCGACCGGGGGCTTCGCTAGACGGACAAGGCCGAGGGCAGTTCTGCTCTGGCGCAGCGGACAGCCCGACGAGGGTAAGATTGCAGCAGATTCCGGCGGCCCAACTGCCTTGGTCGCGGCACCGAGGGGCAGTTGCCAGGCGCGAGCAGGGACAGCCTGGGGATGTGCTGGGCCACGGCGCGCAGGCGGGCGCGGGATTCAGGACAGGAACTAGCAGATGCGCAAATGAAGCGAGACGGGCGGGGCGCGGTGATGTCGCTCGCGAGGGGCGGGTGGCAGCAGGATGCAGGTGGGACCGGCCGCAGAACAGGTTCTCGGTGACTTGGAAGGGAGGGCGAGAGGGAGTGGAGGAGCTGGACAAGGACAGGCTGACCAGATATCATGAGGCCGCTCCGGTAAGCGTGCGCCCCTACGCGGCCTGCGTACAGTAGCCTGCATTGCCTGCATCGCCCGCGCCGCCTGCATTCTAACGGCGTGGAGCATCATGGCAGTTGGATCAGCGAGTATGACATAGCCGTCTGTGCGCCTGCAGCATTGAACCCTGGCCGCCTGCTCGCGCGCCACTGACAGCTTCGATACACGATCCTACGGCCGCCGCCCGAGCCAACCAGCGCCGCCCTGCAGCCCGCCGGCACTCAGCCTGCCGCCGCCGACTTGCCTGTTCTGCCTGCCGTGACTGCATGGCACTGCAGACCACACCGGCTGCGGGCATCGCACCTCGATATTTTGGCACAGTGAGTTGACTCGGCCAGACAGCCCTCCCATGCCCTTGACCAACGTTGCCCCGCCCGCCGTCAATCGTACCAAACTCTCATTCCTCCTGCGCTGCCCAAGGGGGCGCTTGGGCAGGGTTCATCCTCGCGAGCCCAACATCGAAAAGCACTGGAGCCAGAATTCGGCCCGCCGTGGACTTGATCTTCGGCGTGCCAAACGTGGCATCTTGTCTCAGGACCACCTGTGGACCTTTGCAAGAGACTGCAGCAGCCCGAGTAATTGTGCACACCGTGAGTGGCCGCCGCAGTGCGTGTGTGGTGATCAGAGAGCATTACGGGAGAAGGAGTGGAGCTTCTGGAAAAGAAAAGTGGACGGCGTCGTGTGTAAAAGCCCAACTAACACTGCATGGGACCAACAGTGGTCTGAGAATATTGGTGCGAGCAGGGCCATCCTCGTGCGCGTCAACATGCTTGCTGGATTCACTATCAATAGAGAGGGATATCGCTGTAAGTGAGGCTTCATCGGCTCATCACATCTGCTCCTTCGAGCGTCGTGCGCCATCCGTAGCGACTCGCGATCGTCACTTGCCTTCCGTGCCTGGTGCACGTCAGGTGCGTATCGTGAGGCGCCGTCTGAGGCAGCGTACTAATATCGTATTTCTTGCCACTCTGCATATAGACTGAGATCTCTGACCCACGGTTCGATTCAACTATCAAAACGGCTATTATTTCTAACTCCATTCTGCCTCGTCTGTAGAGCGGTCTATCAGGCTGTCTCCACGTGCTCGACGCTTCTATTCTTCTTAGGGGCCCCTCCATCAATGTCCTCGACCTCGTCTGCATAATGCGTGTTCCTGATCTGCTTCGCGCGGGAGGTTGCTGGGAAAGTATCCTTGATACAGCCCGCGATGATGTTGTCCTCAAACAGTAAGTGGATAGACTCGAGCGGCACGCCCTTGGTCTCAGGCACGCAGAATATAGCATAGATGCCCATGACAATGCAGCAGGATCCGAACAGCAGAAAGGTTCCGTAGGTGATGTCCGCAAGCATGAGGGGTGTGATCTTTGCTATCACGAAGTTGAACAGCCACTGCGTCATCAATGCCGCTGCCATGATGAGCGAGCGAACATGGTTAGGGGCGCACTCGGACGACAGAATGAAGGGGGTAGGGCCCCATCCGAACGAGTAGAAGACTACGAAGAGGTACACGCAGATGAGAGCGAAGATGGCGTTGCCATCTAGCTCTCCTGTTGGTGGATGGACCGCCTGGTTGATGCCAATGTAAAACATGGCAAAGGCCTGTCCTGCAGAGCCGATCAGGAGCGACCACTGTACGTCATTAGTGTCTCTGATATTCATGACCAAAGTCAGAGTGCATACCTTCCGTCCGAGCTGCTCAGTGAACGCCATAAGGCCAATAGCAGTCACCACTATCTTCACGATGCCGTAGACACCAGTTGCAAAGAGACCCGCAGAAGGACCCGTCAGCCCGATCTGCTTGAACACTTGGGGCGCGTAATAGTTGAGTGAATTCGTCCTAGTGAAAGCGTCAGCTAGTGAATGAGTATGTTTGAAGATAGCGATCGCTTACCCAGTCCATTGCTGCCAGAACATCAGGATGACGGCGAAAGACGAGCGGTAAAACATTTTCCGACTCGAGCACGCTGACTTGAGTTGCTTAGCCATGGACATCTTCTCATGGCCGTTGAAGTCAGCAATGATGTCGTCGAGCTCTTGCACCACTTCGGGATCCTCAGCGGGCTTGCCACGAACGTGTGCAAGTGCCTTGGCCGCCTCGGTGATGCGATTCTTCTCGATGAGCCAGCGAGGGCTTTCATTCATAAAGACAATCCCGATGAGGAGGATCACGCCAGGCAACATCTGCAGGGCGAAAGGTACGCGCCATTTGGCCGAATTGTAGCGGTCGGTGATGTCAAGATTGATGCCGTAGTTGACGAAGAACGAGAGACAGATGCCAGTGACGTTGAACAGCTGCATACAACCTACGCAACGTCCACGGATCTCCTTGGGCGCATTCTCAGAGATGTACGTTGGTACAACTGCCGAGATCAGGCCGACGCCGAAGCCGCCAATCACACGTCCAACATATAGTTGAGCCAAGCTCTTCGTTCCCAGTGCGCAGAGCGTCTGGATTGTCGACCCGATGATGAAAATGATGTCCGCGATGATGAGAGCCCACTTGCGGCCAAAGGTATTACTGATGTAGAATGACGCGAGAGCCCCGAAGAAGCACCCAGCTTGCAATACGGACACAATGTTGCCTTGTAAATTGGCAAAGTTATCGCTATCTTTGTCGAGACCGAATGATTCTTGGAAAGCATCCATTGTGAGGACGCCGCCAATAAGACCAGTATCCCATCCGAAAAGCTACAAGACGATTAGTACTGTATGAGTTTTGTATTTAACCAAAACGCACCATACCACCGAAGGACGCCACAACGGTGAGAAGGTAGGCCCGACGGTAGGTCTTGATATCGCGCCATACCGTTGGCAGATCGAGCTTTGCCATGATCGAGACTTGTTGGGATCTATCCTTTTTCGAGGAAGAGCTTTGGTTCGCACAGTCCACTGTTCCAGTCTCTTGAGACACCAAGACTGTCGCTTTCGAGAGGCCTGCGATGAAGTCAGGTCACTCGAGGACAACGCGAAGATTTATATCGCAGTCCCGAGACTGAACGAGGACGCTGATCTGCTACTCCATGGGGGTCGGTGTGATGACGTGGGGAAGATTTGTGGGGTTTCCATCAGTGGAGCCGCAGTTGCGGTGGGCAGTTCTTCCTCCAGTCAAACAGTCAAATGCCGACATCGTAAGACAACTTCCCGATTTTCTATCGGGCTCGTTGATAATCTTGCATGGGGTTGCATCAAAACAAGCATGCGGCGACTGCACTCAGACCAAAACCGACACTACCCTTGCTGCAATCCATTTGGCGGGTTGCTTGGTACACTCTGGCGTGTTTCGATAGGTCGGAGCGACCAATTGGCGGATTCAGCTGAGCCTGACTTCTACCTACCTTCAGCGTCTTCCGCGGCCATGGACGTGAAATCTGGGCTACGACTCGACTTCCCGCCGGGCACTTTGTCATTAACGGGAAAGCTGTTGTTGGTGATTCGGGTACGGTGCGCTCGACCAGCCAAGACTTTAAAGTCAAATGCCGGAGGTCCCGCGAACAGGTGCCGGAAGCAGAAGTATAGGAGCTTGCTCAGCGTTTCAAATGCCGACCCCAGAATTTTGCTCCACATTGGATGGGTAAACATTGTGGGGAAGCTCTCAAATATGATCACACGCTTCACCGATTCATGTAGAGACATAGGGTAGTAGTGAAAGGCTCGCTCATCCTAAACATCGATTGCACCCAAATCCTATCATAGGTTTGCCTTGTCTTTTTGCTCAGGCACTTGTGTGATCAGCTTCTCTTGCTTGATAGCAGATGTCAAGTTCTCCAAGACCAACAGCTCCATATCTCGCTGTCAAAGTTAGACTTGGTTTGATCGTCTTCATTATTTGTACTGACCTGAGTTTCAAATGTGGCTGTACCAACATGAGGTAACAAAACCGCATTCTCGCATTCCAAAAGACCTGGGTGAATTTCGGGCTCTTCCTCGAATACGTCCAACCCTACTGTCCAGACTTTGCCACTCTGGAGAGCATCGACCAAGGCTGCCTCGTCGATCAAAGCTCCTCGTGCAGTGTTGACTATTATAACGCCATCCTTCATCTTTTCGAATTCGGGTCTGCCGATGATGTGCTTCGTCTTGGGATTCAGAGCAAGATTCAAGCTCAGCACATCAGATGTCTTGAGCAGCTCGTCAAATGAGACATAGGTCGCGCCATTTTCCTCACTGGGAGACAGCTGCCGGCGGTTGTGATACTGTATTTTCATTCCGAAGGCTTTTGCGCGAGTAGCGACCGCGGAACCGATGCCGCCCATACCCAGGATACCGAGCGTCTTGCTCTTAGGATCGTGACCGAGGGCAAAGTTCCCGCGCCATTTCCCTTCACCATGTTAGAAAACCGTCGCGGTTCTATGATGTTCACAAACCTTGTCGAATTGCAGAGTATGATTGATGGATGTTGCGAAGTGCTCCTAACATGAGAAAGATCGCTACGTCTGCAGTCGCATCGTTGACAGCAATTGGCGTGCTGGATACTTGAATGCCCCTCTTGCTGCATGCTGCTACGTCGATATTATTGTAGCCAGCGCCATTGTGGCACACGAACTTTAAGCTCTTCGGTAGCACTTCCAGTAGCTCTTCATTAAAGTCGCCGGTCAATGGGTTCGAGTCGTTGCTGCGATACAACGCAAAGACGCCATCGAACTCACCATCTTTACACCTTCTTATGAAGTCTGCACGGTCGCCTTTTGGGTACTCATGAAGCTTTGATGCTACTTGTGAGATTTGTTCCCATTCCTTCCTTGTATGGACCAGGCCACCGATAAGGAGGGCAGCTCGTTCGGACATCGTGGTGGGTCGGAATCGGGGAAGGCTCCTCCTTGGATGGCAAGTGGAATTCGGGGAGGAGGAAATAGCAGGAAGGAGGGGGAAGAGCTCCAAAATGTCTCGTCCTGTCGGCAGCACTGCTAACGTCTTGCACGCGGCTGTAAGTATTGTTTACCCGGCGTATCTCGGACCGAGCTGCCGTTCACAGCAGCGTTCCTTCACGGTCTCGGTCTTGATATGGCAATCGACAGCAGTTACTCTAAGGCTTGCTGTTATCACTGGATCACTCGGAGTGATCTCTATGAGATCTCCACATCATGTTTTCATGTTGCTGGCTGTATCACTGCGCGACTTCCTCGGGGCTGCCCCACCACAGCTACACCACAGCTACACTACGTCATACGTATAAATGGGAAGTGATGGATGGCGCATTCTTGTGAACATACTCGATGCTAATGAAGTCCGATATTGTCGCCGACACGGGATATCCGCTTGTATCAAAGCCTGAAAGTGATGGGCATGCCTACTCAACTGCCTGCAGTGAAGCTGGTCGGCTTTTGAATTCGAGTATCCAAATGCCGTTGGTTGCTCTCTATTGCCGACTGTGTACGTAAACAAAGCTAACCCCGCAAAGCTCTTTCATCACATGTAACATCACCGCGTCCAGCTGAATACCAACCGAAATCTAAATAACAAGCTCATTCAATGCGCTCATTCAGCTATAGTGCACTGTTGCCTCGAAGGCTGCAGCACGACCACAGCTTAGGCAAACGTCAGGCAACAATGTCGGGCGAAATTCTGCCCCGGATGCCGATGTACAGCAGGGCGCCTGAATTTCGGACGCATCACGTAAGGTATAAGACTGACTGTTGGGACAAGTTTTAACTATGTATTGCACCACCAATCACGAGTATCAGACAGAGGTGTAAACGTACACATGGAGCTTAAGCACATCGCCGTTCTCGGGGTATGTGGGAAATACCCAACTTTGAGTCCTTAATTGATAGATAGAAACTAGCCAGGAGGCAATGTCGGGCGTGCAATCATCAACGAAACCTTGAAAAGGAATCCCCACATCAAGATCACAGCAATCACACGCCCGATCTCAGAGTACACCCCGCCGAAAGGGTCCGACATAACGCACAAGACCGCCGACTACACCTCAATCAAATCACTTACAGAAGCATTCTACAAACAGGATGCGATCGTGAATTGCATCACCGGAGGAGCCACGCAATACGACGCATCCAAGCTCATCATCGACGCTGCCGTCGCTGCCGATGTGAAGTTTTTCTTCGCAAACGAGTTCGTTGGCTACGTCGACAGCCCGCAATACAGACGCATGCCGGAAACCTTCATCGGATCGAAGGTCCGCATCCGAGAGTACTTGGCGGAGCTTGCGGCGGTGGGGAAAATTGCTTGGACCAGCCTCAATGGAGGTCCGTTCTTCGATATGTGGCTTATGAAAGGGCCTGCAGGGTTCGATGTTGCGAATCGACAGGCAAGGATCTATGGAACTGGAAACAACAATTTGTTCTGGACGCCGCTGCCTGTCATAGCTCAAGCGGCTGCGAGCATGTTGGAAGCTCCAACTGCTGTTGCAAATCGACCGATTTATATTTGTCCGTTTACAAAAGGCGACCTCACGCAACGGACTCTTTTGGCTGCTCTCGAGAAGGTCTTAGACGCCACCTTGGGCGTGGAGGAAGTAGACGTGGCGAAAATCAACGAACACGCAAGGATCGCCTTAGAGAGAGGAGAGGCAGGCAAGGCTATGAAGGGCCTAGCAGTCAGCAACCAGTTCTTTGAAGATGACAGCGGCAACGATTTCAGTCATTTGATCACGAACGATCTGGTGAATGTTGAAATGATGGGCGTCGAGGATGCGGTGCGAGACGCGGTGGCAGCTTGGGGCCAGGACAGTCCGGTAGTGGAAGGGATGTTTAGAGTTGAAGCTTGCGAGATCTAGACTGGATAGGCACTAAGTGTGTAATGCTACATGTCCCAGCAACTATGTACACTGAAACAGATGGTACTCCAAGTGCACCCGAATGTTCAAATTTCAAGACTCGAGTACGAAGACATGCTTATATCGATGCCGATTTTTAGTCAGCTTAATCTCGTGTTCTATCAAGTTGTTGTCTGCGTGCCCTTGACCTCCTAGAAGCGGCATCGGCCATCTTTTGTTGTTCTGATATAAAAGCCTTCAGCCCCGCTTGTGATGATTTCCTAACAATTCATATCATCATCTCCAAACGTATAACAAAGGGTCAGTGCAAAACGCCCTGCCACAAGTTCTCCAGCTCGCCTCCTATATCACCCAACCAAATCTTAAAGAATCCGAGCATACCTGAGGATAGACGACCTGCGCAAATCAAGCTCGCGTAGTCGCAACAGGATTTATATCCGCGCTACTCTTCAGTTTCCAGCGTCAAGTATTGTTTTGCCAGGTACGACAGCTCTTCCGTAGCGGTGTTCTCCGAAATATCAACGCAGCGAGCAACCCACGATGAATGGACCTCACCAAAAAGGCCAGGACTTTCATCCTCAGCAGATTCTCGGTCTTCGGCGCCCATTAGCAGTCCATGATCTTCAGGCCGGACCTGATTCCTGACAATGTGATACACCGTCCTGGCAAGGTAGTAGTTGCGGCCTTGCTCGCGAAGTCCCTTGAGCGCAAGGGAGAGACTGGATCGGAGGTACTCCAAGTCTTGTGGACTTGTGTGATTGCTAATGCCCTGCAATGACATAAAACCTATCTTGGATAATGGAGCAGTGAGCCAAGAGTCTGCGCCCGAGAAGCCATGTCGAATATAGTACAATCGTAACAGGATATTTATATCGCGTTCTGCCTGGCTGACAACGTCGCGAGGGCTGAGACCATTACTCCCTTCCATGTCTGTGAAAGGCTGACACACGGTCCACAGATATATGAGACAATCGAGACTATGGTGTATGTCAGTTGAGTCCCGATCCATTGAACATTCCCTCTGCAGTCGAAACAACTTACTGCATAAGAAAGTGTGCTGGAAGTACAATGTTTCTTGGACCAAGTTCTGCGGGCAAGTCTTCGATCCACTGTATCAATCGCTTGGCAAACCCCATTGCTTGTTTGATTGAAAGCGTCTGGCCTTCTTTGAACGACGCCCGACTCAGCTCGCCAAGGATTGTCAGGTAATTGAATTTCGCCCTAAGGTAATGTCCAAGATGCATCTGAGAGAGCGTCGGACTCAAAGGATATCTGGTCCATATCTCGCCATACCAGTTTGGATTTATCGTAGGGTCAGGCAGCTTATACTGAGGCGGTGAGCTCAGGAGGGCAGGACGGAAGAACAGCAAACTCAATTGCCTGCGTCGTATCTGTCAGTAAATAACATAGCAGAATTCGGATACTCTGCACCCACACGTCGATACTGAAGACACACCATGCGGTGAAGTTTCTAACGTGGCGCAAGCGTTCAGATGCCACATCCGCATTGCCATCGAACAGTCGCATTTCTTGTGCGATTTCAATCCCCCGCACACCGTACAAATCGCCAAGCTTGTCCAAACCAGAGATATTAAGGTAAATATTCATGACCATTGCGGCTTGGATCGACGTGAGGTTACGATTCTCGCCTGTAACCATCTGCGTTTCCCAGATTCTCTTGGCTTCGGCAAAGAACCGATATCCAAGGTTTTCAGGACACCAGTATTTGAATCGATTCGGTATGTTCTCGCAACAACACTGCAAATGAGGTCAGCATCTCAGAATCTTCCCTCACGTAGATGACTCACGCAGGCCCAAGCTAAGACTGCGTTGACTAGCAGTGAGGAGCAACACAGTGTTTTGGTGCGGTATTTCTGCCCGATCGCCATGTCCTCCAAGAAGTAGTCTTTGTGGAAGGCTGGGGAGAGGTGATATTCATGGGTAAAATAAGCGGCCAGTAGCTTTCGCATAAGCGTATCGTCTTTACTGACAGTCGTCCATTCGGATGGTTTCGCGCTTTCCAGCCGAGGTTCGATCATTGTTGCTGCATGATACGGTGTAACATATTGGCTTTGATAAGTCATTGAGTTGATACCAGGTAGTATACGAGGCTCAGGTTGTACAGCTGCGAGCTCATTTACGCCCGGAAGGAGAGGCCGCTGAAACGCCGCCTCGTAAATTTTCGAGTCGAGATATCGACTCCCGGATGATGATAATATTGTTGGAAATTCACGACTATAGGGAAGCTTATACTCGAGTCGAGCTTCTGGTACAAGTTGCATTTGCAACAACAAATCGCCATCTCGAAATTGTTTCAGAACTGTTTCTGACTCTTCTCCAGCTCTGATGCGGCGGAAAAGCGCGATAGCATCTTCTTCAGGAAGATCAGCCATGAGTCTGATCAATTCTTCATGCGTCGATCGGTTCTTACGGAGATCGTGATACTTGCGCCTCGCCTGACGCGACTCCGTCTCGACATATCGGCAAGGAGTTGAGCGTATGACGCATTTTTCGCAAGCTGGACGCTCACGTGTGCACTGTTGTATGATCAGCGAGGTATTTTCACCGCTGCTGGGAGGCTGGCGATACTTTAGTTTTGTAAGCACGACAAGCTTCGCATGCCTGCCCGTGCGGTGCTTGTTTCCTTTTTTGCACTGGACTCGAACCGACGGGTGGCCCACGATCACGTTTTATAATTTCCGGCAGCAAGGGACGCATAGAAGAATTCATAGTCCATGTTGCGCATGTTGGCAAGAAGGTAGTATATAACAAATGAAGGAACAGATGATCTGTGCAGGCAGGCATTTCCACTAGCTTCTCAGGAGAGCTGGAAGTGCTTCATGCCAAGAGGTCGAGACCGTCCATGTGACTGGACCGGTCAGCTATGCCGGACCAATCAAACTGATCCTTACCATATCGGCCATGGCGGCATGGTTTGCAGTGGCTGACGGCAGCATCTAAGTTGCACAGAAGCTCGCTGTCCGTTGCCGACGGCATGCAATGTGAGTTGTTACAAGATACTAGTCTATTTCCGGTGTTTATATCCGGTATTTCGTGAAGTGTTTGCCTCCACGGACCTTGCAGAGTTTCAAGTGAACTGCCTCACTGAAACGTCATGCCACCACTTGGGACAGAGGAAGAGGCGGTGGCGATTTTCCGGATTGCGCCTGATTTTTCAGCCTCTCAATATGCACGTCGGTGACTCTCGCTTAAGATGTTGCATTTCAATGCGGACAGGTTTTGTGAGACAACACAAGTTCTGACATTGAGCACTGAGCAATAAGGGGGGAAGCCGTTTCCTGTTGACCCTTGAGCAAAGTTGTCGAATGGCACGCACTTGACAAATGGTCACGTTCTACTCAAAACTGTGTCAGGGAGGTTGTTGTAAATTCAGCGTTTAATATTAGTATTCTTCGCTAATTCTAGATCGATTCCATGTGACAAACACACATTCTGAGTGAAGCTTGTTTCTCGCTGTCGCATCAGGCGAAGACTCTTGACAGCATCCTTATCTCTGATTGCCTTTGTTGCTCTCTGTTTTGTGCATAAAAGGTCACTGTGCCCTTGGTATGGTCCATGCACAATGAACCCTTTGCGATACCCAATTAAAGACTCCACTGGAGAGCATGTTGTATTTGTGCCTCTCATGTGTTGCACTGCAGACAGTTGTTGATTGATAGGTGACAAAATCTCTGGTCTTTCGAGGCTTGTTCTCGGCAGATTTTTAAGGTCACCCTACCTTTCGTCGCACCCCTTCTTTGCGTTTCGATAAGTCAGACTATCAAAGCATCCCAATTCATGACCTTGAACAAAACGCTCCATGGAAGGCTTCGGCTGATTTGCCTATGTATGGGTATCGGAGCAGTAGCCGGGGATGAGGATCGCCCCAGACTGGAGCCACAACTCGTTGTAGGAAGATCGTATCGGTCCCAACAACTTTTTAGAGCTTAGTGAAACATCATCTGCAAGTTGTTTACTCTTACGAATCATTATTATCCAGCATTGCAGTCGGCCGCATAGGAAGTGTAAGATCGCCGATATGCTTGCATTTCGAATCAACTACTTTAAACGGCAAGCAATTCGCAATTCGACTTCTGTGGGCTGCGTAAACGGATGCGCATCAAACATTAAAGCCTAGCATCGTCTCATCAATGCATGGTTCTCAGCCACAGGTTCGGTGCGCATCTGCGTGTGATGAACTTGTCCCGACGATGAGTGCCACAAGTTAGCATTCGTACCTGCAATCTCAATGTGTAGGTATGCATCGCCTTTCACTCAGACAAAGACAACCAAGTAATGAGCTTTTAAAAGAAGAGCAACTTGCGCGGATTGTACCGAGGATAGCTGTACAAAATCAGTGTCTCCAGACAAAGTAGACAGTGAGATATAGCACATTACCAGGACTTGTGGTCCAGGAGTTGCGCAACTTGACAAATTGCCGGTAATCTGGAGCGCAGTCTACATTCTGACCTTCCATTTGGAATCGATTTAGCATTGTGCGTTGACCCAGAATATGGTACATCTCGTAGTCGCTCTCGATGGTGATATATCAGCCGCTTCCAATTGCTGTGGTGAAAGCGCGTAATGGATAGCCAGAAATGTGGACTCTCGGAGAGTTATTAGAGTGCGTCGAAGTGTTAAGCATTGATTTTGTTTGCACCACTTACTGTTGACACATTTGAATTAAATCAGTCATATCAGCGCAGCGGTGCTGTGTTGTTCCAAATTGCTGGAGAGGGCACTTGTCCACTTCTTTCGTATTCCGATATGTCTTGAACGTGAAATATATTGGGGGTGGTGATGAACGTCCACATCGTACAAAAGTCGCATTTTATTGTACTCAATTGGGTTTGGCAAGTAGGCTCCAGCCGACCCATTTCGACTGCTCGACAAGGTCTCCACGTACAGTACTTGGAGTATCAGAGTGCGTATTCGTTGCGAGCTTGAGCCTACCCTCTGGTCACATCAATTGTGAGAAATAGTCATATAAGTAATGGTTCTTTGTATTATTCTTGTTCAAACAGTGCGCGGTTATAGTGTAATGCGGGAACTTCGTTGTTGACTCGAACGAGATGCTCTCGAAGTGCGAGAGCGCACCCTACGGACTCAGAGAATCGGCACGTACTTTGCACACTGATGAACAGCTGTTCGAAGTGAAGAGCAGCCCTCGTCTTCGATAACACTCATCCGCTGGGACGTTGTTGGGTGCTGACAAAGGGCAATCACGTCTAATCACGTCATTCGCCTTTTCTCGCCCCGCCAAAACGCGCGCAGATGCGACTGCCCGAACACTCGCCGATAACCCTTCCAAGGCTTGCCTTGCGAGCAAGCAGTTCCTACACAGCGACGAGCCGAACGCTATCGTAGCCAATGGCAGACATCAGCGGATTACCAGATACGGGTGCTAAGAAGCAAAGGAGACGTCCTGTCAATGGTATAATAATCCACGATTCTTGTGTGGCGCACACCGGCTAACCGGAGGGTAGCATGTGCGACCTGTCGAGCAAGAAAAGTACACCACATCCTACTCACGCTTCAACTATTTCAGTTCAAGCCACACTTCCTTAAGCCCTCATTACTGACGAATGGACAGGTCAAATGCGACGAACGACCGGATGGGTGCCTCAACTGTGAGAGACTACAGTTAAATTGCGTGCAAAATGGTGCTCTTGCCTCTGGAGTAAAAAGATCCAGTACAGCCCTGGAGCCGTTTGGGATAAAGCGTAAACGTACCTTCCGCTCTTGCGTGTCATGTCGAGATTCAAAAGTCAAGTGCTCCGGCGAGAGGCCAACTTGCGGACGATGTGCGCAACGATTGGCTGCTTGTGTTTATGATGCAGAGACCAGTCAGCCAGCATGGGTCCAAAGTATTGCAGCGGACTCACCGAGTGCTGTACCAAGTCCGGAAACAAGTCTATCATCTCAGACTCAACAAATACCTAGAAGTGCTTTCTCATCAGCCCCTACCGATTTGGCAAATGTCAATTGTCCACCTGGGCTGACTTGGTAAGCAATCAAGCCTTTTATATGAGCGCTACTGAGTACATCTATAGGTTATTCGCACAAGAACTACCAGCTAGAGCGCGACTTCACACTCTTTTGGAAGCCTACTTTAACAATGTCCAGCCAATTAGAGTCTTCGCGTTTGAGCATAAGCCAACATTTATGCGCATGCTCGAAGAAGGTCAACTCGTCGATACATCTGGCCAAGCATTATTGCACATTATGTGTGCTCTTGGCGCAAGATTCTATGCTCTGGAATATAGCGAATCTTTTGCGCCTTTACCTAAAGAACTAATTCAAAACGCCGGTACTCAGTGGGCCAAGATTGCAGAGGAGATGTTCTTCGCTGATTACAGCACAATTTCGACAACCAAGCTAAAGGTTCTAATTCTTCTTCACGATCAAGAAGCCAGAACTGGAAATTATGCCGGTTCATTCCTGCTCACTGGCTTGGTCATACGCATGGCGCATGCACTGCAGCTCAACAGCGAGGCCTCTACAGACATTCTTTGCAAGCAAGAGGGACCTAATGAAGCCTCCGTAAGAGAATGCCAGAGGAGACTAATGTGGGCCTGTTATATGCTCGACGTCTGGGCGGGTAGTGGCGTTGACCACTTGACAATCTTGAACGAGAAAGACATCAAGATACAGCTCCCTTGCAATGAGCGACAATTTCTGCTTCAAATACCTGTAGTTACCGAGAGACTCGAGGAGGGCCAAACGCTTGACTTCATTCCCAAAACGGATTTGCCTGAGAAGCCGCGGGACAATCTCGGAATGGCGGCTTATTATGTTCGAATTGTCAGCATATGGCGGCGAGTCTTAAGGTAAGTCGTCTTGTTCACGTTATGTCACGGGTATCTGCTAACGTTCAAGGTTCTCCAAACATATGAATGAAGAGCAGCCGCCGTGGGAACCTGGCTCAGAGTTTTCCCAATTGATCGAAGAAGTCCAGTCATGGAAAGCAAGTCTGCCGTCCTGGCTAGACTTCTCTGCCGACAACATATACATTCGACGCGAATCGCACCAATTGGGTGCGCTCTTCCTCAACCACTGCATGTATCACCATGTCTTATGCGACATACATCGGATTGCTCTGCCAGAACTATACCGAAACCAGCAGCCGTATGACTTTCCGCCCGAGCAGCATACCTTCGTATCGCGCTTACAGATGATATGCTTCGAGCATGCTCAACTCATGTCAGTGCTTGTGGCTACCGTACTGCAGCATGGTATCAAGTATTTCGCCGACCCCATCTTACCATCTTTCGTGTACAACAGCAATCGCATAATGCTATATCACATAGCGCGGATTTTGGATCAGTCCAAGCCCGATTCAAGGACAGTGATTTCTCGTACAGTCGAACTAGTTCAACAGAACAATAAGGCGCTTCGAGAAATGTCTATGATGTACCCTCTAGCGGAGCCTTTGTACATAACAACAGAACGTTGGCTAGAGACCGTCCGTAATGGTCTTGCGAGAGGCCATGCCAGCACGTACATTGCGCCACAGGAACCATCAGAAGTTCGCACCGAAGTACAACAGGCTATCGAGGCTTCTGAACCTAACTTGAACGATATTCAAGCAGCTCAGCGGAACGCTCAGATCGCTCTGCTACCACCTGTTTCGAATGGCATTAGCCAGTCACCTTCCACGGCAAGCGAATATACCTATCCCACACCATCTACTGATCCCATGGCTTCGAGTCTTGCCACACTCGCCGACGTGGCGACACAGCCTGGACAACTTGGACCCGTTTTGACCAACGATTCTTCTCCAAGCAACCTCGAGCAACCAGTATTCGACCTAGATGATTTACAAAACTTCTTTGAGTGGGAGACGAACAACAGAGATTACGCTCAGCTTACCGGCTTTGAGGGATTTGGTCCGCTGGGTTGGGCCAACAACTTCTCTAGCATGTAAATTCCCGGTCAACGAGCGGGCACTAGCAGGTGCGGCAGGTGAACCTAGCTAGACCTCCTCGCGAACCAGTTCTCGATCTCAAGAGTTTGCCTCGCCCTGGATCTGAAGGCCTCACTTGCAATATTAAGAACCGTCTTGGTGCTTACTCGATACCTGTACAAACCGTTGCAGAGGATGAGGCGCATATGCCTAGAACATGATTCCATTACAATGGCAGTGCCACCAAGATATCCACATGGAACCAAAGCATGTATCTGGTCGCCGAACTCCAGGTAGTCCTGAATGGCTCCCTCCCTCTCTTTGCAGCCAAGTTTGAACGATTAGTGTGAATCCAGGATCTACAAACAGCGGTAGAAGTCGGAACATTATAGCCCGGGGCTAGTGCGTCCGTCTTTGTCTATCATATGATCACGACAATCCTGTTGAGTCGAGACAGACAGGAGATGGATTTTTGATAGTTGTCCAGTACACTGGGAGAGTTTCATGCTCTGAAGGAGCTGGCTCTCTTGGGCGAGTGGTCGAGGGAAGCAGTGTCACGAACCCGGATTTATAGCCGCTCCAAGTCCTGATACGCTGAGGGAGTTGTGAGGCTATCGCGAGGACTGAGGTGGATCGAGAGAAATGCAGCTCAGGCTCTACTAGTCTGGTCGCTTCATGGTCAAGATCTTGCTAGGCTTAACGACTATAGGCGCCGTATGCTTTGGCCCAGGCCTTGCATGTGATATTACGGTACTTTCAAGGTTTAAGAGGAATCGAAGTCAGACGAAAGGATCTCTGGCGAAAGATCTGCCTCCAAGGCAAGGTCATGAGTCCTCCACTTGTGAGAAGAACCAACATGACACATCGACTTGTTCCACAGTGTTCTATGTACCGTAGTGTGTAGAAAAGTACACTTCGAGATCTTCTCAAGATAAGGAAAATGATCAATTCTACCTCTGCACTCCTTCCACATGCGAGAAGTTGAGCGAATGTCTCTCACTTCTTTGAAGCACATAATTTCCATTAGCTGCTGGAAACTGAGGGGCTACTCTACCCTCTCTGTCACCCTCATTTAGCAACGCTTCCTCAAGCTCTCCTTGCTCTTGTCAGGCGTGACACATATGATAATAGACTCTCGATAATATCAGTGCCTGGACGCACCGTCGACGCAAGACATATGCTGTTATCGAAATCGAAGATAATGAAATTGGGAGAGTGGGTGGGGTTGTGTTGCTGCTCGAAGAATTACCATGTTATTGAGGTACTTGCTGCGCACACTTAGGCAACTCAGGTATTTTATACTTTCTGCTCAATAGAATGCATACTCATCACCTATCTGTGTTTCCTAGATTCATCAGCCGTGAACTCGCATTCGAAAAATCGATGAATTGATACGGAACGCAGCACAGCACAACAAAACACGCCATGCGCAAAGACACCTTTAGGCGGCAGAACGCAGATTGAGACTTGAACATCATGCATTTATGTAATCCCGCGCAGCCATATACGCTCGTTGCACTAAAACATGGGTAATAGACTATACAATGATACAACAGCCCGCACATGTCACTCCGTGCTCGGCTTTGAAAATATCACAGAGATCGGTATGGTATGATATGATGTGGGATGTGTTGAGAGGTAGGTAGGTAGGTGTAAACAGCTGCCAACAAAGCGAAGGAGCTTAAATACCAAGAGTGAACTCGACGCCGACGTCGATGTCGCGCGCCATCTTGACAACCTTGGAGAACTGCACCGACTTCTCGGCGGCGGCTTGCAGGTCGTCGATGGAGAAGATCTTGAGACCGGACTCGTTGATCTGACTTTTGTTAGCTGTGTTCTTGCGCAGGTTCGAAATGCATCCGATTAGTTGTTATCAGGACTTACCAGCTTGTGCGCCGCCTCCATGTTGGTACCCTGCAGACGGGCAATGACAGGAGTCTTCAGGTTCATCTGCTCAACGACCTGGATCAAACCCTTGGCAATAGCGTCACAGCGGACGATACCACCGAAGATGTTGACGAAGATGGCGGTGACCTTGGGATCGGAAGTGATCAGGTCGAAAGCCTGGCGAATAGCCTCGGGGGTGGCACCTCCTCCAACGTCAAGGAAGTTGGCGGGAGCGCCGCCGTTCAGCTTGATGATGTCCATGGTGGCCATGGCAAGACCGGCGCCGTTGACAAGGCAGCCAATGTCACCATCGAGCTTGATGAAGTTGAGGCCAACCTTGGCGGCCTTGACCTCATCGGGGTCCTCCTGGGTGATGTCCCTCCACTCGAAAACCTCCTTCTGGCGGAAGTCGGCGTTGTCGTCGAAACCGAGCTTGGCATCCATGGCGAGGACCTGGTGGTCGGTGGTCTCGGACAGGGGGTTGATCTCGATCTGGGTGGCATCGCGCTCAGTGAAGACCTTGTAGAGGTTCTGGATGGTGTTCTTGGCGTCCTCGATGCACTGCTCAGAGAAGCCAATGTCAGTGGCGATCTGGCGGGCGATATCGTCAGTGACACCGACGTGGATGTCGATGGGGGTGGTGACGATGGCCTCGGGGTGCTCCTTGGCGACGGTCTCGATATCCATACCACCCTGCGACGAGGCGACGATAACGGGGCCCTGCGAGGCGCGGTCCATGAGAATGGCAAGGTAGAACTCTCGGCGGGCGAATTTGCGCTCGACAATGTAGACGGCGTTGCAGAGACGACCAGCGGCTCCGGTCTGCTTGGTGATGAGCTTGTGGCCGATCATCTGGTCGGCGAGGATGGAGGCCTCGCGGGGACTGCGCTTCCGTTAGCACTGGCTGCAACACTGGGGACACTGAGGAGCATACGAGTAGACGACCCTGACGCCGCCCTTGAAGCCGTTGTCGAAGGTGCCCTTTCCACGGCCACCGGCGAGAACCTGGGCCTTGATAACGGCATCGTCACCACCTGCGCGCATTAGCCCTGCCCTGCCCTCGAAGTTGTACAGCACGCTGCGCCCGACACGTACCAATGTCCTTGGCGATCTTCTCGGCTTCGGCAGCGTTGGTCGCGACACCGCCCTTGGGGACGCCGACGCCGTACTGCAACTCAGTTAGTTTGCGCCCGCGTATCGTCGGCAGGGTCTCTTCGTACCGACTCGAGCAGCGCGGCGGAGCGGTATTCGTGTATCGACAGGTAGCGCTTCTGCTGGACAGCGGACTGCCTCAATGGTGTCTGTCTGTCCGTCAGCCTCGTCTCCTCAATTGCAATGCAAGCTGGCGTCAGAGGCTGTTTGGGCCCTGGCTGCACGGCGCAGGCTCGCACTCACGTAGGCTGCGCGGACGGCGCTGGCCATCGGCCGACTGGCGCGGGCGATGTTGTACATGGTGTCGATAGGGGTGACACGCAGGCTCTTTCTGGGGAGGAGACGGAGGTGATGGAGCTGAAGCTTTGTTGCTATGCTTCAAGGTTCGCGGTCCTCACTGCGCTAAGCGCGCACAGACGCTTCACGAAGTTGATGGTCCCGTCTTTTTCTCGATCCCGGCCGGGAGGTTACCTCATGCAGGACTGCGCGCTGCGGGTAGAATAGGTTCAGTGTGTAAGAGCTAGGAAACCAAAATGGCGAAGAAGGACAACTTCGACGATGTGCTGGGGAATAAGTTCAGTCTTGTGAACGCAAAGAGCTCGAAATTGCTATCATCGTGGATGGGCGACGAGCCAGCAGCCGCGCCTTCTGCAAATCATGTTTCAGACACCCAAGACGAGGATGCAGACCTGAAGCAGGCCCAATATGGACATGACAGGTGCGTGCAGCGTCTTGCTCCTGCTGCGAGGACGCAAGAAATTTCGAGAATTTATCTGATCCAGGCAGACTCGGTGTGGGCTCCGCCATTCCCAAAGACATAGCAGATGGCAGTTTTGTTCGGCGAGCACCAACTTCAAATGACAAACTGCTTGAACAACTCATTGGCAAGAAGCGCGCCAAGGCCCATCTTGCAGCCAAGCAAGAGGCAGAGCGAGCAAGCGCCCGCCAGCAGCCGACGTGGCAGCAGAAGAAAGAAGAGAAGAAGGTGGAAGAGAGCGAAGAGGAAGAGGAAGGCAGAGCTGCGACCATTGCCTCGAAACATCAGAAAAAGGATGGTGCGAAGGTTGCCTCGAGAGGAAAGAGTGGAGAAGGGAAAGTAGACGCTGCAGAAGTAGCTGGGGAGAGTCTGGTTGTGGAAGAAAACGCAGACGTGGCGTCCAAGGATCTCTCTGATGATGATATCGATCTCAAGCCGAAAAAGCGCGTCAAGAAAAGCAGAGCCAAGCCGACCAGCTTCCTTGATGAGCTGCTCGCGGAGCGGAGCAAGAAGAAAAAAGGCAAGGGCAAAGCAGACGACGAAGTGTAGCATCATCATACTAAATTACTGCATATGGCTAGGCGTTAAGGGTGCGCAGAAGATACCCCCGGAATTTTCTAAAGGCGAAAAGAAATAGAATGTTTGGTATATTGCACATGCTAGTTTTGCGAATTCTTTGGCATCTTACACTCCTGCCTCTTTACTCTCTGACGAACATACTTGCCATGCCCATACCTGTACCAATGCACTTGCTCATAACACCAACCTGCTGGCCGTTCCGTCCCATCTCGTGCAACATCGTGGCCAGCATCCTGCCGGATGTAGCTCCCAGCGGATGGCCGAGCGCAATCGCGCCACCGTTGGGGTTGATCTTGTCCATGTTATTCTCCAGCCCCAATGTCCTAATACAATGCAGCGCCTGCGACGCGAATGCCTCGTTGATCTCCCAAACATCGACTTCGTCTTTCTTTACGTCGGTGTACTCAAGCAACTTGGGGATCGCAAGAGCTGGTCCAATGCCCATCTCATCGGGCGCGCAGCCGATGACCTGAGTACCTGCCCACTTGCCGATAATATGATCAGTCAAGCCCAGCTGCGCGGCAACAGAGCGGCGCATCATCAGCGCTGCACTCGCACCGTCCGAGACCTGGGATGAATTTCCCGCTGTACTTGTGCCGTCACTCTTGAAAGCCGGCTTCATGCTGGCAAGCTTTTCGACTGTGGTGTTCGCGCGGATACCGTCGTCCTTGGTAACGGTGACTTCCTTGATATTCTCAGGTGTCTCTGGCTCGATCCAGCGCGTTGTGACCGGGACGATTTCCTCGTCGAAGAAGCCTGAGGACTGAGCTTTGGCGGCGCGGTGTTGCGATTCGGCGGCGAAAGCGTCTTGATCGGCACGCGAGACGTTGTAGCGAGCGGCGACATTCTCCGAAGTGATGCCCATATTCATAATACATTCGCGGGCCTCCTTGACGGGGCTCTCCTTCATCTCAGGCCAGAGCTCGACGGGGATAGCCCGCGTGCCGTAATTGCGTGTCATGCTCTCCATTCCTCCTGCAATACCGATATCAATCTGTCCAACTGCAATGGAGTTCGCGATCGAGGTAATGGCCGAGAGACCTGAGGCGCAAGCGCGATTCACGGTGCTGAAAGAGGTGGTCGTTGGGATGCCGACGTGATTAGCAGCCATGCGACCAGCTTTCGAGCCACCAAGCTCAGCGAGGACAGTACCGACGCAGATGTCGTCAATTTTTGCGGGATCGAGGTTTGGGAACTTCTGAACTGTAGCTTTCAGGACCTACGGCGCGGTCAGATGTGGTCAACGGACAAATCAAACGACACTTACGGCACCAAGCAATTCATGGTCGTACGCATCGCGTAGACCTCCCTTCTTCGCCCTGGTTACCGGGGTGCGTAATGCTGAAAGAATGACCACATCGTTAGGGTTCTTCTGGAGAATGTTCTTGATGCCTTTCTGAACAAACGCCATTGCGTAGGTAGGAAAACGCTAAGAGCAGGACTGGATATTCAAGACACTTTTGATGGTATAAGCAAAAGAGTCAAAGGGGTTCGGAGGGCAAGTGGAAGGAAAAATAACCGATGTTGGCCACGGAAAGAAGCCATGATGGCCATGTTAGATGCTCCGGTCTGGAGCTTTCGGCAATTAGACGCGGGGCGGGTGTCCTGCAGGACCGCCGCGGTTAAGAGCTCTCCCGCAACAATTGGCCGGAAAAGCTCGGATATCAGCAACACGAGTGTTTGAACGCGGATAACTTTTGCGGGACGAGCCGGGAGACTGGAGAAGAATGTTTGTCAAATGCACATGCATTGCAGCCACGCTAACGGCGCTACGTAACACCGTTGGTCCTTTACTCAAAGGTAATGCGCTGCACAGGTCATTGAAGCAGTGTAAAGCCATGCGTTTGTGTTGCACGAGCGACGTCAAGCAATTGTTCCTCCACCAGCCCCTACTCTATGCATCATGCCATTCTTGCGTAAATGCTCCATAAATCAATACGTCATCGTCAATCGTCTCGAACGCCGCACGACTCGACGTCTATGCGGCAGGGTATACGAGGCGGAAGACATCGTTGAGGATGTAGTAGCTTCCGGCATCCTGCTGGAGGTTGAATGCCTGAGTGAAGCTCATGGGCCTGTCGGAACCTTCGACCTGCGCATTATTAGCCGAGTTCTGTCGGGCCTTGGTAAAGACGTACAAGGAGCGCGCCTGTCACCAGGACAAGGACACCGTTCTGGCCAGAGGGCTGGGCATCGAGAGTGTCGGTGCGGTGCTGGACCTGCTGGAAAGGCAAGTTCTGAGCAGGTCAGTCGAATTCAGCCTTGACCTATCAGTCTTAGCCTAAAGCGAGCCTCACCTGGAGCTTCTCAACAATGGCCGCTGTGCCTAGGATACCAGAGGCCTCGAATGTAAGCATGGAGTGGTCGCGCTGTCCAAATCACATCAGCTCCTGCACCTCGATGGTCGTGTGCGTAATGCGCGTACGTAAAGCGTGGCAAGGTTGGCGCGGTTCTCATCGAATGTCTTGTAGTAGTACTCGACGAACTGCTCTGCAAAGGTGATCAGCCGGGATCCTGAAGATGGCGCACACTCTCAGATAGTCGAATGCAACTCGAGCCATGGCTCTACGGTAAACATACTGCCAACTTCTTCGAAAGCTTCTTGCTGTTAGTCTCTCGGTGCTTGATGCGGGGTAAATGCAAACCTACACATCTTGCTGGATTCGGGGGATTTGGGCTAGGAAAAGCGGTAGAGAGTGTTGCTGAAGAGTTGCGCACGAAGGCTGAGGGGCTAATGTTGTCACAAGTTGGGCTTGTTTGGGCACAGTCAAAAGGCTGACTTGCTTGTTGGCGACGGGCTGGTGGGGCAGGAGCGACCACCATCGGTCCGAGAATCCTCCGGGCTTGTCTAGTTTTCTTCCCTCGACGCGCTCTCGTTTTCTCTCCCACGCGACGCCATCCGCTCGCATCGAGTTGCAGTGCAGCACGCCCGCGTTTTGCCAATTATGCAAACGCCAAAGCGTGCGGTTCCTACATCCCTAACCAATTGTAAGTGCAGCCAATCTGTCTTCCCCTCTGCATCATGATGATCAACACTTCAAACGATAACTTCCGAGTCAAACGACGATGAAGTTCAAAAAAATTCAAGCTCAACAGGCTGATTGCATTTCTCACACACCACGTTCTTGCTCACCGTTATGTGTGACTTGTGCTGACGTCTGTCATAGGCTCCGATGGATACTGTCATCAATCCGCATTACGTAGATCTAGCTTACAATACATCATTGACATTTCTGATCCGAATATATGTAATCTGTGATGTACTACAATACCTCACAATCCCTTTGCCTGGAACGACTTGACCGATTCAACGATGGACTGCTCGAGAGACTTGTACTTCAAGCCCAGGACCTCGATCGAGCGCTTGTTGTTGAATTTGTACAAGCCCTTGTCCGGTGTGCCCTCGGGGTAGTCACCGCCCGGTGTCGAATCGTCTGGCAAGTCCTTGTACTGCGGGAAGTTCTTCTTGATGATTTGGGCAATCTCTTTGTTAGAGAAGTATCCAGCTGTGACGAAGAATCGCTTATTCGCTGCTTCGGGCTTCTCGAATGCATTGACATGAGCCTCTGCGACATCACGTACATCAACCCAGAAGTGGACGCCTGAAGGAGGAATCTCATCCTTGAACTTGCCCTGGCAAGCGTTGCGAATGCGCTCATTCGATGTGTTCAAGTTGTCGAGACTGTCAAGGGCATGGACAATAGGCCCGAACACCATCGGCGGGTTGATAGTAGAGACGGTGAAGTTTGGCTTCTCCTTCTCGAGGAACTCCCACGCTGCCTTTTCGGCAAAGGTCTTGCTTGCTCGGTAGCCCATCATAGGGTTCTCAGTCGCCTCCTCGGATGTGATCGGATTCCAGTCGGCTTCTGAGTATTCGTGGCCAGGCCAGAAGCCCTTGTCGGCTTGTACGATGGCAGCAAATGAAGATGTAATGACGACATGCTTGACCGATGGCGCGTTCTTCTTGATTGACTTGAGGACACCGGTGGTTCCAATTACAGCAGGGTCAAGCAAGTCCTGTCGTTTCGTTAGTAACAAACTTGTGGCCCTTATCTGTTATGCGGACTGACCTTTTGAACGTCGGTGACATTGAAGTGGAAGGGGCTGGCGGTATGGAGGACAGCTTCGAATGGTGGGTCCGACTTGACAGCTTCGTCGAAAGCACCTGGCTGCGCGATGTCCGGGACGATAGCAAAGCTCAGCTTATCTGCGTATTTCCCGTTGTACTGCGCTTTGATCTTGTCGGCCTTCTCTTGTGAGCGAACTGTGCCAACGACAGAATGGCCACGCTCCAGAAGAATGTCAAGGGTGTGTGCGGCGATAAAGCCACTGGCTCCTGTGAGCAGAACACGAGTCATTCTGGAGATACTTCTGATATCTGGCTTGATTTGGTGAACGTTGGAGTGGCTTGAGGGACGGTTGGAGTCTGAAAGGCGTTGATGGTGCCAATGGCGCGAGATGTTGCGACTTTTGTATGCCAGCAGTCTGCCACATGGTGGGGTAGCTCTCTCCGAGCACCGGTGTTAATGCTTCGCCGCGGATAACACAGCCGTTTCATTCGTTGCTTACAGAATGTCCCCTTGCAATCGGCGTTATGTCCGCGAAGTGTGGTGATGTCGTCATCGGAAGATGTCCCTCTCCGGTGTTCAACTCAAATCTCTCATCTTAAATCTTCAGGTCGACTCGCGCCCGGCCTGTTCTGGGATCTATAGCAGTCTGCCCCAGGTCATGTGCAGCAGTTCCAGGTATATGAGTAGTATTTTCTCTCTTTGTAAAGGGTACGTGTACATAGACGCCGCAGCATAGAAACAAACGCATCTTCAACTGATGGTGTTGTAATCAGAGTGTCAGGAACGGGTAACAGCAAGTGAAGAACGTTGAACTATGAAGCCCTGCAGGGGACAGTCAGATGATCTATATTGATATCTGCAATATCTCCGCATTTCTCTAAAATGCCATGAACGTTAATGCCTGGGCACAGAATATGGACGAATCGGACATGTGGGGCTCATTTTGGTCAGCTCGAGGCCCCACCATAGCTCGACTTGCGATGCTACGCATCCCACATCCCACAACGCCATTGCAGATTCGCTTCCAATCGATGACCTTTGCGTTCCCTATTTCGTCTACCCGAGCGCGGGTCCGAGCTGACGCTGAGCATCTCCACGGGTCATGATGGGCGTCTTACTCAGGGTGCAATTGCGGGGCTGCCACAATAGAAGAGGGGCTGCTTTCGTCTGACCCTTCCCTCTTCTCCAACACAACAATCTGCAGACAAGATGTCGTCCCCTAAACGAAGCCCACCTTTCCGTGCTGAACATGTCGGCTCCCTCCTGAGACCGCAGGAGCTTGTCCAAAAGCGATATGATGTGGCTGCAGGCAGGGCCCAGCCTGACGAACTGTTGCCTCTGGAGAAGAAGGCGGTGGCGGAAGTTGTAAAGTTCCAGCAGGACTGCGGCTTGAAGGTTGTTTCCAGTGGAGAGTACACCAGGTCAGTTCAATGACCCAGCACGCCCGCACGTGTAGCTAATTCCAATAGGCATATGTTTTGGGGCACATTCTTCGAGACTCTGAACGGTATGAAGGAGCTTCAGCTTGGTGTCCTGAAGGGGTACGATGCTGGTATCTTCCGCCCTTACGCACCTGACGTCAAGTCCTTCATGGAAGCCAAGGAGGTCCCCAACCATGTCACTGTGTGTGTCGACAAGATCAGTCACCCCGGAAAGTCGAGCAATCAGTACGAGGTGGATCTGATGAAGAGCCTTCTCCCCGAGAGCGAGTGGAAGAACATCAAGATCACCTTGATCTCTCCCAGTTGGTATCATTTCCGTTACTTGAATGGCCGTAGCTTCCCTAAGGAGGTGTACGCGAATGATGAGGAATATTTCGCGGACGTGGCAAAGGCATACCAGGAGGAGCTCAAGATCCTTCACTCGCAAGGCATCAGGAACATCCAGATCGACGACCCCAACCTGGCTTACTTCTGCTCGAAGGACATGCTTGAGGGTTGGGCTGCGGACAAAGAGAACGACAAGACAGCCGACGAGATGTTCGACGCTTATGTCAAGTTCTACAACAAATGCTTCGAGCGTCCCTCGGACATGCACCTCGGTATTCACCTCTGCAGAGGAAACTACGTTGGCAGCCGTCACTTCTCGGAAGGCGCCTATGACAACATTGCGAAGAAGCTGTTCCAGGTATGTCAGCCTTGCTGTACGTAGACTGAATGCCACTGACCTTGTAGGATCTCAACGTCGACACCTACTACCTCGAATACGACACGCCCCGTGCTGGAGGTTTTGAGCCCCTTGCACACCTGCCCAAGGATAAGAACGTTGTTCTTGGCGTAATCACATCGAAGTTCCCTGAGCTGGAGAGTAAGGATGAGATGATTGCTCGTGTCAACCAGGCTGCGGACTGGATTGCGAAAGGCACTGGCCAGTCTCGCGAGGACGCTATTCAACAGTGCTGTGTCAGCCCGCAGTGTGGGTTTGCATCGCATGCGGAGGGTAACTCCTTGGGCTACGAAGATATGCGCAAGAAGCTACAGCTTGTGAGGAGCATTGCCGATGCTGTGTGGCCGGGCCAGCCATAAAAGTGTTCTAAAGTAATAATATACATGAATGCAGCATCAATATATCTGAGGATTGACGCGATAGAGTTATCGCATATCATTCGCTGTAATCCATGCTCCGCGACATCGTCATCGCACTATATCTTACATAGGTTAGTTCCGTATGCACAGTGAACACAGATAGGTAGCAACTATCCGTACTGCCCTCATCCAGGATAGCTGTACCCAGATCGGATCAAAATCTTCCACATGCAAGCTCGCCAGGATTCAACATGCAAGAAATCATCACGCCATGCCGGAAGCTTAATTTTCCATTTCGGCTCGCTGTAAATACTGCAGAGACGGCAAGAACTGCTTGGATTGAGCCCACGCCTTCTGATTTAAATACAAAAAAAGGACTATTCGCTGAGCCCTATGAGCGTATAGCATAGTCTCACTGTCGAATGTGGCCAATTTTTGCCGATGCTGCGTGGTCAGGTCAGTCTTGCAGGGCAAACAGAGTAGGCACAGTTGAATCTATAATATACGAAAGACATCCTAAAAACGTGGAAAATCAGGGCGATGCGATTACCGTAAGTACAGTCTGCGATAAGCAAAATACATCGCCTTATCGTATGCGAATGAGTCCCTATTTGAACTTGAGTTGAGTATGGACCGAGACAACGCAAGATTCGGTAAAATGACGCCGAATGACAAGTCAGTCCTGACACTCTCTATGCCAGCGCTTATCTGACAATTGAAAGGGCGTAGACATGCTTACACAGCCCTTACACCGACAGTTGCGACTCGTCTTGATATTGAAGTCAGCGATACAATTGATAGTTGTGGCATTCTAAACTCGCAGGCAATGTCTGTCGACTTTAAATTCAACGGTCTTGCTCTGGCAGTGGTGCATGCAGTGCATCTATCAAGGTCTGTCAAATATCCTCAATTCTTCGATTGTGAGCTTCACACTGATCCGATTGCCATCAAACAGCATGTTGATATGTTCTTCTCAAAAGGCAGCTGGAGCTTCCACATGATAGCTATCGGTAGGAGCGAGCATATCTAATTAGTTATCATGAGTCAGCGTACCGATACTTAAACAATGATGCAATAGATCTGAGGGATCATTCACCAGCTTGGACCTTTATCAAATGTATTCATACCTCCGTTGACCAACACCTCCCTGACTGAGGCTGCCAGGACCACGTGTCTCCGCAGGATGGGGACGACCAGCCCTTTCAAAGATCTCTGGGTGAAGGAGTACGATCCTGGACTCGATACGCAGACAGACGAACAGTGGGAGGCATACGTACGGGAGAATGTGAGCACATTCTACCATCCCCTCGGGACATGTGCTATGCTGCCTAAGGAAGACGGTGAAGTTGTTGATCCAGAGCTGAAGATGTACGGCGAAGGGCTTGAGGGTTGTGGATGCGAGTGTGATCCCATTTATGATCAGTGGTAATATTCAGACCGCTGTACATGGGATTGCGGAGCGAGCTGCCACGCTGATCGCTGCGGACCATCGTATAGAGACATAGGCCCGCGAGATGTTGTACAGAGCCTTGCCAGCTGCGCGGAGACGCTTGGGTATAATGCAGGAAAGGCAAAAGTCACCGCGATAGTTGAAGTCCTTCAAGTCTGGTTTGTCCATCCCAAATCAGCCCCTAGTTCCGTAAGTGTCTACCAGGAGCTGGCAAGGGGCTGTGTGTTGCATTGGAAGCGATTTTGGGCGTTCTTACACAGTGCAGCTAAGATATGTCAAGTCCATACATTCGAGGGGTAGACCAAAGAAATCGCGGTGCAATGTATTCCATTCGTCTTCTTACGCAAACTT
Source organism: Epicoccum sorghinum (assembly GCA_020272525.1). Lineage (NCBI taxonomy): Eukaryota > Fungi > Ascomycota > Dothideomycetes > Pleosporales > Didymellaceae > Epicoccum > Epicoccum sorghinum. The sequence goes on along the minus strand of VXJJ01000011.1, from coordinate 1,397,054 downwards.
AGCCTTTCAGGGTACCATCCGCACTCGGCTCGTCCCCATCCCAAACCTCCATCATGTCCAGCCACTCCAGCGTGAACCCCGCAACAATCTTTGCCCAATCCTTGACCGTCTGCGCGTCCAAATGCTTTCCATCATCTTGCATTGTATGCCACACCTTGGGAAAAGGGCTCGGTATTACGTGTAGCACCTCGACACCCTGGTGTATAAACGGCAGGTGGTCGTCACTTATGCCTCCGAAGCCGCCGGTCAGCGTCATATTCATGTCAGGCAGGAAGGGTGTCCTAGGACTGGACTCGAGAAGTTTCAGATCTCGCATACGGCTCTCGACGGTGGAAAGGTGTTTGTACGCCCAGTGTGTGGTGGGAAAGTATGAGGGAACGGTTGGAGACGCCGAGCCGAGAAGATCGAGCAGCACGAAGAGGCTGATCTGCGAGAGGGGCGTGCGGTATTGGTAGAACTTGGAGGACGGCGGGTTACGGGTGCCAGCCCATTGTGTTGCAAGACTCCTGTAGCAATTGTTAGCTTTCAAGTCCAGGACCATTGCGCAGCCTTGCAGCTGGGTGTGGTTTAAACGTACCGGGCGCCGTATAACGAGTCTGTATCTGTCCACGTCTGAAACGCCTCCTCTCCATCCAGCAGCAGGATTTGGATGCCCATATCCATCTCTACCGTCCCGCCTTCTTCCAGCGCTTGCATCTCATCATACATGCGCTGCACATATCCATCCACAACCTTCGCAATCCACATCAGCATCGCGCACGGCGCCGCCGAGTCGGTAGCCCCAATGAAGCCCTTTGGGCTAATCTTGCTGTCGTAATGCGCAACCAAGGTGAGCAGGTTAGCCTGACCAGGTTTTACCCATGGAGGCTCGCGCTTGAAAATCAGGTTCTGGAAGGGCAACTGCTTGCCCCCGGAGGTTGGTGTTGTCGCTGTGCTGTTCTGCCATGAGATTTCCCATTTTGGCAGCTCGCGTTGGAAATACGAGACAAAATGTTGCTGCGTGGTAGCTTGTCCAGGCGTGCCTGGGACACGAGGGATCAGGATGGGTGCGAGGAGCGACCCATTTTCATGGTCGAAAAGGTCGCCGGGCGAGGGTATGGCTTTGAGGAAGCTGTCCGAGAGTGGCTTGTACGCTTGTGTCGCGGGCGCAGAGAGGAGCAAGTATGTCAAGGTTGCAAGAGAGGATGGCAGTGAGAACAGCATCTTCACAAAGATGTGAGGCGCACCGTTTGCGGCGGGATGTTCAGCGGTACCGTGGCTATCTCATGTCCTTCAAAGGGGTTGAATTGGCCTGGACAGCTCGCAAGTCGCGACAGTAGATGCAAAGCCCCTGGTTCAATGCAGACTCGATTGAAACAGAGAGAGCATCGTCCCCTTGCTTCCTGAGGCCAAGGCGGAGTCGTCACTAGTGCCGTGCTTGCCCAAAACAGTTGTTGGTGTTCTTTGTCTCCAGCGTTTCAGCTCCCGAGGCACCTGCCTAGAGGCCACGAATCGCTCACGTGATCATGCCATTCATCTTATCAGATCAGATCTCGGAAAAGCAGCGGAGGATCTAACTTGACTGGTAGGGGCTCTCCACTTCTTCTTGATGACGTCCGGTGTTGCTCAAAGAGCGGAAGGGTGGAATCGTAGCGCTGTCGTAACCATGTGATTGCATATCTGATTTTCACTACGAGTAAATTGCAACAGTCTACAACTTGGCCTTGATCTGACCCTCGACCTTGACGACTGCTCTTCCGTTTGTCAACACTGTCTTTCCACCCTCGACACGTACAGTGAATCTGACCTCCTCAAAACCGCCATCGTGCTTCTCGCCAGTCCTCCACATCTCAATGATTAGCTTGTCAGCAGGCTTGACTGGCGCTGCAAAACGGGCTTGGAATTCCTTCAGGTTCTCCGGCTTGCTTGCACCAAAAGCTTGCAGAATGGCGTGGGCAGAAGAATTCCAACTGTACAGACCATGAATGATAGGGCCACCGAATCCCATCTTTTTGCCAGGCTCAGGATCGGCATGCAAGGGGTTGTAGTCTCCGTTCAGTCGGTAGATGTGCGCGGTCTCCATGGTGGTTTGGACGGTTCGAGTCGCATCGGGCGCGCGGTCGGGGGGCGGATAGCTGGGGACCTTGGGACCTGACACAGGTGTTACTACTTTCTTGCGATGATACGTATGCGTGAGTGCTTACCCTTAGGACCTCCCCATCCTCCTTGGCCCACGTAGAAGCCACTCCCGACCGCTCTAGTGTACGTCTCACCAGTCTCGGCATCCACCAGTCTCTGTTCTGTCTCTACAACAGTGCCAGGCTTGCCCTTATCGTACACGCCGAGTACCTTGCTCCTGATCTCGAACTTACGGCCCTCGCTGGTCACAGGGATGGGCTTGTAGAACTCAAGCTTGCGCTCGCCATCAAGCACGTGTTTGGTGTCAAACTTGGGTACACCCTTGATGGGTTCAGAGTTAGATCGAGCATAGAAGTCAATGACCTCCTGATCCGTGTGCTTGAAAGGTAGGATGATTGGGTAAGTAGGGAAAGCAGCAAATTGAGGGTGCAGTTCCTAGGTAGCCGTCAGCGATCATAGGAATCAACGTCGCATAGATCGTTGACATGGAGATGCAACTTACGTAGAGGAACTGCAGCTCATCGGGGTACGTGGCACCGATGCTTGTTGCAAAAAGTAGAAGATCACGCTTCAGCCATGAAACTTCGTAGCTTGGGAACTCGAAGCCAACACCAGGTCCTGCCTTTTCGCTCATTGTGTATGTGTATTCTTTCTTGTATAAGATGACACAGTGGAAGTAAGAGTTTGCGGTATCTGAGGCTTGCGTATATAATTGCCAATGAAGTTTGAGGTGCGAGCGGGGCGGCAATTGCGGTTCCTAGCTGGAGGAGCTCCAAAGGTTTGCCGAGGTCGACGTCGATTCACCACCTTAAGATCGACCATGCTGAAAATAGCTTAGGCGGACATGGTACCCTTGGGAAATACACATTCATCGCACCGAAATCGGTCGAGACCGATGCAGAGAGTTGTAGAGCACAGAGCTCACCATAGCGGAGGTGATCAAGAAATTGTTTCATTAACATTACCGTGTTTTTCGGTAATCATATTTGTGCTGTCCGTATGTACAGAGTACCAGCTTTACTTATTCTTTCCAGCCCAGTCAATGACATACGAAGACAATGCGAATGACCCAGATCCAAACATGCTCGAAGCGCAGGATAGAAACATAAGTGACGCACAACAAACATACAAACCGGACGCCGGCGAAGTGAAAGACCATAGTAACAAGCACAATGCTTCGCGAAAGCACCCCGCGCAATGCAATAAAGGCAAATCCCCGAGAATTGAAATCCATGATAGACTTTCTAAGCAAGGTCGTACCCCAGATTTAAAATCGGTCGTGTGATTCTTTTGTTGACGACATAAAATTCCAGGCTCCATATGTGGCATTTAGATTACCGTTGACTGCTCCTAACGAGTGATCTGTCACGGCACTTCGTGATAACCATGCGTTCTGTAAAAATGATGATAAAGTATGGCAAAAGCCTGCGTGCAAAGCGAGAAGATATGCGATAGGCCGAAGGCGTAATGCGAGACCTTATAGAAAGGTAGGCGTGGGTATCCAGAACAGATACGAACTCAAGGTCGACGGTGCATCCAGGCCTCCGAAAGACGGTTCGTAGAACTCATAACAGCGCTGCTGAAACACTTTTATCGGGACCAGCCTACCAACGGGGATAGTCATCTAGACGTCCATCTGACCATGGTTGAAGACATCGTGCTCGTTGTTGCTGGGAATGACACCGGACATTCTATCCCCGCGCCCTGCCGGCTTGTCCCAGTTGATATCGTCCTTATCATCCTCTTCCATTCGGTCGTGGTCATTATGGGTTCTGCTGCCAAACTGCTGCTCCATGGTGCTCTCGCCCGTAAATGTAAAACCAGCGAAGTTAGCCTGCATTGTTGGCGAGAGCGGCGTCGAAGCCGGATTGACACCAGATGCCAATGCCGCAGCGCGCGCATTCAGAGACCCGTTGCCATTGAGGGCATTCGTGAACTCAGGATCGAAGTTGGAAACGTCCAGCTCTCCCTTCAATTTCGGTTTGAAGGGCGGGACAACGTTCTTCTTCGAGAGAGCGTCCCAGTCGATATCAGCAAAGAACGGATGCTCCTTCAACTCCTGGGCGTCTCGGGTAGCGCCGAGCCTGTGCTTTGGGTTTCTGTTCAAAAGACCCTTGACAAAGTTTCGGCCCTCCGTGCTCAAGGCATCCCTGGGAAATCTGACCTTTCCGAAGGCAATGTTCTTGTACATTTGCTGAGTGTCTTCCGCATAGAAAGGACTCCAGCCGCAGCACATTTCGAACACCAGGACACCAAGAGACCAAAAGTCAACCATCTTAGTGTAACCATGCTCATCCAACAGCACCTCCGGCGCTAGATACTCAGTCGTACCACAGAATGTGTTGGTAGTTGCGTTCTCAGTAAGATTGGCTTTGGACAAACCAAAGTCGCAAAGAGCAATGTGACCATTGGCATCAAGCAGGATATTCTCCGGCTTCAGATCACGGTACACAATGTTGTGTTCGTGAAGATGCTGCAAGGCCAAGATCAATTCGGCGATGTAGAACTTCGCGCGGGCTTCCTGGAAACGACCCTCCCTCTGAAGGTGCCAGAATAGTTCGCCGCCGGACATGTAATCAGTAACCAGATACAGGTCCGATGGTGTTTGGAACGAGAACTTCAAGCCAACAATGAATGAAGAATCAGCCATAGCGGTCCTAACAAGGATGTTGCGTTCACCCAGAGTGTGTGCCACCTCCTTCTTCTGTACGATCACCTTCTTGGACAAGACCTTCATGGCATAGATTCGCTTGGTGTCACGCTTGCGAACCTGGAAGACCTGGCCAAAGGTGCCCTTGCCGATGAGCTTCAGAATCTCGAAATCCTCGGGACCGTAAGACTTCTTCTCGATCCTGTGGAAGTCGAGCTTGAGGTGGATCTCACCGGTCACCTTCGCACTTTCGCCCTCACGAGGCTCAAGCGCAAACCAGCCATCATACGGCTGATCGTACTCGATCAAATTGGGACAGAATCGAACATGGCCAAGGAAAGCCTCGCCATTGGCACGGTCGTATACGGAGATGTCGACCTCAGCGTGGTCACCAACGACATCACTGCGATATGTTAGTATGGGCCTTGGGTAAAGATATTGCAGGTGAACGTACAATTCGGCCTCGTGCTCCCAGGTAGGGTTGGCTGTCTCTTCAAATGTCTCATCCCGAGCATCCGAGCTGTGGCCGCTGTTACTGCTCTGGCGACTTTTCATAGGAATGGCCATTGGCTTCTGCATCTCGCTTTCGGTCCTCCTCATTTGCATGGGGCCACGGCGGCCCTTAGTGTCATCATGCTTTGGGCCGTCAGAAATGTACTCTGCCCATTGAAACTGGATGACGCAGTAGGGGTCGGTGCTAGCCCTCAAATCTCGTCCTTCGGTGATTGTGACTGCAAGCTTGCCCTTGGGAGGTCCGACAACGGATGCGTCCTTTTCCGACGACTTGCTAGATCCTTTTGAGTTATTCGAGTTGTTCGATGCAAGCGAGGTGCGGGACAAGCTTGATGTTGGCGGCTTGCCCTCTTGCGAGCGTGTACGAGGTGTCTGAGGTGGGGTAGCCTGATTCTGCGGCGACGAAAAGTCGCCTTCTGTTAGCTTCTCTGTTTCACCGTTCAACTGCGAAGCTGAGGGGGCTCGAGAAGAAGCACTGGGAGCAGGGCTTGGCAACATGTTCTGATGAGGGGTGGCCTTCTCGGCGACTCCCTGATCTTTGGGTTCCATTGCAGCAGCGTCTGAAGAAGCAGGTGCGGGGTTGGAAGCTTTTGACAATGAAGGCTTGCTCTGGGGCAACAAGGATTCACGAACCTGGCCAAAGTAGCTCTGCAGAATACCCGGCAGTCGTTTATCAGTGGGATCGGGTCGTGGTGTTGAGGCACCAGGTGGGGTTGAGCTGGTGGAGCCGATCTGATCATGGCTATCGTCATCGTGGGTCGCTGCTCTGTGCGGCGTTAGTAGCGTGTTGTGGGTCGGCATAATTGCTGCGGTGCAAGCACTCGTGTTGGTGTGCAGCAGAATATGCGAGAGAGTAGAGATGAAAGCGCTGCTCGAATAGACGTATGTAGGGGCAAAAAAGCTGACCCAGGGCATGGGCTGTGTAACGTAGACATCGGCATCCAGCAGCTGCGCTAACAGCGGTGCTGAGCTAAGCGGCCACCGCTACTGCCCTCTTGCGAGATTTGCACGCTCACGACCACGAGGCAAAATGCAACCCAAACGTGGAAAGAATGCAGGAGCAGCTTACCTCTGGTTCCCCATGGCCTGTCGCAGCAGATCTGCCGCGGCCGAAGGGGTGCCGCTGGTGGATGAGGTCATCTTGCCAAATTTGGGCGGCGGACGGGTTGCAGGCTTGGTGGTGGTGGGTGCAGACTTCTCGTTATTGCTGGCGTTGAGAGCGGACAGTGTGGGGACTGCACTCGAGGACTTGGTCGACAGGTGACGGCGGGGTCGCGAGGCCTTGGTGGGAGAGATCTCTGAAGCGCGGGATACTAGTCCGGGTCGAGCTGGGCGAGCATCGACGGCAGCAGCGCTGGACGGAATGGTGGTGGTAGTGGCCCGGAGACTGGTTCGCGATGTGCTGGCGGTGGATGCTGTGCTGGCAGTACGTACGCTTGAAGTCGCGGGAGACGAGGTGACCAGGTCCATGTGCTGCGGGCGTGAAGTCATATGTAATGAATAATCACCTGGAACCTGGCTCGCTGCGCTAAAACAGCGTTAGCCGCTGCAATGAAATGAGAAATTTCTGCTAAGGCTTCTATCGGGCCTGCACGAGCGTCGCGCGAAGAAAGACACCCGAGTTCTTCCTGGGTTCAGCGCGGCGGCGGTGAACAGCGGGCGGTACTTGCGACTGGGTACCAAGGGACTCGGTGCGTGGGCCAGCAACAGAAGGACCTAGCGAAACCAACAGTGCTAGCAGACTCCTGACTTGATGCGCAGGGCGGAATCTCGGGAGCCGTTGAGAATTACACACCACGGCCAACAGCAGCCTGTGAGATAGGTAGTATGGCAGTCTTATTATGTAGGTATTGGTATTGGCAGCGCGTGCTGGACAATGACGGGCAGCCAGGGCTGTGCGACTGCAACTTGCTCCTCGCCTCGATTTGATACCGACATGAGCAGTCAGATAGCCAGACGCCACGGTGAGAGAGCAAGATAGGCAACTGCAGTGCCGCTCATGCGCTCAACACAAAATCATGACCTCGAGAACACGAGCCCCGGCGGACGGCTCCAGCTGCATTCACCATCTGGCACGCAGCAGCAACACGGCACTGCACTGCACAGCACAGCAGCACGCAACCGGCAGCCACCCTGGCAGCTTGCAATCGACAGGGCACGGAGTTGTTTGGCGACCATTTCACCGCCACTACTGTCATCTGTCGACACCACTGGCAGTCTGTGCTCGGCGACAAGCAGGTCGACCGGTCGGCAGGGTCGCATGTCTGCCACCCAAAGCATGCTCGGGGCCCATCCCTCGCGCCAAGGGGACGCAGCACGATGACGAAAAAGTGGAAAACAGTCGGCAGCGTGGATCGGCGAGCGAGAGGATCTTGTAGCGTACCAATCGCTGAGCGAACTGCTCGGCGCTGCGGCTCCACTCCGCCGTATCAGGACCTAATCAAGTGGGCAACGGACAACCTCACGAGTGCTGGAGTGCACCAAGTGGAATGAAGTGGGATCCACGAGGTATTGCCCAATCTCCCTGCGCCTCTCCCGGGAACTGTCGTTACAGGAAAAGACGCAGTGATCCACACCCTTGATGCACACTGATGGTGAGCTGCAGCGGCCCATGCAGCAAAGAGGACCCTGAGCTGATAACAGCCGCAGGGCGGAATTGCAGCATGGTGTGACTAGGGAGCGGATTCGGGGCGACGTGAGCGCTGGAGTGACTTTCATGTGATGTGCTGTTTCAGCGCAGCTGATGTACCCCAGCGAGCTGCCCTGGGGAATGGACGTGACCCGAAACGGTGCCCTCGTGTCCCAAACGCAAGGCTGTGTTTGCCCCAAACGAGCGACCAGGCTCATTCCCAGCACCAGGTCCGGTGCCCTTGTCAAAGCAATGTCACAGCCCTGATGTCCTCAATACCGATGCGCATGATCGGCCGCTGATTGGCCCGCGGGCAAGGAGGAACGTTGTTCCTGCCAAACGCCCGGGCGCGCCTTCTTTGTATACATAAAAGTCCGAGCTCCTCGAGGCGGCGCGCTGCTCTTCGAGACATCCAAATCGCCACCATGTCCGACCGCGAGTTTGGCGGCAACGATGATTTGTCGTTGCCAAAGGGTATGGCTCAGCAAACCTAGTGTTCGATTCGGGCAGCTAACGCGTTCAGCGACTGTGCAAAAGATTGTGCAGGACATCCTGGCGACGGAGCCTGGCATGACGTTTGCGAAAGATTCGCGGGACCTGCTCATAGAATGTTGCGTAGAGTTCATCACGCTCATCTCATCCGAGGCCAACGAGATCGCCGAAAAGGACGCGAAGAAGACAATAGCCTGCGAGCACGTCAAGGCAGCGCTGGAAGAGCTGGACTTTGGCGAGTACGTGCCCGCGATTCTCGACGTCGCGCAGGACTACAAGAAGCAGCAGCAGGTGCGCGCTATACATCCAAATGCTTGTTTCCCAGGACTCACGTGTAACAGAATCGCGAGAAGAAGCAGACCAAGATTGAGCAGAGTGGCATGACCGAGGAGGAGCTTATCCGCGCGCAAGAGGAGCTGTTCCGCTCAGCTACCGACAAATTCAATTCGGCGTCGTAGCGTCGGGCTTCTTATGAATAATGCGACACAGGCTGCGAGGCGTTGAGGGCGTTGACCACACAGGTCTCTGGGCGGCGTTTAGGACTTAGATGGGCATATATGAAGGCAGGCCACAATCCTGCGAGAGCTGCAAGACAGCCACATTAATTCAATAGCAAGGCGACAGCCTTTCCGTGCATTTCGCTCTGCGGCTGCACCTAGTTATTGTCCTTGTGTGTTGCATGCATCTCCTGTGAATCCGCGTTGGTAGCTATGGTTCTTGGTGCATGCTTCCGCCGCAAGGCTGGCGCGGGGCTTGTGACGTTGCCAACCCCACGGCAATCAGCCGCAGGCCGCAGTCCACATTTGCACAACCACGCAACGCAGCCCTACCCTGCATTTGACGCTACACCACAACTGCATACACTCGAACTATCGTCGCCATGTCTGGTCTTGAGAATGCCCTCTTCAACCTGAAGGTTCGCCGCTACTCTTGCCTCTTCCCAGCCACGCTCCTCTGCTGACAAGCATAGTTCACAGCCAAGTCGCTGAATCGCCAGTCACTCAAGGCAGGAAAGGAGGAGGCGCAAGAGAAGGCCAAGCTGGAAAAGGTGCGTCTTGCTCGAATACACGCACACCGCCCACGACTCACCGCTCTGCATCTCAGGCTATGAAACAAGGTCACAATGATATCGCCCGCATCTACGCCCAGAACGCCGTCCGCAAACAAAATGAGAAGCTCAATCTTCTACAACTAGCTTCACGGGTCGACGCTGTCGCCGGCCGTGTCCAAACCGCCGTCACTATGCGTCAGATCACTGGCAACATGATGAAGGTCAACCGAAGCCTAGATGTTGCCATGAAGTCGATGAGTCCTGAGAGGGTACAGTGCCAGTCCTTGCAAAAAGCCAGCTTGCTTGGTGCTTTTTTTCCTTTCATGAGAGAGAACTGACAAGGATTCAGATCGCAGCCGTCATGGTCGATTTTGAGAAGCAGTTTGAGAATGTTGACTCTGCGACGGAGCTTTACCAGGACGTCACCTCATCAGCAACGGCCGTTGGTACCCCGCAAGAAGACGTCGACCGAATGATGGCGCAGGCTGCAGACAAGGCTGGTGTTGAGCTTCAATCTGACCTTCAGGAGGCACCAAAGACAAAGGTCGGCCCAACAGAGCAAGAAGAGGATGCCTTCACCGAGCGACTACGCGCCCTGAGGAATTAAAGATCTGGTTTCGTATCACAACATACTGGCGCATTCTGGAGTTTGGGAGTGGGGACAGGGTCTGCATACATGCTTTCCATGGGGTTTGACTGATCACCTTTCTCAATCATAGGATTCGAATACTACTCTGTCAGTACCTCTACAACCACATTAAAGTTCAGCAAGTCTTTTCGGGTAAGCCATGCTCAGTGCTGCTAACTTTCACAGTCATCAGCGTGGCTGCCTCTACGGTAACCCAAACTCCGCCACAAAAAGAGCTTAAATGACATTCACACTTGTTGAATACAACAGCAAAGGACTCAACACGCCACACAATCTCAACAGTTCTTCAATGATTAGCCTAGCCTTTAAGGAAGATCTTTGATGAGAAAATAGCAAAAAAAACATACAACAGCGGGTATTCGCTAGTGGTCACCCACCTAACTACTAATCCGCCGGTACGTTGCTTAAATAGGGCTGAGCGAACGGGAAGCCTTGTTTTCAACGTCCTATGGTCGTATGTGAAAGTGAACCTTGAATCTGCGGATTCTATAATCAGTGTGCAGTCAATCTGCTGTGCCTGCCGACTATCTTCTACGATCGCAGCAAGCCAGCTTCGGAAACGGTCTCAAAAGGAACAATATGAAATTTAGTTCAGACCGAGGGCATCGCAAGAATCTGTACAAGGAAAAGATTTCGTAAGGCCTCAAAGGAACAGTCTCGAGGCAGTGTGCTATTTTTGGGACGCCTGGCAAATGAGAATCCCTACAGAGGTCTCTGAGCCAGCGCTTGTTTTCAGCCTGCACAACCTGTCAAGCAGTGAAACATCTACAGTAAATCGCATTACCAGCTTTGAGTGACCACTTGGTGCAAAGAAAGATACCTAAAAGGCAGCTCTTCAAGGGCGATTAGCGCATACTTTGGACAGGTGAAGCTCTTAAGGTGGCTACGCGATTAGTTCGCCATCTAATCCTATTGCACACTTCTGGTTATATTTTTCAAATTTATCGAATGAACCTCGGAGCTGGCAAGGCGCAGGCATTAAACCTTACACTTACAAGCCCATACCCTTATGCACAAGCAATCCCGATGGGTAATCCTATGCATAAGCTTGACGGGGGAAATACCCAAAAGGCTCGCATCGCGCTTGTCATGCGGCTCTGATACGCCAGATCTGTACGTCCAAAACCCACTTATGCACCGCGCCACCTTTGGCACCGCGATATGGACCGAATTGATGCAGAACCGTCAATGATGCCATGTCAATCATGCGGCATGCTAACCGGGCCTCCTACCTGTGTGCAAGACTGTGCGTCACGAACGGCATCGTCAGAGTTTTGACGGATACCACTTTAAGTAGTGCAGCGGTTCAAATGAGTGTATAAACTAGTCGATTTTGTATGCAGGTGAGTATCCTCTGCTCGTAAAGGTCCTTCATGTCTACACGATTAGCTCTCTCGGATCGACGTGTTTGAACCTACTGTGCCTCTCAGGCTCCCGGTGGCTACTTGGCACTATGCTTAGGTTCAGTTTTGAAGAAACAGATGGTAGGCACAGCCGATTACGGGACTCGTGCTTCAGGTAAGTTCGCGAGTAGATGCCAATCAGAAAGTCAGCCACAGAAATCAACTCAATCGTGTATCGTGCCAAATGTTTCGTCGGCGCTAGCAAGGCGCATGAGATAACCACTGAGTATATCACGGATTGTTCGTAACAGCTCAATGCTTTCGATATCATGTGTGAATTTAACTCCTGGGTATGATGCAAACGATATACAATCTCCTGAAATGCCCATAAAACGAACATATTGCTACTTTTACTCTCCGCCGTGGGCGTTCTTCCACGAACCGGCGTAGTGATGAGTTACCAACGGCGGAGGCAGGCGAGCTATTTCATCAGGGGTGTAGTGATTCGAAGAAGCGCCAAATGATTGCCCGGGCAGGACCAACACGTCTCCCAACAGCTTCGGCTCGAGTATTTCCGACACCTCTCTTGGCTCCACAGTCCTGTTCAGCGTCTGTTCGAGGCTCTTGAAGATCCCCCGAGTTAAACGTCTGGGACCAGAAAAGTCTACAACATCTCCAGTCATATCCAAGGTAATGTTTCCAACAGATACATTATACTGGCGCATCTTCTCGTGTAACGTGTCCATTATGTCTTCGATCACCTGTAGCATGTGGACGGAGCCGGGCTTGGCCATGATAGTCCAGCTGGCAAATTGGCGTGTGATAGGCCTGCCCCAACCCCAGTCGAACTCCCACCCTACAACAACCCCGGAATTTGCTTTGAACTGTGCCGGAACCCAATCATCAATTGGTATGCCTTCGCAAGAGATGTCAAGATCGGACCAGATTCCGCCCTGATTATGCAGAAGCATGTAGCGAAGTAAATCAGCTTTCAAGATGGGAACGGTAAGACCAAGGTAGCTTTCGACAATGTCCGGGCGTGAAGCATATGCTTTCTTGACAAACTGGTCCCCCTCCTCTTCCGTTACAAATTTGGCCTCGTAGTTTGGATTTGTTTTGATGCAACTGTCCGTCCATTTTGTTGTGTCGGCATTAAGACCATGAGGACCCAATTTGTACCAAATAATCCTTGGTATCCCGTCATAGTGGGGAGTTTGCGCAGCTTGTAGCGACGTACGTGGAAGGCTGGGGTCGGACCAGAAATAGTAAAGAAAGGCGATAGCGCAAAGGACAAGAAGAGCACAGTAACTCGAGCCTTTGGAAGAACACGGATGCCCGGAAAATAGCATCTCGCAACAGTTTTGGAAAGCAAAAAGAGACAGCACGTTCGAAAAAGGTGTCCCAGGGTGTCGCAGCACTCAAGTCATAGCGGCCTAAATAACCCTCCTGAGCTATGGCCCAATCCGTCAGCGGTCCGAGACAAGGATACGAGGGGGTGGGGGAAAACAACAAATTTATCAGTGTAGAGACGTAGCGCCGGGCGGGTTGGCCCGTTCTGCACTGTCCAGTGCACGATTCCTGCTGCGTGATTCGTTGACTTGGCGCCGAATTCCATTGTTGTCGCGGTAGGCGGCTGAGGCCGTCTACCACCAACGGCGCTATATGTTAGAACAATCGCACGATATTGCTACACGATACTGCGATTCATCAAATGCGAGCAGCAAAGCGGCAAACCCTGCGCTGGACTTGTGATAGACGAAGAAGACCGAGGCGCAGCTAGTTTCGAGATTTCATAAAATATGTCACAGTAGGACTCCATGGGGGCGGTAAGTTTGTGATGATTATAATTTGCGCTTGGCTAGGATCAGAATCCTTCTTCTGCCGCTTCGGTACTTTGCCGGGCGGCTGGCGTGCTGTGCCTCCCTCAGATTAAGCCACCAATTTCTGATACTCTGGGTATGTACTCATACTACCTGCAGCTGCCAAATGCTCTCACACGCATCTCCTTGTTCTCGGTTGCAAGCTTCTCCTTGTCTCGTTTTTTAGCCTCTTCAAAGGCCTTTGATGCCTTGCTAGCCCTCAGTTCATCTTTGCAACGCAAGCTCATCCCATATTCTGTTGATATCTATTAGACCCATGTCCAGACTGATAACTTTTACGCTTCTGAGCTGTCTGTTGACACGCGTATCATGTCTCATAAGCTTCATTAATCCAGCTCCTTTTGGAAGGAGTGGTGACTTCACCGAAAATCCGACTTATGCTGCCGGTTCCATAGTCAATATCGCATGGCAAGGTGGCGAAGATGGCGCCGGGGTGTCCATTGTGCTTTACCAACTGAACCAGACAAATGGGCAGTGGTTTGGAGACATGGAGTATCTGACTCGTAAGGATTCCGATGTTCTGGTGATGCGGTTGTTCTTTACTGATGAGTGCGAAAAGAGAATTCACTGGGGGCAACAAGATACTCGTGGCTCGTAGGAACCAGGAAAAACCTTGCAGTGTCCAATCTCTTTTACTTGAGCGCCTATCAAGAAGGGAAGGCGATATCGGATTCAAACAGCCATTACTTCAATATCACATCAGCCAAAGACGCTGCCGTCTCGACCACGTCTTCAATCTTGTCTATCAGCACAACAAGCACGGTTGCAAGTACGTTGTCTACGACAACTTCTTCGGCCGCAATCTCGTCATCGTCCACTTCTCCATCATCAGCCCAGCTGTCAAGCGTCTCTCCCACCAGCACGCCAACGAACATATCCGGCGATACTCCCTCGAGCTCATCGGAAAAGGCACAAGAAAGCTTCCCGACGGCTGCAAAGATAGGACTCGGTGTCGCTGTACCGGCTGCCCTCATACTAGGTATCGCAGCTGGGTTTCTGTTGTTCCGTCGGCATAAAAAGAGAGGGGATAAGGCTGTCCCACCTCCGTATCAGCCAAGCGAGCTTCAGGCCCAGTCCAAACCTCACGAGGCAGGCTATTATCACAAATCGCATGAGGCACCTCTCAAGTCACCCGTGGAGTTGGATTACCGTGGTGACCCGTACGGCGCATATCAGAACCATCAGACCGCGAAGAACAATGGGCAAGTGCATGAAATGTAGAGTCTTTCCGGAAGCTCGGTTCGCAACTCAAATTCGCGGATAATTGTAAAACACGAAGGACTCGAGTAGATGCGGTACGAGGAAGCTGTGTACAGAAGAGTTCCAACTTCGTACAATTGAGGTCTCAAAGGGGTATCTCAACGAAGTGAGGTTTGGGCAAGAGGGCTTGTTGTCATCGTCTCATGTCGCTCGAGAGACGAGAGAAGGCACGCTCAATGTAATGTTACTTACGTTCAAGAACGCTCTGTGCTTTATCTATCATCTCTTGGTCTTGCTTCGAAATTGTAGACCCACTCGTTTGCTCTGCAAAAATGGACTTGGCCAAATTATTGGAACCAGGTCTATAGCTCATGGACCCCATTCTGGGCCTGTAGATCGAGGTCGAATATGCACACCAAGTTCCAGAGTATGTAACTCGAACTCGAATGGCTAGAGAGGAACGGGATAAGATCTTGTTGTACCACAACAGTAAGTGGTGGAAAGCTTACTGGAGCGGTGACGTTGTTTGCTGTTTTGAGTTTGTCCATTCATATTGCGTCTATCCGTAGTTATCAATCTTCCATTATCGTTGCACAGATGTAAGAGGGCAACATGCAGATCCTAGGTGATTGAAAACGGTTGACTATTGATATCGACTATCGCTCTATCGCTTGCATCACCCGTACGTTCGATAATGCCTCGTGAGGCTGTTTATCGTCCATGTGTATGGGTCCGAAGCTCTAATGGATGGTAGAGTTTCCGATCTCGAAATTCAGTCGTCCACCCGGACGGGCAGGCGTGTGCTTGATCTAATGTCACTAAGACGGTGGCACACGTACAGCGAAGTAGCGCCCAGGCTCGACTGACATCCGTTACCACGGATGTGATGATTACTTGGTGCTTGGACTTAGAGCAGAATGCCAGGTCTGCGTGGACTTCTGCACTTTGGATGGACGTAACCCGCCATGAGGCTACATAGTCGGTAAAGATGCACGATATATTCCGCAATTCGGACATAACGACAGCATCTGCGAGTTTCTAGACGTCGCGCTTCGTCAAGTGAGCTTATGTGTTCTGGTAGCAAGCTTCTGGCGCTCACTGGTCTCTAGTCATCCTGCTGCCACTGGTATTCCAGCTTCTCGATGTTGGCTTTGCGGTTCCTTGATTTGAACCATTCGCTTTCGAACCCATTGCCTCTGTCAACACCGTCCCACCGGTGACCAGGCCGGATGCCATACCGATTCGGCTGGAAAGCTCCTGTGTACAGTGGCTTGCCTGTGACACTGCGCCCAGCCTTTTTCTTGCGCAGGAAACCTGCCGCAGGGTCATTCCAGTGTCCTCGCTCTTTGAGTTCATCGTTCAGCTCGGCATCGTCAGCATAACGAGCCACGGTCATCGTCTTCGCATCCTGAAGTAATTGTTTTCGTTTCGCCGCCGCCGCGTTCTGCACATCTCCACGGGCTTCCCTCTCCTTCTCTAGCTTTATGCGCTCCTCCTCTTCAGCCTTTTTCCGCGCTTCTGCACGTTTCATTGCAACATTGATAATGCGACCGCTTGCATCTCTGTAGATTGTCTCCTGTGCAGCTGCACCCAGCTCTTTCGTCGCCTGTTCTGCCTTTCGCTGTTCAGCGTCCTGTCGCTCCTTCATGTCTGCAGCTACTTGCGCCGCTGTTTGTAGGCCTGCTCTTGCGCCAGACTCTAGCCTCAACACACCCTCTGTGTCCACCATCTCAGGTGCTTCATCCTCTGCATCTGCAGCTTGTTTACGGTCGGCGGCGGTCGATGCTATGATCGCGTCGGCGGCTGCTTGGTCGGCAGCAAGTTGTTCTGCATTTGAAGGTGCTGCGACGCCAACTGTCGCCCAAGTTGCAGTGCCAGTTCCTTTCGGCTTCTTTTTGGACTTTTTAAGACCTGCGCCACCCACTGCATAAGTCAGCACAGATCCAACGCAAATACTTGGAAGCAAAGCCTACTGATCATGGGCGCGTCATCGTCGTCTTCATCCGCTTGGTTCTTCCACCCCAAATTGTCATCATCGTCGATTGTAAGTCCACCGTGCTTCTCTTTTCTCTTCCGCTTTTTTGACTTTTTTTCCGAGTCTGCTGTGAGGTAATTCTTCGCCAAGTAATCAGCGAGAGACATGTTGGGGTAAAGTATGCTGGTGGAATGTGTTTATTTAGCTTTAATCATGAGGGTTGCATGATTGAGCTAAGGGCTATCAGCCTTGGCATGAGGCCCATCACGTGTCGACGTGTCAGCGCGACACCCGTGGACCGGCATATCATACTCGCTTCAAGTCACGGAGGCAATATATGGTCAGTCGTGAAAGTGCCAGCTCAACTATCTCAGCCCAACACTTCATCGAGACCTCTCGTTGCTGTGGCGCCATACATAGCACGATTACATCTGACACCTTGAGCATCATGATGGCAGGCGCACGTTCAGAGGAGGCGTGGCTATGGCATACAACGGTCTGCGAGGCCATACAGGAAATACCTTACGGCAAAGTGACAAGCTACGCGCACATTGCAAGACTGGTTGGGAAGCGTGAGCGCTCCAGTTACAGAGTTGTAACACAGTCATAAACGCTGACGTGTGATATAGCTCAATGCCCGAGGTAAGACACAGCATCACGGAGGCGCATCAGCTATTATGCTGCTAATACGTGACGTCAAAGACAAGTCGGCGTCTGTCTCAAGCATCTGCCTGCGCCATCGACAGATCCAACCACGCAGAATCCAGCCTTTCACAGCGGTAACGTGCCATGGCAACGTGTGATCAACTCCAAAGGCGGAATTAGCCCGAGGTCAGTGTCATGTCTCTCCCCAAGCCGCATCTCTTGTGTCACCCTGTGAGGCCTTTGTCTGACAACGCCAAAGGGGTCCTGGCGCGGCAAGCCATCAAGCTGATGCTTTGAGGAGAGAAGGAGTATGTGTCAGTGAAGACAGTATGGGTCAATACTCTGTTGATTTCAAAGACTACGGTTGGTTCCCTGACGCCCTTCCAAGCGAGGCAGAACTGGTCGAGAGCAGCAGTGAGGGGGAGGAGGAAACACCGACGACGAAGAGGCAGCAGCCTACCACACATGAACGCGTTGGCGCAGTACCAGGAACGGCGACTGTCTGTGATGAGGCTGATATAGCACGCTATTGCTCCAAGACTTCTGATTTGACAGAGCCAGAGAGTGAATAGATTGTGTCAGAGGTCTCGCCCGGAGGACCGAGCGCAGTACCTATTTCTTTGGAATGCAGATTGCGGAGTAAGGTCGCCGTCGCCGTCGCAGCCGTAAAGGGCGCGTGCGGATGACCCGGCCACTTCCGATCGTTATCAGGCTGGTGTTTGATGGGGTAGTTGTATAATTAGCAATACTCAATGAGGTACTCAGCTGTATATCCTGTTCAGCTTAACATTACCACTGCATCGACTTGTAGACCCAGCACAGAAGTAAAGTGACAACTACAGCTAAGTCAGTTGCTATGCACAACTGATCGATAGCCGCGTGTTTATTGTTTGCATGACGAGAAGGATGTTGAGATGCCGTGACGGCTACTGTTTGGCGGACGCCGAGATTATGTGGGGTTTCAGCGATCGAGGCTTGTGCGTGCGCATCGCTCCTCCACCCCGACCAACAACGGTCAACCCTCAGCCTTCAAACTACCCACGTTTACGAAAACAGGGCGCATGATCCGGGAATGATGCCATCATGGCCGAGGGGTCTCCAACGCGTCAAACCGGATCACAGGCGGGCTGACGGCTCTCGGCGTATCGGTGGTGGCCCAGGTGATCACGTACTAGGTAGTAGCTTCCCGCGCCTCAAGCTCCAAGCTCCTTATCAGGGACCAAACTGTGGATAACAAAGGTGCCTACGACGTATTACGCTGCATAAAGGGCGGGATTTCTGTAAGAGTAGTAAACTGTTTCCCCGCGCTTTCATAAGCCTCTCCCCTATCTGGGTACCTGCATCGCCACATTACCTGCCTGATCCTGAGTCACTCAACAAGACAGTCACACCCGAGACCCAAGCCAGCTGCTTCCAGTCACCAGCCGTGCTTTCACACATAACCGAGCTTATTACTGCCTGTCGTAGCTGTCATACCTGCCGTTTGTTGTCTCTCACTCAACTACTCCTCAGCAACCTAGCTCTCCTAAGTTGCCTACTCTCCTCAGCGCACTTAGTCCACCACTCTTACAGTATATCACTCCCGCCAGTCACTTCAGTTTTCGAGGTAGTCGTCATGGCCTCTGAGCAGAGCTACACCGGCGACCTCCGCAGCGAAGCCAAGGAATTCCGCCGCGACAAGGACAGCAGGGTGAAATGGTCAAATGGCTCGTCTTTTGGTCCCGGTCGACGCATCGAAGATGGCAAGCCCCGCCCCGCTCGTGTCTATCCCCACGTCAAGTAGGTCGTTCCGGTATTCTGTGCTACTACATGAGAACTGATCAGTGTAGGTCATCCTATCCTGGCCCAATGAAAGCCCGAACCGCTTTGAACAAGGACATGGCCGTTGCCAGCGATGATTCGTCAGCAGACGAGGAGGTCGAGCATCCATCTGCAGCTCCTGCCCCAGACGCCGAGATCGCATATTCGTACGATGCAGAGCGAGGACCAAGTCATGGCAGCCAGATACTCAATGTTGCACTCGACAAGGCGATTGAGCGATACGAGATCCGCGAGACAGACAAGTTGATCAAGAACGAGTACGAGGTGCTGGACGCTGATGGCGAGTTGCTTTCGCCCGCTCCAAAGAAGAGGCACCTTGCCCCCGAGGACGCCGATTACGAGTTCGTTGACGCGTAACGTTCCTGGTATTTTCCTGCTCGGCCTTTTCTTCTTTCATCCCTTCACTGAGCGCCGAATTTGCATACACCCGACTGGCGTTTCTCCTTGCATTCTACCGGCTTCAGCGCCATCTTTATCATTACACTGGCTCGTTCCTGTTTTATCTGCATTGTACGGTTTATGGCATCAACAGGTGAGCGTATGGCGCTTTCTGAGGACTTGAGCAGCCCTATACCACGCTGGCTTGCTTCGAGCTTATTGCTTCGTTATTTGAATGACAGCCTTGTCACCACACCACGGCTGTCGTTCTGTCGAATGATCTTGGTATGCGCATCAGCAGCGTGATACACTCTATTAGTCAGGAGTAATGCAACTTGAAGATGCATGAATTCATGCTTCTTCCAATCTGTGTCTGCTCTGCATCGAGATTGACGTCGATATAACATGCCAAGTCTCAAGTGCTGAGTTCCAAGTTTGGGGGGCTGTGTATGGCGCGTGCTCTGCTAAATGCTTGCCAGCGGCGTTATCGCACAGCACAAGCATACGTCATCTGTCAAATCGGTTCGTGCGCGTCACGCAACACTCTTCCAGAACACTTCCATTTTGTGCCTAACCTTGGCCAAGTATGCCAAATAGCTTTAAGGGTAGCGTGATCGCCATCTACTAGGATTCTAGTGCGCAGTGGCCGTCCTGACATCTTCCCATGGGTGTGTTCTCTCCTTCTTGAATCTGCCGTTCGCACCTTTCCACCTTTAACAAACGTGGCCCGCCCCACGGCCGTTTCCGATCCCAGCGCAATGCCTGGAAGTCGTCCGCGATGGATGCTGCATGTGCAGGCTGTATTTTGGAGGTTTCTCATGGGGATTGGCATGTCTCTTCACAAAATGGCACGACCTCGGCCATCTCGTCCGGCGTTTCATAGGGACATTGACGCGACCGTCTCACCCATCAAAGGCCAATTTCGAATCCACTTCTACACTCCGAAAGACTACAAGCGATACAAGAAACTTAAAGGGAACAAGAAATATCCATGTGTTATCAACTTTCACGGTGGAGGGTTCGTCCTCGGATCAGCACACGACGATGCGCGCTGGTGTAATATCGTTGCCAAAGAGGTCGGCGCAGTCGTTGTCTCTGTCGCATACCGTCTTGCCCCTGAGTACCCCTTCCCTACAGCTGTGGAAGATGGTGCAGATGCGATTCTGTGGCTTGCACAAAACGCAGAGGAGCTCATGCTGGACCCAGAGCGATTTGCTGTGTCAGGATTCTCATCTGGAGGCAACATGAGTTTTACAGTGCCCCTATGTCTACAGGGAGAGCTTTTTGACCGTACGCCAACTGGCGCACGAATCATCGATGGGCGCGCAGGCAGTGTACCAGACGCTGTCATTCAGCCTCCCCCGAGTGCGAACTCAACCGCCACAGCAGGTGGTTCCAGCTCTCGAATACCACTTATGCGCCAACAGTCTCGCCTCGACCGAATCGCCATGATGCGCCAAACGGGCGCTTCTTCATTGTCTCTCGTGTCGTCATACAAAGATGGGCCAGCAGTGTCGGTCATGACGACAGCGAATAACCGAGTGGTCAAGATCAGAGGCATAGTGTCCTTCTACCCCCCAACAGATTATACGGTGACACGCGCCCAACGTAGGGCAACATGCGCTCGTGCAGACCAAAATCTCCCCGCCGTCTTCACAGAGCTCTTCGATGACTCCTACCTCCAACCGCCATCCCTTGATCTCGCACACCCCTGGCTAAGCCCAGGGCAGGCTCCAACACGTATGCTCGAAGCACTGCCTGACGATATCGTTATGTTCTGCTGCGAGTGGGACATGCTGCGGGACGAGGGCGAGAGATTCTCGGACAAGCTTCGAAAGGACCTAGGGAAACGTGTACACCACCACACTGTGGCTGGGGTTCCACATGGGTGGGATAAGGCACCGAACCCGCTAAGGGAATCCCCGGGCGCAAGAGAGCAGTATTTGGTTGCTTGTAGGGAGTTGAGACGGATGTTCGAGTTGGACGAAGAAGATGATGATGAGAGTGACCACGGCAATCTACCATGCAAGCATCACCACAAGAGTGTGGACATGAGTAATATGGATAGGTTGCAGGTGCCCCCAAGGTAGAAAATGGGCGTGAAAGAACCGCCAGGGCTGCGTTGTGGATGAATTCTTGCGACATCTATTGACCATCATATGTTAGCGCTATTTTGTATTGTTATTTGGACTATAACAGATGGTCAATGTCGCGCCGCACTACATCTCAATGGCTATGTAACCATTTCAGGCGTCCAGTGTATTATAAGTACTGTTGAGCTTCCGGGGTAATGTCGCGTGACGCCAGCTAAGCATGTAGTCACTTACGCACACAGCTGTCAGAATAATATCTGAACTTGTTCAGATTGGTTGCAAATCAAACCGACCGTCTAAAATTTGTTGGACCTATGTCAAAATCTGTTTACTGGGCTAAGACTTCGCTTCTTTGGTTTCTCCATCGGTTTCTCCGTTGGTTTGTGAGGCTACCTGCTTAGCAGCCGCTCTCGCCTGTGTCAGCGATCCATGTATCAGCTTCGACAGACCCCAGACGTCGAACTGCACTGCAATCGCGCGGAATCCTTGCTGAATCAGCATGGGAACCATATCAACGCTCAAGGCACCGCTGTTACAGCAGTTAGTAAACATTTCTCCGATTGCAGACACGTCCACTTACCCGAATATTGGCAGACCATTCTTTTGCGCCGCTGCTCCAAATTTCTCCATCGCTTTCGCGAACGTAGGGTGAGGCTCACCGCTCAGAGCACTTGTCAAATCCAACCCAGCATCAATGAGATAGTCGCCAGGTCCAAACATCAATGCGTGTACGCCTGGCACAGCGGCAATCTCATCCGCATTTTCCACGCCCTTAACGGATTCGATCTGTGGGATGATACACACATGGTTGTTGCTCGTACTGACGTTGTAGGCATCCCTAGGATACAACGACGCATCGTATACACCAGGGGTGAAAGTCCAAGGACTGAAAGAGCGGTGGCCCATTGGAGCTGCATAATT
Organism: Epicoccum sorghinum; assembly: GCA_020272525.1. Lineage (NCBI taxonomy): Eukaryota > Fungi > Ascomycota > Dothideomycetes > Pleosporales > Didymellaceae > Epicoccum > Epicoccum sorghinum. Next base: position 1,374,696 of record VXJJ01000011.1, on the reverse strand, counting down.
TAGCAGGATGACTGGAAACACGATCAGATCGCTTACGGTAGTACATCTCTTTGATCATATCCTTGACTTCCTGTGCGGACTCGACGTGCGGGATGATGATGCCTGAAGCGCCAGCATCAAGGGCAGTAGTGAGAGACAGTTCGTCGTTCTTGGGCACACGAACGATTACAAGAGCTTTGCCTTCTGAGTGCGTTTGTGCGGCGTGGATGGCGCTGTTCTTGTTAGTTGCTGCATTGATAATCTGTGGATGTCTATACGACGTACTCGTGTAACTCAAGTCTGTTGAACATGCCATGCTCAACATCAATCCAGACGAAATCAGGCTTTGTTCCTGCAATCAGCTTGGTCACGAATGTGCTAGGGATGCCGTGAGCGACACCAAACAACGTCTTTGTTGGGTCTTCCATGGCATCTTTCAGCGCTTGACGAAGATTGCCAGGGTATGTGAGCATAGCAGCGCGATAAGGTGCTTGAGTATGCAGATGTGGCTGCTCGCTGTATGGTTTGTACTCGGCCATTGTGAAAATGTCGTGCTACGCTTCCTAGGTTCTAGAATTTTAGCTATGGCTGTCTCAACTAGCAGGAGTGATGTTGTTGCTGTAATACGTGTTTGAATTTCCGCGTCTCAACCTTTTATACCTGAAGTCTACGTTGTGCTTTTCGTCCGTCTTATGCCGTGAGATTCTAGCTTCGATTTGTATAACAGGCCTCTCATCCACTATACTATCAAGGCTCTTGCTCCAATGAGTGGACCAGTTTCAACTTGATCCGCTGCGCGTTGTATCTCTATGGTTGAATGGTCAAGTCATAATGCACGCTTAAGTCCGTTGGTGGATTTAGTGCTTATGAAGGATGTAACTAGAGCTTCCCTCCGGATGACGATCCGCATGGGCGCAAATAACCGGACTTTGGCGCGTAGACATGGTTAAGACACGATTTGGAAACGTGTACAACCTAATTACAAAGTGGTACTCACGCGAGGCGAATATGGGTTACCATCTTATGAGGTCCCGCATGAGCTGACGTAAGATTCCCGGATTCGGCGTAGAGCATAGAAGTAGACCAACGATCACGGATTCGCGGATGAAATTGACATTTGAGACATTGTGAATTATGCATTCAGTTCGGAAGAGTCGTCGACTATCTAGGGCTCACTTGGGTACCGGATTCTGCCGGCATGGTGTCATAGAAGTAGTATTGAACTTCAAAGTGGATCATTCCAGTGATTGTCATCTTTTCATCTCTCCATACTCCGGTTGTTTCCATTTCCTCCAGTAAATCATGAAGAAGGCCTCACCCATGCCGGTTGCATATAAGGTGGGCTTGGTGTCGAGTTTCCGAGAGGTGCCTGCGGCACGACTGTTGAAGCTTGACTCTGATAACTCGGTGAGATGCTTGGTGTCGACGATTGTGAACGTGACATAGACTCTTGTTGGTTGATATGAACGACAGGCTTTTGATTGATTGCGTTTGCTGGTCTTGTTGGCGCTGGCATTGGTGCTGAGACTGGTACTGAGTAGATGACCTCCCCCTTCTCTGCTGCCAGATCCTGCTCCACAGCCTTCCTAGTTTTCTTATCTCGAGAGAACAAGCAACCCAGGACTGGTAGAAGTATGAGCAGGACCATAACACCGCCTGCTGCGATGCCGGCATAAACGCCCATGTGGAGTTTCGCCATTTTGGATGGATGGTCGGTTTCTGAATGACAGAACACTTGATTTGGAATGACGTGATATAGTCCTGGGGTACTCCACCACAGTAAAGATACTGGTAGATGAATTGCGATTGTTGTATGGGTTTCGTCGATCTTATTGACAGGTCGCCAGGTAGAAGACACGGAGGGTCAAGATGGAAGGTATAGAATGACGCGGAAATGAGCGACAACTTGTAACAGTCAAAGGCTAGTGAGGGATCAGAGTCAAAGAGCACACCTGCCCGCTATACTGGGGTACCGAAGGCTTTTTACTGAGCTTGACACTTTCTCCTCGCGACCCTGCACCAGCCAGCACAGTGAGCGCCCTGACCACTTCGAGCAAGTCGCTACGGACCATTACCCGCACAAGCGTTCTTCCTCAGGTCAAACTTTCCATGCTGCCCAGTCAAACCATCACAATTTCCACAGCGAACAACATGAGCACTGTTGTCTGGTCGGGCACTAACCACATTCAGTAGCAGGGGCCTCTCGTGGCGGTCCTCCAGCTGAGATCTAGCCACACGGGCTGCGCGTAGTCGAATCTTTTCGCGTCTTGGCTACAGGGCTCCACCGACTTTCATTTGGATCAAGGCTGTAGTCATCCTTTGCTGGCATAGGCAGCACTGTCCCAAGAGCAAGACATTTGGACGGCAATGAGTTTTTTGTATACAAGGAGGCGTGGTCCATACTGGCAATGTCAGCTCGCTTTGAGCAGCATACCGAAGCAACGAAGGTGATGCAGAACCGCCCTCACAGTCTTTCAGAGAGATCTGAGGTGTTCGACACATCGAACATTTCGCGTAGCGAAATCACTAGTCTCGTCATGCAGGCGCCGGATGGCTGATGCTAGTTCGGAGCCGCCGGTGATGTTAGCTTCAACGCCTGTAAAAGTGGCATACCGACTGTAGAAGTCTCCGTGGCTGTGCGAGTCAGCCGGTGAGTTACAGATCCGTATTGCTGTCATATTGCGAGACCTCGACGTGGCTCGTCTTCTGTTGTCGTCGGTCGACGGAGAAGTCGCTTCTGCATATCATCCTTGCATACGTGCGGAATGATTGCTGCCCAGCCGGCGTTCGCCTTGTAAGGCGCTCAGCCGCAGGGTTAGTAGTGGGGGATGTCGGCTGCTGACATTGCAACATGGCAGAATATGCGGCTTGGGAGAAGGCCTGAACCCTAAAAGGAGCGTAAGGCGAGTGTCCCGTTCCTGAACATGGCAGAGTCTGTGCGACAAGTGGGGAATGGGATGATCTGCCGAGCCAAACCACGACCGTAATCCCCTCGAACAGATGCTGCTATTCCTTTTCGCTCTGTGCGAAGAAACAGGCGTGCAGTGTGCGTTGAGGTCTCTGCGGGGCTGGCGTTTGTTTCGGCACCTGACTTCCGAGCTATGAATACAATGCAAACATTTTCTCAGGATGTGGTCACAACCGATACGCATCAAATCTTACGATCAACGAAGTCAAAACAGATGGGAGTAGTCACTTATACACACACATTCATAATATTATATACGACAACCTCACACATCGCACTGCTCACCCTCAGCTTTGGTCTTTAACACCTACTGGAGGATTGAGAGTGGACCAGCCATGACTCGGAGGCTTTGCCGCAGACGCTTCGTCTTGTTTCTTCATGACACGGAATAGCAATGCGAAGCACCTATCTTGAGAATCCATCGCGAATCTCAACAAACTTCAGATACCTGTCCCTTGCCCATCGACGAGTGCGCTTGCCGTATAAGATCATAGGCCAACTCGATGCCATGATAACAAAACTGAGCACACCCAGGACAATGAAGCAGTTTTCCAGGCCAGTATCAAGCCAGTAGCTCGCCACGAAGGTAAAAAGCATAGCTATAGTGTTGTTGATGACGGCTACACCCACCATGCCCTCGAGGACCATCTCACTACCATGGCATTAGTAATTGTTACTTTGCAAGGGGAGAGAAACATACGGAAAAGAGTCGGCCAAGTAAGACAAACTCAGGTCTCCTGCACAGCCATAACCAAAACCGATGAATCCCAAGCCGACGTACGGTACCGGCCAGTTCCATCCGCGAGCAGATCCAATTCCGAACAACCACATGCCAGTAGGGAAGATGAGTGTACAGAGTGCCATGAGATGCAGACGAAATTCTGCTTCCATGATGCCCTTGTTGCGTTTGGTCATCCACTGCATGAACTTGTCGCTACCGTAACCTCCATACGCACATCCAATCAGACTACCGATCAGCGTGGGTAAGTTCATATTGCCTACTTGGGTCTGGGTGTAATTCCAAGGCGCATTGTACCAATTGTCTTCTTGTACTGTCAGGTAGAACGTGAGGCAGATGTTTTGCAGACCCCATTGCAACCCAGCATACCAGACGGCTGGGAAGGTGAACACACGTAAAGTGTGCCATAGACGATGGAAGTATTGCTTTGCGCCGGTGCCGCGGAGATTGGGAGCGGGTGTAATGATCTTGATGCGGTCCCAGTAGGTTTTGCGGCGACCATATGACAAAGACACCCGGTTGCGAGCTATCCCGGCAGGGTACTCGTCCTCAGTGTTGTCGACCGAGTTGTTCTTGCTGCTGTGTTTCTCTACCGGTTGCATTGCCTTCTCGGGTTCGGCATCCGTCTCCAGATCGCGGTCTGTAGGGGTAGCATTATCGACATCTGGTAAGACCCCGATGCGTACATGTTCACTGGTCTGCTCTGACAGAGGATGGGCAGCATCTACTCCGCTTCTGTATCTGTCTCCGTTGCTGTTCAGATAGCGGTCGCGATTAAACTCGGTCTCTTCGAGACCAAAGAAGAGGACAATGAGACTGACTCCACAGATAATAGCGCCTCCGTAGCCAATCCAGCGCCAGCCGATTCCGCTGGCTAAATGAGCACCAATCAGTGGCCCCAGATATGTACCAATAGCGGTCGCAAAGGTGTAGATTCCCAAAACACTACCCGTCTGATGCTCGAACCAGATATCGAGCAACGAGAGTTGGACTGTAGCTTCGCCGACTGATTCGGCTGCACCGACAAACAATTGACTCCAAACAACGCCTGCAACGTTGGTGATACGGCCAAACCAGATAAGACCACCTATGTTGAACACCATAGAGATGAGATATCCAAGACGGCGTCCGTACAGGTGAACCAATGGCGAACTCAACAAGGTCCAGTATCCAATGGCAATGAACAGGACGCCAGCGCCAGTATTGAAAACATCGTAGCTAATGCCATACTCCTCATTTACACCGTCTGCTCCAGATCCGGCATTATTGGACGTTGCAGCTGTCAAGCCGACTATGTACAACACCAGAATAGAATGCCATATCTTCCTTGGTTTCGACCATCGCAAAGGGTCATTCGGGGACTCTGTCGGTTGCGGAACCAGAACGATGTCGCCATGCTTCAGGAGAGAAACATCTCCGGGTAGATTGATGCCATTCTCGTCGAAAAGACGTCGGGTGCCTGGAATTACTTCTTCCAAATCCATCTGTGGGGCGGCCATCGGGCAAGCTCTTTGGCTGGTCTTAATCCACCCGTTGGCGCTAGGGCGTTTTGATATGTGTGAAAACTTCAAACGAAGTCGACGCCTCCAGCGTCGAAGGATGTCAGCAGGTAAGCATTCCGTTTTGGTGTAGAAGAGGAATCACATTTGGATGCTGCAGAAAAAGCCCGACTTTCTTATCTGCACTAAGATACCAGGATCTGTTTGGGCATAAGGCGGCCCGCGGTACCCAACGTCATGTCGCGCCGACGGCGTGTTATCCAAGAGCGGTTAGTTAATTCACAGAACTGGAACTGGCAAATGCGAACGAGAGGTGGATGCTGCTCACCACAGCTGGGCTTTGTCCTTCGCACAGCATGGCAGTCGCCAAATTGTTAATTATACGCAGTACGTGCCCAGCTTCGTTCGAGTCGTTGGCTTCAAGCCTGGTTATTTGAATATGCCAGCCGGCATGGTTCGGCGCTCTTCAAGCACCGGTAATAAGAAGCTTGTTTTCAGCAGCCGATCGCCGACAGTGGCACCTACAAGAGTCCCTCATCTTCTTGTACCGCTACTACAGCACAGCATAGCATGCATAATGAGTGGACAATGTAAGTGCTTATTCTGTAGGATTTGTGCGTAAATAGGCCCAGGTAATCTGTTACCAAGTAGAGCACCGATTGGCAGAAGTAGATGGGCTGGTACAGTGTTGCTGTTTCCGATCGACCAGAAAAAACCAGGGCTTCTTGGTATCAAGGCATGTCCTTATGAGAAGGCCATGTTCTTCGACCTGTCAGGTGCTAGAATCGAAGATCATCCAAAATTGACTTGGATTGAATGCAGGAGGCATTTTCACCCCGTGTCTGCTGGAAGAGCTTCTCTTTAGATTTTCGATTGTGCCCAAACAGCCAAGGGGCTCAATCTGCCCGTTTACTCTGGACCAAGGTCGAAAAATCGTCAAAATATGAGACTGAACCAGGGAAACTGTAGAAATAAAAGGAACCAGGAGCCAGTCATGGCCTGCAACCGTCAAGTTTGCTAAACCGTGAGCGTGATAGTCTTGCATATCGTCTGCGTTCCGGCCTCGAATTAAACATGCATGAATTCACATAGCCAATAAGTAAGCGCTTGATCGTCTTGAGATGCGGGCTTCAAATTTTGCGTTTAATTCGTTGTGTCGGGGTCTTTTTTAAGAAAAAATGCCTCCCGATAAAACTTGGCTTCTTCGATACTTTCCAAAATATCGGCTCGGGCTTCATGCAACATCTGTTTCCTTGGAATCTTCTTTAAAGTCTCTTTAGGCGCCCACCTTCGCGCAGCCTCTTTGATACTGCTAACATCAAAGATTCTGTAGTGAAGGTGATCGATGATCGGCTTGTACGGTGGTAGCACAAGAAATCCTCTATCGGCATGGATAGAGTTGCCGGCAATAAGCGCAGTGCGACGTTCGGGCGCGAATCGTTTGATGTATTGTAGCAGGCCCTCAGCAGCTGCTTCAGCAGTGGTCGTAGAATCGAGGCAAGCTTGCGTCAATCCAGAGTCTCCGTGATGTCTCGTACACCACTCGCCCATCTGATCAAGTTGTTCTTTATCATGGTGGATGATGGCCTCATAACCATCCTCGTCGAGTATGTTCAAGTCTGCATCCGTAACAAATGCAGCAAGGGACATGATGGTATCTTTGCTGGTGTCCAAGCCTGTCATCTGCAGGCGTTAGTACACTGTTACGTCAAAGAATATTCCAGGTCGCACTTCGCAATCTATCCATACGAGAGGGACTTTCGACACTGAAGCCATCTTGCGTTCTTTGTTTTTTTTTTGGCTGTGCTGATGCAACTGTCTGGGGTCGTGACGTGAACAAATGAACAAACTCCATATGCAATGGCACTAGTCTGCTTTGGATGTGAGTGGAAGTCGCGTCTCGCGCTAGTACACGCGACGCGAAACCACTTTACAGGCAACGCGGTCCTCCAGCCCTCACCACTGAGTGCAACAACACTTCCCCAGTCTTTTGCACGAGCCTCTCCTCCATCTTCTTCTTGTCCGAGTTTTATATACCCCTAATTATATCATGTCTCGCGCCGCGAAACTTGCAGAGCTGCGGGCATTGCGCGCTGCTGGCAAGACGCGCCTGTCCACATACGAAGTTGCCGAAGAGGAAGACCTGTACGATACGGTCGATGACGAGGGATACAAAAAGGTTGTAAGAAACAGATTAGATCAGGACGACTTCGTCGTGGACGACAATGGCGAAGGCTACGTCGACGACGGCAGAGAAGAATGGGACGACGGCCAGGGCCGCTACAAGTATGCTGCGACAGACAGCGAGGAGGAGGATGAGCGGCCCAAGGGCAAAGCCGGTATGAGCCACATGTGTCTTAAACTGGGGCGCAGCTGACGCGAAGCAGCCAAAAGGAAACGAGAAGAAGACGCAGAAAAACAGGAGAAGATCAATAATGGCATTAGCAAGTATTTCAGTGCGAAATCTGCGGCGGCGGCACCGAAACCAAAGGCATGTACCATGCCTCAGTTACGGAGCATATTGATACTGACGTATGCAGCCCATGGCCAGTGCTGCAGATGTTGACTTCATGGACGACCTTCTCGGCGAAATTGATACAAACGCGACCAGCCGATCAGCAACTCGCATGCGCCCCGTAAAGACCGAAACGCGAAGAAAGACACGAGTCTTGAGTCCGCCAGTATCAAAGAACAGACCGGCTGCGAAGACAAGACGTACAAACGAGTCTGATTCATACATGCCAGATACGCCGCCAGCAAGGAATCCGTATGCAGACGATGACGACCTGCCCACGTTCAATGATGACGACATACCTATGAGCGATGCGGTACTTCCCTCGTCGCCAGTCGCTAACGCTGTCGAGAGAAAGTCAAGGACAGTAGTGAAGTTCGAGGAGGAAGAGGAGGATTTGATGGAAGTAGCTTTGCCCATTGGACATAACGGCGTGCCCGTTGCTAGTGTAAATATGGCCGGCAGACGACCCATTGCGAAAATCAAGAAGGCAGACTATCCGACACCAGCGAGCTCCTCTCCCGTTGGACCTTCGACAGCATCAGTAGATGCTTCATCTTGGAACGATGTTACCAGCAAGCTCAATGTTATGAGCAGCCCAGCTCCTCAAACTACAGGTGTGGGAAAGATGAAGGTAGAGTCGGCTCTGGAAGAAGACGGCAGTCTCCACATGTTCTGGACCGATTACACAGAAATACTCGGAAGTCTGTGTCTTTTCGGTAAGGTCAAAGACAAGACAACAGGCGGATACGCAAGTTGTTTTGTCAAGATCGACAACGTATTCAGAGAGCTCTACTTTCTTCCGCGCGAATACCGCCACGTCAGGGGTGTGGCTACAGATCAGGAAGTTGAGATGAGTGACGTCTATGAAGAGGTCGACTCGATCATGTCGAAGCATCGCGTCACGATGCACAAGATCAAGCCTTGCACCAGAAAATACGCCTTTGAATTGGCAGACGTACCCAAAGAAGCGGACTATTTGCAATTGCTCTACGGCTACGACAAGACTCCACTTTCTGCCGAATTGACAGGAGAGACATTCTCCCGAGTATTCGGTACAAACACATCTCTCTTTGAGCAATTCGTTCTAGGGAAAAACGTAATGGGTCCTTGCTGGCTAAAGATCGCTGATGCGGACTGTGGGACGATTCACAATGCTTCCTGGTGCAAATTGGAAGTCTCGGTCACTAAGCCCAACAACATCACTGTTCTCAGCAACTCGGACAATCTCGATGCTCCTCCCATGACCCTCATGAGTCTGTCCTTGCGCACCACATTCAACGCAAAGGATAACAAACAAGAAATCCTCATGGCGAGTGCGATGATCTACGATAACTTCTCCCTTACGGACACGACCTCGATCGATGATATGCCTTGCAAGAGCTTTACTATCATGCGACCGAATGGCAGAGAATTCCCGGTCGGTTTCCAGCCTGAGGCCACGAAGTTAAAGGGTAATTTTTCATTCATGAAGACCGAAAAAGAGCTGCTCAGTCTGCTCATGGCTATGTTCCAGCGACACGATCCGGATGCACTCATCGGTCACCGACTCGATGATGTAGATTACAGCGTGCTTCTAAACCGTCTACGTGAGAACAAGACGCCTGGGTGGCACCGAGTAGGTCGCCTCAAGAGGAACGATTGGCCAAAGAACTTTGGTAAGGGCGGTGGCAGCTTCTTTGCTGAGAAGCAATTGGCGGCTGGTCGTCTGCTGTGTGACTTGGCAAACGACCTTGGAAAGTCTCTGATGACGAAGTGTCAATCGTGGAGCTTAGAAGAGATGTGTCAGCTTGTTCTCAACAAGCGGCGTGAAGAGCTGGATAATGAAGCCGCGTTGAAGAGCTGGGCTACTACCAAAGAGGGGCTGTTGAACTACGTCAAGCACTGCCAAGCCGATGCTTACTTCATTGCAGCTATCTCGATGAGGGTGCAGATGCTTCCTCTTACCAAAGTCCTAACAAATCTTGCTGGAAACTCATGGGCTCGCACACTCAGCGGAACTCGTGCCGAACGAAATGAGTACATTCTGCTTCATGAATTCCACAAGAATCAGTACATCTGCCCCGACAAACAGTGGGGCAAAGGCAAGATCAAGGTTGAGGAAGAGAATGCTGAAGGCGAAGAGGGCGTCGATGCAAAGAAGAAGGATAAGTTCAAGGGAGGTCTTGTCTTCGAGCCGGAGAAGGGCCTTTACGACAAGTTCATCTTGGTCATGGACTTCAACTCTCTATACCCCAGTATTATCCAAGAGTTCAACATCTGCTTCACCACAGTAGAGCGATCTGATCTAGCCGAAGATGAGGATAGGGTACCTGAGGTGCCCACAAACCAAGACCAGGGTATCCTTCCACGTCTCATCGCCACCCTTGTATCCCGCCGTCGCGAGGTCAAGAAGCTGATGAAAGACAAATCCGCCACAGCAGATCAGTTAGCCACCTGGGACATCAAGCAACTTGCCTTGAAGCTCACTGCTAATTCCATGTATGGATGTCTGGGTTACACCAAGTCTCGTTTCTATGCGCGACCATTGGCTATGCTCACCACATACAAGGGTCGTGAGATCTTGCGACGGACAAAGGATATGGCTGAAGAGAAGATGCTCCGTGTCATATACGGTGATACCGATTCCGTTATGATCAACACCAACGTCGACAACATCCAGGATGCACTCAAGCTTGGCAACGAGTTTAAGAAGGAAGTCAACGACAGCTACAGGCTGCTCGAGATCGATATCGATAACGTCTTCCGCCGTATCCTCTTGCACGCCAAGAAGAAGTATGCTGCTATCAACATGGTCCCAGTTGATGGAAAGTATGTCGAAAAACTTGAGGTCAAGGGTCTCGATATGAGGCGCAGAGAATACTGTGCCCTATCCAAAGAAACGTCCACGTAAGTGCTACTGATTCGTATCTCAGCCCAATACCTACTGACTTGTTCCAGCGAGCTCCTGAATTTCCTCCTCAGTGGCGAAGACCCCGAAATTGTAGTCGAAAAGATCCACAACCACCTTCGTGAACTCAGCAAGAAGATGCGCGAATACACAGTCCCAACACGCAAATACACCATCTACACACAGCTTGGAAAGAACCCCGATCAGTATCCCAATGGTGGGTCGATGCCCTCGGTTCAAGTAGCCTTGCGTCTGCAAGCCAAGGGCAAACACGTTAAAGCGAAAGATGTCATGTCCTTCATCATTACAGGCGACTCATCTGGATCAGCGGAAAGTGCCGCAAAGAACGCTTATCCGGTTGACGAAGTCCTCAAGCCTGGCAGTGAGCTCAAACCGGACATCGACTACTACCTGCACAAGCAAATTCTGCCCCCTGTTGAGCGACTCTGCGCGCCCATCAGTGGAACAAATATCACCCTACTCGCCGCTTGTCTCGGACTCGATACAACAAAGTATCGCGTATCAACAGCCACCGAGGGTGGGCGCCAGGAGGCAGAAATCCACCCCTTGGAATCGCAGATCCCTGATGCAGTGCGCTTCGAAAACTGCGATCCGCTATTCTTGCGTTGCAGAGTGTGCACCAGTGTAGCGCCATTCTACGGTATTGCCGATTCGCGCACGCACAACCTCGAGCACAAAGGCATTGTGTGTATCAACAAGGAGTGCGCCTCTATTCTATCTACCATCTCTATCGCCGCCCAGGTTCAGAGCCAAATCAGGCAGCTCTTGGCGCGCTACTACGAGGGGGAAGTAGTGTGCGACGACCCTGCGTGCGCCCTGCATACGCGCTCCATTTCTGTGTACGGTAGCAGGTGTCTAGGACCCAAGGGTCTTGCCAAAGACTGTCTCGGCCGGATGCGATGGGCCATGGGTGAGAAGGACGTCTGGAACCAGCTGCTATATTTCCAGTCCTTGTTTGATGTTGAACGCGTCAGCAAGGTAGACGTCGCGGATATTGGCGAGCGGAGGGAGAAGATGAAGGTTCTTGCTGATGTGAACCGCGAGAGGTGTGAGACACTCAAGGATGTGGTTGGTGCGTGGTTGGAGAGAAATGGAAGGCAGTGGGTGCAGATGGATAGTCTGTTTAGTTTTGCACTCAAATAGTTGGGGGGTTGAGATGCACTTCTTGTTTCGGATGCAGCATTCAGCGGGCGTTTGCATATGTTCTGTCTTTTGGGCGAATGATTGGGTATATAGTGCATTACACCAATCCATAAAGTTTCGCAAAGTTTGAGCTATTGATTGTATCCAAGTAAGAAAAATCAAGCATGGTACATGAACCGAATATGTGAATTTGTAGCACAACATCTTATCGGAAATGCAGGGGAAGAGACACAATTGACATTCTCAGCTTCAGCGGGCTCCCAGACTGATTGCTTACAGTACAAGGGATCCACAGAACAATGTTGTCATGATGTGCAACCTCCTAACTCCAACGCAAAAGCCTCAGTAAGCTCAAGGATGCTGCGCAATCATGGAGCCCCTGACCCACTCGCCGAAACCACCCTCCTCAACGCTCTTGCTAAACGCAACCCAAAAAGCCAGCTTTTCCGACACAGGACGCGCGCAGTGCTCGACCAATGCCTTTACAGCAATGCTCCTCAGTCCGCGTATACGCATTAGTTGCTCCGCCCACTCCAGATCCATGCCGCCGACACTTCCACCACCCCATTGCTGCTTCATGCGCAACATTGTGGCATAATCCTGCGCGGTCGGGGCAATAATATGGTCCCAGCCGTTGTCGGGCCGGCCGGCTATGATATTCAGATGGAGGTGCTGGAGGAACATGGTAGGAGTAGGAACGGCTTGTGGAGCCGCCCATGTAGTATTCGGATTTGTCATGGGAGCTTGTGGTGGTGCCGTTGAAGCATTCGCCAGGTAGTTGCATAGGCTTTCCCATTCTGCGCGGTCGAACTCTTTGGTGTATGGAAGTGCTTTCTTTGTGATGCTCAGGCGTTTGAGGTGGCTTCGCGAGGCTGGGGTGAGGTCGCTTAGGAAGGGCACGGCTGCCTCGATGCATGTGTGGAAGGCGAACGTGTAAGTGGAGTATAAGATTTTCGAGGCCTCGTCGTGGATCTGGCGATTGATGCTAAGTAGGGAGGGCACTGTGTGGCGCAAATGTGCAGTGTACGGCGAAAGAAGTACCCGGTACGTTGTCGGCGTCGTTGTGGTCAAGAAGGGGCCTTTGATGTTGGATGAGTAAACGTTCGTGAATTGCGCTTGGTAGTGGGAGAACGTACCAGTCCTGACATGATATGTGCTTCGGCGTCGCCATGTGCGGCTTGCTTGGGCACCTAGCCAAGGATCGATGGTACGGACGCTCAATGTAAAAGGGTCGTTGTTGGTATCTTCTGAAAAGTAGGTATGAAAGTCAGGAAGTAGGTTTGCGACAGAGATGCCTTGTGTTGTAGTTGGCTGTGACGAGGGGAGTAACATATGCTCGTAGATCATTAGGCGAATCTCCAATGGCAGTCGTAGAAGCGGTGAGGACGGTAAGCCATTGTCAGTTGGATTGCTTGGTGCTGCAGTCCTGAAAGCCATCTGGGATGAGACTGCGTCCATGGTTCTGTACAATTTGCGATCTAAAGCTTGATAACGCTCCTTGTAACGCGCGGCGCCTCGTCTTCGCAAGATTTGGTCTTTTATGTTCTTTCTTTCACGAGCACCCTTACTTCGATTCACGGTAATGGTGTTTCTGGAGTGTCTTTGATCGCACCAAACACATACAAAATATCAAGACAATAAGAACATCAGGGTCTGCCAAAAAAATTTGGGCGAAGATCTGCCGAGGTGTGTGCGCAACGCGACTTTTTGACGTAGAGCCACGGCGACACGACGCCGGAATCCATCATGGTACGCTTATCAGCGCGTTGTCGAAATAACTCCGATACCATGATTACCATGATGATTTGCCGAGTGCACCATACTTTGACGGGTCAAGTCATCATGGTCATCATGGGCGCTACCTTGAGTTGGCTTAGTTTTTGCCCTGGGCTGCAGTAGCCTGCAGATGCTCGATTTAAGTAGGGATGACGTTTTGGGACATCCTTGAATCCAAACGATGCTCAAGTGTGGAAGGATAGGCGGTGAAGTTATGTTTTTCCTTTCGCGGTGTCACTTAAATGGGAAGAATGCCGGCCTTGTAGGACTTGGGGGAGAACTGAAATGACTTCCAGGACACGCTGCTGGGGCTAGTCACGCAACACACATACAAGCTTGTTGTGAAGGAGTCTTCGTTCATTCATCAGCGTCATTTGCTTGAAGCTCGCCGGCGCAAGATTAGTATGTGGTTGTAATCACGCAAGCATGATTCTCCGCCGAGACTGTTGAGTTCAACGCCGATAACGCGAAAACTGACGCCGCGGATGGATGGCGACATACCATGCCGCATTCGGCACTTAGGCATCGTCGATCTCGCGATCTTGCCCTGGAACTATTTGAGCGCGTTCAAGATATTTACGGCCTTGATATTTCTATAGCATATTGCGGGGTCTCTGACGGCCCATTGCTCACCGGACGTGAAGCACTACTTGTGCTGACGTTGACTTAGGGTATTTACCGATGCCAAATGTTGTAGTCAATGAGGGCGCAAGATTTGAACAAGCCACTGTTTCTTCGATGGAGATCAGGTACGTACCTGCATCTGAGTCCAATGGTTGTAAAGGTGCACAGAAATCAATCGATGTGTTCAATCAAATGTGTGATTTCAGGGTCAGTCAGCTGAACATGTTCACGTAAACACTTTCGAAGATGAATGCAGAGTTCTGAAGACAATCAATGTTGATTGATTCGCACGCTTTCGTAAAGCTGCCAGCTGTCTCGAATCCAGAGAGCATGTTCCGATGCCCCCTCCCCTTGCCAGATAGCAATACCAAAATCAACAAGAAACCAGCATGAACAAAAGTTTTTAGAGTTTAACCCTCCCGTCGCTGTGAGCTGATCTTAACGCCCTTTCGCAATCAACGATGCGAAACACCAAAAAGTGAGAGGATGCAAGAGTAGAGAACAATCGAGGAGAGGAGACAAAGAGGAAAGTTTCATAATACAATGGTCGTGGCCTAGCAAAAGCGTGTAATATCAAAAGACATGCTTTTCGTGTCCGTCATCAACCAAAATTGGTCAAAAAAGGATGGTCCCCTCGCCGAATCTGTATCCTCCTCTTGATACTGATGGACTTGGTATCCTTTTCGTACAAGCTCTTCCAACTTGGTTCTAAGAAAGAGAGCGTGAGATTGCACCTAGGATTCCCGACTTCTCCCTTCCGGGTGCTCCTTTGCCTGTTCTTGAACAAGTGTTTTGAGGCTTGCCACCTAGTGCTGGCCATAGTTGGTGCCCCAGCCACCACGGCTGTTGTAGTTGCCACCACCGTAGCCACCACCGAAGCCGCCGTAGTTGCCGTAACCGCTCTGCTGGTTTCCGCCCTGCTGGTGTCCAAGACCACCGAGTCCTCCACCGTACTGGCTGTTTCCGCCAACATGGCTTGGGTAGCCGCCGAAGCCCTGTTGGTGCGACTGCTGCTGGTGCAGACCCTGTGCGCTCTGGCTAGGGGTGCCCTGAGTAGCCGAGCCGGGACGGCCCTGTTGAGCTCCCAGTGCGGACTGGCTGGGTCCGGCACTCTTTGAGTCGCCGTAACCCTTCAGGGAGTCTTCGCCTTGCTGCTGACCGCCCTGCTGCTGACCGTAGGAGCTCTGGCCGGTGTAGCCAGGTCGGCCGAAGGAGTCAGGGAAGCCGCCGGAAGCAGACGTGGTGCTGTGGTTCTGGCCCATGCCAGAAGTTGAGCGTCCATAGTCGCCAAGGCCACCGAAGCCGCTTCCACGCTCGTTCGCAGAAGCACCACCAAAGCCTCCAACGTTAGCCGGAGAAGAAGAGTGCTGGTCATAGGAGGTCTGAGGAGACATTCCATAGTGGTGAGGCTGGCCATACATGCCCTTTCCGAAGCTGCCGTAGCCCTGCTGTTGACCATAGCCACCGAATTGGTTCATGTAGTTAGCGTAGTATGGGTTGTTGTAGTATGGGTGGTTGTAGGGGTAACCGCCGTGCTGAGACTGCTGGTTGTGTCCTTGGTGGTGGCTCTGCGAACCAGGGCCAGAAGGAAGTTGACTGCCAAGAGCAGGGTTGGGAGTGTTGTGCCCGCTGTTCGACGCCTCTCCATAGCGGCTCTGCTGTCCCTGCGAGAAAGAGTCTTGCGGTCCAGAGCCAAAGCCGCTGCCAGTACGCTGCTGAGCAGAGCCTGCTTCCTGCTGGCTTGGCGTCTGTTGACTGTAGTTGTAGTATTGTTGGTATGCGTTGCGCTGCTGCTCAGAAGTGAGGTACTGGGAGTAGCTGTCAGGCGCAGAAGAGAAGGCACCAGGCTGCGACTGGGCCTGGCTTTGTTGTCCGGGGTAGTCGTAGTTGTTCGACGAGGATGGGATTTGCTGGCCGAAAGGATCATAGGGCTTCTGAGAAGGCGCGGGAGCAGCCTCAGGCTGACCGTAGCGGCCAAACTGGCTGTAAGAGCCGGACTGAGAGCCCTGGTTCTGCATCGCCTGCGATGCAAGCGGGTTGGGCGGCGATTGCTGCGACAATGGCTGCTGCTGCTGTTGCTGCTGAGGCGCCGGGGGTAAACCTGGTGCCTGCTTTGGTGTGGGGACAGCCTGCTCGGGCTCAGCCTGCTCGACGTGGGGGACCTGGCGAGGTGCGGGAGGGAGCGAAGCCCTTGGCTGCGCAACAGGTGAGTGCTGTGGGGGCTGAGTCCTGGTCTCTGCCTCCTCCCTGTCCTCATCAACATCCTCCTCGCCGCCAAGACCCAAGCTGCCAAACTGAACGGCCGCTCGATCGACGGCGTGGTTTCCTGGCATGACAACAGCCTCCTGCTGCTCCTGAAGCTTCTTCTGGTAGCTAGCGCTACGGTGTGGGGTTCCTCCGGTCGCCTTGAGAGCGGTTGTTGCAAATCCTCCAACAGCAGGACGGCCAGCGGTTGCTTGGGCGGATGTGCTAAGGGGTGTGGCCACGGCGCTTCCAATGTCCCTTGAGCTGGCTACGGTACTGAAGGCAGTCTCTGTTGGGGGCGGGTGCGACGCATCGGGCAAGTGCTCGACGTTCTCCTTGGTGAGCTTCTCCTTGGAAGGTGTGATGTTCAGCTCCGATGTGGATTCTTCAACCTTCTCGGGCGTCTTGGTAGTATCATCGGCGATGATGGTAGGCTCGTCAACTTCGTCTGCCACAGGTGGGATGGGCAGCTCCTCGGCCTGAACAGCAGGCTCCTGTGCGACCTCGGCGGGAGCAGGCGTCTCGATAGCGGCAGGAGTGGGCTCCTTGGGAGGCTCAGCAGCCTTCGGCGCGGGCTTGGGCGGGGTGGGCTCTGCAGGCTTCGCAAACATGCTGGCCCATGTCTTCTTTGCGGCAACTACAGGGTGCTTCACAGCCTCCTTAGGGTTGTGGACAATCTCTGACACAGTTCCCGGTACCGCATCCTGTTTCTGGGCCTCGGTGGTCGTGTCTGGCTTTGCGCCCCACGCGCCGGTGCTCGCTTCAGTCGCGGGCTTCGTCTCCCAAGCTCCAGGCTCAGCTGATGGCGTGTCCCATGCAGTAGACTCGTTCGTGGGCACCGAGGTCGATGCGGCGCGGGGTCCAGATGATGCAGCGCCTCCACGGCCGCCGCGCAGACCTCCACGACCACGATCAGTGCCACGACCACGACCGCCTCGGCTGCTATCAAGGCCGCGTCGGGGAGCATCGCCGCGTGCGCCGCGGATGGTGGACGACTCTGTAGGGGCGAGGTTCTCCTTCGTTGCTTTGGAGCGTGATCGGTCCTTGGCCTTCTTGGGGACCTCGCTGAACTGAGAGACGCTGCCTGCGAATTGGCGTGTTAGCATAGCGCCTCAGGGGTTTTTCCTTGTGCAGAAAACGATGAGGGAGTGCTCACCCTCACTGATCCTCTCGACAGTCCTCTCCAGGTCGCCGTCAGCCTCTTCGATGGCGAGCACGAGATCGGCGTCGGTCCAGTCGGGGAACAGCTCCTTCAGTGTGGTCAATTGCGATGAATAGCGCTTCTTAAGCTCGCCCAGCTCGCCCTGCTCCGCCGATGTGTCGATCTTGGACGACGCGCTGTCGCCATTGGTGTTCCGCGCTCCTCGCGAGCCATAGCCTCCTCCTCTGCCGCCGCGGGCGGTCGTCCTGCCGCGCGCAGGCCTGCTTTGTGCTTCAGACATGTGGACTATATGTGTGGGGGGCAAGCCGCTGTCGACTCGGTGTGGTGGGTTGTGTGAGGGCAGGGGAGAGGACGTGTGTGGGGAGCAAATGATGTATTGTTGGAGGTAAAGTCGGCGCTGCGAGCTCGTTTAGCCAGCAACTTAGCCTTGGCGATACAACCAATGGCGTCAGCGAGAGCGCGGCTGTGTCGCGTCCGCTGCTTGCAGAGGGGCGGGCCTGCAGCAAACAGGGCAGGGCCAGGGCACACAATTCAAGAGCCGGCGCCTGTGCACACTCTGCCGCAAGCTGTGATCGCTTTCTGGGTTGTTTGCCCTGGGCAGCTCAGCCTTCAGTCGAGCGCCAGTCATCACGTGGGGCTGATGCCTCCACCCACCTGCCTCACCAACCGTCACCTGCACCTCTGCCACCACGGCTTCGCCGCCTGCGCCCTGTCGCTCAGCACCGCCGCCGTTCAGTGACACGGCACACCACACCGACCATGGCACCAGTCGCAGCAGCAGGCCAGCGCGCGCTGAGCACTCTTGCGAAGAGGCTCCACCCGCAACTGCCACTTACCCCACGTGAGAGCCAACAACTCCTCAACCTGCTCACTACCTCCTTCCGCGCCCACCTCGACCGCGAGCATCCAGTGCACACGCCAGAAGCCGCCCCGCAGCCCAGCGTGCCCAAGACCGGTCGCAATGGCCGCGATTCTACTGTCGCACCGTCCTCCGCTGCGCTGGCCTCGCAACACCTGGACGCTGTTCTGTCCAACC
Organism: Epicoccum sorghinum; assembly: GCA_020272525.1. Lineage (NCBI taxonomy): Eukaryota > Fungi > Ascomycota > Dothideomycetes > Pleosporales > Didymellaceae > Epicoccum > Epicoccum sorghinum. Next base: position 1,356,103 of record VXJJ01000011.1, on the reverse strand, counting down.
CATTGTTCGCCGTGAAGCCCTCTCGCAGGGGCTCACAGTCTGGTGCCTTACAAATCTTGAAAGATCCGATCGCCTGGTTTCTCAACGAGATCGCAATGGGACGCGCTTCCTTGTCTAAAGTTTCTACATGCCTTGATATACTGGACAGATCCGGTGTAGCCGCACAGTCGTATCAAGACAAGAAGCCAGGCGCTGTCATTAGTGGCTGGCTTCATTCCAGCGGACTGGGTACTTCCAAAGAGTTCCTTGAGACCTGTGTTGCATCCCACTCTTTCCTTTCTCGTCTTGTGGCCCTCCTCTTGGCCGATGGCGAGACACGAATTCTTTGGAAGTGGTTCGCTCGCCCTTGCACCCCAGGCCTGAGCCACGCAAAGGCTTTAATATTTAGGAAGCAGGTACTGAGGTGCATGGTCTACGCTGGAACCGGCCATGACTTGCCGCGGAGTCTTCTGCTTTTTGAAAGAGCACACGACATATGTCAGGAACAGCAAAAAGGGTTCGAAACCTTGAGAACCGCAGGGCAGTACCTCGTACATGCGATCGTGTCGAAGCCAACCGTCTCGATCAGTCACGAACTCTATGACACTTTCAGAAAGTCCACCACGCTCTGGATCCCTGGCCCCTGGGCTGTTGCCGTTGATGCAATGCTCTGGCTTCGTCACCCACTTGGAGCGTCCTTCACGCCGGGAATGCAATTTATTCAAGATCCAGCTGGCGCAGCTACGTTCGCCAACGCCAGGGCAGGGCAGAGATCCTTTGTCGTTCAGCTTAGCTTGGGCGTTGCACGCGAGCTGCTCGCAGAAGAGCGTTACGAAGACGCACAGGTTGTCATGGCCTTCATCAAGCAATACTTTCCGGATCTTGTCTTGACCAGTTTCTCTCAAGAGCCGCCAAGGTCTGCTGTCCGCTCGAATAAATTCGAAAAGGAACAGGCAGACGAAGTAAGGAATCTTGAGCTTCTGGACAGTCTGCTGCCAGCTTGATATGAGTGACCATTTTCTCCACCTTGATTGATCCGCAATACTTGGCTGACAAAAGAAACGATGTAAGGTTGCTTGCTGGGAGCTGAAACATGAAAGTGGAACACATCGATTCAACGCTTGTCAAACAAGGGATTGTGCTGAAGAATCACCTGTTTGCAAGCCATATGGACGCAGGGTCACCACTGATCGGATTATCCCATACCGAGAGCCTTTTGGGTCAAACTCTATTTGAGAGTGGCTGTTTGCGACTCCACCAGCTACCGTATCGTCCACCTACTCTAGCATTTAGGGATCCGGTAATCTCTTCATCTGGCTGCGTAACCATCCGACAGAGTGGTTCGCCAATGATTTGTGCGACGAAGTCGTCGAAGCTGACACAGTTGTCAGGCGAAGCATCAACGGGACAAAGATGTCTCCTGCCAACAGCACCCGCTCTGCCCGTGAAAGCATTGTAACAAAGAGGTTTGTGAGAATCGATTTGCTGGGAAGAATACATATTCGGCATTATTGGTGTACATGATGTGTCGTGATTACTTTTCTGCAACCGAGAGCATCCTGCAAATTAGGTTTTGCTCTATTAGCTCCAAGCCTGCTTATAGAGTGGGCACACAACACAAATCAAATTGCAATTGGAGTAAATGCCGACTCAATAGCGTACCATCCAATGCAGAAGCTTCGAGACAAGTATCACCTGCCGTGTCCAAACCCAATTCCATAACTTGCGTGATGCTGTGTCTTTTTAAAGCAAGGCATCAACCTACCATATAAGGCAGGTTCTGAAATGCCGTCGATTATAGATGGAAATCTCGAAAACTGTAAATCCCATTGGGACCGCATCAGGCAGGTACACACGATCACACGAAGCTATTGTAGGTAACACTGTGGACTTGAGAGGGGTTCCCAACAACCAATGCTCTTCACCTTGGTGCTCGCAGGCCGAGCGTGAACGGAAAGGCAATAGCAAAGCTAGCAATGAATTTGCCTGGCGCAAACAAGTCGCGAAAAGCCTGGCCTTGAAAGCGTGCTGAGATGATTTTGCCTTGATTACCATACGTGTGGTACAATAACGTCAACAGATTCGACGCTAATTTGCTATAGATCTGTTGTACGACATGACGTTAAAAGCCAGTGCTCACTTCCGTGCGTTAGTCAAAGAAGAATGATAAGTAACATAGTGAAGTCTTTTGTACATAGATGTTCTCATCGAAGACGGAAAATGTCGAAGCACGGGACGAACAGAAACACCTTCGACAATGTAGAGCCACACGCAACCGCACCCCACCACTTTCCTTACCCCGCATGCTGCACCCCGAGCACTCACCATCAACCATCACCTCCCCTTTTAAGATGATATCGGGCATCCACCACATCAACCTGGTCGTTCCAGCATCGACATTCCCCCAAGCAACGGCCTTCTACGCCAACACGCTGGGGCTGACCCCGCGAGCCGTGCCCGCTCTGCAGCGCGACACGCTGCTGTGGTTTGACATCGGATCCAGCGGGCAACAGGTGCATATTGCCATTGGGCGGCCGAGCGACTTCAACGAGCCCTCATCGCGGCACCCTTGTTTCCGCGTCGGCAGTGCAGAGGAGCTGCAGACGTTGCGGCAGAGGGTGTGGGCGCATTTTGAGAGCGGGGCGGAAGGCGCCCCAAAGGAGGCTGATAAGCCCGGCGAGATGAGTAGTGGAGCGCAGGGCGTTGAGTATCCTACGAGGTTTTTTGCTAGGTGAGTGATGTAGGTCGTGTGATGAGTCAAGAGGATGTTGACAATTCGCGTAGGGATTATGCGGGCAACAGGTTGGAGTTTAGTTTATAAGGGTGAGGTTGAACATGAATTGGCAGTGTCACAGATGGTTTATGGATGGATGTTGAAGTGAGAAATACTTTTGGTATATTCAAGTCTATCTGCTATGATGAAATGAAATGTAGAGAAAATTCATAGATCTAGTATGCTAGCAAATCGCTATGCAGGATATCCACCGGATCCGTATCCCAGAACGCCGTGTTATGCAAAGTCGTCTCAAACTAGGTCAAACCGTCGAGAATAATTTACTCGATGGCAGAGACACCGGCGTTGCCAGTGACGGGGTTGATGCTCTCGTTGAACTCAAACTTGAAGTCCTCGCCGAGCTGCTTGCGGATGGCAGCCTTGATGGCCTCGAGAACGTTGGGGAAGACACCGAACGAGGCCGGGTTGTTCTCGTCGTTGTCACCACCCTGGAAGACACCAGTGCGGACAAGGCAAGTGTTCCAGCCGTACATGTTACCACCGATGATATCGGAGGCCGGGTTGTCACCGATCATGTAGATGTTGGCGGGCAGCTTCTCGTCATTGTGAATCTGCTCCATCCACGAAGCAATGACCTCATCGGCGTACTTGTAGGTAGCCAACTCAGGCTTGCCGTAGACGACACGCTCGAGGTCCGCGCCAGTGAGGGCCTTGTACATGGCCTCGAGACCAATGCGGAAAGCACCCTGGGACATACGGGGGTAGGGGTGCTCAGTGGGGCACAGCAAGTCACCCTGGGAGAAGTAGATAGGGATGCGCTGGGAGACGGGGTCCTTAGCGCGGGTTCCGAAGCGGCCGTTCTCAGACTGCAGAAGGTCCATGATGATCTGCATGTCGGTGGCATAGTCGCGAGAGTCGGAGAAGACCATGATGGCGTCGATGTTGATCTTGGAGAAATCGCGGGGGTTGGAGGTGGCACGCTCCTCGTCAGTGAAGACGCGGTAGGGAGCAATGGTGGGGTCCCAGGCGATGATGTCGTTGGGAACAACAATGTTCTTGAAGCCGTACTCCTGAGCGACCTCACGGCACTTGTAACCCTCACCACCGACAACGAGGACAGTCTCATAGTAATCGGCAAGAGCACGCATGGGAGTGTGAGACTGGATGAACTGGTCGGTGGAGATGGGGTTGTGGAGAATCTTGGAGAGCTGTTCGCAGCGAGGGCCCTCAAGCTTTCCGGAACCGTTGGTCAAGAAGATGTGAGGAATCTTGATGCCAAGCTCGTTGTCGCCGTTAAGGATCTCGAGGGTACGCTTACCCTCAGGGATCAGACGGTCACCGTGAACGAGGACACCGTCAATGTCGAAGACAAAGGCCATATCCTTAGCCTTGGTGACCTTCTCGCCAGCAAGGTCCTGGAGCTGAGCGGCGATGATGTCGCGGGAAGGCTGGATCGGGGGCATGCCAGGGCGCTGGGCAGCGCCGCCAGGGTAGTGAACGGAGCTCAACCTCGACTGCCTCTTCGAACGGGGAATGGGCAGGGAGGTACCGAAAGAGTTCCTTGACCCCCTCCTGTCCTTCATCGAAGGCGAGAGGGAAAGGTTGTGCATGTAGCTCTGGGCGTCAGAGATGGAACTCCTTGTGGCAGGAACCTCAATGGAGTTGACACCACCCTGCTGCTGCTGGCCAGCCTCACCAGGGATGGCAAGAGAGGCCTTACGCTCGGTCTGCTGACCCTGAGCGAGCTCGTCATTGTTGATGTGAGACATATTGATGGTCGTAACAATCGCAAAACGTGGAGAGGTTATGTGATGGGTTCAAAAGCAAAATAGCTTCTCAGAAGCTATGAAGTATGTTGATCTGGAAAGAAAGTTTGGATGAGTGATGGTGGTATGAGGTATGAGAGAAAGTTCCAGGGTCCTGGGGTATGACATATATATCATTCATATGTCAGAGTTGAGAGCCCTTCACGCTCCCCGGATGCCATCATCATCGTCCGAACACCTGTCAAGTCTGTTCACGCTTTTCCTCAACCATTCCGTCTGTCGCCGAGTCGTACACCGCACGAAACACCAACAAGTACCTGGGTACCCACAGCGCGACATCATCGACTCGCTCGGACGAGCCCGTCGAGGGCAGCTAGTGCGAATTCTTCGCTACTAGAAAATAGAAACTGGGTACCGTCATGCTGCAGCTGGAACGGTTTGGCAGAAAAAAACTGGAGACCGATAGCATGGAAGATTGTGAGTCGCCACAACACCGTTTCCGAGCCAAAAGCTACCTGTATAGAATTTGGCCGAGCAAGGCACCGAACAACGGGCGATGCATTGAGCCCCATTTCACCGGACGTGCAGCATCGCGCGGCCGGCAAGGCAAGGCTGCCGACGCAGGCCGCCGTCACCGCTGTTGCACGTCAAAGGTTGTCGAATTGGGCGGCAGCAGCGGTGCTACCTCAACTTCACAGCGATAAGCAGTGGGTATTGTCTGCAAGTGATGCTTGGGACGCTGATGTACATGCTCGTGTTTGCTGCAGCCAACCGCAGCACAGCTCCTTCACACCTTCGGCAGTGACGTCTACTGGTGGGCCGGCATCGCGCCGAACAAATCGCATACCGTTCCCGGGCGATCAGCATGGCGTTTCGCCCTATGCGGCCGACCTGCCGGAGGCGTCGTGCAGGGCTTCTTAGAGCCGCACAGACGTCGCTGCAACGCTTCGAGCAAATCTTCTCGAAGCACATCGCCGCCATGTTAAAGGTCGGCCCGCGCAGTGGACCCTGAACCCACATGCTACGTCATGCTGCTGGCGGCCGACAAGATGCGAGCACCTTTTTGAAACTGTTGGATGTTGTTGGAGGGGCAACTATGAAATTTCGGGGCCTGATTGCTCGTGCGATGGGGCACGTACGAGAAGAGATCGGGATCGCTCACTGGTTGCTGTGATGAGGTTGAGAGAGCGGTGATGCAACGCATGGTCGGATATCGAAGAACGTAGAATTTTGCTAGAGGCAGTCATGGCGATGAGATATTGCGTATATGTACCATCGTGGCCGTGAACCGCGCCGTGACCTCATCTATACCATACCATCATATCACTCGGCCTGAGCAGGAACTCAGTCATTACATTTCACGATTCATCACACTCAACTCACGACCAGCACACGCACAACCACCATCATGGGTATCCAGAACAACAAGGTCTACAAGCTCTCCAACGGCGTTGAGATTCCCGCCGTGGGATTTGGCACCTTCGCCAACGAGGGCTCCAAGGGCGAGACATACAAGGCTGTCACCAAGGCTCTTGAAGTTGGCTACCGCCATCTCGATTGCGCATGGTTTTACCAGAATGAGGATGAGGTCGGCGATGCCGTCCGTGACTTCCTCAAGGCCACACCCAGCGTCACTCGCAAGGATCTCTTCATCTGCACGAAGGTCTGGAACCACCTGCACGAGCCTGAGGAGGTCAAGTGGTCGTTCCACAACTCGCTGGAGAAGCTGAAGATGGACTACATTGATCTCTTCCTTGTTCACTGGCCCATTGCCGCTGAGAAGAACGAGCAGAACATGCCCAAGATTGGCAGCGACGGAAAATACATCATCAAGAAGGATCTCACCGAGAACCCCGAGCCTACATGGCGCGCGATGGAGGAGCTTTACAAGTCTGGTAAGGCCCACGCCATCGGCGTTTCTAACTGGACCGTCGAGGGTCTTCAGAATCTTTTGAAGATCGCCGAGGTCAAGCCGCACGTCAACCAGATCGAAATTCACCCCTTCTTGCCGAACGAGGAGCTCGTCCAGTTCTGCCTGTCCAACGACATCATCCCCACCGCCTATTCGCCGCTAGGCAGCCAGAATCAGGTGCCCAGCACCGGCGAGACTGTGCGCCAAAACAAGACACTCAACGAGGTTGCGCAGCGCAGTGGTCACGACCTCGCCCAGGTCCTGCTTGCCTGGGGCCTGCAGCGCGGCTACGTCGTGCTTCCCAAGAGCTCCACTGCCAGCCGCATCGAGAGCAACTGGCAGATCCCCGAGCTCAGCAGGGAGGACTTCGAGGCTGTGCAGAAGGTCGCTGAGGGCAGGCACACACGCTTTGTCAACATGAAGGACACCTTTGGCTACAACGTCTGGCCTCAGGAGACTGATGGCGGCGAGCTCAAGGCTTAGAGAGCTGCTACATATAATGCCTGTGATGACGGAAAAAAGGCGTTGGGTTTTTTACTTTTTAGCGATACCAAGAGTCTATTGTTGACTTGTAGATATTAGAGCTCCTTGAGCAATTGAAGCACTACCAGCTTTGCACGTCTTGTCCAGAAGTGCTGTGTTCTCAGGACTGTGTTGTAATGACGTTGGGTAGGAGCTTCAAGCCCCGCATCTGAGGAGGGGTAGCTTCGCAGCAGCTCCCCGAAACAGATGTTTGTCTGCCGCCGCGGACAATAATGAGATGGCTACGTCAAACCTCAAGACCCTGATCGCATATATTCCGCATGCTGCGTCATGCTCGCTGCCACAATTCGTATTTCCCAGATCTCACGATGCGGGCAACAACCCGGAGAGATCGAGTGAAGCGCTATCGGCGATTGACTTTGGCAAGCGACAGATCTACATGCTGTTGTCGACAGTTCGCTCCAGAACTCCCCGCCTCAAGCTGCTGACCCCTCAGAAGAGAAGCGGTGGACGGTGGCGGAACCGTCAAAGTTCAAGTCCCATAAGCAGCAGGTCAAGCGGGAGGCATGGACTAGGAAAAACAGCGGGCTGAAGTTGTCGGTTGTGAGTGAGTCTCCCAAGGTAGCCGGCAAAGTGGGACTTGTTGCGCCTACATACATATGCTCAGGAGTCTTATATACGCGTAGTTGGTGATATTGTGTGCATGCGCCCTCTCGTTAGAATAACACCATAGACGACTGCAAGGCCGACGTCTGAAAGTATACATTCGTCCGTACACCTTAGTATAAAAGCTCAGTCCAGCTTGATGTCGAAACTCGTACCACATCCACAACTGCTTGTTGCACCTGGGATTCCTGTCACCTTGAACTGACTTCCAATCAACTCCATTGTGTAATCCACTGTACTCCCATTCAGGAGCTCCAACGAGCTTTCGTCAATAACCACCTTCTCGCCTTTCTCTCCCTCGAAAACCGTATCTTCCTCCGTAGGCGGTTCTTTAACGAGGTCGGTGAGGCTCATCAAATACTGGAAGCCATGGCAGCCGCCAGACTCAATGCTGACACGCAGAGCGGTATTGGGATTTTCGTCCTTCTTCGCGATGTTGGCGAGCCGGTGCGAAGCCCGCGGAGATATGGATATGCCCAACGGCGCGCCCGAGTCGTCGGTGCGTGGGTGCAGAGTTGCGCGTGCGGGCGTTGCAGCGGAGCGGTCGACCGACGTGGAGAGCGCGCGGCGGGTGCGTTGTGCCGCCGGCGCTCTGTGAGCGCTCTTCCTGAATGCAGATACAGGTGTCAAGGTCGTGCGAGATGCTGATGGCGCAAGAAAATCGAGATAAAGCTGTGATGTGGCGGCGGACCGGCTATACGCTCTCGCCGCATTGTACGTAGGATAGGTATGTCTGGCGCTTTGTGCTGTTACCCTCCTTATTGTTCGTAAGCACGATGTGCACATTGTCGACGCAGAGCCCATGGCGGCGGTGTTGTTGGTAGCTGAGGGACGTAGGACGATGTCATGTTGAAGCTGCCAGGCGCGACGCCGCCACAAGCAGGAAGCCGCAGCCGAGTGCCTGACCAAGCATTCGAGACCGTTGCCGGCTCGCTCCACCAGATGCTTCGAGCCCCGCCCAACGCCCGTTCTCAGCGACTCTTTCGGCAGCACCGAGCTATTTTCAGAACATTTCTCTCGTATTTCCGTAAGACCTGCTCGTGGGTCTTTTGCTTCCTTTCTCCAGCATCTGCAGTTGCTGCACCACTTTACAGTCGCTCGTTGCTAAGCTGCAATTGACATGCCAGGGTCCAAGAATCCTTATCAGTCACTAGCTGACGGGGAGCTCTGCTCGGAGGCGTTTGCTCGGCAACAAGACGAAAAAGACGAATTGAGCAAGCTGAGGACCGAGTTTGTCATTCCCAGTAAAGGAGACCTCAGAAACAAGAAGTATGGCTTCTCGCGCAATGCGGGAGACAGTCGCAAGTCGGCCACACAAGACAGCGATAACGAAGAGTCGATATATTTTTGCGGCAACTCCCTCGGTCTGCAACCGCGCAGGACGAGAGACTACGTGAACCGCTATCTGGATACCTGGGCGTCCAAGGGTGTTTTTGGCCACTTCACAGACTATGAGGGAGGGTTGCCACCATGGCTGCACCTCGATGATGCGACCAAGCAGCAGTCTTCCAAGATTGTCGGCGCACTTCCCAGCGAGGTTGTGGTCATGGAGACTTTGACCGCGAATCTGCATCTTTTGATGTCGAGCTTCTATCGCCCGACTGCAGACCGTTGGAAGATCATCATCGAAGGCAAGGCCTTTCCCAGCGACCATGTAAGTCCATGCAACAAGACTTCTGTCGCCCTCATCTTACACGAATAGTATGCTGCACTCTCTCAAATTGCTCACCACAACCTCAATCCCTCCGCGCTTGTCACTATCGAACCACCACCCGGCTGCTCGCCGTATATCTCAACCGAGCACATCCTCTCCGTCATCTCAAAACACGCCGCTACAACTGCTCTTGTCCTTTTGCCCGGTATACAGTTCTACTCGGGACAGTTTCTCGATATTGAGCTCATAACACGCCACTGCCATTCTAATGGTATTCCTATCGGTTGGGACCTGGCTCACGCGGTTGGCAATGTGCCGCTCAAGCTCCACGATTGGAACGTCGACTTTGCAGCATGGTGCAACTACAAGTACATGAACGGCGGGCCCGGTGTAATTGGTGGTCTCTTCGTGCACGAGACACATGGAAGAGTCGAGCAGGCCCCTGTCGCTAGCCCGCACACATCTGACTTGAGCAATGGTAAAAAGACCAGTACCAGCAGCAACAACGAGACAAGCCAGTCTCAGTTGGCTTACAGACCTCGCCTTAGCGGGTGGTGGGGTAGTGACAAGTCCAGTCGTTTTGCTATGGAGAACAAGTTCGTTCCCATCCCCGGCGCTTCGGGTTTTCAGTTGTCCAATCCGTCTGCACTGGACATGACCTCTGTCCTGGCCTCGCTTGACGTCTTCAGCATGACCACCATGGATGCCCTTCGCGAGCGCAGCATACGTCTGACTGGGTACCTAGAGGCCCGATTACTGCGGTACAAGGGTGGCGAAGCCCCCTACAAAATTATCACGCCGCTCAATCCCGCCGAGAGAGGAGCCCAGCTCAGCGTTCTCTTGAATCCGGGGCTGTTGGACAGCGTGCAAGCGTACATTGAGGAGCATGGCGTAGTTGTTGACGAGCGCAAACCAGATGTCCTGCGTATCGCCCCCGCGCCTCTGTACAACAGTTTTCACGACATTCATCGCTTCATAGTCATTTTCCACGAAGCTTGCCGCAAGGCTTTGGTTGGGAAATCACAGCCACGCAGCAACTCCGAAGTGCCAGAGGCGATTGCTGCGACATAAAGTTGATATCGTACAGTGCTCTGTAAGAAGACAAAATTGGAAGTTGGACGAGCGGTTACACCTCAATTTTCTGGATTTCCTTTTCCCTATAGCAACACTTATACCCTAGCAGCACGCAATCATTTCCCGGGAAGGCCAGGCTTGGTCCATATCGAGTACACGTAATCTTAATTTGAGAAATTTCTCAGCAACTACTTTCCGCGCTATTCGAAGACATTCATTGTTCAATCGAGCAGACATGTGCCTACTCGAGATCAAACGTGACGATACGGATGGCATTGTGGCTCGCCTAAATGCTCACTGGGAATCGAGCGCAAAGTAGGTAAGGGCTGGATGCACACATTATCATTGTCTTCCTGTCTGTGACTTCATCGCGTCCAGCATGTACAAACCACGATTTCCTATTGTCGGATTGAGTGACCACCGTAGAAACGCCACCGCAATGCAGCCAGTAAATAAGCCTTCTCTGGCCTGCTTTCCCACGCAGCGACAGTCCTCCGCCCTCATCCATCTAAGCAGGCGCCATATACGCAGGTGGAGAGTACGCCGCCGGTGTCGTACTCACCTTGTGCACACTGGTGATGGTGTACGCGTCAACCCACGAGCTCGATGCCAGTGGGATCTCCGGTGACGAGGCGGTGATGGTGATGGTTTGGTACACGGTCGTTGTGACTGCGTGGGTTGGAGCGTGGTCGTAGTTGGCGGGAGCGTTGGAGCTGGGTGGATGCTCGTGGCTTGATGGGTGTTCGTAGCTTGATGGGTGCTCGTAGCTTGATGGGTGCTCGTAGCTTGATGGGTGCTCGTAGCTTGAAGGTCGCCCGTACCCTGATGGCTGCTCATAGCTTGATGGCTGTGCATAGCTGGGGGGTTGCTCGTAGCTCGAAGGCTGTTCATAATTGGGAGGTTGCTCATAGCTAGGAGAGGGGACCTCGTATCCCACGGATGAAGGTGTAGGATACCACGACGAGGTGGGTGGTGCATTGTACTGCTCGTCAGAAGTGATTGTCACGATCTTGGTGAGTTTTCTGGTGTGTGTCACCGTGTGTGTGGCATAGACAGTCTTGTGTTCTTCAGACGAGTGAGGTGCCGAGTAGCCAGGCGCAGGCGGATGGTAGCTCTGCACTGGAGTGTAGTGACTGGGGGTAGGCGTGTCGTAGATGGGCGTGGACGTGCTATGCACATGAGGTGGCGTGTTGTACTCGTGTGTGGGCTTGCTGTATGCCGGTGTTGACTCAATGCTGCTAGGTTGATGGTAATCAGTCGATGGCTTCACATGGCTAGGCCAGGTGTAGCCAATGTGTGAGTATGCAGGGGCTTGTGTAGACTCCGGTGGGACTCTTGGATCAGAGTAGCTGGAGTATTGCTCGGCCTCCCCAAAGCACCAACCAAAGCCCTTCTGACAACCCTCTCCGCAGTGTGCCTCGGAGAAGCCACACCAACCGTATGCTTTGGCTCTATCAGTATCGACTTTTGTCAGGTCGGATCTATTGTGGAAACTCACAAGAGCAGCAGTTACCGTGCTCGTACAAGATGCACGTGGCTCCACGAGGAGACTGAACGCCACAGACACCGTCAGCCGTTGTATAGCCAGGCGTGATGAGCGGGTTGTATTCAGCGAAGTGTCTGCGTCCAGAAAGGCGATGTGCTGCTGAGCTGGAGGAGATTAGGGCTGTGAGGGCCACGGCAGGGGCGAAGAATCGCATGATGAACAGAGATCACGCAGATTCGAGAAAGCGTGGATGCCAAAGAGCAAGATGTGACGAAAGTATATGATAGCTGGGAGGAGTGGGAAGTTATGTATCAAATGATTTCCTTCACAGCGAAGATATTGTGTTGACCATGTTAATCACAGTTACCTAATGCAAGTCCACCAACACGCAATATTGAAATTATAGAAACACTGGGCGTGGGTGCGCCTGCACCAATCCGGTTGCATTCAGGAACACCATAGCTGGAGGTGACTTGGGACAGTCAACTCTCACCAAGGTACTGCTGTGGTTGTCTTGGGTAATTAATGTTCGAATTCGTAAAAGGCTGCTGAAAAGGGACTTTCTCCACAATCGCACGCACGCACATAAAGCGGATGTATAAATCCGTCGAGTGCTATTGATTAACCTCGAGAGTCAGATGCATGAGCATCTCAGAACCAATCATTGCAGTGAAGCCGTAGTTGGGTCCATTGGCGCCTGCATATATGGAAACCAAACCTAGATCGCAATATTGGCTCAAGCTCGCCCAGAACGCAGAGAGGGCGACGATATATCGCTTCATTCAGCTGTGAGATGCGATAATCCATATCTGCGTTTGTAGACATGGCAAGTACCGGCAAGGAGGAGGCCACATCTGCCAAAGATAACGGTCCGTCAGAGTTGGATGTCTGGAACCGACGAGAGGGGCTGCGCTCGGCTCTCAAAGAATACGCATTCAATTGTGTTAAGTTGCATGCTACTATCAAGTGCTGCACGAAGAGTGTAACCACCCTGCATTACGATAGACTGGTACTGAGGGGCCTGGAGCAATCGGCTCCCCAGTCGGACAAGGAACTGACTCAAAAACCTACCATGCTCAACATGATTGAACCCTATAATGGTCCCTCTGTGCCGTCGTCGTCATCTACGTACGTACCTGCCATGTTGAGCGGATCAACGCGAGGAGCTTCTACACGTCAGCACATCTGTCGGGCATCTTTCCTTTACGCATTGTCCGTGGTTGGTCTTGCGTTTCACAGAAGTCCTCAGGCAGCGCTGCAGTCGCAGGGGCTACCGCAGGCTGAGATGAAGTCTGTTGAGACGGTACAATGTTTACGACTTAATGGACATGTTGATCACGCAGGCGATCACTGGCATATTGGATATACTCACAATCACTCCCAAACGCCATTTTCCATTTTTTGGCCTCTCTATAGGGTATTATAAACTCCAATCAATACAATTTGAGAAAAATCACAAGAACTCCGCCCCATGCTCGCTGATGAATGTGGTGATGATATATGAAGATGATGGGCGATGCAGTTGTGCTGACCTCGACCCAAGGAGTTTTCTCAAGGACGCAGAAATGTTCAGAAGAAAAAAGAGATCATACTTTTACAGATCAAACAATCACCTGAATCCAGCGTGAAGACCATCTGCGAGACTCTAGACCGCAGGCAGCCTGGACTTGTCGCCGCCATACTTGGCTGTGAGCCATTCAGGCTTGATGATTTGATCTTGAGCGTTGTAAAGAGCTTTGTAAGCAGTACGAATGGTACCATCGCTAACCTCAACAGCTTGGCCAATCTCTTTGGGAGAGCGCGGCTGGCCCATAAGGTGAGAGACAAAGTAGAGACAAGCGCCGGCAATGGAGAGAGGAGAACGACCAGCAGCGATGCCGTGGTCGGAGACAAGACGAGCACAGTCTTCAGCGATGATTTGGATGGGACGTTCCAGCTCAAGCTTGGCACATGAACGCGGCATGAGCGCCTCTGCGCTGGTGCTGGTGCCCTTTGCGAAGTTGGCAGTGTCCAAAACAGCTCCGTTGCCAGCAACTTGGGGTCCGCCGGACTCCTTTTGCTTCTTCTGCAGAAAAGCCTCGAGCGTTTTGAAAGTGCGGCCCACATCCTTCTTTGTCACACCTGTCATCTTGAAGATCTCACGGAAACTACGATTTTGGGCGTGCTGTCGACACGCGATGAAGATGCAGCCAGCGATGATAGCATCCTGCGCCTTGCCTTTGAACAGCTTTGCGTCGTCCGCCTGGCGGAAGAGCAGCTTAGCTGTGTCTTGGGTGGTCTTGCTGATGTTTGAATTGTCGCAGAGCTGGCTGATGTGACCATAGGCGGCCTGAAGCGACTTGTTGCCCTTGTCGTGGTTGCTCTTGTTATGAGCACGAGAAAGCTCGCGCACTTTCAGGCCGCCATCGCCGAAGCCAATCTCAGTCTGCAGCTGGGAGCCGCGCAGCAGCGGGTTCGCGGCGTCACCGATACGAGAGGGGTCATCGTTGCCTTGGTCATCGTTGGAGAAGGTACGCCACTCGGAGCGCGTGTCGATACCGCGCTCAGAGAGGACGCGGCCGCAGGAGCCACAGATGGTGTCTCCAGCGCTGAACTCCTCGACGAGATTGGGCGGCATCTCGCGACAGTCGGGGCACATCAGAGTGACATTGAGGTCCTCTGACCATTCTTCGGGCTTAACAGGCTTCGGCGCCTCCTCATAAACCTCGCCCGGCGAGAGCATGCGACCATCAGGCGCGTACGACATGTTGCGAGTCACGATTTGATTATCTAGCTGCTCTAGCTGGCTCTCGGAAGCTCCGGGTGAGGTTGACACCGTTGGTGGGCGAGGGACAGGGAGTGTGTTGCTTGCCAGGAGAGTTGAGGCGCAACAAAGACTCAAAGGCAGCAGCAGCAGCAGGCTTGGCGGTCGTGACGGCGCTAGCAGGCTTAGGTAAGCGAAAATCGAAGGTGAGGGTGGAGAGTGCAGGAGCTCACATTGACAGCCAGCTCCCACCCCCTCCAAATCCAACATCATGCTCGCGCAATCCATCAGGGCCTCGG